>CM059020.1:33696455-35012107 GCA_030272315.1 Paspalum vaginatum | reverse complement strand
AAAGTTTGAATATAGATAACGTGATAGATAATCTGCCGGAGTCAGCTTAATTATATACTACTTGCTCCGTATTTAAATATAAATTGTGGTTGATTTTTTCTTCAATTTCAATCGATTGTCTTATTCAAAAAATTTGTGTAAGCATACAAAAGTTATGTCCAAACTCTCTGCGACGAAAAAACAAATTACAACAAAATAAATAATAAATTTTTAATGAGGGAACGAACAATTGAGGTTGTGAAAAACATCAATCGCGGCTTATATTTAAATACAGAGGGAGTACTGCTGTGCTCAGAAGGAGCAGTGGGAAATAAAGTTAATTGGCTGCATTTCGCTGTTTCTCCACTCTCAGAACTTGCTTTGCGATCATGGCACGCGTGTACTAGTACTTGACAATGGAGCGCTATATGAAAGCACGTCTGCAAGATTAATAACCATTTAATCTCAAAGACTCGTGGTGCAAAGTAATGGAGAATTTGGGTGCCGCCGACGCGCATGCATGCACACCGCGCGCTGCGGCTACCATATACTCAACGTGCTGGTGCACAGGTGTTAATTAGGACCAGAATCCATCCAGGCATCCGGCTAAGGTAGATCGGGAGTTGTTTATTAGTGGAAACAGCACGTTGCGATCTGCACACAGTTTCAGACGGGAGCCGGTCGGTCTGGAGGGGAGATCGCCACAGCCGCGGTGCTATTGCGCAATCGCCATCGTCGCCGTCCTTTTGGGGTCGTCGACCGGGGCTCCTAGCTTTCGCGTGCAACCAAACCAACCGCCTGGCGCCTGGTACATGTATATTTGACGACGACAACGCCGATGCAACGGCGGCCCGGCCGCGGTCTGGGTGGCTCGCCCGGTGTCCGGTCCCCCACGTCGCAGCCGACGAACGCGACGGAGGAGGGGGGCCTCGTGCCCGTGGAGTCGCGGCCGCGGCCACACGAGACGCGACGTGACCCTGACCCAGGCCGCCTCCGCGCGCCGACGCCACAGGTGACGCGCGCGCAACGTCAACGAACGTTGCCGCTTGGCTGCTGCCCCTCGCGCGGCGCGGCCTCACATCAGGGAGTGAGTGGAATGGCGGCGGTGGCGGGCGCGAACCTGATGGAACGCGACCGGCGGCCGGCCGACCACGTTGGTATCGATCGCTTGGGCGGGCCCCAGGGACGGGGACGGGAGGCGAGAGTTGCCGCCGCGACCTGCTGCGAACCATTCGTAATCAACAGGAGCCGTCAAAACGAGATCCGTCGGCCACGCGCCCGTGCACCTGCTGCCGTACAGGGCAGGAAAAGCGAAAAGGGTCAGCCGGTACGTCGATCCATGTCGAGCCTCCGGGCTCCAGACGTCGTCACCACGGATATCGGGGCCGCCAGCCAAGTCTCCGTCCAGGGTCACCCCGCCTCCGCGTCGCCGCCGCAAAACCGGGGCCAGCCAGAGCCGCGGCGCGCACTTCTGGCCGGCAGGTGGCAGCCGTATCTATCCCTGTCCTCGCCCCGTCCTCATCCGTCTCGGTCCCACACACCACCACCACGCGCGAGGGACGCGCAAAACCGCGGGAGCCGCTCTGGCTCCCGCGAGCTCGGCGGCTGCCCCACCTGCCAGCCAGCGCGGCCTTCACCGCCCCAACCGCCGTAACCGCGTCCGCTTCCCGCGCCCCCCGCGTATAAATCCCCACGCGCCCCCGCAACCCCATCATCTCCCCCTTCCTCATCGAAAAAGCACCCAGCACCACCACCTCCACGAATCCAATCCCAATCCTCCTCCTCCCCAAGGGCTCAAGGCAATCGCAACTCGCAGCAGCAAACCCAACCACCCGCCTCGCCGGTCCCCAGCAAGCGCCATGGGCAAGGTCCGCGCCTTCTTCTCCCGCAGCGGCAAGCGCTCCGCCTCGTCCGCCAGGCCGCCGTCGCCGTCGCCGCGGCTCACCGCGTCGGCCGCCGCCCGCCGCCGTCGGAGGACGAGCTGGGGCGCGTGTTCCGCAAGTTCGACGCGGACGGGGACGGGCGGATCTCGCGGGCCGAGCTGGCGGCGCTGTTCGCGGGCGTGGGGCGCGCGGCCACGGACGAGGAGGTGTCGCGCATGATGGAGGAGGCGGACGCCGACGGCGACGGCTACGTCAGCCTGCCCGAGTTCGCGGCCGTCGTGGCGTCCGCGCCCGCCGGCGACGACGCCGCCGCCGAGGAGGACCTGCGCCACGCGTTCAGCGTCTTCGACGCCGACGGCAACGGGCTCATCACGCCCGCCGAGCTCGCCCGCGTCCTCCGGGGCATCGGGGAGGCCGCCACCGTCGCGCAGTGCAGGCGCATGATCCAGGGCGTCGACCGCAACGGCGACGGCCTCGTCTCCTTCGACGAGTTCAAGATCATGATGGCCGGCGGCGGCGGATTCGGCGTCGGCGGCACCATCGGGGCTTAATAATAGCTTGGGTGGATCCTGCGTGCCCCAACCAAATTGAATTCGTTCAATAATAATTGCTTGTACATAGTAGTCACACTGAAACCACGAGAATGTTGTTAGAAGCCACGGCCTACAGATTATTACACGGCCATCATCTTTTGTCACATAAAGAGCGCCATCGGTTGATTTTTTTTGTACATACTGTTGCAATTTTATTCGCATCCATCTTGTGATCCTCAATGAATGGAAGATTGTTTGCGGCTTCCAATGCAGTCTGAGTTTGTATCGTGTGTTTATCTTGCGACTTGTGTGACAACTACGAGACTTGTGCACTCATAAGAGGGGGCAGAGACAAATATACACAGTCTTCTGCTTAATTTCACAACCAACTACAGCACCCATAATTGGTTTTCTTCTCTCTTCTCGCATACTCTAATTATTAGTTGGAAAGCTCTACTGAGAGCGAAAGAGGCTTCACGTGAACTATCCCACTGACGTATAGTATATATCGGCGCCCGCCGTGGCTTTGAGAGAGAAGCCGTGACAACAAGCAGAAAGGAGGAAAACGACGACACCTCTCGGATTCTTGGTGTTCCTCAACGTTCTTTTCCGTGAGAACAACAGTCTGGTAAGGACATGCTTAGGTTAAACAAGGACCAGTAATTGTAGCCCAGTCCCAATAAACTTTCTACTCCCACCAAGGTTAAAAAGAACAACAACAATCCGACAAAGACATGGTTAAGTTAGATACGGAGGACCTGCGATTGTATAGCCCAAACTTGCTATTTCCGTCCGGGTTAAGAACGACGAATCGGATTCACTTTTATCCACCAAGTTGGAATAAACTGAAACTCCCAACAAGGACAAGCCACCAGCATCACAATTCCGTGTTCCATATTTATATACTGCACAAGGTTTAGCGAGCTACTTAAATAGTGCTAGTATACGTAGTAGCTTAATTATCAAAAGCTGACTAGCTCTGACCGGTGACTGTGCAGTGACGAGCTAGGGAGCGTGTGTTGGATGTGCCGAGAAAAAAAAAACGAATACAGAATCAAGCGAAGAGTGCGTTGTTTCATATAATGCGTGCCGGAATCCACGACACATGCATGGTTTCTAAGTTCCTATTGTACTGATGAGATCTCATTGTCTTACCGAGAGATCATGCTGTTTCTAGACTGTTAGGCCAAGCAAATCAGAATGCCATTTGCCAGGAACACCCCCCTCCCCCAAATCACAGATCCACACCATGTGGTTGCTGAGTGCGAGGAAAGAGGCGGCATCAGATCGTGTGGCGGAACAGTTCTCCCGCGAGGCAAAACTGTCCTAGCCATGGAGTGAGCACGGGGAACTCGTGCTCCTCCGGGGTGATCCAGATGCTAGGACATGGCAAGATCTACAGCCCTACGGTGGAACTCGAGCTGGAAGCCTGAAACTAAACCAAAGCAGAGCAATCAGGCGCCTCGAGCTGCCATGGACAAGGCGAGCTGATGATGCGGATTGAACCGAAGCCGATGTCTTGTTTGTCGCTGTTAGGTGATCGAAAACGACGGGCCATGGCGTCCGGATCTTGGAGCGGACTGTGAGATTCAGCTTCTGGAGCGTACCCACGTCACTGTGGCGTGTGAATGTATGACCCGTAGCTCTGCAGAACATGAGTCCTAAAAAAGGAGGAAATGAGGAAACGCGGGAGAATAGGAAATCTAACTAAAGATCAAAAGAATACGAACATCCGGCGAAATTTGCATGACCATTCCCTGAAGAAATGCTACAGTAGCACCAGTAAATTAAAGGACTTCTGTCTGCTAGGCCTGTACAGTTCGGGTACCACGCTACTGGTTAGAAGCCAACCCAGACCGTGAGGGAGTATGCTGCATCGGTTTGTAACCGGTGGGTTTCATGGTTTCCGCGGGTAAGGTAGACTTCCTCGCGTCCTTCCGCGTGCGCAGTCATCTCCATGTCGCAGCAACTCCCTCGCCGCCGGCACGCTGATAAGCGCGGCATCTTCGTCAAGACGCGCAGCGAGTCAACGACGACAGCTACTCCGCAAAGCTGCTCCATCCTTGCATAGGCATGCAGCTGAGAATCAGAGAAGATCTGCTTGCTTCTTGTGCCCCGGTTAGGTGCTACAGACGCGTGTTCATGGCGTGTGAGCTGTGAGGTCGTCCTGGGCGAGGTGATTCTGGTGGCCTTGGCGCGTTCAACGTCGGCCGACAGGTCAGGCGCCGGCCGCCGCCGGCCGGGAAGGAGAGACTGCATGCTTCCGCTACGGCATGCCATCCGCAGGCGAACAGTGGAGGCCGCGTTCGTTCATCTGCAGGCTGGACGGTTTGGCGGTTACAACCCAGATAATAACCAAGCCGTGCATGCACTGTGAATCGGTTTTATATGGTTTGGTTTGACGGGTTTTCTAGGTTCAACCCAGACAATGTACAGGCCTACTGTCTGCCAAAGTTTGTTCGTCGTCGTCGTTTGCTGGTAGGCTGGAAATCTCTACAAAAGTCCGTAAGAAGCAGTTCACTTGGGCGCCATCACATCACCCCTAGGTTACATGTAATTCCTACCCAGGAATGGGGAGAGGCAGTGTTGGCCATCTTTTGGCAAACTTTAGTCAGAAAGATGGGCCGCTACTTTACTGACTACTGAATATTATTGTGGCGTACTGGCGTAGGTTATGCCTGGTTGCTTCTGTTTCTGTTTGGCACCTCCGGAGGTTGCAGCTCAGCAGGGTGATGCTCTCTATATTCTTTCAGGTATTCCGTTGTTCGCACAACTTCTTCAAAACAGCTTCACGATGAACTGCTTACATAGGTGCTGCTTGCTTCACGGTTTCTGGGCTGTAATCCGAGTGGGCCACAGTCACTTCCGCGGAACCGGACCTCAGCCCACAAGAGCGAGAAGCGAGCGATGTCGCTGTTCCTCGCTTGCTTTTTTTTTTTTAATTCGATTCGATGCCACAAGCTAACATGTTTTAGGGAATATTTGGAATCGCAGTATATTTATATTTATAATTTCTGGTTAAGACTATGGTGTTGAAAAATACTATATATTAAAGATATCAATCTTTGTACTTAAAACCACTACGTATATAATTTATGCGTGATGTTATGCTAAAGGAAGATGCTATCGTGGAATGGAAGTCAAAGTTGCTTGTAGAATTTTCAGCACCATAGTCAGCCATCACTACACGCCCCAGATCTTGCATAAAGAATATACCATTGTAATTCCATAAAGAGGCACCTTGAATCACCAACAAGGTTATTTTCACGCATACTTTTTTAGCAGAGCTTGAAAAATATCTTTTTCCATATGAAAATGCCTTTTGCATACAACCTCATGCCCTATCAAAGTTTCATGAATATATGTGGCTCAATTTCAGATGGAATTATTTACTGTTTTCTTTTCAAATCTTTACGATGATCTACCTTCTAGTAATGTTGGGTAGACAAAGGAAGTGAGCCCATCTTCATTTTGTGATTAGCAAGCATAGTTTGTATCCATAGAAAGAAGAATAAGCAAACAACAATCTATGTGAAAATGCTATCTTGCTACTACCAGCTTGCTTTATATAGTAATTGATGGGAAACGGCAATCCAACAACGATTAGAAAACATGAACTGAATCAAGCTAGCTAGCTAGCTTGCTCATTGGAGGATTTGGGGATTCAAATACAATCTTCATAAGAAAAGACAGTTCTATCTATATATCTGGAGAATTGTATTCTTCTTGGGACAGATGTAGCATCTTTCATGCAACCCGAACAACCTAAATTTCACATTGTGTTTTGGAATCTTGTGAGTTTTCATTTTCCATGCCCTTTCGTTCTTGTGTTTTCATATCTGTAACTCTTATAATAGCAAACCCCTATAGTATCCATTAATAATCTATCTCTTCAGCAAGCTGTCTAAATAACCAAGCCATAAGGCTATTCCCAATGCATTGTACCTTGTCACAACATCCAAAGTTTACATGTCATTGATACTATAGAAAATACAACTATCTCAATGCATAGTATCATAGATTATTTCTTAGTCTCAACAAAATAATTAAATACTATATGTGTGAGAGAGTATAAATTGTGAGGCAATCAGATGGTTCAGATTCCAATGCCTATGATCTCACGTCCAGAAGGTATCTCCCTCATAATATAACTTTCTTCTCTCCCATCTTAATTCCCATGACACATCTGAAAATGTTTGTGGCATATATTAAATATGTGTGTCACCATGCACTGCCGCACTGGGAATGGCATAACAACGAGGCGAAATTGGCCGTTGGACACTCAAAACGACGTCGATTTGCTAGGAGACACCGCGGAAACGGTGGACTGCCGGTGCACACTCTTGCACCGTGTTAATTTGCTAGAGGACACCGCCGCGATTAAAATATTATTTTCGGGCTGGAAAATGTGAGAGAAAGGTTGTGAAATGTCCTCTTTGCCCCTGACCCCACATGTCAGGTCTTCTTCCTCCTTCTGCCTCCCCCGTCCACGCCCTTGTCACCGTTAGCCCGGTGCACCCCGTCCCCATCGCTCCTTGTCATGTTCTCCGTCTGCGCCCCAATCGCCGCCGGCAAGCCCGACGCGCCATGGAGAGCTCGTGCGACGCCGCAACGGCTCTGCTGTCTCTTCCTCTCGTGCCCCATCCTCGTCCTCGGCCTAGCCTCACCGCCACAGCCGCTCCTCTTCCCCTCCACCGGCGTCCTCCTCCACCCTGTTGCCGCCGCCAGCAGCCTCCTTGCGACTGCCTCCCAAGCAGGCCGCCACCGGAGAGGATGGATGCGTCGGCCAAAGGAGGGGACAGGGGCGAGGATGAGGGCAGGGCGGTGGCTTGGAGGTGCGTCCGCGGTGGCCTAGAGGCGGCGTCCCGAGGAGGGCAGGGCCAGCGGCTAAAGGTGGTGTCCAAATGTGGGGACGAGAGCGGCAGCCTAGAGGCGGGGACACAGGGGTGGGGCCGGCAGCCGTAGGCGATGGGGCCTTACTGATGGCCTGGAGGTGGCGTCCGAAGCTAGGAACGGGAGTGGCGGCTTGGAGATAGGGATGTGCTAGCGGTCGGAATCAAGGACGGGGGAGGAGTCGACGACAGCCTTGAGGGGAGGATGGGGCGGCGGCTTGGAGGCGAGGACGAGGAGGCAGGAGGAGGAAGAAGGCGGTTCAGGGGCAAAGAGGACATTTTTCCTACCTTTCTCTCACCTCCTCAGCCCGAAAATAATATTTTAATTGCGGCAGTGTCTTTCAGCAAATTTACACGATGCAGCGGTGTGTACCAGCAGGTCCTCATTTTTGCGGTGTCCACAGGCAAACCGACATCATTTTGAGTGTCCAGTGGCCAATTTTGCCTAACAACAACTATCCATGTATTCATATATCATAATCAGTGGTTCATATCACCCACTATAAGATGCATTAACGATAACCACTTTATGAAATTTCAGACTCCCTTAAAATAGCTTTTGTAAGGCTATCTCCAACGAGGATCATCATCTTCATTTCTCAAATCTCACTCCACTCTATGTGTTATGTCATTTATGGTGCGAAACAGTATGAAAGTGTCGAATTCCTCATTTTGAGACGCGCCGTTAGAGACAGTCTAATATCAAAAATCTCCGAAAGCAACGCCCATATATCATTTTACTTTGTCTATATTGCATTCGTATGTTCCGATCAAGGCCTATTGAGGGGACTAATCGATCCGATCAATGATTTAATAATATGGATTTCCTACAAGGAACAGTGATCGGGCACAACCGTGCAAAAAAGGCGTTCATATTATCTATATAAGTAGGTGTATTCATTGTCCGAATTTCTTTAGAATGCATGAAGCCATGTCATCTAAGTTTCATGCCATTTCACCATCTAACAAGACATTAATTTTCTGGCTGCAACTACTGTGCAAATAGTCGCATGTGTCCAATCCACTACTGTGAATCTGTGATACGCACAATATGCACCCGGCGGTAGCAGCAAAATTGGCACATAAGCCCTCCCACTCAGTTGATCATGTGCAAAGCTAAGGCTCCCTTTGGAACGTAGGAAAAAATTTCTGTTCCTACTTTTTTCTTATAAAATTGAATTATTTTCTGCGAAATTTATGCACAATTCCAATGAAAATCCCGCATTCTAAAGGGAGCCTAATTTTCTAAACTAGCACCTCAACCACGTGCAAAGCACGGTCTAGCATAAAACATTAATATTTAAAGTTTATATATAAATTTGAGACCACAATTAATCATGCTTTATATTATTAATATCTCCATATATTCATAATTTAATAGAACGTCGGTACATATACATAGCTTTTTATCTTATTTATCTATGACAGACTCTATCTAATTAATATTTATGTTTTATAATGGCATAGGAGTAATCTATATGCAAATTTAGCGGATGTTTAAAATTATCTTCACAATAACACAATAGGTAATTTATACACATTAATTCATTTTTTATTATAGTATGGTGGGTAATTTATATTCAAATTTTGGAATTAATTTAATTTATCTTTCATAATAGTATGATGGATAATTTACATTCAAATTTCAGAATTAATTTAATTTATCTTTCATAATGGCATAGTGAGTACTTTTTTATGCAAAATTAGGAGGTTATTTTAATGTTTTTTCATAATGGCATGATGAGTAATTTATATAGAAATGTAGTGGATTATTTTAATGGTATTTCATAATGGCACGATGGGTAATTTTTTTTAAAAATATAATAGATCCAATGGCTAGTATTATTAATATTACTCAACAAATGGCTAAATGTTTCTTATTTTTTAGAAATTTTAATATTTATCTATTTTTGCCTGCTTCGCAATCGGTATTTTTTATGGAACCTTGGATTAGTATTAGAGTATAAGATAAGCCCTTGTGTGATTGAGCGAAGCGAGATGCAGGCCCTTCACTCTCCTCTCCATCCGATCTGTGTCCGGCTGCGGCTCTCTCAACGGGGGATTTCGGAGCACTGTCGTCTTCAGGTCTGTTCAACAGCATGACTAAACACGTAGGCATGTAGCCACGCAGGCATGATGCTCATGCCAATAAGTAAATTTTTGTCACAGTGGCAATTGGGATAATGCATCTGCTGCCGGAAGGCAGCTGGCACAAGGCCTCGGTAGCTTTGTCAGGCCGGCTATTGATGTGGCCCATTGTGCAGCGGAATGATCTTTCGCCTAGTGGTACAGTCTTTTCAATTTCCTACAATAGTTTAGGTGCTAAGAGTAGTGGAAAAGAATGACAAGGATTGGAAAAATAGAGATCAGGCATCAAATCTTCTAGTCTATTTTCAATCTTTTGATTTTGTCTTTTATTTGCATCTCATGTTGACTACGCTAACAGCCACAAACGCTTTGTCATTAGCGTTGCAACACAAGGATCAAGGCACTGTGAATGCCATCGGATGTGTGAGATCAACTAGACAACATTTGGATAATATTAGAAAAGATGGCTGGGGTAAATTGTTAGATGAAGCGAGTGACTTTTGTGGCTTGTATGGTATTGGGACACTGCAAATGGAAGATACATATATTGATCCCCAATGGAAAAAATCTAGAATTACATATAAGCATCGTGGATTGCTTTAATGAAGTTATTGATTGGCCAGTTCAAGAGCTCAATAGTCATTTTAATGAGACAAGCTCTGAATTGCTTGTTTGCTTAGCCTCTTTCTATCCAAGAGATTCATTTGCTGATTTCAATGTGGAGAATTTGATGAGCCTAGCAAAATTATATCCTGATGATTTGAGGAATCTTAGTCACCAACTTTGCCTTTATATTGCTAATGTACGGGAACATGGTAGATTCGCCAACTTAAACATCATTGGTGAGCTTTCCCAAAAAATGGTGGAGACAAAGAAAGATCATTGCTACAAATTTGTTTATCGACTTCTGAAACTTGTGCTGGTATTGCCTATTGCTGCTGCAAATAGTAGAGAGATGTTTTTCAGCCACAAAGATTGTGAAAACTAGTTTGGCTAATCGCATGGGTGACGAACACTTGAGTAATATGCTTATTAGCTATGTGGAGAAAGAAGAGTTGAAGAAAGTTAAAAATGAGGCTTTGGTTTGTCATTTTATGGACATGGAAGAAAAATTGCGCAAATATGATCTCTAAAAGGTAACACAATGCATATATTTTCAATGGATAATTCTATAATTCTTAGATAAAAAAATTAACTTGTTTGTTCTCTTTTATGTTGGCCGTAAGTGTGGCGGAACCGCGATTTAATCCAGGCTAAGTACACCTGCCATCTGTGGCTTGCAGTGTATTTAGACCAAATGAAATCCGGTCGTCCGTCAAGCTACCCAAAAGGGCACTCGATGCAACCATCACCCAGGGATGCCGACATCACACACGTTAAGCCCTCGAAAGAGTCACAACAATTACAACAACCCATCATTTCATACAAACATAGATTGATTTGTTTTAAAATATTTACTCAAAATGAGGTACAATCATACTGAAATAGAGTTCCAAAATAATCTCACAGCGTAAACCGTAACGTAATACCGATATACTCTTGCAGCGGAAATAAAACATCGAGTCATGACATTGAGCCCACCATTGTCATTCTCGATCATGAAGTTCTTGAAGTAAAAATATCAACAACGTAGGGGTGAGTACGTGAGGTACTCGTAGGACTTACCCGTGGACGGTTTCAACCCGACACATTTGAGAGTATGCAAGGCTTTTGGTGGACTTGACTCTAACCCGCGTAAACTTAATAGAAGTGAGTCTTTACTTTCAAGTATCATTTATTTTTAAAGCATAAGCCTCCTTGATTCATTATAATTATCATCATGATCCATAATTCATATATCTCATCTTCTCAACATATATGTCATCACAAAGTAGCTTGCAGAAATGTAAACATAATTAAATGAATAAGATATTAAAGTTATTACTACGTTGCCCATGTGCGATACTGGCATTCTCACACCTGGTGAGCATCAGCGATTCGAATCGATTTTAATTCCCAAGAATAACTATCATGCCAGACCAGGGGTATATGCTTACTAGCCAACGCGTTCCCACATATAGCCCCCATCTCCACTTGTTCCATCCCAAGTTCGATTCCAACCCGCCATTCCCCAGGTTTAGCCCCGATGGAGCGATACCACGGCATCCCGGGTCAGCCCTCCCATGAGTCAAGCGCCCCCAGGCCCCATGGTAGGACCAAGCAAGACTTTCACCGGTCTCATATCCCGGTTAAGCATTCTAGCAATGTTATGCCGATCAGCAGGCGAACAGCGGACGAGCCTTAAACGACTCGGGCGGAGTCCACCAAACCATCCACATCATTTTTCATCGTAATATACCCCTATCTCCGCACGGTCTCATCTTTTCATCACATCATATCATATTGCTTTCGCATTTAATTTTTTGTAAAATATTTTGAGTCCTATCATCTCGCAAGTGAATATCTTGACTCGTCTTCTACCGTCTAAGTATGGCTAAGCATAGACTTCGATCTATCCATTCTACGTAGGATATCAGGTATTTACGCAGATGAGGTTTCAAACAACTTCTAAACGTAAATGCATAATCAAATAAAGGGTGGTGAGACTCTCTAAGTAAGTGTATATGCCTAAGGGGCCTACCTTTGTTGTTGATAACTTGAATAAACTAAACTAAAGTTAGTTTGCCGGGTTGTGAGGCTTTGCCCCAGGCAACCCCTTGATCACTTGGACAACTTCTCCTTCCAAATACCACTTCAGGGGCCTCCATGTGGTATTTGGGTCTTAGTTGGTCTTTTGGACACCGTTCCCTTAAGTAGCTCCACGCACTTGCTTTTTGATCACGTATCTGCAGTAAGCATTGCTATATGAATGACATGCATGATGCAATGAATAAAATGCGTGAATAGCAACCATACATACGAACAATCATCCATGGACGGACAGAAAGGTGATTGATAAACTACTTAAACAGAGAGTACTCTTATGGACGTAGAGCAAGTGTACAATCATAAAGTCACACTTATAGAAGCTACTGATGATATTGTCAACATGCTAACGATGTGATCCGATAAAAACACGCGATAATTGTTTATATTAATAAGATAGGCGTGGTGTGTTTATTTCCATTCAGCAAGTCATACGTAATTTGTCATATGTTGAATTCTTGTTATTTATATTCAACAGTAACTAGGCATATAAGAATGGAACATGCACAAAGTGTGAGGATCATCTATACATAAGTTCATACATAACAAGTATATTAGATAGGAAGACTCATGAACTAACAGACGCATGCCCACTAACATCCCCTTTTTATTTTCTTTATTTCTAAACCTAATAAAATGATTATTAATTGATCCCTCATGTAACAGCAACCAAAATTCATGAAAAAAATTCACAAGCACACTTACACAGTAACATAGCTTCAAGAGTTTTGATGGAATTTTTGAAGCAAATTGAATAGCATTTTTCCATTTTATTGATTAAATCACACTTTCACTTGTCATTTTCAAAACACATAGCAAACAGCAAGCAAAACACACGAAACATTATTTCTAGGCTACATTGGATCAAATGAGTACAATATAATTTCTATGGATTTTTCTGGACAAGTTTTGTGTGGTATATATTTTCATACTCTAAAAATACACTAAATACACACATAGGGGTGAAACAGTAATTAAGCATTGCATGCTAGGGTTTCCAAAAATCAACACAGAGCTTAATCATCATATAAAAGCTACTGTCCAAGTTTCATAATTTTTGAAGGTGTTTAACTTTAGTTTTGCTAATTATTTAAGAAATCATAACATGCAAGCAATCAGGGGCAAAACAGTCATTTCATACAGCAAGGCTTAGTCCACTGTGTAGATCTATTCATGAGCAATCCAACAAAACAAGTTTCATATTTTTATGATTTTTCTACTAATTTCTAGAGTATTTCAAAGTCCATATGCCAAATCCAGAAGTTAGTTAAATATTTCTCTGTCAATGGGCTCTAGGTAATTAAATGTAACCTATAAGAGCGGCAAAAATACAAGGGAGTATATATACTACAACATGGCCACCGACCAAGTTTTATGAATCTAGGGCATTTAAGTATACTTTTATCAATTTACCCGTAATCACATGCATAAAAAGTAACAAAGGCAAATAAGTCATTCCACGCATCCACGTCATACCCCTCATGTGGATCTACTCATAATCAGTACAACAAAACAACTTTCACTATGTATGGAATTACTTGTGATTTAATATTGATTTCTAAAGCAAATAACCACTTAAAGCTAAAACACATACTGTCCGGGGACCATTTTATAATTAAATCTATCTCCTAGTGACCTGCATACAAGACTCATGTGACTCAGCAAATAGCGCCATGGATTTATAGAAAACAAAGGGGCCAAATCAAAAATACCCGTAGCCTTCTTCCTCCTCCCGACTGCTCGTGCAGGGGAGGGGAACGGCGGCGTGGCCCCACATGTAGTGGGCGGCGCGGTGGCCGGAGTGACTCCACGAAGGCGTTCCCGGTGAAGGGCGTCATTTCCCCCTATTCTCATCGCGTGAAGAGGTCGGGGCTACCGGGGAACGCACCATGAACCGAAAGGTGAACCGCAACGATGGAGCTTGGCGTCCGTGGCTCGATTCAGCGGTTCCGGCGGCGGAAAGAGGCCACGGTTGGGCATGTGAGCTGCGCGAGACGAGCCACGCCACGGCGAACCTGGTGGGGAGGTCACGGAGGCAGGAGATGGCCCAGCGAGGGCTTTCCGCGGGGAGGCTCGGATGAGCACTACGGCCATGGTGGAGGCGTCGAGGAGGAGGTGATGGAGGCGGCCCAGGAGCGGCGCGAGGGGTGGCTCGAGATGAGGCGAAGCGGACGCGCCTGCTAGCGGCGTGAGGGGAGGCTGAATGATGGTGGGGCACGAGCTCGAGCCAAGCTCGGCCATGGTGGGCGCGCTCTGCTCACGCGAGCTAGGGGCGGAGCGGAGGCAGGGAGGGAGCTGGGCGGAGGGGAGCACCGGAAGCGGGGCCCGTGAGTGGGACCTCGGGGAAGAAGGAGGCCGGCTCGGTCTCCGCTTATGGCCGGCCGGCGGACAGGGCGCGGCACCGGCAGAGTTTGCCCGCCGCGTGGGCGTGGCTAAGCGGGGAAGGAGGGGTGATGCGGCATGGACGCGGTGCAGTGAACCGAAGAGACAGACACATGGGGCCGGGGCGAGGAAATGAACACAGGCACGCAGACCGGGTGCGTGGAGCGAAAGAGCCGGTGGGGCCCGCAACAGCTGGCGTCCGGCGGGGATCCGAGGCCTTGCCAGGTGGGACCTGCGTGTCATAGGCTCCAAGAAATAAACGAAAATCGAAATTAGAGTAAGCCTGGGTTTGACCGCAGAAACATCTATTCTAGTTCCACGTTTTTGACCAACCAAATGGACGAATTTGGTTAAGGTGAAAATACAAGAACTGTAGTAAATTTCACACCCTACAACTTTGTTCTAAACTTTGACACCATCTTCTATATCAAATTTTGGTCTAAATTTGAATTGAGCTTACTGATCCCGGTTTGACCAAGGTTTACTCCAAATTTGAAAATTCAAGAGGTCTATTTAGTGGCCATTTTCATAAGTGATGCATTATAACAAAGTTGTTCAGTTTTTCATGACCTATAGCTTTTATATATAAAGATTTGGATGATAAGGACTTTTAATTTAAAGAAATTTGAATCTACCATTCAGGTTAAGTTTAGGTAGATTTCTGCTTTTTGCATTAATCGACTCAAAACTCCACATAAACCTTTGTGCATGTTACCACACTCAATAACAAAGTTGCTCCTCATTAAATTGTCTACAAGTTTTCTATAGAGAATTTGGTCTAAATCACATTATATTTTGAACTACAAGCACGTATACATTCAAGGGTTTGGTCAAACTACAGCTTTACTTTATGTAAAACCTTTCTTGTTTTAAACTTTTGAGTGACCAAATGGGGTCCAATTACTTCGAGGTCAGGTGCATTTGAAAGATGATCAGTTTAATTTCATTTCATAGGAAGTAAGATTTTGAAGTTCTACAGTGAAATCAAAAGTAATTTCAGAATGAAGTTTGGGGAATGGCTGAAAATTCAGACTTGGGAATTTTCTAAGTATAGGCTGACTTGATTTAGTCTGAATTTTTGAACTGCTTAACATCCGATTTTGAAAAGGGTCAAAATAGTAAAGTTGAAGGCAATATATTGAACTAAAACTTTTGTATTTGATGTCTTGCACGAAAACATATAGATTTTAACTACCCAACCAAACAACACAGGGTTTTGCATATTTCACTAGAATTTTTTTGACTTCGTGATTTATTTGTCTAGTTATTGTTCCTCCCTAAACATGATTAAGCCCTAACTCGTAATTAGTTTTGGTCTAACTACGTGTTAAAGCTTTTGAGATGCCGGGGGCATCACAGTAAGCATTGGGATTTTGGAGTTGGATCACATATGTTGTTTATGATTATCAATTTATCAAGCGACAAGACCAATACTATCTTCATTTTGTTAAAAGGTGAACATCACTATGGTTGCTTCATAATTATTAACTTGTCAATTTTTCACGGCATTCACCTATATTGAATTGTTGATATCAAATGTTTGGTATTTGTGCTATTAGTTATGATATATTATTTAAACATCACGTGCATCGTTGTCCTTACAATGAAAAACGGTGCTGTGGTGCACCCCACGTATTCGCTCTAGATTCGCCCCTAGCCATACTGGTACTTACCTGGGACTAGCAGTTGATTTGTTCTCGTTATCTATGGGAGCCTGAATTGGGAAGATCTGATTGTTCTCGGCAGCTGCCCATCTCTAGTTCCGTGGCAGTGCATGGCCGTTATTATGTTTTCAGTGGATTGCCCAAATGAACAGTACAAACCAAAAGGTGTGAAAATATTTGACGTCCGTAGTTTAGGGAGAAAGTGAACTTCCATCTTTGCCCCCCTCCTCCGTTGTCCCTCTGCCCATCTGCTCCAGCTTGGGCCCCAGTAGATGCCGCTGTCCGCTCGTCCCCGCCTCTGCAGACGCCGCCACCAACAACCCCGACGACCTCATCGACATCCTCGCCACCAACGGCGTCTTCGCGACAAGCAGCAACAACAAAAATCTCGCGTTGTTCCATCGATCGATCCCTTTCGCTTAGAACCACGAACAGCGCCGCCGCGACCTGCCGTCGTCGGAGGCCAGCCGACCGAGAGCGAGCGAGCGGCAGCGATGGTGCTTGCTGATCTGGGCAAGAGCATCGCAGGCACGCGGGTGCGGATGCACGGCGCGATGGTGACGGACGACAGAGTGCTTGAGGAGTGCTTGAACGAGATCTCGCTTGCGCTGCTGCAGGCGGATGTGCGCTTTGAGGCTGTCCGCGACGTCTAGACCAACCTGCAGCGCGCCGTCGGGGACCTGCCCGCCGGGGCCAACAAGCGGCGAGTGGTGCAGCAGGCCGTGGTGGGGGAGCATCCGAACCCCCGCGCCCTTCGCGTCGGCCAAGGGCGGCGGGCCCAACGTAACCCTGTTCATCGGCCTGCAGGGGTCCGGGAAGACCACCACCTGCGCCAAAGTACACGAACCTCCACCGCCGCCGGGGGTTCCGGCCCACGCTGGTCTGCGCCGACACGTTCTGTGCCGGCGCGCTGTACCAGCTCAGGCAGAACACGGCCAAGGCCAAGGTCCCCTTCTACGGCAGCTACATGGAGACGGACCCGGCCAAGGTCGCCATTGAGGTCGAGGACGGGCACAGCGGCCTCGGGCAGGCCGGGCACTTCCGCGGCTTCCGGACTCTCCATGGACTCGCACTTCTGCAGCCGCCGCGCCGCCCTCGACCTCGGCTTCCAGTGCGGCGCAGTGCCGCCCTCGACCCCGGCTTCCGGCGTGGCGCGGCTCCACCCTCGACCCAGCTGCCTCGCTCCTGTCACCGTTCCACCACGGAGAAGTCAGAAGTCGGCGATTTGGATCTCGCTGCTTTCGTGGACAAGAGCTAGCTAGCGAATTTGGGTGCGGTGAAATCTTGCACAGGTTAGCAAAAGGATGCGGAAGACGCGAAGGGCAAAAACGTCATTTCGCAGTTTCCTTAATTTTCTCAAACCTGTCGGGAGCGACAAACATAAACGAACGGAGGGAGTACTGGTTAAAATAGCTTATGAAAAGCTGACTAGCTCTGACCGGTGACTGTGCGGTGACGAGGGAGCGTGTGTTGGATGCGCCGAGAAAAACGATTGCAGAATCAAGCGAACAGTGCGTTTTCATATAATGCGTGCGTGCCGGAATCCACGACACATGCATGATTTCTATTGTCCTGACTGAAGAGATCTCATTATCTTACCGAGAGATCATGCTGTTTCTAGACTGTTAGGCCAAGAAAATCAGAATGCCATTTGCCAGGAACAGCCTCGGCCCCAAATCAGAAATCCCCACCATGTGGCCGCTGAATGTGCGGAAAGAGAGGCATCAGATCATGTGGCGGAACAGTTCTCCCACGAGGCAAAACTGTCCTAGCTATGGAGTGAGCACGGGGAACTCGTGCCCCCGGCCGGGATGATCCAGGCGCTAGGACATGAATGCAGGCAAGATATGATATGCTACAGCCTACAGTGGAGCTGGAAGCCTAAAACTAAAACAGAGCAGAGCAATCAGGCGCCTCGAGCTGCCATGGACAAGGCGAGCTGATGCAGATTTTTAAAATCGAAATCGATGTTTTGTTTGTCGCTGTTAGGTGATCGAGAATGACAGGCCATGGCGTCCGGATCTGGAGCAGACTGACTGAGAGATTCAGCTTCTGGAGCTTACTCACGTCACTGTGGCGTGTGAATGTATCATATCATGTATGCAGAACACGAGCCCTAGAAAAAAGGAGAAAGAATGTGGCAGAACAGGAAATCTAACCAGAGACCAAAAGAAAAAGAACATCCAGCGAGATTTACATGACCATTCCCTCAAGAGATGTTACAACAGCACTAATATTTGCTCTACAAAGGACACCTGGCTGTCAAGTTTGGTCATCGTCTTTTGCTGGTAGGCAGGAAACCTCCACCAAAGAGTGTAAGAAGCAGTTCACTTGGTGCCATCCCCCAGGTTAAAATTCCTACCTGGGAGAGAGGCAGCGTTGGCCATCTTTTGGCAAACTCTAGTTCGAAAGATGAGACGCTACTTTATTGACTGCTGAATGTTGTGGCGTAGGTTATGCCTGGTTGCTTCTGTTTCTGTTTGGCACCTCCGGAGGTTACAGCTCATCAGGTTGATGCTATATTCTTTCAGCTACTCTTGTATGCCCACCACTATCTTGTCAGATGAATCAACAGTGAATAGCCATGTTTGCGAAGGCAAATGATTAGTCGCGATAAAAGAAGAAAAGACGTTGCACTGAGTGAGCTCTCAGCTAGCACTCTGCTGAGACGGTAAGACCCACCATAGACACAGTTGCACTCGTTACCAAATACCAACACAACTTACCAAAGACGGTACTAAGAGAACAGTCCTTAAGGAACCCTCATAGCCAACAAATCAAAACAATCCTTGAGTAGAGCAGCGCCATAAAAAAAATCTTAGATAGCATTATATAGCTTGTGTGAGGTAAAAACATGACACTATTTTTACACGGCTAACAGTGGGGGATAAAATATACAAGCTTAAATTATAAGAGGTGAAAATGATCGATTTCACTGCTGGGAGTGAAGGCTTTCTTCACAAATATGCAATAAAAGGCTGAGACTTTGGTGTTACCGATTAGTAAAAGGCAATTGCTACGGTACACCGAAATAACTGTGGACCATCCATTTTAGTAGATCTAAATGAATAAATTGAGGTATTACCTCTTAGAAAGTAATAGATCAAAATAATAAAATATTTCTTAATTCAATTATTTAATTCCGAAAATAGGAAGATATGGATAATGTTTCCAAACAAATCTAACCAACGTTATCCCTCTTGACCTTTCCGACACAACTTTTCTAAATGAGATGGCATGACATAGATTTAGTGTGTGACATTTTTTAAAAGTGGATGTAACATAGTAGCAGTACAAATTATAACTAACATTCTAATGTGATTTTATTTGAGCGTGTAACGTGACAAATTAAAGATCTAACTATACTAACGTGTGTAAACATGTACGTGACAAATCTAAGAGCACTAAAGTGCTATCATCGTTTTTCTTTGAATGTGGAGTCTAGAGTTTCTGTGACCTCTAGAATATTTATAACGTGATGTCTATAATATTTGTAATATGAGGTTATATTTCTTACGTGACAATTGACAATAGCTCATACATATAAGGTCATGCACCATATTCCTATTTGACTGCTTTTTTTTTTCGAACCACGCAGGAGAGCTACGCGTCATTTCATTAAGAAAGCAAAAAGGGAGACCTTGGGAGAAGGAAGTCCCCCAAGGCCTAAAAGTACAACAACACCCACTCTTACACAAAACAACGGGACACACGACCACGACCTCTAAGAGCCAGCCCTAAGGACAAAGTCCTGGAGGGCTTATGCCCCTGCCAAGCACCACAAATGCCCTACATCAACTACAGCCTGAACCACCAACCGTGCATTAGGCCTGACATTCTCAAAGACACAATCATTCCGATGCTTCCACAGTTCCCAAGTGACTAGAATCACCAGGGAGTTAAAGCCTTTCCTCATCCCCTTAGGTAGGGAGCTAACAGCTTTACCCCACCAAGAATTTAGGCGACTGTCAGGAGCCGACGGTCTCACAACATTACCAAACCTTTGCAGAACCATGGTCCAAACCTCCCTGGCAACCACACACGACGAAAACACATGGTTGATTGTTTCAGAAGCCTGGTCACAGAAGGGACAAGCCGGCTGATGGGGCAGCCCGCGCTTGGCCAGACGATCCGAAGTCCAGCACCGGTTATTGATCTTTTTTTTTGAACGTGGCAACTATCCAACCGTGACGGATGTGCTCATCATGACGGATGCTGCTGCCGGTGCCGGTTATTGCGAGAAAATCCGGCGGAAGGCAGTTGTGCTCTCGTCACGTAGAAGGAAAGAGGCCCCCAGTCCTGTCTTCTGAATCTGATGGGGGTTTTTTATTTTCTTTAACTTTTTATTTTATTATTAAACTGGTTTATATACCCTATAAATGGAGGGCTATGATTCATTTGGGGTCTTACCACCTAGGAGGTAAAATGTGTACCGTACCTGTTTGGGATGTTCGCCCCAGCTTATGCTCTAGTAAAACAAAAGAGACTAATGTATATAGCATGACCAAAGAACTTACATGGTCATCGATCATAGTAGAAGCTCGATTCATTAACTCACAACACTCATTTGTTGGATTCTTAAGAAAACGGTATTTTTCAGGCAGGGACTTCAAATGGTGCTGCTATTCCTCCCTTGTGAAAAGTGATATAAGCAAGCAGTTGAAGCCTCAAGTGAGAAGCTCTTCTCATCAATTTTGGAGAGGTAAATCCCAGCCCTACTTATGTCACCTCTATGCAACAATCCCCGGACTAGAGCATTTAGCGTATATGAGTTCGGAGCACAACCACTCTTTTCCATTGCTGAAAACAGACTGTCGAACTCTTCTAGCAACCCTTCTTCTATGAGATTTTCTGCCATTAAGCAGTAGGTCACAGCATCTGGAACAAGACCGTGGGCAGATATTGCACCAAACAAATCCATGGCATCTTCCTTTCTGCCACATTTGAGCAAAGCAGCAATTATAGTATTGAAACTAATAATGTTAAGTTGAAGATCTGTAGAACATAGGTTCTCAAAAAATTTAAATGCATTGTCAACACAATTATTTTTGCAAAGCCCATCCAGAATTATGTTCCATGTGGAAATGTTCCACTGCTTTCCAGTTTCATTCATACTGTCATAGAATTCCTTTGCTTCAGAAAATCTCCCAGTCTGAAACAAATCAGACAGCATGTTGTTATAACTCACAACATCGGGGCTAACTCCTTTGATCAACATTTCTTGGAAAAGTGCAGATGCATCATCACCAGGTAGTTGTCTTTGGAAGAGGCAGAGGGGACCTAGTTACTGGCTTCCCTGAGCTCCAGCTTGGGCATGTCCTTGAGGTTGGTGACCTGGATGATGCGTTGATGGAGAAAAGAGTTGAGCCAAAGTTAGAAAGTGAAGTCAACTATCTATGAAGCAGTCAAACTTCTGAAGGCAACTAATGCTAAAAAACTCTAATGATTGTAGTCTATATACGACAGTTCCTCAATGTTAGTGAACAACGATCCAAGCCACTGAAACACTGACTGTTTGAGAATGCACGACTGAAATGCAAAACCAGCTAGACGCAATAACAACTGAATAACATAGCCAATTTATCATGTAATGACAACATGAAAGTCCGGCCTTGAATTTTAAATATCAATTATTGGCAACTAATATAATAAAGTTGCTGCAATATATCACCACACATTTGCTGCAAAATTTAAATGATCGCATATAGAATCTCAGGATCGAATGTCCGGGTTGTACCGTCATTTCAGCAGCAATTGACAGAATCACAGCTGGAAGCCTCCATAACCAATAAATCTAGAGAGTACCGTCATTTCAACAGAAAATGACAGAATCACAGTCGCAAATGATGAGTTTGGGTACAGCTTGTCACTGACAAAGTGACAAGTTCACAACACAGAATTTGGGTTCAGCTAAAGCACATGCGCATGAACTGGTTTATGACACTTGCAAGTAGCCAAGTATGTCTTAGCTCATAGATAGCGTTATAGCAGAGCTTGAGAGTGGGTAAACAAAGGCCGCGCCTTGAATCTAGGCATGGCAATGCTGCCTCCAAGAACACGTACCAAGTTGGGTAGGAAGCAAACGCAGCCGACATGGCCCGCGCTCACACGGCGCAGGGCCTGGACCGGGAGGAGGAAGTGGAGGACTGGAGGGGGTTATCCTCCCGCGGCCGCTACGGCGCTATTCCGTTGGCTCGCCCAGGCGCCTGCGTCGTGCGCTCCCGAACTGCAGGCCCGCTGCGACGACGACACCGCTCCATGCCAGCGAAGCGTTTGTCCGCGCACCGCGCCGCTGCTCACCGTAGCAACGACGTCCTGGGCCACAGCCGCTCCGCTGCCGTCACTAACGCATGCCACCACGGCCGGCTGGAAGGGGAAGAGGAAGGAAGAGAGGAGTGGGCGAGCACGACGGCTGCCTGCGGTGGCGTGGGAGGTGCAGCGCGGCCGCACGGGACTGGTCACCGGTGGCGATGGGCAGAGCCGCGGAGCATGCTGTCAGGCACCTGCTCGATGGATTCAGATATGGAACCACCAATTCGATTCAACCATCAGTTCAGTTCACCAAACCACGTACAGCAGTAATCAAGCTAGTTGCTAGAAGATTCTGGATACGAGGAAGAGGTACTGGAGGAGGAGGAAGAGAGGAGGTAGGGGTAGAAATCGAGCAGAGCTCGCCCTCGAGCCGAAGCTCGCCGCCGCCGGGTTCGGTCTTCTATTCTCCGATCACCTGATTCCCTTTGCGATCTCCTTTTTTGCTTCCAGTTGCCAGCTTTCCCAAGCCATGGAAAGCCCGGTACGGCCCAATAGACAGCCCATGAAGAGGTACATGACACATGCAGCTGTAGCAGCGGCGTCAGCTAGTGGATTCGGCCTCCTCTGGTCATGGATTCTTCCTCCGCTTGCAACGCACCGCGCCGGATCGCATGGTGGCGGTGCGAAAGCGGCAGATCCACCGCTGGATATGGAGGCGGTGCCGCAGGAGAGGCAAATCCACTGCCGGAGATAGAGGTGGCTGGCGGCACGGGAGCGGTGCTGCGTGTTTGGCGGAGAAGGGGACCGTGTGAAAGGGGAGTGCGGCGGCGGGGGTGCCGCTCGCGCGACTGCGCGAGTAAAGGCGGTGCGGGTAGGCGGGGAGGGCGACGGATGGACGGACGGACCGTGTGGAGCGAAATGGAAACCGTACGAATGAATGTTTGAAGGAGTAGAGATACCGTGAATAATCAGGCACGTAGCGGGTTGATGAGAACACGTACAACATGCATATGATTGAGGTCCAAAAGAAGATGAAGTTTGAAGCTTAATCTGAGTTGAGGTCTAATTTATTCGCGAGGTCGTTTCGGACTGTAAAAATAGGCCTCACAAAAACGGACGCACAGGACACATACGGCCTCCATTTTGGACGTTCTATGTATCGATGGTGTGATACTCCGTATCTTAGCTATGCTTTGAGAGCATTTAGTCATGTCATCATGTGCATAATTTTAAAAATTTTGGGAGTTCAACATTTAATATTCTCAAATCAAATTTTAGTTCAAATTCTTTCAAAATTTGGTTTTGTCCAAGGGCAAAAGTGCAAAGTGGTAGTTAAAAATATGCCATTTCACTTTTGTATTTGAACCTAAGTGAAATTCTGCTGTTATATGGGGTCAAAATTGCAAAAATGTTTGGAAAAAAAAAGAGAGAAGAGGGGCTGCGGGCCGCATGCCACATGCCGGCCCAGCAAGGCGGTCGGGCTGCGCTGGCCGCGCCCGCGCGCGCCACCGGGGCGGCCCGCTGCCACGCGGGCTGACAGGCGGACCCCGCACCGCCTCCTCCTCCAGCTGGGGAGCGAGGGGGGTGAACTCTCACTCGCCGCGCCGCCCCGCTCCAACCCCGCCGCCGTTCTCACACCCCGCCGCTTCCTCGCCTTAGCCGACCGCCGCCGAAGCTCCGCTCCGCCGCCCTCATCCCTGCCCTCGTCTCACCGCCACCGCTGCGCAGTCGCATAGACCCGCGTCGCGCGCCCTCTTCCACCGTCGCGGCTCACTGCCGTCCGCCATCTCCGCCGCACCTTCGTGCCGCCGGAGGGTGAGATCTCGCGTTCCCCGTCGCTCCCATCCTCCTCCACCTATCTTCGTCGAGGATTAGGCCGGCCCGAGCTCGGTTCGAGCTCGGTGCCCCCCTATGGCACCAGCGGCCATGGCCGCTGTGTGTCCGCGCTCCCCCACACGCACAGACCCCTCCGGGCTCCCAGCCACACACACGAGGTGCGAGGCGGCCTTGCGCGCCTCGCACGGGCGTCCTCCGGCGCCGATACGGCCTAGCGCCGCCGCGTGCGCCGTTCGCCGCCGCGGTTGCCACGGGCAGAGAGAAGAGAGGGAGGAAAGGAGAAGGGGAAGGGGGAGGAGCAAAAGGAGGAAGGCGCTGCCGCGGTGGGTCACCGTTGGCCGAGCCCCCGCCGGCAAGGCCGCGCCGGTGAGCGCGCACGCCGCCGCGTCGCGCGCGTGCGTCGCCCCGCGCCAAGCCCGCCGGGCGCGGCCGGTCCGCCGGGCCGCCAGCCCAGCTGGGCTGCCCGCCCGGCAGGCCGGCCTGCTGGCCCGCTCGGCCGATGGGCCGAGCTGAAAAGGGGAGGGAATTGGGCCACGCCGGGGAAAAGGCCGCCGGCCCACTTAGTGGGCTAGGCTAGAGAGGAAAGAGCCGGGCAAAATTTTTGGAGGGGGAAATCAGAACTTTTTGTTTTGTCTTTTTTTCGTGGGCTGGGCCGAATTCTAATTTCTATTTCTATTTTCTTTTTCTTTTTAATTCAAATTAGTTAATTAATTTTAGTTAATATTAATCTGTTTATATTAATTAATAAAATTAGTTATTAATTCATATAAATATTTTATATTTCTAAAAGAGAAATTAAATTAAAGTTTATATAATTTTAAAAAGTTAGATGTTGTTTAAAAATGCAGAAAAATTCATAAAAGAGTATTAAAAATATAAAATTAATTCTAAAAGACATTTGAATTATTCAAAAATTTCTAGAAAATTCATTTAAGCTCTTAAAAATATTCAAAAATAATATAAAATTCATATGAGCCCTAGGACAGTCAATTACGCCCCGAAAACCCAGATGTTTAACCCCAACCACCCTTTTTCTTTAGAAAATTGTACACTCTACTTTTTCAACAGGTTGATCATCCTCATGCTTTCAAACTCCTGCATGTCATTCGTGATTAGGCATGTTGGTTCTTATCTTCCAGTTGAAGAGTCTTCCAAAGGCATCCCGATGTGACACCCCGAAGCCGAGCCTCCTGGACCGTCAGGTGTCCACTACCCTAATCCCCGAAGCGATTTCAAGACTCTGAGACCTTTTCTAAGGCAAGCCCCGGTGCATTACCTATTTTCTTTAAGTCCTTTAAATAAGAATGGGTTATGCTTGTGCATTAGAGTCAGGAGTTGGTTGAAACTCTAGAGCATAATTACCCCAATCTCCTGCATGAAGATCCTATACGCAATAAATGACTTAGGTGGCGTAGGCCTAGAACGGAAATTCTTTTATTAAAGTTAATTGGTTAAGAATGAGAAGGATGTTAATAATTTGACAGGCATGCGGCGGGATCAGTTTCGCTTTCGTATATTGCATATTGTGATTATTGCCATGGACCCTGATCTTGCCTGTGTCGCATAAGGCCGTCCGATGTGTGGCCTGGTTAGGCCGAACGCGCCTCATTCACTTGCCGTCCTTAACGGGCTCCGGTAAGCCTCTCATCCTGTTGTACCTAAGCGCGGAACTAGACGAGACCAACTGGAAGGAGGAGGTTGGGCGGGTGTCAAAGGACTGACACCCGGGTTCGGTGAGGATTGTTCCGGCTAGGTGGCACTGGATGTTGGGTTGTCGTATGTGGGGTCAGTGTACACACATATGACGGGTGTCTGAGTATCCCTCTCGAGAGGTGGAAAAATCGATTCGAATCGTCTATGGCTTGCCGGTTCTAAGCTGCCTGATCGCGACCAACATCGTAGTAAGAAAGTTGATCTTGTTGATAAAGAATGATTTCGCAAAGTGTTTTCTCTTGTTTGCTAATAGAATAGGTATAACTTAGTCTGGACAGGTAATAACTAAAAAGTAACTAAATTCTAAAAGCTAAGGATTTACTATTAGGCCTGCCGCAGTGTGAGTTGACCTAACCACTCCGGCTATAGGCTAGAAAGTTGGGTTTAGACCCAGTGGTCGGGTAAGTCTTGTTGAGTAATTAGTACTCAGGCTTCTTTGCTTATGTTTTCTCAAGTGCTGAACACTCACTGCAAATGAGGGCTTTCTTCTATCGCTCCCCAGGTCTTCCTTTTGGGGTGAGCTGCATCCTTGGGCAGGATGCAAGTTTCCCTCCCTGTAGTCTTTTTGAATAAAAGATTGTACTAATCAACCGTCTGGTTGTAATAATTTATTTCTTTTAAGCTATGTATGAGATGTAAGATATTGTAATATGTGGACTCCGTCGAGAGTCGACACATGAGTTCGATCCAGATGGGAAGGCCAAGTCAGGATACCTACATCCTGAAGGACTACCGAGGTTAGTCCGGATCTGGTGTTTAAGCACTAAATCCGGGTTAATCTGGGCGGTTGTGCCACAGATGGAAAGCTAATGAGATAAGCTTTTCAACCCAGGTGGTCCCATGCCGACATAATATCTGAGTCGATGGGAAAGCACGTCACAAGTTGACGTCCAAAATCTATCAGAGTGTTGCGACACCGGTTTTTGGGCCGAAGGCCTTCTACGCCCTAGGGTTGCTCGGCCACCTCCTTGGCTGCCACCTTTTGTATATATTTTGTAGCCGTTATTAGATTAAATGAGTTTTGCTTAAGAGAATTCTGTCGAGAATAGTTCGTCCGTGTATCGGTTTGTGAAACCCCAACTGTGAGCATAAGTTAATTCTTGATTGCGTTTTTCTTTGTTCTCGCTGGTGTTCTCTCGATTGCATTGTAGGAATGATAGCCTTCTTGGCGAGGTCGATTGCGCGTGTCATGCGGTTGATAACCATCGGAGCAGTGGTGTAGTGATTGTAAGATTTGAACCTTTGGCTCGGAGCTTTCATCACCAACGTCGAGTCTCCACCCCTAAACTGACATACCTCAAGAAAGATCAGGCCAATCCTATATCACGGGTAGCACAGGTCTGGTCCGCCGGTGATGAATCAGCCTGGAGGAGATGTACATATCCACAGAACGGATGGATGACGCGGACTCGCGGTGGAGCATATCGAGGCCCTATCGGTTATCACCGTTCGAATGGACCGGATCGTCTGCCAGCAACAGAGGGGCTGTTTAGCCGCGCCAGGAGGCTCGCGAGGCCACCACAGTTCGAGGCCCAGTGTTTGGTTGTCTGGGCTGGTCCTCTAGCCAGGCCATGGCAATGCAGCCCGAGGCCCACAGGGTGGCTCCAGGGAAACGACCGAATCGGCCGTTCTCCCTTGGCCAGGCCCCCGCTGCATGCAAAGCCCCCACGGGCTCTTGTTCCTTCACCCCTCCCACTTGCACGCCGCCTCGTCCACCTTTTCCTCTGTCATCGCACCGCCTCCCCCTCCTGCCCCATCTGCTGTGACGCCATCCACCGCCGCGATGCCTCTCCATCCACCGCGACCCGGCGTCTCCTGCATGTAGCGCTCGCCTTGGCACTGGCCGCGGCGCACCTTCGTCCGTCGCCCTACCTCCGTCCGCCGCCCTACCTCTCCCTCCGTCTGCTACCCCGTTCGCCGGATCCAGAGCAAGAGGGGGAGCTCACCTTGGCCTTGGCTGCGGTGCACCACCGTCTGCCGCTCGCCTCTCCCTCCGCCTCCTTGACCTCTCCCAGTCGGCGCCATGGCGGATCCGGCAAAGGAGCCCCAACCATGGCGCAAGGAGGCGACGAGGAGCTCCAGCCAAGGCGGATCCGGCCGAGGAGAGGTAGATGGCGGCCGTGGCGCTGCCGCATCTGCGGCGGAGAAGCCGGGAAGGGGCTGGCGGCAGCGTGTGCTCGGAGGAGAGAGAGAACGGAGGGGAGGAAAGATGGAAAAGATCTCTGGAAACCAAAACAGAGTTCACGCAGAACGCGCTACGTATGTAAGTCAATCAAACAAAAACTCCTGCATTTCAATAGTCTAAGCAGCTCTAAACTGACAGTGAGTCTAGACGGAGAGAAGCTGCCAAACAGACCCCGAGCGGCGCATCGCCGTCGCCGTCCGTTCGACAGCTTTCGCCCGCCCGCGCACACGTACGGTACCACGCGTCTGGCCGCGGAAGGCTCCACGCGTCGGCGCTGGATTGGAGCAGGTCCGTTTACATACTGGAGCCGAGAGCCATGCATGCAGCTGCCAACGTTCAGTAACAGTGAAATTGCATGTGAGCTGGGAAGCGATCTGGAGGCTGGAGGAGTACAAAAGTACTCCGTACTACTACTTGTGACTCATAGGAGTATACTGTATATCTCAAACCGTATACTTATTGCGATGCTTGATAATATAATGTACATCTCTGTATTATACATCTCTGTATCCATCAACTAGAGGCCTCTATATCATATACTAGCTACAAATTGAAGGGATATGTATGAATATGACGCTAGCTGTGCCGTATTTTACATTTCTACGGCAACGAGCGTCGTCTATCCCTCCATCGTATTCGTATCGTATACATGTACCTAGAAATATATACTCACGGCGTACGCATGATCTGGGAGTAGCATTGCGTACTCCCAGCGGTCTCGATCGAGAAGAAGCTACAGTACACAATCTACAGCAGCCCAGCATGGTACGTACGTATACAGCATGCATGCTTCTCGTATGCGTGCGTGCGTGCGTGCGTGTGTGTGTGTGTGTGTGTGTGTGTGTGTGTGTGTGTGTGTGTGTGTGTGTACGTACGGATAGATTTCAGAAGGTGATGGGGTATACGGCCTGCATGTTGGGGTAGAAGAGCCCCCAGTTCTGCTCCACGCCGCTCTGCTTCTCGTTCTCGTTGAACATGGCGAAGAGGTAGGTCTCGATGGCGCCCGGGTGCCGCGGCGTGCCGCTGGCGACGTGGTTGATGAGGGCCTGGTTGTAGATCCTGGCGTTGTCCGGCATGGCCTGCAGGCCGCCGCCCGACGGCCAGCCGCTCTCCGACACCACGAGCGTCACGCCGGAGCCGCCGTTATTGGCCATGGCGAAGTAGAAGGCGTCGACGGTGGTGTCGAAGAGGTTCTGGTACCCGTAGGCGCCGTCCTGCACCACGGTGCCGGAGGCGGTGAAGAGCGCGTAGCTCATGTCCATGGCGCTGGGGTCGTATGCCCATGCCAGGTACGGGTAGATGTTGGCCATGAGCGGGGCCCCCGTGCGCGCCAGGAACTGCAGGACGGGGCCCATGAAGGCCTGCGCGTCGCCGGTGAACTGCGCGGCGGACGGCGGGCTGTACACTCCCAGGATGGCCTGCGACACCGACGTGGTCACCATGATGTGGTCCAGCCCGGCCGCCGCCAGCGCCGCGTGGACGTTCTCCATGGCCGGCGCCAGGTTCTGCGCCGCGTCGCCGGCCACCTCGTTGCCCACGCAGACGTAGCGGAAGGAGACGGAGGGGTAGGCCTGCACGTTCATCCGCACCCACGACGCCGCGGCGGCGGGGCTGGCGGCCAGGTTCGACAGCACGTCGTTGGGCGCGCCCACGGTGACGCTGATGCCCGTGCCGCCCACGGCCTGCAGCGCGCCCTGGTCCGGCGCGTACAGCCGCATCGCCGAGATGCCGTAGGTCTCATACATGCCCACCACCGTGCTCGCCGGCGGAAGGTTGTTGGCGCTCATGCCGTAGCACACGCCGATGGCCTCAGCACCTGCACGGACGAAGTCAAGCAAACTCCTCAGGCCAGCTCTAGCTGATAACAATCGCCGTCTTCATATTTTTTTTTACTAGCAGCTAGCTTCATTATTATATTATACGGTGATATAGATACAGTTAATTACCAAGCCGCTAACTAGCTACCCTAATTATCAAGCTTGAAGAATGGAGCAGCTGATGCCGTATACACAGTACTACACACGGCGGGCAGAGCTATCTGTCGATCATGGATGATCGGAGCCGGACGCTGCCAGCCGGCCGGGCAGCCGGTGGCGCATCACGCGTCGTCGCCCGCCGTTGACAAAACGTCAAGTGACGCAACGACGACGGCCGGCAAACTGATGCGATCGACTCGATACATATTCCAAGCAATTAGCCATCAACCATGGATGAGACGATCGATGGAGTGGTGGTGGTGGTGGAGCGAATGAATTAATTGTAGGCGCAAATGAACGTACGGAAAGGGATATGGCAAGCGGCTACGGGCCAGCTTTCGGTATTATCAGCGGAGAGTGGTTGGACCGAATATAATTCTATTTGTTCTCTAGCTCGCTCTCAGGTAATCTAAGGATGACGCATTGACCAATATGTTTTACCACATGTACAACGATCGGGAGATAGATACTAGAAATTAAGACCGATCGAGAGTTAACTTTGTGATTGATTTGTTTTCAGAAATAAAGCAGATGCATGGTGGATGGATGGGGTTAGATAGGAGAGGCAGCTAAAAGTGACGTGCGTGTGCAGTGCTCAACGAACAAATTAAGCTTTATAAGGTTGGCTTCGTTTGCAAGCTTGTTGCATGCTGCCCCAGCAGGCACAGTAACTTTGCTAGTACAGGATAATAGATAGATAGCCCGGCCCCATGCATATATCCCCGTCAACTTTTCGTGGTTTAGATACTGTCGCTGTAGCCGACCAGAAACGTCGGTTTCAGGGGGCGATTTGTTGTGCAAATAAAAACATTCTCCCTCCATATTTAAATATAAGTCGCGGTTGATTTTTTTTCAAAACTTTGATCATTCATCTTATTCAAAAAATCTATATAAACATGTAAGAAAATTAGTCATCTTCAAACTCTATACAATGATAAAACAAATCACAATAAAATAAATATAAAATTGTAAAAAAATTTAAATAAGACGAGCAATTGAAGTTTTGAAAAAAAGTCAACCGCGACTTATATTTAAATATGGAGGGAGTATTTCCCGTCCTGGAGAAGTAAGCAGCATATATATGGAGGTGGTTTTGTGTGACATGGTAGTGGGTCCCACTTGTCAGATGACACGTGGCTATGGCCCCACATGATAGCCTCTTCTTTTACCTCATCCCCCTCTCTCATAGTTTACCGTCGCTCTCCATCTCATCGTTGTCGTCTCCTCCCTCTCCACCTCCACCCCTCACTCGCCACCGCCTCCTCTTCCTGGATGACCTCGTGCCCGGCTGCCCCTACGTCCACGCGAGGCCTGGCCACTCGCCTGCGTGGGCTGCCTGCCGCTCTTCTGCGCCGCCCGTCCTCTCCAGGATCCCGCTGCGGCACTGGGGACTGCAAATCCGACGTGCCGCCGGTGACCGCCTTCGCCGCGGACCGTTGTCCACCACCTTCAGGGCCCGCTACAAGGCGCCGAGGGCGAGCTGTGGACTGCGCCGCCGCCGACGCCATCGAGAGAGATAGGCACGGGCGGCGGCTAATCCTCCACCCTCGGCTGACCCCCTCTACCTTGATCCGCCGGCGGACGCGGGCTACACCCTTCTCCACCGTCGGTAGTAGTGCGCTGCACCCCACTCCTCCACGTGCGACGATGGCCATGTGCGGGGGCGCAGTGATGGGCGGCGCTGGAGATGGATGCAGCAGAGGTTGAGTGGAAGGGCCGCCGTGGCCGGGTGGCGCGCAAGGGAGAAGGCGCTGATGGCTCACGCCTGCGACGATGGCGGAGGGAGAGCGCGGGCCTTAGCGATGAGAACGGCGCTTTGCGGCGCTCACGGGAGTGCCACGTCACACAAAACCACCCTCCATATACCACCTGAGGTGCAAAACCACCCGGTTTCAGCACTTGAGGGGTGTAAGATTCATGGTTTTGCGGTTCGAAGTGCAAAATCGGGCAACGGCCAAAGTTAAGGGTGGTCAGATGGATTTTTTTCCTCAGTAGAATAAATGGTGAAAGGTGAAAGCGACGCGACCAAATGGGTCGGGGGCGGTTTTTGACGGCTAATCCTCCATACCCCTATTGCATGACGTTTTGTTTATGAATGTGTCTGACCCTGCAGTGTGTGCTTATGCCATGGCACCATCTCTCTCTCTCCTATATTTTTATCCTAGCTAGCCCATGTCATGGCCACGTAACTAATCTTACTAATCAAATAATAATTACCATATGCATGCTTCCTCTGTATGAACCATGTCCTATATGCGCCGCCGTGCATATAACCAAAAACATATATATACCCTACTACTACCTTTTCTAAAAAAACTTTCAAGATGCATGAAAACATGAGCTAGAAAGAGAGAGTTAGATAGAGAAAGAGAACGAGAGAAAGAGGGAGAGGTAATCACTTTGTAGGATGGATGCAAAGACACCGAGGAGCAATGCCATGGCGAACATGGAGGCTACACCTTGCCTTGCCATTCTGTGCGTGCGTGCGTGCGTGCGTGCGTGCGTGCGTGCGTGCGTGCGTGCGTGCGTGCGTGCGTGCGTGTGTGTGTGTGTGTGTGTGTGTGTGTGTGTGTGTGTGTGTGTGTGTGTGTGTGTGTGTGTTGTCCTGGAGACGAACCAACACGAAGGCTGCCAAGCAAGCAAGCAGAACCTAGAACCCTTGTCTTTCGTGGCTATGCTAACACGTCTCTCCAAGCTAGTAGACAACAACTCTCTGTGTGTGGTGAATCGACTGATGAAAGCTTATTGCCCATGATGAGCCAACCGGTGGCCACACAGCCCCCTTATATAGATGCCAAGGATGTATCGGACGGAGCCGCGGTCCAATCCACCCACTTGAGATTGAGAAGTCGCAGCAAGCAATGGCCCGCACGGCGTCTACCCTTTCCCCGGTTTAATTTAGCCTACTCCAATTGACGTGCCGTTTGCATGCTGTCGTCACAGGTCCGGCGGTGTCCGGTAGCCAGAGGTTATCCGGTACACACTAGGTTGTTGTGACTTGTGACTTCATCTCATACCAAACAACTTTTGCAAAATAATAAAATGGGTTTAAATTTTTAGGCACACGGGGATGTTCGACGAAAGGGAAGTTTTTAGGTCAACAGTGTATACGTATGGGGTGTGAGAGGGGGGAGACGAGATGCGGAGCGCTGAGTCGGTTTGTTGCCGACGTAATTTTGGCCGGCGAACGTCTTACTCAGAGAACATTCGGCGAGTTGGGCTTTTTACGACAACTGTTTTTTAGTAAACTATATGCATATGGCTTGACTTGTTACCTGTAGGTGGCTTTTTTATGCGAAAATCTAGAATTTGACGTATCTGTTGCATTATACTTTCCCATAAAGTCATCTAGATATTTATCTTGCACAATCGCGATCAAATCTATAAAGGTTGGTTAGTTTATTAACCGTTGTCCTTACATCATCTACCTCTTTTTTGGTCTCCTATATTTGTCAATGAACAATAGTAAGTCACCTTAACTTCAACTTCATTTATAGATTCCATTAATTTGTCGTGAAAAATCCATGATCAAAGTGATGACAAAACTAGCTAGCTAGTGTATTTGCTGTACCTAATTAATAAACTCTCAAGAACCAAAGACTTACTTGCACCACTTTAATAAGATATTAGGTACGGTGTTCCATGGACTCCTGTATGCCATACACACCTTTGTAGTCGTTCGACTTGATCGAGTTGGTGCATGGTTTTTCAAAGAAGAGATTGATTGATTGGAATTTATCAGCTACATAAAAAATCACACTGACAATAATCGTAGAATTATATGTAGTCACTAAGATAGAATAACACAAACTTCTACGGGTGTAGCAGGTTATGATCCTATGGTGTACCATTTTTTAATTGTATGTTCTTGCAACCTGAACAACGAGAACTGGCTTGCTCCCATCCAACTGTTGTATTTTTTAAAAAATATTGCTGACTTGATCCGTTGGTAGGAATACCCATGCTGTTGCTATCAGTGGAGCCCCGCTATGCAACTGCTTTCCATTATAACTACTAATGAAGAGATAAAATTAGGTGTACTAAATTAGTACACACCAAACAGCAGCTATCTGATCCATATACTCTTACATATATGCGTGATACAGTTAGATCGTTTTGATAAATGAACTATTCAAATCCAAAATTGATCCCTGATGTATTGGAGCTAGAAAATTTGGATGCACTGGCACAGTTTGCATTGGCATATATAGTGCATGCAGACGGTGCTATTGCTCACCATAATTTAAATTATTCAAACTCAGGCTTCTTGGCAGCCTCTCCTTTTTGACATGTCAATGCACTAATGAAGGTTTAGGCATGCATGCGTTTTATTCAGTTACACACAGATCAGGCATATTTAAATAATGGCACCTCATGAAAGCCAATTCCAAAATTTCTTCGATGCCGACTTGCATTGGCAGCTTTGAAAAGAAAGGGCTGCACGGCTATTTCAATTCAGGAAGTTTCCTGCCTTGTTTTCCAGCTCTTGCTCAGACTAAGGATAAGCTTTGGATGGAGGCCTGTGCCAATCATCTTGGTTGTCTACTCTCTGTATAATAATAAAGAATTTATTTCATAATAATTATTGCTTAGTTTCTTGCGACTTGTTTGTAAGTTATTATCCCAGTCGTGATAGGTTGATTCGTAATCTTTGTGGCACATTGCTCAGCATATTGTACGTTGTACTTGAGTCTCTTCTACCTTAATACAAGATATCCAGTTCCCATACATATTCAAGAAAATTTCTTCGACATCCTTTGAATTCACTGTTTTATTTACAAGATGCATTTTAAGCCATAATCAACAATAAATCTTCTGTTGAGATTCGAGACAAGTAGCTTGTAGCCAAATTTGTCTATACCCCTAGTTTTTGTATACAAGCTTCATAAGTTCATTTTTCTATAACCCTACTTTTTGTATCAAAAAATTTACCAGAAGTTACGTGAGTGCTTATTTTATTGGATACATAGGATATAGTATAGGACATCTTAAACTTACAAATTGGAGGCTCTAAAAAGCCTGCGTATTTATTTTTTATAAGACACACTAGAAAATGGGATAAATTCTAAAAATTGTTACAAAAATACATAAAGCATCCTGCCTAAATTTTGGTAAACTCTAAATCTCTAATTACCATTGACAATAATTGCCATTGGACTTAATTAAAATTTAAATTACTCAGCTCTATCCGTATGAAAAACAACCTAAATAACCCCTCTAAATGTGTGTGTGTGTGTATTACACTACTAAAAAAAAGAATTTAGAGACGTCCTTTCTTACGGCTCTGGTAACTAGAAATGCATGTTGCCTGTGCAGTGAGCACATAGAGCCTAGGTCAAGACCTACCTAGAAATGGAGCCTATTTTTTATAGGCATTCGTCTTAGGAGACCGACCACTCATAAAGTACCCATTTCTAGAAGCGGTATAACCACTTGTAAAAATGGCTTCGTATGTACAGTCTAGAATACTAAAAACATACTAAGCCCTAGGTTTTCCTACAGTCTATAATCCTATAGATAATTTAGTTTAACTCTTTAGTATTCGAAATCATATTAAAAGTTAGGACTTCGTTTAATCTTTTTTATTCCAAACCATAGCAGAATTTGGGATGGTCTCATGTAACAGTGCGATCCATAAGAGCACTAAATTGTTTGCAAAAGGCTATTCTTCAAATGGGTCGCCACTAGAAATGCTATTCTGAAAAGATTAATACAAAGCATATCCCAATTGCTATCTGCAATAGATAGATATGTGATGCATGGAACGGCAGGGGGGCACTGTGTGAGGCTCAACTCATGGGCTTGAAACCTAACAGCTCAGTGTTTTTTAAAAATAGTTTTTGAGTTTTTTTCATCTAAAACTTAAATTTTGACATTTGTATAAACAATTATTTTTACAAGCCTTCACTTGCAAGTAATCTCTTATAAAAACCATTTTAGCCGTTTGTGAAAACAATTTGTGTAGTAGTGTTATAGCCTATGGCAACCCCTGCAATTTACATCAAGTTATTACATATATGATTTTGAAGGATAATATAAAATGACCCTCTAAAATTGCATCTAAGTATCCGTTTGTACCATTGTGAAAGGCAATCTAAAGGAACCCACAAATTCACTTTTAAATTACCTACCTTCACCATGATAAAAATATATATAAATAAAGCACCAACCAAAATTACCCACATATGCCATTATGAAAAAAATACCATAAATTAATAATCTTGTATAGATTGTAAATTTTTGAAAGGTGGACTCAAATCTTGTACAAATATCAAACCGAAGAGGTTAACTATATATAACAAGAACAAATTAAAACAAGCTTTTTTGAGTAGCCAAGGTTTCTAACTTTATTTACGAACTTGTACACTTAAGCTTCGTTAAGGTTCTCGTCTGTGTAAGAGCACGGGTAGACAGACTATAGAGCTATGTAATTAAATCTCATGCAAATTAATTTGACACTATGCCATGATGATCAGTTAACATGCACATACACTTTTTCCTTTTCGGATAATATAGAGATATCACCGTACCCTTTGATATATGAAAAACTGCGACAATAATCATCAAGTTTAGAAAGAGACGCGACGACGACATCGAAGGTGCCTGGGATAGCTAGCAAATGTGCACGCAAATTAAAATGGGATTCCTGGTCGAAGATAGACACCAAATACTAAAGGATCGATGTCAGTGTGTGCCTGTCTGTAATATGTGCTATAAATGTCGTCGTAGTATACATATGATGCATGAAATTAAATGTGGGCGCATGCAGCAATTCGTTGGATCGGAGTTGGTTATCCTGTGCTTTTTATGTACATGGACGCGGGAGAGCAACGTGTCCTGTACTGTCACCGTTGCGCCATAGCCTGCGTGTTCCACCGTCGACGGCCGGCCAGCCGGCGGCGGCCCCGCTTGCTGGCTGGCTGGTTGCCGTGCCGCCCCGGCCAGCGGCGCCAGGCGGCCACGCACGGCACGCATCTGCGCTGCTGCGTCCGACGTGGTGGCTCCATCTATTCGTATCGTATGCATGATCCAAACAGAGCGATCGAGCGAGTCTCTTTCCTGGTGGGGATCGATGATCATGAATAAAATCGGCACATGCATTGTGGCGAGCGAGTCTCTTTCTCCAAACAGATCGACGACGAGAGTTTCCGTAGAATTCTTCGGCGCGCGGTGCTAGCTATTCAGAAAACAGGTTTGGCATGTGATCAGGTTTGTAGATGGCACAGTGTGCAGCCGCTAGCTAGAGATATATACAGGCAACACTCTCTTAATAACTGCAGAAAAGGAATTCAATCATCATCAATTAATCTGCATCAACCAACCAATCAAATTGAATAAAGGATACTATTTATAAATAAAGCTAAAGCGTATAGGGGCCTTGTTCTTCAGAGCCACGAAAATATACAAGGCCCCCACACATTGCTCTTCCTACTAAAAAGGATATATACAAGAGGCCCAAAAAGAACACAGAGAATGGGAGAGATAAACTAAAAAAGGGAATCATATATAACGAGTGGTGGAGGATAAAGAATGTCACAGTTGACGGCTGGGCTGTTACAACACATGATTGGGCAGCAGGGTCCACACTGCACCACCTCTACTGTTACCTGATAAATGCAGCAGTTAATAGCTAAGCTCGACGGGTCACCGCGGATCATCAACTAGGTAGCCAAATCAGGGGCAGACAAGGCGTTTGTTTGATGAGGTTACGTGTTTCCTCTTCCCAGAATCTTTGAACGAAGTCTTGTACTACATACTCCTGTCACCTGGATCCATTTGGCTGATCGACTACATCCTTCAGGTTGATCGAATCGACGACCTAGAGAGTTCCAAGAATTGTTCGTTCTTTGCCATCTCCATCGTCGAATGCTATAGCTTCAGATCGGATTGGATAAGCCACAAAACCAACTTGAAGCTCCTTCTTGCCTGAGATAGATAGAGTGATAAGATTTCCACGTCACTATTACCACACACACACATGTACATCATATATATCCGATCCTCACACTGTGTGTTAGTACTTGTAGTTAAGCTCTTAATTGGGTATATATGCCACGGCGGCGGCGGCCCATTGATCAGCCATACATGTCATGCATGTGTGCATTCAGCAGCGCAGGTGCAGGGAAGAATTAAGCTAAGGCCGGGCATGACGTGGAGGCCTACCAGTACTAGCTAGTACACTGTACACATGCCCGGAGGTCGTATGCTACACATGGTCATTACATTACATGCTATACAGTACATACATAAATCAGACTCATTATAGTCTGGAGCTGGACACTCAAAATCGTTTACGTTTAATGCTTGACGTGGACACACTGTTAATCGAGCAGCTGTGATCATCGGCGTGCCCACAAGATCTAGCTTAGCTGAAGAACATGGACACGTACGGATAAGATTTCCTCGGTGTCACTTACACTAATCTACGATACTATCGATCGATCGAGCCGTGTGAATGCAGTACGTACGTGTGTGCAAGCAGAGAGAGACATTTTAAGTACACTCTAGACATTATCGAAAGGGCAGCATCCGATCCATTGACTCATCAACAAGCTGACGGCCGTCGATTCCTAATTGGCCTGCCTGCCTGCCCGGCGACTCTCACGCACGGCGACACTGTACGTACTCGACGCTGACGTTCTGGTCATCTGTAGGAATTAGGATCGGACCAGTGTGCGTTTGAATCTCCACGGATGGACACGGAGTGTCATGTAGTACGTACTGTGTGTGAAAGGGAGATGGACCGATAGGAGGAGCTCCTTGCTAGCTACATTTTTCTTCCTTTCTCCTTGTCATCATATAGCCTTGTCATTGGCGTGCCACATATATACATGCATGCATCAGGACGGCTCTAACAACAAGTTCAAAATAGCAAAAATTGAAAACCTTCACCGACCACAGAGGCCGTAGCGCCTATAATCCTTAGCGAGCTTTTAGAGATTGCACCATAGCAATACATCCACAAACGCACCACAGAGTTCGTAGCGTGTTACACTCCGGCACTCCGAACCTCTGTACATATATAGTTGTGCTGCGCTTGTGATTCCTTCCCTGTTGGTGGTTGGTTGGGTGGGGAGGGGGGGTTGCCTACACAGTCAGAGGCAGGGTAGGCTTGAGTGGTCGTCCGGCCGTGCCATGCTTGTGATTCCCATCCTATTGGCGGTTGGGTGGGTGGGAGGGTGGGGGTGTTGTGTACACGGTCGGAGGCAGGGTAGACTCGACTAGTCGCCCGGCCCTCCTTACTCTAAAAGGAGTCACTGTTGTATCCCTGACTGTTGTTGTCGACAACTATGTATACAAATAGTATATTAGAATATTAACATTTAACATATATATGAGCAGAATATTAATTTAGATTAATGATGGGTTCCAAATTTATATATAAATATTTAATGTTTATGTCTGTTAATAATGCTAGCTCATGCATCGTGCTTTGACTTGTTTTATAATCAGCCAGTAATAATGATTTTTTTACAACGTAAACGGTCGCGCACAATATATCCATTATTTCAGCCATCTCAATTTTTTGTGCATGCATATAAGTCTAAATGGACCTATATATGTTGCATCAGATGTATAAATTATACTCTATGACTAGCTCTTATATATATAGATGCAAACATATTTATACATCAAATCTTTTTAGGTTTAGTTGTTATAAAGAAATTTGTCACGGCATATATATATATATATATATATATATATATATATATATATATATATATATAGAGAGAGAGAGAGAGAGAGAGAGAGAGAGAGAGAGAGAGAGACGCTTAATTCTGGCATCACTAGATGCTTCATCAATCTGAAACAAGTCAATAAGTTGACCACTGGGGCACATGTACTACAGGGGTACGACATAAACGTTAAGAGACTCTCTACGGACCAACACTTTCCAAGAGAAAAGAATATGGTGCAGGTGGAGCTATTAGCTCGAGTGCGTGGTCAGCATTATAATAGTACAAAACTTAGTCCAACAAACTACGGCATTATTCTACACGACATGCCAAACTCTGAAAGCTAGCTTTTTCTCTCTTGGGAAGAGAATGTGCAAGGCACAGAGGAGTGCCCGAGTGGGAGAGTGCACTTATGTGGCAGGCTTAGGCCTTTGTTTTTCAAACATGTAACATCAATATTACCTCATGAACTTGCTTACAGGACTCCACTTCCATTGATTAATATAGGTGACGACTAGTGGCAGTAGCAGTAGGTGTAAGTCTTGATTCTTCCTTGACGTATTCGTTCGATTCATATTAAGACAAAATTAATTTCGTGCCACATAAACACAACAACAAATAAAACAAAAATAAAAGGTGTAACTAATAATGTGCATTCGGGAGTATACTTTTCCAACTCTGTTGAATCGCTCGTAAGCATTGTTGTGTATAGATGATTAATTATATACTTTAAAGTGAGAGTTGGTGGTGCACATTTGGTTCTCGTACGTGTTTGCGTCCTTTCTCTTTCACCCATATAAACGACTCTTATCAAATAAGCAAAAAAAGAAGTTCTTCTTAGCAAATTTTAATCTTATCATGACGAAAGCCATCTTGCAAGTTGATTTACCTACTCATCATCACCTCACTTCTCCCAGTTGCCATTGCCAAAGAAGATTGCACCATGTTTGGGACTGCTTCAAACAAATTCTACTCCACCAATTCTATTGTGGGGTAGAGATTTACTATGGAGTTGCAACATTAGTACGTAATAAGAGGTGTTTGGCTTAAACGCCAGCTCGATCTGGCTTTGGGAATGGCAGTTTTTATGGAAAATGTCCCACACGCCAGTGTGTTCATCACGCAGTATAGCAAGTTTGTTGGCTCATGTCTTCTTCCTCCTAGGCGCACACTCCGCTACAAAGCGTCCAAAATTGACTAATTGAGGTATGCATGAGCCTCAAATTGAACTTGCACCATGAAAATCATGCCATGCATGTGACATCGAATTGAGATAATGCCATGGAAAAGGCCAAGCTCAATCATGTCTCTCATAGCAACTCGAATCGAGCATCGGCCCCCATGAATCAAACTTTGCCACCACCACGAGCTGGTGATGTTAAAGTCAAGCTTACCAAGGCAATGTAATTAGTACAGCCTAGGGTGACGACAACATAGCTAGGGCGTGACAGCAAAGCAAGATAAGCTGCAGCGGCGCGCAACAAGCGGAGGGAGGCAACAACAACAAGCAGGGGCATTGACAGTGCTACTCCATGGCCGTGTGAATCGGAGAAGAAGCCAACTTGTACGGTGTGTGTAAGTGGGTGGCAAACTGGCAGTGGTAGGTTATTTTCACCTGATCTATTGAAGATTCTAGGAAACGTTGACTCATGGTGCACACCTGAGAGGCTCAAAGAAAAATGTGATTCTGACCCTTAGATTCACAAATTCATTGGATCTAGAGGGTGGAGTTGGGGTGTTTGGCTTGAAGGTTTTTTGAAGTGGATGCAAAAAAACATAGGGTGAATGCAAACAAATAAAAAAGAGCACCCAGACCTTAAATTTCCTCACCGCAGGGTAGGCCATTCCTAATGGAGAGTTTCATTTCACGGTTACCAAGATTGCCATGTCAGATTTTGTTTTAGGCAGCCATGTTTCCCAAGTTTCATATAGATGATAAAATCTCTCACGTCCCATGTAATTCTCTTTGTTTCTCTTTTCATAATTACTTATCATATCACCAAACACGCTGATGTGTCGTAGCATTTAATGAGAATGAAATCCCTGTGTTGGGAATGGCCGTATGTATATACCGTTCACTCAATTTCACCAAGGCGCCAAAATTTGGATGCAAGTGGTCAAATAAACATGAGCCGGTGCAATTCATCAAGGGATGACAACACTACATCTAGCTAGGGCGTGACCGCAAAGCAAGGTAAGCTGCAGCGGTGCGCAACAAGCGGAGAGAGGCGACAACAACAAGCAGGGGCAGCAACAGTGCTACTCCGATCCATAGGCGTGTGGAGAAGAAGCCAACTTTGTATGCTGTGTGTAAGTAGGTGGCAATGGTACCTAATTTTCACACGATCTATGAAGATTCTAGGAAACAAGGACTCATGGAGCACCCCTGAGAGGCTCAAAGAAAAATGTGATTTTGACCCTTAGATTCACAAATTCATTGGATCTAGAGTTTGTGGAGTTGGGGTGTTTGGCTTGAAGGTTTTGAGATGGATGCGAAAAACATAGGGTGAATGCAAAGAAAGAAATAAAAAAGAACACCTAGCCCCTAATAAATTTGCTCACTGCAGGGTAGGCCATTCCCAGTAGGGGATTTTCATTTCACAGTTACCAAAAATATCATGATAAATTTTATCTAGGTAACCGTGTATCCCGAGTTTCATCTAGAAGATAAAATCTCTCGTGTTCCTAGAAGAGTATCTCCGTTTCTCTCTTCATAATTACTTTGCCACGTCACCAAACACGCTGACATGTCATAGCATTTAACGAGAATGAAATTCCTATATTGGGAATTGCTGTATGTATATACCGTTCCCTCAATAATTTCACTAAAATTTGGATGCAAGTGGTCAAATAAACATGAGCTGGTGCAGCAATGCATCAAGCAAGGGATATTGTTACGGACGCTGCTTCATTCGGCGTATAAAAACTTTTTTCGTTCCAAGTTGGTTGAGTCACTCTCGTCAACTCATGTAGTAGATGCAATAGTTTAAAGTCGATCCAGGAAGTTAGCTGCATGCACTTGGTTTGTTTTAGTCCTGCAAGCGGTCCGGGTCGACCCTTTTCTGATTACGAACCGCACCTTGGAAGAACACACGGATCGAAGCGGACCAAACCCAAAGAAAAAAAAAGGAGCGAGCGGGTCGAGCCTCGCAGAGTCGCAGGCTTCTCTACCTTTACACCGGCCACCTCGCGGGAGTTCCTCCGCCTGCTCCGTGGAACCGAACGATGACGATCCGCTCCAAGGAATCAAAGAAGATGAAGGCTGCGCATCGTCTCCGACGGCGGCACGCTCCCCATTCGTGGTCTGCTGTAGGAAGCAGAAAGACGAGGTCCGCGTAACAGTAGATTCACGGCCCGTTGCGAGATGACCATCCGATCCAAAGAAGCAGGTGTTGACGCGTTTTCGCGCCAAACACTGACGAACTCTGGAGCCTCAGCTCGGGGTCAGTCTGCGTGCGCCGGAACGTTCGGTGTCTGTGCTGGATTGTCCAGTGGCTAGCACCCGACTGTCCGGTGAAGGGCAGAAAGCTCGGGGAATACCTAGCGGCGCCCGAGACGGATAACTATCACTCTTACGTGGTGACAAACGGCGAGGTTTACGAATAAACCAGCAAATGATAACTATCGTACTTACGTGACGATGAACGACTAGTTTATGAGCAAACTAGCAAAAGGAACCATCAACGGTCTCATCTAGGAGGGACTCCGTCAGGGTGTGGATGCCGGCAGCGTGGCCTAGGTCGTTAGGGCGCCATCCCTGGTCGTGGAGATCAGAGGACGAAACAGGAAGGAGGGAGAAGGAGATTTAGAGACAGGGAAGAGATTACATGAAAGAGATAAAGTAAATAATAGATTCGATTGGGTTGTGTGTTGTCCTCAATCGGCCGTATCCCTTTATATTTATAGCGAGAGAGGTCTGAACCCTTGTACAAATCGTAATCTAACCAGATCACGCACAAACCGCGAGGTTCTACTCGGACTCGACTGCACCGAACAGTCCGGCGGCTATCCGGTGCTGCCCGGACAATTCGGTGAGCGGACAATAACACTGTCCAATTTGGTGCTGAACAACAGCCATCGCCGACGGGCGGCAGTACGGCAAGCCGGCCATTCGCAGTCTGCTGCGGGATTCGAGGAGCAGCGAGTCAGCCACTAGCTCCGCTCGGACGTGCGCAGCATGCGAGGTTCGAACCGGGAGTCAGGCTATCTAAGTTTTGAAACGGATCGAGTCGACCCGTGTCCCTCCTCAATGGAATCCAGAGGAGCGGGGGGTTCAGCATTGGGGGCTCACCGCCCCGCACCCTTTGCTGCGGCCTAGTTTGTTTACAGACGCTAGCTCCTTTCTCTATCGTCATCACGTCGCACCCATTAAAATCAAACGACGACGACGACCCGAACGAAGCGTGAAGCATGCGTGCACGATAACAAATACACGGACGGATGATCGGGAAACGCATCTTCGATCACCTCCGATAGGGATCGGAACGGAAGGTGGTTTATTGACCACATACACCGGCCTAACTAGCTTTGTCAAAAAAAAAAACGTGAAAAATTAACTGGCCGGCCAATACGCCAATTTTGGCCCAGCAAGTCGCGTCTGCCTTTCATTTCTTCTTCATTCATCATCATGCGCGCCCGCCCGTCGTACGTATAAGCACAACGTTTATAACATGAATGCCACATGCACGCACATCTGGCGAGGAACCCTTTGCAATTTCTTTCTCACATGGGCTAGTTTTTTCCCCCCATTCCTTCTAGAACACTGAAGCACAGGTGGATTAGACTGATTCGACACGTGCTGATGATCGAGTGCCCGCACGATTTATATGGATCCACAAGGAAGACGTACGCACCAACTGCCACGGGCTCCAATTCCTGTGCACACGGCTTATTGGGCCTCCAAATTAACGTACCTGCTGCGCACTGGACGCTGATGGGTCGCGGATGCTATTCATCGTTGCGGCCTACGGTGGCTTGCTTTTTTTTTTCCTCTCTCTCTCTCTCTCTCTCTTCATGGGCCGCAACAACTTGCTTGGCTCGCCCGTCAAGTTTCTACTACTATCCGAGAATTGAGATTGAGACCTTCACCTGTTCCCGCTTCGTCTCATTCCGTCGTGCAAGTTTCTTTCTCCCTTTCTTTTTTTCTTTTGTGTTTGTTCGATGCTTTCCACGTAGTGTCTATTTTGATGTAGATATTTAAATTGACGGAATCGAACTAAGTACCGATAACAAATCATATCGGTATTGGAAATTATTTTAATGGCATGCAATACCAAATTTGTTATTTGTACCAAGGAATTGCGAGGTAGAATTCAGCTATACCCGATACAAAGCGAATATGCAAATTCTAGGTATAGTCCGGTAACAAAGAATTAGGTTCTGATTCCAACTTTGAATTTCACATGCAACTTTGAATTTCACTCTGGCGGCGTGGGCACGGTGGAGCGGGAGGGTGCAAGAGGAGGTTGGAGGGCGGGGAGGGGACGAGCGTGGAGCTGGGGTGCAAATGGCGGACACGGAGCGGATGGTGCGAAGTGCACTGACCGGACCATCCGGTCTATGCACTTCGTACCAGCGACGGTCATGGGCAGAGGCCGGCGCGGCCTCGTACTGGCAGCGGCCACCTATGCAGGCGGCGACGCGACCCCGTGCGGACGGGGAGGCGGGTGACGCCGTGGAGGAGGCTGATGGTGTGACCCCGCACATGCGGAAGCGCACTAACGACGGGGCGAATGAGCATGGTGGAACTGGGTGACGGCGAGCCGGAGGTAGACGACGGTGAGCCGAAGGCTGTCGGTGCGGCCTTGTGCGGGCGGAGATGGGCGACAGTGAGGCGGAGGCCGTCGGCGCAACCCTACGCGTGCAGAGGCACGTTGACGACGGAACGAATGAATATGATGTAGTAGATTGGAGACCATAGCAAAGCACGGGCATCTTACTGGTCTTAATAAGTTGCAGAGAAGAGAAGAGATAGCATCAAGTATAGAAGGTCATCTAACCATCCGTATGTGTCAGAAGAGTAGACATTGTGCTGCACGCGATACGTGGGCATGCACCACCAGCAGCTTGCCTCGCGGGTGACGGAGAGCTGATTTGGCTATCCTGGCTGGGTAAGGATTTCTTTACTTTTAGAAACAAAATAGCTTAGCAAAACGAGATTTTTCACACACTGAACACATACGCTGGCTTACCAAGGCTAGACAAAAGGTAGCAAAAATCCAAACATACCCCGCACCCGCCCGATCGGTACCCGAACCAAACGACCACGACGACGCACGCGCCAGTCAGTCCCCCTACCTCCCGCTAGATCTCCATTCCCTCCGCTAGTCCGCTTCCTAGATCCATCCACACGTCGCCGCCGGCCCTGGCCGCCGCCGCCACCATGGCCGCGCCGCCACCCACCACTCCCCGCCTCCTCCTCTCGCCGACCTCCAAGGACCTCCTCACAGCCGCCTCCTTCCCCTCGCCGCCCTCCCCCACCTCCGACGACCCCGCCTCCCCGCTCGACGCCTTCGCCTCCGACCCCGTCCTCTCCGCCTTCCTCTCCCCGTCCTTCTCCCCCTCCGACTTCTCCTCCGCCGCGCTCTCGTCGGGGCTCGCCGCCTCCCGCGCCGAGCAGCTGCAGGACGCCATCCGCCTCCTCCGCCGCCACCTCCGCGCCGAGGTGCTCCGCCGCCACCCGCTTCTCCTCTCCCACCTCCTCTCGCTTCGCTCCGCCTCCGCCTCGCTCTCCTCCCTCCCCTCCCACCTCCGCCTCCTCTCCTCCCACCTGTCCCTCCTCTCCTCACACCTCTCGGCTCCGCGCTCCCACCTCGCGCTGTCCTCGGCCTCACTCTCCAGCCTCCTCGCCACCGCCGACCTCCTCCTCCACTCCCACCGACTCGTGCGCCTCTCCTCGCGGCTCCTATCCTCCTCCCCGGCGCCCGATCTCGCCCGCCAGGCCGAGCTCCACCGCGAGATCCGCCTCCTCTACGAGGAGAAGAACCTCTCCGGGATCAATGTCGTCGACGAGGAGATGCGCAAGGTTGATGCCGCCGCGTCCAAGCTACGCTCGGAGGCCAGTGCTGTGATCGATCGTGGCGTCGCCGACTCCAACCAGAACGATGTGTGGTGCGGCCTGCAGGTGTACTACAATCTTGGGGAGCTGAAGCCGGCAGTGGAAGGGCTTGTTGGGAAGTACAAGGCAGCGGGCGCCAAGAGCGTGGCTGTGGCACTGGACATGAAGGCGATTTCAATGGCTGCTGGGGGTGGAGGTGGCCCTGGAGGAGTGCAGAGGAGCGGTACACCGCAGATTGGTGGCAGTAAGAAGGCAGCAGACGCACTTTGGGATAGAATGAGGCAGTGCATGGAGGAACTGCACCGGGCAGTGAGCGCTGCTTGGCAGCTGCAAACCGTGCTCACTAAGAAGCGTGTGCCATTCACACAAATGCTGTTCCTTGAGGAGGTTTGGCAGGTAAGCCTTCGATGCATGAACTTACTAGATCAGATGAAAATGAATTTAAGTGGAAAATAACTTAAGCTCTATCAAGGCGTCTGCAACTGTGAATTGTAACATGAAGTTAGTCTGTCATATGATGTTTGTTAACATATAGTGGCTGTGGAAGAGACCTAGAATGGCAATGCAGGCAGCACAGAGTGACCATATTGATGTACCAGACCACCAGTAGATCTTCTCTAGCAAACACATCACATGTTTTAGGCTATATATGTTTTTTTAAACTTAGGCTTATATGTGTTTGGTTACATTTGAACTTAAAGTTTACAGCTTCAATTGTTCGCAGCTTATTTTATTTCCCACTGATCTTACCATTGTCCAATAGTGATGCTGGAACTAAGCTAGGCAATCCATTGAATGAAATGTGCACTTTGTACCTAGGGAATACCAACAGTCCTTTCAGGTTCCTACAATTTTGATTTCCTGTGAAATATTGTTTTTACATACAGACTACAGAATTGCAGACCATAAAATTGTTTTTTTTCTTGCTCCTGTTTATAAACAACTCTTGTGTCCCCATTCCCCAAAAGCTTCAGTTGTTTGAACATAAATATAATAAAAATATTCTGCAGGAGGGTGAGCCTCTCCTAACAGAGAGAGTTTGGGATGCAATTGTCAGGGCCTTTGCAAATCAAATGAAGTCTACCTTTACCGCTTCTAGTTTTGTGAAGGAAATATTTACTCTTGGGTATCCAAGATTGTTTTCGATGGTTGAAAACCTTCTTGAGAGGATTTCAAGAGATACTGATGTAAAGGGTACCCTTCCAGCTCTTACTCCTGAAGGAAAAGATCATATGGTTTCAGCCATTGAGATATTCCAGACAGCATTTTTGGCTCTTTGTCATAGTCGCTTATCTGATTATGTCAACAGCATATTTCCAATGTCAAATCGTGGAACCATACCTTCAAAGGATCAGATCTCAAGATTAATTTCTCGCATACAAGAGGAAATCGAAGTAGTGAGAACTCACGGGCATTTGCTTGTTCTTGTTCTACGTGAAATTGGAAAGATCTTGCTTCTTTTAGCACAGAGGGCTGAATATCAGGTATTCACTTGCTATGTTTTAGTGATCCAGTTAAGCTATTAATATACTACCTCTGTTTCTTTGTATTTGACGCCAAATAGCTCATTTTTGAGCTACAAAACGTCAAATAAAAAAAGATGGAGGGAGTATGTTTTTTGAGGATTTCATATGCTTTCTACATTAGCTCTGAGTAAATGAGGTCCTTCTGCTGATAGTAATGTTATCACTTGAAACTTGTGTGTAGTATATTCCACTACCGATTATTCTCCTTGTGTCAGGACCTGTTTCATTGATTGCATCACTATATTTAGTTGAAGCCTGAATAATGTCCTTTTGGTGATTCTAGTTGTATAGCTGCTACCTCCATATCTAAGTGGGATGATTCTTCATAAGTCTTTGAGTAATCGAGTTGAAACCAAATTTGTCTTGTTAAAATCCATACAACCATATGCCTTTCGTTATATTGAGTCACTTCTTGTTTCTTTTGTGTTCTTCTGAAAACCTTTGCCAGCACAATAACACTAGTATTGTGAATCAAGTTTACTCACTAAGGCCAAAAGCCCAAAATACTTTGTGCACGCTTTGATGATAAGTTCAATGATTCTTGGTCTCGGCTGAGTGAAACTATTATATCCTATCTGGTGTATGTATTCAAGTTTCTGCAATTGTTGGTTCCTAATGCTCTTTTGTTTGTTTGATATTTGTGTTCTAATCAGTCATTTATTGATTTTAAAGAGGCCTTGGTAATCTAGCTTGTACACGTCATGAAAAAAATACAGGTCCCCAGCTATGCCACTAAGCTCGATACATTTCTGCTGTCTTGTGTGCTAGTAGGTTTCACTTTCAACTCAACACTATGAACAGTGCAATCTTGAAGAAATGCTGTATCATTATGCTTACCCTTTCAGGAAAGTAAAAGACCTTTATCATTGTCGAATATTGTTACAAGTATTGTATCCATCTTTTTTTTTATCTAATTTCTCGTATTGACTGTTTTATTGTCTAGCCACTTAACACGAGCAGATAATAACTTTAACTTCTTCTCTGTTCTTTCTTGCGTCCTTGTACAGTGTGTCAAGGTCCACCTAACATATGTTGGTTTCTGGGCACTTCTTTATTTTCTGTTGCAGTAGCTCAAATATATATTTCTTTAAATGCAGATCTCTACTGGCCCTGAAGCCCGACAAGTTACTGGCACAGCGACTCCAGCCCAACTCAAAAACTTTGCTTTGTGCCTCCATCTTCAGGAGGTTCACACACGCATTTCAAACGTCTTGTCAACACTCCCAAATGTTGCTTCTGAAGTCCTTTCACCCTCCCTTGGTGTCATTTATGGTGTTGCTTGTGATTCAGTGACCTCCGTGTTTCAAGCGATGCTTGAGCGTCTTGAGTCATGCATCCTGAAAATGCATGAGCAGGACTTTGCTGGTCATGGCATGGATGCAGCAATGGATAACAATGCATCAGCTTACATGGAGGAGCTTCAGAAATGTGCTATCCACTTCCGCAGCGAGTTCTTATCGAAGCTTTTGCCCTCGTCCTCTTCCCGTTCTGAAACCATATGCACCATCATGGTTAGAAGGATGGCCTCTAGAGTCCTCATATTCTTCATAAGGCATGCTTCTCTTGTCAGGCCACTCTCAGAAGCGGGGAAGCTGAGGATGGCACGCGACATGGCCGAGCTGGAACTTGCAGTTGGTCAGAACCTGTTTCCAGTGGAGCAGCTGGGCGCACCATACCGGGCACTACGTGCATTCCGTCCTGTCCTATTCCTGGAAACATCTCAGCTTGAAAACTCTCCTCTCCTTCAGGACTTGCCACCTAGTGCGATCCTCCATCATCTATATTCTCGAGGGCCTGATGAACTGCAGTCACCTTTACAGCGCGATAAGCTCATGCCAAAGCAGTACTCTCTCTGGCTAGATTCACAAGGTGAGGATCAGATCTGGAAGAAGGTGAAGGCGACGCTGGATGACTATGAGATGAGGGTCAGGTCTCGAGGAGACAAGGAGTTCAGTCCGGTGTATCATCTCATGCTTCAGATTGGATCTGCATTGTCTCAGGCCACGACCTAACATGTATTGGGTTCAATCGTGCATCTGTACCATCTTGTAGGCATTGATTTCTTGAGGGATCGGTGGGGTTTGGCATAGTGTACACACATGGAATAGCAATTGTATTTGTTTCCGGGAATAATGCATATTGCTTAGAGTACAGAGTGTCTTGTGGTTCTAGTGCCTGTTATCTTTGGAACTCTGATTCATGAAATATCTTGAAGGATGTAATTTTTTAAACAAACCAGAATCGTGGAAGGTAGGAGATAAACGGCCAAAAGAATTTCTATGATAAATTCCATAGAGCAGTCCAAGGATTTTCCTCATTTCTTGTTCGATAATGATCATTAATAAAATTTTCCATGTAATCTACTCTTTACACTTTGTTTTACAATATTTGTTCAGTCCACCTACCTATAAACTTTTACGAAATTGATTTATTATTTGTTGTATTAGATAGGGAACTTCTATGCTATCACAAAAAGAAGAATTTTGTTTTGAAATTATTAATTATTATTCAAATATTTCGCTACGTAGCCATGTCGACTACACAAATACTGTGAGATGGAGTAATGTATACGCTACACATATCCCAGGTTTTTTTGACTCAACTACCTAGCCGAAACTCGAAAGAACATGGCCACAATAGTGCTAACAAAAACACATTAAAAAAAAAACTTTGGGCATTTACTATGGGCGAACATTAGTCAGTTCAAAAATTTGCGAGCAGAGTTTTTTTTTTTACTCAACTACCTAGCCGAAACTCGGAAGAACATGAGCACAAGAGTGCTAACAAAAAACACATTAAAAAATATATATATACTCAGGACATTTACTATGGGCGAACATTCGTCAGTTAACAAATTGCGAGTAGTTACTTCTGTAGTATAGTTTAAAGTTGCAATATGCAAGGAAAGAATTGGAGTCGCCGAGTTGTTGAACTTTTATTTTTCTCAAGGCTTTAAAATCGATCGGTTTCCTTTTTTGACGGAAAAAAAAGGGAAGTGTTCCAAAGTTTGCACCCTACTGTATGATTTTGTAAATCTGAGTTAATTTGGACTTACGGAAAGTAGAATTTTTAATATCAGCTGATAGGAATCACCTTGCTAGCAGAGTACTGTATATTTCTATTGCTGTTTAGTGTTTACACATGGGCTTAAAAAAGAATTAATAAAAGAATAAAAAATTCAAAGACATTCCTAGCGTCAACAAACTTTATCCCCCAAATCTGAAGCAAGAGATCGCCTGACAAGGCCTCAAGTCCTGAACTCAAGGAGTGGAGTGGCAGAGTGTTAGTCCGACAGAGAAGCAGCAGCGAAATGGGGCGGTGGTGGTCGCCGGTGTCGGCGGCGGTGGAGCCGCGGTCGGTGCAGCTCTTGCTCCTGGGCGTGGCCCTCGTCGCCGCCTCCTTCTACGCCGGCACCCTCTTCGGCTCCTCCGCTTCCCCCGCGCTCGTACTGCCCCCTTCGCGGCCCCGGTCTCCCGATTCCTCCAGGTCCAAAGGTGCGCAGCTTCATCTCTGTTCGGCCGTTTGCTCCCCGTCGCAGCCCGCCATTGGATCGCATTTCCCGTCCATTTCTTTGGGCTTCTTATTAGAAAAAAAAAAAGCGGCTCGGGGCGTCGGTCGTTCTAGGTTTCTTGCTGTGGGGTCCAATTTATGTAGCAGATTTAGGTTCATGGTTGCAGGTTTCCTGTTAAACGCTCCTACATTGCTTGTAAAAGGGGCGCTTTTTGGGTAATTGGTTCTAGGGTATAGCTATGTATACTCGTTTGAATAGACGTACTTTCGCGGAATAGTTTGATTGGGATTTGGGAATTGCTTTGTGTCAGCAACAAAGAAGTAGGTTAGTAGAATGCAGGCTAGTATGTTAATGTAATTTATAATTTGCCAATTTTTTCGATAGGTCCTGACCGCATTTAATAAGTATGTGCTATGTCTGAAGTTTGTTTATCTTGTTCCTCTTTGCAGCAACTTATGCTGATACTTGGATTTAGCCAATTGTCCCATCATCCTAGCTTACCATATTCATATGAATGGTACTTTTCATTGTGTCCCATGCCAATAGGGTTAAATTTGTTTGTTTTTCAATTGCAGATGCTCCAGTGTTTACAAACAGAGTTTCTCTTACTTACCGGATGAAGCAAGTCACAGTTCCAGATCATGGAGTTGATGTTTGTCCTTTGAAATACAATGAGTATGTCCCCTGCCATGATGCGTCCTATGTAAGGAGCTTAAAGAATCTGGATGGATCTAGACACGAGGATCTTGAAAGCATTTGTCCTCCACGAGAGAAACAATTGTTCTGTTTGGTGCCCCCACCAATTGACTACAAGATACCAATAAGATGGCCAACTAGCCGAGACTATGTATGGCGTAGTAATGTCAACCATTCACATCTTGCTGAGGTCAAAGGAGGACAGAACTGGGTGCATGAGAAGGGCAAGCTCTGGTGGTTTCCTGGAGGTGGCACGCACTTCAAACATGGTGCATCAGAGTACATAGAGAGGTAACAATAATTATTGCCTAACTCGCATTTCAAACTTGATGTTTAAGCTTGAGATTGGCATAACATTATAATTATCTCCCATAGAGAGTAATGCATATAATTTGCAACCCAATGCTTCTCATTTAGATGATAGTCAGATGTGGTGCCTTGTAAGATTGTAGCAAATGTTGAACATTGTAGCTAATGCTTTCTTTTTATGTGAAAGGATATTCTATTGATATTGTTTCTATAACTGATCACAGGCTAGGAAATATGACTACAAATAGTACTGGTGATCTCCGTTCGGCAGGCGTAGTTCAAGTTTTGGATGTTGGGTGTGGTGTGGCTAGCTTTTCTGCTTATCTTCTCCCCCTAGACATTCAAACCATGTCATTTGCACCAAAAGATGGCCATGAAAATCAAATCCAGTTTGCTTTAGAACGTGGGATTGGTGCAATGATCTCTGTATTGGCCACAAAGCAATTACCCTATCCTGGAAATTCGTTCGAAATGGTTCACTGCTCCAGATGTCGTGTTGATTGGCATGAAAATGGTAAGATTCACATTATAATTTGTCCTAAGCAACCGGCCGATTTTGTACTTTTTGTGAGATTTATTTTGTCAAGAACATTATATGTGGTAGCCTTCAGTTATAGTGTTATAGTGTGTGCATGATTGAGTATAACTAGTTTTCATTAAAAGTTCACAACACAGTTGATTCTCAACTTAAGTATCTGTACTCTTGGATGATCAGTATTTTCCTTAGAAAATTACTTCTTCTGATAGTCTTTTGTTAAATTCTACTTTCTAGATACACCAGCTAAAATCTGACTAATCACCCATGATTTGTTTTCCAGATGGAATATTGCTCAAAGAGGTAGATCGTCTTCTGCGTCCTAATGGATATTTTGTATACTCTGCTCCACCTGCTTATAGAAAAGATAAAGACTTTCCTGTTATATGGGAGAAGCTAGTTAATATTACAACAGCAATGTGTTGGAAGCTTATTGCCAAGCATGTTCAGACAGCTATTTGGGTTAAACCTGAAGATGAATCCTGCCGGCAGAAAAAAGCCGATATGAAGCTACTGAATATTTGTGAGTCCAATGAAAATGTTTCACCATCATGGAAAATTCCACTAATGAATTGTGTGAGGCTCAACAAGGACAAATCTGATATTCAGAAGTTGCCATCCAGATCTGATCGCTTATCGTTTTATTTCAAGAGTTTGGAGATGATAGGTCAGCTATATTTTTCCATTTCCTAAGAGAAAAAAACGGATAGACCTATTTTGATGCTACAAATTTGAGTCAAGTTCCATTGTGAGATGTAGAGAGTGTAAGGTCAATGTCCTCCAAAACAAGGTCTTAGGTGGTTAGGATCTAAACGTTTAACACAAGGCAGTCAAACATTTGATGTAAAACTAGTTTGATCTCTTGACTTGAATTTGTATGGCATATTTTTGAATATAACTGGCTTTCCGGAACATTTTTTAGGAGTTACACCAGAGATGTTTATAAAGAATAACCAGTTCTGGAAGAACCAGGTTCACAAGTATTGGTCATTTCTTGGTGTTGAAAAGACTAGCATCCGGAATGTCATGGACATGAATGCTAATTATGGAGGATTTGCTGCAGCGATAAGCAATGACCCTGTCTGGATTATGAATATAGTACCACATACCATGACCAACACATTGCCAGCTATCTACGACCGTGGGTTACTTGGTTCTTACCATGACTGGTTGGTATTTCTTCCAAAAACAATGAACATTTTCCCACTTGTTAAGATGAAACTGAAATGATTCAGTATTCATGCTGCAGGTGTGAGCCATTCTCAACATATCCTAGATCCTATGACTTGCTGCATGCTTTCCACCTCTTTTCTCATTATGAAGGTCAGAAGGAAGATTGTTTGTTGGAGGATATAATGTTAGAAATGGATCGCATGATTCGTCCCCAGGTAAATATTGCCTTTTAGTTGATTATGGACACTTATCTAGATATTTCAGTCCATATCCTATTCACCAATGTCCATGTTTGTAAGAATATACCTCTGCTTATGTTTGCACTTTGCAGTTACAAGTTGCTCTTAATTTTGCTCTTAACACAACGGATTCATGTTTCATCAAGTGCTTTGGCCTATGACTCTTTCATGTATTCTTTGTAGAGTACAGATTTATTAAATAGTTAAGTTATAGCTACGTGTCTATATCTTCAAAGAGCCGAACATAACTTCATTTTTTTCCATTACTAACTAGTTAGGAATTGATTGACATGCCAATAAGAAAACAAAATGACAAGCACCTTATAGGTAATATATACTACCTCCGTTCACCATTGTATGACGTTCAGACCAGAAAAGAGTGTAGAAAACACCTGTGAGAAGTTGCCCGGATCTAAAAAAATGCCAAGGGATTATCAGATTTGTGCTAAAAAGAAACAATTTGTTCGAAATGTAATGGTCTCGACCTGTCCCTCAACAATTGGCCTTTCTTGGAGAATAGTAAAGCACAAACTATCTGTTTTTCTATTCAGAAATTTTCTTGGGTAGCATAAATTTCTATGTTTTGTGTTTCAAAAATAAGGACCAAATATACTTATATATCCTTTATGGCAATTTAGGTAAGAGATGATCATCATTGTCTGACAAAATTATGAACATACAGGGTTTTGTCATTATTAGAGATCAGAAGAACACTCTCTCAAGAATCATTGATCTAGCACCAAAGTTCCTTTGGGATGTTACCACACACATCTTAGAAAATGAGGAAAGTGGGACAGATCAAGTCCTGATTTGCAGGAAGAAATTCTGGGCTATTGTTTGAGTTATATACTTGGACCAGAAGCTGCCATCTTACATATCCTGGTGTTGTTTGTATCAGTGACAACAGAATGTAATGAGAACTTATCAGCATGCTGTAGTTTGAGATGTTGCTCCAGTGAACACGATATTTCATCGCACGTTCTCTGTGGCTGAGAGTAGTGCACTAGTGCATTGTTGAGAAAGCATATGGTACCATTGGGAGGTTTCTTCAGAAACTAGCTTGGATCATCTTTTTTCCTTTTGAGCTGAATTACTTGTCTATAAAGGACATGCCCAAGGTGTAAAGAAGCAACACAGATTTGCCTTACAGATTGCAATTTGTAGCCCCCCTCAAAAGAAATAGCCGTTTATAGTTCGTTACTCTTTTCGCCAATGTTCTATTGGTTATTTTAGGCTCTCAACAATGTTTTGCTAGTGCTGTTTCTGATGCTCCGATCTGGGATCTTCTATAGTATCATAAACATTATGGAAGGTAACAGCATACAGTGAGTGGATGGCACAAGAAAACCAGAAAGGTTAGTTTCATGATTTTTGGAGCAACGGGAAATTAGATATGCAATTAACAAATTAAACACATTTATCATTCTGGAAAATCTGACAATGATTGAACGTGTAGATGATAGCATCATAAAATCAACAAAATTTGTTTCATATCATTTGGAAGTATACTTATTTTTATATGAATCGTTGTAAGAACTAAGCCGTTAAATCATGCAAACACTCATGTTAAGTGGAGGATTTGAATTCAGGTGATCTGATTCCATCACAAGGAAGCTAACATGCCATTTAAACGCTCTGTGTCAGTCGTGCCGTGCAAGCGTTTAAATGGCCGTGTAGTCTTTCTAATCGCTAAACGATGGGTAACCAATTGTTTACCATTTAGGATAATATTGGCTAGATAAGCTAAAATTTAGCAACATTATGTCAAGGTTATCTTAAACGGAAACGCTAAACAGTCGGTCACCTATCGTTAGCGAGTAGTCATGATTAAATGGGCTACACAGCCAACGCAGTTGACTATTGAGTAGCGTGTATACGGGCTATAGAGCCGTTTATGGCAACACTGATTATGTATAATTATTATGTCACCTCATACAAAATACTCCCTCCGTCCCAAATAGTAAAGGTTTCTAGTTCTCTTTTTATTTGTCTATATTCATAAGAATGTTGATGAATCTAGACACATATTAAATACACATACATGAAGATTGAATTAATTTAGCTAAAGTCTAAGATCCTTTACAATTTGAGACAGAAAGAGTACATGCTAGCATTGTTAGTAGACATAAATGTTAGAAATTTACATATAAATTTGAGGTTCGCAATTAATTGAAATAGTATTCTTTACTATTCCAACATATGCCGTGTACAGTGTAGAACAGTAATGTAATAGGTTGACTTTGGATTATCAATGTTGGTTTATCAAGTTATTGTCCAACTGTTACAACATATGCCTGTTACATATGCCGTGTACATACCAATTTGTTGGAATAGTGATGTAACCAACATATGCCGTGTTACGGTACGTGTGTTGCTTAGCTCCCTCATAGGGTTTAGATCTCAAATTGATGCAGCAGTTGGTCATGCCTCGGCTGGTGATGTCTTTTAGCTATCCATGTTAATTTGCTATATAGACAGCGGCACGAACAGTGACCTCGCTCTTCTCAATTCTCATGAATCTCCAGCTGTGTGCACCGTGGTAGTATCAGATTATGGTGTAGGTGTAGCCCGCAACGATTCCCAGCGTTGTGGGATGCTATCCACTCCCGCTGCGACGCCTCGAAGGCTCGAGGCTCCGCCGACCGCCTAGCTTCCTCACCACCGGTACGGAACTACGGACTGCCATCTCCCTTCTCTGTTTGCCTCTTCCTCTCCCTCTCCACCCCAATCTTTACAGGCATTATTCTGTATGCTTGAAGGTGCTTTGGCCACGAGATCCGCCGCCGCACTTCTTTCTTCCACGTTGCTGGAGAGGAAGGGGAAGAGAAGGAAGAAGACGGGAGGCCTACAACAACGCAGCAAAATCTTTAGGTTGTACGCTTCTTCCAGATCTTTAAGTTGGTGCCTTGGTGGCACTGTGGCATCTACTCGCAGTATATACTACTCCTAGTTGTTCGCAACCTACCTGTAACTTCTAACCAGTTCTCTTCTCCGAATCAAATCAGGCGAACAACTATATGCATCTGATACTATTCCGAATGTTTTTCTCTTTTTATTACCACATTACAAGTTCACCCCAACATTTTGTTAGCAAGCGTCTCAGCCTAGTAGTATAGTAACAACAGTCCATTACTTTGTACTATTGATTAGATAAGCAACTCTGCAGATATGCCAATTTCAAAGCGTGCAAACATAGTACCTTTTCCGTTTCAGAAATGTTATTAAAAATATAATGCTGTCCTAGGCTCCTAGCTACATGTGTAGGACGTTTCATCTAGAACTTCAATGGCTTCCTCTACAAAATAAAAAGAAAAAACCTTTTAGTGTTTTCAACAAGATTTTCATACAGAGAATTTACTCACTCGATCATTCTTTTACACTGGCAGGTCCAAGAGAATTTTACTAGAGAATCGACTTTACTGCTGTCGTTTTAACGGAGCTCCCTGAAAACAAACTTACTGACTTCATCGAAGGCAACGAAAGGGCAAGATGGAGACCAGTCAACAATCACAGTATAAACAACTTCACAGAAGATGAGATTAAAAGGATCACCAACAATTATAGCGCTCCCATAGGCCAAGGTGGCTTTGGACAAGTTTACCAAGGTGCTCTTGAGGATGGTACTATAGTCGCAGTAAAGAAATACATCTACCAGAACAAGAAGGAAGGGTTTGCTAAAGAAATAACCGCTCATTCCCAGATCAACCACAAGAATGTAGTCAGGCTCTTGGGCTACTGTTCTGAGGAAAATGCGTTAATGATTGTTACCGAGTATGTCCCCGGGGGAAACCTGAAAGATCTCCTCCATGGCAATGATGCTCCCATTTCTCTAGATGCGAGGTTGCGTATTGCTATAGAATGTGCAGATGCATTAGGATACATGCATTCGTCCATGTATCAACCCATCATCCACGGTGATATCAAGCCTGATAATATACTTCTGGACAATACCTTGAGCGCAAAATTGGCTGACTTTGGGTTATCAAGGTTGGTCTGCATGGACCAAGCTCAATACACCATGAATGTAGCAGGCTGCAGATGTTACATGGATCCAGTGTTTCTGGAGTATGGGCTCGTTGATCCAAAGAATGATGTTTATAGTTTTGGGGTTGTTCTCTTGGAGCTAATTACCAGAGCCGAGGCAAGTAATAAAAGTAGGTTTAGTACTGGGCTCAAAAGAAACTTCACGGATGCTCTTAGGAAAGGAAAGCAGGAGGCATGGAAGATGTTTGATTCTGAAATAGCAAACGCGAGAAACATTGATATTTTGGACGGAATCGGAAGTCTGGCCGCGGAATGCGTCACAAAGGAAATAAGGGAACGTCCACAAATGAAAGACGTTCAAGAATGCCTTCAGGTGCTTAGAAGAACTCTTCACTGTGCGCAAGCTCAAGAAAAAACAGATCAAGGTTTATCATGGGGAATGCAGGATACAACAGAAATGGTGGACAATAATGGTGGCAAAAGCAATTCCAGTACCAGCAGCTCAAAATCTAACTTGCGGTACAAGCTGAGCATTCTGGACATGTTCAATAAGAATGCACGCAGGTACCGGCATGCATGTCAAATTCTAGAGCGCTACGGCGTAAATATTTTCACCAAAAGCTACCTAGAAAGAATCACCCGCAACCATTCACAAATAATTGGCATGGGTTTTACCTACTTGGGACTTACTGAGGACAACAATAAGGTTGTGGTGAAGAAGTTTTTCAACAGAAATGACAGATATGATGTCGCTAGAGTCATGGAATCTGCATCTCGCATTTCCCATACGAACATCATCAGGCTAGTGGGCTGTTGCTTGGAGACGGAAGTTCCTCTGTTGGTATATGAGTTTGTCCACAGTAGCCTGTGGGAGTTGCTGCATGGTAATAATAATGCTAGTACTCGTTGTCCCTGGCTTAAAATACGCCTAGATATTGCAATCGGATCCGCAGAGGCATTAGCATATTTGCACTCTGTGACGCCAACCAACTTCGTGCATGGCAATATAACATCAAGAAATATACTGCTAGATTACGATTTTGTGCCGAAGGTCCAAAATGCTGTCTTTTTCCCTGAATACGTGTGCCCGAAGAGGGAGTACATGGATCCACTTAACATCGGTACTCCTGGGATATTCACAGCAAAGAGTGATGTTTTCTCTTATGGAGTTGTCCTCTTGGAACTAATCACCGGGAAACGACCCCACAAATCGCTCCCGCGGGAGTATATTGAAAATGGTGGGGAAGCCATGTTTGACAAGGCGATTGCAGTGGGGGGGAACATCCCTATCCTTGAAGAGATTGGGAAGCTGGCAACTCAGTGTCTCAGTGAAAAGGTAGGCGAACGACCAGAAATGGTAGAGGTGGTTGAAAAGCTTCAGAACCTAAGAAGAGACTACAGGAAACAGAGCAGGGATAGGGGGCTAAACCGCTACAGGAGCTTTCATTGACGAGGATGAGAGAGCGCGCAGGAGGGCCACTGTGATATCTCGTGACTGCTGGGCCTCCTAATGTATAAGGCCCCCGTTTGGAAACTTGCGAACGGCGGCTCTGGTTTCCCCTCAAAACCAACCGCACTTTATCTTTCTCCACTCTTTTTTTTTCTGCATCAAAATAAATTGGAAGGCAGCCACCGCCCTTCCTGTGTTCTTAATCGATTCATGCGTGGAAACTATGATGAGAATTGCCCTGGTTCCTTTTCCGCCCCTTCTAAGGGCTGGTTTGTGTACTCTTAGCTTGAAGTGGTTCTGTTCAACGAGATTATGGTCGTAGGCCTGTTTGGGACGGCTCCATGGCATGGGCCCCTTCTAACCGGCGAGGGGTGCCGCCGGTCGGGTAGGGCAGGACGTCGATTGGAGAGGGTAGGCGGCGGGTGCGTCATGGTGCCGGCTTTGCCGCTTCGGCGAAGCTGGATTAGCTGGCGGCGGATGGCGGGGCTGGATTTGGCGGCGGCAGCCACTGAAGACTGGGTAGGAGGGCAGTTAGTGGTGGGCGGACTCGTTTGTCAAACTCAAACTCGTAGTAAAAAATGGTTGCATAACCATGACATGTTATTACTGATATAGCGCAAATACATAAGTGACGATCAATAAATATCATTGTGAAAGAGTGAAGATGATACCACCTATCGAAATAGCATAATTCACCGTGCAGGCATACACAAGAATATAAGATCCAAAAGCGCTAAAAGAACCAAACCTCTCAATTGATGAATTAAAACAGTTAGTGGCCAGCTATGATGTATGTGAATATGTAATTTTATATACACACACAAACACACACTACACTAGCACTTCCCGAGCCCAAAGCATCTATGCCACCGCTGCCCTGCAAAGCAGCGAAGATCCCTCCATGAATCGGCAAATCGCCCTTCTGCACGTCTGCGGGCTGCGGGCTACGGCTCTACTTCTACCCCTTCCAGGCTTCCAGCTTTTCCACGACGCGTAGTGCACGGCCGGCCGCTGGCAACCTTTGCGGCAGCGATGGCAACCGGGCGAGGAGCGTCCAGCAGTGACGGCCAGTGGTGACTCGGCGAGCGGCGACTGTGCGCGCCCCTGCGCGGGGTTGCGCTTCATGGTCGATTCGCCTGATTGTAGTGAGCGGAGGCGGCGCTGCCTCTGCGGCTCTACGTGGCTGATTGGGCATCGGCAGGTCACTTCCTACCTTTCTGGGCTTCTTCCTAGGCTCTTGGCCATTGGGCCCAGTTGTTAGGCTGGTCAGCAAATGCCCTCGGTCTTCTCGGCAGCCGCCAGCCGGCGATGCGGTGGATGCGCCATGGCCAACGACGACCTGCTGGGAAGCCAAACCATAGGAGGACGAAGGGGCAGTGGGGTCTGCACGTCGCCGGTAGCTGGGGCAGCTGCCCCACCTTGGCATATGGGTAGCTCTGCCTCTCCAGTGGGTGGGGGAGTTCCACACCGGATTAGCGTGGACCATGGAGGAAGGCAGCAGTTGAGGCGGCGACGCACCGCCGAAGCCGGGCAGGGAGGGACCGAAGGCGGGGGAGGTCGCCAGTGATGGGCGGGGTCAGGCGAGAGGAAGGCGGCGAGGGCGAGGCGTTTGGGCGGGGGTCAGGGGAGGAAGATGAGACGAGGGGGGAGAATTGATAATGAAGATCTCAACCGTTGGATGTAGATCTAATAACCAACAAAGTTGACGGATGTGAATACAAAATATCAGTAAGTTGACAAGAACTCAATAAGACATCCTCTCTTTAAGGGTGTGTCTTACATTGCTGTCAGTCGACTGATAGATCGCTTCACGTCAGTCGACTATTGTTGACCGTACGATTTAAATCCGGCGGCAGAAAAAAACTATGATGTCCTTTTCCTACACGGCAGCACCCGGGCTTCCTGTAGCACAAGCCCAAGCCAGCTTATACTTCTCCCTTAGAGTCGAGACCCCTATGTTGAGTAATGCCATTTCCAGTGGAGGGTTTCGTTATACACTTACTAACAGTGCCACATCAGATTTTATCTAGGTTGTACCTGAGTTTTATGTAGATGGAACCCTCTCTTCTCGCATACAACTCTCTATTTCTTTCTTCATAAATACATTGGCATATCATCAAAGCTGCTAATGTGTCATATTATTTAATGATAATAAAAATCCAATAAAAGTCTTATTGAAAATAGCCTAACTGTACCATCCAGATGAATTTTTGGATAATGCTGGTTCGTAGCTACGTTTCCCCAGTAAAAAAAACTCAATCATGATGTGTCATGTTTTTGAGCATTAGATTGTACTTCCGTCGTCACGTGTAATTCCATTTGATCCTAACTCCTCTAGAGACTAATTTTCTTTTACTGCACAGATTATTGTCTTCGTGAGAATGGCTAAAATACCATGTATTCTGTAGCTTTCGAACACACGCCTCTTTTTATTACATATTACATATCGGTTACATCTAATTTATATTAAAATTACAATTGATTTATACTAAATTTACACTTGTTTTTTAATTTTCAGTTAATGATGGTGTAATTAAAACTCGAGTGTTACAAGTCCTAAAAAAACACACAACACATGTGGCATCCCCACCCTCACACAAACACAGGGAATAGAAATGGACATACAGCGCACAAACACAAGCCAGTAGGCCATACATACTACCCCAATGCAACCCTCACGTAGACATAGACAACAGACATACAAATGATACAACACACAGACACAAGCCAGTAGGCCGCAGATGGTGTAATTAAAGCCTCGGTGTTTGGAGTCCTAAAAAGACACAGTCCACACATCACATCCCTACCCTCCACAAACACCGACAATAGAGACACAGTATACAACGTACTGACACAGACCGATAGGCCACATATGCCGCCCCACCCTGACACAAACATAGGCAATAGACACACGTAGACCTAGTCTCCACCCTCACACAGGCAAAGGACTATCTAGTGAGACCTACACGGCCTGCCGAGTGCCGACTTCACGAGTTGCATAAAAACTGCCACAATGAGCCAAAGCCTACTGTTCTCAAGCTGAGCACGTAGGATGCAGCCACACCGATGCGCGGAGCTGACATGCTGGCTAGCTGAAAGCAACGAGCCAGCGAATATTTTTCTTATCACCGCTCCGGCCGAACACAGCGCTAACAAAATGCTGGCTTGATCACATGCGTCCGCAGACGGATCGACGAGGCACGTCGTCAACTGACAGAAAAACGAATTATCAGCTAACTGAAGCGGAACAGATCTCTTTAATTATTGGGATAATTTTTAGTATCTAGGAGTATATTTTCTGGAGTCGCCAATTCATCAGAATTAATATGGGTGCTAAAAAATTTCCAAAATAATAAGATAGTATAGGATAGGATTAGATTCACAATAACACACCGAAAGATCTCAAAAGGTTTGGACCGACACTCTGGTGGTTAGCTTCCAATCGAGGCCGGCTGATGAAGGGAATATAATCGTCGGAAAGCCTTAGATCGCAGCTAACGGAGAAGAAAGCATCGCGACGGACCGCCGGCGGCGTGCGGGCTGTGCGCGCGCCGTCATCAGGGGAACTGATTCCTTGGCCGCGTGTATCCGACACGGCGTTGCATTGGCTTCTAGCTCAAGTCAGGAGGCATGCAAAAGGGAAACGGCGAGATAATATGGCCGATTGGGCATACGTACTTGCATATGCATGTATGCACGAAATGGAGCATCATCTCCATGGTCGGTCCATGCGTATGCTATATATTCCTTTTGCCGCCGAGAGATCGATTCCCCGGCCGGAGCTCGCTCACTTCTCGCATCCACACGTACGTACGATGGGCTTTTTCGCCGCCGACAATGCCAAGCGCGGACGGAAAGTCCCAGCGCAAGTCACCACCGGCCTGTTGTCTGACGGTGACGGTTTAAGGTGGTAACTGCCAGTTCTATATCGGGTATGCAATCAAACCATCTCCGCGCAGTTTTTCTTCTCACAAGCTTTCGTGTACAATTTTATCTATGTTAATTCGACTTATTATTAGACTTTTGGTTCTGACTGCTGCTGTGCAAACAGCTACGCGCGACATTACGCTTTTGGAAAACCGGCCTTCGTTGTTCCAGTTCCAGGTCAGAAAGAAAACTTGACGAGCGAGCTAAGCAGAAAGGCTTTGTGCATGGTGGATGAATCCATCCACGAGCGCACAACTGATGGAGCGATGCGTCCTTAGATTAGATTTGAAGATTCGGAAGCCTTTTACTACATTTTACCATCAATCCTCTGGCTAGCTTGCATTGGCCTCTAGCTAGCTAGTACTTTTTCCGAATTTAAATATAAGTTGGGGGTTGATTTTTTTTTCTTCAAAACTTCAATAGCTCGTTTTATATAAAAAAATTATAAATTATAATTTATTTTGTGATGATTTGTTTTGTCATGGTAGAAAATTTAACCGTAACTAGTTTTTTTTATATATTTACACAAATGTTTTGAATAACACGAAAGATCGAAGTTACGTTTTAGAAAAAAATTAACAGCGAATTATATTTAAACAGGGAGGTGGTACTTATTAGTAAGTGCAGCAGGCTGCTGGCAGCTAGCGTTTTAGCAAGGCAAAATTGGCTGCTGGACACTCAAAACGATGTCGATTTGCTGAAAGACACTGAAAAAACGATGGGCTGTTGGTGCACACTCCTGCACTGTGTCAATTTGCTAGAAGACACCACCGCAATTAAAATATTATTTTCGGGCTGAGAAGGTGAGAGAAAGGTTGTGAAATGTCCTCTTTGCCCCTAGCCCCACCTGTCAGGTCGTCTTCCTCCTCCTGCCTCTCTCGTCCACGCCCCTATCCCATCCCCGCCGCTCGCCCGCCGCTCCCCATCCCATCTCCCATCCGCACCACCATCTCCGCCGGCAAGCTTGCGCCTTGCCCGCCGCACCCGGTCCCCCGTCCAAGCCCCACCGCTGCCCCGCCGCTCCCCATCCGTGTGCTCTGTCTCCTATCCCCACCACTACTCTACCTCACCATGGCCACGAGGCGCAAAGGGGAAGTGGCGGCGGCGCCGAGCTGCGGCGGCGCATGGGCACGCCATGGCCGGAGTAAGCGGAGCGGTGGTCGCGCCTGGGCTCGCCATGGCCGGAGACGGAAGGGGCATGAGAGGACGGGAGCGAGCGGCGAGCCGGCAAGAGCTCTCCATGGCGTGGCGGGCGAGCGAACGGGGATGGGGGACGGGGAGCGAGGGGCGAGCGGCGGGAGCCTCGGCCGGAGAGAGGGAGGTGCGCGGCCAGCATCGAGGGAGGTGCTGGGGGACGGGCGGCGGGGGAGAGAGGAGCTGGAGGGGCGAGAGGCTGGTGGAGTAGAGCGGGGAAGGAAGAAGGGCATGACATGTGGGGCTAAGGGCAAAAACAACATTTCCGAGCCTTTCTCTCCGATTTCCACCCGAAAATGAATATAATAATCGCGGCGTGGTCCACCAGCAAATTGGCAATGTGCAGGCATGTCCATCAGCATATTCGAATCGTGATGTGTCCAGCGGCAGATTTCGCAATTGTGCAGCGTACAGCAGCCAATTTTGCCTTTTAGCAATGGTTTTCAAAAGGCCTCCATTTTCTGTCTAAAAAAGCCCTTCATGTCGTGTTGTTTTATATGTCCCGTACCTTGGAGAACCACAACGTCCTTCCAGACCATCGTCATCCAATGCGACTCTTCTTGAATGAATCGTTGGGAAGGAAGGAAGAAAAAGGCTCTGAATAGCTAGTGTAGCTAGCTGTTGATCATCCCTTTTCAAACAGACGAAGAATCTACCACTTTTTTAGCGTTGACACCTTAACACAAGCAAAAGTTCTCTCTCTTAATAAAATACTACGACGCTCTCGAAATACTTTGCCACAAGCAAAAGTTGCTCTACTATTGTTTTTGCTGCACCTTGGTCCCTTGGCCTTTGTTTAATCAGCAGCTCTTTGGAACGAGCGTGCCAGTAATGTTACCAAAGAAGAGCTAGCTCAGCATTAGTTTGGCAACTTTATTTTTTCTAAAAAATAGAAGAGAACAGAGAGAAAAGAAAAAAATTAATTCATTTTTTCTTGAATTCTCCTAAATCCGCTCCATTCGCTGAGAAAAATGAGGTCGCCAAGTAATTTCGGGGCAGCAAAGCATACGTCGGAACAAAAATATTCAACCCCTTGAGCCTTGACGATGTTCCTGCTTGCGTGCGCTTGTGGTGCCCTATATATAACGGGCGTGCCGCAGCACTAGCTACCTTCACCAATAATCTACTCTACAACCCTCGACCCTGGTGGTGGAGGTGCACACAGCTTCTTCATTCCCAAGCTAGCCTAGCCGGCCTTGTGTTTCAAGTCGCGAATCCGATGGACAGCAACACCAACAGCTCGCAGCCGCCTCCTGGTGAGGATCATCATCACCCTAGCTTGTTACTGGATTGCTTCTAATAACAACTCCATCGATCATGCTACTGGCCGTTTCCTACTACTACTATTCATTCGACCTAATTTATAAAACCGTTTAATTTTTCTGACGCCAAGTTTGATTTCCACGTCTTATTAAAAAGTTCATAATTATCATCTTTAACGTATAATACAGGCTACCCGAAGTTGGATGCGGAGCAGCGGGGCAGCGGCAAGAAGAAGAAGGGGTGCTGCGGGTCGCGGCGGCGAGCAGCCAGCAAGTCGGCAAAGCGCGGCGAGGCGAGCTTCATCGAGGGATGGTGCGTTTATTACTTGATGACGTCTCCTTTAAATTTTCAGTCGTGCTGCTGCTGCCGTGCCATTGATTCAGAGGCGCATGCAGCTTCGTTCCATTCTTTCTTTGGTTGGTCATCATCAACTAATAACGGGCTTGATTTCCGTTGCTTTTTTTTCCATCTATCTGCATGTGTCTGCTGCTGCGACCGCCAATTGTTCATCTCGATCCTCCATCGATCAGCATCGCCGCGCTCTGCTGCTGCTGGCTCTGCGAGCTCTGCTGCGATTAACTGGCTAGCGCTAGCCTCCACTATGATCATCACACAAGGCGCAAAGCAAGCAAGCTCGTATTTAGTCTGGTCTGCTGGACCAACGAGAGGAGACTGATCTAGCTCGAATTCATATGGTGATGCTCGTCATGATGTAATGCGCTATGCAACTTTTATTTGCTTGTGTGCGTGCTACGTTTCTCGGTGTCATATGTGGAGATTAAAACGAATTATATCCTAGCAGTACGTACTGTCTTTAATCATCGGAGATGAGACGCACTTGAGAGAGAGAAAAAAAAAGAGAAAAATCCTACAGACTTTCATCATAAGAAACAAGAACATCAGCACATCAAGACACGTTAGAACAAAAAGGTTGATTTCTAAAATTATTATAAAAAGTTAATTAGAAACATATGGAGTAACCATTAATTGAATACACTCTATGATCATTAATAATAATTGCTGGTTTCTGCCGCTATCTATATCACCTATATAAATACAACCCGGATAATTTCCTATTGAGTATCTACTCCGCATGCAATTCAAAGGTGCCTTGAGGGCCCCCCGCGTCGCCCCCGCGAGGGTGACTCGGGCGGCACCAACCCTAGCCGCTGCCGCCGCCTTTTCTCCCTCTCCTCTCCGCTTCGCCACCGCTGGAGCTGGCCGTCGGGAGGCCCGCGTGGCTCACTGGGAAGGCGGCTCGGTCTCGCTCGCCCAGTTCGGTGCGGGCACCGATTGTCGTCAGCCATCGCGGATTGGAGATCGGCTCCTCCTCGGTGGCACTGTCGGCCGGCTATCGGCGGGTGAAGGCTGGATCTGTCGCCTCCAGACCAGATCCGCCTCCTCCGCCTCAGGCAACTTGCCGGGACATCAGCGGTGGGGCCATCGCCCTCGATGGCCGAGCGCGGCCAGATCCGCTTGATTGGCGACACCGACGGCTCTTCCCATGGATGCGCACGCCTGGATCTGCGAAGGCAACGGCAGGCGGCAACCATGGCCGGAGGCGGAGAAGGCCGGCATTGAAGGTTGGAGGTGAGCCCCTGGCGACAGCCATGCCCGTCATGGGCAGTCGAAGGCGTCGCTCTTCCTCCCTGGAGGCGTTGATCAAGGTGCCCCACTCCACTTCGACATGGCCTATCTCCACCAAATCCTTGGCTTGCTCGGCGTCCTACAATAGATAGGCAATCCTACGGGCGCATTGGAGAAGAAGAGTGTGTTTTTGTGGTTAGTAGAGGGGATTTGTTAGTAGAGGGTTTGATTAGCAGAGGGGTTGATAGATGCGTTCATATTTTTGTGCATCATTGTAAGCTGGCAACCCCAGCATTTCTTAAGCTTTCTATAAAACCGGGCGGAAGCTTTTTTTTTTAAATACAACCCACAAAGAGACATTAACTCTATTTCTTTGAATATGCAGCTATCAACGTCATCCATGAGCTCACTAATAAATTAGAAGCCACGTCACCATCTACTTTGTCTTCCGTCAATCTTAAGTGGCTAATAACATCCATGCATGCAACTTATTAGTCTTTCGCACGTACTTCGCTAAAATTGAGCATAAACACACACTAAGGACCAATCCTTTAAGAGTCAACCTTTCTTATTCATAATGAATATGTTATCAAGTATTCATAATGAATATGTTATCAAGTATAATGTCTTTAGAAAATGTCATCATACGATCACAATATATTTCTACCTTCAAAGATCACTCTAAAAATTAGTTTAAAAAATTCCTACTGTGTAACGCGCAGGATATCATCTAGTTCTATTTTGTTTTATGTTTCTGCCATTTGCAATAAATATTTTTCACTACAATATCATTGTTATATAAAAGACATGTGTTGTAAAATATATTTTCATCTATTTTAATGTACACGATTGGTTTTCAAGAAAGAAAAATAGGAGTCAGAGGCAGAGTAAATGAGTGCAAAAAGAAAACATTATGTGTAGCTATGCGTAACTATGCGTTATGTGGACCACCATGTGGAGGTGGAGTAAGTTCTAGACTCCTATTTATATATGATTGATTTATAAAAAAATAAAAAATCTATAAAAAGTAAGAGAAATTCGGAGAGTCTGAATAAACGCTATCCATTCATAACCATGCATGACTTAGTTATAAAATCTTATGGAAAAAGCTTTTATAAACTCACTCTTTTATAGAGTTGGCTGGAAGAGTCGCTCCCTACGTGCTACAATATATTAAAAGAGATGAGTGGTACAAAATTACAAGAGCCCAAGAAAGTGAAGCAAAAAAGAAAGATAAAAATCAGAAGAAGTTGTGATGCCATAGCTCAATGTAAGAGAAGTAATTGAGCTTTGCTCCAAAAGAAAGATTTACAACACCGAGTACTCGGTGGAATTCCTTTGGAAGTATAATTGTTTTTATTGCCCAAATGCTCTTACTTAGGAAAAAGAAGTTGATTTTAATTCAAAATCACTAACCTATGGAGAATTTTGATCGACTTACCACTACTCCCTCCGTCCCAAGTTGTAAGTGCTTCTAGCCCTCTTTTTATCCATTCACATTTATATGAATGTTGATGAATCTAGACAAATATTGAATTCTCATTTATGGAGTAATGAATGAATCTAGTAGAGATCCCCTTTACAATTTGGGACAGAGTGAGTACATTTTAAAAGTACAAGAATATTTTTTATATGCGGAAGTCAATCTTATTTTAAAATCATTAACTTTCAAAAAGTTGCATTATGATCGACTCACAATTAACTTATTCAAAATTGTCTTATTCAAAAAATTTGCGAAAATATGCAAAGACTCAAGTCATGCTTAAAGTATATTATATAGTAAACTAAATCATAATAAAAATAAATGATAATTATAATTTTTTTTTGAATAAGACGAGTGGATCAAACTTAATGTCCAAAAAATTAAACCACCTATAATATTGAATGGAGGGAGTAGTAATTTGTTGTTCAAGTTTGAGGTAACCTGTTAAAACTTCACGTTTATTTATCTTTTTGCTATAATGTATACGATTGTAATATGAATATAGTGCGAATTGGTGCACATACCCTGATATTTTAACTTTTGGTTTAGTTTCTCACTAGAAGTGGCTCCATCTATATTTTTCAAGCTCCACCACTGCATATGGCTTGCGAATTTCTTTTGATTACAGACCTCGATCTAGTGTTATTATCACGAGTACCGATCATAAGTACACAAGCAACAGAGCATACATCAACGAAGGCACATGCGTGGATTTACATCAAACACAGGCAGATCTGAAGAAGCACACTCATTTATATAGTGGAACACGAACAAGACACTCAGCCTCTGCATCGATCCAGAGATGCACACAACTATTTGCTTATTACAACCATTCTTCCTCTCTCTCTCTCTCTCTCAGCTAGACATTAGGCACTGCTGACATACCTACTCGTGTTTCCAAGATGACAACGGAGGTGTCTCAGAATTCTTCCAGGTGTAATTCATCTGAGCCCGGTCGCCTTGGACATCACCCGCAGCAGCGTAGGACTCAAGTTCAGCCATCTCATCCTGTGTGAGCTTCACAGATAGTGCTCCCACGTTCTGGTTGAAGTTGTCAATCTTTGTAGTTCCTGGTATGGGGCAGACATCTCTTCCCTGATGGTGAACCCACGCCAATGCAAGCTGCGATGGTGTGCATCCCTTTCTTTTTGCCATCTCATTGACATGCTCAAATATCTTGATGTTAGTGTCAAGATTGCCTGGCTGAAATCTAGGCATATTCTGCACAAGAATGAAGAATTATATCAGAAGTTTTCTAGGAACAGATGGATAGTACATCTAATGGAAAAATGACTGTCCAAATAAAAAGAGATCTCTGCCACAAATGAACTGTTAAAGAGTAGTGCATCAAGGATAGGTCAGTCCTCCGTCATACTGCATTTTTGGTCCATATCTGTAATGCAGGATCGAAGTTTCAAGTATAGAAATATGGGATCCCAGTTCCTCTTACTCCTAAATTTCAGAACCAAAAAAAACTTGCTAGAAAAGAAAAAGAAACAGACGGTATGTAGCAGTCATGAGATCAATTCACCTTGCGTATGTCAGACTCTGATACTGACTCCATCAGTTTTGCCCCACTAGTGAAGAAGCCTCTGCCTAGTGGGCTGTAGGCTACGATTCCAATTCCAAGCTCCCTGAAATAGCCACTTGAGAAAACAACGTTTCCAACTTTTTGACCAGCTAGACAGGTGTTGTGCTCTTAAAATACCTTACCTACAAGTAGGAATTATGTCTTCTTCCGCATCTCTTGACCATAAAGACCACTCCAGCTGGACTGCAGTGATAGGATGGACTGCATGAGCCCTTCTAATTGTTGATGCAGATGCTTCAGATAACCCGATATATTTGATCTTTCCTTCTTCAACTAGCTTCTTGAGTTCACCAATCTGGAAAGCCATAGCAAATCCAGTAATTTATTACAAAGAATACAAGACCATGGCTAGCACAGCACCACAAAAGGATATAGTAACATAAATGTAATCCATGGACGTCGTAATTGTAATCCATGGTTGTAAAGCTTCATTTTCAAAACAAAAAAAAAGGCATAACAAATGAAATAGAGCAAGAAAATGGGCATGCATGTGACACTCACCGTGACCTCGATGGGCACTCTGGTGTCGATGCGGTGCTGGTAGTAGAGATCGACGCAGTCCACGGCGAGCCGCCTGAGGCTGCCCTCGCACGCCGCCCGCACGTACGCCGGGTCGCCGCGGAAATGAGGCTCGCCGTCCACGATCGAGACGCCGAACTTGGTGGCCAGGTCCACCTTCTCCCGCACCCCGCCCTGCAGCAGCGCCTTGCCGAGGAGGAGCTCGTTGGTGTGCGGGCCATACAGATCGGAGGTGTCCAGGAAGGTGACGCCGGCGGCGACTGCATGGTGGACGAGGGCGATCATGTCGGGCTCGGGCTTTGGCGGGCCGTAGAAGGCGGACATGCCCATGCAGCCGAGGCCCTGCGCCGAGACCTCCAGCCCCTGCGAGCCCAGCTTCATGCGGGGGACGACGGGCACTGGAGCAGCAGCAGCCATGGCGAGCTGAGCTCTTTGCTTCTTCAACTGGACGCCGCTAGCTGCGTACAAGTAAACTCGGTTTATGCTTGAGAATGTTGGGTGACATGAGCTTATTTGTCCCAGAATTTATACTACTAGTATGTAGTGCGCCAAGGCTTGGCAGAATCTGAAACTGAAAAACGCCGCCGCCGGCTTGGCAGCAGACCAAGTGCGCAAGTCAAGGCAGAGCGAGCCAAACACAGCGTCACTGCCTGCGTGAGATTGCGTAAACATGTAAGAGCTCACGTCATAGAGGACCAAACCCATAAACCGTGATTGTGCAGGCAGGCATGTTTTCCACATCACACTCAGGTGGTCCTTTTCAATAATTCTCCGCGCATCTGACTTCTGAAAGTGATCGATGTGGCTGAAAAAGAATCGTTGGCTTTTCCTTGATATTCAGGTGCACGACGTTGAGTCAATGGCACACGGGCCAGCGCGTGTGGGCGGGAGCCTCATCATCCGTCTTCCTTCCAGGAAATTATAACGACTATTTTACAGCATTTATTTGTACTAACTGGAAATGAAATGATCTTCATAATCATGAGCTTCCGACGGTTTGGATGTAGAAAATCAACTTGAATTATGTATCAATCTAAATCTGGCAAGTTTTATAAATTAGTTGTAATACAAAATCTATTATTTAGATTTAAAAGGAACTGCTCGTAGAAAAAAAACATGTGTAACCCTTCAACATGAATCTAGCTAGTTGCCCACCTCTACCATTATCAAAAGATAATGTAAATCGACAATCTAAACTTAAATTTGAATTACACATATTTTTATTATGACAAATGATTTAAAATAACCCCTAAAATGTCATATAAAATAATCCACCTTTGTACTTATTAAAGTAAAGAAAAAATACCTACAGCTAAAGTTACCGATGTTATCAGGAAAACAAAGGTAAATAATCATAAATTATACCCACATATATATCATTCTAATTGCCAACCTCTAACAATTGTACTGTAAAAAATTAATTCAAGTAAAACATATATGTTGTGTGCCACTCTGCATTCCAAGTATGCATGTCAGAACATTTGACAAAACGGTTTCTAACGAAAAGGTTCAATGATGCCTTCTCATTGCTCCCTATAATTTCCATATAAGTTTTATCTATGAAATAAAATCATATGAAGAATTTATGAAAAAAAGTATAGCTTTTGTATGGTTTCATATAAATATAAATTTCATTTAAATTATAAAGATCGATGAGATGTAGAGTGTTGTAGTTCATAACCTTTTTGTTTAAAAACATTTTGATATCGGTATTAGTACAATGTTCTGGCTGTAATATTAGTATTGTAAGAAGTTAACTCAAGTAAAACATATATGTTGTGTGCCAGTGTGCATTCCAAGAATACAAGGTGAAACATTATACTGACAAAATGGTTTCTAATGAAAAGGTTAAATGATGTCTTCTCGATCTCTACAATTTCACTATAAGTTTTGTCTACGAATAAGATCATTTGAAAAAATTATAGCTTTTTTTGTATGGTTTCATGTAAATATAAATTTTATTTAAAATATAAAGATCGATGAAATGTAGAATATTGTAGTTCATAACTTTTCTATGTAAAAGCATTTTGATATCGATATCAGTACAATGTTCTGGCATCTGTAGACCTAAACATTATATCGACTATTTATGCATAAGGTGACCTCAAATGGAAAAACATTGAACTATAAAGTTGTGGATCTCATTAATATATACAATTTTTATATAAATTTTAGTTCCATTCAAGTTCACAAGGAAGAGTTGTGATTTTTTAATATAATATACCTAGAAAATAGAAAATGTTAGTTCACTCCATTTTGAGTCAAATTCCACTAGCTACCGATGGAACTATGGAAGGCTTATCCTTCCATCTTAGGCAGATAGGACTTCGGCTCGAGGTTTCCTAGTGAAATGACTTTTAGAAAAAAAAAAGTTTGGAAAACACCCTCTCAATGATAATAGAGTAAATTTAGGGACATCAAATACGTTGAGAGAAGGTAAGAGAAGCCGCTTTTTTCTTCTTTTCTCTACTAAGCTCCCTAGCTATTTTGAAGAGCTTCTTTTGTGAACTCATGCGGCAGGGGATCACCAAATGCCGGTGTATAAGCCCACAAAGAAACCAGTATAATTTTTTTATTGGAGCAGTTATATTTGCAAAAAAAGAGAAATAAAAGTAAAAGATTCCAGTCCTTACGGAGTTGTAGCCCAGTCCTCTTTATCCTCAAGCGGGTGGAAAGGCTAGCCCAATCCAACCGGCCCACCATAGACCAGCACCAGTAAGGCGAATGGAACCTGATATTTTACCTTTATTTCGATAATTAGAGAAAAGACATGTGATTATGTACCGCTCGTACATGCACGCGCTAGTAGCTGGACTACCGTGAGCTTGCATGTGTTTCCTTTACGTAGAGACATACACATTTGGAATAAAACACGTTTATCCTTTACGCTTTTTTGTGTCTTAGTGATGACCACTGTGCTATTTTTTATTGATTATATTCTGACAGCCAACAAATACTTAATATCATTAATAGGTTGTATTATTTCTTGTGTAGTTGATCGGCTCGAGCGAACTACCGTATTTACGCAGATTATTGTATCTGGGCATATAATATTTAATTGTAACTGAGTTCTGTTCTGATTTGTTGAATAATACATATATATATTAATCTATTTTCTTTTGGTAAGTACTGTATTATTTTATTCTACATTTAGATAGAATTTAGCTATCTATTTAAATTTTTACATCATTGGGTAAAACAATATCGTATATAGTTTGGCCGAGCCAAAATGCATGTCAACAAGTTCCCCCTCGAGGAGGTCTGGATGCGGAATATATTTTGACGGATCCAGAGCTCGAAACATGACCTTTATATAATTTTCTTTATGGAATATATCCTCGGCATATAGGTTCCGTTTTATGTATACGCATACCTGTCGTTCAGCTGATCTTCTGCAATATGCGTTCTATCTCATATCACGAGAATACATATTTCTTTTTTCTTTCTTTTTAAAAAAACAAACGCTTGACTCCCAAAGAAATAGGAGGTGGCGAAGGCTTTAGTGGCTTGATAGTAGGGATCGGCCAACGGACTTATCTGTTGACTTAACAAGAGGTTCGGCCGGCACGCACCCGGCCTCCAAGCTCTCACGACGATAGAACTCACTTTTTCCCGCTGTCGTCCCTTCAGATATTGTTCGCCTGATTTCTTTCCTTTTATTTCGTTCATGGTTTCTTTCCCAACGCTGTAATTGCTGCTCATTCCTTTTATATTATGGGGCCAGAGTATTGGATGATACTAATCCGGATACTGATCTGAAGCTCCTACTTGCAGCGGGTGACGGCTGCGGAAAGAGGTATTATGAACTCTCATTTTTTTAATACCTAGATCATTGTGCCTAAATTTGATTATCTTTGTAATTAGATCCATTGCTAACTACGTTAGCATCTTTCTCTATACTTTTTTTTTTATGTTTGGATCGAACTTTTTTTTTTCATACGTCCATCTGATCCATTTCTTTGAACAGAATTCCAACATGTCTTCCCTTTCTTGTTATGCATCTCGCTTCACATAAACATGCATGTACTTTATTTTGGTTTGTAGATGGAAGAGAACGCTACGTCATTAACACTTGAAAAGTTACCACTTTCACGCATAGCGCAAATTCAGACATATGTACCGATAAGTGGTGATGAGGCCAATCCCATAGTTGTCAGACGTGATTTGAGGAGGGGTGAGAGAGATAACAGCGCTCGTGGATGGAAATCAGTATCAACCTTTTCGGGGCGGTGTTTTTATCCCTTTACCGCTGAGGATGATCTACCTGATCCAGCATTCACTTTAGGTAATCGGATAGTATCTAAGGGTCTCGGTTGGGAGGACTATGATATTGAATACCCACCCATTCCCACAGGGTACGCTCAATGGGGTGCCGCGATTTTAAGCGAACATTCACAGAACCTAAAGGGTGAGGAAGGCACTGATTATATATATGGCGCCATTTATTGCTCTTTAGATCAATATTCAATTTCACCCTCTCTATTGAAATCTTTGTCGGAGAAATGGGATCCAGCCACAAACACTTTTCTTTTCCAAAGTGGAGAACGTACTGTCACTCCTTTGCATATGCATCTGATCATGGGATTACCTTTGGACGAAGAATATTATGAGGAGTTTATACCTCCCCATCATGAACTTGAACCCTCTTTGTTGTTGTATCCCAAATATCTACACCGACTTTTGGATGTATGGGATGATTTACAAGTAGGGGGTGAAGTGTCACTGCAAGAGTGGTGTGATTATTTCCACAACAAGGCCCGGGGGTCTTTCTTCCCATAGCGATGCTGCAAATCGCTTCTTTATAAGGAAGCTTTTTTAGCTTTATGGCTCTGTAGTTTTGTTGTTGTTGGGGGAAGACCATGTGTTCGACCTGAAGTACTAGTAATGGCTTCTTGGATGTCTATGGGGCGTCGTTATGCTTTAGCACAGCCGGCACTATGTTCTGTATACCATTCCTTGAGACTGATCAGCACAAACGCAGTTGGCCCTTCTTTTTTAGGGAGGCCTTGGCCTGTTCACTACATTATCGGTTGGATGGGAGCTTATGGGAGGCAAGCTTTTGGTGATAAAGTGAAGAAACCACGAGCTGTACTTTATGATCATCCATTTAGGTGGCCAATGATGGTGAATGTGATGTCCCAGGCCCCTAACCATTTCAGTCCAGAAGAGGCATTTGATTTCTTGTGTAAGGATGCTAGTCTCTTATGGTGTCCTTACAGGCCAGATACTATAAACCAATCAAATATACCCTCTCCACCTTGGGGCGGACAGTCTTTCTGCTTATCCATTCGCCGGGGATTACTTCCTCTTAGGCGTACTGGTATATGCATCGCCGAACCGTATCATCCAGATCGCGTGGCTCGACAGTTTAAAATTGATCAAGCCCCCTATCCCCCACTAATAAGTGTGTATACTGAGGAGAATTTTGGAGTCACCTATGCTTATTGGATGCACCTTTTATGCCAAGGATCACAAGATTTACGTTTCGTTCCAGATGGGACATGTGTAGGCAGCTGGACTATGCATATGCTACATTGGTACAAAAAATTTTATGGGCCTTTTGCTTCGATTTTGAACAAGCTGAGGCATGGGAGCACACACAGTCGCATACTTTATGAAGATAGAAAGAAACTGGCAGTGGACAAGACTATTGTTGCTTGTCGACTTTCTTCCTGTGATTTTGTTGTAGTACGGGAATTATCCACCCATCGGCGAGATCGATATATTACATTTATCAAAGAGAAAGTAGAAAAGGCGGAGACCCCCTAGAAGAGCGTTCTGTATAATGCTTTAAATGTGGAAGCCAAGCTTCCGAATCCTCTCAACCCGGTATGCACACTTTTTTTCTTTATTTTGTATTCAGATATCGCCATTGTGTATATATATACCAAACTTCTTGATTTCATTTCGTCATCCCTGCCTATTTCTTTTTACAGCAGCAGGAATTGCAGGATCATTTTCAGGTAGACTCAACAGTGGATGGTTCATCATCACAACCTATGTTGATCGACAATGTTTCAGCCCAAGAAAATCTAGTAGATAACTAGATCATCATGCCAGTTGAGGACAAAGAGGAGCATCAATCTTCTAAGGTTGTTCTTTCCTCAAGAAACCAGGGAAGGGCACCATTGAAAAGGAAGATTGACTTTGAAGCTTTTGTTGAGAATAATAATCCTACAGCTGCTCCCATTCGTCCAAAAATCACGGTTACTGATGAAGATCTTACGCGAGCGTTCCCCATTATATTAGATCCCAAATACAATAATCCTATGGTTTCATCGGGTTATCGCATACTAGGACACAAGGGAATCCCACAACCTTTGCCTTTTGTTGATTCTTCTGCCTGCACAATGAGATCAGCCGGGGATTATTCAAGTTCTCCTTATAACCTGACCAAAGTTTCGCCCCCTGCTCTTGACTCAATTGACACTAACATTTTTCTGGATGGTAGTTTCTTTTATATTGTATCCTTGCTCATTTTTTTGTGGTGGCTGTAACAATTTCATTTGATTAATTCCCTTTTCTTTTAGATCATAACCAGCCCGTCGGGAACCCCTCCAGCTGTTCAGCACCTCACACTCTCGAGACAACTTCCAACATGAATGTGAAGCTCGAGCGCCCTTTCTTGGAGGCTTACAAAGAGGCATTAGCAAAAGTCCTTGAAGGGTTGGATGCCAACACATTAAGAGATCCGACTCGCTGCTCAAATATGCAATTTGTTTCCTCCTGTCTTACAAAACAGTTTGCAAGCACTTCCAGGACCAAAGCCATGCTTGATAAATTGGTGGTCATCTCCAAGCAATTGTGTCAGGCATATTCCGAATTTGAGGAGAGCTCCAAGCAGGATGATCCAAGCATTACCGAAGTGAAGCACACACTTTTAGCTAAGAAGGGGGATGTACAGACCACTGCTGAGGAGATGGCTTCACTTCAAAAGCGAAAGGATGAAACTTCCATAGAGATTTCCAGGCTTAAACAGGCTTTGTAGGAGATTGAGCAGGAGGAAAAACAACTAGTGCAAATGCAGTCTATTCAGAACTCCGAAGTGCAAGCATTGGAATGTAAGCTGACTGATGCGGTTGCTGGAGCAAACAAGAAAGCTTCTGATGATCTGGAGACGAAGACGTTGAATTTCACCCAGCAAGTCTCCGTGACCAAGGACGCCTGCTTCACCAGCTCCAAGTTTCACACAGGCGCCAGCATCCTCGACGCCGTTCAAGTCGCTTGGGGAATGTTCCTCCAAACCTACTTCAAGCATGGGGGCACCCCCGACCAAGAAAGTCACTTTCACTACAAATGAGAAGGTGGTGATGTCACATCAACCTCAATGCTCACTGTCCCGCGATAAAGGGAATGCTCCAATGGTGGGAGAAATAAATCACCAACAGCCCATGAACAAAGGAAAGGAAGTGGTGGCAGAATATAGTACGTCATCATATAAAAGCGGTTCATACCCCAAAACCCAACTTTGAGTTGAGGCTCCTGAATTCATCCCATCACTAGTTTATAATTCTGGTATGGCTGAAACAAACCGTGAACTCCGGTGGAACGGGGTTCATCTCACTGTCAATGATATTTGGAAAGGTCATGTTGACCCAACTGCAACCCCCTCTGATCCCATATCGTCAGAGATTTCAGTATCATGACCTTCAGTGCAAGATTCCATATCTCCAAAGAGAAACCGCCGACGGCGCAGAAACAACCATCAAGCATGGCCGAACTTCTCTGTGACCGATGATTCTGCTTTGACAATGCAAATACACAACGTGCTTTCATTGTAGACACCATCTTATCTCAACACCAAAGAAGCCGTCGTAGAATTCAAGATGTGGCAAGGAGAGCTATTGAGTCTGCTATGGAGAGCTATTGAGTCTGCTATGGAGAGAACCATATGCTAAGATTTAAATACTTTGCTCCCAGGAGTTTTCGCATCCGTGGATGATGTTAATGGAGAAATCATGAGACGTGCCAAAGTTTTTGAACAATGGACAGAATATCAAGAGTGGGTAAATAAAAACCCGCAGCACAAACAAATTGCAAAGCGAGTTGCTATTGTGCGTGCTGGTCATGCCGCTAATAAAAGAAGGGAGCTAGCACTACCAGCTGAGTCTATGCAAAGTAAGGTGGAGCATACAAACCTTGTGTCATCAAGCCATGGAGGTAGTGCACAAAGAAAATTGTCAACTCCATCCAGAAAGGCATCAACTACCCTTACTCCATGACTTTCACGGAAAAGAGCATCAACCAATCCATTTGAGGTACTCTCCACAGTGCCAGTGGGGATCTCTGAAATGACTAGTAGCACTAGTCAGTCTTCTTCATCGACTCACTTCAAGAGGAAGAAGCCTCGCAAGCAAGTGATACTTGGCCATCGCCCAGAGACTCGAAGCATATCAAGTGATGGTAACACAAAAAATCATCAAATTTACATAGAGCCTTATAACTCCCTGTATAATAAAATTCCATGCCCTAAAAATGTATTGTTGGACACTGCAGGTTCAAGCAATCGTGACAATCAAAATGGTGATCATCCTAACCCTCATCCAAATGGTGGGGGTGGGCTGAACCACGTCGAGCAAGTCCTAGCAACAAATGAGGGTCGCTCGGTCGAAGAACAAATCAACCAACTTAAAAGGCTGCACTCCAACAAAGGGATGATGAGTTAGCCGCTCTTTGTGAACAAATGGCGAATAGATCAAACCGTAACAATGAGACAGGTGGCTCTTCAAATAATCAATATGATCGACGGCCTGAACCTGAGATTACCCTTGAAGCTATACAGAGGATGATCTCGGAAGGTGTCCGAGCTCAATATATGCAGGCGCATTACTCCATGCAACCTGGGTATGTCAAACCATACCCTCCAGAGGTTGATATGGTGCCGTTTCCAAACAACTACCGTCAACCGCAATTCAGCAAGTTTAATGGAAGTGGGTCACCTCATGAACATGTGGCTCATTTTCTAGCTGCTTGCCAAGATACTTCACATAATGGAGCTCTTCTCCTTTGGCAATTGGTACAAACATTGTCGGGGCCAGCTTTCACGTGGTATAGCAAGTTGGCACCAGCTTCCATCTGAACTTGGGAACAAATGCAAGATGCTTTCCTCGAGCGTTTCTATAGCACTCAGAGGATGGCAGGAATAACAGAATTGACACAGACTATGCAGGGGTATCATAAGAAAGCTGCAGATTTCATTAATAGGTGGAGAAATTTAAGTCTCCATTTCCCACAACCGATAATAGATCCAGAAGCGGTTCGGATGTGCATGAACAATTTGAGCCCGGATATGGCTATATATTTGCAAGGCGTACACCGGTTACTTTTGATGTCTTCAAAAGCCACTGACATTGAGAATTACATGCAACATGTGTCTCGCCAGTTGAGGTCCTTTAACAAATCGGCAGATAGAGGTAGTCAGCCTGATAAAGCTCCTACCAAGCCAAAGCAAATGCAGGCCATGGACGCTACTGTGGTTCCCTGAAAATTCCAAACTGGGGGCACTGCTGAAAGAAATCAAAATAGAGGAGATACCTCAGCTCCTAGGAGGCCAACTCTAAGTGAGCGACAAAATCAAAAGTATTCCTTCCCTGCAGAAGAAGTAGAAGATCTCTTTATGGGTCTAAGGGAGTTGAACCTCATAGAACTCCATAAGCCCAAAAGGCTAGAAGAGGCCTCCAAATTTAAAGAGCCAAATTTCTGCCACTTTCATCGCATCCTGGGTCACACCATCAAAGATTGCTTTGTGGTAAAGAATATTATACAGAAATTGACTGATGAAGGTGCCATAGATGCAAACCTTCTAAAAAATATAAAGAAAGGCAAGAAAATGGCAACATCAAACATCGCCACCTTTCAGAATGATTCGGTGAGTTGTGCAGCTCTAAATACATCGCCGACTTATGATCAATATATGATATATCAAATCCTGAGTATGTTAATGTGACTATGTCAGGATATCCAAAAAAGCAACCTGAGCCCCGGCATGAAAGCAAGGCTCTCCATAGGTGGATCCATACCACGAGAAGTGGGCCATCTACCTCCCAAAGATCAAGAAAGCGTCGACAACGGCTCAGAAGACGACTTGCTCTACGACAAATGATAGAAAAAGGCAAGGGCCCATGCGACTCCCTGAGGGTAGAGAAGCGCAAGGACAAGCCTGTAGAAAAGTGTGCAAGTTTCGCAATCAGAGTCTTCGAGGATGATGAGGAATCGCTCCACTTCCCCGGAGAAGAGCGATTAGAAGCTGACGAAATACAGCTTAGATCAAGCCACCAACTGCCTAATTTAGCTCCTTAGTCAAAAAATACTCGAACAAATATGTAACTCCGAATGATGTGACTGACCATGTTTCTAATGTGTCGGTCAAGTATGATGTAATTGAACATTTGAAGAAAATTCCAGCTATGCTTTCCGTGTATGATGCCATGTGTCTTTCTCCCGAATTGCACAAAGCGTTCGTTACTGCACTTTCATTTCCAGACGACTATAGAGAGGTGAAGTTTCTCAAGTGGAAGTAGAGCTAGCTCAAGCTCAAATCATGGCATTCTTGGACGAGGATTTTTTGCTAGGAAACCAGAAACACAACAGACCTTTCCTCATGTTTGGCGAAGTAGATGACTTGCCCATTAATCGTATTATGATGGTCCGACCATTAATTTATTACCTTTGCGCACTCTTAAAAGGATAGGGTACTCCACCAGGGATCTAAGCCGGTCTAATGTTATTATTCACTGCTTTAACCAATCCGGTCAGGAGGCATTAGGAACCATTTCCTTAGTTTTAAAGTGGGAAAAACTTATTACTTATGTAACCTTTCATGTGATTGATACGGCTACATCATACAATGTGCTTATCGGTCGCCCATGGCTGCATGAAAATAGACTTGTGCCATCTACTCTCCACCAATGTATCAAGTACAAAGAGCCTTTTGGGGATATAGTACGACTATTCGCGACAAGAAGCCATTTACATTTACAGTGGTAGAAACATTTTATGCTGATGCAAAATTTTATTTTGAGCCTGTTGATAAGGTCTCAAAACCAAAGTCTATAGTGTCACCAGTGCAAGACCTTCCAAACAAAGACGGTACGGAGTCATCACCGAACCAAAAGAGATACCAGTACATACCGAGTAGCCAAAGAAAGAAAGGCGATCCAATATTTTGCGTCATAAATAAGGCGTCTCGCAGTAAAGGTATCTCATTCCTAACCCCTTTACCAACCTTGGTACAATATAAAATAAAACAAGGCCAAATTGAAAGGAACAATAAAAATAAAATGGCTGCACAAATAACCTTGTTAAACAGAGATGGTAAAACCCTACCTATTTCCCTATATGATGATAAAGTGCTTTATATGATGCAGCAGATGGGTTATGATATATCCACGGGCCTTTCCCTATGTGATGGCTGGGGGCAGCTTGCACCGTTTGAAAAGGTGATGTCCTAGGCTCAGCTCAATGCCTTGTATGAAGACTAAACATTAAAAGACAAAAAGTACGGGTTAGGTTACGAGGTTCATATGACCTCAGTCGAACCTATTGATGCTATAGTATCACCTCCGCAAATAGAGGGCAGGAATCAACCAACCATTGATGAGTTGGAAGAAATTAATATTGGTACGTCTGAGGATCCTCATCCCATATTCATCAGCAAATACCTCTCTAAAGAAAGTAAGGAAGAATACCATAAATTTCTTTCTACGAATAGAGATGTGTTTGCATAGTCTTATGAAGAAATGCCAGGTCTGGACCCAGCTGTTACGGTGCACAAGTTGGCCGTGTAGGAAAATGCCACTCCAGTAAAGCAAGGGCAACAAAGATATCGACCTGATCTTCTTCCCCAAATTGAAACAGAAGTCGATAAACTTATTGCTGCAAGGTTTATAAGAGAAGTGAAATACCCTAAATGGATATCCAGCATAGTTCCCTCGATAAAGAAAATTGGGAAACTTCGTATATGTGTAGATTTTAGGGATTTGAATAAGGCTTGTCCAAAAGATGACTTTCCGATCCCAATATCTCAAATCCTCATTGACGCTACTATGGGTTATGAGATATTTTCCTTTATGGATAATTTTTCTGGATATAATCAAATAAAAATGGCTCCAGAAGATGAAGAGTTAACTGCATTTCGAACACCCAAAGACATATACTGTTATAGAGTAATGCCCTTTGGATTAAAAAATGCAGAGGCTACATATCAACGTGCTATGACTATCATCCTTGATAGGTTACTATACGAAATTGTCGAGTGCTATATAGATGATATCGTCGTAAAGTCTAAGCATGAGGTAGATCACCTAAAACACTTGGAGTTAGTGTTTGAGCGCCTTAGAAGACATAAGTTAAGAATGAGCCCAATGAAATGTGCTTTTGGAGTATCCTCCAGAAAATTCCTTGGTTTCATAGTGACAAAGCGGGGTATTGAAGTTGACCCAGCTAAAATAAATGCAATTGTTAAGATGCCACCACCTGAAAATTTACATGAATTAAAAAGCCTACAAGGTCATTTGGCATATATTAGGAGGTTTATTTCAAAACTACCAGGAAGATGTAGGACCGAGACGTGCGACTAGAGGGGGGTGAATAGGAGCACTTTAAAACTCAAATTCACAACCCCCGAAACTGGTGCTTGAGAAAAAAACTAGACACCATCCACTGAACAGATACATGTCTAGTAGCGCAAAGTGCCATCCACTGAGAGGATACGCACCATGCGAGAAAACCGCAAGCCAACTCAACACAAACACGGAGGCAACGGATCTTGCTAATTCCACCACACGACACTCACCGCACCAAAGTGCGACTCACTGTCTCACAGCAAGCAAAGAGAATGGACTGAAAGTGGAGAATGCAAGATGACCGAAGCAAACATATAGCGGAAGAAGCAACAACAAAAACCCAGCTACAACCCTGGCAGAGCCGGACTGTCCGGTGGCACTGGATAGTCCGGTGACCACTGTCGGACTATCCGGTGGAAAGCCCCAGGCAGACCCCTACACCGGACTATCCGGTGGGAGCTACCGGACTGTCCAGTGGAACCGGATTGTCCGGTGGCCTTGCCGGATTGTCCGGTCGAGTCGCAGAAAAGGGGTTTTCACATCCAAAACTGACCAAATCTTGTCCAATCTCCATAAGATTTTGCACAGGCTATCTGTACCCTATTCCAAAGCTTTTCACAAAATATCAACGCAAAGTGACCAAGGGCTCAGCGAGAATTTCAGATCCCGTGAGATGGCAATCTTGGGCAAGTAGGGGGAAAACTCAAGGGAAGCTTGCTCGTGGCAATCCACTAGGATTGAGATGAACTAAGTCATAATCTCCACGTCCTACCAAGTCTAAAAGAGCCAAAAGAACAGGATTAACTCTTGGGCAAAGCAAATCACCAAAAGCATTTGAGTTTCATCCAAAAACCAACTAGAGAAGGGGGGAGGGAGATGGCTGCACACATAAGCATGAATTTGGGATGAACCTTTCCTTGATTATCTATGGAAAACAGTTTACAAGATGTTCCTCACAGCCTACCACCCTTCATCCTCCTACTTTTGCAAAGCACTGGCCTAGGGGACTCTCAAATCCTAAGCTAAGCACCCGATTTGATCTCTAAGCTCTTGGCTGGTTGGAAACTAAGCCTAGGGTTTCTAGAGGTGGAAGAGTCACCTAAATGACCAGCCACTTAGGTATATATAGCCTAGGCCTAATAGACACAGTTTACACTAAGACCCCTATATTACAGAAATGCCCGTAGGGGCCAAACTAGAAAAGACTCGACTTTCTTGGGGACGGACGACCGCGATGGAGTCTTGATCTTCTTCGGATGCACGCTAACTCCCGGATGACATCCACGTGGCCAGTAGTCCAAATCCGCCGATCGACCCCCGGTTTTGAAGTCAGAAACCGGGAAACTTTAGGGTTTCCTTCCTAGGCCTGGAATGGCCCACTCCACTCTATCTCGGTGAGAATGAGCCCATTCACCGAGTCTGGTAGCTTGGTGGTAGGGTGGCGGATTTGAGCGAATCCGCCAACGTCCTCGCCCGTCTTCACGCAATATACTTGGGTTGGAGCACCGCGATGGCACCCGGCATCCCCTGTCCATTGGGGTTGCCTCGCAGTCCTTCGGAGGTCTTACACTTGCCGTCGCCGTGCCGCTCCTCCATGTACCGAACTCCCACAGCCGACCGACGTCGAGCATGCCTCCAGTCCTTCGAAGGACTTCCATCTACCTCCAGTCCATCGGAGGGTCTCCTGTCGATCGGAGGTCTTGTGCCCAAGTCCTTCTGGATCTTTGGCTTCTGTTGATAATCACTCATCACTCCAGAGGCAATGGAGCCGGTCTATTGGCTCTCAGAAGATGCAAACCATTTTCCCGATTAATGAAAAAAGGGTTTCCATTTCAATGGGATCAAGCATGCCAAAACACATTCATGGATATTAAAAGATATTTAACGAATCCAACTGTATTATGTGCACCACTTAAAGGAAGACAGCTAATCTTATATATAGCAGCCATACCTACCTCGTTGGGTGCTCTTTTAGCACAAGAAAATGATGCAGGAAAAGAGGTGTCCTTATACTACCTTAGCCGTACCCTGCTGGGGACAGAATGCAATTACCTGAACATAGAAAAAAAATATGTTTGGCACTTGTGTTCGTTGCACAAAAACTCCGCCATTATATGCTGGAACATACAGTACACCTTGTTTCTATCTAGGGCAGATCCTTTCCGTCATATCAAAAACAAAATGTCATTGTCAGGGAGGCTGGCTAAATGGGCGATGTTCCTCTCACAATTTGATATTGTGTTTGTACCTCAAAAAGCCATAAAAGGTCAGGGGTTGGCCAACTTCTTAGCGACGACACAAATTTAATTTAACTCAATTTAAATGAAACAAAATAAAAAGATATAGGTATTGCAGGTCCATACTTCCATAATTCTTATATTTGCATAAAAATTATGTTAATTACATCTCCATAGAGAAAACCCCTAATTAAGAGTTCCAACATGAAAAAGAAAATTACATCATATGGCTAGCTATTACATGACTACAAAACAAACGAAACATCTTCAGTCTTGACGTCATCAATGGATGATTGTCGTAAGCTTGAGTTTAGTGAATGTGGCAAGAATTTATCTCTTTGAGGCATTCATACATATGCAGTCACTTGACTTTGCATTTGATTATACATGAAGCACCTTAAAAGTATATATGGCAGCACTAACTTGTTTCAATAGCTTAGCTGACAAGATGCAAGGTAATGAATTTTCTATATTGTCCTATTATTTATCCAGGACACAATATGATGTATATTTGGGATTATGAGGATGGCATATTTAGAAACTTTGTCTGATTTCTAGGTGTTTAATTTGTCGCAACCTTGTTACTACCAGTATTGTGTGGATGCATAGTGTAAACAGAAGCAAATGTATTTATTTCACATGCTTATTTCCACATGAGAGTTGATATTTCTTTTATCTCTATCCATTTTTAATTCAGTCAGGCAAGCTGTGATGTAGTTTGGTCATAGTACATACATAGCACTCTGCGGGGCCTTGGTTCTAATGCAAAAGGTTGATCATTGTTTTATTTTATGGTTTATTGTCCATTTATCTTAAATAAGTGGATACTATAGCTTGGTAGATGCATATAGTGCAGTTTGGATTTAATTTGATGATTGACATTTTGCTAAGCGACATAATCACTAACGCCGTGACAATATAATATATATTTGATTCGCATACACGTAAAAGAGATCATGCTTTGACTTTCTTTATTTACTTTAGTTTATAGTCCCAAGTAAGAGCAATCCAAGACCTTGGTTTTATTGTATGTGTTTGATTGTTTTATTTTAGGACAATGCTAATGCACACACGGCCGTAAAATTGCCCTTCCGGCACGCACACCTCTGTTTGGGAAACAATTATTCCAGGTTTCCGCATTCGGTAAAAAACGAACTCTGTTTTGCACACATATGTTTCTGTCTAGTCCACTGTTTACACGCACATCTATTGTCTGCTTGGACCAGTTGACTTCCCAAGAAGAAGAAAAATGCACAAACAAAATTTACGAATAGACAATAATACTAGTATTAGTAGGCAATAATAGTCATTTCCATTAGGCAAAAATAGTGTTCTCATTAGGCAAAATGGTATTGTCATCCTAATCAAAAACAACATTTTGTCTGATGAAAACCAGTATTTTGCCTAATAAATCCTTGCAAATTTGCCAAATCAAAATGTACAGATTTCGCCCCTGAGGCGGAAGAGGATGTGCAGGATGAGGTGGCGGCGCCCAGAAGGAGCATGGCACTGGGAGGAGGTGGCCGGATCTCGCAGCTGCCTGCGAGACCGACTGCCGCAAAGGAGGGGCTCGCCGGCATCGGAGGACGAGGAGGTGCGGCGGCCACGCTGGGAGACAGGGGAGGAGGCACCGGCGTCAGAGTGGGAGGCGCGGCGTCAGGGCGCGGGGCGTGGCGCGTCGGGAGGCGCGCTAGCAGGAGGAGAAGCCGCGGCAGCCCAGGAGGAGAGGGCACGCCGGCGAGGGCGGCGCCGCCCACCGGCTTGGTAGGAGAAACGGGGATGGCGCGGCGGCCCAGGAGGAGAGGGCACGCCGATGGGCGCAGCGTCGTCGGGAGGCTCCCTGGCAGGAGGAAAGGCCGCACCGATTGGGGGCGGCGCCGGCGTAAGGCGCACCGGCCTAGGAGGAAGAGGACCGGGATGGCGCGGCAGCCCGAGAGAAGAGGGCACACCAGTGGGGACGACGTCGTCGGGAGGCGCCCCGGCGGGAGGAGATGCCGCACAGATGGGGGGCGGCACCGGCGGGAGGCACACCTGCTCGGGAGGGAGAGCCAGAGAGGCCGGGATGGTTCGGCGGCACTGGCAGAGGAGGTGGGTTGGGTGGATGCTTTTGCTGGATAGCCCGAGCGGATGTGGCCAGGGAGGGGGAAGAGAGAAATAAACGTGGGAAGAGGTGTGTGTACAGGAGAGTGAAAATATTACGGGGATGGCTGCAACAAAGTCTTTTCCTTTATTTTGTAATTTCGCCGAATCTGGTGGCAATTCGATGCAATCTATATGGGATACATCATTTAATTACCTTTGTAATCATCAGTCGTCTAGCACAGATATCGCATAGGACCGGTTATATAAGCCCTCTTGCCATTTTGGATGCATGATGCGATACGGCGAGAGCTTTCTTTATTTGAGGCTAATATATTTGAATTATCGTAGTACTTGTATATTTATTTTATTTTATATCTGGCCATGGTTTCTGATACGCTAGACACCATGGCGTGAGGCTTAAGCGTATGAAGCCATATTAGACCCAACATGGTAGGATGAGATACTTCATTTATTTTCTATATTTCAGGATAGGGTCTAAATTTATATCATGACCCTTGTTTCATTAATTTGGGAGGTTAGAGCAGGTGTTAATCCCCCCACTCAAGCTAGCTATCTGTTTGTTGTTGCTAGACTGCAGGACGAAACGGACGCTTGAAGCAATAATGTTGACTTTGTTAACTTAATTAGTTTGTGTGGACACGACATGCGCACATGATGAAGCGCGGCATACAGAAAGAAGATGCCAATTTGTTTATTGATTATTTTAGTGAAAAGGAGGAATCAGCTGTAGGCATTTTCCTTGATGGTGCAACAAGGGAGTTATACTTAGTCTTTCTGTGTTACGACTTCAGCACGTAGATGCTAGTATGCTCTGTATGTCTCGCGGATGCATGAATGGTCAGGTTTCTGTGCTGCGTGTACGTGCATATATGCAGCTAGTACATGCTAATTTAGTTCTCGTCAACTAGAAGATATATTCATGGCATGGTATAAATACATGGGTGGCTTGCGGACGGAATGCAGTATATATGCGCTAGACAGATTTATATACGGTGGATGTTTGTTTAACTCCGATGATGCCGAGCAGGGAAAGAAAATCACTGCCATGCACGAATGACCAAACGGCGATAAGACCGAGGTCACCGGGAGATGGAAAAAGACATGAAAAATACTGTTTGCACACTATATACAGAATGAAAAAACAATAATTGCACACTGTACATATGATGCACTTTTTGGTGAGCTTCGTCTAAGGTTATTTCAAAAATGATACTCGCCTACCTAGCTAGCCACTCCTAACAGCAAGCAGTATGCATTAAATAACGATCGAAAGCTACCAGTTTAAGCAGGCAAGACATTGATTATTTCTTGGGTGCAAGTTGTTTCTTAATGGTTTTGCGGCAAGCACGTAGAAGGATTTTTTTTTTTTGAGAGAACTGGAGGGGCCCTACAAAAAATATATTAAAAGAAAGTCAAAGAAAACAACGAAGTTACATGATAGAGTTTAGCCATTGTTCTATCCTAGAAAGGTAACTTGGCTTTGCTCCATGGATAACCAAGGCAAATTCTTTACAAAAAAGCTGTAAACAGCTTTGTAAACTAGCAGGTAGTCCTTGAAAAATATGGTTGTTTCTTGATCTCCAAATGCTCCAGCACATGAGTATAATGATCTCCACGAAGAAAGGGTGCTAGACTGGACTTGAAGAACTCCAGAACTTGGAATGGGGCTAGGTATTGAGGAATGGTAAGCCCTAGCGAGGCCCAACACGATCCAGCAAACTCACATCGGAGAAAAAGATGTTGCAGGCTTTCTTCCAGAGCTTGGGTGCACATTGCACAATCGTAGGATGGCAATTCCATTGACTGAGCCTTGCCCTCGTGTCGGCGCAGGAGGCGAAAGTCCTGAGCCTTGCCCTTGCGATGACACAGGGAGGCGAAAGTCTTAGCCTTGCCCCTGCGATGGCACAGGGAGACTGTCAGGGCCTGTTCACTGCATCTACCTGCAACTGCTATGGGACCTGTAGCTGCTGCTAGAACAGTAAAAGCAAGTACTTCAACGGTGAAAATTAACAGCAATAGCTGCAGCCACAGCCTACCGAACAGGCTCTCAGTATTTCGTACCGCCGGTGCACTACGGGATGTGTCACGCAGTGTTTTTGTGGTCGGCGAGATCGACCGTAGCTGGATGCTTCGCGTGAAACACGACAGGAACAAGATTTATACAGGTTCGGACTCCGAAAAGCATAATACCCTACATCCTGTTTGTGACGAGTTGTATTATTCTGGGTCCTCGATATTACAATGAAGGCGCGGTTAGCTAGAGGTTTGGTGTGCGATGACGGGATGTGTCTTGCGCGTAGGGATCCATCACCCGCCTTACATAAGTTGACGGGTTCTTGGGTTACAAGTTAGGTTCCTTCTATATCTCCTAGACGGTTTAGATTATAAAATATTACACAGAATCCACGATCCATATCCTTTTTATCTTCGAGTCCCGCGTTATTTGGAGATAGAATCCGAGTCACGTACTCCTTCACGCTTTTCAAAATTACAACTCCCTTGCCTTGATCGTCAAGTTCTGCTCACCATTGCTATCTCAAAGCCCAAACCGAGCGGTCGGCCCATAAAATCTATCGTCCGGCCTGCCTGGGCCCACTAACAGCCCATGCCTCAAATCCGTGTTATGAGGACCCACGGGATATCTATCTCCCACAGAAGCAATTTTCATGAGCTTTCACCCTTACGTTGGCACAAGGGAGCGGAGGAGAGGAGGGAGGATGGAGATTAACACCAAGCCATGACTTCTCTCACCTTTAGAACTCGAAAGTGCAGCAACACTTGTAGCGATGGCCTCCGGCCACCAGGAGAAGCTACGAACTCTCACAGGTAGCAAGCTTCTTGCTATCTCTCGGTGAAACTTCTACAGCGGTGGCCTGGTGGTGATCGACGAGGCTTGTCACAAGCGGCAGCGGCCTGATGGTGTGTGCAGCAGCCTGACGGAGCTCTCTGAGAGCCAATGTACTGGCTTCATTGCCTCTAGAGTGATGACTGATTGTCAACAGAAGTCAAGACCTAGAAGAACTTGGGCACAAGCCCTCCGATGGATTGGAGGTAGATGGAGAAAAAATTCTCCGAATGACAGGAGGCATGCTCGGCGTCGGTCGGCCATGGGAGTTCGGTATATGGAAGAGCGGCACGGCGACGGCAAGTGTAATACCTCCGAATGACTGCGAGGCAACCTCAATGGACAGAGGATGCCGGGTGCCACCGCGGTGCTCCAACCCGAGTGCATGGCGTGAAGACGTGCGAGTGCGTTGGCGGATTCGCTCAAATCCGCCACCCTACCACCAATTTATCAAGACTCGACGAATAGGCTCAATTCTCGTCGAGATAGAGTGGAGTGGGCTGTTCCAGGCCTAAGAAGGAAATCCTAAAGTTTCTCGGTTTGTGACTTCAAAACCGGAGGTCGATCGACGAATTTGGACTACTGGCCACGTGGACGTCATCCGGAAGATTGCGTGCAACAGAAGAAGATCAAGACTCCATCGCAGTCGTCCGTTCCCGAGAAAGTTGGTCTTTTCCAGTTTAGCCCCTATAGACATTTCTGTGTAATATAGGGGTCTTAGTGTAAACTGAATCAGTTAGTCCTGAGCTATAAATACCTAAGTGGTTGATCATTTAGGTGACACTTCCACCTCTAGAAACCCTACGCTTAACTTTCCAACCAGTCAAGTACTTAGAGTAAAAACTGGGTGCTAATCTAGGATTTGGAGTCCCCTAGAGGTAGAGGCAGTACTTTGCATTTATGGGAGAACGATGGGTGGTAGGCTGTGAGGAACCTTATGTAAACTAATTTCCCATCTTAATCCAAGGAAGATTCGTCCCCTATTCGAGTTTACGTGTGCAGCCATCTTCCTTCCCCTTCTCTAGATTGGATTTTGGGTAAAACTCAAAAGCTTTTGGTGATTTGTGTTTGCTCGAGAGTTAGCCATCTTATTTTGATGTTTTGGACTTGCGACGTGGAGATTATGACTTAGTTCATCTCAATCCCGCAGGATTGCCACATGCAAGTCGTTCTTGAGTTTTCCCCTTTCTTGCCCAAATATTTTCCTCATCACGAGATCTGAAATTCCTACTAATCCCTTAATCCTTTTGAGTAGATCTTTTGTGAATAGCTTTGGAACAGTGCTAGGATAGCCTGTGCAAAATTTTGTGAAGATCGAAGAAGGTTTGGTCAAATTTAGGGTTTGCAAACTCAAGAACCGAGGCAGTTTTCTGGGCTCACCAGACTGTCCTACACAATCCACCGGATAGTTCGGTGGACCTAACTTCCTCCAAATGGGTTAAATTTTTAGTACGTTGTTCCCCATATTTTTGTGAGCTTGTGGTTAAAATTTTATGTTTTTAGAGCCCGTTTGACTGGGTTTTAGCAATTTTCTTTGCGACCCAGTCTGTCTGAAATATGGCTGTCGGACTATCCAATAGAGGGTGTCGGACAGTCCAGTGTTCCCTAAGGCTTTAGCCAATTCTTCATGTTGGTTTGATCCTAGGGTTCTTGCCTTGTTCCAGGTGGTTCCAGAGGTGTCTAGGACCGTTCCTAGAGCCTGTAGCAGCTCATTTGCTAAGAGCTCTTGGCGTTCTCTAGACGGGTTCTTTTGTGCCGGTTTGCTTCGGTCTTGCTTTGTGTCGATCACTACATATCCATACTTTTCACTTGCTGTTGTTCTTCAGTAAGGCACGTTTCGGTGTGTTGAGTAGCTGGTGAGCAATTGTGGCAAGATTCGTTGCTTGGCTTGATTTGCGGTCGTTTGTGATCGTCGAGTCAGTTGCTTCCGCTCGCTTGGTGTGCATCTTTTCAGTGGACATCATCAACACGTATCTGTTCAGTGAACGGTGTTTAGCCGATTTTATGTGAATTCAAGTTTGATAGTTGTGATTTTGAATTTTTAAATACTTGTATTCACCCCTCTAGTCTACACTCTCGTTGCCGGCAGCCCAGCGGCGTCGCACTGGTCGTGTCTGATTGCTTCCCCCCGGCGGGTCTTGAGCTGTTGTGCTTGCGTGCTATTTATAGAGCAAGCGGTGCAGCGGTTTGGCTCGAGCATTTGGCGCCCTTGTAATTTAATTTTCCTTGCTAATGACGCCGGCGGGCTGGTTTGAATTGCCGTGCGCGTCACCGATGTGGATTGTGGAGTACGTAGTTACGTACATGGGCGTCGACGTGGTCACTATTGCCGAGCAGCTGCCAGATTGGCGCCGGACCTGGTCAGCGCCTCGATTCGACGATTTGAAAAGCATGCACGCGATGTTTAGACTATCCGCAGCCCATCCTTGTATCATGTTCCGGTACCCTTTGGTGGAACAATTTAGTGGAAAAAAGTCCACAGCCGGTTCCGCCACGGGCTCCGTTACGCTGGAGTGGACTCCCGGTTCCGGCAAATACAGAGGAATAGCTTCGTTTCTCCATCCCCTATTGCAACGTCGTCTCTCTCCGCAGCCAGTCCCTCGCGCGCTCGGCCGGAAGGGCGAAGGTGGAGGCGGAGCCCAGGCGAGGAGGTCCAAGCTCGGTGACTCTCCAGTTCAGCGTCCTGGAGAGGAAGGTGGCGTGCAAGGCGACGGCAGCGGGAGGCGCTGCAAGCCTGGAGGAGCCATGTCGTCTTCGTAGATCTGAGGAGTGCGACGGCGGCGGAGGGAGCGGTGCTGTCCCGGCGTACGAAGGGAAGGCGAGGGAGGGGAGCTCGCCTGAGAAGAAGCGGTCGGTGCTGTCCGTGCAGGCTAGGAAGCGGCGGCGGCCAGATCCAAGCAGATCCCGTACCTCATCGGAGGAGAGCTCCACCGGCCATTCGGAGCGGGTGCGACGAAGCCGCAGGTGCGTCTTTCCTTCTTTGGTCGTTATTCCCCCGATCCGCTGGCCCCTCCCCCTTTGGCCACGCCCCGGCGGCGCATCACGCCCTCCGACTGCAGCTCGTCTGCCGTTCGGCGGCACCCAGGCGGCCAGGCCGGCGCCCGGCGACGCGTCGCGCCCTCGCCCAGGTCTCCGCCGAGTGCGCCCGGCGGCAGCCTCGCGGCCTCTGGCTGCAGCCTGTCGGCGTCTCTGCGTGCGGTCCCCAGGCTGCCAGGCCGGCAGCCAGCGACGCCTCACTCTCTCCCCCCTCACTCAGGCCAGCCCTCCATGGCTCAAATCCCGAATTGTATCTGCTCTGCTTGAACCTTGTGTAGGAACTGACGCTTGGAGTAGTTGAACATCTTGTTAGTTGTTCCAATTGATTTTGAAGTAGTCATGTTTTAATCTGTAAAGTTGGTGATCTATAGCATCAATTACTAACAATCGATAGTATCAATTACTAACAATATCAAAGAACTGACCTCTTCTAAACCTAGATCATTGTTAAATTTCAAACAAGCATGTCGAAGTTGTTTGCTCATATTAAAAGAATAAAAGTAGTGTATTTGCTAAACGAATCTGTACAAAATGAATGGATGAGTGTACGTTATTTGAATAGGCATGAAGTTGGATTTGTTACCACATTTTCAGGATGGACCCAAACCAATTCTAGCAGCCCGATGGAAATAGGCACGGTGCCAATCCTCCGTACCAAGGAGGCTTGAACCCGTATGTGTTTATGTACCAGACCGGTCCAAGTGCCTGGAACCCCAATCAGGTCATGCTTCCGGGAATGCATCCACAAGCGGCAACTATGCCTCCCATGACTGCAACAGGTATGTTTCCCATGACTGCAGCAGGTATGCCTCCACCCAATGCTGGAGGTATGCATCCACACATGTCACCACAATTGCAGCCTTCAGCAAATGTAGATGAAATGCACAATCCACTGGATGACGAGGCAGATGAAGTAGCAACTGTTGGTGGTCCATCAAATAGAGCTAGGAAAAGAAGGGGCACTAGTACTAAATTGGCCAACTTTGCAGTAGAGGAAGATGTCAACATTGTGAGGTCATGGCTAGAGATAAGTTGTGACCCAATTGTGAACACTTGCCAGAAGAGAGACAACTTCTGGGATCGTGTTATGAAGCAATACAATGGGAGGCGGGGTTCTTGGCCAGAAAGGACGTTGAGGTCTGTCCAGTCTCGCTGGGATAAGATAAAACAAGAAGCTGGAAAGTTCGCTGGGTATGTGGCTGAGGCTATTCGGGTTGACGCTAGTGGGACATCGGATGCTGATAAGGTACACCATTATTTTCGATTGCTGCGATTATTGTCGATTGTTCATGTTATTTCACTCCTATTTATTGTTAATGTTCTGTGACTCCTATGTCCACTTGCAGACAACCTTAGCAGCATCCAACTTTGCCGGTATTGAGGGATACAAGTTTCAGTTCATGCATTGCTGGGACCTGATGAAGGATGAGCCCAAATGGCAAGACATAAAGCAAAAAAGTTCCAAAACAGCTGGTACCGATGCATTTGGTGAGCACATCCCCCCTGGTTCTAACACTGTTGACTTGGATGGGGATGAGCCATCACCAGCAGCCGCCGGGAAGAGGCCAATTGTCAGGGATGCAGCAAAAGCTCGCAAGAAAAAGTGTCCTTCTGGATCAACATCATCTTCGGAATACGCTTCTAAGTTGCAAGACCTATCATTGCAAAAGATGACAATGTGGCAAGAAGAAAATTCAAAGAAAGTAGACCGCTTTGACCATCTTGCAAGCATTGAAGAGAAGAGGTTCAATGAGATGCGTGAACACAACAAGTCCATCCTACAACTTGAGGAGGAGAAAATCAAGCTCATGCGCGACAAACTCAATATGCAGATGCAAGAAAAGGAGAGGGAGAGACTTGAAAGAGAGAAGCAAGAAGAAGAGAGGATTCTTAAGGTGGACCTTGATTCTTGCTCACCTGAGCTCCGCATGTATTACGAGGCGCTTCGTGAGGACATACTGCACAAGGTGGCAGCGAGAAGGCAGAGAAACCGTGAAGTGTGACCTGTGCCATCTATGACATGTGGCCTAATGATCTGTTGTATGTGCAATATATTTACTAGTTGTCAGTTTATCTAGTAAGTGTTGAACATTCCTTTATTTGTTGTAAGTGTTGAACATTCATTTATTTGTTGTAAGTCTTGAACAATTATTTATTTATTGCAAGTCTTGAATTATCATTTATTTGTTGCAAGTCTTGAACAATCATTTATTTATTGCAAGTCTTGAACAATCATTTATGTGCTGTAGGGCTTCAACAATTCTGCCCTCTTGTGAGGTGATCTATTGTATGTTTTTTTTTTAAGTCATCGGATGAGTGGAAGTTTATGCATAATATAATTTTGGAATTATTTATTTGCCATACTTAGGGCCCCAATTACAAATTGACCTTACAAACTAATCGTACAAACTAACCGTACAAGCATAATAATTGAAAGAGAGTGCACATCATTACAAATACAATTATTCATTACACATACAAATATCATGCAGGCACAGCTACTCTGCGTTGGATCCCAACCTTGCCCACTGGTGCTCAATAAGATCGTACTGCAGTTGGTGATGCAAAGTCTTGTTCCGGAGCCTGTGGTGTGCCTCAATGTAGTCGCTCCTTTGTTGACTGCTGCGGTACGGGACGGCAAGCTCTCCAATGCGGTCGAAGTTTGTGTTCCTTGCACCTGGCCCTTCATCTTCAACAACAATGTTGTGCATAATTATACATGCCTGCATGATGTCACTAAGATTAGCACGATCCCAACCGTATGCCGGTCCACGCAACACTCCCCACCTTGCTTGCAGGACACCAAACGCCCGTTCAATGTCCTTCCGGGCTCCTTCTTGGCACTTAGCAAAGTGCTTGGTCTTTGTCTCCATAGGATGCCGAACGGTCTTTACAAAAGTTGGACATTCTGGGTAAATCCCATCGGCAAGGTAATACCCCATATTATATGTGTTTCCGTTAACAACAAATGAAACCGGAGTCACCTGGCCTTGGACGTATGGCTCAAACACGGGTGACCTATGAAGCACATTAATATCGTTGCAACTACCTGGCATACCAAAGTAAGCATGCCAGATGTGAAGATCCTTAGAAGCGACTGCCTCTAGGATCATGGATGGATGTTTATTGCGACCAATGAACATCCCTCTCCATCCAATTGGACAGTTCTTCCACTCTCAATGCATGCAATCGATGCTACCTAACATCCCTGGAAACCCACGGTCCTCGCCAATCTGTAGTAGCCTAGCAACATCATTTGCATTTGGGGCACGTAGGTAGTAATCCCCGAATACTTCGACGATAGCCGCACAAAAGTGCTGTAGAGCTTGACGAGCTGTGGACTCACCAATACGCACATACTCATCTACAGCGTCGGACGGCAATCCATAAGCAAGAATACGGAGGGATGCAACGACCTTCTGAAGACCCATCAAGGGTGTATGATGCAGTGCGTCCTCTTTGTACGTGAAGTATGGGTCGGCGGCCGTGACGGGCGTCGACTAGGCGTTCCACCACATGTCGTCGCATCCGGAACCTGCAAATCAATATGTGTTTATATGTTCACGTCGAATACAGCAATAGGCGTTCCACCACCAGTCAAGGGAATACTAAGTTTGGTATTCTGTCCATACCTTCTACGAAACTGAAAATCGTTGTAGACAGGCTTCTCGCAGAAGTAGTCCAGGCGGATCCTTGCATCCCCGGAACCATGATCTCGTTGCCGGATTTCTTTGGGTGGCCTGTCATTCCTACGACGAGATCCTTCGGCCTCGTCTATGGAGACCAACTCAAGCACAAGCTCATCGTCATCATCAACCATGGTGGTGAAGTCGTCCTCCTCTTCCTCCTCCATCCTCCAGTACTTTGCCAACGAGCTTGAGCCAGGGTACGCAGCCATTGAATGTGCTGTGGTTGTGAACATGCAAGACATTTTGGCACAATATATACTTCGCGAGTAGCATGTAGAGCAGCATGCAGAGAATATATTCGCATGCTATTCGAGCACGATTGCACGAGCACCACGTAAAGAATATATTCCCGCCGACGTGCCAAAAGTGACAGGATATGCAGGCCTTTGGGCACAGGCGAACTGCTGGAGCACGAGACGTCCAAACGTGATATCCATGCAATAGCCTTTGCACAAGCACGACAAGCTGCATGCAGATTCCATGCATATGCATGCATGCTGGTTGTATATATTGTATTTTAACCGGAGGAAGGGAAATGAATAAAATAGTTAGTAGTTGAATATGGAGGAAATATATAGAGAAATTGGAGTGCAGTAAAATGTAGTATAGAGAAAAGAATCTTGTCGACTAGGCTGGAATATTCTTTTTAGAGTAAAAATTTGGAGTAACGGGAGTGCAGATACTCTTACTTACCTTGCGAATGGAACCTGATATTTTACCTTCATTGCGATAATTAGAGAAAAGCCACGTGATCATGTATCGCTCGTACATGCACGCGCTAGTTGCTGGACTACCGTTAGCTTGCATGTGTTTCCTTTACGTAGAGACATACATATTTGGAATAAAACACGTTTATCTTTTACGTTTCTTTGTGTCTTAGTGATGACCACTGTGCTATTTGTTATTGATTATATTCTGACAGCCAACAAATACTTAATATCATTAATAGGTGGTATCGGCTCGAGCGAACCACCGTATTTACGCAAATTATTGTATCTGGGCATATAATATTTACTTGTGACTGAGTTCTTTTCTGATTTTTAAATAATACATACGAGTATGTGTATTAATCTATTTTCTTTTGGGAAGTATTGTATTATTTTATTCCACATCTAGATGGAATTTAGCTATCTATTTAAATTTTTACATCACTGGGTAAAACAATATCGTATTTTTTTAGATAAAAGGCATCTTGCCCAGCTTATATTGAAAGCCATCAAAACACCCAGACTGGGGTTACCAGTTTTACAGCAAGTTTGAGACACCAATACCCGGCTTACAGTATGTTTCAAGACGATCAGCCACTAACTAGCTTGAAGCAAGACATGTATGCAAACCACACTCTACCCCAGAGCCTCCTTACTAACAACCGAAAGATATAACAATAGAACCAGTGCGAGCGTCTAGCATCCAAAAGAGAAATCAGAACAAAAAACGACCCCCCTCTACTATACCCAAAAGGAGAACTACCAAAACCTATCACTGAGGACCAAAAAAGCGACCTAGAGGGGGTGAATAGGTCGATACCTAAAAACCTACAACCCCAAAACCCTCTCTTCTCGAACGTGCAAGGTTACGTAGCAAAGACAAGCTACCAACCCTAGGACACACCGAGGAAAGCTACGCGGAAGCACACGAAAGCACTCACTCAAACGCCGATCGAAAACAACGCAAAACGAGTCAAAAACTGAAACTAGCCAACCATAGGACGGTCTGATGGTCACCTAACTGGTCCGATGGTCACCTAACTACCTAACTAGTCTGATGGTAACACCATAAGACGAGTTAGACAGCAAAGGTGGCCAAGCCTCGAAACTACTGCTGAGCACGGATCTCGTCCGATGGTCACACCATAGGACGGTCCGATGGTCACCTATTTGGTCCGATGGTCATACCATAGGACGGTCCGAAGATCTACCAACCTGTCCGATGGTTCCCACAGACAAAATTAGCCCGCGAATCCACCAAAAATGCTTGACCAAATGAACTCCAAACTTCACCAAACTTTGCAAGGACCTAGATCAATCCATGGAGAAACTCTCCCCAACAGATCAAGGCCAAAAGCCACAGATTTCTCCACAGATCTTTCCTTCCCCAAAGTGAAGTCCACAAGCCAAGAACGAAAAACTCATGGCTGCTAGTGGATCTAAAGATTAGGAAAGGAAAACCACAATCCAACCACGTTCTTGCAGTCCAAAACACCGGCAAGAGAAAGATCTTGGACTTGACCAAAGCCAAACACATCTTTGGGAATGCAGTACCCCTGCTAGGAGGAATATCAAATCCTCATAGGCAACCGGAGACAAGTCACCAAGCTAGTTTCCAGTACTCCCTGCTTGAGCAACAGTAGAATCAAGAAGAAACCCTAGTAACCATCCACCAAGAGTAAGATAGAGAAAACTTGGGCACCCTCCTGACACTCTCGCTTCCAGGAGAAGGATCCCATGTCCAGCAACCATCACCAAATGGAGCCTCCGGCCGTCAGAAGTTGAAGTCAGTTATGTGCGAGTAGTCGCGTTAGTGTATTTGTTTCCGGTCTTGTGTTTTGTTGTTGTCTCTTGTCTCTTGCTGTGTCAGCAGAATCAAGTGTTGCCTTGTTTGAGTGCCAATAAAATCGCCATTAGAACTAGCCCTCACCTCTGCTATCTCCTTCTCACCTTAAATCCCATCAGACGAAGAAGTGCCTTCTAAAAAAAAGCGACCAGAGCAAGCTCTAGTCAAAATAAAGGACGGTCAGCTGCTAACAAAGCTCTACCCAAAGAAGGCACAGCTAAAGGAAACAGTGCCCTAAAAAATGTATGAGATCAGAGGAAACAACACGTACCATAGCCCCCCTGCAAACAGTATCCACCACAGTCTCCCGGCTTTTTCAGCCGCATCCGATGCCCCGGCCCCCACCACCCACTCACCCCTACCGCCGCCTGCCATCACCTGCTGCCGCAGCACACCCACACGCCGGCTGTCGGCCAAAGCTGGCCCCTACACCACCATCCACCATCGGCCGCCTCATGTTCCCCCACCGCCATCCAGGAATGCCCGGTCCCCCACTCTACCCTCACTCACATACCGCCGCATGCTCCCGCTCCACCTCCACCGCTCGTGTCACCTCGGTGCACAACACGCTGCACTCCAACCACCGCCCTCGTGCACCGATAAAACCCCCCTCCCTTGAGCTCAGTTCCTCGCTCACCTCGCAGAGCAAACCCATCACCGCTCCTCTCCCACCAGCTAAACTAGCCACAACTCCTCCCATGTTCTGTGATTCTTGGGTAGGACAGTTCCTCCTAAGTTACTACACTATCACCGCCGTCACCCTCCCACTTTGTCTCCTTTTCCTCTACTAGGAGATCCACCGCCCTCTCTCCTAGGAAGAGAGACTCAGAAACCCACCCAAACCGCCCGCCAATCCCACCACAGAATGATATACCTAGCCATTATTCTCCTCTTCCTTGTCGAGTGTGTATTTTTAGCCAAAATCCTTAAAGTCCTCATCCATCTTGCAAAACGAGGGATCGTTTGTGAGATCCGCAAGCAGGACTAAAAAGCCTACACACCACCACCAGCCCATGAACCCAGAGCCCAAAGTCTGCCTCCCACTTTGCTACATAATCTTCGCTGAAATCCTACTCCTATGCCTCTTAATCCTCCTCCGGTTAATGATCCTCCCACGGGCCGAGCAGAGCAGAAGCAAGAAGGAGCTTCCTGCTAGCAAAGTTGTGCCAAGATCAAGAAGCCCAAAGCAGGGCAGAAGACAGGCACGGAGATAGAAGAAGAAGTGCTTGGGGCAACAAGAAGTGTAACGGGAGGAAAGCTATCCAAGATAGCTATTTCTTCTCCAGCCTGCCCTCCGTCTGCTGATACCGCAACAACAATTGGAAAACGCAACAGCGCCCCGCTTTCAGAGGAGTGCCTAACCTACTCAAGTAGGGGTATCTGCCCTATTTAAGTGGGGTAGTCTCCCTTCTGTTAGCCTAGTACAGGATAATCCGGACTCCGCAGGTTGACGGATCCATCCCATTAGACGGATTGCCCAGATTATGCCACCATCTAGAGAGCAGAAAGTACCTTGCCGAATTTTTGCCGCTCTCTAATAGGTCAACCTTCCAAGTTCATGAGGTAGATGATCCAGCTCGTATGTGGAAGTCTTGTACGAATAGGCCGAACAAAGAGAAGGAGAAATCAAGTTAGACATGTAGTTGTTATTAAAATTCCACCTTCCATTCCGTGTGAAGAATTAAATTTCTGCTGAAATTAGAAGTAGCTAGCTGAAGTAAAGCTATCCCTGTAACCTTCTAAGCCGACGAGATTCATTTTAAGTGGGGAAGATTTGTAACGCTCCAAAATTTAGCACATGGAATTTTCTTCTAATCTCTCCTTAATTCAAAATCAAATTTTCGAAAACTTTGTATGTTGCTTATTTGTTTTGAGTGTGTTAATATGAGCTGAACAAAATTTCAAATATCGCAAATACTCTCCACCAAAATTCTTTCTAAAATTCAATTCCAAAATCCCCGCGCCACTTGGACCTTCCATCTCCGCGCCACTTGGACCCTCCATCTCCGCGCCACATGGACCTTCCATCTCCGCAACACTTGGAACCCCTATCTCCGTGCCATGTGGACCTTCCATATCCACGACACGTCATCGGCCTTCTCCTCCACCGGCTATAAATAGGCCCCTCACCCCATGCCTCCATCCACACCAAGCTCACCACCGCCGCGATCAGCCCCCGGCTCACCCGGGCGTTGCCCGCCGCGAACACCTTCCATCCTACTCCAATTTCTTCGTTCTCTGTACTTGACCACAAGCAAGGTCACCGCAAAATTCTCCACAATGAAGCCACTAGCATAGAGAACCATCTCCACCGCGCTGGCAACCATTAGAGCTGAATCCCTTCGTCCTCCTCTTTCTCCCGGTATGCTCAAGTCGAAGAACGGTGGTTGGGAACGACATTCCGGCAAGCACCGGCAAGCCGCCTCTGTTCTTGCGGCGGCGCGAGGCAAGAAACCAAGTAGCAGCACCGTTGCTCTGTCTGTGGCCTAGCCCCACTCTGCTTCTGTCTTAATTATTTTCCACCTCCCGTCCAGCCTTTTGTTCCCCACCGGCATCCACGTGTGCTCCGCTCACACAAGCCACTAGCCCAAAATGTAATTAGACTACATCCTGGTCACGTGAAGTTCATGCTAGCCGAGCTATGTGCCAATCTTTTTTTTCCTATCCATTTATTCCCGAAATTAATTTCCCGACCATATGAGCTCCGATTCCGTTGTTCTTTCTAAATTCATCTAAAATCTATATCTACCACCCGAATTAATGTCATGATTTTAGAAACCTCCAAGGCCCGTCTATAAGCCGGTGCCACATTCGACACCGTAGGCGTGTACAGCTAACACCAGCCTAAAACTCTGCTCGCAAACAGTCTAGAAATATTTTCTGATCCTCCACAATCCAAAAATACGATTTTATCCAAATATTCGGATTTTAGAATATTCCAAGAATATTCTTTTTTCCTTTTCTTTTTTCGAATATACAAAATTCATATCTTCTCTGTTCCAACTCCGATTTAGGTGATTCCTGCGCCTAAATTCATCTAAAATAAACCCCTATCCACTCCACATAATCTCTCCTCCTAGCCAGAAGACGTCGTCATACCACCATGACGCCGTCCTACGTCCAGTCAGTGCTTCGCACCGGTCGAACAAATGTTGTGAGCCTGGTGATCGATGCCGTTGATCTCCTGTTCTCCATAAATTCTCAAGGTTTCTGCCTTGGTCTTCCTAAGCCTTGACTTCAGATGACGACGATACCAAAAATCATCTAAAAATCATCGCTCATTCCATCGTTCCATAAAAGACTTTTTCCTCCAACATCACCATGCGGCCACCATCCCACAAATTTTGTTTCTGCCTTTGCCGTCCAGGCCCACTGCCCTGTCGTTTCCGCAATGACCGTTACCTTGCACGCCAGCGTGGCCGTCAACAGATTCCACCCCAACCACCACCTTGGGTAAGCCCAACCATGCCGATAACACTAGACCTCCTACCATTTCCACCACACACCCAGCAACAATGTTGAGCTCATGTTACGTTTCAATTGCGTATTTTCATTGTTTGTGCACTAGGTCTTACTGGAGAGTCTGTTCAGCCTACCCCTCGTGGTATGCTACGCGATGGTCTGCGCCCAATATGCCCAGCAACTGTTATATCAACCGTCACAATAAAGTGAAAGGCAAGACCACTGGAATCCCCACTTGATGCATAAATTTCCTATGTTTTACAAACACAACACTTGGCCTGATAATCATATAAAAACTTTGCATGTTTTGGTCGCTAAGGTAACCCAGCAAAATATACAGCCACCTAGGTCTATTTTAGATGTAGCGCGCATAGGTAGGATCGCTCATTTAATTATTTATCATAATCTTGACGTTATGTTGGATTATGGATATGGAACGTAAAAGGTATGGGAAAGTGGATGTGGGTGTGGGTGTGGTTTTGAAATAAAATGGGGAAGAACCCCGGCAACCGACTTTGTCGGAATACGGTTACGCACCGAAACAGCCATAAGGGCAGGGTATAAACGGGTAACTTAGTGACTCGCAGTTACCCCATGTCCCGGAATTCGTGGATAATACCGGGTAGGTGGATTAATCGCGCGGTTGAGCTTTGAAAAGTGGGAATGGTTCTGCCTGAGCTCTCCGTACGGACCGTTATGGCTTTCATCTTGGCTAACTCTTTTAATACAACCACTCGCTCTGTATGAGGCATTGGCCAGGTCTAAGCTGGAGTGGATAGTCTAGTAGCTTCTGTATTGGCGCACAAGGAGCTAGGGGAAGGGTGGGTGTCAACGGAAGTACCGTGGAGTACTGGAGTGACTCGGATGCCCGAACCCCTAAAGTTCTGCTAGGTGATGAAACAAAAGTAACGGCTTGGTTTGAAATTCGGGCAGCTATGACGGTAATGTGCCGCTGAGTCCAACTTGCGGGAATTAGTACAATCTCTTATCAGAGTAAAACCTATTTGAATAGTCCGTGTCCACTGGTATGGAAGAGTTATGGCTTGGTTTTTCAGTTAGCGGTTTTCATAAAATAAAATGGAATTGGTTTGGGATTGGATAAAATGGTTTTTGGTTCAGCATCGGATGCTGGAAGTATGAAAAAGTGTGTTGGCTTGAAAGCCATAAGCCACTTTGGATCGGCAAGTCCAGTGGCAATCCCTTTTGGGAAAAACCCAATTTTTAGAAACATTAAAACTTGCCAACTAGCTCAAACCCTTTGTACAAATACTTTTCTGCAAAACTATCCTAAGCTTTAGATATATCCTGCATATAGAGTTAGCCTTCCCTCAATTTCTTATGGAGGAAGGTGGGCTGCTGAATACGTATGCACTCACCTTGATTTGTTGTTGTTTTTCTCAGTGCTATGGACATATATTGGTCCGAGAACGAGTAAGGGTTACGACCTGCTTCCCAACTGTGGCGTGAGAAATATGGGCCTACGTTTTATGTTCTGTTCTTAGATTTTCAGGGCTGCGCCCCTTGTTGTCCGACCTGTTTAGGACGGATCTGTATCACTCAGATGTAAGAATGTGATTACCAAACCTTGAGATAATAATAAAACATATTTTAGTCCCATTATGGAAACTGGGGCGCTTCACACACTTAGGTGGACTTCTGCTCGCTCTTCCTTCAGCAAGACTTCGGTGTTGACAAACGCTTATCATAGCCAGGACGAAAGACCAGACTCGGTACGCTTGAGTCCCTCAATCACCACTGTGGGAGTTTAGTCCTAACAGCCCACCACAGGGTTGGTCCTGTAGTGGTTTTGAGATCGGTTGGGGTGGCAAGAAGATCATGAATGGTGTACCGCACGCAGGAACACGATGACTTAGACCGGTTCGAACCGCTAAATTGCGTAATACCCTACGTCCTGTATGGGATGAGTGGTATTTCTAGATGCCTATGCAATAGATGAGATGATCTATGTCGCGCCCCCTGACTCCCCTTACATAGGCCGTGGAGCTAGCGTTACAAAACATGTCCCTAGGGAGCCGCCGGCAACCGACTCGTAAGATTACATGCCGGATTTTCAGGAACAGATCCTAACGATCCTTATCTTCAAATACTCGAGTGGTTTTTCTTGCCGTCTACACTAGCCGGTTCCTTGAGTCAGGGGTCAAAACCTCTCACCCCACCTGTTAAGATAGTCCAACCAGTCATCACAGGGTACCTGGGGGTATACGACTCCCACAACCACCATCAAAATGTGCAACCACACATCTACACAACCCACACAAGGCTTGACATATCACCCAGGATCATCTTCAGCCAAAACCTTGCTCAAGCAGCTACCTTGGTTGACGTTCCAGCAGTCTAGATCACCTAGCTTTTTACTGGAGTCCTAACATTCCTCTATCTTCTCCATCAACTTGTTCAGATCTTCCTGAAGTTCCCCCGCCGATCCCTGAAGCTTCAGCCATTGTTTTGCATAACCCACCACCTGAAAGGCTATCTGCTTGGTATTAGAAACAAGAGTGTTATTGAAAACCAAGTTATTCCTAGTTTTCCAAAGAACCCAACACACACTAACCACTATGACATGGCCCGAGGATTTCATAACAGAATTCAGGTGGGAGGCGTATTTTAAATCCTGAAAATCAGTCGGAATTTGCTCCTCCTTCAGTGCCTCACACACCCAACACCACATTAACACTGCTATAGGGCACCCAAAAAGAATGTGGCGATTCTTTCTAACTCTCCGCACAGCTTACACAAACTTGATCCTTTCCAATTCCTCCTTACTAGCTGTTAGCTGACTGGATTTTATCGTTAACTGCCATCTAGATAAAAATTTTAATTTTTAGCGGTAGGCACACCCTCCAAATCTCCTGACCCTCCTTATCAACCATACCTCCATCTAACAGATACATATACACTGATTTTGTGGTAAACTTCCCTGAACTGGCCAACTTCCAAAGCATCTTATCTCTATGATCAGTTAGCTCCACTTCTGCGAATTGCGCCGCCATCTCTCTCCATTCTATCAGTTCCCCATCGGCCATCCTTCTCCTAAATTCAAAATTCCATCCTCTATCATACGCCTCTGCCATTGAGATTTGCTTGTTCTCCACAGATTCTATGCACAGATGGATAGCAAATTCTGAGTGGACATTCATTTAACCAAACATCGTCCCAAAACCTGACCATTTTCCCATTAGGAAAAAGTCTACATAACCCCCTCACTTTTGGAGGGTGGTCTACTTCACCCCCTCACCTTCAAAACCAGTTATTTAACCCCCTCACCTTTCCAAAACCGGACAAATCACCCCCTGGGCGGTTTTGGAGGGTGGTTTTGCTAGGAAAAGTCTACATAACCCCCTCCCCACCTTTGGAGGGTGGTCTACTTCACCCATTTACCTTCAAAACCGGTTATTTAACCCCCTCACCTTTGCAAAATCGGACAAATCATCCCCTGGGGTGGTTTTGTGGGCAGTTTTGCTGACGTGGCGCTTCCAGGACCCACCTGTCAGCGCCACGTGTGCAAATCGCCGCACCGCTCCTCTACCCGCGGCCCTCATCCCCTCCGCGCCCACCGCAGGCCCCCTCCTCCCAGCGCCTTCCGGTCGTCTACCCGAGAGATGCGCCTGCGGGAGAGAGAGGAGGGAGCGGCGCCGATTGGGAGCAAGAAGGGGAGTGGCACTGGCGGAGAGGGGACGAGCCGGAGCAGCGGCAGGAAGTGAGGGGGAGGGCTGCACCGGTGAGAGAGAGAGCAGGGGAGGGAGCAGCGCGGCGGTTTGCACACGTGGCGCTGACAGGTGGGTCCTGGAAGCAATGTTAGCAAAATTGCCCACAAAACCACCCTAGGGGATGATTTGTCCGATTTTGCAAAGGTGGGGGGGGGGGTTAAATAACCGGTTTTGAAGGTGAGGGGGTGAAGTAGATCACCCTCCAAAGGTGGGGGGTTATGTAGACTTTTCCTAGCAAAACCACCCTCCAAAACCGCCCAGGGGTGATTTGTCCGGTTTTGGAAAGGTGAGGGGGTTAAATAACCGGTTTTGAACGTGAGGGAGTGAAGTAGGCCACCCTCCAAAGGTGAGGGGGTTATGTAGACTTTTTCCCTCCCATTACCACACCTCCATCCTAGTCCTCTTTCATACCACTGACTTATTTCCCATGGCCCTTGCCAAAATTGAGACGCCCCCTTTCCTCTTTTGTTGACAAAAACTTCTTTCCTCCCCCTCCCCCCGATACTTCCTTCTCAGCAAGTCTAGGCATAAGCTCTCCTCCCCATTATCTAATCTTTTCAACCATTGGGCCAGTATTGCTATATTCATGGCTTTTGTTTCTATGAACCCCAAACCTCCAAAACTCTTAGGTCTTGACAGATGTTCCCACTTAACCATGTGGTATTTCCTCTTCTCCCCTACCCCTTGCCAAAAGAACCTACTTCTAATGGAGTCCAACTCTTGGTGAATCCCCTCATACAACCAGTAGAAGCCCATCATATACATAGGAATACTAGTGAGGCTTGAGTTGATCAAGACAGACTTCCCGCCATATGACAGGTGAGAGCACTTCCATGTTTCCAATCTCTTCCTCACTTTTTCCACTGGAGCTCTCATTTCTGGCTTAGACAACCTCTTATCCTCAATGGGTAAACCTAGGTATTTCATAGGAAACTCCCCAAGCTTACACTCCAACATGTTAGCTACCTTCCTTCTATCTTCTTCTCCCATTTCCACAGTAAACACTTCACTTTTAGTATAATTTATTCTCATTCCTAACATTTCCTCAAAACAAAACAGCAATAATTTGACATTCCTAATCTCTTCCTCTGAGTCATTTATGAATATCACCGTGTCATCTGCATATTGTAGGTGAGATAAACCCCCCCCCCTCCACTATTTTCGGCACCAAGCCTTTAACAATGCCCTCCTTTCTAGCTTTCTTGAAAATATCTGCTAAAGCATCACTAACCAGATTGAACAACATGGGGAATAAAGGATCCCCTGCCTTAAACCTTTATAACATCTAAAGTATTGTCCAATCTCCCCATTTATATTTACAGCCACTCTTCCCCACTAACAGCCTTCATCACCCATTCTATCCACTTCTCATCAAAGTTCTCGCATCACATCTTTTAAGAACTCCCAGCTTACTTTGTCATAAGCTTTCTGAAAATCCAATTTTAAGATAATTCCTCTCTTTCTTTCTCTGCAGTTGGTGAACCACCTCGTGTACAATCACTGCACCCTCCAAGATAAATCTGCTAGGAATAAACGTTGTCTACGTCTCACTTGTCACCAAACTCGCCACGCTTGTCAGCCTGATTGTTAGCACTTTCATAATAATTTTATACATGACATTTAATAGGCAGATTGGTCTGAACTGTTTTATTTGGTCCACACCTTTGACCTTGGGAATAAGCGTAATCACACCATAGTTTAATCTTGCTAGGTCTAGACTTCCACCATACAAACTGTTTAACATTTCCAAGATCGGTTTTTTAGCCTCAACCCAAAAATGTTTAAAGAAACTCATATTACCAACTCTGCACAATTCCCTGAGCTGGGTTTCTGCTACAAAGTTGTTAAACATTGAGATTGAACGCCCATTAGTATTACCACTAGATTTTTCCTCCTCTGCTCGAATAACAATATCGTATATAGTTTGGCCGAGCCAAAATGTATGCCAACATTCTTATTTCCAAAATTACTCTTACATACTTTGTAATTATTAAACATTAACTACTCATGGAATTATTAGTAGATAGTGCTAGCAGGAGAGAGTTGGAGTAAGAAACAATAGAACAAAGTGAGGTAATGTCTATACTTTGAGCGCACCACTTATGTGTTTTATATAGATGGAGAGAATGGTTGTAATTTCTATATCTGCCGCAAATGAGGTCAAAATTTACATATAACTCCATGGATCTATAATATACATTTTTACAAATCAGGAAAGGATAGCCTAGGCTTAATACCCAGTGGTGGATCTATGATTTACCAAAGCCTCAAGCCGAGTTTAATGTGACATAATCATAGCAAAAAGTATTACAGTGCAAAAGGTACACCAAAACGTAACCTAATAAAGGTGTGAGTAACATACAGATCGAGGAGCAATATATCCATTCTTCATTAGCTATTACATGGCCAGAGGCAGAACCTATAGCAAAATGAGAAACCACATATTTTAAAGACATAAAAAGACAAATAAGATAAGACAAAGTACAATTTTTAACAAGGATTTTGTAAATGCCACTTTAATGAGGGAGATTAATTTTATGGGTTCTTATAATTTGAAAATGCTTGTTTGAATTGGTTTTTGAAGTCCAGGATTGATAATTATTTCTACACAATTAAACACCGATACCTCGAGGGTAGGAGGTGGGGTTCCTTGAACAGAAGCTTGAATAGGAGCATCGATAGTTACTTCACTTCTGTTTCAGTATGAGCTTCGTTTCAGACATTACTAGCGTTGGATTTTGTACTATTGATGTTGTAAAGTCATCCATTATACTTTTGTTCTCGATAAGTTTACACAAAGGATTGGTATTTTGTTACTTAATTCAGGATCTTTATAAAATAAAAAGGCCTTTTGTTGTGTTAAGCGATAAAGATACTATGTCTATATTTCATGTTTGTTCCACTTTCCACCAAGTTCCTTAACCATGCATGTGAAACAACCATTGCTATGTATTTCCTATCATGGTGTAAAAAGCAAAATGATGTTGAAAAGGATTGGTACATGTAGGATAGCATTATAGAAATATAGTTCTTACGACAATGTAAGTGGATGTGGTGGGATAAAATGGTGAAACAACTATAAAGATGAGGGAGGGAGTTTGTAGTTTTAAAGGATAAACATAGCATATAGACCTTTTGTATCTTCTAAAGTGTTAGATGATAGACTAATTTTCAAATAGATTGGATATAACAAGTTTAACTATATCAATACAATGTACTAGTTACAATGTATATTTAACTAGTGTTTATGTTTATGCTAACTGTTGGCATATGTGTGTCGGAGCGGACGTGCTCCTGGTCGGGTGGCGGAATGCACCCGGCCGAGATCCTAAGTACTAAGAGTAGTTAGGGGGAGCGATCGTTGTTAGCTAAGTTGGTGGTGGCACGATGGTGGCGAGAGGATTTAGAGTGGTTCGGGCCGCCGGAGCGTAATACCCTACGTCCACTGTGGGTGTGTTCTTGTATTCCTGTCTGTTGGCGAAGACAGTGGCCTTATGTGCTTGTGCTTTGTGGGCTTTCAGAGGAGTCTCTGAGCCTGTCCGGGTCTGTCTGGGTCTGTCCGGGTCTGTCCGGGTCTGTCCGGGTCTGTGTTGCGTATGCCTCCCCTTTTATAGCCCAAGGGGGGCATGTACATGGTGGCCGGGCCCCGACAGGTGGTCCCGGCCCATTTCCTCTATGCTACAGTTCTATCCTGTGCCTGATGCCCAACGCTCCCATGCTTCGCGCCTGTACCACCGCCGTGACCTGGTATGGCCTGGAGATCCGCCATATCGTCCTTCCTTACGCCGCCCTGTCCCATCGGCTGCTAAACCCGCTGAGGGGCTTCAGAGGCCGAGGGGCAGGCGATGCGCACGCGTGACAGGATGGGGCGCTCGTAGTAGCGTTGTGGCGCCGCTACCTAGTACTTAGGCTGAGCGCGGCCGCCGCGCGTGGCGCGGCTCATGATGTGTACAGCGTACTTGTTTACTCAATATAGACCCCAGTGTAGCTGGGGAAATCAACTGTAGTGCCCTGTTATCGCCGCCGCGCCTTGGTAAGGCGCGCCCCATTGCTTCGCCGCCGCCGCCGCCTGCCAGCGGCGGTGCTAGCGGCGATGGGGGCACGCCCGTCTGACAGCGGCGGCGTCGGCGGGCGACGGGGGCACGCCTGTCTGACAACGGCGGCGTCGGCGCGCAACGGGGGCACGCCCGTCTGACACTCGTGGTGTCAGCAGCATCGGGGCGTGCCAGCCTGACAGCGGCGGTGTCAGCGGCATCGGGCACGCCCACCTGCCCGCAATAAATGTGGCAGGCGGGCGAGGCGCCCGCCTGAAGGCCCCGTCACGCGCCCTGTGGGCACGTGGCAATGCGAGACCTTCCCGTGCCCTGTGGGCACGTGGCGGCCCCGGACCACCGAGGGTGCTGGCTCCGGACCTCCACGTGCTCTGCGGGCACGTGGCGCCCCGGACCACCGAAGGTACGGGCTCCGGACCGAGAGGTCCAGACCTCTCCTCGCGTGGCTGGGGGAGGCTCGGTCCTCGAAGGAGGTCCAGGGCCTCCCCTGTGGGCCGGGTGCGTGGCCCAGCTTTTCCAAGGAGTAGGCTGGGCCCATCTGTACGCGGATTTAGGCCCTCCTTGTACTGCAGTAGTTACCTCCCTTAGTGATCTTCGTCTAGTGTAAGCGGGTACCCGGTTAGCTGGGTACCGACAGTGGCCCCTGGGCTCGCCTTTGGTGAGTTTTTCGAACCTGAGGTGAGCCCACCATCGCTTACTACACAAGCCGCCGGGAGCCGTGGGTGGTTACCGGCGTTTAGCCGTTAAGCTCATAGTTGGGCAGGGCCCACCACTTGATTTCTTGGTCGAGGCCTTGACTCGCCTGTCTCTGGAGGGGGCCTAGTCCACCCGACCCCGCGGGGTGGCCCCATGGGCCCCCACGATCTGGGGGCGCACGATCGTGGGAACCTCCCGGGGAACGTGGGGGCTGGCCCGCGTCGGGAACCGCGCGGCGGTTCACCTACTCCTTCTCCTGCCATTAAGGTGGGGCAGATAGCTACGTGGGCAGCCGTGCATAAAGCGGAAAAGGCCGGGGCCCCGCGCGTCGCGCCGAGACGCGCGTCCGCGAGCGGCCGCCGGTTCGCCTTCCTGCCTTGCTTGCTCTTCTACCCGCCTGCCATGACTGTCTCCTCGGGCCCCTGCTGTCATAGACCTGGAGGCCCGTGGGTGCATGCGCCCGCGCATACGCTTGACGTCCGCGGCTTGCCGAGGATTGGGGGCAACCGTCAAATAGGGCTCTCGGCCATCGGCCGAGCACGTCCTTCTGCCATTTGCCTCTGCACCCCTCGCATCCGCCGCGGCGCTTCATCTTCCTCGCAGCAGAGTTCTCGCTTCTTGTCTGCTGCGTGCTCCTTGTCTTCCCCACCGCCAGATTCCTCAGCGATGGGTTCGGGCCACCAATCCCCCCGGGAGACTAAGGAGAACCTCACCCGCGTCCGCCGCCTGCTCGGCTGGACGGACGCGGAGCGTCGCGATAATGTTCGCACGGGCTCCCTCCCCCACCGCAACTTGCAGCCGGGGGAGTTCATCCTCTTCGTCCCCTACCTCTACTGTGGTCTGGGGATTCCGATCTCTTCTTTCTTCATGCTGCTGTTGGAGGCATTTGGGCTGCAGCTCCAGCATCTCACCCCCCACTCCATCCTTCATGCGGCAATCTTTGCCCACTTCTGTGAGATGTTTGTGGGTGTTCCTCCCTGCGTGACGCTCTTCCGCCACTTCTTCTCGGTGAGGTGTTCCGGGAGGAGCTCGACGGAGATCGGCCGCTACTACTTCCTGCTGAAGGGGTCCGGGGGAAGATCGACCTACCTCCCCACCTTCGCCAGCGCCAAGTGGGAGCACTGGCGCAACGACTGGGTGATCGTCAGGGCAGAGCCGAACGACCGGTTGGCTCTCCCTGATAGCAGTCCCGACGCATCCCTCCCGGAGGGTGCCTCGACGGATCTGCCACCCGAGTTCTCCCCCGTGCTGGCCAGGATCGCCGAGCTCGTCAGCGGCGGGCTGACCTCACTGCACGTTCTCGCGGACTTCCTCAGGCGGAGGCTCGCCCCCCTACAGATGCGGCCAAGGCTGGCGTGGAGCTACACCGGCTCCAACGACTGCAGCCGGGTGGTGCGTGGCGAAGACCACGACCTGACGCCGCTCCTGCTGGAGAAATGGGTGCGGTGCGTCACGGACGTGAGTTTTCCTCCGGAGCAGCTGCGCCTGCCGTCCGCTATCGTGCCGCTCTGCCGCGACCAAGCCTTGCGGACGGCGGTGCTCCGAGAGATGCCCACGCTAGACGACGGCGGCCTCGCGGCGCGGCAGCTTGGGGGCGACCCCAACCAGGGGGTCCACATTGCCGACGCCCCGGTTGGGGGTTCTGGTGCTAGAGGCACCGCTCCTGCTGACAAGGGCAAGGGGCCGGTGGCAGCGTCCCTCGTCGTTCCGCCGGCGGGCGGTGAGGAGACGCGGCGAAGGCTGGTCCGCGGCGACGGGACCTTTGTTCCCGACCCGAAGCGTCAGCCGACCTCGGGGGAAGGAAGCTCCTCTGGGCAAGGGGAGCGAGTGCCACCGCCGCCTCCGGGCCAGCGGCACCCTCAGCGCCGGGCACCTCCCCTGACGCCGGACCAGCCGCGGCGGCCCTCTCCGGGACCGCCGGCCTCGGGCCCGCGGCAACAGCAGCCACCGGCAGTGCCGGCTGCAGATCGGCAGCCGCGGCGAGGCTCTGGCCTTCGTGGCCGCTGGTCGGCGCCTACTCTGAGGTAAGTCTTTTAGATTGGTTTCGAATACTTCGCGGTACCACGGCTAGCTTTTTCAGGCTTCTCAGCCTTTCGCCGTGTGTTTTGTTTAGGCCGACACGCCCGGCCGGCGTTCCTCCCCCAGCGGTTCTGGTGGTCGGGTGACCACGGCGGAGAAGTGCGCCCCTGGTGGTCCGACGGCGGGAGATGCCTCGCGGGCCCGGGCTACGACCGAGGGGCCTGCACCGGGGGCCACCCCGTCTGTCCGGCCCCAGGCCCCAGGTGGACCGACGCCGGGGGGCGCCTCGGGGGTCGAGACCGCACCCCGAGTGCCTGCTGAGGGGGCAGCTCCGGACGCGCAGCCCCAGGCACCAGGCAGCCCGATGCCGGAAGGCGTTGCGGCCCAAGGGCCTGCGCCGGGGGCGGCTCCTGACACTCGGACCTCGGAGCCTTCGTCGCCCGCCGCCCAGACGACCAGCCCCGGATCTCTGCCCCCTGCCGAGGGGGAACTGGAGGAGGTTCTGGGTAGGCCGCTCCTGCCCCTGCCCCAGCCGGGTGGAGCCCCTCTCCCTCGCGTGCTGCGTCGGGCGCGCCAGGCCCTGGACGACGCCCAGGAGGCGCTCCAGCTGGAGTGGGCCCGGCTGCAACAGGAGCGCGAGGGCCTGGACGGCTGGCGGGCCCGTCTGGGGGAGCAGATCGAAGCCGCCACCGCCCAGCACACCCGGACCCGTGCGGAGCTTTCCACTGCCCGCACCGAGCTCGACGCCGACCGCGCGGCCTTCCATGAGGACCTGTAGAGGCTCATTGGCCGGGAGCGCGCTGTTGGGATCCGCGAGAAGCAGGCCGAGGTGGGTGAGGCGCGGCTGAAGCTCGAGCAGGCGAAGCTGGGGTCCACATGGAAAGGCGTGGAGCAGCGCCGGCAAGAGCTGGTGGAGGTGTCTGAGCGGCAGGCTGCTGTCAACGCTGAGCTCGACAAGATGAAGCTGAGGCTTGTCGAGCGCGAGGCAGCAGTTGCGGCCCGCGAGGACTCCGTCGCTCAGCGGGAGGCGTCGGCCAAGGCTCTCAGGGACTCCGCTGCTCGCCAGGCTGCCACGCTCAAGGTCCGCGAGGACTGGGTGAAGTCCCGGGAAGCGGAGCTGGCGGACCAGGAGAGGCAGCTGCTGGCTGAGCGGGCCGCTCTGGAGCAGCTGAAGCAGGATGCTGCTCAGCAGGCGGCGGTGGAGGACCGGGAGCAGATGCGCGCCGGCCTTCAACGCATCGCCGACTGGGCCGGGGAGGCGAGTTCGGCTCTGGTACCGCTCGGACTGAGTCCGATCCGGGTGACAGAGCCGCCGTCCACTATTGCGGACGCCTTCCCTGTCCTTGACTCGGCGGTGGAGCAACTCTGGCGCCTGGACTCCACGCTCCGGGAGCACCTTGAAGCCGAGGGCCGCGAGATGTGTCGCCTCGTGGTGGAGCACCTCCTGGTCTGCTTCCGGAGCCACGACCCCGCCATTTCCTTGGACCCGGTTATCGCAGGTCCGGGGGAGGAAGCGGAGGCCGCCGCCCGAGACAGCGTGCAGGAGGCGGTGGATGTCGTTGCCGCCCGGTTCCAGCGGACCCCTGCAGACGAGGACCCGGATGTACCGGGGACAGGAGCCTCCCCAGCGCCGTAGGGCAACAGCTTTTGCTTTTTTGTTTTTTTTTTTATGTATGTAAAACATTAGTATGCCAAGTAATATAAGAATGGTAGTTGCGACTTATCTTCATTTACTCCTTGCTGCATGCTGGTGTGTTGTCACCTGACCCCTTGGCCCCCTGGTAGGTAGGCTCTAAGTTTTGAGGCTGGCTACCACCGAGTCAGAGGCCAGACCTGCATGCAACTCACGGCAAACGTCAGTGTCGCACCTACGGGACCTACTCTGAGCTGACCTTTTCCGCTATTCGAGGCCCGGAGCGTTTGCTGTTCGGGCCAGGGGCCAGGATGTTTGTTCGTGGGATACCAGGGTGTGTGAGTTAAGGGTACGGAACCAGGCAAAACTGCGACACAGCCCTGGACCATCCTTAGTCCAAAATATCTTAGCTCTGGTCCGGTCCTGCAGTCGCTCGGACCTCTCTTAGCGAGACAAAGGTAACCGCGCTGCCTCGAAGTCCTTGGAGCCGCAGCCGGACCTTGCTGCTGAGGTTAGGGGGTGCGCCATTAGCTTAGGGGGTGGTCCGGAGCACTAAACGCACTGTTCCTGATACTGGGGGAACTCACGGCGTGGTAGGGAGTGTTCAGTGCTTAGGGTATGAGACCAGGCTAAGCAGCTGACAGCTCCATGCTACCAAGGCGAGCCCCTTTTCTCTGGACCTGGCACCCAGTATTCCGGACCTCCTTCCCAGCCTCTGTGCTAACCGTTTCACACTCAAGCTGCTAAGTCCTGCTGGTTCCAGGAGATTTTTTAGGCAAGAGTAGGATTCCACGCAGGGGTTAGGAAAAATTGAAATAGATGGCAGCTGAGTAAGCAGTAGGGTAACAGCGTAGGCAAGGATTTCAGGGCTAAACTCTTTCTTTAATCAAGTGGTACAGGGTGTCATGTGATGTCAGCCAGAGGTCGGGATTACAAGGGCGGACCTTCACCGCTCTGGTCCACATGGTGGTCCTGCTTAGCTTACAAAAAGAAAGAGGGTTGCCCTGAATTTCTTGCCTACGGATAAAACTTACGGAGGTGTTCTATATTCCAAGGGTTCGGCAGCGGAACTCCTTCCTCCGTGGCGAGGCGAACGCAACCGGGGCGACTAACTTCTGTCACCTTGAAGGGGCCTTCCCAGCTGGGGGAGAGCTTGTTGCGCCCTTCTCGGCTCAAGATGCGCCTCAGGACCAGGTCTCCAAGTTGGAGCACCCTGCCCCGCACGGTTCGCTCATGATAGCGTTTGAGCGATTGGTTGTACCGTGCGTTCCGGATTGCAGCCTGCCATCTTTGCTCCTCGACGAGGTCGACTTCGTCGCACCTAGCTTGTTCCTGCAAAGATTCATCAAAAGCTTGGACCCGTGGGGAGCCCAAGAGTATTTCTGGTGGGAGGCATGCCTCGGCCCCGTATACCAGGAAGAATGGGGTTTCCCCGGTTGCTCGGCTGGGTGTGGTCCGGTTCCCCCATAGCACGCAGGGGAGCTCATCAACCCATTTCGCACCGTGCTTTTCCAAGCAGTTGAAGGTGCGGGTTCTGAGCCCCTTGAGGATTTCTGCGTTAGCTCTCTCGACCTGTCCATTGCTCCTAGGATGTGCTACAGAGGCGAAGCATAACTGGATGCCAACGCCGTCGCAGTAGTCCTGGAAGACCCGGCTCGTGAACTGGGTCCCATTGTCCGTTATAATACGGCTAGGGACGCCGAACCGGCACACAATGGACTTAAGGAAAGCTGTTGCAGTTCCTTGGGTGATGCTTACTACTGGGGTTACCTCAGGCAATTTTGTGAATTTGTTAATGGCGACGTAGAGGTACCGGTACCCACCGATAGCTCTAGGGAAAGGTCCCAGGATGTCCACCCCCCATACCGCGAAGGGCCAAGAGGGTGGAATCATCTGCAGAGACTGAGCCGGTGTGTGTATCTGCTTTGCGTGGAACTGACACGCCTTGCAGGACCTTACTAGCTCAGCTGCATCCTGGAGCGCTGTCGGCCAGTAAAAGCCATGCCGAAAGGCTTTACCGACCAGCGTACGGGACCCTGAATGATTCCCGCACTCGCCTCCATGGATCTCCGCGAGTAAATCGCGGCCCTCCTCCCGGGTTATGCATCGCATGAGGATGCCATTGGCGCCACGCCTGTAGAGATCCCCTTCTACTAGCGTGTAGCGTTTAGCCAACCGCACTATGCGCTCAGCAGACACACGTTCTTCGGGAAGGATTTTGTCCTTCAGGTAGTCCCGGATCTCTGAGATCCGTGCATCGGGACTGCCCTGAGCCATTGGATGTGTCCCTGATGACATGCCGGGGTCATCAGTCCACACGATCCTTGGTGGGCTCCAGAGATGGAGGACCACCGGGACTGCTAGCTTCGAGGTGCTAGTTCTGCCCCCTTCGCCCAGTTCGGCTGGCTGGGCGGTTGGTCTCAGCAACTGTCTTTCGAAGACGCCCTCGAGTACTGGGCCCCGAGTCGATGCCCTCGCGGAAAGGTCATCTGCCACTGAGTTGAGGTTCCTGGGAACGTGCTGCAGTTCCAGGACCTCGAAGTCCTTCTCGAGCTCCCTCACTCGCATGAGGTATGCTACGAGCTGGGGGTTATTGCAGCAGCACTCCCCCCGGACCTGTCTGATCACCAACTGGGAATCCCCCTTAACCAGGAGCTGCTTGATTCCCAGTGACTGAGCGATCATGAGCCCGAAGATCAAGCCTTCGTATTCCGCCATGTTGTTAGTGGCTTTGAATTCGAAGCATACTATGTACTTTACTTGATCCCCGTTTGGGTCCACGAGGGCCACCCCTGCTCCGGACCCTTTTTCGCTGGCGGACCCGTCGAAGAAGAGAGTCCAGTGCGGCTCGGTGAAAACCCGGACGGTCCTGTCCGGCTAGGAAGGTTCCGCCTCGGCTTGCGGACCTCCAGATTCCGAGGAGGTGGGAGTCCACTCTGCGAGCTGGAAGTCGAGTTGGAACTCTGCCAGCTCCGCAGCCCATTTGGCGATATTCCCAGTGGCGTTAGAATTGCGCAGGATTGCTCTTAATGGGTAAGAGGTCACCACGACAACCTTATGCGCCTGGAAATAGTGGCGCAACTTTCTGGAAGCAATAAGTAATGCGTAGGCGAACTTGTGAGCTTCCAGATACCTGGCCTTCGCCCCGTGGAGGACTTCACTGACGTAATAGACTGGCTTCTGGGTGGTCCGGACCCTAGTGGCAGGTCCGAGACCATCTCCCCCTGCCAGGCTGGCCCCCTGGGCGGCTTGGCCTCCAGCTTCTAGTGGCTTACCGCCTTGGCAGGGCAACGTGCCAACCGGACCTCCGGTATCGGGGCCGGCTGCAGCTCCTGTGGTGGGCGGACCACCACCTTCCACTTGGGGGACCCCGGTGTCTCCCTCGTGGGGATGGGCTGGTCGCTCAGCGACCAAGACCATGCTTACTACCTCGGATGTCGCCGCGAGGTAGAGAAACAGGGTCTCACCAGACTCTGGCGCCACTAAAACGGGCAGAGTAGTGAGATGTTGTTTCAACTCCTGGAAGGCTTGTTCAGCCTCTTCGGTCCATATGAATGGTCCGGACTTCCTCAAAAGCTTGAAGAAGGGCAGGGCTCTCTCGGCTAGTCTTGAGATAAATCGGCTGAGGGCTGCCAAGGACCCAGTGAGTTTCTGGAGGTCCTTGATGCAGGCCGGCGGCCGCATAGCCTCGATTGCCCTGATCTTGGTTGGGTTTGCCTCAATGCCGCGATGTGACACTAGGAAACCTAACAGCTTACGAGCCGAGACGCCAAAGACGCATTTCTCGGGGTTCAGCTTCGTGCGCGTTGTGCGCAACCTATCGAAAACAAGGGCCAGGTCTTCCATCAAGGTCGACCCTACCCTGGTCTTGACGACAATGTCATCGACATAGCCCTCTACTATGTTTCTGATCAGGTCATGGAACGTGAAATTCATGGCACGCAGAAACGTAGGTAAGGCATTCCTCAGACCGTATGGCATTACAACGTAACAATACAACCCATCTACTGTTACGAAGGCTGTATGTCTTTTATCCTCCTCATCCATCTGGATCTGATGAAATCCAGAGTACGCATCCAGAAAAGACAAAAGTTCACACCCGGAGGTGGAATCCACTATCTGGTCTATGCGTGGGAGGGGATAAGGGTCTGGAGGACATACTTTGTTGAGGCTGGTGTAGTCGATACACATCCGAAGCTTCCCGTTCGCCTTGGGGACGACCACCGGGTTGGCCAGCCACTCGGGGTGATGGACCTCCTCGATGAAGCCCGCGTCCAGGAGCTTCCGGACCTCCTGACGGATGAAGTCCTGGCGCTCCACGGACTGCCTCCGTGGCTTTTGCCGCACCGGCTTGGCGTCCGGGCTGATCTTCAGACGGTGCTCAATTACTTCCCTAGGGATCCCAGGCATCTGCGACGGTTCCCAGGAGAACACGTCGACATTTGCCCGGAGGAAAGCAACGAGCGCGTCTCCCTATTTCTCTCCCAGATTCCCTGCGATGCGGGTGGTCTGGGAGGGCTCCGCCCCGATCTGGACGGTCTTGACCGGCACGTCCTCGGGGTCGGAAGGGCGTACCTTGGGCACCTTTGGTTCCTTAACAGGAACCTTGGCCCGAGAGGTCGAGGGGTTGTCCCCCGCCGGGTTCGCTGCGTCAGTAGCGAGAGCATGGAGCTTCTCTACTGCGGCGACGGCTGCGTGGCAGTCTCCCGGCACGGTGAGAACGCCCGCCGGGGACGGCATCTTCACGACCAAGTACCCGTAATGAGCAACGGCCATGAAGCGGTACAGTGCCGGTCTGCCAATGATGGCGTTGAACGGCAGGTTGACTTCCGCGACATCAAACTGGACGTTCTCTGTGCGGAACTTCTCCGGGGTCCCGAAGGTGACCGGCAGGTCGATCTTCCCTTTCGGGTAGATCGGCACTGGACCCACGCCGGGGAATGGGCGCGTCGGAGCCAGGCGTGACTCCGGAATCTGCAGCTGTTTGAAGGCTGCGTGGCTGATGATGTTGAGGGCGGCTCCGCCGTCGATCAACATGTGGTGGAGCCGTATGTTGGCGACCACTAGCGATGTGATGATCGGCAGTACGCCAGCCCCAACCATGTTCTCTGGGCAGTCGGCCGGCCCGAAGGAGATGGTGGTGTCTCTCCACTTGTGGTGTGGAGCCACCCCAGGGACGCTCAGCCTGACCGAGAGGACTTCTCGGCGCAGGGCCTTCACGTCCCGCCGGGAAGAGACCGCCCAGCTTCCGCCGTACATAACGTACAGCCTCTTGCGACGTTCGTTGTCGCTGGATTCGGAGCTGGAGTGGCCTAGAGCGTAGACGCTCTTGAGCTCCCGCTCCGGGGGCTGGTAGCCCATCTCCTTGCCCCCAGCGGCGGGCCCACCGTCGCTGGTAGCCTTCCCCTTGCCAGGGCGCTGGCGTGGGGGCGAGTCATCCTTGGCCGGACGCTCTCGGCGCTCACTGAGACGCCGCTGCACGAGCTTTTGTATCTCGCGGCAGTCGGCGGCGTTGTGACCGCTGTTGGGATGAACAGGACATGAGCCGCCACTGTTCCGCGCCTGTTGCCTCGGGCACTTGCCGCCGGTGTCGCGGCCTCCAGGTGCTGCCGCAGCGACAGGGGCCCCTTCCAGGAACCTCTCAGGGCGTCGGCCCTTCTTCTTTTTCTTGCCGCTCTCTCGGGCGGCACCGGCAGAGGCGCCTGGCTGGGCAGTCCTGTCCTGTTGTGGGGAGTGCCACGCACGCCCCTCTGCGGCCCTAGCGCACTTGTCCGCCAGCGCGTACAGGGTGGAGACGTCCTGTACTTGGCGGGTCGCCAGTTTCTCCAGCATCTTCTCATCACGGACGCCTTGCCGGAAGGCTGTGATGATGGACGCGTCGGAGATACGAGGGATTGTCCCCCGCACCTTGGCGAAACGAGCGATGAACGCTCGGAGGGATTCGCCAGGCTCCTGACGTACTGCATGGAGGTGGGCCTCCACGCCGTACTGCTGGCACGCACTCGCGAAGTTCGCCTGGAACAGAGTGCAGAGCTCCTCCCAGGACCGGATTGACCCGGGAGAGAGGTTCATGAGCCAAGTCTGGGCCGGCCCAGACAAGGCGACATGGAAGTATGACGCCATAACGGCGTCGTCTCCGCCAGCCGCTGTGATAGCGGTGACGTACACCTGCAGGAATTCCGACGGGTTGGTATTCCCGTCGTACTTTTCCGGCAGGTGCGGCCGGAACTTCTGCGGCCAGCGCGCGGAGCGGAGACTGTCCGCGAGTGCGGCGCAGCCAACTCCAGCCGATACGACCCCTGGTGGCGTTTGCACGCCAACCGGGGGTGGCGCGTAAGCCGGGGGCTTAGGTGCTGCAGCGGCGAACGCTGCGTCAAGGTTCTTGCCCTTGGCGGCGTTTGGCTGCACCCATGGTTGCTCCACGGTGGTGGGGGTGCCTGCTCGCCGGCGGTTGAGCTCAGCTCGCAGGTCTTCCGTCTGCGCGCTCCTTACTGAGGGGGAGCGCGCGGATGTTGCCGCATCGTGCTGCCTGCGGCGGTTCGACCTCCCCCCGCTGCTGGGAGGGAGTCGCGACCCAGTCCTAGCTGGGCCAGGGGTGACCTCAGCTAGGTGGATCAGGCGATCTACATCGCTTCGCCACTGCGCCAGGGCGCTAGGTGAGGCTGTCGGCCCCGGGGGGTTACGAAGCAGCTCCCTGGCTGCGGCGAGCGGGCCGCTGGCAGCAGCGGGGTTCGCCGTGGCGGCGTTTGCCGCTACAGCGCTTGTTACTGCAGTGTTTGCAGCAGCGGCGCCCCCCGCGGGGCGTCGAGGGAGCCGCGGCGTCCGCGCCGCGCCCTCAGAATGGTGGGGGGAGGCCTGCGACCCAGTCGAGGCCACCTCCTCTGATGCGGCTGCATCCTCATGGAAATCGCGGATGCGCACCATCATGCGGTGAGGGATGATGCTAACTGATGCTGCCCCCTACCTGGCGCGCCAAATGTCGGAGCGGACGTGCTCCTAGTCGGGTGGCGGAATGCACCCGGCCGAGATCCTAAGTACTAAGAGTAGTTAGGGGGAGCGATCGTTGTTAGCTAAGTTGGTGGTGGCACGATGGTGGCGAGAGGATTTAGAGTGGTTCGGGCCGCCGGAGCGTAATACCCTACGTCCACTGTGGGTGTGTTCTTGTATTCCTGTCTGTTGGCGAAGACAGTGGCCTTGTGTGCTTGTGCTTTGTGGGCTTTCAGAGGAGTCTCTGAGCCTGTCTGGGTCTGTCTGGGTCTGTCCGGGTCTGTCCGGGTCTGTGTTGCGTATGCCTCCCCTTTTATAGCCCAAGGGGGGCATGTACATGGTGGCCGGGCCCCGACAGGTGGTCCCGGCCCATTTCCTCTATGCTACAGTTCTATCCTGTGCCTGATGCCCAACGCTCCCATGCTTCGCGCCTGTACCACCGCCGTGACCTGGTATGGCCTGGAGATCCGCCATATCGTCCTTCCTTACGCCGCCCTGTCCCATCGGCTGCTAAACCCGCTGAGGGGCTTCAGAGGCCGAGGGGCAGGCGATGCGCACGCGTGACAGGACGGGGCGCTCGTAGTAGCGTTGTGGCGCCGCTACCTAGTACTTAGGCTGAGCGCGGCCGCCGCGCGTAGCGCGGCTCATGATGTGTACAGCGTACTTGTTTACTCAATATAGACCCCAGTGTAGCTGGGGAAATCAACTGTAGTGCCCTGTTATCGCCGCCGCGCCTTGGTAAGGCACGCCCCTTTGCTTCGCCGCCGCCGCCTGCCAGCGGCGGTGCCAGCGGCGATGGGGGCACGCCCGTCTGACAGCGGCGGCGTCGGCGGGCAACGGGGGCACGCCCGTCTGACACTCGTGGTGTCAGCAGCATCGGGGCGTGCCATCCTGACAGAGGCGCCCGCCTGAAGGCCCCGCCACGCGCCCTGTGGGCACGTGGCAATGCGAGACCTTCCCGTGCCCTGTGGGCACGTGGCGGCCCCGGACCACCGAGGGTGCTGGCTCCGGACCTCCACGTGCTCTGCGGGCACGTGGCGCCCCGGACCACCGAAGGTACGGGCTCCGGACCGAGAGGTCCGGACCTCTCCTCGCGTGGCTGGGGGAGGCTCGGTCCTCGAAGGAGGTCCGGGGCCTCCCCTGTGGGCCGGGTGCGTGGCCCAGCTTTTCCAAGGAGTAGGCCGGGCCCATCTGTACGCGGCCTTAGGCCCTCCTTGTACTGCAGTAATTACCTCCCTTAGTGATCTTCGTCTAGTGTAAGCGGGTACCCGGTTAGCTGGGTACCGACAGTGTGGTTGTGTAATAGTTCAAATTCTTCTCTAAAAATTACTCAAATTTAAAAATTGATATCTAAAAACTACTTTCAAAACTTATTTCAAAATATATGACAATTCTTTCTAAAAAACTCACACCAAACACACGATCAAAAATCCCAATAGACCTCCTTTTGTTTCTCCCATTTCCAGCCCAGCCGACCCACAGATCCCCCGGTCTGCTCTCCTTCCCTCCCTCTTTCCCCGGCACCTCCTCCCTCCCTCACCTCGCAGGCGAGCCGGCCCAGCCCCCGAGCTCCGCCCTGACCCTATCCTGCCAATCGCCTCCTCCCCCTTTACCTACCTCGCGACTAAAGAAGTGCCGCGCCGCGCCGCCCCCGCCCCCGTCCCCAGCCGCCCACCTCCCAGCGCCCTCATCCCTGGCTCCCCTTGCATCTACGCTAATCCGTGGCCAGTGGTCGTCCCCCCTGCCGCGCTGATTCGATGGAGAGCCAAGGGCATAGGTGAGCAATGCAGACCTCCTCCTCGCATCTCTGCTCTCTCATCTGGCCGGCTTATAAGGGAGGCTCAAATAATTGGGTATTCCTGGGAATACCCAGGAATCAATATAGCTCCGCCCCTGTCTTGTAGTCTAAAGATATCCCTGCAAAATATTTTGTTTATGCCTTTTAGGCTTAAAACCTACCTCTGAATCACATGACATGGAATCTGGTAAATTAACCAGATGGCCTATTGCAAGTCACTCCCATCACAGGGGTCTAGTCTAATTATGATTGCAGGAGAGGCTATCAATCTATCATATCCTTCACGACCTAGTGTGCTTGCAAGGAGAGTTGCCAAGTTAGTCCGGCATCTTTACTTTGTTCAACATTTTGGTTACTGATATTAAGCTTTTACTAGCATTTAAGCATTTGTTGAGAGAAGGCTTTCCTTCCTAGGAAAATAGCATGCTATAAGATTTATTAGGACTAAGCATTGCCATTGTCACTGTCATAATGTTTTGATGTTTCAGCTTCTGTTGTTGTATGTGTTTCTGTTGTTATATTTCTTATTTTCTGTCACCTACATTCTGATTACCTTTACTGTCCCTGAAAAGGCCCTTTAGTTATGATTCTTCAATTTCATCCTTCTCATAACAGCTAAAATTTGGCTTGCTTATTGAAATTTTTGCAGAAAATTGATTCTTACAACATTGATTGAATCATCCATCGTTGACCTATCATCACAACCGTTAACAATAATCCTGGCATCACCTTCAGTTAGTTTTCAACCTCCCTACTACCTCATCATCTCTGTGAAAATCAGTTGCTAACTTTAGAAAGTTATAGTTCATGAATATTAGTAATCAACCTATTGAGCTATATATTGATCTGTTACGTGCAGCATGGTGGTGTGTGCTTGTTGCTGCATGTCCAGCCTTTGCGGTGTCGCCATGCCGGTGTTGGGACAAGTCTAGGTAAGCATTCCTGATCTGAGTGAAGCTCTAGCCTTTTAAAGCCCACTTCATTACGCCATGACACAATTGATGTACAAGAACTCAAGAAGTACACAAGGGTGCCACACTCTTATTACTTTAACCCAATATTCATCTGCCAAGCAGTACGGTGCTTGCTCTTTTTCCCCACCGAACCGGGCCTGCCCCTCTTGACAACATTCATGTTCAGGTATTTGATCCAGGGTTTAACTTACCGGGTAAAAAATTTACCGGTGCTCACTGATAAAACAGGTTTTCAAAATTTTCAGTAAATTTTCAGTTAAAATTCAAAAATTCAAATGTTTTTGACATGATTTATCTATAATATTATACACATAAACCCAAACTAGCAAAAGAATCATAAATGCTCACAAGCAATGGACAAAAACAACACAGGAAGAACTATTTCTAACTAGGCAGGCTGTTCTCGTGTGGGGTAATTTGAAATTCTTGAAATTTTTGGCTGGTAACATAATTTATCAGTGAAATCTTTCACTGAGAAATTGAACCTTGATTTGATCTGATGTGGAAGGAGGAGACGCACCTCACAGTCAAAGAGCTGGAGGTTGGTATGGTCTGATACACCATCAACAAGCACCGTAGGGATATGTGAGTTCCCAGCGCTTTCCCCCTTTCGTGATGGTTTAATTAATGCAAATGAGAATTGTAAATCTATCCTAACTGAAACCATGCAGCTACTGTTCAACATTTCCATGTGTTTTCTTTTGTGTAGGAGCTAAAAATATCAGTGTTAACTAGCACAAGCACATCTTTTTATATTGGCAAGGAATTTTGAATGGATTATGTATGAAATATGCTGATTCATGCAAAATCCACCTGCATGTTTCATGACCCGTGCTTACCAAAATATGGGAAGGGAAAGAAATGGTAGGGGTACCCAAGTCCAAGTTCTTCATGGAGAAAAGTGATGGCTTGCACATTATTTGCAGGTAAGTTTTCTCTTTTCTTTATGATTGTTGCAGTTTTGAAATTTTTCTCTTGCCTCGGAATAACTATTTTGTGATTTTTCCTAGAAATTAAATTGTTGTGAATATAACCAAATGGACGTGAAATGCAATAGAAATTAATCTGCTGAATAATTGTGCATGATGGCTTCCTCCTTGCACGACGGTGGCTTCAACAACCTGATGAACATGGTGATTAAGAAGACCGTCCAACATGAGTCCGGTGAAGTGTTTGGTGTGTTGGCAAAGAAACCGTTGCAAGGAAGTCAAGGCTGAGCGAGCAAAACACAGAGTCACTGCCTGCGTGAGATTGCGTAAACATGTAAGAGCTCACGTCACAGAGGACCAAACCCATAAACCATTGTGCAGGCATGTTTTCCACGTCACACTCACTTAGGTGGTCGGTCTTTTTCAATAATTCTCCATGCATCTGACTTCTGAAAGTGATCGATCGAGGCGGCTGAAGAAGAATCGTTGGCTTTTCCTCGATATTCAGGTGCACGACGTTGAGTCAATGGCACACGGGCCAGCGCGTGTGGGCGGGCGGGAGGCTCTTCCGTCTTCCTTCCATGAAATTATAACGACTATGTTACACCATTTATGTCTACGTACTAATTCGAAATGAAATGATGATCTTCGATAACCATGAGCTTCCAACAGTTTGGATGTACAAAATCAACTTGAATTATGTATCAATCTAAATCAGGCTGGTTTTTATAGATTAGTTGTAATACAAAATCTATTATTTAGATTTAAAAGGAATTGCTAGTAGAAAAAACATGCGTAACCCTTCAACATGAATCTAGCTAGTTACCCACCTCTACCATTATCAAAAGATAATGTAAATTAACACTCTAAACCTAAATTTAAATTGCCCATATATTTATTATGACAAATGATTTAAAATAACCCCTAAAGATGTCATATTCATTTATCCACCTTTGTCCTTATTAAAGTAAAGAAAAAATACCTACATCTAAAATTACCGATGTTATTAGGAAAACAAAGGTAAATAATCATAAGTTATACCCACATATATATCATTCTAATTGCCAACCTCTAACAATAGTGCTGTAAAAAGTTAGCTCAAGTAAAACATATATATGTTGTGTGCCACTCTACACTCCAAGTATACGTGTCGGAACATTTGACAAAACGGTTTCTAACAAAAAGGTTCAATGATGTCTTCTCATTGCTCTCTATAATTTCCATATAAGTTTTATCTACGAAATAAGATCATATGAAGAATTTATGGGAAAATTATAGCTTTTGTATGGTTTCATATAAATATAAATTTCGTTTAAATTATGAAGATCAGTGAGACGTAGAGTGTTGTAGTTCATAACTTTTTTGTTTAAAAACATTTTGATATCGATATTAGTACAATGTTCTGGCTATCTAATATCAGTATCGTAAAAAGTTAACTCAAGTAAAACATATATGTTGTGTGCCAGTGTGCATTCTAAGTATACACTAGAAAACCCTGGGCGCAGTGTTGCTGCGCCATCTTCGAGCTGGCCAGCATGGCTATCGTTCTACCACAATAACACCATCAGAGGGTATGTGGGAGATTGATTATAGCGGACACGTATGTGAAATTGATTACTATGAATATGAATAAGATGTGAGCATCCTATTTATAGCAGCAGCTTGAATTTTGAAGTGCTTTTCGAATCTGAAGTACGAAAATGAAGGCAGCTGCAGTTACTGCATATTCTGGCAATGTAATATCGTCTAAGCTTATGCATTCACTGAAGTCAATTGCTTGGCTAGCTTAGATAATCATATACATATACATTGACACAGGCAGCGGACGATCAACCAGGCGCCAACATGCCAAGTAGCATTCATCTGGAGAAAATTCCCCAAACATTGAATTTCTAGTTTTATATAAATAGAACTAAGGAGACACATCCTGGACATCTGGGAACAAGGAAATATGCCTAGAAACAGGTCCAGAGACAACATTGTCTTACTGCTAGCATAGCAGATAAACATGAGTCTAGATTCAATAAACATGTTTTAGGTTCCATAAACATGTTTATTGAAACCTGTCCCAGCGATAAATAAAGTTGTACTTGTTTTTTTATGTACACCAAAAGGTTCTGACTATCACTAAGGCATTATTATGCCTTGTTGATCAAAAGGTCATCTCTGTTGATCTGCAAAAGACTTGTGACTATCTTCTTGATTATAAAGTTGAGCTGCTAAAGCAAAAATAAAAATCAATATTAAATATGTTGAGGCATATAGATTAAAAATAGAAAAGTTCATTTTTACCTTAGTTTTTGGTTTTCCCTTGTGAACGCATTCTTTTTATCTTCTTACTGTCATCACTGTCACCGATGAAGTCCTGTGAATAATTTTGTTCTATAAGTTCTAAATTTAATGACCCAAATATAAGTGAATGGTGAAACAAGGAAATTTTCATAAGTCGATTCTGATCGAAGTTAGTATGGTGCAAGGTTGCATGTCAAATAGAACTAATGGAAGTTTGACTACAAACAAAAGCTAGATTGCCAATGGAATGGAGTACATCATGCCTAAAAAATAAATATATGAACTAAGAAACTGTGCATGGAGAGTAAATAGATACTTTCTCCAAGAAAGTCAGAGAGGCAATTAACGAAAGTAAATTCTTAACAGAAATATATCATTATAAACCACACGCAAAACAACTATTAAGTCCCAAGCAAATCAGATTGTGTGGCGGCCATACAAGGACATATCCTAATGGATCTTCGTTTGGATCTGGTATTTCGGCAGATATCCACAAATCTATTGTTTCTGGTGTTATTTGATATTGTTTTTTATCTAGCCAAACTAAAATGTGGACATGTGGTAAGCCCCTTTTTTGAAATTCTATAGAATATAAAATGGCTACTATAGCACCAAAGACTTTTCCTATACGTATGTCCTCTAATAATTGTTGTAGTTTCATATGAAATACACGTACTATAATATCAGGTCTATCGTTAGGTTGTTCACCTTGTAGAATTACTGCAGTTATTTCAGGCCATTTAGGATTACAAGTGAATGCTATAAATAGATCAGGTGGTCCATATACTCGGCATATTGCTATACCATCATGATAGTTTTGTATAATATAACGTCTCGACCCTGTATGGCTTGATGGTAAAAAGATTCTTTTTCCAACTTGACTACTTTCACTAAGTCCTTTTTCAACCGCGTCATATATACCCTGTAGATATTCAGCTCTTAGCTTATCCTGGTTTCTAGCAATGTACATAAGTCTATCTTCATCCTCAATTGCACGTGCATCCACAATTGCTTGCTTTGATAATCGGCCATAGCATAAATAAGGATTTGGCTGGTTTGGTCTAAAATGCACATGGTATTTATAATGTTTGTGCACTGTAACTGTAGATCTTTTTCGTTTTTTTCTATTTGTGTTTGGTGTCATATGGTAATTTATACCTAGTTGGAATCCTCTTTCACCATATGGAAACAATAAAGGATATTGTAGTGCCATATACGCCGGATGAAATATAGATATGCGTCGTAGTTCTTTGTTTCTGTTGCTTACAATGATATCTCTTTTATATTTTTCTAAATTCAATTCACCAACTATAAGCATTGCTAATTCTTCGGTGTGTGGCATTTCATATTGTACTGGATCACCCTTATCTGCTCCGATAATGCGTATGCTTACGTCTATACCATTGTGCTCCTCGAGCAGATCGCGTGCATGTCGAAACGTTTTGACTAAAGGATTATATTGGTCGAGCATTTTTTTAAGTTCATCAGCTATGAAAGGATTTATGTTGTTTGTTTCGCTCTCTTCTTTGTTTAGTGCTTGAATCCTGTTTGCGATTTCATTCTTTGTATCAAAAATGTATAGCTCTGCAAACATGGGAATATTATTTTCCTTGGGCACGAGAGAACCAATGCGGTGGTGTATTTGCCCATTTATGCGAAAGACATATGGTCCTTCGCCTTTGTTTATAGTCTTGTCGATATTTTCACCCATTGATGTAAAAGCGAAGAGGCTATTGTATTGACATATTTTTTGCATAAAGTGTCTTGAAAGGGTACTTTCCTTATTATTAATTAACATGGAGAGAAACGGGGGTGGTTCTTTGTACGGTGGTATTTTTATTTGTCCATATTTACAACCGTTAGAGTACATCATTTCTTTGTTTCTTCCAGTGTCTTCTCGGTTTTTTTCATAAAACCAAAATATGGCATTGCAAAATTTACAGCTGTATTCTGGTTTCCCTAGATATGATCGTTCCATGTATGATTCTTTTAGATGTTGTATATAACTTGATGGGAATGACACCATTCCTTGAGAAGAATATAAATATGAATGTATAAGCTTAGGACCCACGGAAAGTTGTTTTTTGGGATTTTCTTTGTCGTTTTCATTCCCTCTTTTCCTTTTATTTTGTTGTAGTATTTTTAATCTTGCCTGCCTTTTTTCTTTGTGATCGACTTCTATATTTCGATTTTCTAGTACTGAGTATTTTCTCTTTCCTCGGCCCATATCTATAGTTATATGTGTGTGTGTATGTATATATGTATATGTATATGTATATATTGTGCGTGTCTATATACAAAAGGATATATGTATAGAAAAGAATATGAAGATATTTTACTTATTTAGAAAAGGAGGATATATGTTTGTGTAAGGGTTGTAAAAAAAGTTAGTAGCTGAATTGTATAAAAGTGTATATGTATATGTATATGTATATGTATATGTATATGTATATGTATATGTATAAGTATATGTATATGTATATGTATATGTATATGTATATGTATATGTATATATTGTGCGTGTCTATATGCAAAAGGATATATGTATAGAAAAGAATATGAAGATATTTTACTTATATTTAGAAAAGGAGGATATATGTTTCTATAAGGGTTGTAAAAAAAGTTAGTAGCTGAATTGTATAAAAAGATAAAATTCATTGGCTTGCTAATTAGAAGTAACAACTACTCACTCAACGGTAAATATAAAAGAAGTTACTAGTTCAATTGAAGTAAGAAGTTATTGCACATATTTAGAAATAAGGCATAAAATATAAAATTTACTTGTTTGTTTATTAAAATTAATAACTACTCAGCATAATTATAATAATTTCACTATTCTAGAAAGCTCGTACATATTAGGAATTAGGATACGCAGAAAATTTATGTGATATTCATACCTTTTCTAGGTTCTTCTGATTTGTGTTTGTAGATTTAACCTTGACCTGCAATAGTACATAATAATATTTAAAAGGCAAAGGCAAAGTACAGATATACAACTAGCTACATCTCAAGTAACATATGATATGTTTCCATTATGCAAGTGATATATTTTCAGCTGTATAATCGATTCCTGAGAGTTCTAGATGAACTGTTTTAGTATGGGAAGAAAAGGTGCATTGATCGATTTGCAAGGAATGTTCCTGGTCTATTGCACACAGCGTTGAGGTATTTCATCGAGCACCAAGTGGTGGTTGACAGGACAAGGGCCGGAGGGGATGGGTGCGGAGAGTGGACGAGGCCCGGGACAGCGGATAGATGACAGACCCGCGAAGCGCGTCGAGGTGGCAGCGGAGGTGGAGCGAGGCGCGGCCCGCGACGATGGTGGAGCGCCGGTCCGTTGGCGGGGGCCCGGTGATGGTGAACCCGCGTGAGGCGTGGCGGCGGCGCGGGAGAGGGAGGGAGAGTCGATGGTGGTGGCGGTGAGGCAGAGGGAGGGACGACGCGAGAGTACGTGAAGAACGAGACGGCGGTGAGGGAGCAGGTGGCGGCGGTGTGCACCGACGACGACGGGCTGTGCGACGCCGTGCGGCCCGGCGGCGCGTGCTTCCTGCCCAACACGCTCGCCGCGCATGCCAGCTACGTCTTCGGCGCGCACTGGAACAGGTTCAGCGAGGACTACGGAGCCTGCTACCTAGCCGGCTGGGGCACGGAGACCACCATTGATCCCGGTGAGTGCACCCGCTCGCGGTTTATCTCACCGCTGCCGGCAGCCAGGCGTTGGGGACGCAGAAGGAGAAGAGGGAGTCGCCATTCGTCAACGGAGGATCGCGTGAGCAAGAGTAGCAAGCAGGTAGGCGCCATTGCTACTTGGGGCAGGAGTAGCAAGGGAGGAGGGTGCCGAGCTCTTACCGGTGTCAAGAGAAGGCGCCTGTTCGTCTCCTCGCGATGTGCTGTGCTGCTGGCCCGCTGCTTCTCGCGGACGTGGAATACTCGGCGGTGTTTTTATATGGGGTGGAATTTGGAACGTCGGGTTCCCACGACTCGCGGAAGTTGGATCGCGAAAGCCAGAGAAAGTTCTCGTGCCTTGGACGCCTGTGCGGACGAATGCTGGTCGTTGGTACATAATCCGACGGATGTGTTTATAGGGCGACGTGGACCAATGGAATGGCCGTTTTTAGGGTGACGATTCGGTCTGTAGAGATGCTGTTAGCGATATGGGTAGGGATATTCCTCTTCACGCACATCGTCAACGCATGCAGAAAAAAATATATATGGTGGCTCTGGAGTCCCCCGGGGGCCCTCAATTCGTCGTCGTGCGCCCGGACAGAACTCCGGGCTTGCAGTCTGAGAACTCCGGGCCGAGCCCGACGCCCTCGATTGCACCCTGGGTGGATCCACCAAGACTAGACCTCTACCGGGACCCACCTGTCAGTGCCTAACAGGGTCAAGTCAGGTCTTGGACGGCAGGACAAGAGCACAAGTCTCGCATTCCACGAGCTGCAGGCGCACGTCACCCACTGTCCACTTGTCTCGCCTTGTCCTGTCGCACTGTAGCTCCTCCTGTCTCCATTATGACCGGATGACAGGCCTGAAGGGCTCCTGCGTCGTTACAGTAGGGGAGTGCCCATACATGCATCCTGCTCCTTGTATGTACCCTGCAAGTACAGCTCGTGCATGCCTCCTACTCCTGCATGCACTCAGTAAGCTGTACCGGCAGCTTAAACTAGGCATGTCCTGTCTACTCGAAGTAGGGCACTGCACTGCATGACTTTTTGACTCAGCATTAGGCGTTTGGCAGGAGCTAGGACGGTCATTAGCAGGGACGACCATCACATCTCTAGTATTTTCAACCCCGAGGGCTCCTGGGGCTAGCCCAGCATGCGCACAGTGGCCTCTGGGAGCACGGGGGCGGTTCGTGCAGAAGCCTCAACGGGGATGAGGTTCCGCTGCCATTGCTGTTGGTCGCTGACATGTGGATCTGGAGCCACGCGCGTTAGTGAGCCAACGGTAGCGGGCACTCAACAGGGTACCGGGCTGCTCTTGCATGCATGGCATGCCTCCTGCAGTGACGATAATATCTATTTCAATACTAGTACAACATACAATAATATAACCAGACAATACCTTTTAACTTAGATAACAAGAGAGGCAGTTTGGTGCATGCAGCATATGGCTACAGCCTACAGGCTATATACATGGACAGGTGCAGCAAGCTCTCATTACCAACTCTGTACCGAAACCATACCTCATAACTATTTATACGCACGCTCTTTTGTAACGCGGGCTGCTCTCTTGTGGTATAAAAGGGAGTAGGCCACTGCGCACTAGGAGGACGCTCTCCCCACTGACACACTGCTAGGATAGCTCTTGCTATCTCTTCTCACGCTCAGATAGGCTGCAAGTAGCTACTCCAGCTCCATTGTACTTCAAGCTCCGACCAAAATTTACTACTAGCAACGTAGATACAAAAGAGGACATAGGGTGTTACGCTCCGGCGGCCTGAACCTCTCTAAATCTCCTGTGCCCCTCGCACTCTATTAAACACGGCAATAGTGCCCACGTCCCTACGCAACTCTCTACTCACAAGGTGCCTGTACGGTACCTTGGTGTCGCTTTTCGTCGACACACGTTGAAACATTATACTAACAAAACGGTTTCTAACGAAAAGGTTCAATTATGTCTTCTCCTTGATCTCTATAATTTCAGTATAAGTTTTGTCTACAAATAAGATCCTATGAAAAAATTATAGCTCTTTTTGTATGTTTTTCATATAAATACAAATTTTATTTAAATTATAAAGATCGATGAGATGTAGAATGTTGTAGTTCATAACTTTTCTGTTTAAAAGCATTTTGATATCGATATCAGTACAATGTTCTGGCATTTGTAGATCTAAACATCGTATCAACCATTTATGCATTAAGATGACCTCAAATGGAAAAACAATGAACTACTCCCTCCGTCCCAATTAATAAGCCGTTCCATTTTTTGGCACCAAGTTTGACCGGCTCGTATTATTCAAAATATTTGTGAAAGTTAAAGTATATTATATGCTAAACTAAATCACAATAAAAATAAATGATAATTGTGAATTTTTTGAATAAAGAGAGCCGGTCAAACTTGTTGTAAAAAAATTCAAATGACTTATAAATTGGAACAGAGAAAGTATAAAGTCGTGGATCTCATTAATCTATACATTTTTTATATAAATTTTATCTCCATTGAAGTTCACAAGGAAGAGTTGCTTTTTTCTTCTTTTCTCTACTATAAGCTCTCTAGCTATTTTGAAGAGCTTCTTGGGTGAACTCATGCGGCAGGGCATCACCAAACGCCGGTGTACAAGCCCACAAAGAAACCGGTATAATTTTTTTATTGGAGCAATTATATTTGCAAAAAAAAAAGGAAATAAAAGTAAAAGATTCTGGATAAAAACAAGAAAAGAGGCCGAACCTTAAGGCCCATATCCATAGATCCTTACGGAGCTTGTAGCCCAGTCCTCTTATCCCCAAAAGGCTAGCCCAATCCAACCGGCCCACCATATACCAGCAAGGACACCTTAGTAGAACAGCCGCCAGATCCCGATCCGATGCACCAAAATAGATTCACTGACGTGCACACCGCCGGTGACGTGGCGAAGGTCGGCAGCACAATATCGAGCATCCGCGGGGTCCTGTCCGAAAAAAGGACGAGCGGAAAACGCCGCGGGCTCTCGCTGCCCTTGCCTTCCCTTCCCCCCTTCCCTTCTCGTGACTTCGCCGCCGGCCGAGGGAGAGGGAGCGAGATGGGGTTCGTCGGCGACACGGTGGAGTCGATCCGCTCCATGCAGATCCGCCAAGTGCTCACGCAGATCATCAGCCTCGGTGACGCCCCTCTTGCTGTTCTCCCCTATTCTTTTACTTCTTTTCTCGAGGTCTTTGGCGGTCAGATCAGTGCGTAGGGAGGCGCGTAGTTCTTGGGCTAACAATGAGGTCTTTGCCATGAGAGTATAGTACGATTTGGTGGGCGGGACAAGTCTCTCTCTTTTTTTTTCTTTTTGGGATTTTGGTTGGGTTTTGATCTGTGAGATCGGGGGGATATACCTTCTTTATCTGGTCCCAGGATTTTAACTGGCAAGATCTTTGTTTTAGGAATCATGAGGACCTGAACAATAGAAGAGTAGTCGAATTGGATGTGACAGCCTTATAGAGAACTAAGTTGGGATTTTTGGTCGTCTCTTCTATTGTCTATTTACTGTGTGAATGATACATTCTCTCTCGAAGGATTCCTACATTTTTGTGGCTTACCGTAGAGGTTAGCTGTTGTAATTTCGGACGGCTTGACACTTTTTATCTGCCTTTGCTAGCAAGACTGGGGTTTTCCTCAATGGTATTTCACTGCTAATTGCAACAATAGTCTCATGAGGAAGTTTTAATGAAGAAGTTTTAGCTTATAATTGTTCATCTTTGCAGGTATGATTGTTACCTCGGCATTGATCATATGGAAGGGATTGATAGTCTTTACGGGAAGTGAATCACCAGTTGTAGTGGTTCTCTCTGGTAGCATGGAGCCTGGATTTAAACGGGTGTGTTACGTCTGATCTCTGATGCTGTATGCTTTTATGATATGTACGCGCTTACTGCACATAAGTAATTGTTTATTGAATTCTTTTTTTACTCCTACCTGTGCCCAATATGAACTCAGTACCTTCTTCACAAAGAGGAGCATTTCCATTGTCATTCATGTTAATGGATTTGGCTTGCTACTAAGATCTACTAGTTTATGTATGTTGACTGGCTGCATATTCCATTGTCCTTTAGACTATTACACTTAGAACTTTGCAATCAACTATTTACATTGTCTTCCTTGTACCATTCATGTAATCACTTCTTGCCGTTCTGATATGGTACATATTCCTGCTACCTCGTTCAGCTCCAGACTTTATTATGTGTATACTCGTGAAGAGTCAGCATCTTTCACACCAGTATGCGGTATGCCTCAATGATTAGCTATCTTCTTTGCAGGGTGATATCCTGTTTTTGCACATGAGCAAGGATCCTATCCGTACAGGAGAAATAGTTGTTTTCAATGTTGATGTAAGTCCCATTACTTAGCCATAAATTATTAGCTGACTTGTGAATTCATCAGTTTGTTCTATAGCACTATGCCTAATTTTAATGTTTGTTCATATGGTTATCGAGACACTAAACATACATTTGAATTTATTTATGCAGGGCCGTGAAATTCCAATTGTTCACCGTGTGATTAAGGTAATGCATTTTTAATTAGTTGAATCAATTGATCTCATTAATCTTTAGATTTTAGATGCCCTTTTTTTTGCTTGCTCGATTTGAATTTACTCTTCTATTTGTATAGGTCCACGAACGCCAGGACACTGCAGAAGTTGACATCCTCACCAAAGGTATGCAACTTTTTGATTCAACGACCGTATCACATATGAATGTACCGTGAGTGTGTTTGCAATGTTGTATTGACCTGACAAACTGCATTTTAGGTGACAATAATTTTGGGGATGATCGGCTATTATATGCACATGGGCAGCTTTGGCTCCAGCGTCATCACATTATGGGACGTGCTGTGGGGTGAGTTCAGCTTATACAGCATGTTGTCTATCTTTATGCCCTCTGGAAAACAGTTCAGCTGACCTTATGTTTCCAATGCGAACAGCTATCTTCCATATGTCGGTTGGGTTACAATTATCATGACTGAGAAGCCATTTATTAAGGTATTGCCCTTCTTACTGGCCTATATATTGGTTAGCCTAGTCTGTTATACACCTGCTACACAAAAAGAGACATACAACCAATGTTAAATCTTAGTATAATGATGATGAAGAGCACCGTCTGTTGATTTGAGAGTTTTTATTTTGTCATTATGTGGATGGAACTCATCCATTATAGGAGTACTACTGTAAATTAGGCAAGTGCCTGGTTATCTGTTTTCGGGATAGCATACAGGAGTGCACAAAAGTTCTACAATAATGTTGTAGCTCACTGTCATGGGAAGGCGTGCTGATCGATATGTTCTCTCTTGTTGCAGTACCTGCTGATTGGCGCACTGGGCCTGCTGGTTATAACGTCGAAAGACTAAAGATGCCAAACTTCGACGCCGGACATCGGAGATCTGTGGCCTTTGGGCGTTAAGAGAAGCCGTTTTGTTCCACCATGTATTAAACGAGAAGACTTTGTGTCTATTTCACTACTAGAGAACAAGTCTTCGCATGAGTTCCAATTTTACAAACCGGTACTTATGCCTAGCATTAGCACTAGGTGCAACGGTCGGGAGCCTTGGGAGCACTTTAGTACTGGGTCTATCAGAGAGACGGTGCTAATGTTTTTACAATAGAATTGGGTTGTTAGACCAACTGGTACATAAACTTCGGGCACCGGTCGTGTCAAAATCTGGTACTAGTGTTGAAACATTAGCACCATCTCTATGATCGACCTGGTACGAAAGTGATGCCATCGACCCGGCTCCTATGGAAGTTTACGTGCTCGTTCGTCTTCTCGTCAATTCTCTACTCTGTGGTGGAAGCTGTTCCGTTGACGATCATATTTGATCATGGGAATGCGAATCGTCGGATCCATAAGAATTCCTCAACATAGAAGGCGGATCGAAGAAGATAAGAACTAAACACTAGAGGTTCTTTGATTATTTACATCAAAAGAAGCAGGATTGTTTGCCTAGAGGTTCTTTGATTGTTTACATCACAAGAAGCAGGATTGTTTGCCTTCTCTTACAAAACAAAACGACTAAACGAGGGGTTGCCTACACCCGCCTGACGTGCTTCGCCGGAGGCTCCTCGTTGTTGTCGTCACTGCTGTCGTCCTTGTACCCACCTTCATCCTCATCATCTTCGTCGTCGTCGGTGGATCCCCAATGAGGAAGGGTTCCTCTTTCTCATCAAAGGAGCTGATTAGCTCCTCTTCTTCCTCATCCACGGTCTCATTGTCGGTGCTGACCCAAGAGAAGAGGTCATCGTCACTCGTCTAGGAGGAACGTGAGGTCCATCTCCACTTCCTCCTCACCAACCGCCGCACTGCTAGCTGTGGTGTCTTCATCGGAGTTGCTCTGTGTAAAATCTCAGAGTCCATCGGTCCACCAGCTGGGAAGAGAGAGCTCGCCATTGGCAAAGGAATATTTTTCCAGGGTTTTTAGTTCTGTTGTGGAGTATCTAAGCGTGTTGGACCGTCGCTTTAGTTTTCAAGACGTGGAAACGTGACAGAGTGGTCAAACTAAATTTTCTTGTTCCAACCAATTTTATTTTAGAGTGAAATGTGATCAAATTAATTTGTGGACAAAATTTGGGCTAGCCAAGCTGTTTCGCTGCAGTACTGCAGCCGTGACTCGTTCACTCGTTCGTACCTTGACCCTTGGTAGTTTCTTTAGTACCAGGTGGTACACCAAACCAATACTAATGTATAAATATTAGTACCGGGTGATACACCACACCGATACTAATGTATTAGCATTAGCACCGACACGTCTGTCGACCCGATACTAAAGTGAGCCTCCTGTGTGGAAGCTCGCGTGCGTCTCTTCCCCTTTCCGCCATATTCTCTGTCACCCCAAATGCCGAGAAACCTTCGTCAACTCAACTTAATTCCACTCAACTCTAGAATTGATGATGAGCAAGAACAAATCCACGATGGGAATTCCAAACACCGCTAAGGAGTTATATAAATTTACCACTCCTATCTCCCCTCACTCAAACTATGCAAAGAGAGGAGTAGAGAGCGAGGAGCCTCCACCACACCCTTTCTCCAGCACCGCCATGGGTCACTAGTCGAGTGATGGCAAGTACACCACCGACTACGACTCCCAGCAAGAGAATAGCAACGGGGTGAACCAACCACCGCCGAAGCAACGACGACGAGAGGAGGAGGAGAAGTGGTCCGATGATCTGGAGGAGGAGGAGAGAAGGACGGCGACGGCGGCAACGAGGGCGACGACGATGGTCCCGACAATGGGGACGACGGCGACTATGACGGCGGCGACGGCGGCAACGAGGACGACAGCAATTTTGGATCCACAGGCACAGAGGCTGTAGCTTGCCTCATCGCCGCGGTCGCCATCCTTAATTAGAATATTTTAATTATATGTAAAATATTTTTAGTTATGTCTAAAATATTTTAGTTATATGTAAAATATTTATGGTGAAATATATGCCATACGTATTTAAAAACTCCAATTGCTATTAGCACCTGGTACTCATGTGGATCCCGTTGTACCTTTCATTTTATAATAAGGTTCATTAGTACCGGATTTTAAACAAATGGGAAACTAATATGCACTCCTTCGCCTGCTCCTGGCTCTACATTACTACCTCTAGGCCGCCGCCGCGCGCCATCTCAGTCCACAATGGAGCGCGCTATACCCGCGCTTGGCCTTGATGTCGACGGCCTTGACGTCGACAATGATAGCGGCGACGATATTGACTGGGAGGCGTTGCTCGCCTCGATGTAGGGGAGTAAAACTTAGATGGCGTTTGGTTCACCCTCCGGTAACGTAATTGGAAATGGAATTAGATCACAGGGTGTTCGGGGTGGGATTACTAATTGCAGCCTTTGTTCGGTAGATACAGTAAAACAGGTATCGCAGTTCACAGGGCAGTAATGATCACGTTACCAGCCAGGAAGGAGCGCAATGAGCTAAGAAAATTAGTAGTTCCTGTGGAATTTTGGGAGCACTGGTCAGATGCTCGAAGCTACACAACTTCAAGATTCACTACTTCTATGGCAGCTTAGCTTTTCTGGGCGCCCGCCCACTAATTAGATAGTCAGCTTCTCATGCAACATCCATCTTTCGGTAGTTGCATTGTTCAATTTTGATGCAAATAGCTCTTCGTTCGAGGAATCGCCCATGTAGGCACTGAAAGGTAGCCTGACGATAAACTACTACCACATAAAGCTGGCAACTGTGGGAAAAAATGGAACAAATATTTAGCATCGGAGGAACCTAATAATGGAGTATGATGCGGGCACAAGGACAATATGCGTGTATAATGCAAAATGATCCATAGTGAAGTTACTCTTTTATATAGCATAGCACATGCAAATCCAAAACATACCATGTTAAAAGAAGCAAGAAAAACTTTACTAATATTGTTACCATGCAACAAAGAAGACAAGGTTCTAGAATCTTCTACAAACAACCATGGCAAACCATGAAGGAATATATTTGTTGCCATGGCAAACTTAAGAGTATTCTAGAACCTTCTACAATAAACATGAGTAACCATGAAACCTTAGATATTTGGTTTCATGGCAACTCTTAGAATTATCTAGACTTAGATATTTGTTAGGAGTTCTCTAGAAGGGTGACACTTGGCACTCATCCATGAGGCCTTTGATGCCTATATAAGGAGGGTGCCATCCCCCACCATGCCAACACAAAAAACCACACCATCCAAGGGTATGGTAGAGTGTGCTAGGTTAGCCACCTCAAAAGTGTGAGTGTGAGTCCTTGTGTAATCACGTTGTGTTGCAATAAAGAGTTCTTTGTTATAAGTGTTAGTCTCCCGGTTAGATCGCATAGTTTCTAATTACTTAGTGCATAATTGTAATCTATCTGATGGTAGGCTCTGCCTCCCGGGATCACAAGAGTCTAGGCTTCATCTGAAGGTTGGCACTGCCACCCGGAAGCCAGCTTCATCTGTAGGTTGGCTCTGCCACCCGGAAGCGAGAAGGCCGGCTTTGCCGCCAAAGACTCAAGTGCATTAAGTAACTAGAAACTAGAAAGGACTAACCGACTCAAGTGTGAGTTGGTGTTGCGTATAGATCCTCATTAGGTGGGTGTCTAGGGCCATCCCGTTTCCAACATACCAAAACACTGAGTTCAGAAATGCACACGATTACATGACAGCCGATAAGCAAGCGGAGCGGGATAATTTTATGTGAGAGATCGGAAGGTGAGGGCCAGAGCCTTTGAGCTTCTCGACAATGGAGTCCAGCTGTGCCATCTCAGCTGGGGTGGTTCGCCCAACGCCCAGCCTCCCACCTTCCCACGCCTGAAACAAGTGGAAGTCTCCATTGAGAACCTAATGCCTACCGGCTACCGGTGCAATCGGCGACCCAGTTGTCAGATGCAGGGGCGAAGCCAGGATTTTACATTGGGGGACCAATTTTTCGAATGTCAATCATCAACATGTTGTTGGGGGGGGCGGATATTTTGCATTCATTTACATGGTCATCAGCTAAGAAAATTAGTAGTTCCTGTGGAATTTCGGGAGCATTGGGGGACATTGCCCCCCCCCCCCTTGCCCCTGTCTTCGCCACTGATCAGATGCTCGAAGCTGCACAACTTCAAGATTCACTACTTCTTCTGTGGAAGCTTTTCTGTCAGCCCTACCATTGCGATTAGTCATCAACCGGCAACTAAGTGATGGATAAAGAGTTGTATTCAAAAACTTCTTGTAAATTCCCACATCTATGGATTTATGTAACTTGTAAATTTAACTATAAATCACAAAAAAATCAATAAATGTGAAACTTGTTTTGATAGCTTCATCTTGATATACATCATGCGCAGTGGCACGTGGGCTCATGAGTACTGTAGGTCTGTAGCTAACGGTAGTGGCATAGGGGCAGAAAAAAATCAAGCAATTGCAACCGGATAAAATGAGATTTTTTGATGGCACATGTGTGTCGATAATCTTTTCTATTGGCACACAGGAAATTGACTCAAGAGAGTAGATGTATCGGGCACATGCACTCTAGAAGGAAGAATGAAACCAAAATAAGGAAACTGTCTTAACCCTGGTGAGGGAGGGAATCTTTTATGTGCAAGCATCAAGATTCTAGCTAATATAAAAGGATACACAAATAAGCAACACAGGGAAGGATCCAATCAAAGAAGAAATCGATCTAGAAAAGGAATCAATTGATGAACAAAAAAAGTCAAAAAGGAAATATGAGTTTTAATTAGGGGTGAGCATAGAAGTGCAAATCCCATTACTTTTTTGGAGCGATGAGCATGGCAGAAGACAACAAAGTCCTAAATCTAATCTGTGATGATTATGTGTCTATGTGCAATGCAGTGGAGGATGCGTGGCTATGGTGGTCGGTAAGTTAATCTTGGTGAAATAAAAACGTCAGAAAGAACAAAAACAGTCTCTACATAGCGAAAAAAGAACATGTGGAGAAATCATAATTCTATAATCACTTATGCAGTCATTGTTGGCCCTTGGTCACGGGTTGGATGACCTATTCTATAGAATCCAAGAGAAATTAGATGATATAGGTAAGAGGTGTTTGGGAGACAGAGGGTGGTGGGCAGTGCTTATCAGAGATACAAAACAGAAGAAACACATAATGCTTGAGATTTTTTCCATTATAAAAATATATTAATGAGAAAGAGTAAAATAATAAAGGGCAGCGGGATATAGAGAATATTGGTAGAAACGAAATATTATTAGCATTCATATTCGATGGAATGTCTATATCCCTCTGGTGGTGCTGCTTATAGCCTTATATTGACAACTATTATCAGGCTGATGTCACCACGGGGTGCATATGAATGTGTAAATATGAATGTGCAAAGTACTGTTTGCGTACTATAGACAAAATAGAGTTTAAAATATAGACGGTGGGATAGGCGCGCCATTGACACTATCTAACCTTAGTCAGTGAGAAATGATGCGTGATGAATCAACATATTTCATTCCACAGAGGAAAAATGAAAGAGAGAGAGGATGGTAAACCATCCATTTCTCAGAGCAAACACTCCAAATAGAACTATATATGATCCCAGCTAACCATGTGTACATATCATGTTTTAGGTAGAAGAAGATTGGACTCGACAACTTGTAGATGGCTTTTTCGTCTATTATTCTTTCTAGCCCAACTCGATGGGCACGTAACCATCTTGAAATCATATGGCGTAGCAGATAATAATCCATCTAAAGGAATACCTAGTAAAACCATCCTCAACGGATGGAGTAAAAGGATTGTCTATCCACTATTTCAATTATTATCTATAGTAGCGCTATAGTGTCGATTTATATTATATGCAGCGCATTTATAAGTTTCATTGGAGACAGTCTAACGCACGTGCATTGTTCTTAATTTTTCAGGTCAAAGGAAAGAAAATTCGTTCTGTACATTATACGTAAGCCTTCCCATCTGTAGACCAGTCAACAGTAGCGATATTCCGGTTTTGAGCTGATAGGGTGGTGGCAGTACATTGTACTAGTTAACTAGTTATCAGGATTCAAGCATGCACATGCGTTGAACACAGCTAAAAGTTCCGGAATCTGATTCCGCTGCTCTTTTTTCCTTTTCCTTCTCTTTGAAACCACTGCTGCCGACGGTCCCTTGCCGTCTGAGAAATCTCCTTTTCTTATTCGATCTGGTTCATCTAGCAGTTACATGTGTTGTGTGTAGCATATCATCGATCTCTCAGCCGCCACTCATCTGATGAAACAATCACAAATATATAATTATTAAGTTGGTTCAGACCCTAGCTATGATCGTTGCTAATAATGTTTCTGAATACGCATTGTTGATCATAATGTGCCTGATTAACACGTACTAGAACCTTTTGCATCTGTACTGCCTGCAACGTAACGCGCATGCGTGCATGCCTCTACTTGTCGTCCTAGTTTTGCTCTGATGATCTGGTCTCTTGGACGCAGCGGAAGGACATATTCCTTGGACCTACTACAATACAAGACGCGGCTTCTGATGGTCGATCTGGTGTCACCCATTATACCCATACTATCAGCAAAAGAAGGAAATTAAAGGGAATTCGTAGCACCGACGCCGGGCCGACCGCCAGCCATCCAACGCGCGCACTGAATTGTTACCACTAGCAAGAATATAATAAAATCTGGCGTGCGTGTGCGTGTGTGCATCTAATTCTAATTTTAACAGCCGCTGAATTGTTAATTTACCATTAGCACACAAATGTCGATAGAGATGCCCTTTATTCGCTTCGATCAGTTAACTGCAGCAGCAGCAGCAGCTCGATCGGCGGCGCCGGTGCCTGCCGACAGTCCCCCGTGTCTTCAACCCAACAAACTGCTGGATGCTCAACACATAAATCGCGGCTGCTGGATTTAATTTCCAAGTTTTCCACGGCGATCGATCAACGTGCGAGGACAGATTCGACCCGGCCGGTAACGCTACCTAGGACGCGGTTGCAAGGGCAACTCGATCAACGTGTCCGATGCATGCATGGTCCACACGCAAAGCGGCCGGCCGGCCGGAAAGCCTGACGACGCTGACGCTGATACAGATGGACATGCATTCGCGACACATCTACATCTGCCAAGTTTTCTTCAAGAAAGAAATCCACCGAAATTGAAGGAATATTTGCATGTGCTCGCATGCATCTCACAGCGGCTCCGTGCCGCCGTCTATATATGCCTCGGCGATCTCGCGTCTTCGATCTGGCATAAAATTAAAGACAGCTAAACTTCAGAAGATTGATCTCGCTCCTTCCACAAGATAGGGATCTATTATCTCGCGGACCTTCGTGAGACCAAAACGATCGAGACACAGGGAGAGCCTGAGAGTTTGTAGAAGAACGTACGTACACTCGTACAGGTACTAGCATGGAGGGCGTCAACCACAAGCAGAATGACATGCAGCCTCCTCTAGGTCTGGCCGTCTCGCTAGCTGCCACTAGCTCGATCGTTTCAATTCTCCTCTCCATTGCATATGCATGCATGCTCTCTTGTTTATTTGCTGGATCTGTTGGCTGATCTCCCTCGTCTCACAACTATTGAACTCTAATAATCCCGTTATTGTTAGGCTACCCGACGGTGGATCCACAGCAAGGCGCCGCGTCGCCGCGCGGCGGACAAGCAACTGCAACTGCAAGAGGAGGGCGCCGCCGAAAGACTAGTTTCATCGATGGATGGTAATTGATTGATTAAGCGCCAGTGCTCGTGATCATCAGGCATTCAGGCTTGTGGTTTTAGTTAATAATAAGCTACCTGCCAATAGTGGAATCGGTTTCAGTACAACATAGTATCCATCACAATGGCACAATTAAATGTTTTCACTTTCATGCAATGTGAGCTTGTCTGTCAGTGCCAGTGGTGGTTAATTAATTTCTGTTATGCAGAATGATGAACGTTAACCGCGGTATTTGCGTTTCTTCTCGTGCTTTTTTGCAGTATTGCTGCCCTGTGCTGCTGTTGGCTCTGCGACATCTGCTGCGACTAGATCAGCAGGACAGAAATGATGCGTGCATACAGTACGATCGACGGGCCGAGCATCATATCTGCATCCCACATACAAGTGCATGTACTGTATAGTACATATGTATATGTTGATTGTTGAACAGCTAAAAAAACAGACTGCGTCAAGCTACCGTAGCAACAGGATGGTGTGGCAGTTTTTTACGCTGTTGCGCTTGATATTAAAACTCCTAGACTTATTTTGTTTTTAATTTTCTCCTTCTGTTTTGAGTGTGGTTTATCTCGACCTTGACTTGTGTCAGTTTATTGTTGCCTTGTTCAAAGAAAGTACATGGAGTTCCATTTGTTACTTATACATGCATGCATAGTTGGTATATAAAGTGCCTCCGATCCGATCCAAGTTATCCAACCTTCTACTCTGGCCTGAGATGTATCATGTACCTATTATCTCAAAAAGAATACAATTCTAGCTATACATAACTTGTCCTGGTGTTTTTTTAACCATTTTCAATAAATATTACTCATATAATAATGACACCTCGCACAAATAAATTAAAAAATTGACTCTTTTAGTGGTACCATTGGGTGTAGTGACAGTGCAAGTGGTGCCAAAAGGGGCACTACGGTTGCATGTGGCTTCATATGCTTGCCACCGGCATGGCACACTGTGGGCAGCACGCTGCGGGGCACACCGCTTTCTTCCTCCTCCCTTCTTTCTTCTTTCCTTCTCCGTTATTTCTTCTTCCCTTCCTTTATTTGTGTGAGGTCCTTATCGTCCATTTCCTTGCGGTTGGACTGATTGCTCCAATACCAAGTTGCAAGTCCATGGAAGAAGGTGTGCAGCACCTCAATTCCGCACGAGGATGGACTACAATCGGTGATACGGTGGGAGGGCAGAGGTAGTTAGGGGAGGGGGCCGAACAAAGAAGGATGAAAGGGAGGGAAGGAAAGGGATACACGCCCTACATCCATCTCTGTAGCGCCACAGCATGGGGCATATAGTGAGCCACACTAGTGGCGAGCAAGGCCACATGCCACGCCATGGCACCTGTAAGGAAAATGGAGCATGAGCCTCATGTTTAGTGTGATTATGTGGTTGAATGATATCACTGACCATTTTAGACTAATGTGTTTGCTGTTTATTTAAATTCTAGGGATGCAAGTGATGAACCTATGGTATAAAGTATAAACACCCCAAATCAAGGAACACAAGACCCAAATATCATGCGTAAGACATCCATAGAAAAAGCCTTTGTGCCCTCGCACTACGGTCCCGTTGATTGATTAGCGGGCTAGTTTTCTCAAGCATCAAATAGACTCATGATTATGCATCAAACAATCTAGTGATATGGATTCATCCAAAGAAGAGACTCAAGACCCTGGTGCAAATTACATACACTGGGCAAAGATGGAGCGGCCACATGCAAAAATGTACGCACTGAGCGGTCTAGTGGTACACCGAACAAAAGTGACAAAAGACTTGAAGACTCAAGATTTGACTGTTCGGTGAACACTACCGGAAGCAGCTTTTCCCAACGGCTAATTTGATACGTTGGCAATAAATACACCTTTTTTGGTCATCCGAGTATGCTTAGAGCCCTAGAACTCCACTCTATCGTTGAGACACAATTTTAAAATCTCTAGTCATTCAAAGTTCTTAAGTGCATATCTAGACATAGATAAGTGCTTGTGAGCGCTGGTTAGTATTGAGGTTTGCGTACCTCTTATTGTCGGTGCTTTCTGCGCACCATAAGTGTGGGGGCTTATGTGCTTATTTTTTCTAGTCAGCTTAATAGACTAGTTTCTATGTTTGGAACTTAGGTTGCAACTCTATTTTATGGTAGAAGCAGATAGACTTAGAAAAAAAAGTTATTTATTTTGCATAAGTTTTGTTAAATTATTTTTGTTACCCTTGGTTTTTAAAACACACAATTCACCTCTCTTTTACGGAGCCGTAGTCTCAGCACCCCGACCCCCTCCACGGCCGGAGCTCATTGCACAACCCCAAACCCAATGCCGATGGAGGCTACCGGAGTAGGCCGAACCAGAAGAGAGAACGCTGTGGAAGAAGAACAGTGCGCCAAATCGGGAGGAAGAATAGAAACAGTCGCATATGCGACACAAGCTCTTCCCTTCCAAGTTTCAAACCTCGCTCCGAAGTCCGAACAGCCGCCGAGGACTTTTTAGACTGGGCTATCTGGGCCGTAGACTTATTCTGACAAGATGGGCCGACGTACCACGATTTGTACCAGCCCAGGTCCACGGCGAGGTCTCCATTCTCTTCCCCACTCGCCGCCGCACACCTTTGCATCGGTCGATCGAGGAGCATGGCGATGGCAGCTGCGAGGAGAGCGCTCCTGGCCCACCTCCGCGTGCCGGTGGCGCGCCCCCTGGCGGCGGAAGCGGCGGCGGCAGGGACCGTCCCCGCCGCCCGGCGGCTCCTGTCGTCGACGACGGAGGACACGAAGGGGTCGTTCCTCGACAAGGACGAGGTCGCCGACCGCGTCGTCTCCGTCGTCAAGAACTTCCAGAAGGTTGAACCTTCAAAGGTGAGCGCGATCTATCTCCTTGTAGCCGATGCTTGTGCGGCTCCCCGTACGGTCTGGCTAGGCGCGTGGATCCGGATCTCTGTTCGAAGGTTTAGGGTTTTGAGCCGAGTTGGCTTCATGTTCTGTTATCCGAGAGGATTATGCGTTCCTTTAAGACCTGGGTGCGAATGTATAAGCGTTTGTGAAGCGCAAGTGATCTAGAAAGCAGTTCCCCAATTGGAGATGGAAAGTGGAAACCTTGTGGAGAAGGCCAGAAGGGGACTGAAGACTCCACGAACTCTTTACTGTTGGCGATTCAATCTAGTAGTTATATGTTTGTTTTATTCAGAAATAACAAAGCTCGTGTATTACTGATTAATTTAGTACTCAGTGGACATTGGTAGTGCACGAGTTTTGTGCCAATGTGTTAGTTAATTGATTTCGTGAATCGTGGCATCGTACCCGAGTTTTGTTGGTAATAGCTGGCAATCCTCACACCTCATCTTGTTGAGATGTTGTGTGTTACCTTGCATTGAGTTGTGTTTTCATTAGCTCAGTTTTTAACAAAGTACTTATATGCTTAGTTGGCTACTAGAGCTTTTGTCTGCCCTATAGGAAATTGAGCCAGTTTCTTATTAGTCAATTGTAATGCTTGCGTTTGATGGCAACCCCATAATCACCCAATCTGTAATTTCAGCCTTTTTTCCAACTAAGCTTATTGGAGTTTATCAATGGAAAATGATTTTTGCATTGTGTTGAATCCCTAGTTAGTGGAATGTGACTGCTTTGCTTGTATTGAAGTTGGAGTCCATGTTTTGTTTTGTGAGACGAGCACTTTGTTACAAATCAAAAATAAATATTGCTTTTGTTGCTCAGAGATTTGAAATCAATGTAACAGTTGGTTGGTTTGGTTTATCAAAAAAAAAAAAAAAAAAGGTTGGTTGGTTTGTGGTTATATACATATCAGTTGCAACTAGGATGTTAGTAACAAAGCTTCAATCTGTTAACGTAGTGTCCTGGTCTTCTGGTTTTATTTTTTCTCATTTCAACTACATATTGAATGCATGCCTTGATTCCTCACCCCTAGTTTCCATTGGCAATGAAATTCTACATACCTGGCTACCTAAACCCAGCATTAGTGTGTAGCTCGAATTCTATACACTGCACTCTGTAGTGTTGCAGATTAGAGCCAATAAAGTAGCTTTCTATATACTGAACTTGCAGTGGTACGGAGGATGTTTGGAGGATATAATTTTGTAGTATTACAGATAGACGTTGGCAAACCATCATTAACCATTCTCGTTTCTCCCCATCACATCTTGCAGGTGACCCATACTGCTCATTTCCAGAAGGATCTCGGTCTTGATAGCTTGGACACCGTAGAGGTTGTGATGGCTTTCGAGGAAGAATTCGGCTTTGAGATCCCTGACAACGAGGCAGAGAAGATCGACTCCATCAAGACGGCTGTCAACTTCATCGCCTCGCATCCTCAAGCAAAATGAGGGGCATTTCATGTTTCCTGTTTCGTCATGCCTTTGCATCCAGGACTTGTATGCTCCGCGGAACCAATTTTTCTCTAGCTTGGCCCAGTGGGGTGCGTGGCCTGAAGTTGTTCTGCCTGCACCTGCTGAAGGATAGGGGTCTGCTTCTTTCTCTTTCAAAGGTCATGTTGGAATAAACGGTGTACCAATTGTTGGTCGTTTTGGTTTTGTGGCCCCTTTCGCAGGTGTCGGGACTGCTTTTGCTGCCAAAACTCTGTACACTGTGCATGAAATTACTCTGTAACTGGAGTACGTTAACCCATAGGTCCGTTTGGACGTTTTGAGTCGCCTTCCTGTAGTGTGAACTCATAATGCTTACTGTGAGAATAAGCGTACAGACGGCAGATAAGTGTGGTAGTGGTACGCTTAGGCGGAATGCGTGTACACCGTTTTTCAGGCTACGCGCCGGTGACCTCAGCCTCATAAATGACCTCAGCTGATGAAGTTTTGGAAAATCCTGATCATATGCTGAATTTGTAAAAAATGTTGGGTGCCAATTTTTAGGGTGTTTCCAATAGAGCTATTTGGACTGGTTATTTGATGTTAACTAGATTTGGATGGCTGATGTGGAGGGGAGAGAGGAGAAAAAGTAAATATCTGTCTTTTAACTCGTTCTAAGCACATGACTCGAGAATTGATGGCCAGTGTCTAATAAAATCTTGAAAAAAGACCTTATATAATGAGGTGGATTTCTCTTAACCAGTACTAGCTAAATCATTGGAATAACCTTTAAACAGGAGTTGGCAGTTTGTCTTGGAACTTGTACGGGCTTTGAGATAGTTCAGGAGAGTCAGTTTACCAAGATTTGCGCTTGGCACAGGTGATTTTAGCGTGAAATATAGGAGCATTACTGATATACAACTGCCAACAGCAGCTAACAAAACCATTTCGCGTTGCGATCAAGGATCCGTCCGACTCAGCGGCGTACAGATGACACGTACATCCGCCAGAAGATTTTGGATTCCTCGTGCACATAGTACAACAAGGGTCACGGACGTGCTCACGGGACGGGAGACGGGCTGGGCACAGCAACCGCTGCTGGCATCTGCCATCGACACACCAGCCGCCATGGCCATGGCCTGCCGCCTGGATGGCCGGCGCGGCGCGGCGCGGCGCAAGAGTCCAGAACCTACCAAAACCGCGAGCGCTGTCCTGACCCAACCGCGCCTTCACTGCTTGGCTAGTTGGCCCTCCCCTTCCCTCCCTCCCTCCCTAGTTGAATGATACTGTACCGTTCCCATAATATAATAGTCACAAGAATTCCCTATTCTCTGTGTGCTGCATGCGTACGTTCTGCTCCCTCACAAGGCAAACAGGGGTCTGATTCTGATCTGATCTGAGGCGGGCAAATAAGAGCCACTACTACATACTGCACTCCAAAGAGGCTCAGCCTTCTCGTCACTCCTCGGGGCTGGGTAGGAGCGAGCAGGCAGCCATGGAGAGCCGGTGGTCGCTGCTGCTCAGGCTCAGCTGCGTGGCAGCGGCGGTGGCCGCGCTTCTCTCTCAAGGAGGCCAGGTTCTCTGTCGTCAGACTCGTCATCCTTCCGCATTATATTCCGCATCGGCATGCATGGCTGGCACACAGCATAATCTGATCGCTCAACTCTCACACGTACGGTTGCTCGCGCCGTCGAGGCTTTCCACTCTCAGGCCGCTTATTACGTGCCGCCGCCGGGGTCCGGCTCCTCCTCCGCGACGACGACGAACTCCTCCTCTGCTACTACTACTCCACCGGCGCAGGCCCAGCCCACCGCATCCCCATTCCCAACGGTGAGTACCGTACCAGCACCCGGTGGCGGGCTGGCGGCTGACGACAGGATGGTCGCAGTACCAAGACTCAGTAATGTGGCTACTACCTTAATTTGAGATCCACCTTGGCTTGGTGTGTCCGGTTTGCAGTACGGCTACGGCGGCGTCACCCCCGGCAGCCTCCAGCCCCAAGGTTCGTAGAAACCACACCCTGCCCCATGGTGATTCGCGTTTCGCAGCAAAACAGCACAGACGTACGGCCGATGGACTAAAATAGATCGAACACAATGCATGGCAATGGCAGAGTGCGGCGGGCGGTGCGCGGCGCGGTGCTCGGCGACGGCGTACCGGAAGCCGTGCCTCTTCTTCTGCGGCAAGTGCTGCGCGGCGTGCCTGTGCGTGCCGGCGGGCACCTACGGCAACAAGGCAACCTGCCCCTGCTACAACGACTGGAAGACCAAGAGGGGAGGACCCAAGTGCCCCTAAGCGGCCATGTCTACGTGCGTGGAACGGCTCGGCGGGATATCCTTCTCCGCTGCTACCTATCTTCATCATTTGAGCATGGAGGATGCTCTGGTCAGATACTCAGATGCTCAGGCATTGAAAACTGCCATGTTTTAAGAAACGCAACTGGGATGATTTGGGAATTGTCGGATAGGAAACCATTTTGGTTTTGCAGGCATGGACTGATTGGTTGCTATTGTTGTTGGCTGGTTGTTCAATGTCGATGAAAGACAAACTGTTTAAGCACTTGCGGTTTTTATGATCAAAATTTTTTACAAAAAAACTCTTACAAAAAGTGGATAACTAGTACTCCTTCCATCCATAAAAGAATGAAATTCTGATATTGTCTTAAGCCAAAGCATCGTAACTTTACACTTGAAGCAAGTCTGATTTATGGCCACCACAGGCTGAAGGCTGAAAATGCCATCAAAACTAGCTAGAGAAGAGAATCTAGATAGTTTCCGAAAATTGGGGGAAAACATCTGGTATAGATGAGGAAAATCATACTACAATATATCAAGAAAGGTGGAAAAGACATTTTTTCGGTTCTTGCCCGACCTACCAAAGATCCGTCGCACTAGGAAGAAGCCCATTCAGCAATCTTAAGTTGTCTAGTTTTGCACCTTAAACCAGAAATATTTTCTCATGCGACTACTGAAACGGGTTATTTTTCCATCTTATATGGTATTAGAGTCGATTTTGAGCTCCCAATGTGGCACTGGCATGGCCTTAAGCCCATATGTCATCCTCCTCCTTTTTACCTTTCTCTTGCTCTCCTCCCTCCCTCCCAAGTCGAGGCACAACTGTTTGTCGCCTACTTTCCTCACCCCTGCCACTGCCTCCTCACATCCCCACCTTGCCTCTCCTCCTCTACAAGTGCCATTGTCTCTTCACCTCCACTACCGATGTCGTTTCTTGTCCTCTGCCTCCACCGCCGCCTCTCCTCTACCATCATCTCCCATTCTCCTCTCATCATCAACTTTAGCCTTCGGTACTCCTATACCACCACTATCGTCCTTCTCCATTGCCACCACCTCTGCCTCTCTTCCTTTCCTCTACCGCCACACCTCCACATATCCTTATCTATGACCACCACTGCCTCCCTTCCTCCTTTCTTCCTTTACCATCATCTAGGGCGTGGGATGGAGGGGTGTGAGGGGTAGGAAAATAGGTTGGACATGGCTTTAGCCTCCTTTGTCCTCCTTCCTTTGCCCGACCATCGCGAGTAGCCCACCAGGTGGGATGGTCGAGCAAGAAGGTGGGGCTAGGATGGCAATGACAATGATATGGGAGTAGTGGAGCAAGAAGGATGTCATAGCCGAGATGGAATGGCCACCTTTAAGAATGAGGTGATCACCTCCATGCTTTGCGGCTCCCGTGGCACCTGCCCATGCATGCCTTGTCCTCCTCTCGTGTCATGGTTTGTTGTGGTGATGCAGCGTGAAGCCACCTCCTTGCTGGTGTGGTGGAGGTAGGTCGCAAGGTGCCTGCAATGGCGTGCAACTCCACAAGGGACCTAAGTGGAGCCAGCGGCTCGGGGCATGTGGGTGAGAGAGAAGAGGCGTGGCACGGAGGAGTGAGAGCGTTATAAAATGAAGAGAGACGACACGTGGGATTAGTGTCGTGTCAAAAGTCCTGAGGTCCATTGCCACATCACGCAAACCAAACCACCTTCAAAACCACCCATGGAGGAAAAATAGCTAGATTCAATGGTTGTGCAAGAAAACAAAGTGCAAAATTGAACAATAGGCATGATTTTTTAGTGGAACATAGGAAATATATTAATTATAGTTGGAGATGTTTACATCCAAATAACACAGGAGGAGAGTCCAGCCAAACATGACGCACAAATTCAATCGTACAAGCATGCTTGGCAAGAGAAATGAGCCTCCCAATTGGATTCTATATCCTCGCGCACAAAATGCACACAATCAAAAGATTTTAACCTCACATGTATGTCATTAAGAGTCATCGTATAAGTACACCGGTGCATTGCTTAATGCTCTTAATGACATTTAGACAATGTAAAGCTACCATCATTTTCCTTAAGCCACATATTTCAGCGAGAGCTAAAGCCTCTGCACACGCAACCGCTTCTAACGTTTAATGATCGAATAGATTTGATATAACCAAAGCACTAGCAAACAATGAATCTTCCTTTATCATCTTGTCAAACAACTTTGACAACTTCTTTCAGTGGTTCGAGCAATTGCAACATTTGCATTTATTTTGCATTGCCCACTTCCACGTGCTACCCAGTTCCCAGTATTTGACTTTGACTATTTTTGGCACTTCCCCTTTATCCGAAAACCCTCAACGAGCTTCAACTCATCAATCACTCTATTGACTGTTGCCATTGTAGCTAAAGGGCTTTGAAATATTCCATCATAGATTGCTTCCCCTTTTGGCCCGCCAAACAGCCCAGCATGTACATGCACTATTATCTTTTGGTCAGAAATACGCAGATTAAAAATCAGGTTGTTATCTCGTCATCTAGCTGAAGCCCAAACACATCTGGACATTGTACAGAGTAGCAAAAGCATGGTACCAACCATCCTCGTCCGCATCGCAGAGTTTGCACTTGGCCTGCATAAACTATGTCTCCGCCTTTTAGTACAGTAGCCGTGGGTATTAAATTGTGAGCAAGATGCCAACAAAAGATTTTGATTTGCGATGGCAGTTTAATATTCCATAATTGTTTCCATTCCTTGTGTCTCTTTTCCACCTTAGAACAACTTTCCCTGCCTTCAAAGTAATCCTCTCTTTTTTCTTTGTTCAATCAACATTCAGCAGGCAGAGCCTATAGAAAATATTCCATTTATTTCATGATGCCATGCTTAATAGTCCTGACTTGCTGAACTTCTTTTCCTCCTGATGACAAAGCTTGCTGAACCCAGCCTTGAGTTTTATTCTACACTCTGCCTTCCCAGTACTCGAAAGATCCATTTGTGGTCGGTAGTCCCAAATATTCTTCACAAAACTGGGCCTTCCCAGTATGTCGGCCCAAGACAAGAGTTACTCCCGCGTAAATCCGCCCTGCGCGAGTGCGCTCGCTCCATATTTCCCCTCTTCCCGCCTCCCCAAAATTTTCCGCCCAAACTGCAAACTCTGCATTTTTTCCCCAGATGGCCAGACCAGACCCCACATTTCGCTGCCCACGAAGAACTCCAATCCCCAATCCAACCCCATTCCCATCCAATCACCCCGGCGTTCGAGCTCCTCCCGACCCCCCAGACCCCAACCCATCCCCGACGGCGATCGGCGCAGCAGATTCCTTCTCAGGCCAGATGGGGAAGCCGCGGAAGACCAAGGCCGAGCCGGAGCCAGCCCCCGCCTTCTCGATCGGTGCGCCTGGTCTTCTCCCCACCATAATCGATCGCGTTTAGCTTCCTGCTCGGGTGTTCTTAGAATCCAAGCCATGCGCGTTTTGTTTGGGCAGGCAACTGCAAGGTGGAGATCCACGGGACCGGGCTGCGGTGCGAGGCGACGGAGCAGGGCCTCACAATCTCCGGGCCCAGGGGCGCCAAGGCCGTCGTCTCTGGTACGCTGTTTCGGAGACGAGGATATGCGATCTCGTAGTTTAGTGCGATCCGCTGCTTCATTTACTCCTCCGCTGACAGTGCTTTTTTTTTTTGGGGCGTGTGACAACGCTTGTGCAGTTTGTGGGGATCAGAGGAGCACTCCGAATGGTATTTGTGGGTGACACTGACACGCTGAGCTGTCTGCAATCATCTTTCTTTTGGATTCACTGCTGATTCTGATCACTTCTGCAAATTTTTTTTCATCGTATGTGTAGGTGAGGGCTCTCATTTCATCCTACTCAATCCAAGTGACGCAGATAGCCAAACCAAGTCCTTGCTTCAGGTAATCAAGTTTGTAACATTAGTTCTAACAATGCCGGCACCATGGGTTTAGAGAAAAGGTTGAACGTTATCAGAATTCCACATCCCTCATCCCCGCTTGGTTAGACATCATTAGTAAAAAGGGAACGTTGAGGAACTTGTGACCATGAATTCTTACACATGATATGCGTGCCGGTATCTTTTTGCAGACACAAGTTATGGTGGTTAGTTCATCATTATTTTTCTTGCAAGTTGCATGATAGCTCATTTCTGTTCTTCTTTTGATATTTCCAGGAAGCATTAACGCTTTATAAACAAGAACTTCCTACAATGGACTATGCTGCTGACACTGGGAGAAAGTCAGGGTTTCTCCAAAAATGCACAACTAATGGGTAAACACTGCCTTTTCTTTCTTGCATAATTATGTGATGCCACTTATGATTATGACTCATTGGTACTGACAAAATTATTTTCAATTGATTTTTGCCCTGACAGCGATATCATATTTTGATTATGTGAGTATAAAGAATAATGTCTTGATTTCATGTTCATGTTCCCCAGGAAGTACAAGACTCTAATTCTGATGTCTAGCTCTACGGCACAGCATAAAGAGGTAAACGTTTGACAGTTTTACCAGCATCTGTCTGACTGCATTGTTTGTAAACAACACCCTCGGCATTCTTTTTTGTTTGACCACTTGTTTGGTATTATTAAATATATATGCAATACACAAAAATTTCTGATGTATACTAACCTTAGCAAAAAAAACTACACCTTGAGACAAAAACTTATACTGTTGTAACTCATTTTCATATATCGCCGAGTCCATGGTTTAGGGCTTTGTCAAGCTAAGTGACTAGAGGACTGACTTGTCTACTTGGTCACCTAGTCAACCAACCTGTCCATTAGTCCCAACCAATCTCAAATAGTTTACAGCACGAAATATTTTAAGAACATATCTTGCACATCATGAGATATAGAGGATAACAGCATAATTAGATGATGAGTTCGCTGTTACTTGTTTTTAATTGGATTTCCAGTTCCTATTACTTCCTAATGAGTTTCTATGCTTGAAATTTGAAAGGCAACATCATGTCACATGTACAGGGACCCACAATTAGTCACTCTAGTTAACGGTTAGTCTCTTGGGTTGGTTCACTAGCTCCCCTAATTGAGCCATTCTGCTCAGTTCTTACCCATGCACTACTAGATGGCTGATATGGTAATCAATTGATCTTCACAATGCATTAAAATTTGATTGCAACAATTTATTATTTCTTTTTTCTCTGGTATGTCTTAAATATCCTACTTTTATGCCACTTTCTAATTGCTTTAACGCACCCCCTCTTGTACAAACATTATATCTAGTGTTCAGCATTAGTTTTTGAATATTGACAACCTAACTTTCTGTGCATAACATTGGAGAACTATAGAATAATTGAATTAGTGTACCATGGATTTTTAATTTTCATATGTTTCTGTTAGAAACTTGTTATACAATAACTAGTCAATCAAATGATAGTGGTACCTATCAGTCTAGTCTCCTTAAAAACAAAGTGTTCCTACCATGGATGGTGTGTTTAGAGAACTGGAATATTCTGCCTATTTTCTTCTATTCAAACTATTATGATGGGTTTGGGTTCTATTGAACACAGGTATTCTTTCATGCAGGTCATAGCTGCTGTATCATATCAGATTGTGCCAGCTGACACTCAGTATACTGAAATACCTCTCACAGTTGTGAGATCATATTACCAACGTGCGGTATGTTCTGGATTCTTTAGTAAAGTTCAATTATCCCTCTGCCTCCTTGATTCTTACTCATATACTTATTCCATAATAGGAGCAATACCGCAAATCACCGCGCAACATGAGATTTTCACGTATTTGTTTCCCCTAGTTTAATTTTGTAGCAGTATTGTATGTCTATACAGGACCTGTAATGGAAACTTCTTTCCTTGTACACTCTTGTGATGTTTACTTCATTGCAGTAAATTGACCGTGCTTTACACGATTATATAAGATACCAAGGAGATAATATTTCTTGAACCTCTTTTAGTACTTCTATTGACGCTCAAATGCGTTTAGCACGCCACCTGCAACCCACAGAAGCTCACTTTGCAGTGCCTCTGTGGAAAACCGGTTAAGTCAGATATGCAACCCGGCTTAGTCGGTTTTGAGCAGGAGCACTGGTAGACCAAGGAATGCCTACTTGGGATCAGGCTGTCACAGTAGATGACTAGGGGCATGTTTGGTTTCATTGCTTGGAACTGTACAGCCTTGCTTGGCAAGGATTGTGGGAGAGAATATGCGTTTGGTTGTTTTGCTTGAGCACCTCGGGGTCTGGACGGGCAAGCTTTGGCTTGCTTCTGCCGTAGAGCCAAATCGGCTCGCCCGGCAAAACAAGGACCTCGTGGCTCGAGCCGTCCAGGCGAGGCAAGCCGTGCCTTGCAACCAAACGTCCCCTAGGTGCTCTTTGCATTGTTCTAGAGAGTCCACTTAGAAGAACGCCGTCAGTCGCTGTCGAGACAAAGAACAGAGAATTAGGGTTCAGGAGTCTTCTAAGGTAAAAAGAGATAAAAAAGTAGATGCATGTTTTGTTTTGAGTCGATTGGATTTGGATCTACACAATCGTCCATGGCCCTTTATATTTATAGGGTGGGGAGATCTTGTTCCATTAGGAGTTGCAAATCCTGTGTCAAAGTCTAACTTGTAACTCTAATTGTCTGCCAAAATTGGCTATGCTGGTTTCTGGGGCATGGGCCTCATAGCCACAAGTTTCTCATCCCTTACCTAGAGGGCTGCAAGGGAGTTGAGCGGTGTAACTACGAATGGAGTTGTGGGTGTGCAATTGCCTCCGTCTACCGGCGAGTATCTTGTTCTGTGGGGTGGTGCTGGACGTCAATCGACAGTCACCGTTTTGGCCGTTCTTAGCCTGCATCTCGTTGTGTTTCTTTCCCCTTGCCATCCCTGGGTTGCTGTATCTGTTGGGCGTTGTTGTGCCTCATGTTTTGTTTCCTTTTTCCTTGTTTCCCTCTGTATTTCTGATGTACTGGCTGCGATGCGCTCGTAGTTGACATGTAAGCTGTGGTTTGCCACAACCTTATGGATACAATCAGGTGGGGATACTCTCCCCCTTGTTGACCGTAAAAAGAAAAAATACTCCAAATTATGCGATCCATATGTACATTTTGACCATCTTGTCAAGAGCTATGGAATGCTGAAGTTTATTTTGTGATTTCGCCAAGTTGCCAAATCTGGACAAGCTGATTTTCTCAGGTTTGACAATTTTGGTTGCTAACAACTTTATCTTATGTCCTGACTCTTTAAGTGAACCCAATGCAAAACTCTATTTGTTAATGCATTACCATTATAAACTGACAACTATGGTATTTATGCAAGAAACATAACATTCTTTGGAATCTATTTAGTTGTCTATTAACTTCTCTACTTGAAACATTTCATGGCTGACCCTAGTTGCTTTGATGTTCAACTCAGGGTATTGGCCAGCTCTTATATAAGGAACTGTCCCAGAGGCTTCAAAATGTTGGTGTCACAACTGTATTCTGCTGGGCAGATAAGGTCTCCGAGGGATTTTGGCTAAAACAGGCAAGTAAAAGAGGATATTTGATAAGCCATTTCTCTCTTTTTTTAATGTATAAAATACATGTGATCTGCCGATGCTATACGTAGCTGTTCAATTAATTTTGTAATCATATGTTAATAGAATAATTAACTGGTTGCCATCCTTGAGGAATGCATGGCAGTCTGATGGAAACAGATATTAATTTTGTTATGTCAGCGTTGTATTGTGCCAGTCTGTACAAAATTTATGCTCCTTCCTGATAAAAAAAACAAAAAAAGAGTTCTTAGGTTCCTTGTATCATGATTTCTTGAGTACTTATGTCGTGGTCGGCGAGCAATGTTAGAGAAGTAGGATTCAGGGTTAAATTAGAATAGAATTTGATTAACATAAGTTGGATAGTTAGTTGGATTAGTAGTCTGAGTCCTGGTAGGAGTGTAGGAGTCTATAATATGGCAGGTCATAAGTATGTGGTGGCCGAGAGGTAAGAAGGAATCAACAATCAATCTAGTTCTCTATTGTGTTTTTCTCTCTCATCTATGATCTATCTCCCATTCCTAACAAGCTGACTCCACCCAGCCATCTTCTTGGTGGTGATCATCCCCGTCATGGACTTGGGTCATGACACTTATGTGCTGATGTGATTTTGCTTTGTAACTTGAATGCACTGTAGGGTTTTGTATCTGTTGGAGAAGTAGATACTAGAGGTAAGGTTCGAAAGATTCCATTAAGGGCTGATATAAAGAGAGCATTATGCTTTCCTGGAGGATCAACACTTATGGTTGCACACCTTAAGAAGGAATTGCCAATCCTGCGAACATGGGAGACACTGCAGACATCACTCCATACTTTAGTTCCAGATAGTAAGCCTACTTGACTTCTATGTAACATTTTAGGATTTTAAATCTCAAATATGTCATTTCTGAAGCCTGTCATAGCAATTTTAAGTCTGATGCAAGCTACATGCTATACACTTCTTATAAAGTTATATAAACTTTGAGCTCTCCTATAGCAGCCAGGGGACATCCTTTTTCTTTTAGTTCTGTTCACAATAATCTGTCACCATAACTATTTCAAATAAATATAGAAAGCTAGAGAAATAGCTACATTATATGCATTGCAATACTAGCTGAGCACAGTATTCGATTTATATTTGTCATTTTGTACTCTTTCTTGAGAACAGCCAGTTTGATGATACATTGGCTTGAATGAAGCTCTTCTGGTGTGCAGACAAGTTTATTTATAAATTAGCTACTGACGTGAGAGTGAAGTTGTATTTTAGTTAATAATCTTGCATGTCATTGTCAATCATTATTGATTAAAATATTCATAGCTTATTGGCTTTGGTACAAATGGGCAAATGGCAACTTTAACACAGCAAATTCAGTGCATTCAAGACACGTTCAATTTGCCATGTTTTCTAGTGTTTTATATAAAATCCTTGCAGGTATCTCTCCTAGTGATACCGATGTTCCCTCATGTGAGAATATGGTCCTCCAGACATATAAACGCCGTAATGACCGAAAGGTTGCAAAGGTAGCAGGAAACGAAGCTCGCATTGATTGTAATGAATGTTCGCTGTCTGAGCAAGAGCCAAAGAAACGTTTATATGAAACTTTTTCATCATCACTTAAGTCAAAAAGAATAAGATGTAGCAATGATGTTGACAATTGTGGTGACATGAATCAAAATGATGCACATGACAATTACTTGTGTAGTTCCCATGGAAATTCAGTGCATATAATTCCTAAAGAGCATCACATTCCTAGCATGGGGGCTCATTTTGAAAGCAAAATATCTGGAGATGACAAGGTGGTTATCCATTCTAATGGAAGCCCTACAATCATGCTCATGAATATTGCAGATGAACAAAAGAAGGCACGCCTTGCAAAGGTAATATGTTATATGTATGATATCTTAAATTAAGAATAGGTAAACTGCATGCCTTAGGTTCAGTAAAGCTTCAAATATGCTTAATGAATAAATGGCCATTCACAAATTGAAGTAGAGCTATCTTCTCATGTAAAAAACTGCATACACTTTTTTTATTATTGAACCAGCAGATCAGTTTTAAACTGACAGGAAATTTTGGAGACATGGAGTTAAGTTTGTCAAACCTTTTTCATTCATATTTTTGTGAACACACAAAAAACTTGCATATCTTTCATTTTTTTCCTTTTTTGATCAGTGCAACACTTTTCCATTTTGCTGCCTCTGGAATATATTAACCAAACCATTACCATGCAGGTGGTTGAGATGCTTAAGGGGTTTGTTACTTGTCAAGGATATTCATGCACACATATTGTTACAGGAAAAGCTCGCAGGACTATGAACTTCTGTGTTGCTTTGTGCTATGGGTATGTGTCCCTTGATCAACCAGATGATTCTCCATCTTGTTTCACCCTTTAATTCTTTTCTTGACTGAGGTCTGAAGTTGAATATGGTGTTTTGACTCCCATATTCTTTGATTTTCCTTAATATGGTTATTTAATAACTAATTTAAAAAATTCATGCGCTCCTTGCAGTGCCTGGGTAGTTTCCCCAAACTGGCTAAAAGAAAGCTTCAGGCAAGGGAAGTTTGTAGGTGAGTTCAAAGATAGATTAAGATAAATATCACTGTTAATGTTAGACATTAAGAGAAAAAAAGAATGGTGCAGCCTGTGATCTTCTTTAGCCCTAGGGTTTCTGTTGGAGTGATTTTTTTTACTATGTCACGGTTATTTTCTGTAAAAGAACATTGCTTCTTAAAATGGACAATAAATACAACTGACTCTTTATCTTCCCTTCCACTTCTCTGCTATTTTGCAGGAGAAGAACAATATGTTCTGGAAGACGAAGAATATAGGATGCAATACAAGTCTGACCTTAGAGATGCAGTTATGAGAGCTAAGGAAAGGCCTAACTCCTTATGTTCTGGCTACACTTTCTGTCTGTCGAAGTACATCCAGCCCTCTTTTGAGGTTCTCTCATCCATTATTAAATCTACCGGTGGCAAGGTAACCTCATTTATATTGTCTTGTTCTAGCATCTAATGTGCACGGGCTTTTCAATAGAGTGGCATGAATCAGGAACTTAATCCAGATAGCTTACGAACTTGAAATAATCATCCTGGAGGGGAAGATCTTGCTCCATGCCATTTCTAATATCCAAGGCATCTTTAAAGAGCTAATATCATTAGTAGTTAGATACAAAAAGACTACAGGCATGTGTTTTTATTGTAGGAAAAGTAGAGATGGTCCGTAAATAAATAAATGTAATGACTTGAGATTATTTTGGGTTTAATCACTAAATACTGTATGAGGCATGCTTGTTTATAATTTTTATAGTAAGAACATGATTGTTCTGCTGCTTCATTCCAGGATATCGTTCAGAGTTTCAGTTATCCACAACTAATATTTCACCAAGGAAATTCATGTTTTTATGTTTGGCAGATCATAAAAAAGCTGAGTGAGTTGGATGAGCCATCCCAGACAATCTTCTTGGTGTGTGAAGAAGAAACCGAACTTGCGTTGCTTGCAGCAAAAAGTGGCATCAAAACATTCAGCAGCGATTGGTTCATGAGCTGTGTGATGAAACAGGAACTTGACCTCGAGGCTCCTCAGTTCGCTGTATCTCTCTGATGTGCCTGCAGCTGAAGTCTTGCTTTTCCAAAGCCATATATCTTCCTTCGGTTGGGATATAAATTCTGCTCTTGGTTCTTTGTAGATATCCAAACTTTCTTATCTCCCTATTTACAAAATAGAAATTAGTATCAAACTAGTGTAGTCCTGTGAAAATGATTGCCTGTTTTAATGGGGAAAAGTTGTGCTCGAGTTATTCCAATTTCCGTAGCTGTTTTTGAGTATTGTATTCAATGTTGGCATTCAAAATAGACTATATCTCGAAATTGACTCGATGATATGGCCATATGATCTTTTTAGATACAAACTCTCCAAACAGCTGCATGAAACTCTCGATGTCTAGCATTAACTATTGAGATACAATTGAGAGTTTGAGACGGCATCAATTTGTTGCGTTCACTTGGTTTTACTATCCAACGGTGGCATGGCACATTCTTGACATTATTGATGTAATTTGTGGTTGCTCAAATTTTGGATATAAATTTCTAGGATTACTTTGAGGTTTAGGCTGTTTTAATAAAGGCAGAGTTTGTAATTTGGATATGGATTTAAGGGATCATCTTAGGCTATTATATTGATAGAAGTGGGTATTTATTTTTTAAAATAAAATAGATTTAGGGATTGTCATTATTAATGATTGTTACCCCCACCTTAGAATATAGCTATGTTTATAGTTTAAATTTATCTTAGAATATACTAAATGTTTTGAGTTCCCAAGCTTGATTGAACAAGTGAATGGATGGAAAATAGGCTTCTCTTTTTCTTTATCATGGAGACATGCAAGACTATCATTGCTACCATATTTAGATCATGTATGCTAGATTTTTTTACTATTAACTAGCGTAGATGTATGTGTAGCACGCATGACATGAACCGTGTGTGTATATTTGATGGGTCTATTTGGATTGTGTGAAGGGCAGAGGATGTCGAGAAAAGGAAGAAGATTGCTGGCCGGCAATCAAGGAGGCAAATAAAAGAGACCTGATTAGTTGACATATTTCATTGATCGTTAATTCTAAGACAAGAAAACTATGTGGTGGGTATGTGTAGAAAACAAGGTGAGTAATAAATGAGGGTGGAAACATTTTTCTTCTATCAGTTTTAGATCTTTTCTAATCTTTTACAATCTTTTTTCAACTTGTACAGTAGGGCCAATGTGAGTGATATGTTTTTGTCGGGTGAAAAAATGGTATTGCGAAAACTCGCTTTTTTATAGTGTAGATTTTTTGTAGAAAAGATAATGTTGCTATATCATGGGAGTACGGGGTAGTTCTTAAATAACTTAATGCATTTCACAAATAGTTTACTTGAAGGTAGTTTGTGGAATGATTTGGTAGTCTTTTTGTGTGAGGAAATGAATTTAGATACAAATTCATAAATATATGTTCAAATATTATTTAAATAAAAGATAAAAGTGGGTTTTTGTATCATTAGATGTTCTAAATTTTAGAAAACTACCATAGAAAGACAACTTTAGAAAATTTAACTTAGACGCTAACTAGAGGTAGAAAAACAAATTAAAATTCATCAAAATAAATGAAGCTAACTCACACGCACGCATTCCTTCCAGTTCAAAAACTCATGCACACTAGGGCGTTTTTGGTTGGAGAGTAACCTATGATGGGAATACTCTATCTCAGATTTTAGGATTGGATGTTTTGGGAAAAAATTAGGATTGGATGGCTCTATCCTATTTTAACGATTGACTCATTGTCATTTTCATATCAAGTAGGATTTAGGATAGCCACATTTTTTTTCTAGAATAACTCCATTCCGAATCTTAGGAAACATTTCTCAGTGAGATGAGTTCATCTTACAGTTTTTCACCAAACACTATCAAAACTAGAACAACGCATTCATGTTATTAGATAAACAAATACTAGCATAATACACATGACTGGAGTACTGTAATAAAATAGGGTCAAAGTCGATTGGGTGCTTCAGTATCGTCCATCCCTATTCAAATCCCTAATCCCTTATCTTAGCACAACAACATTTTTTTAGACTGTTTAGAACAGGAGCATGAAGAGAGGAGTGAGGAGGCTCGCCAGGACGGGCCTAGGGTATCATGAGTATTCGATCGAATACACATAAATATTTCAAAAACAACTATTCATCCGGTGGCACCTAGGTCGCATCCGGTGGCACCTAGGTCGCGATATGAATTTTAGTAACAGTTATGTAATTGACATTTTTTTAATGGCACACAAGTAATATAAATTCTAAATAAAATATGTCAATCTTTACATCACTTACTTTATGTACAGATTGGTTCAGTGCTAAAACCCTGTACATATGGAGTGAGTCTTGAAAGCCAGATAATAAAAAGTGAAAATCTCAAGCCTATCCTTCCTCCTTGGCATACGGTTGGGAAAGAGAGCGTATCATACACAAAGCACGTTGAATCTTTTATCAATGGGGAACCGTCAGTCCGGCTCCGTCACTGGAGGAATTTTAGGAAGCGTTGAAGCTGCAGCGTCATAATTAATGAGATCAGGAAGAGCCCTTGATGTGGCAATGACAATCGGTTGAATTAATGGTGATTGATACTCCTGATTCCAATTGGTACTCATCTCTATTCTACAATGGCATATGACAACCTCAGCATATGTATATATATGGTAGTACCATATCAAATTATCAGCGAATACAAATTTCAGGATTACATGGCGTGCTTCCTTTCCTTTCTAACAGGCACAGCTAAAACCATGAGGAAGGAACCCTGATCCGAGGCCAAATTGAACAATCCCGCGAGCCCTATATATATATATATATGTATATATATATATACAATCACACAGGCGCAAAAAAAATCCCAAACCCCGAACCCGAACAGGCGGTGGCCAAACTCCAAAACCCCGAGCAAGAGCAACCCAAAGAATTCCTCAAGTACGCGGCGGCATGGGTCTCGTCGTCTCGTCCGCCGGCTCCTGCGGCGGCATCTTCGGCCGACGCCGCTCGTCGCCGACTCCGCCACCACCGCCGGTCACGACGACCCCTGAAACTAGCGCCCCTCAACAACAACAACCCGTCGTCGCCACCACCACGCCCAAGGAACCCGAGCCGGAACCAGAGCTCGTGCGCGTGTTCCGCCGCTTCGACGCGGACGGCGACGGCCGCATCTCGGCGGCCGAGATGCGCGCGTCGTGCGGGTGCACGGCCGCGGAGGCCGAGGAGATGGTCGCGGCCGCGGACCGCGACGGGGACGGCTTCATCAGCATCGACGAGCTCGGGGCGCTGCTCGAGGAGGGGGACCAGGCCGACGCGCTGCGCGCCGCGTTCGCCGAGTACGACGAGGACGGCGACGGCGTCGTCACCGCCGAGGAGCTGCGCCGCGCGCTGCGGAGGCTGGGGCTCTGCGGGGACGAGATGACGGCGGAGCGCTGCGCCGAGATCGTCGCGGCCGTGGACCGCGACGGCGACGGCGTCATCTCCTTTGATGAGTTCAAGGCCATGATGGCCACCAAGCCGGTGGCGTGAGCTCGTCTATGCTACTAGAGTCTAAGCGAGATCAATCAGATTTAGGTTTTCACGTTATTCTGCAGCTCCCTGCAGCTGGTAGCATGCTTTGGTCTAGTTTGGGATTAGTTTGTGAAGCTTTATTGCTCGGGAAAAAAAAAGTTTGTCAGCCTTTTGAAATGACGGGAATCGAATATTGCAAATCATGAGGCATATGCGCGATTTACGACGGGAGAGTTCTGCTACTACGTATGATTTCAATGCAGTGGCGGAGCCAGTTCAATGTTAGTACTACAATTTTAAATTTCATTCGAAATTGTAAATTTTCAGTATATTTTTTTGAGGGCCTAGGCCCCTCCCCGCGCCTCCCTGGCGGAGCAATCCGATAGCAATATTGCTTACCTTAGAACTTAGACAATGGTAGATACTTAATTATTAATTTGTTGTGATTATTGTTTATTCTTTGCTTTAATTTTCTTCCTTATTGAACTATCGTCTTATAGGGTCACCAATAGCTTGGTTACCTTTATTCTTAAATATTTATCATCGAATAGTCTATTTTAAATTAAAAGCATAGAAAAAAAGAGAGGAAGTAGTACTATAATAACCTGATTTCACACACATACTCGTTGTTACTCGCTACGTGAGTTACTCAATAGAGTTTGTCACTTCAATTAGAGTTGTAAAAACTTGGTTTAGACTGCTCACCATAAATCAACTTACAACAATTCACAAAACTTAGGGACCAATATCAAACCAGGCACACAATGGTATTTCTCATGCCTCTGCTCTTTTATCAGTTTTTTTTTTTTTTTGCAAAAGCCATTCTGCTATTTTTACATGACAGAATAATAAGTAGTGTTTGGCCGCACTTTATCTATTACAATCATTAGCAAGGCTAGTTAGAACAAGATTGTAAGCAGAGTACTATATATTTATCTTCTATATATATAACCTATATATAAGTAAATATAAGTAAAGTCCACTAACCATCATTAGCTTTTCTTTTAACATGCAAGTTGTCCACATTATCTAAGAATCCACTAAATTAGAAGCCATGCCATCACCCACTAAAAACTTTTATTAATATCTTGTATCGATTTTTATGAATTTGGTTTCTGTTGCCCGTCCATAGAGTTGTCCTTTCAAAATTGGAGTACAATGCCACAGACGTTGATAGGCCCTCATTGATGAGGGGTAGGGCCAGGGGAGGAGGGATGCAACCGTATGGGGACACCGTGCGCTATGGTGCATGAGAGTGAGCAGTGGAGCCAGAGGTGTAGGCTATGCAGGGATGATGTACGCGCCCTCTCTACCTGTATCTTGTTTGTTCTGGAAACATATCTTCCTATTCTATCTTTTACCCAACCCTCTCTTCTCAATGGAAGAAATAGAAGCTTCAGAAAAAATGCCAATAAAACCTAGCTATTTTGCTCTTAAATAAATACCTCACTCCCTCCCTAAATGTGGGCAACCCTTTTTAAAGGGCTAGGTTGGCTTCCCTAAGTTGGGAGGTTTTGCCCCAACTCCTTGTTTGATTCCCCACAGAATCCAACTCAAAAGATGCAACAAGTAAACAAGTGAAAATATTTGTCGCTAGGTAAGAACGGAAAGGCCTTCCTACCTTTTCGGAAGGCCATCCATATTAGATAAAAATCATATTTAACAATTTGGCATGTGATACAAGGACCATATCATATACATAACTAATCTGACAACCTACTTATATAACAGTTACATGCATTATTCTTTCACGGGTCTTTTTGAACCAATGTCTTAGCTGGTTTCAAGCTTGCAACCCGCTTCTATTCTCTCCCCGTCCTCTCCCTCTCTCTTCTACTTATCATAAACTTGCTCTAAGATGGATTTGCTAAGGTGGAAGTCCCCTAATGGTTCATTATTAGATCTTTCTCTTATTGAATTTGCTCATTTGTTGTGAGCGTGGGTCATAGGTCCAATAGAAGTACGGTGACGGAGATAGAAGCCACAAATGATTTTCTTTTTAGTTTTGGAAAAAGTTTATAGGACCCCCTGAGATTTTGAGGTGTGAGCACATAGCACCTCCAACTTCAAAACCGTGTAACGAGCACACTAAACTTTGATGGTGGGTGCAAATCACCCCTAGGGCGGTTTTCCAGGGCGGTTTTGCCCATGTGGCTGTCAGCTTGGCTCTCCCTGCCACGCTGGCCATAGACCGAGTCCACGTCCGCAGGGCTGGAGTGGAGGGCCGGCACACCGTCGCCGAGCTCGCCCGCCGTTGGAGCTCGCGCGCCGTGAGGGCCCGCGCCGCCGCAGGAGCACACTCACCATGGGGACCCGTGCCGCCGCGGGGGCCACTCCGCGCCGTAGGCCCGTGCCGCCGCGGAGCTCGCGCACGGGAGCCGCACCGCCTCCGGAGCACGCCCGCCGTGGGGGCCTGCGCCACCCGCCGGAGCACGCCCACCGCGGAGCTCACGCGTGCAGGGGCTCGCCCCGCCACCGGAGCACATGCGCCGCAGCGCCGAGGAGCTCGCGCGCGGGAGCCCGCCTCGCCGCCGGAGCACGCTTGCCGCGCCGCCGAGTGCTGCCCGGGTCAAGCTCTGTGCAGAAGGAAGGAGAGGGAGGAAGAAGATGGGTGGGAGTGGGATGCTGACATTTGGGCCATAGGCCAGCGTGGCCGGGATAGCCAGGCTGGCAGCCATGTGGGCAAAACCGCCCTGAAAAACCACTCTGGGGTGATTTGCACCCAACATCAAAGTTTAGTATGATTTTTACACGGTTTTGAAGTTGGAGATGCTATGTGCTCGCACCTCCAAACCTTAGGGGGTCATATAAACTTTTTCCTTTTAGTTTTGTCATATTGCATATGTTGATGACTTTGCTTGTGAAGTATTACAATACATCACATTACATATTCTCGAATACTTTATTATATCACATATTCTTTTTAATTTATTTTTGAATAGGAAGCGTCAAATAAAAAAGAAGCGAGGGAGTGCTTGACGAGTGAACCATTCTTGATAGGTAGTAGCGAGAGGTTCATTTAGGATGATTATTGGAGGGATGCTTTTTATTATTAAATCTTCAAACTAATCTCGTATTTCATATAGAGGGCGTTTTGTATAATTTATCTTTTGAATGAAATATACGGGCGTTCTTTAAACTTGGCACGGTGTACCCCTTAGGTCCCCAAACTTAGAAAACCAGATATTCGAATATTTAAAGTTGACTAGTGTGTCATCTAGGTCCCAAAACCATCTTTTGACCGTATGTTGACCATGGTTTTTTATCAGGAGGACCCACATATCATGTCAATATATCTTCTCCCGTCCCCATATATGACACGTGGGATCATTTGTAAGTAAAATAATTATTTTTTATCTTTTCTACCGCTCATATATCACTTAGGACCAATTTTTAAATTTTGTTTCCCCGACAGGAAATTTAAAAACTAATTATTTTACTTACGAATGGACCTCGCATGTCATATATGAGGAGAAGACAAGATACGTGGACATGACATATGGGTTCCACTGGTAAAAACTATGGTCAACGCCCGATCAATCGGTTTTGGCACCTAAATGGCACAGTAGCCAACTTGAGAGACTTGAATATCTGTTTTTTTAAGTTTGAAGAGCTAAGTGATACACCATGCCAAGTTTGAAGACCGTACATTGTATTTCACTCTTAACTTTTGGAGATGCTTTATGAAAGTATTCAAGTAATAGCTAGTGTTTTTTTTCTTATTTTGATATATATCTCTTCCACCACTTTCCATTTCTAATTCTAGCTGTAACGGAAGTACGGAACTAACGAAAAAACCAAGAAAAAGAAAAGCCAGTCTCACCTTACGTACTGGGCTCGGAGACGATACCGAAAGAAAAAAAACATCATGGCCCAACAGAGGTAGTCGTCCTGTGTTTTCCCTCCAACCAGTCGGAAGGGAAGAATCCCGGAGAACGAGACGTCAGCTCGCGCTCGCGCAAAAGGGGACGCGCCGCCGCGGCCGCCGCCGCCACCGCTCCTGCCACATCCGTCTGCTCCCCCTGGATCCAGTTGCGTCTCTCATCCATCTCCTCCTCCACCGCGTTCCCATCTCCTCCTCCAAAGCATCCCTTCCCCTTCTCTCACCCCCCTTTTCCCCTTGCTATAAGGTTGGAGCGCGAACGGCTGCTGCCTCCACGCCTGCATCGAGTCAACCGGGGACAGGTCCTCCAGGTGCGTGTCTCCTTCTTCTCATCCCCTTCTTGCTAGGCTTGAATCCCTTATTCATGTGTTAAATCCGTGAGTCTTCTCGCTTCTGTGCGATCAGGCATACGGCATCTAGGTATTACAATCTGTAGACAGACAGAAGGCCACACTGAAATAGCTGGTTGTATTCACTGATTGTGTGAAGTGTTTAGTTTTCGATCAGTTAAGGAATGATATGCGACCCTATGGACTGTGGTCCGAATATGGAAGAATCCAATGCTGACTGCAAGGAATGCTAGCACAAGTAGCTCTAGGCCTCTTTCTTAGGTGTCTTCATCCTTAACGGCGCAACACGGGCGTGTGAAATTAAATTCAATTAACTAGTGTATCTCTATCTCCCATGGCCATTCATGTTGGGAAACTGCATTACGTAGATGCCCTTCACAAGAAGGAACTAAAAAAACAATGTATAGATAGCGGGTACAACACTTCCTGGAAGTCGAACTGCAGAGCAATAATAGGTGACGAGTAAATTTCACGGGTGGTCCTTGAATTTGTTCCGAGTTTTTATCTAGGTTTCGGTATTTTCAAAATGCACGTTCAAGTCCATAAACATGTTCTGAGTTCTCACCTAGGTTCCGTTACTCTCAAAATGCATGTCTAAGTCCATGGATTTGCAATTTTTTTTCATATAGGTCCAAATCTCCATAACTTATGCGAAACTATGTGATTAGGTGGATCTTACGGATGGGCCCATATGTCCACTAAATTGCTCTCCCCCCTCGTCTTCTTCCCCTCGCATGCTCCATCGCAGCCCCCCGCCGACGCTTCACCGAATCACCGTCCATCCCCCCTCATGCTACCACCCTCTCGTGCTCGCCCCACCGCTCTCCTTCACCGCGGCACCATGGACCCCTGCTCCCGCCGCCGCCCTCCCTCATCACACGTACAGTGCCGCTGCCCTCCCTTGAGTGTAGTGCCGCACACCCCTGCTCACGCCGCCACCATCCCTTGTCGCAGAGGCCCCACACAGACGGGGTAGGTAAGCGGCGAAGGCGGTAGGCGGACACGACGAGGGCGCCTAGACGGCCGCTGGTGGGTGCACCCACAGCGGGGGAATCCAGTGGGGATCCTCAACGGTGGCAGTCGACCACATCGGTGGAGAGTGAGAGGAAGAAGATGAGGGAGGGGGAGCGAGCAGAAGAAGATGAGAGGGAGAGGAGAGAGATTTGGCTGATATATGGGCCACACCTGTCAGATCCAACTAATCACATAATTTACAGCAAATTACGGAGATTTGGACCTTTATGAAATGGATTAGCAAGTTCGTTGACTTGAATGTGCAATTTGAGAGTACCGGGACCTAGGTGAGAACTCAAAACAAGTTTATGGACTTGAACGTGCATTTTGAGAGTACCGGGACCTAGATGAGAACTCGGGACAAGTTCAAGGACCGCCGTTGAAATTTACTCCTAGCTGATCATATTACCATACTTGCACTAAATACCCAGAATGGAGGACTCACCCATCGACCCAGAAAAGATAGAGCAGTGCATTTCTAACATCAGCATTATACATGTTGCCTTTGCATGTAAATCCTCAGTTCTAATTTTCGTTTCTTATGCAATGGTTCAATGCTTGCTCCTATAGATCTCATGCCTTACTCCAATAAATGGTTGCTCTTGTAAAAATGTTGAGTTACTTATGTGGTTCTTTTTCTCTTGTAACAATGTATATGCCATTTTTGAAATTCAACTAAACACCCTTTTTGGATTCTTTTGCTAGGTGGCTAGGTGCTGAAGGTTGTGTTTCCTAACTCACAACGTGTGAACAAAGTGGCCAGGTAGCATAGTGCGGCAGCATTTACCATGCTATGCTTATTTTGTTCATCCATATTAGTGCTTGCTAGGACTCAAGAAGGCACAATAGCTAAGATCACAACGATACTCTCTTCATGATAGAAATTGATCTTTTAAAGTATTCAGCCTGCTAACTTGTATACCTGTTTTTATATTTCTTTCCTTCCTGAAAACAAGGGATTTGCAAAATTCAGCGATAAATGGCAAATTTCAGAGCTGAGCAATGCACAACAAGGGTATGCAGTAATGCCAAAGGCAATCCTTTGTGCAATGTTCAGCTCTGGAATTCACCATTTAGTATTGAATCTTGCAAAGAACAGATACATAGCCCATGAAACTGACCTAGGTACTGCCAAACATGCACAAAATTCAGTTGATGACGCTGAGTGAGCTAGATCAATCCATCTACTTATGAAGGCTCCTTTAAGGGGCATAGGATCACCACTCATCTATTGTTGAAGTATTTGAGCCTTCTTAATACCTGTTCCTTACCCTACTGGATCGCAACTGTAATGCTCTAGACGCCAACATATAAGGTTCCCTTCTGGCGGTGTGGATGGTTCTCAAAGGTCTATACATTTTGCCTAGCTTAAATCCATCATGTGTGACTAAGCCCACCACTATCAGCATGGACATGTGCCAAATTAAGCTGTGCAACAAATACTGTTAGTAAAAGTAATCCATTAGCTATGTTTTGTTTTGTCATCCTAGCTCCTTTTTCTTTATAGAGTCAATGGACTCATCAATGGATGCATCCCCCTGAAGTTCCGCCATCTTGCCCTTGGGGACAAGCACCTTCCCCCATCCGCCGATAGGGGTAAGTCCTTCCCCGACGGTGTAGGTGGGCAATCCTGGGCTTTTGGGCACTCCACTGTCCTTCACGGAGTCATCCGAGAAGAGCTTCACAAGCACCTTAGGGCCGATCGTCCTGACCTTGGGCCGAGGAGAATCTGCCCTAAACACCTTCTTGGCAATGGTCCTCGCGGGGGAGAGGGCACGTGAGGGCCGGCCAGCACTACGGGAGCGCATCGGGGAGGCCGGGCGGCCTGAGGGGGTGGCCGAGCGGCCAAGGGCGCGACGTCCAGCACCTTCATGGTGCCGTTCCCCACGAGAATGTCCCATTTCAGGACGAGCTCATCGTCGGAGGCTGGCGAGTACGTCGCCGTGGTGATGGAGGTGAGGGCTAGGCTCTTGGATGGGGTGTTGTTGGAGGCCATGACTCAGTTTCTCGTATGGGAGATGAGATGGGAATGGCAAGAGTGTAGGAAGGGGGGGGGTGAACTCTCGTCCTTAAGTTGATGGCGGCTCGATCTCATCTACTCAACAAGTGTCGAGGGCTTAGGGATCAGTTCGACTTCGAAAATTTGAAGTGAGGCGGCCGGGCGGCCTGGCCCTTAGGCCGGGTGGCCACAGAGGGGCTGGGTAGCCTGGCTCTTGAGCTGGCCAGCCGCGCCAACCTTGGTTTGGCAGACCAGAGGTCGATTTTGCCCTTTTTGGTGCACTAAAACCCTTTTCTATGCGAAGATTCTGTCTTTTTGTTGAGATTTTGGTGAAATGGAAGCAAAAAGTGAGATAAGACAGAAAAGTGAGGAGCATGGTAGTGTACATGGCTTCGTTTTAGGTTAGAGCTAGACCTTGGCCGTGTGATCATGCCACTTCTTCCAGCTCGTAGACGTCCACTTCTTCGAGCTGTGGCATTTCGGGCTCTAGGAAAAGTTTCAGGCATTGCCCGTTCGCCTTAAAGACTTTCCCATCATCGTTCTGGAGGGTGATGTCACCGTGATCGGTGGCATCAAGGACAAAAAAGGGTCCTTCCCACTTACTTCTAAGCTTACTATGGCCAAACAAATGAACGCGAGCATTAAACAGAAGTACCTTGTCTCCTGGTTTGAATATCTTGATCTTGATGCGCTTATCGTGCTATCTTTTTGTTCACTCCTTGTACAGCTTGGCACTGTGTTAGGCCTTCTCCCTCCATTCCTCCAATTCAGCGAGTTGAATCTGACGTCGAACTCCTAATGCTTGGAGATCCATGTTACACTTCCTTATCGCCCAGTGAGACTTGAACTCAAGCTCTGCTGGTAGATGGCAAGTCTTGCCGTACACCATCTGATATGGTGTCATGCCAATGAAAGTTTTATATGCTGTGCGATATGCCCATAAAGCGTCAGGTAGCTTGGATACCTACTCTTTTCCCATAGCTTCGACAGTTTTCTGTAGGATGTTCTTGATCTGCTTGTTTGATGTCTTAGCTTGACCACTTGTCTGCGGGTGATATGGAGTGGCAACACGGTGATCCACACCGAGTTCTGCAAGGCACCTCTTGAATCTTTTATCTATGAAGTGAGGTCCTCCAACGCTGATGATGACCCTTGGCATACCAAATCGAGGAAAGATGGTATCGTAGAACATTCTGATCGAATGCCTCGAATCTGCTGCAAAACACGGTAGTGCCTCTACCCATTTTGATACATAATCCACTGTGATGTGGATGTACTCTTTGTCTCCATACTTGCGATAGGGCCCCATGAAGTCTATGCCACACACATCAAATACATCTAGTTGAAGGTTGGTGGTGAGTGACATAGCATCCTTTGGATTAATGTTTCCTTGGCGTTGGCACCTTGAACACCTTCGTACGAACTCCTTGGCATCATCGTACATATTTGGCCAGTAGAATCTACTTTGCCAAATTTTCGCATGAGTCCGGTAGGCTTCATAGTGACCTCCATAGGAAGATGAGTGACACCTGTCAAGGATATGGGGGACTTCACAGGCGGGAATGCAGCGACGCATGAGTCCGTCTGCGCAGAGCTTATATAGGTAGGGGTCATCCCAAAGATAGAATCGGCTATCGTGAATCAGTTTCCTCTTATCAATTCCTTCAGGTACATATCCCATGACCAGGTAGTTGACCAGATTTGCGTACCACGGCTAGGATGTTGTGACCTTTAGCAGGGTGTCATCTTTCATGTAATCATCAATCGGCAAGGATGATGTTTCTTCAATTTGCATTCGTGAGAGATGATCTGCAACTGAATTTTCAACTCCCCTTTTGTCTCTGATCTCTATGTTAAATTCTTAGAGTAGTAGGACCCACCAGATTAGTCGTGGCTTTGCATCTTTCTTGGTGATGAGATATTTGAGAGCTGCATGGTTTGTATATATGATGACTTTGGCTCCCATCAAGTACGATCTGAATTTATAAATGGCAAAGACGACGGCTAATAACTCTTTTTCGGGGGTGGAGTAATTCAGTTGAGGGCCAGTAAGCGTCTTGCTTGCATAGGATATGGCATGATGTTTTCTATCTTTGTTCTGGCCTAGGACTGCTCCTATAGCATAGTTGCTGGCATCGCACATGATTTCAAAAGGAGCATTCCAGTCGGGTGGTTGAATGATGGGTGCTGTGACTAGTGCTTTCTTGAGTGTATGAAAGGGTTCTAGGCATGCATCATCGAACACGAAGGGTGTGTCCTTGGCTAGAAGGTTGGTCAGTGGCCGGGCTATAAAGGAGAAATTTTTAATGAATCTCCTATAGAACCCTGCATGACTAAGAAAGCTTCAGAGTGCCTTGATGTTTGATGATAGGTGGACCCACCCATTATTTTTCCCACACTAACCACCAATCACCGGTGATTAGCCCATCACTAATCACGTGTCATTCGAGCTGGCAGGTCCAATCTTCTACCATTCTTTTCTTCTATTGATTTATTCCTGAATTAATCTCTCGACCATACAAGCTCTAATTCTGCTCATTCTTCTTTCTAAATTCATCTAAAATCTATATCCACTGCCCGAAATAATGTCATAATGTCATGATTTTAGAAGCTTTCCGAGCCGCCTACAAGACGGTGCCACATTCGACACCGTATGCGTGGACCGTTGACACCAACCTGAAACTCTGCTCGCAAGCTGTCTAGAAATATTTTTGGTTCCTCAAGAATCCAAAAATACGACTTTATTCTCCAGTTTCTAAATATTCGGATTTTGAAATATTTCAGGAATATTCTTTTTTCCTTTTTTTTCCCGAATATACAAAATTCATATCTTCTCCGTTCCAACTCCGATTTGGGTGATTCTTTCGCCTAAATTAATCTAAAATCAAGCCCTACATATCCATACACTCCACATAATCTTTTGTCCTGGCCGGAAGCCGTTGTCATGCCACCATGACGCCGTTCTACGCCTAGTCAGTGCTTCACACCGGTCCCACAATTTTTGTGTGCCTGGTGATTGATGCCCTTATCCACCTACTCCATGTAAATCCTAAAGGTTCCTGTCTTAGTCTGTCCGAGCTCTAAATTCAGATGATGACGATACCGAAAATCATCTGAACATCATTGCTCTCTCTACCACTCCAAAAAAGATATTCTCCAAAACACCAACATGCGACCACCACTGTGGCAGAACCGCCTAGATTAACCCGGATTTAGTGCTTAATCACCAGATCCGGACTAACCTCGGTAGTCCTTCAGGATGTAGGTATCCTGACTTGGCCTTCCCATCCGGATCGAGCTTGATTTTTGGGGCGACTCTCGAAGGAGTCCACAGGTTACAACATACACATCACATTTATTACACAAGTTAAAATATTACACATAAGGTTTGGTACTTATTACATCCGGCTGATAAGCTCCTCAGCCATTAAACAAAAGTAGCATAGTTCCCATGTTACTTCAACTCATACACACACCTAACTGCTTCAGTTGTAGCCAAGCTTAGATCAGAAGAAAGGAGGATTCAGATAAGGGTCCCATTCAAACCACGTGTATTCCGCACCTGTAAAAGAATAGGCAAGAAGCCTGAGTACTAATTACTCAGCAAGACTTACCCGACCACTGGGTCGAAACCCGACTTCCTAACTCAAGGCCGGGGTGGTTAGGTCAACTCACACTGTGGCAGGCCTAATAGTAAATCCTTAGCTTTAGAATTTAGTTCACCCTTTTAGTTATTACCTGATCATGCTAAGTTATTCCTACTCTACTAACCCACCAGGACCCACCAAGACAAACATGTTGTCATACATTCATCATTAACAAGATCAATTCTCTTACTACGATGTTGGTCGCGATCAGGCAGCTTACAACCGGCAAGCCACAGACGATTCGAATCGATTTTCCACCTCTCGAGAGGGATACTCAGACACCCGTCGTATATGTGTACACCGACCCCACATACGACAACCCAACATCTAGTGCCACCTAGCCGGAACCATCCTCACCGAACCCGGGTGTCAGTCCTTCGACACCCGCCCAACCTCCTCCTTCCAGTTGGTCTCGTCTAGTTCCGCGCCTAGGTACAACAGGACGAAAGGCTTACCGGAGCCCGTTAAGGACGGTAAGTGAATGAGGCGCGTTCGGCCCAACCAGGCCACACATCGGACGGCCTTATGCGACACAGGCAGGATCATGGTCCATAGCAAATAATCATAACATGTAAAGTACGAAAGCGAAACTGATCCCGCCGCATGCCTGTCAATTTATTAACAATCTTCTTATTCTTAACCAACAACTTGCTGTAAAAGAATTCCTTTCTAGGCCTTTGCCACCTAAGCCATCTACTGAGCATAGGATTATATGCTGGATAATGAGTCATCATGCTCTAGGGTTTCAATCAATTCCTAACTCTAATGCACGAGCATAACTCTGATTTAAATTAAGAATTTAAGAAAACTGGGTAATGCACCGGGGCTTGCCTTGAGTCACGGGATCCGCCTCTGTCGGTGACTCGGAGTCCCCTCCTGCAGGTATGAAGGATGCCTCGGTCGCACCGGCTTCCGGATTTTCCGTTGCAGTGGAAGACTCTTCAACTGGAAGCGGTGGGACCAACGTGCCTAAGATGATGACATGCAGGAGTTTTAAAATATGAGGATGATCGACCTATTGAAAAAGTAAAATGTACAATTTTCTAAAGAAAAAGGGTGGTTGGGGTTAAACATGGATATTTTTCGAATGAAGATGATTGTCCTAAGCTTTAAATGAATTACCAGGTATTTTTTAAATATTTTTAAATAATTTTTAAAGCTTAAATAAATTTTCTAGGAATTTTTGAATAATAAAAATGGATTTTTGAATTAATTTTCTATTTTTAATGCACTTTATGAATTTTTCTGCATTTTTAAATAAAGGCTAAAATTTTTAAAATATATAAACTCTAATTTACTTTCTTTTTAGAATTACCAAATTATTTATATGAATTAATAAATAAATTTTCTAATTAAATTAAACATATTACATTAAAGCAAAATAGATAAACAAATTAAATTTGAAAGGAAAAAGAAAAACAGAATTACTGTTGAAATTCGGCCCAGCCCACAAAAAAGAAGAAAGCAAAAAGTTCTAATTTCTCCCTCCAAAAATCGCAGGGGTTCCCCTTTCGGCCTGGCCCGGCCCGGAGTGGGCTGGCGGCCTGCCTCCCCTAAGGCATGGCCCAGCCAGAGCCTTTCGGCTCGGCCGAGCCGGCGCGCGGTCCGGCAGGCCGGCCTGCCAGGCGGGCGGCCCAGCTGGGCTGGCGGCCCAGCGGTCCGGCCTCGCCCGGCTCGCCCGGCCGCCCGGCGCGTGGCGCACCGCGCGAGAGCGACCCGCTCTGCGCGTTGCCGCGCCGGCAGCGCCGGCGACCATCCGGCGGCGGAGGCCGAGAGGCCTAGCCGGCGGTGGCCTGGGGCGCGGCGCGAGCTCCTCTCTCTTTCCCTCCCCTTTTCCCCTTCTTTCCCCCTTTCTTTTCACTGTGCGGTCGCCGCCCGCAGCGGCATGGCGCCCGCCGGCGCTACGCGCCGGCGAGGTAGCCTCGCAGCGGCGGTGGTGCCCGCGGCGACCTATCATCTACTGCGCGGGGCGCTCGCGGCGCACCCGATTTGCGCGCCGGCGGGAACCCTAGGGGTTCCCGCGCGCGGGGACCGCGGCGACGACGTCGCGGTGGCAGCGGCGCCATGCGGGGCTCCGAGCTCTGGCGAGCTCGGGCCGGCGCTCGGCGTGGCGCAGAGGGGGAGGAGTGGGGTGGGGGCGTGCTTACCGGCGCTGGGTCGCGGCGGTGACGGCGACGGAGGCGGCAGCAACGGCGCGGGGCTGGGGGCACGGCGCGGCGCGGGAGCGTGGGAGTGCTGCTCCCCGCGCGCCGCGGCGGGGAAGAAGACCCCGCCCCCCCGTTGGCCCACCTGTCAGCGCCGCCTGACAGGGGGTGCGGATGGCGGGGGGGCTGGCCGCCACGCGGGCCGCCGCCCCCGGCTGGGCTTCGCCCAGCGGGCGCGTGGCCGCGGGCTGGCCAGCTGGCCCGCGGGGCTTTCCCCCGTTTTCTTTTTTTTTCTTTTTTCTTTTTTACTTTTACCCTTTTCATTTTTAACCCTAGATTTTGAAATTTTTCGACAGGGGTCCAAATACAAAAGTGAAAGGGCTTAATTTAAACTACCCTTTCACATTTTTGCCCCTGGAAAACTCCAAATTTTTAAAAAGGCCTCAAATTTAAATTTGAATCAAATTTTTGAAAGAAAATTTGGGTAAATTGCAAATGCACTTAAGTGTTTTAAATACGGAGTATTACAGCCACCCTTCGGCGTTGTCGACCCCGCATCTCGCATTCACCACCCCTACCTTGGCGTCTCCGTCACTGTCGTTACCGAGCCCGTCAACTCGCCCGAAAACTCGCTACACCCCAACCACTTGCAGTAATACCACCAGTAAGAACCTAGCAGACTCTCATCTCCGCAATCCAAGCTCTACACCACCAAACCCGTTGAGCTCATATTATGCCTCGATTTGTGTATTCCTTGTTTGTGCATGTAGGAGGCCCTAGAGAGGTCAAGCAGTCCAATCACTGGGACATTCAACCAGGAATCCGGAGAAAGCATACTGATCATACGTCAGCCCCTCACCCTTCGAGTTGAAAGGCAAGCCCGCTGGAATCCCCCACTTGATGCATAAATTTTCTATGGTTTGCAAACACAACCTTTGGTCTGTTAATCACATAAAAACTTGCATGTTTTGCTTGCTAAGGTATCCCAGCAGATATACAGCCACCTAAGCCTATTTTAGATATAGCGCGTATAGGTGGGATCGCTCATTTAATTATCTATCATAATATTGACATTATGGATGTGGAATATGATGGTTATGGGAGAGTGGATGTGTGTGTGGTTTTTGAAATAAAATGGAGAAGAACCCCGGCAACCGACATGTCGTAATATGGCTATGAGCCAAAACAGCCATAAGGGCAGGGTATGAACGGATAACTTAGCGACTTGCGGTTACCCTATGTCCCGGGATTCGTGGAGAATACCGGGTAGGTGGATTGCTCGCGCTGTCGAGCATTGAAAAGTGGGAATAGTTCTACCTGAGCTCTCCGTAAGGACTGTTATGATTTTCATCTTGCCTAACTCTTTTAGTACAACCACTCGCTCTGTATGAGGCATTGGCCAGGCCCGAGCCGGAGTGGATAGCTAGTAACTTCTGTGTTGGCTTTTGTTGGCGTTTCTTAGCCTTCAGATATAATTCCGCAAGCGCATGGTAAACGTGTTGTAGCCTTTTCACCCAAGAGTATTCTAGGGTATCGAATCCACAAGGAACGAGGAGTATAATAACATGTAACACAACCAACCAAACTAGTGAAGCTAGCAATGTAGAGGATAAAAGATAGGAAAGCAGGTTCTCGACAGATGTTAGGTCACCTTACTATACTAAGCATGCAAAGAGATATACTTGTCATGTAAACATAGACACCAAAGTTGTAGCACCACTGTCAGGCACCAGAGTGCTGATTACCCAGCTGAGAAAGACGGGTACTACAGGATTCGGCTATATCGTCAGCGAGTCTATCCGAACGTACGGGATTGGAATACTGAGAACACAAAAGCTGTCACCTAATGTGTTTACCAACCAGAGCTGCGTGGGATAGTCGACCAACCAAGGTAAACTCTAAGTATGAACACCGTCGTACCACTCAGAGAGTCTACTACTAACTGGTATTGAGCCAGAAAAGCAAGCAACGCTATATAGCCAACACTATAAGCATGCACAAGGTTCCCGTAAACAGACAAGTATAAAACTAAGTATGAAAGTAAAGCAAGAATGAAATTACAAAGGTAGAGGACACGGAGATTTACTCAATCCTGGAATTGAATATCCTTCCGCTGAGAGTACAAGTCTGGGAGAGAAGAGAATTCCCACTCCCTCACTCTTCGCCTCACTACTCTCCTTGATACAAGAGGCACTCTCTCTACAAGCTAAGGGAAAGCTTCACTTCTCTAACACTATACACTTCACTCTAAGTGCTACTATACTACTACTCTACATACACACACACATCTCACAAGTGAGCTACTAGGGGGTATTTATAGTACCCAAGTGAGTGAGGGGTACTTGTAGGGTCGGTATGGCGGTTAGAAGGGGGAGGGCCAGGCCGGGCGACCTGGGGGAGGCCGGGCGGCCCCACCCTTGGCCGGGCGGCCCAGGGTGCCCTTGGATCCACCGCCTTACTTCATCCCATGGTTGATATTGACTCTCCAAGGCGGTTATCGGTCGGTTGTCGGTTATCTCGTGTGCTTTTGCCTCAACCATTGGATTCTGTTTATGTTTCTTCCTTAGCCATTGGATGAGACTCTTCTGGATCGCTGACTTAACCAATCCGTGGGCTGGATTGGTAATGTGGAGGCCTTTCGAGGTCTCTGTGTTTCTTTCCTTGGTTTCCACAGTGGACTTGTGTTTGACAAGTTGTTTCGTGCATGCAGGTGGAAGATGGTGGCATTCGGAGCCAGAGGCAGGCCGGGCGGCCTCGGCCAGGCCATATCCATCCTTTCTTTCTTGGTTCACCATGTTCTACCATATTTTGTACATTTTGCATCATGACATGTGTTCCTGCAATACTTTTGTACACAACTCGTGGAACCGGTTAATATGTATGAGCCTTGCATAAAAACCACCCTTGGAACATGAAATGTTGGTGGTCGAAATGGGTTATAACAACCGCCAACAGCACAATGGACTAGGGATTGGGTGGGTGTCAACAGAAGTACCGCGGGGTACTGGAGTGGCTCGGATGCCCGAACCCCTAAAGTTTTGCTAGATGATGAAACAAAGGCAACGATTTGGTTTGGAATTCGGGCAGTTACGACGGTAATGAGCCGCTGAGTCCAATTTGTGGGAATTAGTACAACCTCTAATCAGAGTAAAACCTTAGTCCGTGTCCACTGGTATGGATGAGTTACGGTTTGGTTCTTCAGTTAGCTGTTTTCATAAAATAAAATGGAATTGGTTTGGGACTGGATACAATGGTTTTTGGTTCAACAGTAGATGCTGGGTGTATGGAAAAATGTGTTGGCTGAAAAGTCATGAGCCATGTTGGACCGAAAAGTCCAGTGGCAACCCTTTTTGAGAAATACTCAGTCTTCAGAAAGGATAAAACTTGACAACTATCTCAAACCCTGCATACAAAATACTTTTATGCAAAACCTCCCCTGAACTTTAGATATCTCTTTGCATATAGTGTTAGCCTTCCCCAAAATTCCTATGGAGGAAGGTGGGCTGCTGAGTACGTATGTACTCACCCTTGCTTTGTTGTTGTTTTTCTCAGTGCTATGGATATATATTGATATGAGAACAAGTAAGGGCCTATGCTTTATATTCCGCTGCTTAGATTTTCAGGGCTGCGCCCCTTTGTGGTCCGACCCGTTAGGGCAAATCTGTATCACTCTGATGTAAGAATGTGATTACCAAACCCTAGGATGGTAATAAAGCACATTTTAGTCCCATTATAGAAATTGTGGCGCTTCAATAGGCCAAACGACATCCGCCAATAAGCAAACATGCCGTAGGGACATGCGAATGTGGTTTTACTCTGGTCATCCGGGTGAATGGGGATCTGGTGATAACCAGAGTAGCCATCGAGACAGCAGAAGGAGTGGTTGGCCAGTCTTTCGAGCATCTCATCAATGAGGGGCAGAGGAAAGTGATCCTTTTGGGTGGTAGAGTTGAGTTTTCTGTAATAGATGCACATTCGCCATCCGGTGACAGTGCACTGAGGGATTAACTCATTGTTTTGGTTCTTGACGACTGTCATTCGTTCCTTCTCGGGTACGACTTGGACTGGACTGACCCATTCACTATCTTGTATGGGGTAGATGATACCCACGTGTAGGAGTTTGAGCACCTCCTTCTTGACTTCCTCTCTCATCGCATTGTTGAGTCTTCTTTGAGGTTCCCTTGTAGGCCGGTGTTCGGTCTCCATGGGGATGCAATGTGTGCACAGGTTAGGACTGATTCCCTTCAGATCTTGAAGCGAGTACCCAAGCACTGATCTGTACTTCTCCAAGACTGAGATTAATCGTTGGCTTTCATCCTCGGTTAGCTTGTCGCTGATGATTACCGGTGTGTCCGGATTCCTGTTGAGGAAGGTGTACTTCAGGCCAGGCGGTAGCTGTTTAAGCTCTATTTTCAAGGGGTCGGGCCGCAGAGATTCACCCAGTTCTTCGAACTCGAGCGGCTCTTCTACCGCACTGAAGTCGCTAGCCTCTTCCTCTAGGCTATGTTGATCCTCCTCTTCCTCGAGTGAAATACCCATTACTTCTTCTTGGGGTCAACCTCTGGCTTAGACTCTGTTTTGGTGTTCAGTGTTTGACTCATGCCAATTTCAAGCACCTCTTTACCAAACTGAAGCTGTAGCTGCCCTGGACTTGTAGTCGCATTGAATAGGGAAGCAATAGGGAGCCCAATTAATATGAATGGCATAGGCCCTCGGGTATGTCAAAGATGTGGAAATCTAAGAACATCCGCTTCTCCCGCAAGGTAACTGGTATGACCCGAATGACTCCATGATTTTGATCGTGGTTGAGTGGGGAAGTAGGTGTCGACAACATATTTAGGAATGATGTTCACCTTTACTCGAGGGTCATAAAGGATATCTTGTGGGAACATGTCGGATTCATGGCTAGGGGCGAGAGTTAGTTCTGGGTAGAACCTAATGAATTTTGTGTTGAGTCGCCTCTGTTCTAGCCACTCCCGATTCATTACAGCTTTAAGCTAGAGTAGGTCCTCTCTCATTTGGTGTATCTGATGTGGGAATAGGTATGATGGTTGAGAAGTCCTTTTGAAGTGTCGATTCAGTTTGGGTAGCCGAGATACATTCCCAAAGTTTGTGAACAACTCATCATTGAACGAGAATGGAGGGACTGACGAAGGATTCATCACAGAGGCACTGACCCTCTCAATGTCTTGCGACGTGCATGGTTTAGGGACGTCTTCAATTCTGAGGGTTTGATGGGATAGTGGAGCTGGTGGTTGAGTGTTCTGGCCATCTTCACAGCAGCTGGGCTCAGGTGGATCTTGTGATTGTGAGCCTGGCTCCTCGATCTTACTACCATCAGAGGATTTTTTGAGTATCTCATTGAGAACTCTTCGTCCTTCTGGAGCAGTTAAGTGCGAGAAACATCCTCCCGAAGCTAAGTCCAGACAGAGTCCTACGCCTACTGAAAGGCCTCAAACAAAGTGTTGCATGAGCATGGACTCTGGTATTGCCAAGTCTGGACCGGATGTGACCAGACTGGTAAAATGTGACCAGGCTATGGCCAAGTCTTCATTGCTTCCTTGTCGAAAGTTGAGAACTCACATCGGAGGTCAACAACTCAATGTTGTGGGAAGAAGTGTAGACAGAAATTGATTTGAGTCTTTCCCAACTCCCCTCTACTACACCAACTGCTCTGCTATACCAAGATTTTGCTGCTCTTGTAAGTGAAAACAGAAAGAGCAACCATCGAAGGGTTTCTCCAGGCATGCCGGAAATCGCGATACAGCTGCAAAGCTGCCCGAATTCTCAGAGGTGTGTGTAGAGACTCTCTGATTCTAATCCCGCAAAGGATTGATCTCGAACCATGGCTATTAAGCCGGGACGTAGCTGATAGCCTAAGGTGGTGATAGGTGTGGATGGTGGTGGAGGCTCTAGAAAATCGCCTTTCGAAGCGAATAATTCATAGATAGGAGTGAGATCCATTGGGTGGTATGGTGGATGATGATGATGGTGGTGGTGGTATGGTGGGAGATAGGACGGCCTTAGTTCTGTGTTAAAATAGCTATCGATCCCTGCAACGACGCCAGAAATGCTTGTTGGCGTTCCTTAGCCTCAGATATAATTCTGCAAGCGCACGGTGAACACGTTGTAGCCTTTCACCCAAGAGTATTCCAAGGTATCGAGATCCACGAGGAACGAGGAATATAATAACACACAACACAACCTACCGAACTAGTGAAGCTAGCAATGTAGAGGATAAAAGACAGAGAAGTAGGTTCTCAACAAGTGTTAAATCACCTTACTATACTAAGCATGCAAAGAACTATACTTGTCATGTAAACATAGACTCCAAAACTATAGCAACACTGCCAGGCACCAGAGTACCGATTACCCAGTCGAGAAAGGCGGGTACTACAGGATTCGACTATATCGTGAGTGAATCTATTCGAACGTACGGGATTGGAATACTTAGAACACAAAAGCTGTCACCTAGTGTGTCTACCAACCAGAGCTGCGTGGGATAGCTGACCAACCAAGGTAAACTCTAAGTACAACATCGTTGTGCCTACTTGATGAGTTCACTACTAATTGGTAATGAGCCAGAAAAACAAGTAACACTATGTAGCCAACACTATAAGAATGCACAAGGTTCTCGTAAACAGACAAGCATAAGACTAAGTATGAAAGTAAAGTAAGAATGAAATAACAAAGGTGGAGGACAAGGAAATTTACTCAATCCTGGAATCGAATATGCTTCCTCTGAGAATACAAGTCTGGGAGCGAAGAGAAATCCCACTCCCTCACTCTTCACCTCACTACTCTCCTTGATACAAGGGGCACTCTCTCTACAAGCTAAGGGAAAGCTTCACTTCTCCAACACTATACACTTCACACTCTCAAGTGCTACTTGACCACTACACCACCACACTTATAAGTGAACACCTTGGGGGTATTTATAGCTATCCTAAGGTCGGTTTTGGAGGTTAAGTTGGTGGCTGAGGGACAGGTCACAGGCCGGGCGGCCTCCACATGGCTGGGCGGCCTGGCTGTAGGCTGAGCGGCCCTTAGACCCACCGACTTAGTCCATCCAATGCTTCTGGTCACTTGGGTAAGGCGGTTGACAGTTAAAACGGTGTGCTTTTGCATGTATCGTTGGATTGTCTTTGTGTTTCTTCCTTAGCCATTGAATCACACTCTCTTGGATTCCTGACTTAACCAATCCATAGGCTGGATCGGTGAGGTGGTGGGCTTCTAGGGTGTTTTGTGTTGATCTCTCGTGTTCCAACGTTGAGTTGTGTTTGACACATCACATCTTGCATGTAGGTCGAAGATGGTGGCATTTGGAGATAATCATAGGCCGGGCGGCCTTGGAGGTGGGCCGAGCGGCCTGGGACTTAGCCCTGGTGGATGGTCCTTTGTGCTGAGAAGCTTGAGAAAGCCGGGCGGCTGGACTCACAAGCCGGGCGGCCTGGTCCTTAGGCCAGGCGGCCAGGGTTTGGTCACCCTTGTCCAACCTTCGATTGTTGCACGTTGTTTCACCATGTTTTGCATGAATTTGCACCGTGATACTTGTTCCTGCAAGATCTTTGTACACAACTTGTGGAAGTAGTTAATATGTATGAAATTTGCATAAAAATCACCCTTTGGAACATGAAATGTTGATGGTCGAAATGGATTATAACGACCGCTAACAGTGATGCTTTTCTTCCTCAGTGCATCGTCCCCAGCTAAATCCCTCTAGAACGCTTGGGCGTTAAATCCTGCGGGTTCGACTGCTATAGAGCAGCGTGGTGCGAACCCGAGAGCATCACTAAATTGACAAAGTGTCATCTCGTGCTCAGTGTTGAAGATTCAGAAGTGGACAGTCGTGCTTGACTGTTGTGACATGACTCGGAGGGTCATAAGAAACTCCTTTGTGAGGACTACTATGTCTCCCTCGCAAATATCCGCGAAGTTAACCCTGCCCACAACATCATAAACCTCATAAAATTTGTCTAGCATACCTGTGCTTGTCATGAGAGTATCGTCGAAGCACTTGGTGAGGCTGTAGGGCTTTGTGTGGAGGGACCTCAACAGGTCGGCCTCGTTCTGGTTGTACGTCTGGATGTTGGAGTCGAGCAGCAGCATCGGCCGGTTGGTTGATGATGTAGCCTCCTCCTCCGGTGGTCGGATGCTGGAGGATCCTCGATCAGAGACCGCCTGCAAGTTCCGGCCTTGTGAGTCTGAGGTGGTCAGGAAGCGAATGTGCTACCTCGCCTTGCTGATGGCACTCCTGGCTCTCTTCAATGCGTGCTTCATCCTGTAAAACAGACACAACCACAACAACAAAAATGACAGAATAATATTAGCGTTAGTGCGTTAGTCGTTCTTGCGGAGCGTGACACCTCCACAAACCGTTCTCGTTCTTTCCAAGAGAGAGACTAGTAGCTATATTTATTTGGCTAGCCAAATTTTATTTAAGCATTACATTGGCTAAGCAAAAGAGCTTACTTAAGCTACTAAGCAAGAGAATTAAGAGAGGGAGAGGGGAGAGTGTAGCTTGCTGCGTGGTGCACTAAAAGAAGGAGCAAGGGGGCTGGACGGCCATGAGTTGAGGCCGGGCAGCCAGGCCCCTGGTCGGCCGGCCGTGGGAAGGAGCCGTGCGGCCATGTGTGCGCGCGTAGGAGCGATGGGACGTGATTGGTGTAGAATTGTTTGGCTCAGAGCAAGAGTGGGGCCGGGCGACCGTCAGCTAGGGCCGTGCGGCCATGCAAATGAGTCCTGTGCCCTTGTGCGTGCATGCAACTAAGGGTAGGTGCGCATTACTGAGGGGATTTTGGCATTGGATGCTGCATGGGCATAGGAGGCTAGGCTAGGGGCCATGTCTGGGGGCCCAGGCGGCCAGCTGGTACTACCCTGCTTGGAAGGGAGGAAAAGGGAAAGAAAAAGAAAAAGGAAAGGAGGGGGAAGAGAAGAAGAAAAGAAGAGGGAAGTGAGCAGGGTGGCCGGGCAGCCACAAGAGGGGGCCGGGCGGCCAGCGCCCAGGCCGGCCAGCCATGGGGGCGTCCGGGCAGCCTGCTGCTGTCCCTCTTTGTGCATGTTGTGATGGGAGGTAAAGAAAAAGAGCGAAGGGGAAAAAAGAAAGAAAAAGAAAAGAAACGAGAAAGGAAAAGAAAGGAAGGAGGAAAGAGGGAGAGAGAGGTAGAAAAGAAAAAGAGAGGAGGGGGAGAAAGGGCCGGTCGGCCATACTAGGGAGCCAGGCGGCCATGCCTTGCCTCTTCTTTGCGAAAGAGGAGAGTGGGGTGGTCGGCCGGCCGGGACTGTTGGTCGGCCGGCCATCAATTTTTTTTGAATGCACAGAAAAGATGTCTAAATACAAAAAAACATGCACGGTGAACATTTAAATATGTAGTGGAGTAAAAATTAAACTTGGCGGAAAATAAATATGCCATCGAATGATAATGTCAGTTTACCTATTGGCATGGGTAGCCCATGTTTTGCCTCTTAGTGTTATGTAAGCACTGAAGGTAAGGGCTGCTTCCCTCTGTGCTTTATTTCCTCTGCACCGCCTTGGTGGTTTTGATGTGCTTACGGTGCCGACCTTGTTCTCAAGAGCTTTGCCTCCTGTTGCGGGACTGGGCTTGCCGTGTTTAGTCTCTTGTTTTCTCAATTTTCCATTCGCCTGGCATCTTCATACTCCTTCTGTTGGATGTTTGCTTTGTGTTTCAATTTCTTCAGCATGAATGTGACGAGGATGTCATCCTTTGAGTTTGGCCCATTGGTTCCATTCTTGACCTTGGTTGTGTTTTTCGGAGCCTGACATTTGAAAGTGTGCACCTTGTTGCAATGCTCCACTTTTGACTTGAAGGCAAATGTTTCCTTCATGCCGTTTATGTTGAGGTGGACCTTTCCTACCCCGACGTCAATGGTTGCATCTGCGGTGCTCAAAAACGGCCGTCCAAGGATGAGCGGGTTTTTAAGTCAATCTCCATGTCTAGTACCACAAAGTCTACCGGTATCAGGAAATTCCTGATTTTCACCAGCACATTTTCTACGATGCCCTTAGGATAGCGGACAGATTGATCCATGAGTTGCAGACACATGGCGGTGGGGGCAAGTGCAGCGCGATTCAGCTTGTCGAAGATGACCTTCGGCATTACACTGACACTGGCTCTGAGATCGCACAACGCTTGGTCGAAGTGCTGTGTCCCAATCAAACATGAGGTGGTAGGGCTTCCAGGGTCCTTTTTCTTGAGTATAGCTGCGCTACACTCTTCTGTCAAATGCACAATTTCCGTTGACGGTAGGGGTTTCTTGTTGTTGAGGATGTCCTTTAGATACTTAGCATACGTCGGTACCATCGCATCTAGCAGGGGGATATTGACATGTAGTTTTTTAATGACCTTACGAACTTACTGTATTGTTTGTCAGTGGCAACGTTCTTGTTTCATGGAGGAAAAGGCATCACCGTTGTGTCGTAGAACTCATGGGGTAAATGTTTGGACAATGTCTTTCCTTCCTTTCTAGGGGTGTCTTCTATTGCTTCCTTGTCTTCGGGTTTGGTAGTCTTCTCCTGCTCTTTACCTGCATGACTAGGAGGTAGGGGGTCCTGTGTATATTTCCCACCCCTAGTGGTCATTGCATTGATGTGCTCCTTGGGAGGAGCTTCGGGTTGTCTAGGCTGAGGACCGAAAGAGCGACCTAGAGGGGGGGGGTGAATAGGTCAACACTCAAAACCAAATCTTGTCCAAACTTCACAAGATTTGGTACGAACTATGTAGACCCTATTTCAAGCTATTCCCAAAAGATCTACTGAAAAAGATCACAGGATTAGCGGGAATTTCAAATCTCGTGAAGAAGGCAATCTTTGGGCAAGAAGGGGAAAAACTCAAATCCGACTTGCTCGTGGCAATCCAGAAGGATTGAGATGTCCTAAGACATGATCTCCACATCCATGCAAGTCCAAAACACCAAAAGAGAAAGGGGAAACTCGTAGGCAAAACAAAGCACCAAAAGCCCTTGAGATTTCACCCAAAAACCAAAGGGAAGGGGAAGGGAGAGGAGCTGCACACAAGCACTCAAGTCATGGCCACGAAATCCACTCTATTACACTCCAAATCAGGTCACAAGAACAGATTACAAGGTGGAACTCATTCCCCAAGCTTCCTCCCACTTCCAACCCTCTTTCTATGGCCCTAGATCACTCTGAAGCCCTCTAAACATGAAGCTCTTGCATGGAAACGAAAATGGTTGCCTAAACCTAAGTCTAAGCAAACCCTAAACCAACCAAGAGGGGGAGCTAATGGCAGCCCACCTCTTATTTGTACTACAGCTTAAGCCCTAAGGCAGTTTTGCAACTAGACCCCTATATTATAGACTCAAATACACTAGAAGGCCTGTAGAGGCTAGAAAAGACCGTAGTAACTCAGATGAACGACCACGATGGAGTCCTTGCAACTCTGGTTTCGCCGCCTTGTCCCGATGTCCTCCACGTGCCCAGTAGCTCATCCCTTGGGGGTAACTCCGGTTTTGGCGATACCGGTAACCAGCCCCTGGTTTTGATGATAGAACTAGGAAACGCTCTTGGACCCCAGTTTTGACGCTCGAACCGAGAAACGCTTATCGGGCTTCATCCGTAGAGTGATTTTACTGCTCACGACACTGTCCCGAACCCAAGGTCACACTTATGGGCCGAGCCTAACTTGGGCCTCAACCCAAGCCACCTGCCGGTCCACTTAGTAGGGATTTTGTCATGCCACGGTCACACTTGGTCACCGCTTCTCAGTCCACTCTAGAGGTCTTTCCTCCAGGTCACACTTAGTGGGTGCTCGCTGTTCCTTTAGCAAGTCTTCAGTGTTGACAAGCGCTCATCACAGTTAGGATGAAAGACCAGACTCGGTACACTTGATTCCCTCAATCTCCCCCTTGATGAGTGCCTTGTCAACACCCTTACCAACCACCTGAAATCATAGATAGAGAAAAGAAAAGCATAACAAAGAGCAACAGAGGAAAAGAAAACAAAGAAAATCCACTCATGTTCCCAAAAGCCAAAGAAAGGCAGAAACGGGAGCACTAGAAGTGAACAAGAGAAAAGCCAAAAGATCGGCCCCCTAAGACAAGTTAAACTGCTCAACACAGCCGATCAACAAAGCATGACCCCTCAAGAAAGAGGTTGGGCTCAACACAGTCATGCTAGAAGCAAAGGACCAGCTCCTCCAGAAAGAGGCAAAGGCTCGACACAGCTGGCCAAAAGAGCATGCTAAAACTCCAACTCCCCCTGCATTTCAGCCCATCTCACAATGCAGTTCTCCCCTTGGAATGATGCACTCTCCCAACTCCCTATTTCAAAGATTCTCCCCCTTGATCACAAGTTGGTGACATCTCTCCCCCTTGTTGACAATGCACACATCAAGTCCCCCAATAAATGTTGTGCAATGCAACTAGGTGTACCAAGGAGCTCAAAAGGGATGCAAAGCTAGTAGATACAAGTTCTAGCATACAGAGCATGTGAGGGCTAAGGGGCATGCAACAAGCTCAAATGAACCTATCTATATAGTTCAGGAGCAAAGCATGATTTTCAGGTTTGATTAAAAGAAAAGCATCACCAAAATGACTAGCATCCAGCAAGATAAGCATGGAAAGCAAAATGCTAGCAATGCATACAAGGTGAGCTAATCCTAACCAAAGCATAAACAACTTAGCCATAAGCAATTCAGAGACTTGCACATTTCCAGATTTAAGCAAATTTCATTTCAAGCTAGACTTATTTTGGTGCCAGAGGTTATTTGCTTGTCATGCCACTTCTTACCAACCAATGCCATGCCTAGGCCTAGTAAGACCATCAAAAGCTTAAGACATGGTTTTAGTCATTCACAGCCAGGTCTAAATTCTCACCAAAGTGCAAAAGCGAGCAATCTCAAACCAAGTCAGTGAGACAAAGCAAATCCACCTGGATCTTTTCATTTCAGCTCAAATATATCCCAATTAAAGGCAAGTAATTCAATTTTCAGATTTAAGCAAGGTATCATAAATGCTTAGGCATCAACTAGCAAAGGTAGACAACTAGCATAACCAAGCATGGAAAGATAGCAAAAGCATCCAACACTCCTACACATGTTAGGTAGCCAAGTCAAATGGTGATCAATTTATAATTTTCAGAAAAACAAAATGACCAAGCTCATATAGTATGCAATAGATCCAAAAGAGCTCAAGCCATCCATGATCAAGCAAGCATTGTACAGCATAGCACAAGCAAATACTAACAGTTCATACCAGAAGAGCTCAAGTGCTAGTGTATACTACAAATGTACATGCTGCAATGCATGAATATGATACAAATGATGTAAAAGAAGCAAAATAAATCCAAAACAAAAGAAACTCAAAAGCAAAACCTAAAAGCTAACCAAAACTCCCCCTGACTAAAAGGGAAAGCAAACTCCTAACTCCCCCCTCAACCGGTTAAACGTTTCTAGCTCTAGGGGTTTAGTTAGGATGTCAGCCACTTGGTTTTCAGAAGCTACATGCACTATGTCAATTAGGCCTTTCTCATAGCTATCTCTCAAGAAGTGATACCTCACATCTATGTGCTTGGTTCTAGAATGGAGCACTAGATTCTTACCAACACTAATGGCACTAGAACTGTCATACAAGATAGGTATCCTCCCATAGGTTAGGCCATAGTCCTTAAGGGTAGCAAGCATCCAAATAAACTGGGAGCAGCAGCTAGCAGCAGCAACACATTCCGCCTCACAAGTAGATTGGGCTACACTAGACTGCTTTCGAGAAGACCAAGACACTAAGGAAGTTCCTAGAAACTGACACAAACTGGAAGTTGACTTACGTTCTAACTGGCACCCAGCAAAGTCAGAATCTGTGAAGCCAAGGAGGGCAATAGAGGAATTCGCAGAGTACCACAAGCCAAACTTCAGGGTGAACTTGATATACCGTAGGATCCCCTTTACAGCGGTGAGGTGTGATGCCCTTGGTGAAGCTTGAAAACGAGCGCACAGACCAACAGCAAATTGTATGTCTGGCCTCGTAGCAGTCAGGTACATCAGGGATCCGATCATCCCTCGGTACATCTTCTGATGTACCTCCTCGCCATCTTCGTCCTTGTCCATCATGGGAGAGGTACTCATCGGAGTCATTTGTGATGAAGCATTCACCATATCAAACTTCTGAAGGAGATCTCTTGCGTACTTGCTCTAGTGGATGAAGGTACCCTGTCGTGTTTGCTTGATCTGGAGCCCTAGGAAGAACTGAAGTTCTCCCATCATGCTCATCTCGAACTCCTGTCTTATCTGCAGTGAAAATCTACTCACAAGTACATGAGAATAGCCACCAAAGATGATATCATTCACATATATCTGAACGATCAAAAAGTCTTTGCCATGCTTTTGGAGAAAAAGAGTCTTAGCCACACTCCCCATCTCAAAACCCTAACTCACAAGGAATTTCCTAAGTCTCCCATACCGAGCCCGGGGAGCTTGCTTCAAGCCATACAAAGTGTTCGGCAACTTGAACACTCGGTTAGGATACTTGGGATGCTCAAAGCTTGGGGGTTGCCTCACATACACCTCTTCCTCTATAAACCCATTCAGGAATGCACTCTTCACATCCATTTGGAATAGATTGAACCCTTTCGAAGCTGCAAATGCTAAAAGAATGCGAATGGCTTCTAATCGGGCTGCAGGGGCAAAGGTTTCCTCATAGTTAATACCCTCGTTCTGGCAAAAACCCTGAACAACTAGCCAGCCTTGTTTCTCACCACAACTCCATCCTCACCTTGCTTGTTCTTAAACACCCACTTGGTTCCTATGGGATTGCATTGTGGTGGAGGCTCGACTAAAACCCAAACTTGGTTCCTCTCAAAATCCTCTAGCTCCTCATGCATGGCATTGATCCAATTTGGGTCAGATACAGCGTGTCCAACAACATGGGGCTCGAAGGAAGCAACAAAAGTTGAATGTGCGAAAGCAGCAAGAGAAGTGGACCTAGACCTTGTCACTCGCTCGTTCAGGCCACCAATGGCGTTCCTCAAAGGGTGATCCCGCTGGACCATCCGAGACAGATGTGGCTCGGTGGTCATCTCCCCTGCATCCTCAGCGGGCCCTGCTGCATGTACTGGTGGATCTTATAGAGGTTGCTCCAAGGTAGTCGAAGGAGATGGTATTGGAGCTCCCTCATCATCCTTTGAAAGTGTAGCACTAGGTTCTGGAGCTGCAGCAGGCACAATATCTCTAGAAACACCTTCATCATCTTCCTCATCTTCCTCAAAGGTGGTAGTACCTATCTCATCATCACCTACAAACTCAAAGCGAGGGGTTGTGCAAGGCATGGTTTCATCAAAAGTAACTTCACAAGTCTCAACAATCCAGCCAGAGTCCAAGAGCCAAACGCGGTATGCACGTGAGTGCGTGGCATAGCCAAGAAAAACTCCATCAGATATGCGAGGTTCGAACTTGTCCAATTCCCCTGCTTGAGCACAAAGCACCTGCAGCCGAACACCCGCAGGTGGCTCACTCTAGGCTGCCGCCTAAATCGTAACTCATACGAGGTCTTGTTAAGGAGAGCCCGTAGGAAAATACGATTTGACACGTTGCAAGCGGTGTTAGTCACCTCGGCCCAATATTTCCTTGGAGTCCTATGCTCATCGAGCATCGTCCTAGCCATCTCAATAAGGGTCCAATTCTTACGTTCTACCACACCATTCTGCTGGGGAACATATGGAGACGAAAACTGGTGCTCAAGACCTTGGCTATGGCAAAAGGATTTGAAACGATTATTCTTGAACTCTATGCCATTGTCACTGCGTAAAGCTCTCATGGCATGATTGGGTTCATTTCTTAACCTCAAAACCAAAGTCTTGAACAAACTCGAAAGCCTTATCCTTACTCTCCATAAAATGCACCCAAGACCAGCATGAAAAGTCATCCACGATCACGAGAATGTACCACTTCCCACCAACAGACCTCACCCGAGCAGGACCCACTGTGTCCATATGAAGAAGCTCTATGGGGTGAGCCGTCATCACCTGATTAACAGGTGTGTGAGAAGCAGCAACCATCTTCCCGTGGCGACAGGAATGGCACACAAGGTCACGCTCACTCTTCAACTTGGGCAATCCTCGGATTAGGCCAAGTGAGCTAAGCTTGGCAAGCAAATCAAAGCTCAAGTGACCAAGCCTCCTATGCCACTTCCACAAATCAGAGGAGGGATCGGCCATCAAACACTGAGAAGGATGGGGGAAGCTCAAGAAATCAACACGAAACACCTTCCCAAAAGGCACAACCGGGCAAACAAGATCTTCTTGAGAATCCAAAACACGAGAACAACCCTTCTTAAAATGAACCTCAAATCCTTCATTGAGAAGTTGCAAAACAGAGAGAAGGTTGTAACCAAGGTTAGCAACCAAAGCAACATCCCTTAGGATAAACCGCTCAAAAACTGGAACAGTGCCAACACCCTTTACCTTACCTGTACCTTTATCCTCGAAAATGATGTGCTCGCTGGAGCTCACTGGGATGAGACTGGAGAACCATCTGTGATTGCCGGTCATGTGGCGCGAACAACCAGAATCCATGAGCCATCTGTCCTCTAGGCCTCCGTCCTGCATCAATAGCATGTCATGGGGTGAGCATATGGTCTGACACTAGGGTTCGTCTGAAAGGAAGTCAACCAGTGCCGAGCCATCTACTTAAAAGTGGGGTTAGCAAAATCACAATCAAATATCCCATCCCCAAACACACGCGGAGCCTGAGGCTGTCGGCCACCACGTCTAGGAAAGCGTGGTCCGTCGTAGCTCTCAAAGCCTTGGCGACGTGGACCAAAGTCATATTGCTCACGACCTGGTGCCCTGCCTGCAAAGCGTCCACCACTTGGAGCGTGAGGAAAACGGTCTGCCTCTACTCCACCTACACGACGTGGCTAGCGGTCTCGCCTATCCCTACACTGAGGTGCTACATCAGGCCTACCACCCTAGTAGTACCTGTCCTTGTTCCTCCACTCAACCTCTCTACGCTCAGCCCTCAATCTGCGGTAGCAAAACTCCACCAAGTGACCCTCCCTATGGCAATAATCACACATGTACCTCTTGGGTGGAGCACTCTTAGGTTGACTCTGGTTTTTAGGCTGGCTCTTTTGTTGAGGATTGGGCTTAGGAGGAGCATTCCTCTTAGCCCCTTGCTTGGAGCTCTCAGGAGGTGAGTCAACAATGTGCCTCTTAGGAAGGGTGTCAAGTGGAGTCCTCACTTTGTTAGGCTTAGGAATCCACACCTGTTTCTTAGGTGGCTCCCTAGGCTTCTCTATCCACACACCATCTTTAGGGTTGTCAAACTGGAAGTTGGGCTTGTTATGGGTAACAGGAAACTTTTCACTCAAAGGAATCCCACTCATGTCACCAATCTTCCCATACAACTGATCAAAATCAGCCTGGGTGTAGTGGTAGCCAACCCCCAACTTGTCACTCAACTTAAAAGAGGAAATCATCATGCCAAGCTGAGGCTCCTTGGCAGAAACCCAATTGAGAATGGTTCTAAGATAGGTGTTCTCATCCTCTAACTAAACCTTCTCTATGGCTAGCTCATCATGCCTATCCCTAAGGCCATCACACTTGGGACAATCAGCACTAATAGGGCTAGCAGTCTTTTCAGACTTCCTCAAAGTAGCCCTAGTCTGCTCCAACTCCTTCCTAAGGATTGGGCACACAACGCATGTAGCAAGCAGAGTTGGCCTAGCCTTCAACTCCTCTAACACTGTAGTAGTAGAGAAAAGTAAATCTACATTACTAGCATGCTTAGAGCGTAATTCAGTCAATTCAACAGCTAAGACCTAACAATCAGTGCATTCAATCTCATCAGCTACAGCACAAGCTTGCTTAGCTACAGCAAGATCATCCAATGCACATGCAAGTTTAGACTTGAAAGTCTCAAGCGCAGCCTCTAAAGTAGCAACCCTAGCGTTAGCTTGCCTAAGGTCCTTAGCTGCCACTCTAAGCAAATGATCCTAGTTCTTTAAAGCATCAAACATCGCATTCTCATCAAGCTCATCATCACTCACCTGAGTCTCGGTGTTGGACTTGTTGTAGATGTCAGTGCTGGTGGAGTCAGCTTGACCTCCTGCAAGGGCCATGGTGCAGTAGCCGATCTCGTTGCCGAAGAAGCAGAGTCTAGCATGCCCGATGATCTTCTTCTCCTCCTCATCATCTCTGTCAGAGCCGGAGTCGCTTGAGCTGCCACCACAGTTGCTGAGGCTGGCGAGGAAAGCACGGTCGTGCTTCTTGGCATGCTTCTGGTACTGCTTGACGAACACCTTCTTGTTGATGAACGGCTACTTCTTCTTGTCACCTTTGTACTTTCCCTTCTTCTTGTCGGAGGTGTACTCGCCCTTCTTCTTGTAGTCGTTATTGGCGGAGTACTTCTCCTGAGCTCTCCTTCGGGGGTAGTTGGCAATAAAGTGGTCCGTCTTCCCGCACTCATAGCACTGGAGCTTGTCACCTCTTTTGCGGCTCATCCTATTGGAGTAGAGGCGCTGGAACTTGTTTGACAGCAGGCACAACTTCCCATCATCAAGAGCCTCCAGTTCCTCCTCCATAGCTGAAATCAAGGACAAAGCATAGCCGATAGAAGGGTTAGGGTTAGCAACACCATTACCACTAGGGCCAGACATAAGAGCTAGGCTCTTGGGAGTTGTTTCACTCATTTTGGCTCACGCCTGAGCGTCAACCTCTAGAGCCTTAACTTGCTATATAGCTCATCTGTGGAGAGAGTCTCATAGCCACCTGACTCAACTATAGACTCAAACTTCAATTGCCAAATACTCCGATCCAAGGCATAGAGAAGATTACATGCCTGCTCATGGTCGTCGTATGGCAATGCCCCATTTCTAGCATTCGCACGGATCTTGTTCAAGATCGATTGAAAATGACTGAACATTCCGTCGATGCTCTCACCAGGTTGCTGGGAGAAGTTCTCATACTCTCTCTTATGCACCTCAAACACCCTAGCCATGACCTGACTGGTCCCCTCATGGAAGTTACTGAGGGAAGTCCAAATCTCATGTGCCGTCTTCAAGTGCACTACTCTATCAAACTCAGGACAGTACAGGGTAGTAAGCAGGAAGTTCCTTGCTTTGTTGTTTGCTTTGTGTTCCCATTGCTGCTGTTGGGTATCACGGTTCTCGATCACCTAGTAACCAACATTGTGACAAATATCCCAGATGGACGCGCAGACATACGCTACTTCCAATAAGGGAATTCCAAGCCATCGAACCCTAGGATCTTGCCAATCGACTGATCCATGCTCGCCTCTCTATGGATCTAGAACCGGTTAAGGTATATAAGACCCTAACTTGGCTCTGATACCAATTGAGGACCGAAAGAGCGACCTAGAGGGGGGGGTGAATAGGTAAACACTCCAAACCTAACCACAAAACCCCTCTCTTCTCAACCGTTCAAGATCACGCAACCACAGAAAGGTTACTGACCTTAGGAGACAATGAGGAAAATGGAGCGGAAGCACACACACAAAAATGCTGCACACAAACAGCACGAAACACAAAATAGGGCTATAGCCCTGGACACACCGGATTGTCCGGTGCTAGGGGCCAGATAGTCCAGTAGCACTGGACACTCCGGTAGGAGCCGCCGGACTATTCGATAGGAAAGGGCCAGAGCAGACACAGCGTCAGACTTTCTGGTGCATGCCACTGGGCTGTCCGGTGGAGTCAGATGGTCCGGTGGTTGCGCCGGACTGTTAGGTACAGCCCTGGGACTTGAGTTCCCAAAAATCTAAACCTGACCAAATCTTGTTCAAACTTCATGAGATTTGGCACTATCTAGCGGATCATAGGATTAGCGGAAATTTCAGATCTTGTGAAGAAGGCAATCTTTGGGAAAGAAGGGGAAAAACTCAAATCCGACTTGCTTGTGGCAATCTAGCAAGATTGAGATGTTTTAAGACATGATCTCCATGTCCTTGCAAGTCCAAAACACCAAAAGAGAAAGGGCAAACTCATAGGAAAAACAAAGAACCAAAAGCCCCTGAGATTTCACCTAAAAACCAAAGGGAAGGGGAAGGGAGAGGAGCTGCACACAAGCACCCAAGTCATGGCCACGAAATCCACTCTATTGCACTCCAAATTAGGTCACAAGAACAGATTACAAGGAGGAACTTGCTCCCCAAGCTTCCCCCCACCTCGTACCCTCTTTCTATGGCCCTAGAACTCTAAAGCCCACTAAATATGAAGCTCTTGCTTGGAAACAAAAATGGCTGCCTAAACCTAAGTCTAAGCAAACCCTAAACCAGCCAAGAGGGAGAGCTAATGGCAGCCCACCTCTTATTTATACTACAGCTTAAGCCCTAAGGCAGTTTTGCAACTAGACCCCCATATTACAGACTCCAATACACTAGAAGGCCTGTAGAGGCTAGAAAATACCGTTGTAACTCGGATGAACGGCCACGATGGAGTCCTTGCAACTTCGGTTTCTCCGCCTTGTCCTGATGTCCTCCACGTGTCCAGTAGCTCATCCCTTGGGGATAACTCTGGTTTTGGCAATACCAGTAACCAACCCCTGGTTTTGACGATGGAACCAGGAAACGCTCTTGGACCCTGGTTTTGATGCTCAAACCTAGAAATGCTTGTTGGGCTTCATCCGTAGAGTGATTTTATGGCTCACGACATCGTCCCAGACCCAAGGTCACACTTATGGGCCAAGGCTAACTTGGGCCTCAACCCAAGCCACCTGCCGGTCAATTTGGTAGGGATTTTGTCAGGCCACGGTCACACTTGGTCGCCGCCTCTCAGTCCACTCGAGAGGTCTTTTCTCCAGGTCACACTTAGGAGGTGCTCGCTCGTACTTCAGCAAGTTTTCAGTGTTGACAAGCGCTCATCACAGCCAGGATGAAAGATCAGACTCGCTACACTTGAGTCCCTCACAAGCAGCTTGCCTGTATTTGGGTTAGGTAAAGCAACAGCCAACTGAGCTATTTGGGTTTCCAACATTTTGTTAAAGCTTAGTTGTTTTTTCATAGCACTGTTCAAAGTTTCGATTTGCAAAGAAATAGATTCAAATATTCTATCAATAGCATGGAACTTCTTACTGATGCTATCATTCACAACTTTTTGATCAGAACTTTTAGGAAACAGCTGTGAATTACCTGAAGAGTTACCTTGTACGGAGAAAGGAATGTATGGTCTTGTAGCCCATCCTGGTTGAGGGTGATTCCCATTGTTGAAGCTTTTGGCATTGTTAGCAATGAAGTTCGCATCCTCTGCCTGTGTCTCGGGACAGCTGTTTCCCGAGTGTCATGTACTCCCACAGACTTCACAAGTCATGTCAGCATCAAGGGCTTGGACTGGTGTGGCTTCTAGAGTGTCGCTCAGCTTTTTCAACAAGAGGTCCATCTTTGCGGCAAGCATGTCAGTGCTCTCGATCTGATGAACGCTACGGGATTGGGTGCTTGACCTCTCTTCTCTCCATCCTTGATTGGTGGCCATCTTTTCAATTAGCTCTTTGGCCATAGTGATACTCAAGGATAGGAAGGATCCTCTAGGGGCTACATTTAGATGTTCCTGTGCTGAGCGGTGAAGCCCATGGAAGAAGCTTTGAATAATCAGCCACTCTTGCATTCCGTGGTGGGGGCAAGCTGCAATGTATTCTTGCAGTCATTCCCAAGCCTCCGCCACTGTTTCTTCGGTGAGCTGTTGGAAGCTTGATATCTTGTTCCTCAATGCGTTGGTTTTCCCTAGTGGGAAATACTTCGCAAGAAATGCTTCGGAACATGCGTTCCAAGTTGTTAGTGTTGCACGGTTGAGGTAGAACCACTGTTTTACCTTCCCAACAAGAGACAAAGGGAAGAGACGAAGTTTGACGGTGTTAGGTGATGCTCCTTTCATGTTGAACGTGCTACAGATTTCCAGAAACTGCTGCAATTGATTGTTGGCATATTCCGTAGCCAGTCTGCAAAATGAAATAGCTCAAACCATGTGAATCACCCCAGTTTGAGTTTGAAGTTCTCCCCCACTTGAACCTCAGGTCCCGTAGGAATGTTGTGGCTCGAGGGGATGGAGAACTCGCGAATGGTCTTCTCGGCCATGGGAGTGGTAAATGGAGTGTGGCTCGAAGTACTTGAACCTCAGGTCCCGTAGGAATGTTGTTGCTCGAGGGGATGGAGAACTCGCGAATGGTCTTCTCGACCATGGGAGTGGTAAATGGAGTGTGGCTCGAAGTACTTGGTTCTAGCTCCCTTGGTACAGGTCTCTGCCTGTGGATAGTCTTTGTACGGACTCTCCTGAACAGTGGCTCTGGATTATTGTGGTAGTTTTTCAGCAGGTCGAAACCGGTCATACACCTCTCTGTTGTAACCACAACAAGACAACAGAGCAAAGTGAGCCTGCTAACAACTAGCGGTAAGACTTATCAAGTATACAGGGTTCGAAATGAGATATCAATTAGGGCCTGTTTGGGAACAAAGTTTTCCAATACTATGGTTTTAGAATACCATGGTTTATATTGGTCATGACATAACCATAGTATTTTTCCTCTCTACTAAAACAATGGTATTCTAGAAAATGTTTGGTTCCATAGCCATACCATGGTTTTACTAGTCACTTGTTCTCTTGAATGAGAAAACTTTGGTATGGAGTGAAGTTTACAATGCTCCAAAAATACTATGGTATTGACAATAGATACATAGTTTTTGCAAGAGCTCCCAAACACTTTTTAGCCTAAATACCATGGTATTCTCAAGTACCATAGTATTGTCTTGAAACCATGAAAAATACTTTGTTCCCAAACATACCCTTATCTCTCTGCCTATTGCTTCCACGACAACGGCGCCAGAAAAGCTTGTTGGCGTCTCTTAGCCTTAACAGGTTTTACTCCGCAGGCGCACAGAGACTGTTGTAGCCTTTCACTCAGAGTATTCTGAGTATCGTAAATTTTCACAGGGAAGCGGCATGCGAGAGAGTGTAATTGAATATATTCAAATTGAATAAACTGTAGACTTGGATAAGTTAAACCAACTAGTAGTTAAACAGGGGTAAGTGTGGAGTAGCAGGTGTATGGTGGAGAGATAAGCCTATCAAAGATATCCGTAGAAAGGTATAGTTGCCTGGAAGGACAATGAGTGAGATAAAATCACCAAACTCTATTTCTAACGGCTGCAAAGGTTATCCGTGTCTAACTACGAAACTCAATTAACAAGTCAGGGTCTAGCATCGATCGAAATTCCAGCACCCTTGAGGAGCCAGGGGGTAGATAGTTGGCCACCGAAAGAGAACCTAGCTAACGCCTACGAGCCTCTCGAACGATGGGCCTAGGATACACAGGCACACCACACGCTGTCACCAAGCGGGGCTACCAAGCAAATCAGTGTGGAGAGGATGGCACGCTATAAATGTGTTCAAGCTCCATAGACCGCCCTTGATCAGAGGAGAGGGTCTAGCTTGTGCCTAGCGTCTAAGTCTAGGGTTGAGTTATAGCACTGGCAAGAATAACAAGAATTGAATAACAAAGTTAAACACAACCTATGCCTAGCAAGTGTGCAAAGAAAGGTACACCACACCCGCAGGAGATAGAACTTAGAGTAAAATATAACTGAAATTATATTGGAGATAATCTGAAACCAAAAGATACAAAGCTTTACCATAGACTCAAAGATAACTCCGGAGACTCTGAGGCAAAGCTCGACTCAACTCTAACTCCCAGGACTGTCCAAGCTACTAAAGGAAGAATGTAGCACTCTAAGATAGCTCTTGAACTCAACTCCACACCTTGCAAATGAACTCTAGGGGTCTATTTATAGTCCAACCAATTGAGGGCGGGTACTTGTAGGCAGTGTAGGTCGGCGAGAGGGGTAGGTCGGTGGCCGGGCGACCACCCTATGGCCAGGCAGCCATAGGATCTGTAAGTGCAGCAAGCCTCCTTGGTGGTTTTGGTGTATTGAGTGACAACACGATTAAAGGTCTAACTACTTTGTGAGGTCACTTGACAGGTTTCACAGGTTTATTCATAATGTCAAAATGTAAAAGAGTAAACTATAATATACATATCTCATGATCAAGCATGAATACTCTCATGAGTTGGGAGTCAAGCATATTGAATTAATATTACACTCATGGTACGATTAACGGATTATTATTGAACATCTATTGCCTCAGTGCGGGATTTCACTGGTTTTCTATTATTGACGCACTTTGAGGCACTTGGCTTTCATATTGAGAAAAGTGACTTTAAATTGTATCTCTTCCATTTGGACGTCACTACTCTAATTGGATTTCTCATATATAACAAGTGGCTGATCATGAAGACACTCTATTGCATATTAAAGCCAATAATGATCAAGAAAAATTAAATGAATGGACAATGAGCAAATGTGCTCCATCTACCTATTGAAGAGGTATTCTAAATTGAAGTCCAACTATTTAGCTCAAAGAGGATTGCTCACAAAGGAAGAAGCTCAGCTTAGCTATCACTCTCTGTGGATATATTTCAAGACAGCATTATTCATCAAGACAAGACTCAAGTGGATTTCATCTAGATCTACATTTATCTTGAGGATAGGTATGCCATACTATCAAGAGGGAAGCGAAGCTCGGAACTCTCTAGTCAACATGTGCTCATAGCTAGTTTAGAGAGTGTCGAGCCAAAACACTCCTCGTGAGTTGTTCCTGTGCTGAGAGTGGGCCCATTGGATTGTCCGGTAAGCCTCACCGGACTATCCGGTGAAGGTTGAGCCCAGAGCCTAGAGTGATCTCTCTGACCTTTTCCTTGTGCTTTAATCTGCTAGTTAGGTGTATCTCTTATGGAGCTTAACACCTACACCTCTTACCTAGTGACCCAAGGCTTCGGGCCTTAGCCTTCTGTCAGGGAACCACTCACCGGACTGTCCGGTGAGCTCTATCGGACTGTCCGGTAGAGGGGGTTTGAGCTCCAATGGCTAGTCTGCCTCTACCGAACTATCCGGTAGGGCTCATCGGACTGTGCGGTGATGGTCTGACATAGGCCAACGGCTAGTTTTGTGAGGGTGGGTATTTATACCCCCCACTCACTTCCAGTTGGGGCTGCTGCTTCCCTCCACGTCCATATTCATCCAGAGGCTCTTAGCAACACCTCCCAACACTCTCTTTGTGAGATTAAGCTCAATTTGTGAGATTCTTAAGTTGGAAAGGATTTGTGAGATTGTGTGAGCTACATTGTGAGCACCTAGCTTTTAGGTACAGTTGGCAAGCATTTCCAGGAAGCATTTTTGTTACTCTTGGAGGTTTCCTCCTAGACGGCGAGAGCGACCCGAAGGGCACTCGGCTTGTGAGTGCCACTGCTCTTCGGAGCATTTGCACTGAGCAACTTCATAGCCTTGGTGGTTGTGAAGGGGAGGCCGTGAGTTGAAAAAGACTCAAGCTCTTGGTGGGCGCCTCAACGGGGACGTACGGACACTTGCGGGTGTGCCCGAACCTCGGGAATAAAATCCTTTGTCGTGTGTGCTGTGCCCCTGCTGGGAGACCCAAGCTTTGTGCTTGTGGTTGTTTTACTTGCTTGCATTACTTTATTGCTTCCGCTATCTTTAGTATTCGTGTGCAAGTTTTCTTTGTGAGTACAGGGACAAAGTGTTGCTGAGATCATCATCAACATATAAACACATTACACAGCTCCACATAGCTCGATAAGTATTTACTCGCATATTTACACTTGTGGGTTTCAGTTTCTGTGTGACACTGGACTATCCGGTGTAGATCACCGGACTATCTACCCACCGGACTATCCGGTGTGAGGGCTAACAGTGTGTTTTAAGTGCCGTAAATTTTTCAGTTACGCCTATTCACCCCCCTCTAGGCGACATCTAGGCCCTTTCAGCATCCACCGACCTAGTTGATCCTTCGGCTGATAATGCTTTCCCAAGTCGGTTGATTGTTGAAACAGTTGATGCATGTGGAAAATGGGTCCAAAGGGTGGCCGGGCGGCCATGCATGTGGCCGGGCAGTCATGCCCATTGGCCGGGCGGCCATTGGATTTGCCGACTTTGGTGATCCAATGTCTTGCATGCCCTCTGGATAGTGGTTGATAGTTATCTCGGTGTGTTTCCTCATTGATCATTGGATTTGGACTGTGTTTCTTCCTTGGCCATTGGATGCAAGTCACACGGATTGCTGACATCACCAATCCATGGGGTGGATTGATGACATGGCGGCCTTTCGGTACTTGTCATGTTGGAAACTTGTCCCACACTTGAGTTTGTACACTTGACATGTTGTTCTTGCATGTAGGGTCGGAGTGGAGGGAATTGGGCTTGGTCGGGTGGCCGGGCGGCCAAGGACATGGCCGGCCGGCCATGCCTATGGCCGAGCGGCCATGCTCTAGTGCCTGTTGGCTGCCAAACTTCATTTCCATGCCATTTTATCTCATTTTCATGTGTATTTCATACCTGCAACCAAATATTTGTACAAAACTCATGGAACTTGTTAGTAGCAAAGGTTAGTCCAATAAAGTCACATGTTTTGCTTCATTTCAAGGATAGTTGATTTTCGAAATCGTGAAATAACGACCGTCAACACACCCTAGCTATACATGTCGTATGTATCTGTTTAGTTAGATGGATTTCTTTGGAGGTTCTGGTTTGAAGCCGATTTAATTATGCAAATCTGCTGTATCATGGTTTTAGTTAGGGTTTTATATCTACTGATCCTTGGATGTGGTTTTGGCTTTTACTCTATTTATTCATGCACGCTCGATAGACCACCAGATGTTTCTGCATCGGCCGACTGGAGTACACGACATCTCGTGGTTGCTGATCCTAGCTATCTGGGAGGAACTTAATGTTTAGATTTGCTGTGTACGCTTTACAGGGAGTACAGGAGCTAATAGTCGTGACCATCCAACCTTCCTGGCTGCAAGGTTAAGCAGGTGGCATGCCCGCACCAATATGCACAACCAGGATCGGCTTCCCCATAGAAACCGATCGGAGCTGCACGACAGGGGGACGAGTGCAGCAGCTGCGCGATCCTCGGCTCCCATGTGCTTTGCGTCTGAACCACATGGCCCATCGGTATTTGGGTGCAACAGTCACGAAAGCCATCCTTCGACCTGCATGCAAAGAAACACAAGTTAAGTCAAATCGAACCGTGCAATCAAGTACCAATGAAACTAAGGGTTAGAAGGCCATCACACAAGGATTGCTGAAGTCAGCAATCCAAGGCAAACAACATGCAACCAATCTAGGAAAACATGTGGCCGCTCGGCCATGGAAGATGGCCACCTGACAAGCTTTCGTACTCATTTTGCACATGCACCGACCGAAGTAACCGCCACCAACTTGGAGGAGTGTTTTTAGCCAAAGGATCAAGTAAGATGGTACATCAGACGGTCGCCCGGCCAAGGTCAATGGCCACCACCCAGCCACCTACATGGCCAGCCAGCCGCCTATGTGGTCATCTGGCCAACCCACTTACCCCCCTTACAGACCTTCCCATTCCTATAAATACAGGGGCACTCCCCCGCTCCAAAAATGTACCATTCACCATGCAATCTCTCTCTCCCTCTCTAGGAGGCGCATGCCAGTGGTGCTTCCACTCTGAAAATAGTGTTTGGTTAGGAGTTAGAGAAGGGTCTGATGTATCGGAGTTGGTTGGAAGTATTCGATAATAATCCGATATCTATTCTTTTGCATTACTTTCTGATATATTACTTATGAGCATTTAAATTCTTATTTTATTTATTATCTTCATCTCTGTTAGTAACTCAAGTGGTGTAGCTGCATTTTCCTTTTGGTCCACCATTTTGAGGCCTGAGTTGTGCTAAACTAGAATTGATTGATTGTTGCTATGCTTGCCGATGCTACAATCCAACCTATATGCTAGGCTCTGGTTAGTTCCTTTCCTTTGGCCAAGGATGAACTATTGTTGTTCAAGCTTCACTTGAACATGTTAGCGTGCCATCCCCTCCATGCAGCTATGCTTGGTTGTCCCATTCTATGACAACATGGGGTTGTTGGCAGTCGTTATTTCCGTATTTCGACCGCCAATTCCTCGGTGAATAAATGGGGTATACATAAAGTTCTATGCATTATTTACCTAACACTGACGAATTCCACGAGTTTTGGTGGTTTTTGATACATCACAGGGAGATCCTCAAATTCCATGCAAAAGAATATCATTTGGACCAGGAGAGAAATCACGCACAAAAGGGCTTGAGATAAGATTTGCAAATTCCATTGCTAAAAAGTATCTCAAATGCCCTCAAGGACTACTACATTACATAGAGCTCTTCGAGACGATTCCAACAGACATATTATTTGTCGCATTTGGCGCTCTAATGGAAAAGATATGGAAAATGCAAAAATACAGGGGATGCTGACGTCATACGCGATGAGTGCGGGAACCTCATAGGCAGCGACACGTGACGCGTGTCCATTGGTGACCAGGTGGAGCCACAGATCGCCATCCACGTGTTGGCGGCCCAGCCAACCAGTGGCAGCCACGTGGCAAGGTGGCGCGAATGCGCGCTCACGCCCGCACGCGGGAGCCAACAGCCCGCTGCGGTGAAGCGCCCCAATTTCCATAATGGGACTAAAATGTGCTTTATTACCATCCCAGGGTTTGGTAATCACATTCATACATCAGAGTGATACAGATCCGCCCTAACGGGTCGGACCACAAAGGGGCGCAGCCCTAAAAATCTAAGCAGTGGAATATAAAACGTGGGCCTAATCTCGCAGTTGGGAAGCAGGTCATAGCCCTTACTCGTTCTCGCTCCAATATATGTCCATAGCACTGAGAAAAACAACAACAAAGCAAGGGTGAGTACATATGTACTCAGTAGACCACCTTCCTCCTAAGGAATTTGGGGAAGGCTAAAACTATATGCAAGGATATATCTGGAGTTCAGGAAAGGTTTTGCATAAAAGTAGTTTGTATGTAGGGTTTGAGATACTCGCCAAGTTTTAATCTTTTTAAAAACTGAGTTTTTCCTGAAAAGGTTGCCACCAGACTTTCCGATCCAACATGGCTCATGGCATTCCTGCCAACACACTTTTCCATGCATCTAGTATCCACTGTTGAACCAAAAACTATTTTATCCAATCCCAAACCAATTCCATTTTATTTTATGAAAACCGCTAACTGAAGAACCAAGCCGTAACTCATCCATACCAGTGGACACATACTATTCGAATAGGTTTTACTCTGATCATAGATTGTACTAATTCCCACAAGTTGGACTCAGTGACACCGCGAGCAACCATCTACCCGGTCTTCTCCACGAATACCGAGACCTGGCGTAACCGCGAGTCGCTAAGTTGCCCGTTCATACGCTGCCCTTATGGCTGTTTCGGCGCGTAGCCGTATTCCGACAAAGTCGGTTGCCGGGGTTCTTCCCCATTTTATTTCAAAACTACCCACACATATCCATATCCTCCCAACCCATCACATTCCATACCCATCATGGTAAATTAATTAAATGAGCGATCGCACTTATGAGCATTATATCTATAATGGGTTTAGGTGCCTGTATAATTTTGCTAGGTTACCTTAGCAAGCAAAACATGCAAGTATTTATGTGATTATCGGGCCAATGGTTGTGTTTGTAAAACATAGGAAATTTATGCATCAAGTGAGGACTCCAGTGGGCTTGCCTTACAACTCGAAGGGTGAGGGGCTGATGTATGATCAGTATGCTTTCTCCGGTTTCCTGGTTGAATGTCCCAGTGATTGGATTGCTCGGCCTCTCTAGGGCCTCCTACATGCATAAATAAGGAACACACAAATCGAGGTATAATATGAGCTCAATGGGTTTGGTGGTGTAGAGCTTGGATTGCGGAGGTGAGGGTTAGCTGGGTTCTTACTAGTGGTATTACTGCAAGTGGTTGGGGTGTAACGAGTTTTTGGGTGAGTTGGCGGGCTCGGTAACGACAGTTATGGAGACGCCAAGGTAGGGGTGGTGTACGCAAGATGCGGGGTCGACGATAACGCCGAAGGGGTGGCGGTCGCGTGATGATGTTTGGAAAGGAGAGGGTCTTTTTGTGGAGTGATGGAGAGAGCAGTGATGTTCAGATGATTTTCGGTATTGTCATCATCTGAATTCAAGGCTCGGATAGACCAAGGCAGGAACCCCTAGGATTTACGGAGAATTGGAGGTCAACGACATCGATCACCAGGCTCACAATGTTTGGGCGACCGGTGCGAAGCACTGACTGGGCGTAGGATGGTGTCATGGTGGCATGAAAGCAGCTTTTGGCTAGGAAGAGGTTATGTGGAGTGTGTGGGTGTATAGGGCTTGATTTTAGATGAGTTTAGGCGAAAGAATCTTCTAAATCGGAGTTAGAACGGAGAAGATATGGGATATTTAGTGGCTTAGGGAGTAGATATGAACTTTTTGGGAAGTTGGAGTGGTAGATTGGGACCTTATTTGACTGAACTTCCGGTTTCAGCTTGCGAGAGTTAGAACCTGGGCCAGGTTGGGAATTCGGCCTGGCTTGGCCCACGTGAGCCCGCGCACGGGGGCGTGGCCTGGCAGGCCCGGGGACGGCTAGTTGGGTCGGCCCACCAGGCAAGGGTGCGGCTTGACGGTGCGTTGACGACGTCCAGCGTGGGCCCACGTGACAGAGGCACGGCGGGAGGGGGGGGGTCGGCGTCAGGCGAGGTGAGACGGCGGCCCGGTTCGGCTCGGGTGAACCGGTTTGCTCCGGTTCGATGGAGCTCGCCGTCGGTTCTCCCTGCCGGGGGCGGTTCCGGTGTTGGGACTTCAAGCGGGAGCGCTAGGGTGGGGAGGCGAACGCGGTGACGGGGTTGTCTATGTGCGAAGGTGGCCGGGAGTGGGGTCTCCACAGAGCAGTGGTGCGGCACGCTCTGCCGTTGGAGGGGGTTCACCGGCGGCCGCTCTGGGAACGGGGGTATAGGTGGTGGTGGGTGGTCAGGGAGGCAATGGTTGTTAGGGTGGAGCTTTCCCAGGCTTGAATCGAGCGGGGAAGCGGTGTAGGGGAGGAGTTTGGGGGCGACGACGTACGCGGCTCGGTGGAGCGATGGGGGGAGAGGCTTGCCGGCGACACCCCTTTTGTAGCCGGGGGTTGGTGACTGTCGCGAGCTGGTGTTAGCTCGGTGGGGAGGGGGGAAGAAGGTGAGGTGAGGTCGGCGTGGTGACACGTGGCGAGGCGATGGCGTCAGGGCAGGGAGGTCAACGCGAGGTGTGGAGGCGGAGTGGGCGGTGCATCGGGGTCTGGGATGCGGTGTGTCTGGGCCGAAGAGGGGCTGGTGCGCGGTGCGGCAGGGTCTAGGGACCGGCGCGGCGCGGTTGGGTGGAGAGGGACTGGGCAGTGCTGCGTGTCGCGCGGCGTCTGCGCACGTAGCGTGCGCGGGCAGGGGAGGAAGAAGACAGAGGGAAGCTACTGACCGGTGGGTCCCGGTGGGCAGTGACCTAAGGGTGCGGGCCCAAGGTGACAGTGGGAGAAGGGAGGTGGTAGGCGGGGCATGGGTTGGCCTGAGGAAAGGGGGGCAGGAGGTGCGGCCCAATCGGGGGAGTGGGCTGCTCGGCTAGAGTGGCGGGCCGAGTAGGAAAGAGGAGGGTAATGGGCCGCGAGGGGAGAGGGAGTTGGGCTGATGGCGGCCTGAGCAGGGAGGGGGGTTTTCTTTTGTTTCCTTTTTCTTTTTGTTTGGTTTTGGTATTTAGAATCTTGGGTCTTTGGGAAAAAAAGGAATTGAGGGAGTATTTTTGTGGAGGTTTTGGGGAGGGGGAATATTTTGGATAATCTGGAGATTTTTGTTGGGCTCAAATCAACACATTCAAAAGAAACAAGCAATCAAGGTTTTGAAAATCACTTTTGATTTAGGGAGAGATTTAGAACAAATTTTCTGGTCCTAAATTTTGGGATGTTACATGCGGCAAATGGAAGAAGGCCATGTGGTGGCTCCTAGTGGCGTGCGGCGTGGTTCCCCCGTGGCGGGGGGCACATGGCGTGCTAGGAGAGCAAGCCACCGGTCTAGTTGCCCATTTCCTTCGGTTTTGACCCATAAAACATTGCAGAGCCCGGTTTTCTCCTCCAACGGCTGGTTCACCCCGTTTCTCCTCCAACGGCCAGTTCTTGACAAGTTTTTGACTCTACCATGTGGGGAACTGAGTTATCGACCTTTCTAGGTCGGTTGGAGGATATGTGGCGCTGAGAGAGAAGTTTGGGGAGCTCTTTCTTCACCTAGAAGGCACCTCCCACCACTATAAATAGAGCGGCACACCCCCTCTCTCACTTGTACCATTCACCATGTGAATTTGCTTTCTCCCCCTCTAGGAAGAGCCCCACGGGAGGTGCCTCCACTCTAAAAGTAGTGTTTGGATAGAAGTTAGATGTAGGGCTCCGTTGTTCCGGAGCCGCCTTTAGGAGTTCGGTTTGAATTCTTTTGTATCTTTACTTTCCTGTAAGACTTGAGCTATTTAATGCATTATATTTCTTTACTTATGCGAGCATTTACATTCTTGCTTCTGGTATTAATCATGCCATAGCACAGTAATGTCTTTTAGACTATAGTTAGAGTTGCTCTGAGAGGTAATGGATGTTTTAGTTGTCGTACTTATAGATTCCTCGTATGCTCTTTATAGCATTTGATTATACGGTTGGGTATTCTTCTATTTGTGAATCCAAGTAGAAGTGATGCCTGCAAGCGTAGGCGTGGTGCCTGCGTTTGTGGTCACCTTGGTTTCGCACTCAGCCCCACGCAGATTTGGGTAGCTCAGTGTGCATGTAGACTAGGCACACTTGGCATTGGTAGGTCGTCCTGGTGACAACGGGAGTGTACCCTGTGTAGTCCACCCCCATTGTTCGGGTTGCTTGTAGCCGCATAGCTGAGTCACTACGACACCCGCCTTTCTCGTCTGGATTATCAGCATTCTGATGCTCGGAAGTGGTTAGCAGGCTCGGTGGCAAAGTAAGTATCCTAGACAACTAGATAAATCATTACCTCGGTCAAAGCAACGGGTTGGTCTAGCTAAGTCTGTTTGTCTCACCATAGTGTAGAAAGTCCTCTTCAGGAATCTGAGCTCTTACCTCGTTGTCTTCCTAGCTTTACCTGCTGTTTTGCCAATGGTGCTTAGCATGTATCTCAAGGTGCTGGGTGTCAATCATTCCTAGCTATCGGTTGACGTGAATGAGTAATAACAATTGGATGAATGATAGTTTGATATCTCCATCTCAATGCTTCCCTATGGATAAATACCATACCTTGAAATACTTCTGGGTGAAAGGCTACAGTGGCCACAGTGCGCTTGCGGAGTAAAATCTGGTAGGCTATTGACGGCACTTAAGCACGCCAATCCTTATACTGCAAGCGACAGTATCAACGTAGCTTTTCCCTAGGATGAGTATCATGGGTTTGTCAATCCGTGGAAATGACTAATACATAATTAACTATCTCAAGGTTAAGGTAAAGCTAAGGTTTAGATGATATCTAATCTGCATCTAATCTATCTCTAATTCTATGTCCAATCTTTGTCAAAGTTAGATGATAATCAACCAGAACATAATTAGAACATTCGAACAGGCGGAGCTAAACAGAGTCTAAACAAGCTCTAATTGGATCCAAAACAAGGATGATAGGAACAACAAAGAGATTAGAGAACTTGAGGTAACTAGCAGCTCAAGACAGATATAAGCATGATCAAGCCTGCTCCTCATAGCATTATTAAACCAAGGTCATCAACCAAACCCCCACAATCGAGCTTAACCTTTCCCTCCAACCACTTGTCACATAAATCAGGGTAATCGACGAGAAGATCTCATAAGGCATGCACTTATGCATAGTCTAATAACATGATAAACATAACTAGACTTCTAATCACCATGATCATAAGAACAAGCTATGCAACCAGATTACTAGTAAGCAAGATCAAAGACCAAGATCGCTAGAAGAACATAACCTTTAAGAACATGATTCAAGAACTCATGCATCTATATCAAGAACACGAAGAACTAGAACTAGTACATGAAGAATTAGAACCAAGAATATGTAATTAGAACAAGATCATTGCTTCATTGATACTCATATCAAAGTATACAACCACGATCGTACCTCCCACAATGACATGATTAGGCCTCAAGAGCTAGGTAATTAGAAAGCAATGCAAGGCCTCTAATTACCCCTAGGAACTAGAAGAGCCTCTAATCCCTAGCCTAGAACTCGACCCTCAGCTCTCCTCTGATGGTTGTCCCTCTTCTCTTCATCTTCTCGCCTTGATAATAAATTGGACGCCTGATCTTGGAGCCTAGCCTCGCTATTTATACCCTAGGGAAGGTGCTGTAAAAAGGAAACCACGAACCGACATCGGAATAGGTTTGGTTAGCCGAACTAGGGAGTCAAGCTTGGCCGACCCCTGCCTTTTTTGGCTCCTCTTATGCTCATCTTTCACGAGGTCGGTTGTTGCTTGATTTGATAGATAAATGGCCACTGCATGTGGGCCTTAGAGCTCTGGAATCTTCGGTATCAGTCGGTTTGTGCCAAATCTTCCATGCTTGAGCATGTCTTCATGATTTCCTGAGATCACTTAGCAAAACCCTTCCACAATTATGCTAATAAGGTTGAGTCAAAGTAAATCCCCGAGGAAGGGGGTTGACTCGGCCGACTCAAGGGGGTAGGGTCAGCGGAGCCAGGCTGATTTTGGGGCTTCAGGGCCTCATCTTTATCTGGTCTCTTCCTCTCTCAAGGTGGATCGATTGTGAATATGCAAAAATAAGCCATACAATCTGCAAAAATCAAGTATGGTGCAATTCCAAAACAATATTGCAAAATTCACAATAATCGATGATAAATGTTAGTGAAAGACATAGTTGACGCTCATATTCAATGAAAAACCACATAAAATGATGTATTTATTTCGTCAATATAGAGCACCAACAACACCCACCTCTTAGACCTTGCTCATCGTCGAGCAAGTAAAGAATCAACATTGCCTTTCATTAACTTGCTCATAACTTAATCTCAATCAATCAAATTAACAAGCTCTCTCAAATTTTTAGTGTGAACTAGCAAATCATGAAAGAAAAGATTTAGCTTAGCTCATCCCACAATAAAAGATTCAACAAGAGTTCAAATTAATCAATGGCACATCTCCTCATTTTGGCAATATATTTTTGAAAAAGATAATCATTCCTTTAGAGATAAATTCTTGCAAAGCCAAAGGAACAAACTCAACTCTCCAGTCTCTCGATATCAAAATGGTTTTCAATAAATATATATATGAAATGTGGAAGCTTATCTAGAGCTTGGTATGGATCCTAATCAAAATTTGTTCTCAAAATATTGTCAAACCAAGAAAAAAAATGTTGGTTTTGCTGAGACTTGTCAAAAAGGTCATGGAATCCAATAATGTTGAGAGAGGATGGATGGAACACACACATTTAGAACAGTGGACATGTGCAAGTGTCAATGGGTGATCTCAAGGAACAAATGAAGTCCTTGCTATTGGATTGCACATGGTTGGAAACATTGGAGTATTAATCTCAAGAAAATTTTGAAATGTCCTTGAAGAACTTTTGCATCAGGCATTGGAGAATTTGTGGAGCTCTTTTCTTTCCTTTTTTTTCTTTTTTTAGACATGGTGCCACATGGCTCCTTTTTCCTCAAGGATTCTTCTTGCCAAATTTTTTATAGCAATTTACCTTCACCCCACTCTTGAATGATACTCATTCTCGAGTATGAGTGGTGGATAAACAAATCAAATAGAGCGGCTACAATACTTTGATAGCACCAATCTCCAAGATTAAAATTTTCATACTCCAATTGAAATAGGTTGTGGATGCAAGGGATACACGAAGAAATATTTTTGGTTTTTTGGGTAGATATCCACCGAAGTTTGCAATCCTCCAATGTAGAGAATTACAATGCATGGATAGAAAAGGCTAGCAATGAAAAAGGTAACACAAAATGAATGACCAGCTTCTAAGTCTCATACCATAGAAAACAATCTTGATCCAACTCATTTGAAAACAAATTTGATAAATCTATTATTTAAATTATATGGCTCTAGTAGGAATGTCAATTGCAAGATAATATCATAAAGTTGATCATGACATTTATAAGCAGTAAAAATAAACAAGGAGATGATCATGATAAACATTAAACCTTGCGAAATTAAATCATATGGGTCTTTATGAACAACCATAATCAATCAGAAATTTGCTGGCTAGTTCAATTAAGCATGTTTTATGAGAGCCTGCTATTTTGACTAATCAAAACCAAAGCATGATAAAGATAAAGCGACAACTTTCATTATTTTTTTAAAGCATTGTTGTCATTAAAGAATCAATTAAGCATAGATCATGGTTGTAGCATTAATCATACTATAAATCTAGACTAAAACACTAAAAACAAGAGAAATATAAAGGGAACACCAAACTGATAGAGATAGGCAAATATTTGCATAATTCAAAATGAAAAGAAAAGGTGTTTGAAACATGTTACCAGAGATTCCTTCAATTTTCTTATCATTAAATCATTTCCTACAAAACATTTCAAGTGCAGATACCACTCTCGAGGTAACGGTCAAGAGTAGAAACAAATTGCCATAATCCAAAGCATTCCCAATGACTTCTAACTTGTGGCCTAGTCAATCTTAGTAAAAACAGAAACCTAGTGGGTGTATGTGAGTGAAAGTGTATATGTATGAAGTTAGTAACATGGAAGGTAGAACCAAACTGAAAAGAGTTTTAGACCTAGCACTGAACACCATGTTCACTACTAGGCTGCCAAAATTCTAAGGTAAAACACCATGTTTTAATCCAAGAATCAAAGCACTCTAATTTGTTTAGAAAACCAAGCATGTTAACATAACGAAGACGAAAATTTTATCCACACAAGGGACATGATTAGAAAAGAACCTTCAATCAAACCAAATGATGATGGTCTAAATTAAATCTTAGCACCATGCTTACACTTAATTTACCAAGAAGAAACCCCAGCTTTGAGTATCAACATAATTATAAAGCATCCATTATGAAGTTTATGAAAATCCCCTTACTAACATAACAATTGTGAAGAAACAAATGAAAAATGCAAATGCAAGGTGGAAAACACAAAATGCAATGATATGATGGTGATTATCTAAAAAAACAATGTTAGACTAAGTTAACTTGCCTCAAGCTAAAGATTCAAAGGTTGGCGTCATGCTTCCCGTTTCTCTCTAAAAAGACTCAAAGACTCTTAACACTAAAAGAAATGGGTTGCCTCCCGAAAGGCACTTCATTTAAAGTCATAGAGCTAGACTTCTCACTTACCTCCATTGACGTGAAGCCATGGTCCTTGGAGTAAGAATCCAAAGTGTCCATGCAGCTTGATACTTGATTGTGCAGCTTCATCATGTCTTGATCATAACATCACTTGTGTGCACAATCCTCTGCTTGTGTGTTCATGTACCAATGTTCTTGAAGTTCTTTGCAACTGAACTTGATCATGAAAATCCTGTGGAAGCTTTGCCAAAGCCTTCTTCATTGTTGTTGTCATCATCTTCCTCAAGTAGACATCACTATTGTTGCTGCCACCTCATTCTTCGTGGTATATCTCATTGTTCTCGAACAGAACATGCCTCAAACAATAGATCCATTGGATAGCCTATGAAATTATCTTCCCAACGAGTACTTATGCATCGAAATCTGATTCCATATGAAGGAGTTATGCTCTTTTTACTCAAGCACTGCGTTCGGTCCACATTTCAATTCAGCTCGCGCAGCCTTCAATGATTTGCACATTGCTCCTTGTAGAAATCTCCAAATTGAGCGATTCTTATTGCATTGGAAAGAGAACTTCATAGGGTTTCCAAATATAAGAAAATAGTCTAGTTTTGCCTCTTAAGGTCGAGCTACATGTTGATGACATTTTTAGCTTCCTGTTTTTACCTTTGTTGATGCTGACAATTCTCAACCTTTGATACTTGGGCTTTATGGAAACTGAGTCCACCATTGTTGATCTTCAACCTTCAAATATTCTCTCAACTCTTGACTTGATCCAAGTTCTTTTATATGAGGCACCATTTTTAAACTTTCCACAACATCCAATGTCAATGATGGCTTCAGTTCTTCCTTCTATCTCCATGGATCAGTTAGCACCATAGCTTCTTCTATGTTGATTCACTTGGCTTCATTCATCTACATCTCTAGTCAAATAGCTCCTTGCCATCAACTGTGTGACTTCAATGGAGTTCTTCTTCTCAAATGGTTGATCTTCAAAAGTTTCTCAATCACTCTTCCTCAACCATCTCAGGTAGATCATTTTCTTTCTCACTCTCAACCCAAATGTTCATCATGGCTGCTGGTGTTTGCCATTGATGTGCTTCTCCGACATGTGAGAGTGAAGTCTTGTAGCCTCCTTGAATGTGATGCATATCTGAAAATATGTCTTTATGATTGACTTGCAACTTCTTTCCATTGAATAGCTGATTTGATCTTCTGATTACTCTTTATAGGCTTTGTACTTGTCTCCAATTCCTCATCCATTCAGTCCAATCACTCTTCAATTTGAAACTCAATCAAACATTTGCAAATTCTGATGATGTATTCAAATTCTTATGAAATCCTTCTATTAATCATCACGAATTTGTCTTGTATTTTTCCACCACATTGATCTCATCATTTCAAATGAAGCGTAAATTTCTCTGCATGGATAGCTCATAGTGCACACACACACACACACACACACATATAACATAATATCATAGTGGCATTGATTAGAGAGAAATATAGAGTCACATGGTTGATTGGGGTTTAAACAAACATTTAATTTATGAACAAAGACAACCATAATTCAAATGAAATCACTTACCAAAACACTAAGGCACATTTAACTCATAGAAGATTTTGATTCATAAAATCAAATAAGGGATAAATGAGAGGATGTGCTCCTAATTATTTTGGCCAAACTAGAGAGATGATTTTGAAAGAAATAAAATAAAAGTGGGCATAGATAAAATTCTAACAAGGGATCTTTTTTAAGAGAGCCAAAGGTTTTGAAATTCTAAATTTTCAAAGATAATGTTGTGCACATATAATATGTCAAGAAAAACATGAGCATGTTCATGTTTTAAAATTTCAAAAGCAATTTGCAAATAAATTAAATAAACCTGGGCAAAACCACCTTGGCGAGAGGTGGTCAACCCCCTATACTTTTACAAAAATCTCGGCACTGAAATTTTTTATATAAACACAAAGTTATCACACGAATATGGATTAGGTGAACAAAGGTTTCACAAAAAACGAAAAACAAAACACAAGAAGGGACAGGATCACAATCAACCAAACAACATCTTAATGATGATTATGAAACATCTCTAATCAAAACCAGGCATTCTTCAATTATACTTAGATTCAAATGAGAACTACCTTAACCCTGAAGAAGTGAAGTTCAAATCTCATCATTGAACTCATGGCGGCTTCTTCTTTGGAATACCATAATTGCATGCACCATTAATGTTGGAGAGGAATGCTTCTTGTCTCTCCCGAAATTCAACTTCTCTTATTTTGCACCTTTAGTATTTCGACCCTAACTTCCTCATTTTCTTCATTTGACGTCGTTAAGGTCCTCTAATTGCCCCACAAGGTGTTGTTGTCCTGAATTCCGAGAGCATCTTGAGATTAAGTTGGAGCTTGCATTGATCTTGTGATAAACCTTTCTTATCTTCATATTCGTTGTACACAAGCAATCCTTAGCTTCTGGAACCTTCTCAACTAATCTTCTTCTTTTTTTTCTCTCTTCTTCTCTTATTTGCTTCCATTATCTGTAGCTTAGAATCAACAAGCTTCCAAGAAAATTAGTCTTAAAATATAATTGACACAGAAGACTTACATTTCTCATCATGATTACCTCCACATGATAGCTGTAGAAAACTCAATAATGGATGGTGGGCCACTAACAGCGTTAGCACCTAGCATTAGAGAGCTAAGTTTGGAAATATTTTTTTATTGGACCGTGGTCAATTATACCTTGTAATGTTAGTAAAATAAATATATATATACAAAGGAGAGATATATTTACAAGAAAGAAAGCAAGAAATAATTCATATGAACGAATTCACATGATCTAGACGAAGGGAATCGTATTTACAAATGATGATAAAAGAATTAGAGTATAAAACGGTATATATACAGAGAATCAAAGAATTGAATAAAAAAAAAGCTATACAAAAGAATATACATGAACAAATATTTACAAAAAAACTATTTACATAAGCTTAAGCTAGTTTAAACTCGATTAACCGTTTCCCCGGCAACGACGTAAGAAAAGCTTGTTGACGGCATTTAAGCATGCCAAACCTTATACTGCAAGCAACAGTATCGATATAGCTTTTCCCCATGATGAGTATCATGGGTTTGTTAATCCGTGGAAACGACTAATACATAATTAACTATCTCAAGGTTAAGGTAAAGCTAAGGTTTAGATGATATCTAATCTGCATCTAATCTATCTCTAATTCTATGTCCAATCTATGTCAAAGTTAGATGATAAGCAACTAGAACATAATTAGAACATTTGAACAGGAGGAGCTAAATATAGTCTAATCAAGCTCTAATTGGATCCAAAACAAGGATGATAGGAACAACCAAGAGATTAGAGCATTTGAGATAACTAGCAACTCAAGACAGATATAAGCATGATCAAGCCTGCTCCTCATAGCATTATTAAACCAAGGTCATCAACCAAACCCCCTCAATCGAGCTTAACCTTTCCCTCCAACCACTTGTCACATAAATCAGGGTAATCGACGAGAAGCTCTCATAAGGCATGCACTTATGCATAGTCTAATAACATGATAAACATAACTACACTTCTAATCACCATGATCATAAGAACAAGCTATGCGACCACATTACTAGTAAGCAAGATCAAAGACCAAGATCACCATCACCAAGATCATTGATAATCATATCAAAGTATACAACCACGATCGTACCTCCCGCAATGACATGATTAGGCCTCAAGAGCTAGGTAATTAGAAAGCCATGCAAGGCCTCTAATTACCCCTAGGAACTAGAAGAGCCTCTAATCCCTAGCCTAGAACTCGACCCTCAGCTCTCCTCTGATGGTTGTCCCTCTTCTCTTCATCTTCTCGCCTTGATAATAAATTGGACGCCTGATCTTGGGGCCTAGCCTCGCTATTTATACCCTAGGGAAGGTGCTGTAAAAAGGAAACCACGAACCGACATCGGAATAGGTTTGGTCAGCCGAGCTAGGGGGTCAAGCTCGGCCGACCCCTGCCTTTTTTGGCTCCTCTAATGCTCATCTTTCACGAGGTTGGTTGTTGCTTGATTTAATAGATAAATGGCCACTGCATGTGGGCCTTAGAGCTCTGGAATCTTCAGTACAAGTGAGTTTGTGCTGAATCTTCCATGTTTGAGCATGTCTTCATGATTTCCCGAGATCCCTTGGCAAAACCATTCCACAATTATGTTGATAAGGTTGAGTCAAAGCAAATCCCCGAAGAACTCCTCCAGAAGATTCAGGAAGGGGTTGAGTCAGCGAACTCAAGGGGGTACGGTCGGCCGAACTAGGCTGATTTTGGGGCTTCTAGGCCTCATCTTTCTCTGGGATCTTATCTCTCAAGGTGGATCAATTTTCAATATGCAAAAATAAGCCTTAAAACCTGCAAAAATCAAGTATGGTGCAATTCCTAAACAATATTGCAAAATTCACAATAATCGATGATAAATGTTGGTGAAAGACATAGTTGACGCTCATATTCAATGAAAAAACACATAAAATGATGTATTTATTTCGTCAATATAGAGCGCCAACATAGGCTAAGAGCCGCCAACAAGCTTTTTTGGCGCCGTTGCTGGGGAAGCGCCGAGTTAGAATATTATTCTGTTGTTCTTCCTTTTGTTGTTGCACTTTCATTTTATTTGAAAATCCAGAAAAAATTATAAAACAAAAAAACATTTTCTTCAATGATGCTCTATCCGTTATGTAATTCTTGATCATGTTTTTTTATGTCATCCAAAGTCATGGCCCAAGGGACACCAAAACTTACATGATATTTAATCGGAACATAGCTTAGGCCTGATCCTAACGTGTACCCAGAAGCTAATTTCCAAATTAAGCGTGGTTCTTAGGTTGGAATTAGACTCTTTCTATCAAATTAGATGTAATGTCAAGTCTAAAAGATGAGCTATGGGTGGTCTTTGGTAGTGATGGTCCGTTGCTAGAACCAGAATTCTTGAGCTAGCTGGATCTCTCAAGTTTCAATGGAGACACAAAATCCCAGTGATGTTTCAAAAATGCAACTCATTTTTTTATACCGTGGATTTGAGAAAAAGTTGGAGAAATGGAAGTCACGGTTTAGCAACATGGTTTGTGCTACGTTTTGATTGAAAATGTCCTTTTAGCACTATGTGAACAATGGACTCGGTGGTTAATACTCGTTACACATATTGGACCCTTGTATATGTTGTACACTAACCTGTTGCATGAGGCATTCATTCTCCACACTAGAGGAGAGGCCCTGTGGCTGACATTCTTGTGCTCAACCTCTTGCGGTCTATCCAGTCCTCTTTTTGGGAAATGATATCATCAAGTCACATTATGCTATCATCCATACCTGCATTTGCATAGCGAGTGGGCCACTGGTCCACTGCCCCACGGGAATGGTGTGCCCGATGGAGTTGTAGTGTATCCCAAAAGCGCAGGGTAGATGTCTCCCATTGCGGGGGAGCTCTGTCTTAAGCACCACAAAGGCAAACATGAATCAATGTCCACAAGCATGGTGAGAACATCGATGTCATGATGTGCAGTCGATGGTTGTGTGGCACACGGGCAGTCAACGGTTGGTGGCATGTGTCATCACCGACAAGTATCAAGCCCAAGAAGAAAAAATAAACATGATAGGGAGCAAGTTTGAAATCAGCATTCAGTGCACAAACCAAGCTTTGGGGAGACAATTGTCCGGCATTTGACAAGCTTTTACAGAAACAACTGGAATTTCCAAGCCAACAAAGCAGCGCTTAAAGGATGTCTGCTACATTACATTCCGTTGACCAACCATGAAGCGAGAACCCGATGTACCTATTGTCTATGGAGATGGAATTTTTAGCATCGATACTTCCACCACAGTATCAATGAAGGTAAACCTCTCTAACAGCTATTTTCAGCATTATCTTTTTAGAGGGTGCTTTAAATTGAAGGCTTGTTAGCGATAGCGCTTGAATCTAAGCTTTGATCATGCTAGGATCTTCTAGTATTGCTATCGTAGTAGCATTTGAAGCCAAACTTTCATCGTGCCAAGATTCTATGGCCATATTCTAGTAGTGCTATCATGGGCTAGCTTATCCTGAATCAGCTTGGCGTCTACCCTACCCAACCAACCCGATCTTGTTAGGTAGATAAGTGTATGTGTCGATCCCTAACATGCAGGGAAAGGTAGGAGGAGGTTTCCAGAGATCATAAAGGAAGAACGAAAATGCCATCATGTAATCCACTCTCGATCTTGAGTATCTTCGCACCATGATTGGACAACGTCTTCCACTGGAATCAAAATGAAGGTCAAAGCGGAATATGAAAACTTCAAACAGAAGGTTTGTTTCATGACAACACAAGAGTCAAGCTTGGGGGAAGATGGGCTGAGAAGACTCATCCTCTAAACCGACCCCTGAGAGGAAGGACCTCGATATTCAACCAATAGTAGTTGATCGCTGTAAGACATTGACAATGATCTGCATCACTTGGGAAGCGAGCATAAGGGCATGACTACGCCTCATCTCGAGAATTCATCTCCAACACCACAAGACCAGATGTCTCTATAGTAAGAGGTTGCAATTGGCATAAGATCTAGGAAAAATTGGTTGTAGGACACTGAAAACTGCGCTGAGCTGCTGGTGGACACCTTACGATTGGAAATATGCTGTCGGACATGCCTACACCATGCCAATTTGCTGGTGGACACTTCAGCGACTAAAATATGCTTATCTAGCTGAGTTGGAGAGAGAAATGTTTGGAAATGACCACCCATGCCCTTGAGCCAAGTAGACTAGTTCGCCCAAGTCGATCCCCACCCAAGACGATCCGTTCGCACTCAGAGTCGACAGGATAGGCTAGGGTTTTGCCTCCCCCACTCCAGCTCACTCCTTGCGCAGGCACTACCACGTCCTCCGCATCCAGTTCGCTCCCACCGTCGCCACCCCTCTACCACTTCTAGTTCGTAGCCGTCGCTGGCATCCATGAAACCACAGTTGTGAAGTAAATCAAGTAACATGCAGGCGAATAAGATCCGGCGACTATGTAGCAGAGATTCGCCTTCAAAGGCCGTGTATTTGAAATGGGTGCCAAAGGGGTAAATTGTCACCCTCTTCTCGTTTGATTCCGAGAGGTTGGAGTATGTTTGTCGTGCGTATTCTTGTTTCTTTCTGCTAGATGTGGTAGGATTGGCTCGAATTTGACGTGGTTTGGCACAAATTTTTGTTGGTAGGATGGATCCCGAGTCAGCTTGTAGATTGGCGATTTGGGATCCTGCTTACGTGGAGCAAACGCCAAATGGGAAAGATGACTATCATGTCAGAAATGACTACACTCGTGTTGTTGATAGAGACACCTTCTCATGGATGGATCTGATGGAGTTGCTGAAGAAAGACATTGTTCATGGGCCAGATCAGGAGCTTAATGTCATATACTTTGACGACAACTAGAAAAAGTTTGTGCCTATCGATTCTGATGATTCATTGCTAGCTTCCTTTGGAATGTTTTGGGATCTTAGGAGGCTTGCAATTCTAGATGATGTCAAGGACAAAGGGCATAGGTTGGCAGTCGTGAATGCAAGCAATGTCATTAGCACCCAGCAGAGCCAGGTAGACCAAGGGCTAATCCAAGAAGAGGAAGCCCATAATGATGACTCTAGTAGTTCCAGTGACACAGAGCCTAGCAAAGGCAAAAGCAATGAACCTAACTTAGATGACTGGGGTGAGTGTGGCGAAATCGAGTATGTAGGTGTCAATGATGAGAAAGCTAACTACAAAGATCTTGTGTCTGATGATGAGGTTGTTGATGCTGACTACTACCCTAACTCTGATGAAGAAGATAAGGACCCACTAGTTGTTGATGATGAGAAGGGGTGTGAATATGTTGCCCACCTAACTGACATAGAGAACCCTAAAATTGCAGAAGGAGTTACTTTTGAAGATGGCACCTATTTTAAGAGGTGCATTAGGCATAATGCAGTGCTTAATGAAGTTGAACTTGCAGTTCCATACAGTGAGTCCACAAGGTATAGAGTGTACTGCAAGGCGAAGAGGTGCAGATGGAGAATTCATGCCTCTCAGCTTCAGGATGGGAGAACATGGATGGTACAATTCTCCATTAATTCATTCTTATTGTACTGATTGTATTGAATTCAATTGTTCCCTATATTATGGGTCAAACTGCTACTAATTTGTTCTTTCAATGCAGATAAGGAAACTTCCACACAAGCATACATGTGCCAGCACAAGCAAATTCGAGCAGAACTGTATGGCCACTAACCATTAGTTCAAGGACAGAGTCATCAACTATTTGAGGGCGGATCCTACCATTGGTCCAAAAGCACTTAAGGAGAAACTAGAAGAAAAATATTGCATCAAGATCTCGTATTATGTAGCTTGGGATGGTAGACATATGGCTCTTGATGAAGTCCTAGGTGGGTGGGAGGACAGTTTTGAGCATGTTTTTAGTTGGAAAAGAGAGATTGAGACAAGGAGTCCAGGGAGCATTATGGAGGTAGATTGTGACATCATAGGAGGAAAGCATTGGTTTAGTAAAATGTTTGTTGCTTTGAAGCCATGCATAGATGGCTTCTTGAATGGTTGTAGGCCTTACTTAGGTGTTGATTCAACATCTTTGACAGGCAGGTAGAAGGGATAGTTGGCCTCTGCCTTAGCTTTTGACGGCCACAATTGGATGTACCTTGTGGCCTATGGAGTTTTTGGCTTTGAAACCACTGAAAACTAGCAGTGGTTCTTGCAGATGCTTAACAAAGCAATAGGTTCACCCATTGGTTTAGTTATTTCCACTAATGCTAGGAAGGGGATAGATGTTGCTATCACTAAGGTGTTCTCCAATAGTGTAGAGCATAGAGAGTGCATGAGACATTTGGTCAAGAACTTCCAAAAGAGGTACAGAGGAGAGGTGTTTGAGAGGAACCTGTGGCCTACAGCAAGGGCTTATAGAAAGTCTACCTTTCAAAGACACTACAATGCATTTGCAATGTTACCATGAACCTGTTCTCATTGTTCTTTTGTTACTATCTACAGGGTGGATGGACCAGAAATGGATGAGCAGGCAACAATGGAGGAGGATCCAACCATGAAGAAGTAGCCAACAATGGAGGAGCAGCAGCAATCTGTGTCTGCGATTATGGCCAACGCTGCAAGTCCTGTCACTCGAAGCCAGAACAACAAGAAAGTAGCCAAGAAGACTAGGAAGAAGAATCTACTTGGACTCTGAATGAATGAAGTCTATGTGGTTGAACTCTGTTAAGTTATGTCGGTGTTGAACTATGTCAAACTAAGTTTGTCTATGTTGAACTAAATTTGTATGTGTTGAACTAAGTATGCTTTGGTTGAAGTTATGTCTGTGTTCAAATAAGTTTATCTGCATCATGAGTATTGTTGCTCATTTCTATGTTGACTCATGACTGCGAAACACATTACATTTACTTGGCAAACACATTGCATTCACTGGAAAGGGCAAACACATTGCATTCAGTTCAACAACACAATGCAAGAGTCACATTCTACTTGAGGAGCACCACTACTAGCACCACTAAGATTAGAGCTATGATTACAGCAAGAACCTTCACCATCCTAGCAACTAGACCTGCATTTCTATTTCCATGACCTACAACTCTCAACAGTTCTCCCATTGTTGCAATCTGTTCTCCCAGCGTTGCAATGGAGGCCTCCAAGTCATCCTTTTTTGATCTGGGCTTCCACATGAACAATCTGCAACCTCTACTCCCCTAAATAATAGGGAAAAATAATAGATAAAACTAGGGTCAAAACATATCACCTAAATCAAAACCAAGGCATGCATTGAACCAAAACCAAACCACTCACCCAGTCCCGATTGGTGCAAGCATAGAACTTCCTGTTCGGGTTGGTCCCCGTCATTGAGACTCGCTCGATGACGGTCCTTGTCTTGTAGAATGGGCATTGCGGCCTCACTCTTCACTGGGCCCACCCCCTTGAACTCGCTGCGCAGACGAGGGAGAAGACCCTGACGCCATTGCTCCCTCCGGACCTCCACCTGCCCTTGCAGATGCTCTACGCTGCAGTACCTGGGCCGGTCTACCTGCCGTTGGGATGCTCTAGGACCCACCGCCGATGACGACAGGAGGCTTGATTTAGGGTTGGGGAGGATTCCTGGGTCCAACCGAGCCATTTGAAGCCGACCTGGTCCAACCAACCAACCCAGCCATCTATTAGACCCACTTCGACTCGCAGGGGCAATATTGTCCATCCATACCGATTATCTCTCCAACTTAGCCAGATAAGTATATTTTAGTCGCTGCGGTGTCCACCAGCAAATTGGCGTGGTGCAGGCGTGTCTGGCAGCATATTTCCAATCGTAAGGTGTCCACCAGTAGCTCGGCACAGTTTTCAGTGCCCTACAGCCAATTTTGCCTAAGATCTATGTAGAGACATCACCCAAGTACGGACGAACGCTACAAGCGAGCATTCCTTAATTCCCTTCCCCTAGCCGGACATACAACAAGATAAAGCGGTTTTGCAGAGGTCAGGTTGATCTACTCTACCCATCGAGCGGGAGGTAAAACTCCTGTGACATCGGTAGGCAAAACTCCCGTGACACCAGGAGGTAAAACTCCTATGGTACCATGAGGCAAAACTCCTGTGACATGGCGCAACATGGGTCAACACGCCAATGAGCCACCTACGACATCATAAGCATGGCGCAATAAGAGTCAGCACGCCAATGAGCCACCTACGGCATCACAAGCATGGTGAACAACCATCAACTAAGGTTAGTGGCAAACTACCAAGGATGCAGAGGAGGCAACTCCAACAAACATCCGCCTCTATCATTCCACTCAGTCTGTTTGGGAATAAACAGTTGGCCGTGACCGAAATTGTGTCGCCTGGGAAGAATGTCAAACACGATGTTGGAGCAGGAGATCCAACAAGAGACATTCACCCATGGGAGTAGTATCATCTGACCAAATTTGTCTACAAATCAAAGCTCCTGACACTTTGTAGACGGTCCAATAGCAGCATTGAAAAAACAACCGCTCATACAATCATTTTAGAAATAGAGGAGGCAAAACAAGAGTAGAGAGAGAAGGAAATTCACCTAACATAGGTGAGCAACACAAGCAGCATCGTCGTCACCCCAGGGAACAAGCAAGCTTGCGGCAGGCAATGCCAGGTAATATTGAAGCTCAGTTCTCGGCAATCACTTGCAAGAACTAGCTTGGGGGAAGATCACCAAGTGAGTATCCTGAATGCTCAGTATTTCATTGACATATCTTAAATCCTAAAAATTGCCATGACACCAAAAATATTTACTTCTTGTTATCCCAAATAAAAGAAAAGCTATAAAAATTTGCATAATTCAAAAACTACAAAAAGACTTGCTTTTTACCATGAATAAACTAACTCCTAGCTATAATGCTAGAACTTTGTGTATACCCTAGCTTAAAGGAAATGATGAATAGTTGCTCTGTTAATTCCTTGTAAATATTTCATATACAACTTGACACTCTCCTGAAATTTGAACTTATTGGCATTTATCATGATCCTACCTTTAATCTTTAACTTTGCGGGAGTAAGTGCTTTTAGACCAAGTCTAAGTTGTTGCGAGATGTGATATAATCAAAGTTTGAGTTTAACCCATCTTGATCCTAATAAGGTAAATTCTCAAAGTTTTCTTTTTGAAAATTAAAATGTGAAAGTTCCTTAGTGGTTTGAAATACCTATCCACAGCGAGATACTTACAGGATGAAACCTCTACATATTCTACTTATTGTTATGTTGAGTTTTGTGAAATTTTGAGTTCTTATGAAGTAGTGGCACTTCAAGTCCCGATCAAAATCCCTCACATACACCTTCATTTGCTAGCCTTTCTTTGTCTGGTTATGCTTAAATATACACTGGGTTCAAGTATCCATCTACACCAGATATTTCTCTACCATATCCATCATCCACATACCCATCCACAAATATGGTCTCCAAATAAATACTCCAGTCATATTCTAGAAATATCCCCAAAGTTCTCATACAAGAAGGAGACATGGAACTATCAAAAAAAGAAAAAAAAGAGAAAGAAGAAAAAAAGAAGAAGAGAAAAGAAAATGATAGCTCCATATACTCAAAAGCTTCAAGTTTCAAGAGGGGAATTATAAAACAAGGTGTTTTCATCCATAGACCATATCCATCCACAAAACAAATCCATTCTCCTTTGATCGGGATGAGAGGTATCACAAATTCGCTAGGACCAATCTTTGACTCAACAAAATACATAGCATAGGTAAGCTAACTTTATCCCTACCCTGAGCTCTACATATGCCTTTTAGTTGATAGGAAAGAGTTTGGCCAATGGCTTGGTGAGGAATCAAAAACCACTTGAGTGATCGAGGGTACCATTTGAGGAACTTCGTACTTTCATTTCAAAATTTTCAAAAACCCTTAGAGTATGAAACCAGAAAAGAGATAGAGTTTGGTTACACTCTACTGAGATTGTTCCATCTCTCAACCACTGAAGACAAAGTAAGAAAAGCCAGAAGCCCCACAGGTATGGATAAAAAGGTTGGGGTACACTTATGCTAGTTTGTTCAAACATAAAGGTAGAGTGTAGGTTTGTACACTTAATATTTGCAGGACATTAACATTGATGCAACTCCTGATCCACCGAGCCTAAGTTTTAGCTTTGCTCGAGGATGAGCAAAAGTTCAAGCTTGGGAGCGTGTTGGCGGTCGTTATTTCCCTATTTCGACCGCCAATTCATCGGTGAATAAATGGGGTATACATAAAGTTCTATGCATTATTTACTTAACACTAACAAATTCCATGAGTTTTGGTGGTTTTCGATGTATCACACAGAGATGCTCAAATTCCATGCAAAAGAATATCATTTGGAGCAGGAGAGAAATCACGCACAAAAGGGTTTGAGATAAGATTTGCAAATTCCATTACTAAAAGGTATCTCAAATGCCCTAAAGGACTACACCATTGCGTAGAGCTCGTCGAGACGATTCCAACAGACATATTATTTATCGCATTTGGAGCTCTAATGGAAAAGATATGCAAAATATAAAAATATAGGGGATGCTGACGTCATTACTTACGTTGGCACCCCTGTCCGTACGCAACGAGAGTGGGAACCGCCTAAGTAGCGAGACGTGGCATGCGTCCATTAGTGACCAGGCGCAGCCACAGATCAGCGTCTGCATGTTGGCGGCCATGTGGCAAGGCGGCGCGCATGCGCGCTCACGCCTGCGTGTGGGAGCCGGCAGCCCGCTGCGGTCAATGGGAGAAGGCCACGTGGTGGCTCCTGGTGGTGTGCGGTGTTGTTCGCCCATGGCCGGGGGCACATGGCACGCCAGGAGAGCTAGCTACCGGTCCAGTTGCCCATTTCCTCTGGTTTTGACCCAGAAAACACTGCATAGCTCGGTTTTCTTCTCCAACGGCCGGTTCACCCCGTTAACGGCCGGTTCTTGACTGGTTTTTGACTCTAGAGCATGGAAACGAAGTTACCAACCTTTCTACGTCAGTTGGAGGATAGGTGGCACCGAGAGAGAAGTTTGGGGAGCTCTTTCTTCACCTAGAAGGCACATCACACCACTATAAATAGAGGGGCACACCCTCTCTCTTGTACCATTCACCATGTGAATTCTCTTTCTCCCCCTCTAGGAGGCATCCCACAGGAGGTGCCTCCACTCTAAAAGTAGTGTTTAGTTAGGAGTTAGAGGTAGGGCTCCGTTGTTTTGGGGCCATCTTCAGGAGTTCGGTATCAATTCTTTTGTATCTTTACTTTCCTTTAAGACTTGAGCTATTTAATGCATTAACTTTCTTTACTTATGTGAGCATTTACATTCTTGCTTCTGGTATTAATCATGCCTTAGCATTGTAATGTCTTTTAGATTATAGTTAGAGTTGCTCTGAGAGGTAATGGATGTATTAGTTGTCGTACTTATAGATTCCTCGTTTGCTCTTTATAGCATTTGAGTATACGGTTGTGTTTGCTTCAATTTATGAATCCAAGTATAAGTAGTGCCTGCAAGCGTAGGCGTGGTGCCTACATTTGTGGTCACCTTGGTTTCGCACTCAGCCCCACGCAGATTTGGGTAGCCCGGTGTGCATGTAGACTAGGCGCACTTGGCTCTGATAGATCCTCCTGGTGATAGCGGGAGTGTACCCTGTGTAGTCCACCCCCGTCATTCGGGTTGCTTGTAGCCGCATAGCTGAGTCACTGTGACACCCGCCTTTCTTATCTGGGTTATCAGCACTCTGGTGCCTGGAAGTGGTTAGCAGGCTCGGTATCAAAGTAAGTATTCTAGACAACTAGATAAATCATTACCTTGGTCAGAGCAATGTGTTGGCCTAGCTTAGTCTGTTTGGCTCACCATAGTGTAGAAAGTCCTCTTCAGGAATCTGAGATCTTACCTCATTGTCCTTCTAGCTTTACCTGCTTTCTTGCCAATGGTGCTTGGCTTGTATCCCATGGTGCTTTGTGTTTATCATTCCTAGCTATCGATTGACATGAACGAGTAGTAACAGCTGATGAACGATAGTTTGATATCTCTATCTCAATTGTTTTCCTATGGAAATAAATACGATGCCTTGGAATACTCCCGGGTGAAAGGCTACAGTGGTCTACATGCGCTTGCGGTGTAAAATCCGGTAGGCTAAGAGCCGCCAACACCCGACCATAGGGGTAGCCGCCCAGACACTGACATGGCCGCCTGGCCACCGACTCTCCACCAACACCGACCTATGCTGCCTACAAATACCCCCTTCACCAGTTTGGGGTATAAATAGACCCTGGAGCTCATTTGGAAAAGTGTGGAGACGTTGAGAAGAGCTACTTTAGAGTGTTTTCACTCATGTCTAAATCACTAGGTGGTATATTTATTTAAGTCTACAGTCCTTTTATTTTGAGTTTATCCAATTATACTCTCTTGCCTACCACTTCTTTATGGATAAATACGATACGTTGGAATACTCTGGGTGAAAGGCTACAGCGGTCTACTTGTGCTTATGGAGTAAAACCTGTTAAGGCTAAGAGACACCAACAAGTTTTTTTTGCGCCGTTGCCAAGAAAGCAATAGGAAAAGACATAATTGATATCTCTTTTTGAACCCCATATACTTAATAAATTCACCGCTAGTTTTTAGCAGGCTCACTTTGCTGTGTTGTTTTTGTTGTGGTTGCAACAGAGAGGTGTATGACCGGTTTCCACCTGCCGAAAAATTTCCACAATAACCCAAAGTCACTATTCAGGAGAGTCTGTCCAAAGACTGTCCATGGACAGAGACCTATGCCAAGGGAACTTGAACTAGCTACATCAAGTTGTACTCCATTCATCAACGTCATGGCCGAAAAGACCATCCGTGAGTTTTCCATCCCGTTAAGCAACAACGTCTTGACAGGACCTGAGGTTCAAGTGGGGGAGAACTTTGATCTCAAACACAGAGTCATTTATATGGTTTATGCTATTCCATTTTACAGACTAGCAACAAAGGACGCCAACAGTCACCTACAACAGTTCTTAGAAATCTCCAGCACATTTATAATGAAAGGTGCGTCTGCCGATGTCGTCAAGTTACACCTCTTTCCATTTTCAGTTGTTGGAGAGGTGAAGCAATGGTTCTACCTCAACCGTGCCACACTGCAAACATGGGATGCGTGTTCAAACACATTTCTTGCAAAGTACTTCTCCCTGGGAAAGACCAATGATGGAGAACAGAGGGATCCCGAATCTTCCGAGAGGTATGGATAAGTCGGTTTAGGGGTGGAGAACCCGACGTTGGTGAAGAAGGCTCTGAGCAGAATGATCGAATCCTTGCAATCACTAAACCACTGCTCCGATGGTTACCGACCTCAGAGAATAGGAGGATCCAGAATCTTCCGAGAGGTATGGATAAGTTGGTTTAGGGGTGGAGAACTCGACGTTGCTGAAGAAGGCTCTGAGCGGAATGATCAAATCCTTGCAATCATTACACCACTACTTCTATGGTTATCGACTGCGTGACACGCGCAATCTACCTCTCCAAGAAGGCTATCATTCCTGCAATGCAACCGAGAGAACACCAACAAGAATGAGGATAACGCAGTCAAGATTAATCTTGTGCTCACAAGTTGGGGTTTCACAACCGATACACGACGAAACTATTTTTGACAGACTAATCTAAGAAAAACCCATCTACTCTAATGACAGATACAGAATATATATAAGAGAGAGGTCTAAGGGGTGGCCAAGGAGGTGGCCATGCAACCCTAGGGCATACACGGCTAGCGGGCCTAAAAACCGGTCCAACAGCACCTTGGCAGATTCTGGTCGTCATATTGTTTCGACGATTGCTGTCGACTCCGAGCATATTTTGATGTGGAACCAGTTGGGTTGGAAAGTTCTTAGCTTTCCAACAATATGTAGAACGTCTCAAATGGAGCCCGTATGTGGCCTGGGCATTCGTTTTACTGAGGCTTGGTCCTGCAGTCCGAACCGGCGACGAGAATAAATTGGACTTCAACTCGGATTGGGCTTCAACCTCCATATTCTCTTGGGCCTTGGTCCAATGCATCCTTGGCATGTTCTCATCATTCTCCCCTTCTTGTTTTTGAGTTGTCCTCGACTCAAAGTCGTCGATGCTCACATAAGTGGTTGTAGCAATTCTTGAAATCATCCATGCATGATCCTGTTGTGCTAAAGAAACAAAAGAACCACCAGACATAGAGGAACTCGGAGTGATAGCATTAGTTTCAAAACAGCCCTCTAATTGATCACATTGTTGTTCAGCAAAAGGAGGTTTCAGATTTACAGAAATATAAATTCTATGTACCATGTATTCATCTTTGTAGTTATATTGCCCAATGACATGAAAAGTGTTTCGAAATAAACATGGCAAATAAGCATTAAAAGAAAGTTTCTCCTTTAAATTATTATATTGCATAGAACATCCAATTCAATATAACCTAAAGTATTTAGAGAAGATAACAACTTCAGCTCATCTTGTGCACTACCAATAGGGAGAAAAGATTTATTTTCAGCACAAGTATTCATTTCCAATGCAGAAGTACCATGTTAATTAGCTTGCTGTGGTGTAGCAACAAGCAAATCATTATAGCATATTTATTTTTTATCACAAGGAACAACAAAATAATCATCTTGTGCCCATAATCTAAGTTAGGCTCAGCCCATAAGTGTGACCTTGGGTCCGGGACAGTGTCGTGAGCCGTAAAATCACTCTACGGATGAAGCCCAACAATAGTTTCCCGGTTCGAGTGTCAAAACTAGGGTCCAAGAGCGTTCCTTGGTTCTATCGTCAAAACCAGAGGCTGGTTACCGGTATTGCCAAAACTGGAATTACCCCCAAGGGATGAGCTACTGGACACGTGAAGGATATCGGGACAAGGCAGAGAAACCAAAGTTGCTACGACTCCATCGTGGCCGTTCATCCAAGTTACTGGGTCTTTTCTAGCCTCTACAGGCCTTCTAGTGTATTTGAGTATGTAATATAGGGGTCTAGATGCAAAATTGCCTTAGGGCTTAAGCTGTAGTATAAATAAGAGGTGGGCTGCCATTAGCTCCCTCTCTTGGCTGGTTTAGGGTTTGCTTAGACTTAGGTTTAGGCAGCCATTTTCATTTCCAAGCAAGAGCTTCGTGTTTAGAGGGTTTTAGAATGATCTAGGGCCAAAGTTGGAGGGTAGGAAGTGGGAGGCAGCTTGGGGAACGAATTCCACCACTTGTACTCACATCTTGTGACCAATTTGAGACAGAATAGAGTGGATTTCGTGGCTGAAGCTTGTGTGTTCCTTCCCTCCCCTTTGCCTTTGGTTTTTGGGTGAAATCTCAAGGGATTTTGGTGCTTTGGTTTGCCTACGAGATTCCCCTTCTCTTTTGCTGTTTTAGACTTGCAAGGACGTGGAGATTATGTCTTAGAACATCTAAATCTTGCTGGATTACCACAAGCAAGTCGGATTTGAGTTTTCCCCCATCTTGCCCAGAGATTGCCTTCTTCACAAGATCTGAAATTCCCACTAATCCTGCGATCCTTTCAGTAGATATTTTGGGAGTAGCTTGGAAATAGGGTCTGGATAGTCTGTGCCAAATATCGTGAAGTTTGGACAAGTTTTGGTCAAGTTTATGTTTTGGGAGCTCAAGTCCCGGAGCTGTACCGGACAGTCCGACGCAACCACCGGACCATCCGGCTCCACCGGACAGTCCAGCGGTGTGTGCCAGAAAGTCCAGCACTAGTGCCTTCTCTGGGTCTCTACCGGACAGTCTGGCGGCTCTTACCGGAGTGTCCGGTGCTACCGAACTATCTGGCCCCTGGCACCGGATAGTCCGGTGTGGCTAGGGCTGCAGCCCCATCTTGTGTTTCGCGCTGTTTGTGTGCGGCGTTTTTGTGTGTGTGCTTCCGCTCTGTGTTCCTCATCGTGTCCTAAGGTCAGTAACCTTTCAGTGGTTCCGTGATCTTGCATGGTTGAGAAGAGAGGGGTTCTGTGGTTAGGTTTTGAGTGTAGACCTATTCACCCCCTCTAGGTCGCTCTTTTGGTCCTCAATTGGTATTAGAGCCAAGTTAGGGTCTTCTATACCTTAACCGGTTCTAGATCCACAGAGAGGTGACCATGGATCAGTCCGTTGGCAAGATCCTAGGGTTCGATGGCTTGGAATTCCCATATTGGAAGGAGCGTATGTCTGCGTTCCTTCAGAGCCAACATTCGTCCACCTGGGATATTTGTCACAATGCTAATTACCAGGTGATCGAGAACCATGTTACCCAACAGCAGCAATGGGAACACGAAGCAAACAACAAGGCAAGGAACTTCTTGCTTACAGCCTTGTGCCATCCAGAGTTTGATAGGGTAGTGCACTTGAAGACGGCACATGAGATCTAGACTACCCTCAGTAACTTCCATAAGGGGACCAGCTAGGTCAAGGCTCAGTTGTTTGAGGTGCATAAGAGACAATATGAGAACTTCTCCCAGCAACCTAGTGAGAGCATCGACGGAATGTTCAGTCATTTTCAATCGATCTTGAACAGGATCCATGCGAATGCGAGAAATGGGGCATTGCCATATGACGACCATGAGCAAGCTTGCAAGCTTCTCTATGCCTTGGATCGGAGTATTTGGCAATTGAAGTTTGAGTATATAGTCGAGTCAGGTGGCTATGAGGCTCTCTCCACAGACGAGCTATATAGCAAGTTAAAGGCTTCGGAGGTTGACGCTCAGGCGCGAGCCAAAATGAGTGGAACAACTCCTAAGAACCTAGCGCTTATGTCTGGCCCAAGTGGTAGTGATGCTGCTAACTTAACCCTTCTATCGGCTATGCTTTGTCTTTGATTTCAACTACGGAGGAGGAACTAGAGGCTCTTGATGATGAAAAGTTGTGCCTTTTGTCCAACAAGTTCCACCACCTCTACTCCAACAGGATGAGCCACAAAAGAGGTAACAAGCTCCAGTGCTATGAGTGCAGGAAGACGGACCACTTCATCGCCAACTACCCCCAGAGGAGAGCTCAGGAGAAGTACTCCGTAAGCAATGACTACAAGAAGAAGGGCGAGTACACCTCTGACAAGAAGAAGGGCTAGTGCAAAGGCAACAAGAAGAAGCGGCCATTCTTCAACAAGAAGGAGTTCGTCAAGCAGTACTAGAAGCACGCCAAGGAGGACGACCGTGCTTTCCTTGCCAGCCTCAGCGATGGTGATGGCAGCTCAAGCGACTCCAGCTCCGATAGTGACGACGATGAAGAGAAGAAGATCGTCGGGCATGCTGGACTCTACTTCTTCAGCAACGAGATCGGCTACTGCACCATGGCCCTTGTGGGCAACCCTGCTGACTCCACTAGCACAGACATCTGCAACAAGTCCAACACCAATCCTCAGGTGAGTGACGATGAGCTTGATGAGAATGCGATGTTTGATGCTTTGAAGAACCAGGATTGTTTGCTTAGAGTGGCTGCTAAGGACGTTAGGCAAGCTAATGCTGGGGTTGCTACTTTAGAGGCTGAGCTTGAGACTTTCAAGTCTAAACTTGCATGTGCTTTGGATGATCTTGCTATAGCTAAGCTAGCATGTGCTGTTGCTGATGAGATTGAATGCACTGATTGTCAGGTCTTAGCTGTTGAATTGACTGAATTACGCTCTAAGCATGCTAGTAATGTAGATTTGCTTTTCTCTACTACTGCAGCGTTAGAGAAATTGAAGGCCAGGCCGACGTTAGGGGAGACTAGGGCTGCTTTGAGGAAGTCTGAAAAGACTGCTAGCCATATTAGTGCTGATTGTCCCAAGTGTGATAGCCTTAGGGATAGGCTTGATGAGATAGCCATAGAGAAGGTTTAGTTAGAGGATGAAAACACCTATCTTAGAACCATTCTCAGCTAGGTTTCGGCCAAGGAGCCACAGCTTGGCATGATGATTTCCTCTTTTAACTTGAGTGACAAGTTGGGGGTTGGCTACCACTACACCCAAGCTGAGTTTGATTAGTTGTATGGGAAGATTGGTGACTTGAGTAGGATTCCTGTGAGTGAGAAGTTTCATGTTACCCACAATAAGCCCAACTTCTAGTTGGACAACCCTAAGGATGGTGTGTGGATAGATAAGCCTAGGGAGACACCTAAGGATGGTGTGTGGACTCCCAAACCTAACGAAGTGAGGAGTCCACTTGACACTCTTCCTAAGAAGAACACTGTTGACTCACCTCCTGAGAGCTCCAAGCAAGGGACTAAGAGGAATGCTCCTTGTGAGCCCAATCCTCAGCAAAAGAGCCAGCCTAAGAACCAGAGCCAACCTAAGAGTGCTCCACCCAAGAGGTACATGTGTGACTATTGCTATAGGGAGGGTCACTTGGTGGAGTTTTGCTACTGCAGGTTGAGGGCTGAGCGCAGAGAGGCTGAGTAGAGGAATGAGGATAGGTTCTACCAGGGTGGTAGACCTAATGTGGCACCTCGGCATGGGATAGGCGAGACCGCTGGCCACATTGTGTAGGTAGAGGTGAGGGAGACCGCTTTCCTCACGGTGCTCTAGGTGATGGACGCTTTGCCGGCAGGGCACCAGGTCATGAGCAATACGATTTTGGTCCACCTCGCCAAGGCTTTGAGAGCTACTACGAACCATGCTTTCCTAAACGAGGTGGTCGGCAGCTTTAGGCTCCGCGTGTGTTTGGGGATCGGATGTTTGATTGTGATTTTGCTAACCCCACTTTTGAGCAGATGGCTCGACACTGGTTTACTTCCTTTCTGACTAACCCTAGTGTCAGACCATATGCTCACCCTATGACACGCTATTGATGCAAGACGGAGGCCTGGAGGACATATGGCTCATGGATTCTGGTTGTTCGCGCCACATGACCGACAATCACAGATAGTTCTCTAGTCTCACCCCAGTGAACTCCAACGAGCACATCATTTTCGAGGGATAAAGGTACAGGTAAGGTAAAGGGAGTTGGCGTTGTTCCAGTTTCTAAGCGGTTTATCCTGAGGGATGTTCTTTGGTTGCTAACCTTGGTTACAACCTTCTCTCTGTTTCACAACTTCTTAATGAAGGATTTGAGGTTCGTTTTAAGAAGGCCTGTTCTCTTGTTTTGGATTCTCAAAAAGATCTTGTTTGCCCGGTTGTGCCTTTTGGGATGGTGTTTCTGGTGATACTGCACCTGTTATAGCTCCAGAACCTGCTGCTATGCTTTTAGAGGATGATGAGGGAGCTCCAGTACAATCTCCTTCGACTACCTTGGAGCAACCTCTCCAAGATCGACTCATACATGCAGCAGGGCCCGCTGAGGAACCAGGGGAGGTGACCACTGAGATATAGCCGTCTCGAATGGTCCAGCGAGATCACCCTTCAAGGAACATCAATGGTGGCCTGAATGAGCGAGTGACAAGATCCAGGTCCACTTCTCTTGTTGTTTGCGCACACTCAGCTTTTATTGCTTCTTTTGAGCCCCATGATGATGGACACGCTATGTTTGGTCCAAACTGGGTCAATGCCATGCGTGAGGAGCTAGAAAATTTTGAGAGAAACCAAGTTTGGGTTTTAGTCGAGCCTCCACCACAATGCAATCCCATAGGAACCAAGTGGGTGTTTAAGAACAAGTACGGTGAGGATGGAGTTATGGTGAGAAATAAGGCTAGGCTAGTTGCTCAGGGTTTTTGCCAGAAGGTGGGTATTGACTATGAGGAAACATTTGTCCATGTAGCTCGAATAGAAGCCATTCGCATTCTTTTAGCTTTTGTAGCTTCAAAGGAGTTCAAGCTATTCCAAATGGATGTGAAGAGTGCATTCTTGAATTGGTTTATAGAGGAAGAGGTCTATGTGAGGCAACCCCCAGGCTTTGAGCATCCCAAGTATCCTAACCGAGTGTTCAAGTTGCAGAAGGATTTGTATGGCTTGAAGCAAGCTCCCGGGCTTGGTATGAGAGACTTAGGAAATTCCTAGTGAGTCAGGGTTTCAAGATGAGGAGTGTGGATAAGCCTCTCTTTCTTCAAAGGCATGGCAAAGACCTTTTGATTGTTCAGATATATGTGGATGATGTCATCTTTGGTGGCTCTTCTCATGCACTTGTGAGCAAGTTTTCAGAGCAGATGAGGAAGGAGTTCAAGATGAGCATGATGGGGGAACTTCAGTTCTTCCTTAGGCTCTAGATCAAGCAGACACCCGAAGGCACCTTCATCCACCAAAGCAAGTACACAAGGAACCTCCTTCAGAAGTTGACATGGCGAATGCATTGTCATAGATGACTCCTATGAGTACCTCTACCATGATAGATAAGGACGAAGAAGGCAATGAGGTTGATCAGAAGATGTACTGAGGGATGAACGGGTCCTGATGTACCTGATTGCTATGAGGCCAGACATACAATTTGCTGTTGGTCTGTGCGCTCGTTTTCAAGCTTCACGAAGGGCATCACGCCTCACCGCTGTTAAGCGGATCCTACGGTATGTCAAGTTCACCTCGGAGTTTGGCTTGTGGTACTCTGCGGATTCCTCTCTTGCGCTCCTTGGCTTCAGAGATTCTGACTTTGCTGGGTGCCGGTTAGAACGCAAGTCTACTTCCGGTTCATGTCAGTTTTTGGGTATGTCTTTAGTCTCTTGGTCTTCTTGAAAGCAGTCTAGTGTAGCTCTTTCCACATGTAAGGCAGAATATGTTGCTGCTGCTCCCAGATTATTTGGATGCTTGCTACCCTTAAGGACTATGGCCTAACCTATGGGAGGATACCTATCTTGTGTGATAGTTCTAGTGCTATCAGTGTTGCTAAGAACCCAGTGCTCCATTCTAGAATCAAAGACATAGATGTGAGGTATCACTTCTGAGAGATAGCTATGGGAAAGGCCTCATTGATATAGTTCATGTAGCGAGTGAGAACCAAGTGGCTAATATCCTAACTAAACCCATAGAGCTAGAAACTTTAACCGTTTGAGAGGGGAGTTAGGGGTTTGCTTTCCCTTTCAGTCAGGGGGAGTTTTGGTTAGCTTTTAGGTTTTGTTTTGAGTTTCTTTTGCGTTGGCTTTCTTTTGCTTCTTTTGCATCATTTGTATCATATTCATGCTTTGCATTTCATTATGTACATTTTGTAGTATACACTAGCACATGAGCTCTTATGGTATGATATGCTAGTATTTTCTTGTGCTATGTTGTACAGTGCTTGCTTGATCATGGATGGCCTAAGCTCTTTTGGATCTAATGCATACTATGTGAGCTTGGTCATTTTGTTTTCCTGAAAATCTCAAACATGATCACCACTTGACTTAGCTACCTAGCATGTGTAGGAGTGTTGGATGCTTATGCTATCTCTCCATGCTTGGTTTTGCTAGTTGTTTACCTTTGCTAGTTCATGCCTAAGCATTTTATGATACCTTGCTTAAATCTGAAAATTAAATTAATTGACTGCAATTGGTATATGTTTGAGCTGAAATAAAAAGATCTAGGTGGATTTGCTTTGTCTCACTGACTTGGTTTGAGATTGCTCACTTTTGCACTTTGGTGAGAACTTGGACCTAGCTGTGAATGACTAAAACTTTGTCTTAAGCTTCTGTCGGTCTTTTCAGGCCTAGCCTTGGCATTGGTTTGTAAGAAGTGGCATGACAGGCAAATAACCCCTAGCACCTAAGTAAAGGCTGCTTGAAATGAAATTTGTCTAAATGTGAGTATTGCAAGTCTCCGAATTGCTTATGGCTTGTTGGATATGCTCTGGTTAGGATTAGCTCATCTTGTATGCATTGCTAGCATTTTGCTGTTCATGCCTATCTTGCTAGATGGCAGTCATTTTGGTGATGTTTTCTTTTAACCAAACCAGAAATTCATGCCTTTCTCCTGAACTGTATTGATAGGTTCATTTGAGCTTGTTGTATGCCCCGTAGCCCACACATGCTTTGTATGCTAGAGCTTGTATCTACTAGCTTTGCATCCCTTTTGAGCTCTTTGTTACACCTAATTGCACTTGCACAACATGTTTCTTAGGGGACTTGATGTGTGCATTGTCAACAAGGGGGATAGGTAACAACCACCTGTGTTCAAGGGGGAGAATCCTTGGAACAGGGGGAGTTGGGAGAGTGCATCATTCCATGGGGAGAGTTGCATAGTGAGATGAGCTGAAATGCAGGGAGAGTTGGAGTTTTAGCATGCTCTATTGGCCAGTTGTGTTGAGCCCTTGCCTCTTTCTGGAGAAGCTGGTCCTTTGCTTCTAGCATGACTGTGTTGAGCCTGCCTCTTTCTTAAGGGGTCATGCTTTGTTGATCGGCTGCGTTGGGCAGTTTCCCTTGTCTTAGGGGGCCGATCTTTTGGCTTTGCTTTTGTTCACTTCTTGTGCTCCCGTTTCTGCCTTTCTTTGGCTTTTGGGCACTTAAGTGGATTTTCTTTGTTTTCTTTTCCTCTGTTGTTCCTTGTTATGCTTTTCTTTTCTCTGTCTATGATTTCAGGTGGTTGGTAAGTGTGGCAGAACCGCCGATTTAATCCAGACTAAGCACATTTGCCTCCTCTGGCTTGTAATGTGATTAGGCCAAACTAAACCCGGTCGTCCGTCGAGAGTCATTTGACTCCTGATATTACCTTTTCCCAGAGGAACCGACATCATACACATCTGACCCACGATGGAGCCACAACAGATACATCATCACAGGCAGTTGAATAGCATAAAATTAGACTTAGTTACAAACCAGTTTTTACATAAAATACAAGTTCAACATAATGTTATAAGGTAGCAAGTTTGAAAGTTTCTCGCAGCGGAATTTTAAGTTTAGAGGTCATTATGATATCACCAAAAGATTTGCATTCAGAGGTAACAACATCGAGCCCACCGATGTTGCCCTTGTGCCACTCATGTCGTTCAACCTAAATGAGGACATGCTCCGCCTCCAACACAAGTGCAGACCATGAATTCCATACCTGCGCTCAAAATATTGGGGGCAAACCCTGAGTACTAATTACTCAGTAGGTCTTAATGGATTTGGCTTACGGCTGACGCGAAGCGGCTTACTAGCAAGTGGATCCTTAGCCTTTAGTTTTAAACAACAACATGTGTAACATAAGTAGCAAGTTTTCATCATTTGTATGACTTCCAACATAAAAGTAACTTGCGGTAAAGTAAACAGTTCAATTCAAACATGTGGTATTCCAAAATCATGAGTATTAAAAACCAGAGTTTTTAAGTAGTTACTACGTTGCTCGACAGTGATATTGGCATTCCCACACCTGGTAGGCACCAGCGATTCGAATCGATTTTTAATTCCCGGGAATAACTATCATGCCAGGGGTATATGCTTACTAGCCATCGCGTTCCCACATATAGCCCCCATCTCCACCTGTCTTGTCCCAAGATTCAAAGCGCCCCCACCTAACCCCCGGGTTGTGCCCCCTCAGGAGCGATACCACAGTTCTCTGGGTCAGCCCTCCCTCGAGTACAAGCGCCCCCAGGCCCATCGGCCTCCAGCAAGTGGATGGGCGGAGCCTCGAAAACTCCGGACAAACCCAAGTAAGACTTCACCGGTCCCATTTCCCGGTTAAGCACACTAGCAATGTTATGCCGATCAGCAGACGAACAGCGGACGGGCCTTAAACGACTCGGGCGGAGTCCAAAGTGCAACCTTATGAAAAGCATATACTGAAATAAATCTCCGTCCGGTCTCCATTTAATTCATGAGCAACAATAATAATGACATAACTGTAAGCTTTTGTAACTTTGAAAACACCTACGAGACGAGTTCACACACTCGTGTCTACTCGTACCTAGCAATTTCTAGGCATACTCGTCCTACGAACTCTATGTATAGGTGCTAGGGCCAGGGCGGCCAGGGAGTCTAATGCAACTGGTTTCAAGCAACTCCTAATGCAAATGCGTAATTATCAAGTATAATTTGTTTGCTGGGTTGAGTATGGTCCTGCCTACCTTCCTCGTTAGAGTCAGTAGCTGCCTCCTGAGCGGAGTCGGGCCCTTGCTGTTGGTCCTCTGGCTCTTGGTGCAGCTCCTCCTCGGGCTCTTCCGCGACGGGTTGGTTCGGCGGTTGTTCTTTGTTCGCGGAATCTATATCCATGACAGGGTGCAATTGGAGCTTGTATTAGTGCAATGCTTGCTTCAGGATGCGAGTGCAATGCAAGGAATCAGGGTTTATGGAATAACATTATGTATTTTCGTGATGAAACTTGTTTAGCTTTAAGAAATCGTACAAGCCATCACCTATGATAACCTAGCTTGTCACATAACACAATGTGGGGGTGTGACGGGGTAGCATTGATCCACAAGAAACGACCGAAGATATTTGAACCTTATTAACCCTAGCTAGCTTAGCGTTACCATCATGCATTTCTAAAACCGTAGTGAAAACCTACATTGCATCCCAAAACAACGACTAAGGTTTACATACTCCTATGCTTCCAAATATGACCCATGGTGGCATTTATTAATGTACTAGTCTCATAATTTCTATTACTTACTTACATAGGTTTTATGTCTACCATTTTCGAAATAGGTCAACCTTACATGTATAGCCTCTCGTTTTCAGCGGTGAGCTACTTTCAACAATTAGAATTCAGATAAACACTATGAAGTCCCCTATGGCTTAATTTTTATTTAGACCCCTTGTCTTTTGCTAATTATAAGCTTAATTGCTAGGCAGGGGTAAAACAGTAAATAAACAATAAGCATTTAGGCTATCAAATTTTATACTAAGCTTAGGTATGCTAGTAAGGCTTCTGCCCAAACTTTAGGATTTTTGGTCCTCATTTATACCACATTTCCTATTTATTAAGTTATTTCTGCATGAATTCATTATTTTCAAAATACTAACTAAACTTGACATGCATAGTACCCCCTTTCAACAGCGAGCCATTTATACTACAGGGAGCACAAATAAAATGTGTAAAACTATTTAGAGCACAACTTCTATGTAATTATCATTTCTTCAATTATTTCTATGCTAAAACTACCTACAGGGGCAAAATGGTAATTAAACAGGGAACCTTTGAGCTACCAAAAATCATAGTGAGCCTATATACCCTAATTACCCTGCTGTTCAAATTTGGCAGTTTTTGGAGATCATTTAGTTCACCTTTCTTATTTATTAGGGTTTTTCATGCTTGCATAAAATCAGGGGCAAATTGGTACTTTCCTACTCAACCATCATATTCACTAGACAGATCTATTCAAAAGGATTACAATGCAACTAGTTTGGTATTTTTTTGATTTTTATTGAATTTTCTATGATTTTTCAAAGGTTTCTGCCGAAATAATTAATTTAAAAGGAAAATCATTAGATCCAGGGGCTAGATTGTGATTGTTTCGAAACCCCAGGGGCTAGTACGCAAGACTTGCAAGACTCAGCGTACAGCGCGGTGGACCGATTTGCGAATATGGAAAAAGCAGGGGCCGGATCTAAAATTTGCCCGGCCCCCTTCTTCTTCCTCGCGACGGCCGCGGCCGCGCGGGAGGAAGCGCGCGCGCCGGCGAGCCGGAGCTCGCCGCGGCCGCGACACGGGTTGGGGAGGGTGTTCCCCATTCGGGGCTTCTACCTTGAGGTGACGGCGTCGTCGAAGAGGGCGTGGACGAGGTGGACGGCGGCGGTGAACTGGCGCGTCGCGACGTCGAGGTAGGGGCTGATCTCGGCGCTCGGGAGGGGAATGGCGACGAGGTCTAGGGTGCGAGGTGCGCGGGAGCGAGGCGAAGGTCGCGGTGTAGGTGTGGAGGCACGGGGAGCGACGGAGGGGAGGGCGCGAGCTCGAGCTCCGAGCTCGGCTCCAATGGCGAGCGCGCACTGCCGGGCGTGGGGAGCGAGGGAGACGAAGGCCGAACGCATGAATGAGCTCGGGGAAAGGAGGCCGGGCCTCGCCCTCGCCTTGAAGGCGCGCCGTGCGCGCTGTCGGCGGGCGGCAGCGGCGCGTGGCCACGGCGGTCGGGGAGGCCGGCGCGTGGCCACGGCGCTCAGAGGCCAGCGCTGCGTGGGCACGCCCGGGCGGGGAGGGAGGAGAGAGGCGCGCGGGTGAGCTGGGTCTGTGGACCGATGAGGCTGACAGGTGGGGCCAAGGCCGGGGATGAAGAACAAGGCGCATGGACCGGGTGCATGGAGCGAGGGAGCCGGTGGGGCCCACAGCTGCGGGTGTCGGGCGGGAACCCGCAGCCCTGCCAGGTGGGACCCATCTGTCATAGGCTCATGAGAAAAAGAAAATCCCGAAAAATGAAAAATGGGATTTGACCACTAACCAGGTTTCTGAATTTTACAAATTTGACCAATTTACGAGCCGAATTTGAAATGGACCCAATTGAATGAAATGTTGTACCCTTTGAGATCTACAACTTTGTCAAAAGCACCAAGTTCAAATTCTGGCTCTACATTTGATTTAAATTTGAATTTAACTATCAGCCCTCAGTTTGGACTGAGAACTGTTTTCCTTAGATAATTCAAATGTCCTATTTCTAGCCATTTTCTCCCAAAAGCCTTTTTGACAAAGTTGTTCAAGATTTCATGGCCTAAAACTTTCCCAATTGGACCTTTGCATGAAAAGGACTCTAGGATATAGTAAAATGAAGAATTCTAAATATGTCAGATTTGGAGTGTGTTTGTTGGGTAACACCAAGGGACCTTTTACACTAAGTTAAGCCCATTTTCCAACCAAGCTATAATTGACAAAGTTGTTTAACACCTTAATACCTACAAGTTTGGTATAAAAAGTTTCACCTAAATCTCCATAGGATTTAAGTTATGCTCACATTTATAGCGTCATTTTTGCAAAACTGAGTGTATCACTTAACTATTTTCATCATGTTTGTTCATATGACTCAAATGCACATTAGCACGAGATGAGATGATGCTTATGAGAAATAATTAAACAAAGTATGCACATGATCATGCTCAGGAGATGCCTAGGGCATCACAGTAAGGGTGTTGGCAAGGCACTCATCAAGGGGGAGATTGAGGGACTCAAGTGTACCGAGTCTGGTCTTTCGTCCTAACTGTGATGAGCACTTGTCAACACTGAAGACTCACTGAAGGAAGAGCGAGCACCTCCTAAGTGTGACCTGGAGGAAAGACCTCTCGAGTGGACTGAGAGCCGGTGCCCAAGTGTCACCATGGCGTGACAAAATCCATGCTAAGTGGACCGTCAGGTGGCTTGGTTTGATGCCCAAGTTAGGCTAGGCCCATAAGTGTGACCTTGTGTCCGGGACTGTGTCATGAGCCATAAAATCACTCTACGGATGAAGCCCAACAAGCTTTCTCGGTTCGAGCATCAAAACTGGGGTCCAAGAGCGTTTCTTGGTTCTATCATCAAAACCAGGGGCTGGTTACCGGTATCGCCAAAACCGGAGTTACCCCCAAGGGATGAGCTACTAGACACGTGGAGGACAGCAGGACAAGGCGGAGAAACCAAAGTTGCTAGGACTCCATCATGGCCGTGCATCCAAGTTATTGCCGTCTTTTCTTGCCTCTACAGGCCTCCTAGTGTATTTGAGTCTGTAATATAGGGGCCTAGATGCAAAACTGCCTTAGGGCTTAAGCTGTAGTATGAATAAGAGGTGGGCTGCCATTAGCTCCCTCTCTTGGCTGGTTTAGGATTTTCTTAGACTTAGGTTTAGGCAGCCATTTTCGTTTCCAAGCAAGAGCTTCATGTTTAGAGGGCTTTAGAGTGATCTAGGGCCAAAGTTTGACGGTAGAAAGTGGGAGGCAGCTTGGGGAACGAATTCCACCTTTTGTACTCACATCTTGTGACCAATTTGAGATGGAATAGAGTGGATTTCGTGGCTGAAGCTTGTATGTTCCTTCCCTCCCCTTTGCCTTTGGTTTTTGGGTGAAATCTCAAGGGCTTTTGGTGCTTTGGTTTGCCTACGAGATTCCCCTTCTCTTTTGCTATTTTGGAATAGCAAGGACGTGCAGATTATGTCTTAGAACATCTAAATCCTGCTGGATTACCACAAGCAAGTTGGATTTGAGTTTTCCCGCTTCTTGCCAAGAGATTGCCTTCTTCACCAGATCTGAAATTCCTGCTAATCCTGCGATCTTTTCAGTAGATCTTTTGGGAATAGCTTGGAGATAGGGTCTGGATAGTCTGTGCCAAATATCGTGAAGTTTGGACAAGGTTTGGTCAAGTTTTTGTGTTTCGCGCTGTTTGTGTGCGACATTTTTGTATGTGTGCTTCCACTCCGTGTTCCTTATCGTATCCTAAGGTCAGTAACCTTTCAGTGGTTGCGTGATCTTGCACGGTTGAGAAGAGAGGGGTTTTGTGGTTAGGTTTTGAGTGTAGACCTATTCACGCTCCTCTAGGTCACTCTTTCGGTCCTCACTATGAGGCATAGTCATTGAATCTTTGAGGGGAACATCTCCTGCCATGGTTAGTGAAAACAAGACTGAGAAAACGAAACAAGATTATCCCTATTTAGTAGGTAGATGCAATCTCTCACACTCAAGCGTGTAACAAGCGCTTGCAAATGTTCATAGCATGCACTGCAAAAGACGATGGCTACCTAGAAGAAGCGACGGCGACCAAGGGGCAATAACACACCTGTAGCATGGGATGATTGCAAGATCGACCTGTGCTCCTCCAGAGTATAGATGTGGATCTTTGGGAAGGCACAATATGTAGCAAGGAATAGAAAATTCAAAATCAGATAGCAAAGTTGAATAAGTGTCCAAAGTATTTGCCAAATTTGCTAGCCTAAACGTGCCCCTAGAAATAGTTTAAGCAAAGAAGAGATACAATAAAGTACAAAGAGCACAAAGGATGCAAACACTTCTGATTTTTTTTTCCTTTTCTCTTTTTTTTTGTGCGGCTCTTTTTTATGCACTTGTCTTTTTCTTGCTTTTTTTTATCTCAAAAAGTGCCGCAAAACAAGATACAACTCCACACAAACACAATCTCTCGTCTATAAATCACAGATTTACTACTCAGAGTTGCACAGCCGATTAGACAATCATAACGACCTGAAATGCAAAAACTTACAATACCAAAGTTGTAGCTCTGATTTTTCTCTTTCTTTACGGTATATGGAACACCTATTTTGGGCAAGGAAGGGTGGAGATACTGACCCCCGAAATACAGACTGCTTAAGAAATTCTAGGTCACAAATAGTTTTACTCCCAACAGATATTACGCCCTGGTAACAACGTTTTCTGGAAATCTCACAATTGACAAAGTTGTAGATAATTTCATAAGCTTTTGAAAAAGTACTAGAACACTAAATTCGAAGTTCGGATGAGGGATATATCATAAAAAAACGAACTAGACAAAGACAAAACCAATCTACATGGGGTGACGGGGTGGAAACGGACACGATGTCACCAAGCAAAACTCAAACAAATCCACGATCCCGATCTAAACCAGTAACAAGGCTATGAACAAGAACACAAACTCAAAGATGTGGACTCTGAAATCAAATTATACAAAGGCTAAACGTGGTGATAGTACAAGATGAGCTACAAACCCTAATTTTTTATGGCTTTTTGTGGACTTTAGGAATATAAATCACTCAAACTAAGGGGTACACGATAATATACCTCACGGAAAACCTAAAGCTCTGATTACCACTTGATGGGGGAAGGGGATCCTGATCTTCCGAGAGGTATGGATAAGTCGGTTTAGGGGTGGTGAACACGACGTTAGTGAAGAAGGCTCTTAGCGGAACGATCGAATCCTTGCAATCACTACATCACTACTACGATGGTTATTGACCATGTGAAGCATGCAATTGACCTCGCCAAGAAGGCTATCGTTCCTGTAATGCAACCGAGAGAACACCAGCAAGAACGAGGATAACGCAATCAAGATTAATCTTGTGCTCACAAGTTGGGGTTTCACAAACCGATACATGACGAAACTATTCTTGACAGACTAATCTAAGCAAAACCCATCTACTCTAATGATGGCAACAGAATATATACAAGAGAGAGGTCTAGGGGTGGCCAAGGAGGTGGCCATGCAACCCTAGGGCGTACAAGGGCAGCGGGCTCAAAAACCGGTCCTATGGCACCTTGGCAGATTCTGGTCATCATATTGTTTCCACCATTGCCGTCGACTCCGATCGTATTTTGATGTGGAACCAGTTGGTTTGGAAAGTTATCTTCTTAGCTTTCCAACGATATGTAGAACGTCTTAAACAGAGCCCGTATGTGGCCTGGGCGTCTGTTTTACTGAGGCCTGGTCCTGCAGTCCGAACCGGCGATGGGAATAAATTGGGCTCCAACTCGGATTGGGCTTCAACCTCCATATTCTCTTGGGCCTTGGTTCTATGCAACCTTGACATGTTCTCATCAACTAATGCACTAAGGAACAAGATCTCAAGCTTTCAATAGCTCACAGATGAAACAGTGGTGGGCGGAGTTCTTGAACAATTACAGGAGTACATCACAGCATGCCCCCACCATGGAATGGAACAATGGCTGATCATCCCGAACTTCTTTCATGGATTAAACCGTGCTGCACAAGAGCACCTGGATGCAGCCGCCGGAGGATCCTTCCTGTCCTTAAGTGTCAGAACTGCAAAAGTGCTCATTGAGAAGATGATCACCAATCAAGGATGGAAAGAAGAGAGGTCTAGTACCTGAACCCGTGGATTCCATCAAATCGACAACGCACACATGCTCGCCGCCTAGATGGACCTTTTACTGAAAAAAGCTAGGAGACACTCCAGAGACCACGTGAGTCCATGCCCTTGACACTCGCATGACTTGTGAAGTGTGTGGGGGCATAGGGCACTCGAGCAACAGCTACTCCGAAACTAGACCGGAGGACGCAAACTTCACTGACGACAATTCTAGCTTCAACAATGGGAATCGTCCTCAACCAAGATGGAATTGAAGGCCATATATCCCTTTCTTTGGACAAGGTAACTCCTCAAGTAATTCACAGCAGTTTAACAAACCTAATCAGTTTAATCAAAAAGCAGTGAATGATAGCATTAGTAAAAAGTTTCATGCTAATGATAGGCTTTTTGAGTCAATTTCTATTCAAATGAAAACTTTGAACAGTGATATGAAAAACCAACTGAGTTTTAACAAAATGCTAGAAACACAAATAGCTTTGTTAGCTGTTTTTTTGCCTAACACCAATGCGGGAAAGCTTCCGGGTTAATTGGAACCTCCGCCCAAGGAACATATAAATGCGGTTGCCACTAGGGGTGGTAAGTCCACATAGGACCCCCCACATCCTAGTATTGCAGTGGTAAGTCCACATAGGACCCCCCACATCCTAGTATTGCAGGTAAAGAGTAGGAGAAGACTACCGAACTCGAGGAAAAGTATGACATTGAGAACAGACCTAGAATAGAAGAGAAAGCAGCACCAAAGTCGCTTCCACATGAATTTTATGACAGAACGATGCTACCCTTTCCTCCTCGCAACAAGAAGGCTGCCTCTCATGAACAATATAGTAAGTTTGTCGAGGTAATTAAGAAATTATACGTCCTCAACAATACAGTAAGTTTGCTGACGTATGCCAAATACTTAAAGGATGTCCTCAACAATAAGAAGCCCTTACCATCCGCAGAAATTGTGCACTTAACAGAATAGTGTAGCGCAACTATACTCAACAAGCCGCCATAGAATAAAAAGACCCCGGAAGTCTCACCATTCCACGCTCAATTGGGAACCAATTGTTCGATCAAGTCTTATGTGATCTCAGAGTTAGCATCAGCGTTATGCCCAAAGTAGTCTTTGACAAATTAAGTCACACTGCACTTGCCCTCACTGCAATGTGCCTGCAGCTTGCAGACCAGTCCATTTGACATCCCATAGGGATCACCGAGCATGTTCCGGTGAAATCCGGAATTTCCTCATCCCTGTGGAATTTGTAGTATTGGACATGGAGATCAATGCCAAGACACTGCTCATCCTTGGGTGGCCCTTTCTGAGCACTGCAGACGGAAGCATCAATGTCAGGGCTGGACAAGTCCACCTCAACATCAACGGCATGAGGGAAAAATTTTGTCTTCAAGCCAAAAGTGGAGCAGTGCAACTAAGTGAAAGTATTTCGCTACCAAACTCAAAGATATGTGCCTAAGGCCTACATCCAAGCAGACGCCTCTGGGAAAAAGGCGGACAGCCTCATTCCATTCATAAAGTGGAAATTAGACCATGAAGCTGCCATCCGACAAAGAGAAGAGTTAGAGCGACAAGAGGTGAGACTCAAGAAGGCTAGTCCCAAACCCTAGGAAACAGGAGGCAAAGCTCCTGTAAGCAAGGATAGAGCCAATGAACCATCTAGACAGCAAAAGAATGTCGCTTAAAGGATCAAATAGTCGCGACCCCATACGTACATGTGCACAAAACACCAAAAGGAAGAGTGTGGGTTGCCCATGCCAACAGGTAAAGTGGCATTATAATCAGGCGACATATTTATTTTCCGCCAAATTTAAATTTCCATACTCCACTGCATATTTAAGTTTTCTTCTTGCATAAATCTTATTTTCCTCAAATAGCTTCTTTTTACTTCATGCATTCCAAAAAAAGGGTGGCATGGCCGGCCAAGACTAGGCCTGGTCGCGCAGCCACCCCCTATCCCTCTCGCGAAACAAAGCTGCAAGGGGTAGCAGAGTGGCCGTCCGGCATGCACTCATGGCACCTGGCCAGCACTCTCTTGCCCATGCCTCATCAAGCACCTAAACTAGCCTATAATGCACCTCTCTCCCTCTTGCATGCATGCACATGGGTTCAAAGGGGGGCCACATGGCCGCCCGGCCTAGGAAAGTGGCTGCCTGCCCCCCTAGCTGCACCACCACGCAAGGTTTTCAGCTTCTTTCACATCCCATCACCGGTAAGCAAGCCATCATGGCCGCCCGACCATCTTGCCTACCGCTGTGAAATGGGTGTAAACCATTCATGTCCCGTCCGCATGACAGAGCACTCAAGTGATCTCTTGACCTCCTCCAGTGGCCAGCCGACTGCCCATCATTGCCGCCCAACCTACTCCACCAGCTGCTCGGCCCCTCTACTACTCATTGTTGCATCCTTTCTGCCCCCTTCATCATCACTCATGAGCACTCAAGCACCAGACATGGCATCATGGCCGGCCAACCGGCTATCATGGCCGCCCAGCCTCCATCTTGTTCCCTTTCAATGCATGCTACTGCCCTCACTCTCACGCATGCGCACACGGCAAGCATGGCTGCAACCCATGGCCGGCCGACCAGGGGCAATGGCCGCCCGGCCACCTGCCTCTCTCGTTCGCCTATAAATACCATCCCCCTTGCTCCATTTCCCTTCACACCACCAGCAGCAAGCAGTACCCTCTCTTCTTCCTCTCTAAAATTCTCACATAGTGTTTAATCAAGCACTCTCGCTTAGTTAAATTAGGACCGAATAAAATTATGTTAACCAAATAAAATTCATGCTAGTCTCTCTCTCATTTTATGTAGAACGAGAACGTTTTGTGGAGGCTCTGGACTGCAAGGATGCTAATATTTGGACGACTAACCCGCTAACGCTAATATTTTCTGTCGCCTTTGTGTATTATTTTCTGCCCCTGTCTTGCATGATGAAACGAGCATTCAAGAAGGCGAAGAAAGTGGTAATCAAGGCTGGGCAGCACATCCATTTGTCCTTCGGCTTGTCCAATCCGTGAAGCAGGCACTCATGGTCGGCTTCTGAGGGGATTTCGTGAACACGGAGGCACCCAAAGAAATTCTAACATTGTCTACCAACCGACCGGTGTTGCTGCTCGACTCGCACATCACGCCCCGTGGCCAGGATGATGCGGAGGTGTTAAGGCTTCTTCACCAGAAACCTTACAACCTGACCAAGTACATTGACGAGCTCCTCCTTTCCAGCACTGGCATGCTGGACGAGTTCGACGAAGTGTTTCGAGCCATCGGCTGGGAGAACTTCACTGAAATTCTAGAGGAGGGGAATTGTACTCCTCACGAAGGAATTCCTCATGGCACTGCACATTGAGGAGAAGCAAGATGGTACGACTATCTATTTCTGACTCTTTAATTCTTAATACGCACTTACATTGCGTCAGTTCAGTAATCTTCTGGGGTTCTCGTCACACTGCTCTGTAGCTGACGAACCCGTGGACTTTTGAAAGAGGTAGCTGGGGACGATGCTTCATGGAAAAAGAGCATCACGAATATTGAACATCCTACCATGCGTTTTCTTGCTCGCTGGGTCACCATAGTTGTTTTCACGTGGGATGACACCCGCTAGGTCACAGTAGAGGATGTCAAGTGCCTCTACGCTATGTGGAGAAGGCAAAAGTTTGCTCTAGTGCTTAGCATGGTTTATCACTGGCTAGGGCTAGTTCATAATAGCAACACCATTTCGATCACGTCATTCGTGATGAGAATCTCTAATGGTTTGGGAGCTTTAGCAAATGTTGTTGTAGCCTTCATGCCAAAGATGGAAGAACATTTTGAGAACAGACTTAGCAGTTGGAAAGGCAAACATCTATCTGCAAGGGGTCGACTAGTACTAATTAATTCCTTGTTGAGTAGTCTCCCATATACATGATGTCATTCTTTGCCATATCCAAGGGGTACTCCAAATTGTATTACTTTCGATCTAGGTTCTACCGGCAAGGAAACAAAACAAAGAAGAAAATGGAACATTTTATGTCAACTCAACGATCAAGGTGGCCTTGGGATCATTGACCTAAAGATTAAGAATATTGCACTACTGAGCAAATGGTTGTTTAAAATCCTTACTACAGGTGGCACGTGGCAACAGTTACTTACAAACAAGTATCTTGGATCCAAACCACTTGTGCAAGCCGAGTGGAAGCAACAAGACTCCCATTTTTTGTCAAGTCTAATGAAGGTGAAGGAAGACATCCTTCGCTTCGGATCCTTCACTATTAGAGATGTTAGAGGTATGTGAAAAAAGCCATGTTTGTCGGTGTCTCTTCACGAATTTTGCCAAAAATCTAACGAGAAGGTTGTGGCCCGAGTGTCCGGAGCGTTGGACGCTCGGCGCCCCACCGTTTCTTTTTTATTCTATTTTGTCATTCCCACAACCTTGTACTTCAATTATATTTTGTTAATTAGTATTTTTTGTCACATGGTCTACATTATGACGTACTGCTGTAGTTAAATAAATATGTTATTGATGCTCCATAAGTTATTTTTTATGTTGCGTCCACTATTTTTTCGATGATGAGAATATCAATTTACAGTGTTGCAACCATAGGGTCATGGTTTATACTAGTAATACGAAATGTTGTAGTTAAATGGTTGTTTTGTAAAGCACACTACAATGATTATTGGGCAAATCTTTTTGATGAACATGATGAATTTTCAATTTAAGTTATTGATGTTGCAAAAGTTGAGTTTTAGTGTTGCATACACTATTTTTCGGTGTTGAGGATATGCATTTTCAATATTACTGTGATGGAGATTTTTCTTTTGAATCGGGATGAATGAGTACGATTTTTTGATTGAAGTTATTGATGTTGTAAAAGTTGAATTTTATTGTCGCCTGCACTATTTTTCGATGTTGAGAATATACATTTCCAATGTTGCACTGAATATCGATGTAGTTTTCTCTTGAATCTGGATGAACGCGATGGATTTTTTATTCGATTTATAGATGTCGCAATGGTTGAATTTAAGTATTGCATACACTATTTTTTCGATATTCAAGATATGCATTTTCAATGTTACACGGATCTTGCTCTTGTTTTTTATACTGTAGGAACATAAGCCGATGTTGTGGTGGGATTTTTTCCCCTTAAATTTGATGGATGCACGGATTTTTTTATTCCAAGTATTTGATGTTGTAAAAGTTGATTTTCAGTATTTTGTATACTATTTTTCAATGTTGATTATATACATTTTCGATGTTGCAGACGCCGTCCGACTGCTAGCGCCCGGATTAGACGCCCAGGCGCTAGCAGGTGAGGCACATTAGACTATGTTCACCAGCTAGCCCATTTTGGGTGTCCAAACACTGTGTGAGCTGTAGACAGAGAGGAACGCAGTTGGAACAGTGAATATGCGGGGTTGGATGGGGCTCACTGGTGAACGTAGTCTTAGGCATACATCGAAGAGTCAATTCATTCTCGGCCATTATAAAAGTTTGCAATTCTTTCTCAGCCATCAGAAAACTTTTGTTTCCTTCTCAATCATCGACTCAAACGTTTTTGACTCGGGTGCTACTGCCATTTGGTTTGGGACTAACAGAAACTAACGGAGTGATAAAAGGACCATTTGCCCTCCTACCGCTCCCTTTTGTGCAGGCTCTCCAGGCTCGCCCTTCTGTGCTCTCTTTCCTCCTACTCCGGCGAGCGGCGAGCGGCGGTATAGCACGTCGGGTGCGGCGGCGAGCGAATAGGCTAGCGCGGTGGCCGCCTCGAGCTCGAGCCTGTCACCCCTGGCGAGCGAGACGTCGGATTTGATGTGGATGGAGACAATGGAGGCGGAGACCGGCGCGACGGCGGAGGGGAACAAGCATCACCGGGCGCGCGCCATCTCCCGCTCCACCGACCCCGACTAGGAAGAGTCGGCACTGTTGCCGCCCCACCAGCGTCATCTGAGGGCAGAGATGGTGGAGTGCCGGGGCGGAGCGGGGTGAGGCGAGGCATGCCGGCGCCGTGGATGGGTCGAGGCGGGGACGAGGGCACGCCGACGCTGGGGACGGGTCGGGGATAAGGCCAACCGACCGCAGCGGGGCTCCCGTGTGCTCGCCTGCGCCCGCCCGTGGGTGGTGAGGCCCCTCACGCTCAGCCGCCCACGGCAAGCCTGAGCCGGCGTGGTGCGTGGACAAGGACGGATCGAGGCGGGGATGAGGGCTACCTCCGATGCATGACTTGGGTCAGGGCGTGAAGATGAGGATGGGTCGAGGCGGGGACGAGGATGGGTCGAGGCGGTGAGGATGGCTCGCTGGTTGTGAGACCCCCCACATCGCCCGCACGGAGATGGGGGACGGAGCGAAGCGAGGGGATACATGACTCGTGGGTAAAATAGGCATTTTCTACTGTTTCTATCGTGGGTCCAACATGTCAGTAAGAGGGACCACCATGACGGCAATGGCATCTAAGTCCAAAAAGTTTGAGCCGATGGTTGAGGGTCTATTTGGAACGTGAAAAACTTTTCCCGTTTCTACGTTTTTCTGTGAAATTGAACTATTTCTCGTAAAATTCTTGAGCAATTCTCGTGAATTTTCTACGTTCCAACCAGGCCCCGAGAAAGAAACAAAAGTTTTCTGATTATTAAGAAAAAATTACGAATTTTTGTAATGACTGAGAAAGAATTGACTCTGAGTCCGGGCGAACACTGTAACACAGCAGGCGCAATCCTCGTTCAGATGGAGCCTATCGCAATAGAACGCGACTCGGTTAGAATAATATTGCCCGTCCGCGTAGGCGCCCGGCGGAATGGACGGCAACGGCGGTTGGCGTGGGCGAGCGGTCAGGTACAGGCCCGGGCCTGCCTTCAGATGCGACCCAATTAATTTCTTCGAAAATCATCAAATCTGATATTCATTTTCTTTTTTGGTGACGCTGTCTACAACAAGACGGGGGCTTGAAAACGCCTATGGATCCATCAATTTGCACTACCGTAAGCTCCTTAATTAATATCTTTCGGCGGCGGCGGCGGCGGCGGCGGCTACGGGAAGACGGACAACTCGAACAAAGAAAAGAAACAGCCTAACAGGTCGATATGGAGACCGACGGTGGAAACCAGACGGATAAACCAATTTGAACTACGGTATACGCCTCGATCCGCTCTTAGTTGCGATTCAATTACTTTGTTCGAATATCGATCTACTAATTCATGTTCTTCCTCCGTGGCGGTGGCGGCTAGGGCAAGATGGGGGGCCTGAATAAACAAAATAAATGGATCGTTACGGATCCTGAGGACCAAACGGGGGTGGATCCTACTCGAAAATATAAACCAGAAACATCCAATGACATGGTTTGGTCCAAAGAATACGCCGTACGCGAAGCCAACGAGCAGATCTGCTTTGTTATGAACCGAGACTATCTTTGTATAATCCATGACTCAATCATATCTGAAGCCGTTTTCCTTTCTTTCTTTTTTCCTCATTTGCTGTATACTATGCTTAAAAACCAAACTATTTGCTTTCAGCCTGTGTTGGCAGTGATGTTACAGAACATACATGTAGTGGCAGTGGTGATAAGATTGTACACATGAATAATGGCATCAAGCCTAGTGCTTTGGCTAGTAGAGAGTGGTGCCGCTCTTGACTCCAAAGCAGTTGCTGGAGCTGATACGGATAGTGAATAGTATGTGAAGCCTTTTTAATTGTTTTTCATCTTAACCAATGCATACAAACAAAAACCTTTGCTTTCAGCCTGTGTTTGCAGTGATGTCACAAAAAGTACAAGTAGCGGCGGCGACAGCAAGACTGTGGACATGAGTAATAATGGCATCAAGAACGATGATTTGGTTAGAGAGGTGGTGCGGCCCTTGACTCCAAAGCAGTTGCTGGAGTCGATATGGAGAGCGAATAATATGTGAAGCCTTTTTGTTTTTTTTTTTCATCTTCAACACACGTTTTACTGTATACTAACACATACAAACCAAAACTTTTTCTTCCAGCCTGTGATGGCAGTGATGTTGCAGAACACGGGAGTAGCGGTGGTAGCTGTAAGATTGTTGACTTGAATCAGCTGGGCAATGGCATCAAGCATGATGATTTGGCTGTTGAGGAGATGCAGCCCTTGACTCCAGCCCATCAGTAGAGCAGTAACCTGCATCTGAGGTTTCTAATGGATTGCAAGTACGATTCCCTTGTGGGGCCATTCCGCTCATGGGAGGAGAAGGTGGTGGCTGTTCTTCACGTTGTACGCCGCCGAGAATTAATTCATTACGACCCCAAGAAACGCTTTTGGAAGCTTACTCGCTTTTGTGAATTCAACATAGCCATGTTTGACTACGACAAAGAGTGTGAGTATATTCGCAGCGTATGCTTCTTTCATTTATTTTCATTCTTTCAAAATTATATTGTGTTACATATTATATATTTATATATAGGTAATAGTTCAATACATGTGTTATTAGTTTAGTTTGGTCTCTCTGGTATTTCAGCTGAGGTTGTGCATGGTCCACTGTTTCGTAAAATCCATCCTTCCGAATATTATAGATTGGAAAATTCCCGCAATGTTATTTCAATCAAGGTTGCCATTGCCAAGTCTGATGCTCCTTACCCCATCAATATATATGGTACCATATTAGTAAGGGATCAGAGTGATTATAGATGTGTATATTTATTCAAGCGTGGAAGGGATAATCCCCAACTCATTACTAGGAAGGTTTGTATTCATTAAATCCCTCTATTGCCAGTGGGTTCGTAAAATTTTCTTAGTTTCATATTTTTGTACATATAAAATGTCATGTGTTGTAAAGAATTGCTGAATAAAATAGTTAGCGCTATATCCCACTATAGCTTGTAGAGAATATTACCACTAAATGTCATAGCCTGCTAGTTAAAACCTTGTAAGTGACACTATTATGCTCTCCTACAAAAAGTTGCAGCCCCACAATATTATAAACACAAGTGTTCTTATTTCACGTATTTGATTTTTGATTAGTGTGATGATAGTCTTGGATCTTGAGGTGTTTAAGTGATCCCAATTTTTGTTAGCTCATCTTTGTGTGGTATATACCGAAATTTCTTGTGATATTACCTGTGATATGGTCTGAAAACTTAATTCCTTTTTTGTGCTACTAATCTTACATTTTCCTCCTTGAATCCCTACGCAGAATCGCATGCTCGCTTTAACGGGTCCATATCGAGCACTATGTACCACTGGTAATTTGTATTTTGAGTTTCATCTGAAGATTAAGGGTGAGGGGGCTGTTGATGAATATTTCAGCAGAGGTTTTGTTGATTGCCATGGCTTGAATGATACTCCTCGTAGACCCTCCATTATTTCATTAGAAAGTCACCTAAGTAAAATGGATATGGTGTTTGTGCCTGCTTTACGTGCATTGGAAGCTTCTATTGGGGTCAACTTTATGAATGGGAAATCTATTTTTACTGGCAAGATATTAGCATCAACTTCTGGAAATGATACGTGCAAAATGGTCCTGTATGACAGTGAAGTAGCTGGCACAAAGAGAGAATTGGGGAGCGTTGGATCTGTTCCATTAAGTCGTCATGTGGTAGCTGTCCCTTTTGGTGAGGACCTATTGCTATATTTTTCTGTTCTTGATAGCTACAACAAATCTAGACGCCTTAAGTTCGTTATAAGTAAAGATGTGGATACACGTACATGCAACCTTGGCACTTACAAGCTGAAGGTGAATATCATGTGGAAGGGTGTCTTCAGACGGTCATGCGCCAAGTGGAAGGTTATTGGTGATAATTTACTGTTATGTTGACACATTATTGGAATGCTATTGTGTTTAAGAACAAGTTAAAGGTGCCGTCACAGAGCTGGAGTATATTGAAAAGGGGGCGGCAGAATATTATTAGCTAGCTGCAAGAAAGTTCGGTGCCGGGATGAAAGGATAAACATGATTTCGCTATTAGGCTGGCCATGTTTTATTATATGCTACTATAGACTGTAAAATGTTGGAATCTTAAGCGTTGCTATGACATCCTTAATTGTGTTATTACTATGACTTTAGAGGTATATGGTTTCAGTGATTAATGGCATCTTTAATTGTGTTATTACTGAGTTCATGATATGATGGACACTTTTATTATGTATGTGCTCATTGGTTGATCAAAGGAGATCCTTTAACTTCGATTTTATTGTCTACGGCTTTGGATTGGATCATCCAGTGAGAAGATTAAGGATTGCTAGCTTTTAAGTGTCGAAAAATCAAAAAAATACTTAGGGATTTCTTTGCTACTTATAGTTGTACTATTTTGTGAGTATCTTGATAGATCTTACTCAATGTTATACTCAATTTCAAGTTTATCTTTGTTCTAAAGCTAGTACACATATAAAAGTGCTAAAACTCTGTGGCAAGCACCTATATGAACTAAAGAAATTGTTTTGATCCAATTGAAAAACAGCACAATTTAATAGACACCAGTCCGGTGCATTCAATGTGCTTCAGCCCAAGTTGTCTGAGTCCTGTGTTATTTTGTATACGTGTGATGCCCCAAAAGCACTAACCTAGCATTTAGACACATGGTAAGGAGCACTAACTGGCATCTAGACACGTAGTAAGGAGGAATTATCAGTTAATCATGCTCAGAGAGGAATAAGTAGAGAGGAACAAGAATTAGGTGGGTAAATCACTAGGTCAAAATTTTATGTTCGAAGATGGAAAACCTCACGTTATTTGTTCGAGCAGTTCAAAATTCAAGCGATTTCATACAAAACATCATACAAATGTTATAATCTAAGATGTGTCCTTCCACTTTTCTATTGTGACCATCTTCAAAATCAAATGCTAAGAGGTTCAAAAGTACGAATTGAATCTTGCCAATGTTCTTTTAAATAGGTAACAGAGAGTTCTCAATCAACATTAAGAACGCTTGCTCAATTTTCATAGAAAAATTATAGTACAGACCCTATCCATTTTTCTTGTCCCACTAAACACATTTCAAAACTGTCATTTACCGATTATAATTTGCACCCAAACATTTGTTGAACAAGTCAAATCTTGTCATACTTGGAATCATTTCAGGTCTAGAATTTTCAGCTTTTCCTTCAATTTGAGTTCTCAATTACTTTAAATTCTACTAAACAACTTAAAAATCACTTTTCGAATGCACTAGACTTTGACTTGTTTAGACCTCATTTGAATATCCAATAGTTTGAAACAAGAAAGACAATACATGAAGTAAAACTGCCAATTTCCCTGACCCTTAAATACGTTGCTGGTAATAGCTCAAGATCTAGGATAGATCAAATAAAACTTTTTTATACCAAACTTGTAGAGAATTTCATATTGAACAACTTTGATATTTTGAGTGGTGACATGCAGAAAGTGTTTTGAAGGACCGCTTGGGGTCGATGTGCCGACGTCCTAAGAGGGGGTGAATTAAGACTATAAAACTGAACTCCTAAAAATAACTTATCAAAATCTATGCAAGATAGACAGGATATGTGCACAAAGGTTTTCTTAAGTGTGGCTAACTCTACCGTGGCAATGTCTTGCAACCTAGTTCCTCCTATAAACTAACCTATCAAGTCTAGTGAGGGACTCAAGTGTACCGAGTCTGGTCTTTCGTCCTAGCTGTGATGAGCGCTTGTCAACACTGAAGACTTACTGAATGACGAGTGAGCACCTCCTAAGTGTGACCTGGAGGAAAGACCTCTCGAGTGGACTAAGAGGCAGTGCCCGAGTGTGACCGTGGCGTGACAAAATCCCTGCCAAGTAGACCGGTAGGTGGCTTGGGTTGCGACCCAAGTTAGGCTCAGCCCATAAGAGTGACCTTGGGTGCAGGACGATGTCGTGAGCCGTAAAATCACTCAAGACTGGAGGCCTAACAAGCGTTTCCCGATTCAAGCATCAAAACTGAGGCCCAATATCGTTTCCTGGTTCCACCGTCAGAACCAGGGGCTAGTTACCGGTATCGCCAAAACCGGAGTTACCCCCGAGGGATGGACTACTGGACATGTGGAGGACATCAAGCGAAGGTGGAGAAATCGAAGACGTCGAGGACTCCATCGTGGCCGTTCATCCGAGTTATCGCGGTCTTTTCTTGCCTCTACAGGCGTTTTAGTGTAAGAGTCTGTAATATAGGGGGTTCGGTGCAAAACTGTCTTAGGGCAATAGAGGTGTAGTATAAATAAAGGGTTGGCTGCTCCAAGCCACCCCTCTTGGCTGGTTAGACTTTGCTTAGGGCTAGGTTTAGAGCTCAAAATTCATCACCAAGCAAGAGCAACATTTTCCAAGTACTTTAGAGAGATCTAGGGCCATAGTAAGAGGGTAGGAAGAGGGTGGATGCTTGGGTGAATGAATCCCCACCTTGTAATCTGATCTAAGACCTCTTTGAGGTTTCTAATAGATGGATTTCGTGCAGCTCCTTGTGTGTTCTTGCCTCCTCCTCTCTTGATTGGCTTTTGATCTTGGTTCCTTGGTCTTTTGGTGTGTTTACGTTTGACCAAGCCCGAGATCCTTCTCTTGCCGGTGTTTTGGACTGCTAGGACATGGAGAGATTGTGGTTTTGGTGCGCCAAATCTCTTCACCATGAGCAGCCCCACATTTGCGTTCTTGGCTAGTGGACTTCACTTTGGGGATGGGTCAAATCCATGGAGGAAATCTTGGGGCCTTTGCCTTGATCTGTTGGGAATAGCCTCTCCATGGCCTAGATAAAGTCCTTGTGAAATTTAGTGAAGTTTGGAGTCCATTTGGTTGGGATTTGGATCGTTTCTTGAGGATTCATGGGCTGTTTTCTCCCTCGGGCTGCCTTGTTTTATACCACCAGACCGTCCGGTGCCTGGGGTTTTGTCTCGGGAGAAGAACTCGAGGCTCGGCCTCACTGGGCTCCTTGCGAGCACCGGACCATCCGGCGGTGAGCCACCGGACCGTCTGGTGGTGCTCGAGCAGAGGGATCAACCCTCGGCCCAAAACGTCCGGTGGCCTGCCAGAGTCCGGTGCCTAGGCACCAGACTGTCCGGTGGGTAGCCATCGGACCGTCCGGTGCCTTGGCGTCGGTCCCAGTGGCTCTTGCAGCCGGCTGTTCTTAGCTCGTTTTGCATTGTTTTCTCTCGGCGTTTGAGCGAGCTGTCTGTAGTGCTTCCGCATAGCTTTCCTCTGAGTGTCCTAAGGTTGGTACCTCAGCTTTGTTATGCAACCTTGCACAAAAGAGAAGAGAGGGTTTTTGGGGTTGCAAGATTTAGGCGTTGACCTATTCACCCCCCTCTAGGTCGCTCTTTTCGTCCTCAATTGGTATCAGAGTCAAGTTAGAGTCTTCTGTACTTTAACCGGTTCTAGATCCACACAGAGGCGACCATGGATCATTCCGTTGGCAAGATTCTAGGGTTTGATGGCTCAGATTTCCCATATTGGAAGTAGCGCATGTCTGCGTTCCTTCAGAGCCAACATTCATCCATCTGGGATATTTGTCAGGATGCTGACTATGAAGTGGTGGAGAACCGTGTTACCCAACAGCAGCAATGGGAACACGAGGCAAACAACAAGGCCAGGAACTTTTTGCTCACAGCTTTGTGCCGCCCTGAGTTTGATAGGGTTGTGCATTTGAAGACGCCACATGAGATCTGGACTACCCTCAGTAACTTCCATGAGGGGACTAGTCAGGTCAAGGCCAGACTATTTGAGGTGCACAAGAGAGAGTATGAGAACTCGCAATGTCCAATTGACAATCGCTCACCTGACTTGAAAGGAACAAGCGAGCCGACAACGCCGTCGCTTTCCCCGAGCTACCACTTCACCCACGTGGCAAGAAGGGGCCCACGTGAGATGGCGACCGATCCCGCTGCCTACATTAGCGCGTGATGATTAGCCACACATAACTTTCACTCCACGTATATCTAAAATTATATCAAAAAATTATATAACATTCTTTCCGTGTATATCTAAAATTATATAAAAAATTATGATCATAGATTTCACTCTACGTATATCTAAAATTATGATAAAAAAAGTTATGATCATAACATTCTTTCCGTGTATATCAAAAATTATATAAAAAATTATGATCATAACTTTTACTCCGCGTATATCTAAAATTATGATAAAAAAGTTATAATCGTAAATTTTCATTCCACGTATAAAGTTATAGTCTTATAAAGTTATGATTATAACTTACATTCCACGTATATCTAAAATTATGATTCTAAAGTTATGATCATAACTTTTCATTCAACGTATAAAGTTATGATCATAGTTTCCATTTCACATATATCTAAAATTATGAGCCTAAAGTTATGATCACAACTTTTCATTCCACGTATAAAGTTATGATCATAATTTTCATTCTACGTATATCTAAAATTATGATCCTAAAGTTATGATCATAACTTTTCACTCCATGTATAAAGTAATGATCATAATTTTTATTCTATATATCTGAAATTATATCAAAAAATTATGATTATAACTTTCATTCCATAGTCGGTCTGGGATTCAAATATAATAAAGTTTAATTCCATACACAACAAAATGAATGGTGCAATCGTAGGCAATGATATCCTAAAGGTTGAAGTTGGTGGTTCGAACCCCAGCTCAGCCCTTTTTATGTGCGCGTATGCAGGGGGTGCTACCTTCCAAAAAACGGACGTGGGGTGCGAGGACCTGCTGCATGTGGGTCACGCGGGTAGAAGCATCGCTCGCTCGATTCGTCTTGAGTGAGCGTTGGGTAATTAGTCGGCCCCGTTGTACAGTAGTATGCTTGATCATGGATGGCTAAGCTCTTTTGGATCTATTGAATACTTCATGTGAGCTATGTCATTCTGCTTTCTTGAAAATCCAAAACTTGATCACCACTTGAACTGGCTAACTAGCATGTGTAGGAGTGTTAGGTGCTTATGCTATCTTTCCATGCTTGGTTATGCTAGTTGTCTACCTTTGCTCAGTTAATGCGTAAGTTTGCTTGATAACCTGCTTAAATATGGCATTTAAACTTAAATTGCTTTATAAGTGGTGTCTCTTGTGCTGAATTAGAAAAGATCCAGCTAGGTTTGCTTGTCACACTGACTAATACTGAGACGGCTTGCCTTTGCACCTTGGCAAGAACTTGGTCTAAGCTGTGAATGACCTAAACCTTGTCTTAAGCTTCTAATGGTTTTCTAAACTTAGGCTTGGCATTGGTTGGTAAGAAGTAGCTTGACATGCAAATAACCCCTGGCACATAAATGAAGCTTGTTTAAAGTGAAAACATGCTAAATCCGAAATCTGCAAGTCTCTTGTATGCTTATGGCTAGTTCTTTATGTTCTGGTTAGGATTAGCACACATTGTATGCCTTGCTAGCATTTTGTGTTCATGCCTACCTTGCTAAATGCTATTCATGTTGGTGATGTTTTCTCTTAATCAAAATCAGAAAAACCATGCTAGCTCCTAATCTGTTTGATATAGATTCTTTTGAGCTTGATGCATGCCCCGTTGTGCCCTCACATGCTCTGTATGCTAAAACTTGCATTTACTAGCTTTCCATCCTTTCTGAGCTCTTTCGGTTACACTCTCTGCATTTCATGGCATAATTTGAGGGGGACTTGTCTAGTTCAGAGGGATTTGAGTTCTATGAACCCTTGATGTGTCCATTGTCAACAAGGGGGAGAGATTGTTGTTTCTAGGTAGAGAAATGTTGGACAAGGGGGAGGACTCTTGAGAGATCTAGTTGAGGGGGAGCTTTGCATTCATATTGCATTTGTGAGGATGCATTTCTGGGGGAGTTGAGCTTTTAGCATGCTCTTGCATCGGTGCGTTGAGCCTTTTGCTTCTTTCTAGAGGAGTTGATGCTTTGCCTAAGCACGACTGTGTTGAGCCAGTCTGCCTCTTTCTTGAGGGGTCATGCTTTAGTTTGATCGACTGCGTAGAGAGGTTTCTCTTTTCTTAGGAGGTCGATCTTTGGCTTTCTTTTGTTGTTTCAATTTGCCCCGTTTCTTTGCTTGTGTTTGGCTTTTGGGCATTTTGAGCAACTTCTTCTTTGCTTTTTTTCTTTTCGGTTTTATGCTTTTCTCTTGTCTTTGTTCCATTTCAGGTTACATGTTATGGGTGTTGACAATGCACTCATCAAGGGGGAGATTGAGAGCCAATGGACCGGCCTCATTGCTCTCCTGGGGTGATGAGTGATTGTCAACCTAGCTCAAGCCCTCCAATGGACAGGAGGCCCTTCGACGGACTGGAGGTAGAAGACAAAGACCCGGAAGGACTCGGGCAAAAGTCCTCCAATGGACCGGAGACACAAATGCTCGGCGTCGGTCAGCCATAGGAGCTCCGTACACGGAGGGGTGATAAGATGACGACATGTAAGCCCTTCGATGGACTGGAGGCGGCTCCAATGGACTGGAGGTCGGTCGCAACCTAGAGCTCCAACCCGAGTGCGTGGCACGAAGGCGTGCGAGAGAGGCTTTGGCGGCTTCGGCTCAAAACCGCCACCCAAGCTATCCAAGCCTTGGTGAGTTGGGCCACGACTCGCAAGATAGAGAAGATGGGCCAAATTCGGCCCGGTCGGAGACTTCCTAAAGTTTCTCGGTTTCTGACTTTAAAACCGGGAGACGGTTCATGGATTGGGCTACTGGCCACGTGGACAGCATCAGAAGAATACGTGGAAGAGAAAAACATCAAGTCGCCATCGTGGTCGTACGTCTCGAAATATCTTGTACTCTTTCGTTTCAGTCCCTCAGGGCATTTCTAGTTGTAGGGACTTCAGTGGAAAACTGCCAAAACTGAACTAGGGTATAAATAGGCTAAGGGCTAGTCATTTAGACTCTCTCTTGGCTGGCTAGGGTTTGCTTGGTAGATTGATTTTCGTCTCTAAGCTAAGAGCTTCAAGAAAATAGAGGTTGGAGTGAGATTTAGCCTCAAAATCAAGAGGGTAAGAGAGGCAGAAAGGTTGGGATTGAAATCCATCTTGTACCTGATATCTTGAGACCCTTTTGGGCCATCTAATTGATGTGATTTCGTCCTTGTCTTGAGTGCTTGTGTGCAGCCATCTTCCTTTCCCTCTCCTCTTTGGTTTTTGGTGATTTCTTGGTGTTTTCGGTCAAATCTTGTTCCGTGGAGAAATATGTGGTTATTGTGGCTTTGGAGGCTTGCTTGGCTGTGCAAGAACCTTTTCCAAGCTTTGGATTGGACCAAAATTCCCCAGCTCGTCTCGGATTTTGATTTCCTCCTTCTTGACCAATCTTTCCTCTATCTAACTTCATAAGGGTGAAAGGCGGTGATTTTCGGATATTTTTTGGGAGATCTTTTGGGGATTAGTTCACCATGGCCTTTGGATTATATTCTTAAAGTTTGGTTGGATTGGGAGTTGATTTGGTCACTTTTGGTTCAAAGCAAATTCGAAATCAGATCCAATTTTCTGCTATCTACACAATTTCTGCTGAACCGCAGACTGTCTGCATAAAGGCCCAGACTGTCCACCTTTTTGGGAAACCAAACCTACTCCAATTGAGCTCAAATTTTGTGAAGACCTTCCTTGACATGTCAGGAAGCTCCAGTTAAAATTTCATAATTTTTGGAAGTCGTTTGGTTGGGTTTCGGCATTTCTTTCTTCGTGTTGGTCAGACTGTTTTCTGTCAGTTTTTGTACCACGGACTGTCTGCACCTGGAGCGCAGACAGTCCGCCGTTGTTTCTATTGCTGTTCTCCCAGAGTGTTCGGTTGAGTCCTACGCGGACTGTCCACCCCTATAACCGGACAGTCCGCCAGTGCCAGAGTTGATTGTTTTTCATTGATCGGCTTTTGCAAGGTCCATTGCTTGCCTTGGCTTACGATCTACCTGATCGTTGAGTTGAGTGCTTTCGTTCACTTGGTGCATATTCGTTCAGTGGACGACACCGAATGCTTGTGAGACATGTACCTATTCAGTGGACGATGTCTAGCTGTTTTCCTGTGAGGTTCAAGTTTGAGGGTTGAGTTTGAGTTTTTCAAGTGTTTCTATTCACTCCCCTCTAGTCGCACGTCTTGATCCTATACGGAGCAGATGATCATGTTCTTGACATGAAAGGAAGGGATTCGTTGTCTATAACTAGTCTAAGGGGGTGTTTACACCCAGCTAATTTTTAGCTAATAGTTTGCAGCTAATTTTTTTTGCTAAGACATGATCTACTAATTAACTATGGATGTTTAGACACTTCATAGCTATTTTTTTGCAAAAGTTAGCTAGCTAATTTTTAGCTAAGATGATTCAAACACCCCTAAATTAAATAGTTCCTAGTCCTACCGGAGCCGGCAGTGTCCACTCTATCAACTAGCCACGCCTGGCCAGCTCGACTAATAAACTACTAAGACCAAGGTCACCAGGACGTGTATTTGTACTGTTTACAGTATGCAAACAGTATTTTTTCATCCTGTGTATACTGCGCAAACAGTGTTTTCTACATCTATATCCACGCTCTGGTGAACTTAGTCTAAAAGACGCTAACTTATTAGCTGCCGCGCGATTTGCGTTGTATTGGCTCGATCGGCTGTGAATCTCTCTCTGATCGAAGATGTTGGTGGTTGCCACTGCCTGCATCCATCCATCTGCAATATATCTGCTCGCAGAATTGCAGATCGATGCAGCAACAGCCAAAATTAAAGCTACTCCTATAGATGCTGCTGAGCTGAGACGGGCCGGCCTTGAAAGACCGAAAGTGACCGTCTCGAGCGGATTGTCTTATCGATTTGTATATCGATATTCTTACGCTATACTTATTCTATTTACGTACAATAGTAACGCTATAGTATCGTTTTATAGTTTTATATTATTAATGATCTTTTTTTACGTGATTCGCTGGAGCCAACTTTACCTGTGGTGTTCTCAAGGAAATTAAAGCTGGATTCTCGCCACTTTCTCTGCCAGTTGCAATCCCAGCGGTTATGAGAATTGACACCCTACTAATGGCCGAGACGATCAATCACAGTACTGGCTGGTTGTAATAAAGCTCGCTCGCTCGCGTGTTTCTTTGGGCTGGGTTTGGCGCTTCCTCTGGTCAGCTGCTAGCTGCTGCATCATTGACATCGATCCATCTCAACGGCTGTGAAAGGGACCAAAGGATGACCACCGGTTGTTAACCGATGTATAAAAACAGTTTTATATACATGTCCTCGGTATGTCGTCTGTTTCTTTTTCATCGGGGCGGGTGCAAAATTGAGCAGTTTTTTTTTTTTTTGAAAAGAACAATTTTAAGCATTTTTTTTTTGCGTGAGAAATGGTGATCTGTTATTCACCTTGCACCATGCATTCGCATATGTTCTCCCTCTTGAGGAGTCTGTGCTTAGGTGGAGCATGGTTTTGCTGCTTCTGTCAGCGTCCTTGTCGTCATCTTAATATAGACGTGCTGCGTGTATGTATACTAGCCTGTCAATAACTTCCGCAGGAGCGTACACGCATACATATATACGACCCATATACCAAATTAATACGATTAATTAAGCGCCATCTTTGATGTCTTCAAAAAATACATTTGAGCTCCGTGAAAAGATCATGGATGGTATGCATTCGAATAAAATTCATGTTCCAGCTTAACCCTGTGAACCCACAATTTCACACTCTACAGTCTTAAGCGTATATACAAGAACCGATCAGAATAATGTTTTGCCCACCGTCATGCTCTTTGGTAACAGAGCTGTGTGCATACATTTCTTGCCATGGCATTCGTGCTTTCATGTCATGTTCTCCCCCTTCCAAAGGAAACCACAGACAAGTGAAAATCTTTGTCGCTAGGTAAGAATGGAAAGACCTTCCCACCTTCTTGGAAAGCCATCCATATTAGATTGTACTAGATAAAAAGCAAAGTTAACGATTTAGCCTGCGACTAACTACATACAAGGACTATATCATATATATAACTAATCTGACAACCTACTCATATAATAGTTACACATGCATTATTCTGTCCCCTGTCTTTTTGGAGTCCGTGTCTTAGCTGGTTTTAAACTTGCAACCCGCTTGTATTCTCTCTCCCATCCTCTCCATTTCTCTTCTGCTTATCATAAACTTGCTCTAAGATGGATTTGTTGAGGTGGAAGTTCCCTAATGGTTCATTATTAGATCTTTATCTTATTGGATTTGTTCATTTGTTTTGAGCGTTGGTCATATGGGTCCAATAGAAGTACGTAGACAGAGAGAGAAGCCACAAACGATTTTTTTTACTTTTTTCATATCACATATTGATGACTTTGCTCATGAAGTACTGCTTCCGTTCTCGGATAACTGTTGCATCGCATATTCACATGTACTTTTTCATATCACATATTTTTTAGTTTATTTTTGAATTAGGAAACGTCAAATAAAAAAAGTTGAGGGAGTGCTCGATCAGCAAACCATTGCTGATGGGTAGTAGCGATAGGATGATTATTGGAGGGATGCTTTTTATTACTAAAACTTCAAACTAAGCTCGGATATAGAGGGCGAATTGGATAAGTTAACTTTTGGCGATGCTTTAGTCAAATACTCCATTCATCCCAAATTGTAAGGGTTCTAGTTTTATTTATTTATTTATATTTATATGGATATTTATGAATCTAGATACATATTGAACACATATACATAAATGGAGGAATGAATCTAGCTAAGGTCTAAGAAAGTAATAGTTATTTTTCTCATATATAATCTCGTCCACCACTTTCCATTTCTAGCTGTAACGGAACTAAAGAAAACAAATAAAAAACGAGAAAAAGAAAAGCCACTCTCACCTTAGTACCTTACGTATTAGGTGGGCTGCGGAGATGGCCCACCAGCAGCCAGAAACGTACATGCTGTTTGGCAGCTGCGCTAGGTCCTCAGTCCGACCACGGTAACTCAAGGCCCATGTTTGGGCGTTCCGGCCGGCCTCCTAGCCAGGCCTCACGGGGCATTCTCGAGCTCGGGAGGCTGGCTCCCGTAGGATCATCGAATCGGTGATTCTTTCGTGGCCCGGCTTCTCCTAACCCGGCGTGCGCCTCGCTTGGCCACCCATCTTCTCCATCAGTTGCCGCTACCGTTCTCTCTTCACCACTCTCCATCGCCGCCGCCGGTCGCCCTAGACCACCGCGCCGCCGAGGCACGTACCCGCCTCCTCTCCAAGCCACAGCCATGGCCGGCCGCGGCCCCGCCTCTCCAGGATAGATCCGATCCTCCTCAGCCCACACCTCTCCTTCCTGCCACCGGCGCGTCGCCTCCAGAGCTCCTCCACGCCGGCCTCTCCTCCCGTCGTCGGCCAGCCTCGTCGACGCTAGCCCCCGGATCCACCTCCGCCGCCGCCGAATCCGACTAGCCCCCACACCCCACGCCGACGTCCTCCTCCTCTGGATTCGCCACTACGGCCGAGGAAGACGGGATGTGAAGCGCAGGCATCGTTGCGCAACCAAACACAAGCTAATTATGTACATTTCTCTGGCCATGGATAACCAAACAAAAACCTTATACAAAATCTACTAGAGCTATACCATGTCTAGAGCTAGATCATGTTTAACCTAGCTTACGGAGACCAGTCAGGCTAGACCGGAACAACCGCCAGATAGATCATAGTCGTCCTGCGCGTTCTCTCCGACCAGTCGGAAAGGAAGAATCCAGGGAACGAGACGAGACGTCTGCTAGCGCTCGCGCAAAAGGCGACGCGCCGCCGCCGCCGCCGCCGCTCGGAGTTCCGTAACTGCAGGTGCAGTTGGGTCACTGTAGGTGGCTCTCTCGTATGCGGGGCCCACGCGTCAGTGGCCCAAGAGGATCTCAATCGTCCTGCCACATCCGTCTGCTCCCCCTGGATCCAGTTGCGTTCATCCATCTCCTCCACCGCGTCCCCATCTTCCTCCTCCAAAGCATCCCTTCCCCCTTCTCCTCACCCCCTCTTCCCCTTACTATAAGATTGGAGCGCGAACGGCTGCTGCCTCCACGCCTGCGTTGAGTCAACCGGGGACAGGTCCTCCAGGTGCGTGTCTCGTCCTTCTCCTCCCCTTCTTGCTAGGCTTGAATCCCTTATTCATGTGTTAGATCCGTGAGTCCTCCCGCTTCTGTGCGATCAGGCATAGGTAAACAATCTGTAGACAGACAGCAGGCTGCAGGCCTGTGGAGTGTGGTCCGAATCTGGAAGAATCCAACACTGACTGCAAGGAATGTTGTCGCCCTGCTAAGTAGCTCTAGGCCTCTTTCTTAGTTGTCTTCGTCCTGTACTCCTGTGAAATTAAATTCACTTAACGTCTCCCATTCATGTTGGGAAACTGCATTACGTAGATGCTCTTCACAAGAAGGAATTAAAAAAAAACAAAGTATAGATAGTGGGTACAACACTTCCTGGGAGTCGAACTGCAGAGCAATAATAGCTGATCATATCATCATACTTGCACCAAATACACAGAACTGAGAACTCACCCATCGACCCAGAAAAGATGACAGAGTAATGCATTTCTAACATCAGCAGTATACATGTTGCCTTTGCATATAAATCCTCATGTTCTTATATTCATTTCTTATGCGGTGGTTCAATGCTTGCTCCTATAAATCTGGTGGCTTGCTCCCATAAATGCTTGCTCTTGTAAAAATGTTGAGTTACTTATGTGGCTCTTTTGCTCTTGTAACAATGTATATGCCATTTTTGAAATTCAATTAAACGTCCTTTTTTGGTTCTTTTGCTAGGTCCTGAAGGTTCTCTTTCCCAACTCACAACGTGTGAACCAAGTGGTCAGGTACCATGTTATGCTTCTTTTGTTCATCCGTATTAGTGCCTGCTAGGACTAAGAAGGCATGATAGTTAAGATCACAACGATACTCTTTTCATGATACAAATTGATCTTTTTAGGTATTAAACTTGCTAACTTGTATACCTTTTTTATGTTATTTTCCTTCATGAAAACGCATGACAGCAAGCTTACATTGAAGTTTGCAAAGGACAGATCCATAGCGTAGTGTCTGAACCCCCCAGGTGATTCGTTCATGTAATTATGAAGCCTCCTTGAAGGGGCATAGGATCACCACTCATCTGTTGTAGACGTACTTGAGCCTTCTTAATACCTGTTCGTTACCCTGCTGGATCGCAACTGTAATGCTCTAGACACCAACATATAAGGTTCCCTTCTGGCAGTGTGGATGGCTCTCAAAGGCTCATTTTGCCCAGCTTAAATCCATCTAGAGTACCATGTGTGACTAAACCCACCACTATCAGCATGAACATGGGTCAAAGTAAGCTGTGCAACAGATACTGTTAGTAAAAGTAATCTATTAGCTACGTTTTGTCTTGTCATCCTAGCTCATTTTTCTTTTGTGACAGGAAAACACCTCATTGCCAAATGAAGCACATATTGAAAATTGTTGCAATACTGGCAGCAATCTCATCCATCTGGATTGCTCTCCTTGAAACCTCAAGTGTTCCTCGAAGTTATACTTGGTTGGTCAGTGTCATTGATGTTCACTTTTAAATTTCTTAACAATATAGCTCAAGAAGATTATTAGTTTGTTTAAGAATTTGGCTGTTGCTGCTTCAGCTTCCCATCTACTTGGTAGTGGCTCTTGGATGCTATGGACTTTTTATGGTTGGATTCGGACTTATGTTCTTCCCAACTTGTCCTCAAGAAGCTATACTACTGCAACAGGTTAGCTATTTTAGTCCAATGGACTAAATTTCTTAATTTGTCCATGACTAAAACTGTGGAACCTTGGAAACTCGTTGAGCTGTCTTCGCACTACGTCTTGTGGATCTTCATACAGACCATGACAAAGGAATCCATGCCAAATGATATTCATATTTTTTGGTTGTTCGGCCATAAACTCAGTTTATTCTGACTTGTATGAGCTTTGATTTATTACGCAGGATATTGTGGAGGCAAAGGAATTCTTAGCTAAGAAGGGTGTTGATGTGGCCTCTGAGTGAGGCCAATTTCAGTGATTAACATGCATGACTGTTTTTAAGGATCGCCATTCTGTTCCTTGGAATAGTTCTTTTTTTGATATTGTAGCTAGAAAATATATCATTTTCACTGTGCTCAGAACTGTTATTGACACAGTTCTAGTGAGTTGACATGTTATGACTAATGCTTTTGTCCATGATTGGGGGCACATTGACATGTTACACTACTCTTCTACGAGAGATTGGAGGAAGAGGAAGCACAGAATTGAGGAAGGAGAGAGGGGGTTGGGGACGGTGAACACCGAAGACGGCGGCGTCACCTGCTCTGGATATATTTCTCCTTGTGTCTTCTTGTTCCCCACTCTTACAGACGCTCGCCCTTTATCGTCGCTCTCAGGCGACAGACATACACACCAACTGGACCTACTGGGCTCTAAGCCATTCTGGGCCGGCCAACTTGACATTGGGCCTCCTAGCTCGAGTCCCCCTGCGAGGAACAACGGGTGTGCTTGCCTCGGGCTGGACCGGAGCTGGGCTCGTGTCCTCAGTAGCTTCAGGTAGAGTAGCGGCAGTAACATGACATGCCGGTGTTTTTCAAGTTTTAACAAGTGAATTGCTGTTGAATACTTGGTTTTTACCTCGATTTGTCATCTCCCCAACATAATCCCTCCTCCATAGGGCCTTCTCCTTCTGCCCCGTTCGAGGGGAGGATCCGAAGATACAGTTGAGATAAACCAAGAAAAATATAGTGCGTGGTAATTTAACACCCCTGAAGACTGAAGTTTGATGCTGCGCGTGAAGAAGCCACACCAATGCAATCGCCTCAGTCAAAGGGCGCCACCACGCCGCACGATGACACATTGACACGTTGCATACGTTCCAAACTGCACCGGAGAAGACAAGCATTGTTATATTTAGGCTGTTTGGTTCGCCGGTCATCACCATTCCGGTCCGCATGACTCCGGACTACATCGTCCGCCGTATTTCTGACGGACCAGTTGATTCTAGAAAAAGAACTACAGCTGGTGCTCTATGGCGACGGACAGGACCATTCCTCACTTCAATCCAAACAACTTTCTAGGCTCGGACGTAGGTTCGGATGGCTCCGGAATCAGTCCATGATGCAATCCAAATCTTAATTCTGCACGTGTAGTGGATCGGCCGATTTGTTTCGTTTAACAACTAGTCCGTTTCATCGTGTTGGAGCGGCACGGCAATGTGTGCTTGCGTGGTTCCATCACACCAGCCCATCCAGCTAGCAGTTGTTGTTGATCGATCGACGGCCAGTCATTTTCCTGTTGTGCATGCGTCACTTATCGATAGTTGATCGACCTGCAAGTCGCGCCGCCTTTGCATAGTTCGTTTACCGTAGCAGTACGTGTTTTGTATATGGATGGCTACATGATCCCACTAGTAGGAGGGGCTGTCAGAGGACACTTGAGTGGACCGGTGTCTCCCTTCCACCCACATTTTGTGGGATTTTTTTATTTTTTAGGCCAAATTCTATTCAATCAAATCCTACTCCCACCGCCTCTCTCTCCTCCTCCTACTTCTTCCCTGCGGGCGAGCAAAGCGAATCCCACTGCCGCCTCCCTCCCCCTCAGCCTCTCGCCCCTAGCGCCGTGACCTCCCGCCCCGCCGGCCACCTTCATTGTCGCCGCTTGTAGCTGGCGGCCGCAGCCGCCTCACCACTCTGCCCACTATCCTCCGCCCTGCCGCACCATCCACCTCCCTCCGCTAACCACGCTGCTCGTCACCCCCACCTCTTGCTCTCCCCGACCACCAACCCCGCCGCCCGACCGACGACGCCCTCGCTGTCGATCTCACCGCCGTCTCGACCACCTCCACCGCTCGGCTAGCCGGCCATCCCTATAAGGCCGGAGGTGGAGGAGACCTCGCGCGGCGCCGGCAACCCCAACCCTGAACCCGAAGCCAGCACTGGCAACGACGGCAAGATGGCAGCGGCAGCGACAGCGCGGAGGGAGGAGGAAGCCGGCAGCGCTCAGGGGAACAAGGGGATGGATTTGGGTTGACGGGCCATGTTGGGCTGAATTGAGGTAAGAAAATGTAAAAGGATAAGGATGTGTGGAAGGGTGTCTGGTCCAACTAGGTGGACCGGAAGATCTCCCCGCGTAGGATTAGAGGCGGGAATCCTTTTCTTTTATTAAAAAAATAACCTCGTTTACCTTTGCCTTCAAAGAACCTCTAGAATTTTCCTGAGTTGGTAAAGCTCTTCATCTACATAAAAATTTTTATAGCTAGAGTTGTGACCATATAGAGAATATCTATCTATATGGATATTTTTGTTCCGATCCTAGTTTACATTGAAAATAAAATCTGGAGTTATACCAAACATTTGATCTAATAATTAACTAGACATTACGTTTCATCTTTAATTGATTTAGACTGGGCAAGGCAGTCACTTTGCTTGCTGCTTTAATTTGCTGATTTAACAAAAAAAATTAAACTAATAAACATATGTAGCAAATGGAGGCATGGAAATATTTCTGCTGCACGCTTCGATTTCAGTATACAGAATATATAGAGAGAGACATGCAAGTATTCATTTGGGTTAATCTTGTTAAAAAAAAGCTCAGAGCTTTCTCAATTTTGCCGCTTTCTTAATTTTCTAGAGCGCGAAGATAAGCAGATAACAATTGGTTTAAGGATCAAATAACCCTTCTGCAATGCATGGTTTTCACTGTAGTGTTTCATATGTGCTGATTGCATTTTATTACTGAGCTATGGTAGATAGGACTTTGAGTTATTTATGGATTTCATTAAAATGTAACTCATTTCACCTCTCTCTTGTTTATTAAAGCTTTGCCATGTCCATTAATAAAGTTGCCAGCACCGTTAAATGATAAGGTCATATTAGAGGGTTTCATTGCACAGTTACCAAGAGCGTCAATCAGATTTAGTCTAAGTAACCATGTATCTTAGGTTTCATCTAGACGAAACTCTCTCACCTCCCATATAATTAATAATGCTATAAGATTTAATGAGAATGAAATCTAAATAGAACTCCTACTGGGAATGGCCTAATGAAACTTCTATATTTTAGGATTGACTTTTATTACACGAAACGGTATGACTGTGCACTCGAAAAGTAGCAAAAGCAAAATAACATAATAAAGTAGCACCTTGCTTATACTTGTAGAATGCAGAATAATCTACCTTTGTGTTAAGAACATAAGTGGCGGAGCTAGGAATAAAACATAAGGGGGGCCAAAAACCCTAATACATGTAGTATAGCACATATTCTAACAATTATAGGTGTCAACTATGTCTTATGACTTATAATAAATAAATTTGCATGAGTATAATCACTGGGTACGGTCTAGGCTAAGAGATTGGGTGATGGGATTAGGCCATAGATTGGGTGATGGGATTAGGCCATAATGTATTAGCAGATATCTTGTACTAGCGGTGGGCTTTGGAGTAGGTGGGCTTTGGAGTAGCATGCTGCAGCAATGTGCTTGTACCGCCGAACAATGGATTGGTTAATTAGCTAGACTAGCAAGGATTAATGTGTATTGAATTTTCTTTGCGGCAGATGTTGGGAGGGGCCATGGCCCCTGCTGGCCCCTCCCTAGCTCCGCCATTACATCTCTAGCTCTACAAAATTTCAAGAGTTGGTTGAACTGGCCTTGTTTGGCACTGCTCTAGATTCCGACTCCAATGTGAAGCTGAAGTTTGTAATATAAATTTAAATAATTTTATAAATTAATTTTAATGCATATTAGAAACAAAATGACATCCACATATCTTATAAAGGATCATGACTCTAGCAGTCTAGCTCCATGCTTTTCTGGAACTCCTAACGACATGCTCCACTAACTCCATGAAATTTTCTAGAGCTGGAGCAGTCCCATACAAAGCTCTATATTTACACGAGTTATTTTGTACCTAGTTTAGATAAAAAAGTTTTAACTACTCTAATTTTTGTGTAGAAAGTAACTCTAGCTCCAATGTTAAGTTTAAAGTCTAGGGCTATGTCAATAGGGCCATACACACTTCAAGAGCATATATAAGTATAGCACTTTGTCTTCCGGCATGGCGGCATGTTATCAACGCCACCAATCAAGTATCAAGATATAGCCGGGCCTGTAGCAATCTTCTGACAGGACGGATATGTACATCACTATATATATACACGTCCATATAATTTAGAAAGATAGAGACGTTCTACTTCTTAAGTTGACATGGTATCCAACCAATAGGTGCAAGATAACCAAAGCTCAAAGTTCGTTCAAACATATACACAAGTCTATATGGCTCGTGTGCTTCAAGCCAGCGGTGAGCTATGGCATTCCAATCAGATGCGATTAATTGTCCCTTTATTTCCATAGGTGGTCGTCTCTGCCAGTAATGAGTTCTGACATTCCAATCGAATGCGATTAGTTGTCCCTTTCTAACTGTGATGGCCACGTTTTAGCAAAACGGAACATTTCAATTTCCGTTCTATGTTCTATCTGCAAAACAATTTACAGTTATTATTAATTGGCATAACTATTGATGTTAATTAGCATGTAAAGCTCATCAGGTTTTAACTATATTCAGAGTCTCTTGATCATCTATCCAATGACATTACCTCCGAGTTATTGTGAACCCAGATAAAACTAAAGTGAAATGTTATGTAAACTAGTATTTTTTAAGATAAGAAAATGTATTTTTAATGCTGCCTCATATGATTTTTTTTTGCTGCAACTACTAATCTTAGTGATATTAAATAATTAACATGTGAGGGTCCCAGTGAGTTTGAGTAAAATATTAAGATACGTTGTGCAAAGGAAGTTGAGAATGCTGGCTTTGATTAGGAATCATTGTTTGCCTCTAATCGATATGGTCGTATTTGTCTAAATATTTGATTAGACCTGATCGACATTTGACGATATGAAAAAATACAGAGGCTTCCAATGCAAGATTCTATAAACAATCATAATGATGTTCATGGCAATTCAATTATTTTATTCTACATAAACGTTCTATATATATTGATGTCTCAATATAGCTTACTATTACTAGTTTGATGCCTTGTATAGAGTCTTTGTGCTTATCCTGACAAAACACATTAGAATTTCTTTATAAAAATCAGAACATCTAAAATTGCATTTAAATTACCCATCTAAATATATTCTATTTTATGAAAAAAAAATCTCACTCTATCATTATAAATATAATTTAAATTAATCAGAAGGGAGCATTCGCGCAGCGGTAAAGCTGCTGCATTGTGAACAGGAGGTCACGAATTCAAGTCGTGGAAACAATCTCTCATAGAAATGCAGGGAAAAACTGCGTTCAAACCCCTCCCCGGACCGTGCAAGCCGAAGCTCATGCACGAGGCTGCCCCTCTAAAATTGTATTTAAATTACTCACCTATGCTATCGTGAAAGATAATTTAATGTAATCGCTAAACTTAAATCTATATTATTGATATTTTCTAATCTACATAACTCATATATTCACAAATCACATATAATTAATTATAAATAAATATATCCTATCTAATACAAATCTAAATTAAAAATAATACTCAACTAGAAAATTGGAAAACATGTGTATAATCTAATATATGTTTCTAAATTTTCCACTTTTGAAAAACTAACTCAAATTAAATGTATGATATGTGCCACCATGCAGATGGAGTATATAAATGCATGGATAAGTTATATTTATTTATTTATGTATACATGTAAGCGATTACTATATATTGTTGTAGTTTGGCCATCATGGAAAATGTTCCTTTAACAGACCAGAGACCACATAATCATGGCGTTGGTAATTCTTTTTGAATTATATTAATAATCAATGCAAATAAGTATTGTAAAACCTTACTTTAGATAACTTTATATATCTGATGGTAATACTATAACATATCTTCATGGACAATTTAATTGGAACTGTTACATTTCGTTAGAAAAACACTACTACATACATAATTATTTACTAAAAAATAATCAAAATTTCAAGCGTCGTGGTGCAATATGGACTGACAATTTTTGCCATTGTAGTAGCTAACTATGGGTGAAATCTAGCACATGGCATCCACTGTCTTAAAAAATACAAAAGGAGATGCTATTAAAGGTACAATTGGCCTTTGGGTTAAGAAGTGGATAAAAGATATTGCTACAACTAAATAATACCATAATTTGAGAACCAAAATCTAAATTCATACATCATGATAGATGCACTACAGAAAGTGCTGACATATTTAACCAAAGGTTTTAATCAAACACATATTGAAGACACATAACATATTGCTGTATTTAACACTATATATACTTTCTTTCTTTAATATATAACAATTTTTAGTTTAGAATTTAAAACGCCATATATATTAAAGGGAGGATGGAATAAGAAATACGAAGCTTATATGGATATCATGTTAGCAAATGAGCACACACACATACCTAGAGAGAGTGCATGTGCGCAAAGATAAGTAATTTCACAAGTGGTACAATTTATAAATTTATAACATTTATTTTTGCTAAGTTTTTAGTCCGTGTATGCAGAAGCAGGACTTGACAGACTATATATTACTTCGCTACTCGTAATGGAGGTATAAGTGGCCGTTCATAACAAGTAGTAGGGCGTAGTACGTGATTCATGGGCCGTGGTAAATAGATGAAAACATATTAGAAGAGGGCATTTTGCTTCCAATTTTTTCGGAAGAGGCTAAAGTAAACTAGCTAATGTCGGTGTTGGGCATTTGAAAAGAAAAAGGTTGTCGGTGCTGGACACGTTGGCCCAAGTGACATATTGTGGACACGCGTGCATTACAACTGCTGGTTACACTATATAAGGAGCTGTGTGCAGTGGTTTGTTCCATCGAAGCAACACAAGCAGAGTGTTTTGTAATTTGGAGAGACGTGCAAGCATAGCCATAGAAAGATACACAGTAGCCATCTTCAAGGTGGGCAGGGCTTGAGAGGTGACAGAAAATGGGTGCACCCTCCATGTTCGCCACGGCATTGCTCCTCGGGGTCATCTTTGCCAACATCGCTCGAAGTGATTCTCTCTCTCTCTATATATATATATATATTTCTGAATTATAGAATCATAGGGATTCATTCATGATTTCCTCCTTTCATTCCCCTATGGAAACTGTTTGCAAGAAGGTATGTTTTCAGGAAGAAATGAAAATTGACTTTGCGAACTATGACAGGTCTAAGATTATTGTCTAGCTGGGGCTGGCTAGTTCACTTTCTCCATTTTTGTATTCATCTTTCATTTCTTTCTCTTCTTTTGTCTCTATTTTCTCATTCTCTCTTCTTTGTCTATGTCTCTAATAGGAGGAGCTTAGTAGGGCTCCATTGTCCGCGCCGAGTAGCCTGGCCTCGAGCCCCGGCTGCTCCCGTGCTAAATCCAAACCAGTGGTTAGCGTTATGTTTAACATGCATGAGCTTTGAGCTAGCTATACGTAGCTAGGCCGTTAGCCTCATGCCCACGTGGCATGGCTAGGTAACGGACTACCCAACGGTCGTTGTGCACTTGTGCGGACGAGGACGTTGGATCCATACGCCTCCCTCTCTCCACACACACACGCACAGAGTGCTGCATTTGACAACAGTTGACACACCACCTGACAGTAAAAATAATCACCTTCATGTAACATCAACTGTTGCAAAGATTGCAAACAAAAGAATAGCCATGCATCATGTTGACTATTTTGCTCACTTTTCCTTTCCATTTCTTCGTGATTTTGCTGCCATCCACTCCAATAACTATGCTTGACTGCGTGCCTGCAGGCGTGGAGTCCATCGGGGTGTCCTACGGCATGAGCGGCGACAACCTGCCGCCGGCGAGCACCGTGGTCGACATGTACAAGGCCAACGGCATCTCTCTGATGCGGATCTACGCGCCGGACCAGGCGGCCCTCCAGGCCGTGGGCGGCACGGGCATCAGCGTCGTCGTCGGCGCGCCCAACGACGTGCTGTCCAGCCTCGCCGCCAGCCCCGCGGCGGCCGCCTCGTGGGTCCGCAACAACATCCAGGCCTACCCCAAGGTCTCCTTCCGCTGCGTCTGCGTCGGCAACGAGGTGGAGGGCGGCGCGGCGCAGAACCTGGTCCCGGCCATGGAGAACATCCGCGCCGCGCTGGTCGCCGCCGGGCTGGACGGCATCAAGGTCACCACGTCCGTGTCGCAGGCCATCCTCGGCGGCTACAAGCCGCCCTCCGCCGCTGACTTCACCGACGAGGCCCAGGGCTTCATGGGCCCCGTCCTCGAGTTCCTGGCGCGCACAGGGGCACCCCTCATGGCTAGCGTCTACCCCTACTTCACCTACGCCACCAACCCGGCCGCCATGGACGTCGCCTACGCGCTCTTCACCGCGCCCGGCACCGTCGTGCAGGACGGCGCCTACGAGTACCAGAACCTCTTCGACGCCACCGTCGACTCCTTCTACGTGGCCATGGGCAAGCACGGCGGCTCCGGCGTGACCCTCGCGGTGTCGGAGAGCGGGTGGCCGTCGGCTGGCGGTGTTGCCGCGTCGCCGGAAAATGCGGCCATCTACAACCAGAATCTGATCAACCACGTCGGCCGGGGAACGCCCCGCCACCCTGGCCCCATCGAGACGATCCTCTTCTCCATGTTCAACGAGAACCTCAAGGAGAACGGCGTGGAGCAGAACTGGGGGCTCTTCTACCCTAACATGCAGCGCGTCTACCCCATCAGCTTCTAACTATGAAGCTAAGCTCCACTTACTCCGCGCGCGATACACCCACCAGCGTACTATGTCCCGTCCGTACATAAATAAGTACGTATACGTATGCATGCTACATGTGTACTTATGTTATAACCGGTTTATTAATTTGCGGCCACTGGGAGAGTATCGAATGCTAGCTACTCTCAGATGGGTGCGCCGTGAGGATTCTTACGTCGAGACACCTTGCATGGTCAACGACGACTGCTTGTGATCAATAATTTCCTTGATTATTTTATGTATTCATTGAAATGCTATTCAAATTCAAATTCAAAAAAAAGGTGAAGTTGCGATTTGGAGGGCTCCAGGGATTTAATGCATTTCAATCTTTTTTTACTAGTATGTTTTCATGGGCATTTTCTTAAGAAAATAAACAAGAATGACTAATACACAAACTATTTCTATGAAGCGTTATTAATTTTTTGAGAACTTAAATGTGATACAAATTGCCAGTCTTAGGGTTCTAGCTCACATTTATTTCAAGTAATATAGAGTCAGACATAACGGTTACAAACCAAGTATATAAATACGTATGAAAGTAAGATACAACAGAAGCTAATCATTCGAAGCCCAATGGCATATGCTAGTTGGTAAGAAGGATCGTGACATATCCAAAGAGCAGCTCGAACAGTTCATCAGAACTATATAAAAAACAATAACATAGCAAATGTGAGTACATATGTACTTCGCAAGCCCACCTTCCTAGGGTTAGGGAAATTTAGCTATCACTGTGTGCAAGGTGATATCTGGACCTTAAGTGGTTTTGCAGATAAATGATGCACGGTTCTATTTAGTTGCCATGTTTTAGTCATGAAAAACAGAGTTTTATCTGATGGAGGTTGCCAGGGACTTGCTGGTCCACATGGCTCTTTTCTTAACAACCTTCACCCAGCAATCACTGTTGTCCCATAACCACCACCGTGCCATCCCAAGCCATTCCACCGTTTTAGTTTATGAAAACTTGCTAATCGAAGAACCAAGCCCTAACCCATCCATACTAGTGGACACGGACTATTCGAATAGGTTTTACTGTGATCAGAGGTTGTACTATGACCCACAAGTTGGACTCAGCGGCAATTTACCGTCGTAAACGCCCTAATTCCAAACCAAGCCCTCACCTTTGTTTCATCACCTAGCAGTACCTTAGGGATTTAGGCAACCAAATCACTCCGGTACACCGCGGTACTCCCATGACACCCAACCCCTTCCCTAGCCCCTTGTGTGCCAACACAGTAGCTACTAGTCTATCCACTCCGGCTCCGGCCCAGTCAATGTCTCATACAGAGCGAGTGGTTGTACTAGAAGAGTTAGGCAAGATGAAAATCAACTCTGTCCGTATAGGGCGCAGGTAGAACCGTCCGTCCCTTTCCAAACTCGACACCGCGAGCATACACCTACCCGGCCTTCTCCATGAAGTCCGGGACTGGGGTAACCACAAGTTCATACCCTACCCTTAGGAATGGCGTATCCCGACCCATGGGTCATTTGCTGGGGTTCTTCCCATTTTATTTTAAAAACACATCCACACCCACTTTCCCCATACCCAACAAGTTCCATAATCGTAACGTCAAATTATGATAGATATTTAAGTGAGCAATCCCACCTATGCGAGCTACATCTAAATAGGTTTGGGTGACGAACCTATTAGGGTTCTCCTTAGCAAGCGAAAACATGCAAGCTTTTATTGATTGAACTGGCCAAGGTGAATTTTGTAAAGCTAGGAATTTTATGCATCAAGTGAGGATTCCAATGGTCTTGCCGTCGTCTAAGTCCTCATTGCAGCAGAGGTCGGTGCCAGGTTTGTCAGGCTCTTGTTCCGCAACGGTGGTCTCCGGTTCCTAGGATTCTTCCGGAACGATGTCTAGTCTGCACAAACAAAAACATGCAATAAATACAATCACTCACGCTCAAAACACTTTGAAATGGGTAGGGTTAGATAGAGGGGGGTTGTAGAAGAATCTAGGAGAAGTAGCATCTAATTTGGGTTTGGAGTGGCTAAGGTATGCATACTTCTAGGAGGGGTAACTCTTTTCTGAAAAAAAAGAAAAATAACAAAAATGGCTCTCAGGGCGCGACCCAAGCCTTTGGTGAGAGCGCGGCCCAACGAGGAGGAATAGGTCAAGCTGGCGAACCCATAGGCGCTGCCCCTAAGGCGAAGGGGTAGGAGGTAGCGTGGTGTTGGTCATGCTTACCTCAATTTGATGGCTGAGGGCACGCAAAGGAGGAATTTGGGCTCGGCGGCGGTGGGGATGTGGCCGTGTTATGGCATGTTGCCACGTTAGAGTTTCCTCTGAGGTGGGTTGAGGCCAGTGCTTGGTGGTGCGGTACAGTGTTGTGGTGGCCTAGTCTGGTGAAGTGGAAGGGAGGATTTATAGGCGGCTGGGGTGGGGTGGCACCGGGGCATCGCCGCCTGTGTAGCATGTCGTCCGCTAGCTCGAGGCACATGCACGGTGGGGGAAAGGGGTCGGTGATACCGGTAAGCATTACATCGGTTGGGGCCGTGTATGTGCGTGCGTCGTGACTCGGCACCTGGTGCTGGGGCCTGGCGATGGTGCTGGTGTCACGACCTGCACTGGCGGGTGTGAGGCTGCGACCGGGGGGTGCCAGGGGCCGAACGAGAAATGCGACGAGATGGATTTGGCCTTAAGCTCATAAAGGCGGCGATTAGGAGGGCTGGTGGGGTCAGCGGCGATTGGGAGGGCTGGTAGGGGTCGACGGCGTTGGCGTCGACGAGCCCTACCGGTGTAGGTGCTGCCCAGCATGTGGAGGTAGGGAATGAAGCTGGCAGATGGGCCTGCTTGTCAGCGGGATGTGGTGCTGACGGGTAGGGCCAGGTGGGCTGGAGGGAGGGGAAAGCCTGGCCGATGGCTTGGCGGTGGCCCAGGGATGGGCGTGCGGCCCGCGAGAGAGGAGGGGGATGGATGGGCCGAGCTAGAGAGGGGGATTGGCCCATTTGCACCCTTCACTATTTTGAATTTCCTGGTCTTGGGATTTTGGTGGACGATTCTGGAAAAGCTATTTGGAAAGATTTGGAGAGGCTTTCTAGAAAAGAAATTCGTGATGAATTCTTGGGGGCTTGGTGAAGGGGCTTTTGGAGGAATTTGGGTGAACGAGAGGTGGAGGATTGGTCAGGGTCAAAAATTAGATTTTGAAATTTGATTTTTCGAAAACCTAGTGATTTATTTGGATGGTTTGTTTATGCGGTTTTTAGTTTGTCGATTTTCGCGATGTTATAAACCTACCCCACTTAAAGGGAATCTCGTTCTCGAGATTCGATTGGGCTTCAAAAAGTTGGGGGTGCTCCTTTCGCAAGGCATCTTCTCTTTCCTAGGTTGTCTCTTCTTCGCCGTGGCGGCTCCATAAAACCCGGCAGATCTTAATGGCTGAATTACGGGTTTTTCAGACACCGGTATCCAAAATTTTTATGGGTACTTCCGGGAACTTAGATCAGGCTGTAGGTCCAAGGTATCTAGTTCCACTTTTCTTTCCAACTCCTTCAGGCACTTCTTAAGCTGAGACACATGGAATACATTATGGATGTCTGACATCGATTCCGGTAGTTGTAGCCTTTAGGCTACCTTTCCGATTCGTTCCTCAACCTTGTAGGGTCTGATATAGTGGGGGGCTAGTTTCCCTTTTACTTAAAACCTTTGAGTGCCTCTAATCGGGGACACCTTCAGATATACTGAGTCTCCAACCTCGAAACTGAGCTCACGCCTTCTTTTGTCCGCGTAGCTCTTCTTTCTAGTTTGGGCTATTCTGAGCTTTTCCCTAATCTCTTCTATCTTTTCCTCGGCTTCTTTGAGAAAAGCCAATCCTGTAGGGGGCTGTTCTTTATCCTCTACCCAAACCAGTGGGGTTCTGCACTTCCTCCCATATAGGGATTCAAAGGGTGCCATTCATAGACCAGCCTGGTATCCATTGTTACATGAGAATTCTGCATAAGGTAAGCTGGATTCCCAATCCTTGCCATAGGTGAGCACATATGCTCTCAACATGTCTTCTATGACTTGGTTTACCCTTTTGGTCTGGCCATCAGTCTGGGGTGGTAGGCCGAGCTAAAATCCAAGTGGGTGCCTAGGGCTTCGTGCAGGCCTTTCCAGAAGGAAGTGAATTGGGTACCTCTGTCTGATACAATCTGGCTAGGCACACCGTGTAACCTTACTACGTTCTCCATATACAGCTGGGCCAACTTGGCTCCACCGTAGGTGGTTTTGACTGGTATGAAATGGGCGGTTTTAGTGAGTCTATCCACTATGACCCATATGGCGTCATTGTCCTTCTTAGTCCTGGGTAGGCCGGTCACAAAGTCCATTCCTATATCATCCCACTTCCAAGCCAAAATAGGCAGTGGTTGCAGCAACCCAGCAGGCTTTTGATGTTCAGCCTTAACCCGCTGGCACACATCACACTATGCTACATGGTTAGCCACGTCTTTCCTCATCCCTTTCCACCAGAAATTTTGGTTTAAATCTTGGTACTTCGTGTTGGCCCCAGGGTGGATAGAGTAAGCCAAATCATGAGCTTCTGCCATAATGGTTTCCCTAGCCTTTCCCCCTTTTGGTACAAAAAGGCGATCTTTGTACCATAGGGTGCCGTCTTCGCTGATTCGGAAAGCTGTGGTTCCGTCCCTCTTGACATGCTAGACGATCATCTGGGTCTCTTCATCACTTGCTTGGTTTTCCTTGATTCGTTCTACCAGGGTGGGTTGCACGGTCAGAACCTTTTCCTTAAGTTCGTTCACAATGTGCATATTGAGGTTTGCAATCTCCTTTTGTAGGTTCCCATTGGTCGGAATCAACTCCTTGCTGTATGCTTTTCTGCTAAGGGCATCTGCTACGACATTGGCCTTACCAGGGTGGTAATGTATGTCTAAGTCGTAATCTTTGATTAATTCTAACCATCTCCTCTGCCTCAAATTCAGGTCGTGCTGAGTGAAAATGTACTAGAGGCTTTTATGATCCAAGTACAGCTCACACTTGTTGCCTATCAGGTAATGTCTCCAAACCTTCAAGGCATGCACTACTGCGGCCAGCTCCAGGTCATGGGTAGGATAGTTCCATTCAAGGGTCCGGTGTTGCCGAGAGGCGTAGACAATAACCTTGTTATCTTACATGAGCACACACCCCAATCCTTGTCGAGATGCATCACAGTATATGACGAAGTTCCGATGGATATCTGGCAGCACCAGTACTAGGGCAGTGGTCAATCTTTTCTTTAGTTACTAGAAACTCTTCTTGCAAACTTCTGTCCATTCAAACTTCTTGTCCTTTTGGAATAGCGCTGACATGGGCCTGGCTATCCTAGCAAATCCTTCTATGAACTGACGGTAGTATCCTGCCAATCCAATAAAACTCTTGACCTCGCTTACATTGGTGGGTTGCTACCACTCCATTATGGCTCTCACCTTCTCAAGGTCTACCGCTACTCCTTCGGCAGTGATGATGTGCCCAAGGTAGGCAATCTTTTCTAGCCAAAACTCGCACTTGCTGAACTTTGCATACAACTTGCGGCTTCTGAGTCTCTCTAATACTGTCCAAAGGTCATGCTCATGCTCCTCCTTATCCTTAGAGTAGATAAGTATGTCATCAATAAATACAACGACGTACTTATCCAACCCATCCATGTACACTTTATTCATTAGGTTCATGAAGTATTCCGGAGCATTGGTTAATCCAAAGGACATGACTCTAAACTCGTACTTTCCATATCGAGTGACAAAAGTGGTTTTGTAGATGTCGCTTTCTCTGATCTTGAGTTGATGGTACCCTAATCTCAGGTCTATCTTGGAAAAGAACTTTGATCCCTTGAGCTGGTCAAAGAGATCATCGATCCTTGGGAGAGGGTACTTATTTTTTATGGTAACTTCATTCAGGGATCGGAAATCCACGCACATTCTTAAGCTGCCATCCTTCTTGGTTACAAACAGTACTGGTGCTCCCATGGTGATGAGCTGGGCTTCATGAACTCCTTTTGTTGTAGTTCTTTGAGTTGCTCCTTTAATTCTGCCAGTTCTGCTAGGGTCATTTGGTAGGATCTCTTGGCTATTGGGGTTGTTCCTGGGTAAAGGTCTATAATGAAGTCAATGTCGCTGTCAGGGGGCATGCTGGATAGCTCTTCTAGAAAGACATCCAAGTACTCACACACAATGGGCACCTCTTCTAGGGCCTTGGCTTCGATGTGGAAGTTCATAGGGTCTTGTTTGGTTTTGTGGGTTTTACAGACCACCTTGGCTCCATTTTGGCTGGTCAAACTAACTGTTTTGTCTACACGGCTTGTGATGCCCTAATGACTGCTCAACCAGTCCATTCCTAGGAAAACGACTATTCCCTGAGATGTTAATACTATTAAGTCTGCCATAAAAGCTACCCCATTTAGAATAATTTGGACCCCCATACAACCAAGGTGGTAGGAAATATCCGCACTGGTGTCCAGGTTAAAATTGGCTTTCCCAGGGGTGTGGTGGGGATCTTGTTCTTTCCCACAAAGGATGCCGATATAAAGGAATGTGATGCACCGGAATCAAATAATATTGTGGCCATAGATGAGTTTACTAGAAACTCACCAAGCACCTGTGATGCCCTAGGCATCTCCCAAGCATTATCATGTGCATACTTTGTTTAATTACTTCTCATAAGCATCATCTCATCTCATGGTAGTGTACATTTGAATCATATGAACAAACATGATGAAAATAGCCTAGTGATACACACAGTTTTGCAAAAATGACGCTATAAATGTGAGCATAACTCAAATCCTATGGAGTTTTAGGTGAAACTTTTTATACCAAACTTGTAGGTCTTGAAGTGGTAAACAACTTTGTCAATTAGAGCTTGGGTGGAAAATGGGTTTAACTTAGTGTAAAGGGACTTTTGGTGTCAGCCAACAAACACACTCCAAATCTGAAATATTTAGAATTCTTCATTTTTCTATATCCTACAGTCCTTTTTATGCAGAGGTCCAATTGAGAAAGTTGTAGTCCATGAAATTTTGAACAGCTTTGTAAAAAAGGCTTTTGGGAGAAAATGGCTAGAAATAGGACATTTGAATTATCTAAGGAAAACAGTTCTCAGTCCAAACTGAGGGCTGATAGTTAAATTCAAATTTAAATCAAATTTAGATCCAGAATTTGAACCTGGTGCTTTTGACAAAGTTGTAGATCTCAAAGGGTGCAACATTTTATTCAATTGGGTCCTTTTCAAATTCGGCTCCTAAATTAGTCAAATTGGCAAAATTCAGAAACCTGGTTAGTGGTCAAACTCCATTTTTCATTTTTCGGGATTTTCTTTTTCTCATGAGCCTATGACAAGTGGGTCCCACCTGGCAGGGCTGCGGGTTTCCGCCCGATACCCGCAGCTGCGGGCCCCACCGGCTCCCTCGCTCCATGCACCCGGTCCATGCGCCTTGCTCTTCATTCCCGGACTTGGCCCCACTTGTCAGTCTCACCGGTCCATGGACTCAGTCCACCCGCACGCCTCTCTCCTCTCTCCCCGCCCGGCCACGCCCACGCGGCGCCGGTCTTCTGGGCGCCGTGGCCACGCGCCGGCCTCCCCGACCGCCGTGGCCACGCGCCGCTGCCGCTCGCCGACAGCGCGCACGGCGCGCCTTCAAGGCGGGGGCGAGGCCCCGACCTCCTTTCCCCGAGCCCCATTCACGCGCTCGGCCTCTCCGTCTCCCTCGCTCCCCACGCCGGCAGTGCGCGCCCGCCATTGGAGCCGAGCTCGGAGCTCGAGCTCGCGCCTTCCCCTCCGCCGCTCCCCGAGCCTCCCTACCTCCACCGCTGCGTTCGCCTCGACCCCGCGCACCTCGCGCTCGAGTCCCCGTCACCATTCCCCGCCCGGATACCGAGATCCGACCTCGCCTCGACGTCGCGCCGCGCCGGTTCACCCTCGGTTCACCTCCGCCGCCCGCCTCGACCACGCCGTCTCCGCCGTCACCGCCACCTCGAGGTAGAAGCCCCGCATGGGGAACACTGTCCCCGACCCGCGTCGCGGCCGCGGCGAGCTCCGGCTCGCCGGCGCGCGTGCTTCTTCCCGCGCGGCCGCGGGCGTCGCGAGGAAGAAGAAGGGGGCCGGGGAAATTTTAGATCCGGCCCCTGTCTTTTCCATATTCACAAATCGATCCACCGCACTGTGCCCTGAGTCTTGTAGATCTTACATATTAGCCCTCAGAAGCTACGGTTAATTGTGTATAGGCCCTGGATCTGTAGATTTTCGTTTTAAAATACATTTAAAACTGCTGAAAATTTGGAAATTCGTAGTAAATTCAATAAAAATCAGAAAAATACAAACTTTGTTGCAGTGTACTCCTATTAAGTAGATCTACAGAATGGATATGATAATTGGGTATGAAAAGACCATTTTTCCCCTGTTAATGTGCATGCTTGGTAAATCAATGAAATTAGGAAATGTGGACTAAATGATCTTCAAAAATTGCCAAATTTGAACCGCAGGGTATTTAGGGTATATAGGCTCACCATGATTTTTGGAAGCTCAAATGTTCACTGTTTAATTACCATTTGCCCCTGTATGTATTTTTAGCATAGAAATAATTGAGGAAATGGTAATTAAATAGAAGTTATGCTCTAAATAGTTTTACACATTTTATTTGTGCTCCCTGTGGTATAAAGAGCTCACTGTTGAAATGGGGTACTATGCATGTCAAGTTTAGTTAGTGTTTTGAAAATAATAAATTCATCCATGATCAACTTGATAAATAGGAAATGTGGTTTAAATGGGGGCCAAAAATTCTAAAGTTTGGGCAGAAGCCTTGCTAGCATACCTAAGCTTAGTATAAAATTTGATAGCCCAAATACTTATTGTTTATTTACTGTTTTACCCTTGCCTAGTAATTAAGCATATGCTTAGCAAAAGACAAGGGGTCTAAATAAAAATAAGCCATAGGGGGATTCGTAGTATTTATTTGGATTCTAGATTGTTGAAAGTAGCTCACCGCTGAAAACGTGAGGCTATGCATGTAAGGTTTGACCCTATTTCGAAAATGGTAGACATAAAGCCTATTTAAGTAAATAATAGAAATTATGAGACTAGTACATTAATAAATGCCACCATGGGTCATATTTGGAAGCATAGGAGTATGTAAACCTTAGTCGTTGTTTTGGGATGCAATGTAGGTTTTCACTACGGTTTTAGAAATGCATGATGGTAACGCTAAGCTAGCTAGGGTTAAGTAGGGTTCAAGTAGCTTCGGCCGTTTCATGTGAATCGATGCTACCCCGTCACACCCCCACATTTTTTATGTGACAAGCTAAGTTATCATAGGTGATGGCTTGTACGATTTCTTAAAGCTAAACAAGTTTCATCACGAAAATACATAATGTTATTCCATAAACCCTGATTTCTTGTATTGCACTCGCATCCTGAAGCAAGCATTGCACTAATACATGCTCCAATTGCACCATGTCATGCATATAGATTCCGCGAACGAAGAACAACCGCCGAACCAACCCGTCGCGGAGGAGCCCGAGGAGGAGCTGCACCAAGAGCCAGAGGACCAACAGCAGGGGCCCGACACCGCTCAGGAGGCAGCTACTGACTCTAACGAGGAAGGTAGGCAGGACCATACTCAACCCAGCAAACAAATTATACTTAATGATTATGCATATGCATTAGGAGTTGCTTGGAACCAATTGCATTAGACTCCCTGGCCGCCCTGGCCCTAGCACCTGTACATAGAGTTCGTAGGGCGAGTATGCCTAGAAATTGCTAGGTACGAGTAGACACGAGTGTGTGGACTCGTCACGTAGGTGTTTTCAAAAGTTACAGAAGCTTACAGTTATATCATTTATTATCGTTGCTCATGAATTAAATGGAGACCGGGCGGAGATTTATTTCAGTATATACTTTTCGTAAGGTTGTACTTTGGACTCTGTCCGAGTCGTTTAAGGCCCGTCCGCTGTTCGTCTGCTGATCGGCATAACATTGCTAGAGTGCTTAACCGGGAAATGGGACCGGTGAAGTCTTACCTAGGTTTGTCCGGAGTTTTCGAGGCTCCGCCCATCCACTTGCTGGAGGCCGATGGGCCCGGGGGCGCTTGTACTCGAGGGAGGGCTGACCCAGAGAACTGTGGTATCGCTCTTGAGGGGGCACAACCCGGGGGTTAGGTGAGGGCGCTTTGAATCTTGGGACAAGACAGGTGGAGATGGGGACTATATGTGGGAACGCGATGGCTAGTAAGCATATACCCCTGGCATGATAGTTATTCCCGGGAATTAAAAATCGATTCGAATCGCTGATGCCTACCAGGTGTGGGAATGCCAATATCACTGTCGGGCAACGTAGTAACTACTTAAACTCTCGGAGTTTAATACTCATGGTTTTTGGAATACCACATGATTGAATTGAACTGTATACCTTACTGCAAATTACTGTTATGTTGAAGGTTTTACAAATGATGAAAACTTGATACTTATGTTACACATGTTACTGTTAAAACTAAAGGCTAAGGATCCACTTGCTAGTAAGCCGCTTCGCGTCAGCCGTAAGCCAAATCCATTAAGACCTACTGAGTAATTAGTACTCAGGGTTTGCCCCCATATTTTGAGCGCAGGTATGGAATTCATGGTCTGCACTTGTGTTGGAGGCGGAGCATGTCCTCATTTAGGATGAAACGACGTGAGTGGCACAAGGGCAACATCGGTGGGCTCGATGTTGTTACCTCTGAATGCAAATCTTTTGGTGATTTCATAATGACCTCTGAAACTTAAAATTCCGCTGCGAGAAACTTTCGAACTTACTACCTTATAACATTATGTTGGACTTGTATTTTATGTAAAAACTGGTTTGTAACTAAGTCTAATATTATGCTATTCAACTGCCTGTGATGATGTATCTGTTGTGGCTCCATCGTGGGTCAGATGTGTATGATGTCGGTTCCTCTGTGAAAAGGTAATATCGGGAGTCAAAAGACTCTCGACGGACGACCGGGTTTAGTTTGGCCTAATCACATTACAAGCCAGAGGAGGCAAATGTGCTTAGCCCGGATTAAATCGGCGGTTCCGCCACAGCACCACTCCTACGGCCTATTGAGCCTCCTTTGCATCGATGTGATTAACGTGAGCCTTGTCAATAGACTGTTGGGGCTGCCTAGATGACTGGGAGCTGGCGGCCGGGCAGCCTCCAGTGGTGGTGGGCTGTCTAGGCCCATTCACTGAGTTGGAGTAAGTTGATGCTGCTAGCTTGCCACGGTTGGGGTGGGGGCAATGGGCAACAAAGTGGCCTAGGTCACCACAGTTGTAGCAGGTTTGACCATTGCCATCGGGGTTGTTTTACTGGGAATAAATCTGGGCCAGACTAAAGCGGGATGGGTCTGAGGTGGTGCTTTTGGGGAATGCACCATATGAGCCCCGGGATGCTTGTTCCCCAAAGTTCCTCTATCGGCACTCCTAGCGCTGGGACTTGAACTCCATAAATTTCCTCTTGAGATGGCTTCTCTCCCCTTGTTTGAGGTTTTCAATCTTGATGGTGGGGCTGATTAGAGAAGCAAAGTCAGGAGCGCCACAAGCATAGGCCAGGGCTGCGACCTCCGGGGACAGACCCCTTATAAAGGATTTGTATTTCTTCCCATCATAGTCTACTTCTCCTGGTGCATAGTAGGATAGTTCGGTGAACTTTTGGATGTATTCTTTTACAGTGAAGCTCCCTTGAGTCAGATGCCGGAACTCTTCGGCTTTGAGATCCTTGGTTGCCTCCAGTACATGATGCTGCCGGAAAGCCTCAGTAAACTCCTTCCAAGTGATCCCATCCTTATGGGCAGCCTTGACAATCTCCCACTAGGCCAATGCAGCACCACTGAATTGATGAGTGGTGAGAGCAATCTTGGTCTTCTCATCACAGTTGAGCAACTTGAGTTTCCTCTCAATGGCCCGTATCCAATCCTCGGCTTCCATAGGGTCTTGAGATCAGAGAAGGATGGTGGTTTGAGCCTCAGGAATCCCCCATCTTGGCCAGTGGCTTATCATGCAAGGGTCATTGTGCTGCATTCTCCATGAATTGTGCATGGGCCATTAGAGCTTGTGCTATTTCCAAGTAGGGGTTTGGTGGTGGAGGCAGGGGCGGAGGTGGAAGGGAGGTGGAAGAAAGCTGCCTCCGTTGCCATGCCTACTCTCATCCTGCCCTTCTGGTGGGGCAGGCAACCCATTGCCGGAGTTGTGGGAGGCCATCTAAAAGAAAGGGGGGAAACTCTTCCTTAGGGTGTGGTTGCATTTAATGCTCTTTGTTTATAAACGAATAAGATTTTCCACACAACATACTTTTATTCAAACAACCGCCTACACGATACAAAGAAAGCTAGAACAGCTTTTACACAGGGGTGACCGCTACTCTAGAGAGACTACTACACTAAACCCGCTAATATGTCATCCAGGAGTCCGGTGTGATCAGCCCCTGGTGAAAACACGAGGGGAGAGAGAAGGTCTGGGTTCTCTGGGGCAATGCAGCTGAAGGCATCACTAACGGGTGGAAAATTGCTCCAGTCACCCATGTCGACGTCGTCTATCTGGCAGTTCTTGTTCCCTTGAGTCACTCTCTCCTTTGCTGCTTCATGAGCCTTCTTATCCTGTCGAGCAAACTTAGCCCACGTACTCTTCACTGTGTTCCAAGCCGCACGCTCATGATCCTTGAGGGCTGCATGCTGCCTCCTAAGGATGGCAAGCTGCTTCTTTAATGCCACATTCTCCTTTTTCAGCTTTCTAACATGGGCTGCACCTGACAACATCCGGCGGTGGCTAAAGAAAAGCTCAGAGTTGATCCTAGAAAAGTGGTCATCTAGGGTGAGGAGGTGGTCATGCGGCTAACTATGGGGTTCTCTTGTATATCTAGGCTTCGGTTAGGTTGTGGAGGCATTGTTTCCAAATGGGGGATGCCATGTCATCTGGTGGAAAGAAACGGAGGCAAGTGCGATTGATTTCTTTTGCGTAGATAGTGCACAGGGGCGGAGGGCGTCGTGAGCGGCTGTCTGCTGTGTGGAGGTGGCGATATGGCCAATGGTGGTGATACTGAACCCAGGGTGGTGGTCACTAGATCCTATGCGGACAGTCACTATGCAACCCATGGTATTCCCATTCTAATGTTCCACTGTCTTGTAGTTAGGTTCCTCCCGGATGCTGAGGTACTTGGTGCAGTCGCTGAGGAGCTTAACGAACTCGGTCTTAACTTGCCCATTATGCAGGCCCGTATCTACGTTTTTGTAGCCCCAGCGCAAAACAAAATTTGTGGCCCTATAAAGGAAAATAAAAATAACTAATAAAAATATGATTCGGCATATAACTATATGTTTTCATGTAATACTTAAAAAATAGAACTACAGTAGGCATACATGCTAAAAAAGTAAAGGACCAATCTTTCTTACCAATATCTTCTTAACTTCTAGAAAAAAGCATCAAGCATCTGGTATTCTTTGAAATGAAATCTTCAATCATATGTTCATATTTAATCTTCTCCAGAACATCATTTTCAAGTGCATTTGTTGCCAATCCATTGAGTCTTTCTTGTTTCATAGTACTACGCATGCAGGACTTTACCAACTTCAATTTAGAAAAGCTTCGTTCTGCAGATGCAACTGTCACATGAATAGTCAAAAAAATCCTATATGCAATAAGGGCATTAGGAAAACAGCCCATCCGTTTCACAAACATCAAAATATCTAGAGGACCCATGACTTCCGTAGGGATGAAATCTTGGAGGAATTTTAACTCCACATGTAATTCTTTGCCATCAATATCTGAATGTTGACCATTCTTAAGTGGCGCCTCAAGATGAGTACAAGAAGACAACAAACTCTTGTCATCTGAAGAGCACAATTTCTTTGATGTAAACAGAAACCCAAAAGTTTCCTCATACCCTTTGTATTGTTCAAACCTCCTAGTCAGTGAAGCAATAGCTTGATCAACAACTGGTAAAAAATAATTGACTCTAATTAAATCTTCAGCGGACTGTGAAGCAATGGATGCATCATCAGGAGTCTCATCAAACTGCCTTTTCCTTTTGATTGTACGCTTGGTACGGAATGCCGGCTGAATATCCATCTCATGTGCGATTTCTTTTGCAGATTCTAATGCATTCGAAAACCAGTTTCTCTATATTTAATAAAGAAGGAAATTAACCCCTGCATTTCCTCGATTGCAATATCAATAAGCATATCCTTTGCTTGTAACTGTTTACTAACCAAATTCATAGCAGACAATACTTCATACCATATAATTATTGCTACTATAAATTCAAAGCCACCAAGCTCATTGGTCGCCAATGATTTAGCCTCACTGCTTATTGTTGGATCGTTGTCAGCATCTGAAACTTGAAGTAAAGCTTCTCTTATTTCCTGCATTTGAAACCTTATGGCCTTAACACTGTCAACACGGCTCTCCCAACGAGTAGTTGAAAGTGGGTTCAGAGTCACTCCTGACAAGTTGTCCTTCAAAATCTGCCACCTCTTAGTGGACTTAGCAAAAATTGTATAGATCCATTGTATGATTCCGAAAAAATCTTTTGCTTTACCACAACTCTTGGCCATATCACAGAGTGTTAAGTTGAGACTATGACAGCCACATGCAGAATAAAAAGCCCTAGGATTGATATCCAAAAGTTTCTTCTGTACCCCTTGATTTTTTCCTTTCATATTTGATCCATTATCATATCCTTGCCCTCTCACATTGTCTATATCAAGGTCAAGATTCTTCAATTCATTTTGTAGAACATCGAACAATCCTTGCCCTGTTGTATCATTTACATCCAAAAAACCTAGGAATGATTCCTCAATGCAAATAGAATCTGAAGAAATATGAACATATCTAATGATCAAAGACATTTGCTCCTGATGGCTTATATCAGGGGTACAATCAAGTATAACTGAGAAATACTTTGATTATTCCTTTATTTTTGTAATTATCTCATTCCTGACAGCAGCAGCAAGCAAATTTATTAATTCATTCTGGATGCCATGACCAAGATAATGTACATGAGCTTCATCACTTGTTATGCGTTGAACATGCTCTTGGATAACCGGATCAAACTCAGCCATCATTTCCACCATGCCTAAGAAATTTCCATTGCTGTCTTGGTACAGCTTGCTGTTGGTTCCACGAAATGCTAAGTTACGTTTTGCAAGGAATTTCACAATCAAAATGATTCTGAACAAAACCTTTCTCCAGTGGTCTTTTTCCTTCTCAATTTCTCTCAGAGAAATTTTATCAATAGTTTGATTTTTATCAAACCTGAGGCGCATGTCATACCAAGCAGCCATATTTGTAATATGGTCAGCACTAGTTTCATGGTCTTTTAGTCTAATGTTAACATGTGAACAATCACAGAAACCATCATTTGCTAGCTGAGTTTTTAAATGACCATTTCTTAATAATTTGCAAAAAAAACAAAATACTCTATCAAGCTCTTTAGAAATACCAGCCATTCTCTATCACATGTTTCTCCATTTGATAAGACTCTATACAATGATGCAGAAAACCTTCTGGATAATTTATCTTTGGGGCCTTTTTGAATTGATAAGTCTCTTTTAGGACACTTTTGAACCAAGATGTCAATCTTTTTTTTATCAAGGCCATCCCAACATCTTGGATCAAATATATCAGGCTGAAATGGAACCGTTGAATCACTGTCCTTTTCAGTACAGTTGAGTTATCAATGGTAGTTGCAGCAGCAGCACCATCGGCATTGTCCCTAACCTCATCAAACTCCGAAGTGCGAGCTTCAACATTGTTAGGATTAACTTGTTCTAAATCATTTTCTGAAGTATGCGCCTCGGCATTGTCTGTGATAACACCAAGACCATCACTGCCTGCCCGAAGAGTTTGATTTTCTGTATTAGCCTGATGTTCTTTCACAACAAATTTATCAAGGGCACCTTTCTGACTCTGCGCGAACTATTCAAGTCTTTTTTTCTTCTTGCGCTTTTCATAACTGGAATCGTATTTTCTAATTCTATAAGACATGGTGAGCACTGAACAAAATTGATCTTCCTGTTTCAAGAAAAACAGACACGACCAAAAGAAATTATCAAATATAGCTAGTATGCAATGTAACTGAACTAATACGTTGAATAGGTGATTTAGTCATTCAGGCTTAGATTTGTTTAATTGAGAAATGGATCCATCCAATGGTCTAATATGGTCGTACCTGAATGGTTGATTGGCTGAACCGCTGAACCTAATGTTGATGCCTTCAGCCTTGGCCTTGAGGTTGAGGAACTCTCAACTCTGAGAACACAAGACGTGATGAATTGATGATGCCTGCACACTGCAGTAGACAGTAAGACACTAAGACAGTACTGCTACTGCACTGCCTCTCTCTATCGCTAGCAGTAGGAACTAGGAACAGGAAGGACGTTGGGTTGCCGAACCTGTTGTGCGAACTGCGAACAACCAGGCCAAGATCGCACTTGCGCGTGCTGCACGGTCGCAGCAGAGCTGGACCGCCGGCCGGTGCCGGAGGCGATCGCCGATTGGCCGATAACGATTGCAGCCTCAGCGTCGGCGGGTGGCAGTGCCGCGGCGGCACCCTGTCGTGACTCGCGAGATGCGTCGCTTCGGGCTTCCGTCCGTCGTCTGCGTCTCCGCGAATTCAGCGTGACGTCTTCGCAAGTTCAGCGACCTAGCGATGTCGTACGGGAGGCTGTTCTGCTAGCAGCCCATGGCCTAGTACATGTAAGAGATGGGGGCCCTAAAAATTGGAGGCCCTGTACGGTCGGCCAGTTGCGCTGGGCCCTGTACAGGCCTGCCATTATGTGTCTGAAAAAGAGCTATCTGGCTCGAGAGAAGAGATCACCGTAAACTAGAGGGATAAAGGATAAGAATAATTTTCACAATTAGTTTGGACTCAAAATCTTAGAAGCTTAAGGTCATGTCTTATGACCAACTTATGGCTCTGATACCACCTGAAGCGTCTTCAATTTTTTGAGAACTCAAATATAATACAAATCGCCAGTACCAAGGTTCTAGCATCACATTAATTTCAAGTAGGACAGAGTCAAATTTAACGGTTACAAACTAAATACATAAATATACATGAAAGTAAGATACAACGAAAGCTAATTCTTCGGGACCTAATACCATAGGCCAGTTGGGAAGCAGGATCGCGACCTATCCCCAAAGAGCAGCTTGAACAGTTCATCTAAACTATCTAAAAAACAACAACATAGTAAGGGATGAGTACATACGTACTCCACGAACCCACCTTCCTTCTATAGAGTTGGAGAAATTTAGCTATCACTGTATGCAATGTGATATCTGGAGCTTGAGAGGTTTTACAGATAAACGATGCACGGTTCTTTTTAGTTGCCATGTTTTAGTCATGAAAAATAGAGTTTTATCTGATGGGGGTTGCCACTGAACTTGCCAGGTACATATGGTTTTTTTCTTAACAACCATCACCTAGCATTCACTGTTGTCCCATAACCACCACCGTGCTATCCCAAGCCATTCCACCGTTTTAGTTTATGAAAACTTGCCAATTGAAGAACCAAGCCGTAACTCATTCATATCTGTGGACACAGACTATTCGAATATATTTTACTCTGATTCAGATATTGTACTATGACCCACAAGTTGGACTCAGTGGCAATTTACCATCGTAAACGTCCGAATTCCAAACCAAGCCATCACCTTTGCTTCATCACCTAGCAGTAACTTAGGGATTCAGGCAACCGAGTCACTCCAGTACCCCGCGGTACTCCCGCGACACCCAACCCCTTCTAGGAGAGGGTAATTCTTTTCTGAAAAAAAAAGAAAAATAATGAAAATGGCTCTCTAGGCTGAAATCAGGGTGCGACCCAAGCCTCTGGTGAGAGCGCGGCCCAACCTAGGCTTGTGTGTGCGCAACGTGGTTGTTGGGCTAGTTCGGAGCGCGACAGGGGGGATGGCGGGGTAGGACGACATTATGCCGGCCCCACGAGCCAGAGGCGTGAGGGGGGTTACAGCGCCACAGAAGGTGGCGGTGGTCTGGTTCGGCCGAGCGGGCGAACTGTTCACGTGAGGAGGGTGGCAGCTCACCGGCGGTTCTCCGCCTACGAGGCGGTTCCGGCGGCGATGTCACCACTGGGAGGAATAGGTCAAGCTAGCGAACCCATAGGCATTTTCCCTAGGGCGAGAGAGGGGTGGCGCTGCCTTGGCGATGTACTTCGGCGGGGCGCGCTGCGGTGCTAGGTGGCGCGACACCACGTTGGGATGACTCCTGGGGCGGAATTAGGCCGGAACTATGTGAAAGGGGCGCGGGGTAGCGCGGTGTTGGTCATGCTTACCTCAATTTGATGGATGAGGTCACACAGAGGAGGAATTTGGGCTCGGCAGTGGTGGGGAGGTGGCCGTGTTATGGCATGTTGCCGAAGCTAGAGTTTCCTCCTGAGGCGGGTTCAGGCTAGTGCTTGGGGGTGCAGTGTGGCGTTGTGGCTGTGGCGGCCTAATCTGGTGAAGTGGAAGGGGGATTTATAGGCGGCCGGGATGGGGTGGCACTGGGGCATCGCCGCCTGTGTAGCGTGTTGTCCGCTAGCGTGATGCACTCGCGCGGTTAGGGAGAGGGGTCGGTGATATGGGTAAGCATTACGTCGAGCGGGGCCGTGTACTTGCGTGCGTTGTGACTCGGCACCGGGTGTCGAGTCCTGGCGGTGGTGCCGGTGTCACGACCTGCACCGGCGGGTGTCGGCTACGGCTGGGGGTGCCGGGGGCCGGACGGGAAATGCGACGAGATGGATTTGGCCTTGAGCTCATAAAGGCAGCGATTGGAAGGGCTGGTGGGGGTCGGCGGCGTTGGCGTCGATGAGCCCTCCCGGTGCGGGTGCTGCCCAGCATGTGGAGGTCAGGGACGGAGTTGGCAGATGGGCCCCGCTTGTCAGCGGGAGGTGGTGCTGACGAGTAGGGCCAGGCGGGCTTCGGGGGGAGGAGAAAGCTAGGCCGGTGGCCTAGCAGCGGTCTAGGGAGGGGTGTGCGGCCCGCGAGAGAGGAGGGGGCCGGATGGGCTGAGCTAGAGAGGGGGATTGGCCCTTTTCCACCCTTCACTATTTTCCTAGTCTTGGGATTTTGGTTGAGCAATTTTGGAAAGGCTATTTGGGAAGATTTGGAGAGGCTTTCTGGAAAAGAAATTCTGGACAAAATCTTGGAGGGTTTGGTGAAGGGGCTTTTGGAGGAATTTGGGTGAACAAGAGGTGGAGGATTGGTCGGGGTCAGAAATTAGATTTTAAAATTTCTTTTTTCGAAAACCGGGTGATTTATTTGGATGGTTTGTTTATGCGATTTTTATTTGTCGATTTTCGGGGTGTTACATTCTTCGAGTGAGACCACCGATTTCTAGGTGCAGGTTTTTGAACCACCTTTAGTTAAAGGTCCTTGGAAAAAAATACAAATTTCCAGCGACGAAGGGAACCTAGCCACGCCTAGAAATTAAGATTTCTATTTTTTAGGCAGTCCATCCCATTTTTGGCCACCTTTGAAAATCAATTTCTACCTCTTGAAATCAATTTATAGAGGCAGGTTATGATATAAATCAATTTATAGGGATGTCGAATGTGCTAGTGTACCTATCATCTTGGGTACTTATTATCTTCTAGATCCTGATGGCCTCTCCACTAGAGTTGGAGATGGAGGCATCAGCTTCAAACTTCGCCCCCTTTGGCTGGCGTCCGAAGGGGCTCCGGCTCCTCCCGACAGCAGGAGATAATGCTCCGGACAACGTGTAGCTCCCTCTGGCTCCTCCTTTGCACGTGCTGTCAGTGAGAGAGAGCCCCTTTGGGCAAGATGGAGCCGCCGGAAAGTGGCTTCTTTGGCTCCGGCTCCTCCATGCTACAGTGCTGGAGCTGGAGCCAGGAAGAGCCCTCCTAAAGGAGGCCTTCTTCCGAGCGATCATCATGTACATCCTGAACCTAGTATTCTCTCTCCTCTTATAGTGACAATGGTTGGATAGCTTGTTCTTGTGCTTTATTTGGCACCCAGGAGCTTCTTAGTCTCTTGTAGAGCCGCAGTTGCTTGCTCATGTACTTGTGCGATAGCGCCTGCAACTAAAAAATATTGATTGTTCCTCAACCAGTGGATCGTGGCCTTGAGCCACCAACTGAGATAGATGATGTAGTTAGGGGGTGTTTGGAAACTAATTATATGGTTAAGGAATAAACGACGAGACAAATTTATTAAGCCTAATTAATCCATAATTAACGAATGGTTGCTGTAGCATCACATTAGCCAATCATAGATTAATTAGACTTAATAAATTCGTTTCACCGTTTAGTCCTCATATGTGTAATTATTTTTATAATTAGACTATATTTAATACTTCTAACTAGCGTCCAAATATTCGATGTGACGGGGAATTAAATTTTAGCCGGTGGATCCAAACAACCCCTTAAAATGGAAGTAGAAGATGGGACAATACTACCAAGTCTCCATTCTAGCCTAGAGAAGCGCATAAGACTCACCATCAAGATTATCATCACCATATATATCATCCCAAGAGCCGTTTTCTTCTTATCTTAAACAACAGTTGATGCACTAGAACACAGGTCACACTGTGACATTATTCCTCAATATGTCACAAACATGTTTTTCTATATTTATCATAGAAAGTATTCTATATTTCTATTACACCCGGGTGATGAAAAAAACCCAACGTCACAGAGGTTGTGTCGTCACTAAAGGTATTTTGTGATGTTCCAATGCAAGGCGTCACTGATTTAGTGATACCACAATAATCGTCACTAACAATTACGATGTTCTAAAACATTTTATATTTTCATTGGAAATATCATTAACTTGCACCTAGCAGCGGTGTTGCCACTAGCTAATGACTTAGCCATGCGACATGTCATGACATAGCAGCAAGTTAGTGACAATTTGAGTCGGTCACAAGTTTCTCCAAAACTTTCGTCGCTCAATGCCTACTCAGGTGCCGCTTGGCTGCTGACATGGCTTGATGACATAGAGTTTTGACTTGGCAGATGATGAAGTCTCATCGTCATTTACATTGCCTCCCTTTTTATATTATATTGTTGATCTTTGAATATGACGTTTGACTACTTCTCTTGTTAAGAAAGCTATTTAAGTTTTATTTTGCTATGACTTATTTTATCATGAAAAAAAGTTTATATAATCTCTTAAAGTATCGATGGTCGGATACATAACACCCTGAACTATAAAACCGGTTACCGTGCACCTTAAATTTTACAAAACCAGAAAAATAACTCTCTGAGTCAGTTTTGGAAGCCGGTTTTGCGCGCATGGCAGTGGAGCCCGCTTGTCAGCCTCAGATTTGACATTCCTCCTCTCTCGTTCTTCTCCCTTCCGAGCTCCAGCTCGTTCGCTCCCGCTCCTGCTCTGCCTCCACCGTCTTCACGGCCACCACCTCCTTTTCCATCTCCTCCTCGGTCCCCCTTCACCTTCCTCACCCTTGCTGCCCGTGGTGTTCGAGCTCTGATGGAGGCCACATGCATCGTCGGCCGGGCAGGCGGCGTTGCTGGGCACCGCCGGCCCGCGGGTGCGGCCGTCGCGGGTGCTGGAGCAAGCTGAGCTCCCGTGGCAGCGGCGCAGTAGTCGGAGAGAGGGGATTGAGAGCTGCGATGGGGCCGGCTTAGGAGCTCTGATGGAGGCCGCGGGTGTCGTCGGCCAGGCGGGCGTCGTTGCTGGGCGCCGGCGGCCCGCGGGCACGGCTGTCGCGGGTGCTGGAGTGGGGCGGAGCTCCCGTGGTAGCGGCGCAGTTGTCGGAGGGAGCCAGGGAGGGGATTGAGGGCTGAGGCGTCCGGCGTAGGGAGGGGATTGGCTGCGGCAGCTAGCATAGGGAGGGGATTGGGGGCGGCGGCGGGCGGCGTTGTGGAGGTGTTGGTGCGCGTGACGGCAGCAGCGAGCTCCGCACGGCGACGGTGTCGTGGATTCGTCAATCCCGGCGGAGAGGAGAACGGGGAGCGGTCCCGTGACGTGTCCCTGGTGATGTCGAGCGCGGCGGAGAAGGTCCCGAGGCGCGGGATAGTGCGGGGAGTGGCCCTCCACGGCGAGGTCATCGGCGGCCGAGGGTGCTCCGTGGGCGGGGGTCCACTGTTGCCGGTGAGCTTCAAGAAGTTAGGGAAACGGGGAGGGGAACGAGGCGCTCACGATACGCATGCCGCCCTGTGCGAGGGAGGGCGCGGTGAGGTAGGTGGCGAGCCTCGCCGGCGGTTGGTGGCGGGGCAATGCGACGCGGCCACGGGCAGCAGGGCAGTTGGGGGGCTAGGCTGATGTGGCGTCAGTAACTTGTGGGCCCCACTGCCACGCTGTGCAAAACCGGCTCAGGTGGTTATTTGTCCGGTTTTATAAAATTCAAGGTGCACGATAACCGGTTTTGTAATTTCAGTGTGCTATATGTCCGACCATCGATACTTTAGAGGGTTGTATAGACTTTTTCCTTTTATCATCAATAGTACAACATGACTTATATTCCTTTACAAACTTTACAAGATTTTGAATAAGATAAACAGGTAAAATGCCATGCTCAAAGTTAGCGGTGTCATATTTTTAAAAATCGAGAGTGCAAAGTCCAAGGTGGAAGCTAAACCTACCGTACAATAATAACCGTACCGAACCCTATCGGATCTCTACAGTCCAACGCTGATTAATTGCATAGGAATGAATGAACTTGAATCTTAATGTAACAAAGAAGATTGTCAAAGAAATTTATGTTTTGTATACTGTCATGCCTTTTTGGCTTGAAATGTAATAAACTTTACAGAGGTTATCTTTTGATGTGGTGTGGTCTACAACATAAAAGAAATAAATGTACATAATCACACTAAGAGAACAACAACTATATATAACATATAAGAAATAAATGTACAGAATCATAGAAAGAGAACATCAATCGGTTTGTGAGAACTGGGCCTGGGGGCGTGTGTCAATGTCTGGAGGTAATACGGCCTCTGATGAATGGTTCGATATCGCCTGACAGGACCAAGTTCAAATCTGATAATTGGGTGCCTGTGTTGAGATCATGAACACATTTCTGAGGACCAAATGTGTATCTTCGTGTTTCGCGGTTGCACTTATCCGCTACAGCTTGCTTGCTGATCATCTTTGTGTCTGATACTCTCAATTCTCTAGCTATTAGAAGGAGCTTTGCTTTCAATCTTCTAGTGGCTTTTAGCTTGTTTGCAAAGTAGCTTCTCTCACCTGTTGAAAGGAATAACTTGTTAAATTCCAGTCACAATTCGCAGTTGCAAGCCAATTCACATGTGCATAAGCAGTAGGCGTTTGTTCAGTACCTAAACTTTCAGCAGTGACTCCACTTGATATGTGTTGAACCCTAACAGAAGCTCCATTTCTACTGTCTTGTTTGTTATATTCAGAAGGTGGGGGATAGATCTCTATATCATCGTCATCCAAGTGAAGATTAACTGGTTTGTCCAAGAACAGGGGAATTATGTCAACTCTAGCTGATAAGGCCTGCAAGCTTTGGTAAATTTTGGGTTAGCCATTCTGATAAATAACACATGGAAAATGATCAACAAATCATGATAGAATTGTGCATGCACTCTAGAATCAAGATTTTCTACCAGACTTCCTCAAAAGTAAGTGGTAAAAGGAGGTGTTAAATTAAGAGGTTTAGCATTGAAATACCAAATCAGAAAGTGTTAGCACAATTTATTATTTAAACCCAGTGGTAAAAGTAACATATTTCATAATATGTTACTTATTTTCTCACTTACATCAGAATGTTGGGTCAAAATGTCTAGCTATGTTAGAAAGTCCTTCAGAGAAAAAAGAGCATACCCAGTGCTGAGCTGTGCTAGAATGTCAAAAAAAGGTGTACCCAGTGCTGAAGCTCTTACAAAAAGTGGGGTATGGGGAAAGGAATTTCTAGACAGACTTACCCTTGCATGATTATAATTATTATGCAATTGGTACGAACACAGAACCTCTAGGCAACGTTTTTCCACCGCTACGCCAGGCCCAGCCTTTAGAAATTACTAAGATTTTCTTTCCAAATTGTATAGTTACTTTGGATATTGCAGCGAACTTCATGTATTAACTTGTGACCTCCCTTGCTACCTCTTTGACAGTACGCAGCATAATTCTATCAATGTTCAACCTCATAGTTCTATGTGTGGTCAGTCTGTCAACACATTAGAAATAATTCTGAACATGTGAAGCTCAAGAATCACTTTCTTTAACATGAGTAATCTATGGGTTAAAATATCTTGTTAGAGAAGCTTAGTCATGTGTGATATTTGCATGAATTGTTTGCCATGTATATTAATATAAACCTGGCACACAACAATTCTTTGCGCATTCTGAAAAAGTTAATCAAATAACAACAGAAAGCATAATCACCTGATAAGTATCAGAATTTTCAAGGGAGGAGTATATCATTCGATGCATTCCTTTTTCTCCAGAAAGGGTGCCAAACATGTACTCTGATTCAATCTCCATTGCCGCAGACCGGATATGGCCACTTGTCGAACAAAACTTCTCAGTCAATCCAACCTTGCAACCTTGCTTCTGTGCCCAACTTGTATACATGCCAAAGACCTTGTCTGCCCATAGCTGCAACAGAAAAAATATTGATTTTTTTTTTTTTGCTAGTAAGAAAATATCATGGGTACCCGTTTCAACAGTTAACAACAATCATCAAAAGTTGAGACGACCACATTCATGATAAAATACCAACTTCTATGTTACAGTATGAGAGTACAGATCGCTATAAGTTATTCCTCTATTTTGGAAGAAACTTTTATGAATGAAGTAGACAACTCAGTAGCTTCATTTCTTCCATTAACTTGAGCAGAATAGTAATTAATGAAAAAATCCGTAAGGGGAAACAGACCAGTAAAGATTATGTATTCAAAATAGAAGGGTGGAATTATAATTAGAGGTACATCACATTTCTAATACTATTATCATTATTCCAACCATGAATGTGACCACGGTTAACTTACTTCAGAAGCAACACCGTCAGATACTGCAGTAACAATAATGCAAGCTCCCTCCTTGTCATATGGGCCCTTTAGAAGCTTGTACATCTGGTAACGATCTAGATACTCACTAGCATCTACTGAATATCTGTATGCTTGCTTAAACAGCTCACCATTTATAACATTCATCTCTGATAGTTGACTTATCAACTTCGCCTCTTCAGCCTGCATAGGAAAACAAAAGTGCAAATTCGAATTGTGGTCTCTGAGCACAAAATCAAGGAGAAATTGTATATTTGCACAATTATAATAAAATGGAAGTGGCAGAGTACACATGGTTCAGCTTATCTTCTGAAGCTCTGGTTCACAGGTATGAACCATCACACTATAAAAAGCATATTTTGTTGTGTCGAAATCCTGGTAACAGAAACTATTCATTGAACTCAAATTACAGTATGAGAGCACCTTGAAGCGAAGATCTTTTAGATGGTCAACCACCCTTATAGCATCCGCCAGAGCAGAGAGGGTCTCATGTGACTTGGCGGGATTATCCCATAAGTTGTGCTTCCGCAGTACTTCTTCCTGTTTAATTCTCCGTGCTTCCTCCAACTCCAGAGCACTGGATGCGGTTGTTTCAACCCGGACAACTGCATCTTCAATCCTCTTTTTCAAGGAGTACATACCTTAAAACAACAAGCAAACAGTTTAGTTAGCGATTTGAGCTTTTGGGCTTAACGAACAGTACTTTGTTCAGCTTGGCTCAGCGCAGTGTTGTCCTCCCAACATCTGAAGTCTGAACTTTTATGCCAAAGGAATTTTTTTGCCACGATAATCAACTACTGGATTGCCAACCAATTAAGGTTACCAAGATCGACGGCTCGTCAAGGAAGACACGCACCCTACAATATCTTTAGCCCAATAAATTAACTAGGAGTGTTTATGTTTTGCCACCCCTCTGCTTTCTCAGTTCGTCCAATTGACCCCGCATTGTACGCTTAACGACGGGCATCGCAAAATTTCAAAGATTTGCACCACAGGCGACAAGAGACGTGCTTAAAGCTGCGAGTGGAGGACGAACCGAGTTCCTTGTAGGAGGCGGCGCCGTCACCGCGCCCGTCCGCCGGGAGGGAGGCGGCGCGCACGGAAAGCCGGCCCGCGCGGATGGCGGACGCGGACGCCCGTGCGCACGCTGCCGGCGACGGCGCCGCAGCCATTGCATCGGCGAGGAGGCAAGAGCAATGTGGTGGCCGGCCGGAGGCGGACGCGAGGAGATGGTGGGGCGAGGGTGTGGCTTAAGAGTGGAGAGGTCGGCGAGGTTGTGCGGCGGAGGGAGGCGCAGCCTGGCGCCGTGTGGCTCACACGCGCCTCATCCGCCGTTCAACTCCAATCGCCGCGCGCTGCAGCGTCATCACCGTACTGAAGTCTGAAGGAGGGGTGCTGGTAGTTTTATGGTCATTTTACTGAATTCGACGGTGATCCTAAATTTCACCCAAAGGAGCACTTGGTGCCCTCCCCAAAATGGAGGAGCATTTGGTGCTCACTGTTGTAGGGCATAGAGGATCCTTTCATGCCCTAAAACATAGTAGAGGACTACATTACATAGGGTTCACCGTTAAAGACATCCTTAAGCGGGTTATCAATGTGGTTAAATGCTGAGACTCTACTCCAACTGAGAAAAGAGAGAAAATGTTTTGCTGCGTCAAATACGTAGTTTCTCTGCATGATCTGAAATGCAAAATTTCATCTCAGACTCTCAATTGACCCCTGAGCTATTTAAATTGGCAGTACACTCGTATAAAGCTTGCCTCTCCCCTTCTCTTTAAAGTGCTTGTTTCTATTTCTTCTCCTCTTCCACCTCCCCTTCTCTGTAAGGCTATGCTTGCTATAGCTCCACTCCACCAAAAACCTTCTATGTAAGGCTAGCCTGGGTGTGCACGCGGCGGCCGCCGCCGCTAGCATGGTCGACATCCCCTAGAGTGCTAGATGAGGGATTGTTCACTCTTACATGTGGCCCCCTTGAACAAAATGACATAGTAGACATTTCCTACGTAGATTGTTCACTCTTACATGCGGTCCCCTTGAACACAATGACATAGTAGACATTTCCTACGTAGATTGTTCACTCTTACATGCGGTCCCCTTGAACACAATGACATAGTAGACATTTCCTACGTAAATATTGTATTCATTGAGCTGGAGTCAAGTCCTAAGCCGAACACATCGTTTAAGGGGGGGGGCAGTTTCGTAAAAAAAAAAGTTTGCCTCTTTATTGTAATAGAAATATTTATATTAAGTCGAATTTGATGATAGCCTTGTTAGAAGTATATTATTTGAATTTTGATTGATGCATTGGGCACTCAAATAACCTTAAACTATCGAGGGGTCCATGAAAGCTTACAAACTCATAGAATGTGTCTCTTTCAGTAAATAAGAGTATAAATGAAAACATGAAAGAATCTCGAAAGGTAAAACAAGGGGTTTAAATAAGTAAAAATAAGGAGGTAGGTAAAGAAAGAAAGAAATAAGAAGAAAAAACCTACTATACCTAGAATTATGTATATATTGGAGTTTGGAATGTGGTTTCCAGAATTATGTTGTTTTGTTGTGCATGGAAATCAAAGTTGGAATCAGAAACCCAATTTTATTTATTTTTTTTTGTTATTGGACTATATCTAGAATTGTTTATCCCAATTCAGAGCCTACCGCCTCTGTATTGGGTATATCTAAATTTTACCTAGCAATGCCTTGGTACAAACAATAGAGTTGGTATTGCACACCATGAAATCATTTTCAACACTGATATGATTTGGTATCGGTACTTGATTCAATTCCGTTAATGTAAATAGCTACATCTAAATAGAGACTAGGTGGAAAGCATCGGACAGAACAAAGAAGAAGAAAGAAAGTTGCACAACGGATGAACGGAATGAGACGAAGCGGGAACAGATGAGGTCCCCTCAATTCTCAGATAGTACGTATATAGTAGAAAACAAGACGGAGGATAGAGAAATTGACGGCCGAGGCCGAACCAAGGAAGTTGAAGCTGTTGCGGCCCATGAAGAGAGAAAAAAAGAAAAACAAGGCACCGTAGGCCGGAGCGATGCATAGCGTCCACGACCCGTCAGTGTGCAGTGCGGCTAGCCGTGCTTCGACGTTCGTGTTGGGCCAACGCAGCAGCAGCTACGTTAATTTGGAGGCCCAACAAGCCGTGTGCACACGAATTGGAGGCGGAGCCGTGGGTATGCCGGTATGGTCAAATAGCTCACCTTGCCGGTAATCATATAATAATATAATACAGTATATATGTCCCTCGGCAATTAGCGTACAGTTACAGAGTTATTAGCTAGCTGGACATATAATGGTCATCGTCGTCGGTAAAACTAATACGCTGAAGCAGGTCAAGGCGCGGCACCGCGACCGTCGTAGTTGATGACCGCAAATCTCGCAGGAACGACGGGCCGAATATCGACCGAATGAATGAATTGCTCGAACGGTGCAGTCGAGTCCGGCACTCCGGCCCGCATGCATTCCTGCCTAAATCTATCTCTCTCGCACGGTTTTCCGGGCCGCAACGACCGCCGGCGACGGACGGTACGGGTGGTGGTGGGAGTAATCCACACGGCGTCACCGCGCGCGTGCTAAATCGTCAAAGACGCACGCTTGCTAGCTAGCTCATCAGAATTCAAAGCCGGCCGGCCGGCCTGGTCGATCTCCTGCTGAAAGCAAGCGCCCGCCGGAGGATCCGATCGAACACACACGCACAATTGAAGCCGCCGCCACAGCGACGTGCGAGAGAGAGAGAGCAGTGTGTCGTGCATGTGAGGCGCACCCCGTGCCACCACATCCATATGTATATATGCGTCTGATCGATGGTCGTCGGAATCGTGTGGCACATGCAGCGCCGATATATATGGGCCACAACGACTAATAGTGCGCTACGAGCTGGTACTCCAGGTTGGAGCGGCCTGGTGGCTGGTGGCGATGCGTGTGCATGCGCGCGCACCCTGACGATAACTTATTAAGCTACCTCCCTGCCTTGTGCGCGCGCATGCAGCTCATAGATGACATAGATCATGGTGGGGCGGCGTAAGGGACAAGCAAGGCCAAAGCACGGCCACGATATTAATTAGGGAGGCTACTCGCTACACGGCTTAATTAATTATCGAAGCATGCATCGTGCGTCATCACATAAACAAACATAATTAATACTACTACCGGTAATCACACACCGCCTTAACTGATTATATCGTCTTCATAACGGACAGTACGGCACTTACTTGCTCTGATCATCTGATCACCATATATCCAATTCCTATGTATCTGCAGTGCGAACGTCTAGCTATCGCTGGCTTACACGCACAAAGCTCTAGTCTCGACGCAACACATCATCCGTCGTCGATCCAAGCCGAAAGCTACCTAGTAGCATCCATATATCGTCCTGATCGACGCCCTGTCCCGTGACACGTACAAACGCCGGCCTTTTCTTTATCCTCCCGGCCTACTACTAGCTTCATCGGAGGTGATCGATCGATGCGTTTCCCGATCCGCGCAGTATTTGTTTTTTTAGATAATAATGCCGTGTAGTATTTTTTTGTTGTTGTTATGATGCACGCATGCTTCGTTCCGGCCGTTTGATTTGATTTTAATGGGCGGTGGATGACGATCATCGATACAGTCATACACAAGGGATCGAGCGTATGTAAACAAACCAAGTGCACGCAACAACCAACTTCCTGGATGATCGACTTTAAATTATTGCATCTACTACATGAGTTGACGAGCGTGACCCAACCAACTTGCGTTGGGAAAAAAAGTTTTTATACGCCGAAGCAGTATGTGTAATAGTATATGTCCCTTACTTGATGCATTGCACCAGCTCATGTTTATTTGACCACTTGCATCCAATTTCTGGTTAAATTGAGTGAACGGCCATTCCCAACACGAGCAGTTTCACTCTTATTAAACGTTATAGCACATCGATCAGCGTGTTTGGTGACGTGGCATGGTAACTATAAAAAGAGAGAAACAGAGAGAACTTTATGGGACGTGAGAGATTTTATCATCTATACGGAACTCAGGATATATGGTTACTTAGCTAGACAAAATCTGTGTCATTCTTGGTAACCGTGGAATGAAACGGCCCGCTGTGAATGGCCTAGCTACTACCCTGCAGTGAGCAAATTTAGGGGCTGGGTGTCCTTTTTTATTTCTTTGCATTCACACCCTATGTTTTTTCGCATCCTCCACTTCAAAACCTTCATACCAAACACCCCAAGCAACAAACTCTTCTAGATCCAATGAATTTGTGAATCTAACGGTCAGACACATTTTTCTTTGAGCCTCTCAGGTGTGCACCATGAGTCATCGTTTCCCAGAATCTTCATAGATCAGCAGGTGAAAATTACCTACCACTGCCAGCCTGCCACCTACTTACACACACCGTACAAGTTGGCTTCTTCTCCGATCCACACACCCCCATGGAGTAGCACTGTCGCTGCCCCTGCTTGTTGTTGTTGTCGATCGCCTCTCTCCGCTTGCTTTGTGGTCACGCCCTAGCTAGATGCATGTACTGTTGTCTTCACCCTAGGCTGTACTGATTACATTGCCCTGGTAAGCTTGATTTTGACATCACCAGCTCGTGGTGGGTGGCAAAGTTTGATTCATGTGGGCCGAAGCTAGCTCCGATTCGAGTTGCGATGAGAGACATATGCATGAGCTCGGTCTTTAATTTCCATGGCACTATCTCAATTTGGTGTCACATGCATATGACATAATTTTCATGGTGCAAGTTCAATTTGAGGCTCAGGGATACCTCAATGTTTGCGCCTAGGAGGATCGAAAGAACACACGAGTAGGTAATGGCAACTGGGAGACGTGAGATAACGGTGAGTAGGTAAAGCAACTTGCAAGAGATTCCTCTAGTTCGTCGTGATAAGATTAAAATTTGCTAAGAAGAACTTTTTTTTTGCTTATTTCATAAAAGTCGTTCATATGCATGGGTGAAAGAGAAAGGACGCATACATGTACGAGAACCAAATGTGCACCACCAACTCTCGCTTTAAAGTATATAATCATCATCTATTCACAATGCTAGCTTACGAGCGATTCAACGGGGTTGGAAAAGTGTATATATATATATATATCTCCCGAATGCATATTATTAGTCATACCTTTTTTTGTTTTATTTGTTGTTGTGTGTTTATGTGGCACGAAATTTAATTTGACTTAATATGGAACGAATGAACACGTCAAGGAAGGATCAAGACTTACACCACCTACTGCTACTGCTGCTAGTCGTCACCTATATTAATCAATGGAAGTGGAGTCCTGTAAGCAAGTTCATGAGGTAATACTGATGTTACATGTTTGAAAAACAAAGCCGGCCTAAGCCTGCCACATAAGTGCACTCTCCCACTCGGGCACTCCTCTGTGCCTTGCACTTGCACATCTTCTCTTCCCAAGGGAGAAATAAAGCTTTCAGAGTTTGGCATATCTTGTAGAATAATGCCGTAATTTGTTGGACTAAGTTTTGTACTCTAATGCTGACCACGCACTCACTCGAGCTAGCTAGTAGCTCTACCTGCTGCACCATATTCTTTCCTCTTGGAAAAGTGTTGGTCCGACGTGTAGAGAGTCAAACGTTTATGTCGTACCCCTAGTACATGTACTCCGCCAGTGTTTAACTTAACTGGTTTCTGATTGATGAAGCATCTAGAGCCAGAATTAAACGTACTATATATGCCGTGACAAATTTCGTTATAACGACTAAACCTAACAAGATTTTGGTGTATAACTGTGTTGGCATCCATATATATAAGAGCTAGTCATAGAGTATAATTTAATTGTACATCTGACGACGCTAAACATATATAAGTCCATTTAGCTAGACTTATATGTATGCACAAGAAATTGAGATGGCTGAAATAATGGGCATATTGTGCGCGCTCAATTATTACTATGGTTGACCGTTTATGTTGTAACAAAGTCATTATTACTATGGCTGATAATAAAAAGACAAGTCAAAGCAATGCATGAGCTAGCATTATATGATTAACAGACATAAACATTATATTTTTATATGTAAATTTGTAACTAGTGATTAATATAAATTAATATTCTTCTCATATGTTAATATTCTAGTACAATATTTTGTATACACACGTGTCGATCACTGACATTTGGAGGTATGACAGGGACTCCTTTTAGAGTAAGGAGGGCCGGGCGACCACTCGAGTCTACCCTGCCTCCGACCGTGTACACAACGCCCTCCCTCCACCCACCCAACCACCAACAGGGAAGGAACCACAAGCGTGACACGGCCGGATGGCCACTCAAGTCTACCCTGCCTCCGACTGTGTAGACAACCTTCTCCCCACCCAACCAACTACCAATAGGGAAGGAATCACAAGCGCGACACAACTATGTATAGAGATTCGGAGTGCCGGAGTGTAACATGCTACGAACTCTGTGGTACCATTGTTGATGTATTACTATTGTTGAAACCTCTATGCTCGCTAAGGATTATAGGCGCTACGCCCTCTGTGGTCACATGGGTGAATGTTTTCATTTTTGCTATTTGAACTTCTTGTTAGAGCTAGCCGTCCCGATGCATGCATGTATATATGTGGCACCCCAATAATGACAAAGGCTATATGATGCCAAGGAGAAAGGAAGAAAAATGTAACTAGGAAGGAGCTCCTCCTATATCGATCCATCCATCACCCTTTCACACTACAGTACTACATGACATTTGGTATATCCGTGTCCATCCGTGGAGATTCAAACGCACACTGCTGGTCCGATCCTGGACACCAGAACGTCAGCGTCGAGTACAGTGTCGCCGTGCGTGAGAGTCGCCGGGCAGGCAGGCCACAGATTAGGAGTAATCAACGGCCGTCAGCTTGTTGATAAGTCAATGGACCGGATGCTGTCCTTTCGACAACCTCTAGACTGTACTTACAATATCTCTCTCTCTCTCTCTCTCTCTCTCTCTCTCTCTCTCTCTCTCTCTCTCTCGCTCTCCCCCCTACACACGCGTACGTACTGCATTCAGACGGCTCGATCGATGGTATAGTGGATTAGTATGTGACACCGCGGAAATCTTATCCGTACGTGTCGATGTTCTTCAACCCTGATGATCAACCTGCTCGATCAACAGTGTGTCCACGTCAAGCATTAAACGTAAATAAATAAAACGATTTTGAGTGTCCAGGCTGATGAGTCTGATGAAGCATGTAATTAATGTAATGACCATGCGTAGTATACGACCTCCGTCCATGTGTACTAGATAGTACGTACTAGTAGCTCTTGGTGCATCATGTAGTTGTCCCACCCGTACGATCAATATAATGTAGCCAAGTACCTGGAGTACTATACTTTCATATGCTGTATACTGCTATATATGTACTGCTATATATGCATGCTGTATACCGCACATGCATGTATACAGAGTACAGTAGGTATAGCAGCAGGTACGGTAGCAGGTCAAATGTAGGTGCGTGCATGAACCATGCGGCGGCGGCGGAAACGATCGATGCAGCTCCACGTCATGGCCTTAGCCTAATTCTTCCGTGCACCTGCACCTGCACTGCATGCTGAATGCATGCACACATGACATGTATGGCTGATATGGGCCGTCGCCGTGGCATATATACCTACGAGTACTAAACAGTGTGAGGATATATATGATGTACATGTGTGTGTGTGGTAAAAGTGACGTGGAAATCTTATCACTCTATCTATCTCAAGCAAGCAGGAGCTTCAAGTTGGTTTTGTGGCTTATCCGATCCAATCTGAAGCATTCGACGATGGAGATGGCAGAGAACAATTCCTGGAACTCTCCAGGTCGATTCGATCAACCTCAGTATGTAGTCGACGATCGGCGGCCAAATGGATGCAGGTGACAGGAGTATTACTTCAAAGATTCTGGGGAGAGGAAACACGTAAGCTCACCGGCCGGCCGGCCGGATCAAATCACTGCAAATGCAATCAATCAATCCGATCAGAGATCATCAAGCCAACGAAGCAACAACCAGGCAGCAAGTACCCCATCAAACAAAGCCTTGTCTACCCCTGATTTGGCTGGCTAGTTGATGACCCGCCGAGCTTAGCTATTAACTGCTGCACTTATCAGGTAACAGTGGTGGTGCAGTGTGGACCCTGCTGCCCAATCATGTGTAACAAACAGCCCAGCAGCAGCCCTCTCAACTGTGTGACATTCTTTATCCTCCACCACTCGATATGATTCTCTTTTCTATTAATTTCTCTCTCCCGTTTTCTGTATTCTTTTTGGGCCTCTTGTATATACGTATTTTTTTTAGTAGGAAAGAGCAATGCGTGGGGGCCTTGTATATTTTCGTGGCTCTGAAGAAGAACAAGGCCCCTACGCTTGATATATATGTATATATATAAATAGTACAGTACCCTTTATTCAATTTGATTGGTTGGTTGATGCAGATTAATAATGATTGAATTCCTTTTCTGCAGTTAAGAGAGTGTTGCTTGTATCTCTAGCGGCTGCAAACTGTGCCATCTACAAACCTGATCACATGCCAAACATGTGTTTCTGATCGAATAGAACCAGAAGAATTCTACCGATCGAAACTCTCGTCGTCTGTTTGGAGAAAATACGTTGAAATTACAAGCAAGATGCGTATGGACTGCAGCAGGCCTTGAACAATGCAATGACTTGGGTAGAAATAGAACACCACCACAAATTAGCAAGGAGCATAAAAGGACGACATGGAATAATTAATGAGAGCTGCAAATTGCTGATGTTTTGTAGGTAGAATCGTCACGGCGGTAGTAGTCCAATGCAACAAGAATCGAAGACGATAACCACCACTTCCATCACGGATCGGAGCCGCCAAAGTAAAGCGTGAGGAGAATTCTAGCTTTGCCATCGTTACCAGTCACTAGCGTAGGCCTGCTCTGTACGTAGCTATCTCTAATGACAGGACATGATATGTCCTCGCGTCCACATAAGCAAGATAAAGATAAACTTATTAAGGACGACCTTTCAAGTATACTAGGCGACTCTACTGACCCCTCGTAAATAAACCCCTCCTTTTTTTTTCCTGCTTTCAATTGAAATTGTTTTCCCCGCTAGCTTCAGTTGAGATCGATAAAGAGCTAGCTTTCTTTTTTTTAAAAGATAATGTATGAAAAGAAATTCGTCATACTATATTCACATGTGGATACATACTCCATCCATTTTTTTTATTTGAATTGGTTGAATTTTTGTTCAAAACAATGACCCTTCATTTTATTAAAAAATCCATTACTTGTAATTTATTTTGTTGTTACATATTTTATCATTAGAAATAGTTTGAGTATAACTTGCAGTTTTCATATGTTTGCATAATCTTTTTAGATAAGATGAAGAATTTAAGTTTTGAAAACAAATCAACCGTGTCGAATAAAAAAGAACGGAGGGAGTCAGAAGACTAAGCTTAAAATGAAAACTTATTTTATTTATGTCGTCGGATCCAAACTCGAATTAATTATTTGCCCATGTGCGGCAACAGCATTTAAATTTAGAAACTTTCGACGTTAAAATCATCATCATCACGCCATATACAAAATGGTCTACTTGATGCTCTTGGCAATCCCTGTCGCGATGCAAGAGATCACATGCATCTTTTTAATTCATCACGATCGGAAGCAAAACGGCCGATGATGATTTAATTAATTCTCACATTTCCACGTAAGATCGAGCAGTGGAGGACGGCTGAGAGCCAATAGAAAACCCCGGAAAAACAAATAAATTGAAATGTCGATCGCCACAATGCATGCATGTGCCGATTTATTTATGATCCTCGCTCCGATGGATCCCCACCGGGAAAGAGACCCGCTCGCTCAGCTGTTTGGATCATGCATACATACGGATAGATGGAGCCACCACGTCGGACGCAGGTGCCGTGCGTGGCCGCCTGGCCAGCAGGCGGGGTCGCCGGCGGCCGGCCGGCCGTCCACGATGGAACACGCAGGCGGCGGCAGGCATATCCGGGACAACAGGAGGCGCCGCGTGCAACGGTGACAGGACACGTTGCTCTCCCGCGTCCACATAAGCAGACGATTGTGGATAGGGCGCGGAACTTTGCAGGTGGCCCCCCAGCCCGGCCGTCCGACTCGGCAGGGGCGGCTGCGTGCCATCCATTCAGGGCGCCCTGGCCGGAGCCGGATAGGACAGGGGGTGGTGACATGGTGTCCACATAAGCAAAAAAGCGCAGCAGGATAACCAACTCCAACGACGGATTGCTGCTGCTGCGCCCACACACATATAATTCCATGCATCATATCATATATACTACGGCGACATACACATGGTACATTACAGGCAGGCACACACTGACTGACTGACATCGATCCTTTAGCACACGTATTTGGTGCCTATCATCGATCGCCCACGAATCCCATTTTATTTGCGCGCACATTAGCTAGCAGAGGCACCTTCGATGTCATCGTCGCGTCTCTTTCTAAACTTGATGATTATTATTGTCGCAGTTTCATATATCAAAGGGTACGGCGATATATATCTCTACATTATCCGAAAAAGGAAAAAAGTGTGCGTGCATGTTAACTGATCATCATGATGGCATAGTGTCAAATTAAATTTCACGAGATTCAATTATACCCCGATACAGTCAGTCTAGCCGTGCTCTTACACGGACCAGAACCTTATACGAAGCTTAAGTGCACAATTTCATAAATAAAGTTATTAGAAACCTTGGCTACTCAAGACATCTTGTTTTAATTTGTTCTCATTATATATAGTTACCCTCTTCGGTTTGAAAATACTTTGATATCTGTACAAGATTTGAGTCCACCTTTCAAAAATTAACAATCATGTATACACGATTATTAATTTATGGTATTTTTCGCAATGGCATATGTGGGTAATCTTGGCTGGTGCTTTATTTATATATTTTTATCATATGGTGAAGGTAGGTAATTTAAAAGTGAATTTATGGGTTCTTGTAGATTGCCTTCCAAATTGTACAGACGGATACTTCGATGCAGTTTTAGAGGGTCATCATTTTATATTATCCTTCAAAACCATAGATGTAATAACTTAGATGTAAATTGCAGGGGTTGCCATAGGCTATAACACTACCTCACCAATTGTTTACACAAACGGCTAAAATGGTTTTTTAACCAATAAATAAAACCTCGGTATATATAATTGAAAGCCCCTATATTATATCTCATGTAGCTAATAAAATAAGCAATCACATAACTTTGGGTTTTTTTTGGATATAAAATCTAGGTGTATAGAAAAATGAACTTATGAAGTTTGTATATTTATTAGTTGCAGTTCTCGACCTCATAGGACAAACGTGGCTACGACAAGCTAGTTGTCTCGAATCTCAACATAAGCTTTATTGTTGATTATGGCGTAAAAACACATCTTTTAAATAAAATAGTGAATTCAAAGTATGTGCACATATCGAACATTTTTTCTTGAATACGTATGAAAACTGCATATCGTTGTTTATTAAGGTAGAAGAGAGTCAAGTACAACGCTTTATGCTGCGCAAAGTGCCACACATATCACAAATCAACCTATCGCGACTGGGATAATTACCTACAAACAAGTGGCAAGAAACTAAAGAACTCTTATTATACAGAGAGTAATTAAACAACCAATATGATTGGCACCAGCCTCCATCCAAAGCTTATCCCCAGTCTGAGCAAGAGCTGGGAAACCAAGCAAGAAACTTCCTGAATTGAAATAGCCGTGCTTTTCAAAGCTGCCAATGCAAGCCGGCATCGAAGAAATTTTGGAATTGGCTCTCATGAGGTGCACTATTTTAATATGCCTGAGATGTGCATGTGTAAATGTATAAAACGCATGCATGCCTAAACCTTCATTAGGCATGATTGCGTTGACATGTCAAAAAGGAGAGGCTGCTAAGAAGCCTGGGTTTGAATAATTGAAATTATGGTGAGCAAGAGCTGCTTCTGCATGCACTATATATGCCAAACTGTCACAGTAGTGCATCCAAATTGTATAGCTCCAATTGCATCAGGGATCATTTTTAATTTGGATTCGAATATATAGTTCATTTATCAAAACGATCTAACTGTATCAGGCGGCATACATGCATGTACAAGAGTATATGGATCAGCTAGCCGTTGTTGGTGTGTACTAATTTGGTACACCTAATTTTTTCTCTTCATTAGTAGTTATACTGGAAAGCAGTTGCATAGCGGGGCTCCACTGATAGCAACAGCATGGGTCTTCCTACCCACGGATCAGGTCAGCAATATTTTTTTTTAAAAAAATAACGGTTGGATGTGGGAGCAAGCCAGTTCTCTCGTTGTTCAGGGTTGCGAGAACATACGAGAAAAATAATTGTACACCACAGGATCATAACCTGCTACACCCGTCGAAGTTTGTATTTTTCTATCTTAGTGAATACACATATATAATTCTACAATTATTGTTAGTGTGATTTTTTTTATATATAGCTGATAAATTCAAATCAATCAATCAACCATCTTTGGAAAACCATGCACCAACTCAAGTAGAACGACTAGCCGTCTGATCAAAAAGGTGTGTATGGCGTACAGGAGTCCATGGAACACCGTACCTAATATCTCATTAAAGTGGTGCAAGTAATTCTTTGGTTCTTGAGAGTTTATTAATTAGGTACACCAAATACACTAGCTAGTTTTGTCATCACTTTGCATCATGGATTTCTCGCAACGAATTAATGGAACCTATAATTAAATGAACTTGAAGTTAAGGTGACTTGCTATTGTTCATCGACAAATATAGCAGACCAAAAAAAGGTAGATGACGTAAGGACAACGGTTAAACTAGCTGACCTTTATAAATTTGATCGCGATTGTGCAAGATAAATATCTAGATGACCTTATGGGTGGGAAAAACATAATGCAACAAATACGTCGAACTCTAAGTTCCTGCATAAAAAAGCCAAACTACAGGTAATAGGTCAATCCGCGTAGACTCCTATATTAGAAAAACATTTGTCGTAAAAAGCCCGACACGTCAAATGTTCTCTGAGTAGGACGTCCGCCGACCAAAACTACGTCGCCAACAAACCAACTCGGCGCGCCGCGTCGCCTCCCCTCTCGCACCCCACATACGTACACTGTTGACCTAGAAACTTCCCTTTCGCCGAACATCACCGCGCGCCTATAAATTAATCGTAACCCAATTTACTATTTATTTTTTTCAAAAGTTGTTTCGTATGAGATGAAGCCCCTAGCTAGTGACAAGTCACAAGCCACAACAACCTAGTGTGTACCGGATAACCTCTGGCTACCGGACACTGCCGGACCTGTGACGACAGCGTGGAAACGGGGTCGACAATTGGAACAGGAAAGCGGGCCGGTAGCCATTGCTTGCTGCGACTTAGCTTCTCGATCAAGTGGGTGGGGTTGGACCGCGAGCGGCTGGCCTCTCAGCTCCGATATGTCCTCGGCATCTATATAAGGGGGCCGTGTGGCCACCGGTTGGCTCATCGGCAGCAATAAGCTTTCAGTTCATCACCACACACACACACAGAGTTGTCTACTAGCTTGGAGAGACGTGTTAGCATAGCCACGAAAGAAAAGGGTTCTAGCTAGCCTCTACTTGCTTGCTTGGTAGCCTTCTTGTTGGTTCGTCACCAAGACAGCTTAGAGAGAGAATGGCAAGGCAAGGTGTAGCCTCCATGTTCACCATGGCATTGCTCCTCGGTGTCTTTGCATCCATCCTACAAAGTGATTACCTCTCCCTCTTTCTCTCTCTAACTCTCTCTCTCTCTCATGTTTGCATGCATCTTGAAAAGTTTTTTTTATTAAAGGTAGTAGGGTATATTTTTTTGGCATATATGCACGGCGGCGCATATAGGAGAGAACGATTGAGTTCCTCCTCCAGAGGAAGCATATATATAGTAATTATTTAATTAAATAAGATTAGTTATGTGGCCATGGCATCATGGGCTAGGAAAAAAAATATGAGAGAGAGGGGGGCATGGCATAAGCACACACTGCACGGTCAAACACATTCCTTCTCATCAACAAAACGTGATGCAATAAGGGATAGGGAGGTTTAGCCGTCAAAAAAACCGCCCCGGCGCATTTGGTGCGCGTCGCTTTCCGCTTTAATTTCTTTCAGCGTTTATTCTACTGTCTAGGTCAGGGGTAAACTAATTAACGCGCGTATCGCCGCCTAACGTCTAGTACTTCGCTCTCCGTGGATCACTGGCTCGTGCGCCAATGGAACAGTAAGTTTTTATTTTTATTTTTGTATAAGTCGCTTTCTTAAGGGAATCAAGCAGGGACCTCTAGCTAGCTAGTTTTAGTTTTTGACTGCGCCGCCGCCGCCGGCTTAACACTTAGTATTTAATAATAGTTTTGCTGGCTTGGAAACCTTAAACTGTTTTCATGCGCGCATATCCGGGCGGGTTTGTAGGTACTACAGAGACATCAAAGTGGAATAAGTCGTAGTTATAGCCTTGTAGGGGAATCTAGACGATATACATGCAGTTTTTATTTTTTTTTTTAAAAATGAAAATCACAGCAGATCGAGTATCTTAATTAGTATCACAGCAGTAAAAAAAAATTCCCCAAATTAAAGAAAGCTGGACAGAAACAATATATATCTGAGTAAGCTCCCGGGAATTCTTAATACATATGTTTTTATTTGCACAAATCGCCCTGAAACCGATGTTCCTGGCCGGCTACAGCGACAGTATCGGAACCACGAAAAGTTGACGGGGATATATGCATGGGGGGGGGCCGATCTATATCTATCCATCCAGTACTAGTAAAGTTACTGTGCCCGGCAACAAGCTTGCAAATGAAGCCTGCATGCTATTAGCTAGCTTTTGTTCGTTGAGCACTGCACACGCACGTCACTTTTAGCAGCTGCCTCGATCTCTCCTAACCCCATCAATCCATCATGCATCTTTATGAGAACAAATCAATCGCAACAAAGTTAACTCTCGGTCGGTCGGTTGGTCGATCACAGCAGCAGTAGTGCGTCCCTGTCTTGATTTCTATCCATCGCCATGCATGCACGCACGCACGCCTATTAATTAGCGCGCGCAAATTAAAGCTCTCCGCATGCAGTTTCTACTGCCTGCCGATGATTCGACGTCGACGATGCCGCCTGCTGCTGCTGCGCGCCACTCTAGCTAGCTAGAGAACAAATAATAGCTAGCATTCGGTGCAACCACTCTAGCTCTGCTGCAGTGCCAATAATACCAAACCCTGGCCCGTAGCCGCTTAATTGCCATGCATCCTTAATTTTCCGATCATTTGCTCCACCGCCACCACTCCATCTTCGATCGTCTCATCTATGGCCGGCCGTCGTCGTCGCCACCGGCCGGCCGGCCCGTGTGTACTGTATGTACTACGGCATGCGTCAGCTGCTTGCTCCATTCTTCAAGCTTGATAGTTAGGCGGTGCAGTGCAGGATATGGGGGGTGAATTAATGCTGTTGGTCCGGCCAACCCACGCATGAGCATGGCTTGCTTGGGGGAGGATTACATTGCCATTAAACAGAAAGATTAATCTATGTAATTAATGTTGCTATTTGTACTAGCAAGCGGCCTAGGCCACCAACGTTAAGTTATTGGTTCCTCGCGGTGGCACGGCTAACGGCTTTGGCAATCCATATCCATCATACGTGGACTATCCAACGGTCGTGGTGCGGACGTCGGACCAAGAGCTAGCTTTATTATTATCCCCTACATCCGGACTCTCTCTCTCTCTCTCTCTCTCTCTCTAGCATGTGGTCCCCCCCTCTCTCTCTATAAGCATATTCCTAGTCCGTTTCCTAAGTTGACCAGTGCCGTACCTGAACACACATTGTCAAAAATACTAGTAGTATTATCTTGCCTATTTTCAAAAGGTTAAAATAAAATACTGTACTACCTTTTACCTGCTTCCCACCAGCGTATTTTCAGCAAAGTTTCTGCAGAAAGTTAAGGGCCATTAGTGACCGACCGGCCTGGCTAATTAAGCCTAACTCGATCAAAAGGTTCCACCGCATAGGTCAAAGTTGATCCCGTTGTTTAAGGTTAGGTGTGCCCTCTTGGTCGTCACGAGCTAATCCATCTTGCTCCCCCTCACTCACTTTCTTGCACGCAGCGACAACCCGGTCAAGCTGCTGCCAAAATATTCCTCGGCGTGCACACGTACACCTGACGACGACACCAATAACTGAGGCTAGCTAGCTAGCTACTCACCACTGTAATTTTACAAACAATAATAATTATTCTGGTTAACTATATTTCACGTACGTGCATCATCATCAGCAGATTAATTAAAGAGTAGTCCTCTCTCCGGATAGCTAGAGAGAGAAGGAAGCAACGTTAGGAGATGCATGTGATGAGCGTGCATGCATACATACAAACTTTTCAGTTAAATGTCAGTTGTCACTTTCCCTCTGTTAGTCCAGGGTTAGGAATTAAATTCAGATGAGGTGGTAGATTATTGTCTCATTGCGGCATCATATCAAAATTCAAGGCTGCGTGTGTGTTTCTACATGCATCGCATCCTAGTCCTACCGCATCTCTCTGCTCTCGCCGACCTTGCTGCTGTTGTTCTAGCTAGCTATGTGCACGCACTTCATTTCTTTCATTGATATAATATAATTTCGTTTCTTTCTTGGTAATTAACCGTGCATATATCACCGTATAATATAACTAATAATGAAGCTAGCGGGTAGTAAAAATAAAATAAAATGAACACGGTATATATAGTAACTATTATCAGCTAGCTCGAGCTGACCGGAGGAGTTTAATTATTGAATGATTAAATTACGTGCGCAGGTGGTGAGGCCATCGGCGTGTGCTACGGCATGAGCGCCAACAACCTGCCGCCGGCGAGCACGGTGGTGGGCATGTACAAGACCTACGGCATCTCTGCGATGCGGCTGTACGCGCCGGACCAGGGCGCGCTGCAGGCCCTGGGCAGCACGGGCATCAGCGTTACCGTGGGCGCGCCCAACGACGTGCTGTCCAACCTGGCGGCGAGCCCCGCGGCGGCGGCGTCGTGGGTGCGCATGAACGTGCAGGCCTACCCCTCCGTCTCCTTCCGCTACGTGTGCGTGGGCAACGAGGTGGCCGGCGCCGCGACGCAGAACCTGGCGCCGGCCATGGAGAACGTGCACGCGGCGCTGGCGGCGGCCGGGCTGGGCCACATCAAGGTGACCACGTCGGTGTCGCAGGCCATCCTAGGCGTGTACAGCCCGCCGTCCTCCGCGCAGTTCACCGGCGACGCCCAGGGGTTCATGGGCCCCGTCCTGCAGTTCCTGGCGCGCACGGGGTCGCCGCTCATGGCCAACATCTACCCCTACCTGGCCTGGGCCTACAACCCCAGCGCCATGGACATGAGCTACGCGCTCTTCACCGCCTCCGGCACCGTCGTGCAGGACGGCGCCTCCGGGTACCAGAACCTCTTCGACACCACCGTCGACGCCTTCTACGTCGCCATGGCCAAGAACGGCGGCTCCGGCGTGACGCTCGTGGTGTCGGAGAGCGGCTGGCCGTCGGGCGGCGGCGTGCAGGCCACGCCGGCCAACGCCAGGATCTACAACCAGTACCTCATCAACCACGTCGGGCGCGGCACGCCGCGGCACCCGGGCGCCATCGAGACCTACCTCTTCTCCATGTTCAACGAGAACCAGAAGGAGAGCGGCGTGGAGCAGAACTGGGGGCTCTTCTACCCCAACATGCAGGAGGTCTACCCAATCACCTTCTGAAATCTACCCCGGCCCGTACGTACGTCGTTCCTGCACGGACCGTCGTATGTCCATACGTACGTAGTGTGTCGTCGATCGGTACGTATACGGACGTACCCCTGCATGCTGTGGATTATTGTACTGTATGGGATTGCCCTTCTTCTCGACCGCGACCGCTGGGAGTACGCACAATGCTACTCCCAGATGCGTACGCCGTGTGAGTGATGAGTATATATTTCTACATCTACATGTACACGATACGAATACGATAGAGGGATATATAGACGACACTCGCTGCCGTAGAAATGTAAAATACGGCACAGCTAGCGTCATATTCAAACATATCCCTTCAATTTGTAGCTAGTACAGTATATAGTATACAATAGAGGCCTGGTTGATGGATACAGATGAGATGTATAATATAATACACAGATGCACATTATATTATCAAGCACCTGCACCGTAATAATTATACGGTTTGATGAGAGATACAGTATATGTGTCACTGTACTTTTGTACTCCTCCAGATCGAATTAAGAAGCTAGCTTCCCAGTTCACACACATGCAGTTTCACTGTTTTTTTTTTGAACTGTACAGTTTCACTGTTACCGAACGTTGGCAGCTGCATGCATGGCTCTTGGCTCCAGTATGTAAAATGGACCAGCTCCACTCCCGCGCCGACGCGTGGAGCCTTCCGCGGCCAGACGCACCACCGTACGTGTGGCCCCCCCGGCCGACGTGACCCGTCCGGTCATCGTCATCGGCGCCGGCTCGGGCTCGCTCGCGTGCGCCGGCCAAGCGAAAGCTGCCGGACGGACGGCGACGGCGACGCGAGGCGCGGAAAGCGCCGCTCTGTTGCTGGCAGACGATCCGGTCCATTCGAACGGCGATAGCCGATAGGGCCTCGGTCTGCTCCGCGAGTCCGCGTCATCCATCCGTTCCTGTGGATATGTACATCTCGTCCAGGCTGACTCATCACCTGCGGACCGGACCTTTACTACCCGCTATGTGCCTGATTATTCCATGTTGTACTATAAATTTATAAAAAATACTTTTATAATGTACTAATGGATACGCTATGTTATCATATATATAGATATATAATGTCAGTAACGATTAGATGGTTACTGTGGTGAAACACTATATTTCACCTGGGTTAAAGATTTTTTTTCCCCTTAACATGGGAACTTGCGTTTCCAGCAGCAGACAATCACCTAATAATAAACTGTGTATTTCGTGGTGTGCCTATTATTTGGAAAATGTCTAAACGACCTAGAATATGCGGCGCTACTGTAATAACTACGTATATATATACGATATGGCACGTACGCCACTCGCGGCCGGCACCGCCTGTACTGTGCGTATACGATTCTTGTGGGCTGGTCACGCATGTGGCCCAAGTTGAAACCTGCTGGTATATATGCGCGCGCTAATACACTGAACATACGGCGGCGGCCGGTTCTTTTAATCCACTCCAAGAGGCAACGAACTTTTAATCCGATCCATGCATTCCATAGGGCGGGCGGGTAACCCAGAGCCGAGCCGATGACGATGATCTTGTGATCTTGACAGGAAGGAAACTAAGGAAAGGAAAGGAATGGAATCGTTTTAATAATAACTACTGGTCTAAATTAATTAAACGGTTCCTAATCGTCCTACCGGAGCCGGTAGTGCGTGCACTAGTCCACTAGCCCCGGCAGCCCCCCTCTGATGTTTTAGGCTCACCTAAACAAACAGACTAGTAAAAGACTCTAGCTTTTGCTTAGCAGCTGCTGATGGCCGAGGTGGACATTTGATTCTACACAGGCCGTCCACCGGCCGCGCGCGCGCGATTTGCGTTGTATCGGCCGCCTGCTGTGAATCTATCTCTGATCGACGACAAGACGTATGTTGGTGGCTGCCTGCGTGCTGCATCCATCCATCCATCTGCAGTTTACTGTATATATATCTGCATGCAGATGCTGCAGCTAGAATTAAAGCAACACCTATAGATGATGATGATGCTCGGAGACGGGCCGGCCTGAAAGACTGAAAGTGCCTTTGCTGTGTTCTTGACCTTTTGGGAAATTAAAGCAGCTCGAGGCTCGCTACTTTCTCTGCGCCGTTGCGATCCCAAGCGGTTATGAGAATTGACACCGGTACCCTACTAATGACCGATCAACCACAGTACTGGCTGGTTGTAATAAAGCTAGCTAGCTCGCTCGCGTGTTTCTTTGGGATGGGGTTTTGGCGCTTCCTCTGGTGGTCATCTGGTGCATCGTTGACATCGATCCATCTCAACGGCTGTGAAAGGGACCAATGGATGACCGGTTGTTAAAATCAGGACATTTGTGTGTGTGTGTGTGGCGACTACGGTTGTGTTCAGACCGATGTATAAATAAAAACAGTTTATGCCTGCAAGTTTTTATTTTTCAGTAGGAGGTCAGTAGAGGGTTTCATTTCCTAGTTTCCAATAGTACCACGTCAACTTTTGTTTACGTAATAGACCATCTTGGATTTCATCTAAACGGAACTTTCTCCCCTTGCACGAAACTCTCTGTATTTCTTCATAACTATCTTGCTATGTCATATACCATGCTAACGTGTCGTAGTATTTAATGAAAATAAAACTCAAATGAAACCCTAATGGAATGGTCTAAGGTTGTTCTTGGAAAAAAAATGTGCTACACATGTCCTCAGTTCTTTTCATCGAGTCGGGTGCAAAATTGGGCAGTCTTTTTTTTTCTGTTTTGAAAGAAACAATTTTAATCATTTATTAGTTTTTTTTGGGTGAGGGATGGTGATCTGTTATTCACCGTAGCACCATGCATACGCATGCTCTCCCTAAGGCCTCGTTCGGTTTGACAAGGATTGGAGAGGATCCAATTATTTGCTAGTTAAATTTGAATACGGAGGAAATCCTCCGAGTGCCTCCCTAGCCGAACAAGCGGTGAGGAGCATTGTATGTGCTTAGATGGAGGATGGTTTTGCTGCTTCTGCCAGCGTCCTTGTCACGTGCTGGGTGTATGTATACTAGCCGGTCAATAACTTCCGCAGGAGTGTACACGCATATATATGGCCCATATACCAAATTAATAGAATTAATAAAGCGTCATCTTTGATGTCTTCAAAAGAAATTATATTTGAACTCCATCGTGAAAAGATCATGGACAATTAATAATGTTTTCGAATAAAATTCATGTTTCAAGTTAACCTCGTGAACCCACAAATTCATACTCTGCAGTCTTAACTGCGAGTTTGGCAAAGTCATTTCCCCTAAGATTGGAGGCGGTCGAGGTGAATTGAGAGAAAAATGAACATATAATCGATCAGATGAACAACCAAATCTCCGGTTTGACAACCAAATCGAGAGGGGTATCCATTTAGGTTTAAAGGGAGACCACTCAAATTTTTCTAAAATACAAACATATAATCCCATTTATGTACTGCAACAAAAAATTAATTAACGTACATTGTGTTTGATATGATATATAATATTAGAAAAAGTAACTTTATGGCAAAAAAACTTTTATGGTGAAGAAAAAAAATTCAATTAATGAAAAAATCACTATCAACTATAAAAAAAATCCGTAGTTCTATAATCGAGCGTACAAATAAGAAACCGATCACACCATCTTGTTTGTTTTAAGAAGAACTTCAAAGTGAGATCTAATTTGACTATGTTTTATTGATCAAAGGGGTATTATAAAAGTTACTTTAATAAAATAAAAGTTACCATTTACAAATAAATATTACTTATTTATACATCGAATTTATTTTCAACACATCGGATGTTACTTTTTAGAAACATAATGTTTCCTTTTTAAACCTCCGTATTGAAAGCTTACTCTTTCAATCGTAGTGTTACTTTCCCGTTACTTGATAAAATTACATTTTTATTCACAGCAAAGTTATTTTTACCAAACAGATTACTTTTCACATAATGAATAATATTTTTCTTTATCTACATGTTTACATATCAAATGTTATTTTTTTTCTCAAACAAATGTCAGTTTTTTTTAAAAAAATTTACTTTTCACATATTGATTCATCACAAAATCTATTATTACATTCTTTGTTATGTATATTTTGAATAAGTTATTTTCTCTTTAGTGTTACTTCTCTAAGTCAATTTATATCGAGATGTTACTCTTATTCTTTCATAATATGTTGCTTAGAAAAGAGTAACGTTGAAAATAAACATTGGGTACGTGGAAAGTAATTTTAAAAAGTAACTTTTATTTGTAAAAAGTAACATTCAATACATGAAAATTAATATTCGATATATAAAAAATAAACTTTCCCTAAAATGTTACATTTGATACATTAAAAGTATTTTTTTCGAAAAAAGCAAGTTAGCTTTGTAAAAACGTAATTTTCACCATATTTATTTGATTCATCAAGACATATTCAAGTGAGATTTTGTTTCAAAGTTCTTGTCAAAATAAATATGATGGTGTAATTGGATTTTGATCTGAATGCTTGTTTGTAAAACTATGGACTTTTTTTAAAGATAAGAGTGCTTTTTAAAAATGAATCTTTTTAAGGTAGTGCCTCCATATAAGACTAAATGGAGAAGGGTCTCTAATTTTTTTTAAAACTTTGCTCGTTGCAGCATTCTCCCTAAATGTGCCTAGACTTGGGCATGAGTCACCTGATCCAACCCGCTGAAAAAACTGATCCGAGCAACATGACGGGTGGATCCGTGCCGTATTTTTTGACCCACAACGATCAATGGGCCGGGTGCGGTCCATATTTTTTTGACTCGAAACCCGACCCAATCCAGCATTAGGCACGGGTCGGGAACAGGCTATCTTATACACCCACGGCCCGACCTTGACCCGATCCGAACCAACGTGCGCACATGTTGACTGATTCCTCCATGTGTTATCGTTCGACACATCCTTACTTGGAGTAAATTGTTAAACATACTTCAACACACTATTTGAAAATGGGCAATCCAAAATCCAATTTTACTTTTATTAGTACTTGTTCTAGTGGAATCAACATACAGAGGTCGCCTCAAAATCAATGGTACTGATATTTTTGGACTAGCCGACCGACTTAAGGTTGTTCGGATATACCGATTTGGATTCTTGTATATCTGGATATTTATAGGATAATGGATACATATTCAAATAGTTTACTCAGATATACTTTCTTTGTCCCAATTTATAGAGCATTTCATCCTTTATACCAAGTTTGACCAACTCGTATTTTTCAAAAAAAATTATGAAAATATAGAAAAATTCATCAAGTTGTCGGAGTTTTACACCGGCAGTACACCATGGGGAGTACCACGGGGTGCTTTTGAAGGTGGGCAAGATCGTCGGCAACTCAATGGTTCGTGCGATGCACGACGAGACACAGCGTTTATGCAGGTTCAGGCCGCCGCGGAGGTGTAAAACCTTACGTCCTGTTGGTTGCTGAGATTAGATTGCTCTAAGCTCGAGAGTACAAGAGTGCGTGTCTAGCCTAGAGAATGGTGTGCTGCGTCTGAGTCGTAGGGGTCCCTAACCCGCCTTATATATGCTGACGGGTTCTAGGGTTATAAGTCGTTTCCTTTCCTAACTACTGATCCCACCATTTCCGGCGAACTGCTCTCCCCGGATCGCGTGCAAATCACCATGTGATCCTTATCTGAGCACTTCGCCAGCTTTCGCCTTGATCTCCAAGCCATCTCACCATTCCTTGGGTCTAAACCCTTCGGCCGACCCATGAAACAGGCCGTCTGATAGACTTGGCCGTCAGCTTCGCCTTGGTCTTCAAGCCGCCACGCCGTTGCTTGGGCCTAAACCCTCCAATGGCCCATGTAAGGAATCCATGCCGTGAGGCTCCACGGGATATCTATCCCCCCACACAAGTCGTAGTTAAAATATATTACATGGTAAAATAAATCACAACGAAAATAAATAATATTTATAATTTTTTGATAAGACGGGTAAATTAAGCTTGGTATAAAAATATAAAAAAAATCAAACGCCTTGTAATGTAAATTGGGAGGGGGAGTACTCAGAGTACTACTTCGGGTCCAAAGCTAGTCATCATTTGGCAGTGGAGATGCCGCAGTGATGGGTGGCATGGACGCATATGGTCATCGCTTTTGGATGATCAGTGTTGATCCCAATTAATGTCACTCCTAATAGATGATTTATCATTATAAAACTTGATAAAAGCAGGTTGCGGGGAAGTCAAGCACGGCCAAGATGCATTCCAGGTGGAACTGATTGCCTGTGTTCAAGCCGTGAAATCCGCAATGGAGATAGGAGTGAGCTAGACAAACATCATGCTAGAGTCAGATTCTACTATGGTCAAGCGATCTGCAACTGCAACATCAGATGTCTACCGCCTCAGATATTTTGGTGGTTTAATCTGGGAGCTAAATGACTTAATAGCAACGTCTTTTTCAAATGTTGCAGTGTGCCATGCTCCAAGAGCTTTATTTCAACAATAAATTAGCTCATGAATTAGCGTACATGAGATCCTCTTTGGAATCAGGGATCGCCCAGATCATGAATGAAATGGAGCCCCCCTGTATGAGTACCTTGGTGGCCAATGATTTTGGCACCCTGTCATGAGTAATGGAAGTAAATTTCACAGTTCACAAAAAAAACTATTACTATTACTTGTATATTTTTATCAGATGAAAGAATCTTTATTTCGAGACGGAACAGTATTTTTTTTACTTCTACAGGAAAACATTGTTTTTTGCCTAATATAAAATAAAATAAAAGGACAGAAAGAAAGAATAATAAGACCTAGAATGATTTTCAAGCAATCTAAAAATCTCAGACTTAATACATAGCTCTACCTATGAACACATGGCCTGCCCAACTCTAAAGAAGGCTTGACACACGATCACATTATCTATCATCATGTATATATCATGAAGTAAAGCGGTCAAAATCGACCAAACTCCATTGTCCTCCTTGTAAAAAAAAGTCAATGATTATTCCATCTCCAATAATGTTCATATATACCTCTTTTTGGCCAGTGCCATCAACCCTACCTAAATCCACAAGCATCGCCAAATTCAGTTAGGTCGTCGTGGCTCAGCCCGTACGTACATGTCAGTGTATGTACTTATTTCTTGACAAACTAGCTCTAGTATACGTAGCGGGATGATTTGTCATAGCGTATAATCCAGCATTAGATTACGGTAGTGTATGCATCAGAGCCTACTCAGCCCCTCTTTTTCCCCGTTTCAATTTGTAAACTAGAGGCCGGGCACACCGTACCTACTCGATCAGTTGAGAAACCAAATCTCCAGTTTGACAACCGAATGCGTTTATTGCGTATACTACTCATATTCCATGGAGCTGAGATACTACTACCATTATGTCTTGCAATAGTTGTATACACTAGTAGCACACTATGATTTCCAGCATGGCCAACAATGCAGGTGGGCAGGATATTGGCTTGCATGCCTTGCATTAATTATTCAGAATCACGTGGCGCAATTGACAGAATCAAAAAGAGATTCATATAGTATGTTGGCAGTGCTTAGTTGGGTTGCTGCCAGGATATATAATTAACATACGGTTTTTAAATCTAGTGTTTGAATCATGTTCTTTCTTCTGGATGATTGTGCAGAGGGCAGCAGGTAGGTAACGTTTATATCTAGTGATACATGAGAAGACACTGATATCCTTCTTGTTCGGTGTCCGGTCAGAAAAAAGAAATGATTTTTGTCAAGATCCATGCATCAACAAGCTAGAAAATATGGTATGCTCAACTGTATCATAATACGGTACTTGTGTGGTGGTTACTAAACATGGGGAGACGATAGAATGCTTATTTGGGAACAAAGTATTTTTATGGTTTCAATGCAATACTATGTTATTTGAGAATATCATGATATTTAGGCTAAAAAATGTTTGTGAGCTATTTCAAAAACTATATACGCAAAACAATGATATTACTAGGATATAAAAAATTGTGTGAAGGGATGCTAAAATACTGTGTCTCCAAGCACGTGCTAAATTTGTATTGATATAATGTTTATGTGATGATACTTAATTGGTACGCTGTGGTATTTTAAGATTATGGTTTTGAAAACCGGCTCCGAAAGGGACCCTTATTTGATGGATTGATTCGACGAGGCGTCGCCGTTAAACACCTTTGGCATTTTCATGGCCAGTATGTTATCAAACCCCTTTCCAGTGTGCACGCGCGGGCGTCCGGTCCATCGATCGGCGGAGCGACAGCAACACACCACGTCGGCGTCCGTCCGTCCGTCCACCGGGCGCCGGCTCCACCACCAGCCGATCTGCCCGACGGGACGGGCATTGCATCCATTGGTTGCGACTTGCGCGAACACGGCAGCCAAACGGAGGATACGACGTTCGGGATAAGGCACGCCTGCAACGGACGACAGACGGGGCACGCGCGAGCGCCGCCGCCGGCGGCGGCCGAGGAAACGGATGCCGAGGAAACGGATGACGACAGATGGGGCTGTGGCGCCGCGCGTGCACGCGTCACTCGCCCACGGGGGCCGCACGACCGCAGGGAAGGAGACCGGACGGGACGGGACGGGTGTTGGTTTCCTCGTTGCCATCCGCCGCGGGCCGGCTAATCATCGTGGTCGTGGATTGATGATGGCGAGCACAACTGGTAGTAATCGGTGACGAGACGAAAACGAGAGGTGAGTCTCTTGTGTCTTCGATCTCCTGGGGACCCGGGCGTGGCAGCTGAACAGATCTCATCAGCCATCACATCCGGCGCGACCCGAGCCGCGTTGCCAGGCCAGGAGGGCACGGCCCAGCGGTCCAGCAGATACGTTTTGGCCCACACCCATATGCGGCCCTTCGCCAACCCTACGTCCAGCTAGGCCCACGTCTACTTGTGATGATGGGCCAGGGCCTGCTGCACTCAGACGACTATCACGTTTGTTTCTAGTGGAGTACTAAACATTCGGTAGATTTTTCTTATGGAAAACCATTCACTTTTTGGTCCAATTTATATTTTGTACACGTATAATTCTAAAAAATAACATGACACGTCATGGCTCAAGAAACAGAAAACGGAGCCCAATGAAGAAACGAAAGAAACCGTCCAGATTCCACGCTGTAGTGAAAAGGGGGGGGGGGATTTTTTTTAAGAAATGGAACATTTTCCGGTGAGCCTGGCACATTATTCTTCTGAACCTGAAATAGTTTCCTTACGAAACAAGAATATTTTTATCACCAACATGAAATATTCTCTAGATTCCATATTGTACTAAAAATTATGCACCAACGTAGGGACATCTTTCCTTTCATTCGATAAACAGACCTATTAGCTAGTTCTCATTTGCTATTATTTGGTGGGAGGTGGGAAGAGGACAAGATTTTAGGAAGATACGTAGCTAGGTGTTGACACCAAAATTTATAAATCTACTCTTTTTGGTGAAATACGTTAATAACTAATGTCATGGTGATCAATATATAGTACAAGAGCATTACGATAGGATAATACACAAAATTAAAGCTTCATGAAATTGTTTGATGCAGAACAAAAGGATTGTGCATCACAATAAGATCTAGATCGACAAAAGGAGCAATTTAAATTAAGCCATCTAATTCATAGCGCCTTAGGGTTACTATAATTGGAGATTGAGTTGTAATATGTATTTAGTCTAAGTTACGAAAGTTTTAATTTTTTGTTAGAACGGGGCCAAGCCTCTAGCCATTATTATAAATATGCAAGTAGGTGCATCGTGTAAGATGAACGAATTAGCATTGTTACAATGACCCATTGTCTTCATCTTATAAGAGGAAGTGCACAAATCTCGACGAGTTTATCTTTTTTGCATGGGCTGCATCGCTTAAGTTTGATCTCCTTACAAACAGTTATACCGTCATTGCAGCTTCTTTGTTCTTGATGTGAGTTGCTCATCGCCAGTTCAAGTATTGTTGGAGTTACACACTCTATGTCACCGGCTGTCAACATGGTGGCTTGATACACAAGTACTATTGAGTCTTCGGCTATCCAGTGCATGCAGCATTGCAGCCTGGTCGTTGCCTATCTAATTGACCGTTGGATCTTTCTATAGGTTGGCAGACTGCCCATCAGCCGCCGGACCATCTATCGGCTGTTGAGTTTCTTCTATCGGCTTGTGGACGCCTTCGTCAACTTATCTATACCGCTGTATCGACTCTTGTCCATGATAAGTGAAATTGCTATAATCACTGTTGTAGTTAGTTGTGAAATGGTTCGGTTTCTTCGGTTAGGGGAAGTGTTTCGCTTTTTTAATTAGTTGCTCAGATGTGTGGTTTTCTTGTTGGCCAACGAACCAAAGACTTAAATATGTATGTCGGTACCCATTATGACATAACCGTGACTTCTAAAAACTAAGTGATACCCTGGGCATTGCTGCAGGAGTTCTTAAAAGTAAAATTTGAAGGTGAAAACATTTATGTGATTGCAAGAAACATTTTTTTTGGCAAAGATGTTAGACTCGATAGCATCTTCATTTTGATTGAGAGAGACTGACTCGTAAATAATTAATCCTCCATGTGTTTCTACTGTAGGAATTTTGTAGTGTGATCGCAGTTTAGGTACATATGAAACACTAAACGTCACAAGCATAATAGTGAGAGAACAAGAGGATCTGGTAGCCATAACACAATCAACACAAGAGATTACATAAGGATATAATGATTTATTTTATTAAGTCAGGACAACATAAACAATAACCCTACGTTCCCAAGAAATCTTGAGGCGATCAATGATATCAAACCTAAGTGGTGGTACATGTTGACATTGCTAGTGTTGTTGCCATTGCAGTGTGGCACTCGCATGGACTAATAATTGTATGCATGGATGTTATTAGCCACAATAAATCAATTGATGGAAGAAATCAACAGAGGAATATCAATAAAATGCGGTGACATAGCTTCTAACTTGGTAGACTTATAGATTATGTATATAGCTTGCATGTTGAGAGGAATAGAGTTAACAAAAGTTAGTGGACTTCACTTATATAGATTATATAGATTTAGTTGCTAGTCTAAAAGTACCCAATTTATTAGTGTATCTAGTTTTTTCTTCAAAAAACTATTTAATTCTTTAATTTAATTTTAATTATAATTTTTGTAACTATTGGAATTTTAGTTTTTTGAACTTGAAACATTTTCTCATGAATTTGGAATATTGTGCGAGAAACTGAATATTTCGTGAGAATCTTGACCATTTATACCATGAACATAATATATTATCTAGATTCCAAATTGCACTAAAAGTTATGTGCCAACATGATATATTTTCCCTTTTTATCTTAAAATATATTTTATTTTCTTTAATATTTTTCTTCATTTTAGATTATATGAACTTTCTTGTTCTAGACCTAGAACATTTTATCATAAAATTGGAACATTCTTCTTGTCAAGATGAAACATTTTGTTCACGGAGGTGGAATATTTTTCTCATGAACAAATGAAAGGGCCTAGACGTCATCATGAGGGAGGATGAATATATATTCCATACAAACTAAAAATAAAATTTGTGGGAGCATTATGAACTCGATGCTTATTTGGTTTTCCGATCAAGCGATCAACACGTGGAAACTAACCCTGTAATAAGTAAACTAACTAGAGATAAATATGACATGTAGTTGCTCCCCCAGGTGCAAGCTAGCAACAAAAATAAGCTCTAGAAAGCTACTTTAGCAAAGTATGAGCTAAACTACTGTCTACTCAATATTAGGAAGAGTATTTGCTAGTTGCTAAAGCATGAAGATGAATCTTTTGATGAAGATCGCAGTTTAGGTACAGGTAAAACACAAAACTTCACAAGGATAATATTGAGAGAACAAGAGGGCTGATCTGGTTACCAAAAAGACAATCAACACAAGAGAGTACATGAGGATATAATGATTTATTTTTAATAAGGTAGGACACCATATACAACAACCCTACATCCCCAAGAAATCTTGAGGTGATCAATGATATCAAACCTAAGTGATGGTGCAGGTTGACATTTCTAGTGTTGTTGACATTGTCAATAAAGCTTGTCATACCTTTGAGGCCCCTCGTAGACAAAAGCTCTAGGCCCATAGTGGGAGACAACTATCAACAATTGCGACCTAGATCCCTAGCCTACCTTACTTCATGGATTACGAGGTTTGTATATTGATGTCAATAAGGTTAATCATAAGGATGGCAAGGTTGACACAAATGATTATACTAGCTTGGGACATCCTTGAGGATTGAGAGCCCAACATCCAATCTTGAGATATGAGATTTATGAAATAATGACTGTGAGCTATGAGGGGTCTCAAGGTTACTCAGAAGCTCAAGTAGTACTAGGTCTTATGTGTGTGAAATATGTGGCTAGGTTTCTAATAAATTTTGGTACAAGTGTGGTTCCAATTTTGATAAAGTCTGAGTTGGTCTAGTGCATGTGTACCCATCATTTGTTCAGGGTCAATTAGCATGTGTGTCTTTTATGCATAGGGCATGTGTGCCTAATCATGATTCATCATGATCATGCCTGGGATAATTAATTGAGGGGGTTGAATCTTGCTAATAGGAAGCCAGATCTTGGGTGTCAATTTTCCACAAAGGTATGGAGTTACCTTCAATGGCAGAGGCATTTCAATCAATAACCTTAATATAATTACAAAATTAGTTACACCCAAAGATTAAGTAAAAAAGCTTTAACAAAACAATCATAAATTAATTAACATAATTGTATTTTAATTTATTTGAAAGACACCTAGAGATATAGAAGGAGATAGATATGGAAATAAAAGGAGAATGTTCAAGATAGAGGAAAGGACAAGAGAGGGAAATGGAGAAACTAAAGAGCGACGGTGAGGGAGGAGAAAGAGTTAAGGAGGAGCGGAGACTAGGAAACGAGGGATCTAGATGTAGACTAGATAAAGGGGGGAGGAAGAGAGCTATACCTAAAGAGAGGTTGAGGGAGAAGGGAGGGGAGGGAGATAGCAAGATCTAAAGATAGAGGGTGAGGCATAAGAGAGAGATCAAACATCTCTCCCACTATATCTTTCCCTCTACATCTAGACATATGTACAAGTTATAAACGTACACTAGAAATGAAAAAAAAAGTTAGGAAGGGAAAGCTCTTTCCACAGAGAGGCAAATCCTCAAAGAATTTCAAGGCAAAAACCTCCCCTCCCCCAAATTTTTGGGCAGACATCAATCAGTGTGTAGCTTTATTTGGAGGTTGTATATGAGAGATACTATCGTAGAAACTACTTGTTTCCATTAGTCCAAGAAAAAGGATTTGTCCAAGATATTAGCCCCATGTTAGAAATCCATGTAATCCTTTTTTAGAGAAGAAATATTCTAATTTTTATGAAACAAGCCATTCCATAGAAATCCATCTTTTGTTCCAAATGACTCCTTAGAAAGTTTTATTTGACATATTGAAATCATATAGGTTTTTTATTTTTATTTTGTTATTAACAAGGCCTTACAATTTTCACATTGGTTGTACATTTATTTGGCTAGATGCTTGTACATTTAATTTGGCCAAGGACCATACTACCCAAACTTAGTCCAAGTTGGTTTTCACATTGGAGGAAGTTAAATGAGCTTTGAGAGGTTGGGATCAAAATATGGTTGTAATATTACAAATTTACAAGTAAAATATGGCTTGAAAACACACACCATGTGCTCTAGATACAACTACTACCATTGTGGAAGCATATTATAACTCTTTGTTGATCTGATGTGACCTCACCTTTCTTCACCAAAGAGGGTGAAAATCCATGAACATATTTCATTGGAGACTATCTGAGTAATATCATTTTGAACATAGTTTTTTGTTGTTGTTCCACATATGGAAGCACAAAAGGCATCCAATCAATTTTAGAGACATCGCTTTGACTAGTCTTTTTAATTTGATGCTTGGGAACACATTTGGAAGAGCCAAGCATGTAGCAATTGTTGATTCTTCATGTGGCTAGTCGCACGAACCAAGTGTTGGACCATAGATCGGCTTGCTAGGAGAGTGTTGCAACATCACCCACTCTGCCTTCTATGTGATCAAGTATTAATTACCTTATGGTGGCACGTGTTTTTTAAGCAACTATGGTATGAATTGTTACGCCGGGTTGGCTTGCAAAGCCTTTGCCCTTTACTAGAAGAACTCCCCTATATTTCGTGCTAAACGGTTGGTGAGGCTGTAATGGGATTGCCTAGGTAGGAGCTGAACTATACAATTACTTTGGGAGCCTAGTGCTTATGGAGGCATTGGAATAGGTGTGTTTTCAATGGTGTTGCACCCAATCTATGTGTTCTGAATCTTCCCTTATATGAGTTAAGGCTTTGGAAGTCAAGGCTTTGGAGAATAGCTAGGGCAAAAGGGCTAGGGCAAAGTTGCTAGCTCACCTCCTAGCAGTGGCAATGTACTGATGATATAAAGTGTAAACAATGTGACATGATATATACGTGTATATATTAACTTGAATAGTCCATAGACAACGAGCAAATCAACAAACAGTTGCCTACTAATTGCATACATTTGGGCGATTGGCTAGGGAGTTCAGACGACGTCATCCACAGATGGCATAGGAGATCTCGATCGCACACCTCACACAAGCAGTTGAGGAGGGTGGAGGCCAATGGACACGAAGACGATCAAAATAGCGAGGTTGAATCAAAGCTAGGTGCCTTTGTCTTACGGTGAATAGCTTTGCCGCTTGGATAGACTAGGCCTCATGGGCTAGAGTGGCCGGTAGTGGACTAATATTTTATAGGCTAATTGGATTGAGAGGACTTAATTACGAAGATTAGCAAATAAAAGCGATAACAGACCATACACTCAAGCTAAGGGCCAAGCCCCTGTGCGCCCCCTTGTCTCCGCCCCTGCCTCCTAGCCACACCTCTGTGGTTGATTCCTAAGAATCTATTGAGATGTTAGTCATTTTTTTCTCCTTAGCATCGGCGTGCATGATGTAATGTTTCTCGCAGTGATGTTTAATGTTGTTTAGTGCAGGTTGTATAGGTTTCATTAACCCATCTTCCTTGTTAATAAAATGATACGTAGCTTTCTGCTTATTCCAGAAAAGAAAAGATACGGCAAGAGTCCAGATCTACTCATAATTATGGTTCCACTAGTCATTTGGATTTATCTAATAAAGCCAATAAGTTCAAACATTTGACTAGTACTTTATATATATATTATAATAATATGGTTAGTATTAAATATAGCAAATGCACACTTCTATGAAACTATTTTTTTTTTACAATTCTAGCCATATAACTTTTAAATATCCCAACCTGATGTGTAAAAGGTAGCGTGTAGCCGAAGTCCCGAGGGAGTAGTATGTTAAAATAAAACTATTAACGGCCCAAATTGTAAAAGTTAATTGAAGCATGGCGTAGCATAACATATTGTTTTTAATAATGCATAATTTATTGTATACGAAAAAACTCATCCTCCCATGAGGAAATGATAAAGTACTGAATCTTTTGACTACCAATTAAATAGTAGAATCAATTCTTGCCCCCAAGGATTGTTGGTATTAATGTATTAGCTTTGAACGAGAGATATAGACGCAAAAATCCGTATAGAGTATCTTAGCAGCTACTTGCAAATTTATGGAGGAGATATTAATATATATGATATAATATATGGAAAGAATGATGTACTACTAAAACTGGGCCATAAGACCACAAGAGAAGACAAGGAAGAAATCAATAAAAACGATTCCATGCCTAGTATACTGTATACGATCTCCACCACGTCGCCCGGCCGTCCCTTTCCTCGCCTCGCCTATTTATTCGCCCGCCGCTGGCTCGCCGCGGCCACGCTTCTCCGCACCTCCCGATCGCAGTCAGTCCAGCCAGCCGTATCGTCCAACACCTTTCCGGCGCTCGCGCGGGTGGGCCGCGGCAAGGGCCGCTGCGCGATCGGGTCATCAGGAGCTAGGGATCGGTATGGGGCGGGCGGCGCAGTGGCTGAGCTTGGCGATGGGGTGCACGGCGGCGGTGACGTGCGCGGTGGCGGCGACGCTGGTGGCGCGGCGGGCTGCGGCGTGGTGTCGGTGGAGCAGGGTTGTGGAGGTGGTGCGCGGGTTCGAGGAGGGGTGCGCCGCGCCCACCGAGCGGCTGCAGCGGGTCGTCAACTCCCTCGCCGTGGAGATGTTCGCCGGGCTCGCCTCCGAGGGCGCCAGCAAGGTCCGCATGCTGCTCACCTGCATCGACACGCTTCCCAATGGGTCAGTGAGGCCTCCTCTTCTTGGTTTTCATGGTTTGGTTCGGTTCTGGTCCCGTGTCTTCGTGTGTTTCTTGTTCACGCATGAAAGCGTTTCCGGCTAGGTCTAGGCGTCTAGCCAAATGACAAGTCGGGAACGATAAAATTTTTGGTCCATTGTCAGCTTGATATGTTGTTTCTTCTTGCATTACTCAACTGTTTTGATAATCCTACTGATTTTCTGGACAAATTACAGACTGTCTATGAAAGTACTCCTAAAGAAGAAAATTAATACATCAGTTACAATATTTGTTTTTGTCTGAGTCTATGAGACACTATATACATTACGTAGAAATGTTCTTGTTTCTCGTAACAATTCGGACACTTTTGCTGCCTCATCATATTGCAGTATTATATATCGGTTGCATAGAATTTCGATGTTGATGCTATAATTTGGGTTGAGAGAGATTTCAAGTGCTGGCATAATTCACCTTGTGCTACCTTATGTTCCCTAAATTTCTTTTAAATGCCATCGCCCTGTGTCCATGATTTTTAGCATATGGATCTCTTGTTGCATGATCTGCTATCAGATAAACAATTTTGAAAAATCGAGTGGGTTCCATTATGGTGATTCATATGTGCAGGAGTGAAGAAGGTATCTATTACGTGATTGATCTAGGAGGAACAAGCTTTAGAGTCATGAGGCTAGAGCTTGGTCCAGGATCTATGGTTATCAATAAAAAAGTTGAACATCAACCTATTCCTGAAAAATTGACTAAGGGGACAAGCGAGGTAACTATCATCATTTTATTTCAGCTTCTTTGCAAGATTTACTGATTGTGTGTATACTGATTTTATTCTGTGTGCAGGATTTGTTCGATCTAATTGCCTCGGCACTAAAGAAATTTATTGAAAGGGAGGGTGGGAAAGATGATGAGGGAACGACACTTGGTTTTACATTTTCTTTTCCTGTCAGACAAGTTTCTATATCCTCAGGGTCATTAATTAGGTGGACCAAGGAATTTTCAATTGAAGAAACTGTAAGTTACAAAGTTATGTATTGGATTATTCTGCTTTTCATTATGGTTCGAAGTAAAGTTTAGACTCAAATAGCTAATCTTTATGTTGCGAGAGATATTTGTCAAATTGAAACTAGATAATAGATATCATGCTGATAGTATCTTGCTCTTATATATTATATGCTGGTGGTATATTGTTTATATATTTCGTACTAATAGTAACTACCTTCACATAACTGAATTCCATCTTTCCCTCTTGATAGGTGATGCACAAATTTTTTTGCCAAATTATTGCTTGGTTGCCTTTATGATTACTGCTAAAATTTTACTTTACTCAATGGCTTGTGATCTTTGGAACATCAGGTTGGCAAAGATGTTGCTCAATGCTTGAATGAAGCCCTTGCTAGGAATGGAGTAAATTTGCAGATCACAGCATTGGTATTGTCACTGACCCAGTTATGCTGAGTGAAATCATTCATATTTAGAAAATTAATTCCATTAAACGAGTAAGAATTTCACTACTTGATTTGCAAGCATGGATTTCTAGTCCATTTCTGCAGTATGCATGTGCTGCCTTAGTTATCCTTTTTGTGTCAAGGAACAGAATGAGATTGGTACATATATGCTACCTTCTACCAAGTAATAATCTATCCTATCAGATGGTCTTTCACTTATATAAAGAATTGTTTGATGCAATTTTTAAGAAGTTGACACTACACATGTCCTATTGCTTTTCTAGAAGACTAAGAAGAGGGAGGGGGGGGGGGGGTGAGCGCAAGATGATCAAAGAATTATTGGATTACTATCTTTGAACTCATGGATATGACTGTAACTTGCTTTTAAAAAAAACATGATAGTATATACTACCCCTGTATGTTATGTATTTACACTCAAATGAATATTGACGTGTGGTCCTTGATCAAGTCTAGCAGGATTCTCTTTTCAATGATCCTGCCTGTAATTTATTAACTGAAGAATATCCTAACATATGCATCATATGTTTTGTTGATTTCATATGCTAATAGGTGAACAATGCTGTGGGTACATTGGCCATGGGCCATTATTATGATGAGGATACAGTGGCTGCAGTGATTATAGGAGCTGGTACCAATGCTTCCTATATTGAACGCAGTGCTGCAATCACAAAATGTCGGGGTCTTCTTACCAACTCTGACCTCATGGTATTATTTTCCGTTTTCTGCTTTATTTGTATAATTTGATTTGATTAATTTTTCACTGTGGAAATATTTATGTGTGATTGTACCTTACGTTATTAATGTTCTGTTCATTAGGTTGTAAATGTAGAATGGGGTAGTTTCCGACCTCCGCAAATTCCGTTGACTCCATATGACATATGTTTCAATAATTATGTGAAATGCAATCAATATGACCAAGTAAGAATTTATTAAATCTTTTCCTTGCTGCATTGCTTGTGAAAATCAAGCTGAAAAAGCTAGTGAATCTGATAGTAACAACATTTGATGCACATATATAGGCTTTTGAGAAAATGATTTCTGGTGTGTATCTTGGGGAAATTGCAAGAGCAGTGCTCCAAAGAATGGCTCAAGAATCAGATGTATTTGGTACTTCTGTGAATTGCTTATCAACTCCTTTCATATTCAGGTACTTTGTTGTAGTAATATTGTGATATTACAAATTGGTATTTGTTCTTATGATTCTTTGGCTGGCTAGTTTCATGCTAATTGGTACCATTTCTTGAAACAATATGATGTGCCTAATCTTTACATTAAATATGATACATTGCCCTGTTGCTATGCCGCCATATTGCTCTAATCCTTTTTGTTGTGGGTATTAATTGGTTTAATTTGATATATCTGTGTTTGTTCTGGTAAATATTTATTTTAGATTGGAGGATACATAGTACATTATACATCATGTGCATAAAAAGAAACAGTTCAATCAAAGACATTTTAGCTGACCAAATGTTAGAAACTAAGGTTATTGGCGATCCATCCCACAAAGATGAATTAAGTGGAATTCTAACAAACCATTCATCGATAGTAATCATGCATGATTAAAATGTAACTTGTTTCTTGCAATCTGAACTCTTCATGGTAACTTCCAAAGTTTCTATTACCTGCATCTATCTGTATTAATCACAGACACTAGTCCTCCCTGCAAATTAACAGCAGGAGTCGAAATGTTATGTTTATAAATATTTAATGGTTTAATAATCTTCTTATTGAAGATGTCAATAACCAGTCTGAAAACTTTGAAACACGAAATAAATGAGCTATAAAACTCAGATTGCCTTGCCTAAGAAAACGATAATGTTGCATGCATAGAGTTAAAACAAATTTATATTATCTGTTGTCATCCAGTACACCTTGTCTAGCTGCTATTCGTGAGGACGATTCCCCAGATCTGAGAGTGGTCAGTGGAGTGCTCAAAGAACATCTGAAGGTTAGTTGATTGGCTGATATGAAACACTGTTTATATTATTATATATATGATAACATGCGAAACATTTTCATGGCACAACCATCCAATTGATTATGTCATTTTCCCATACAGATACAAGATGTTCCACTGAAGACTCGGAGACTGGTTGTTAGAGTCTGTGACATTGTCACCCGAAGAGCTGCCCGTCTAGCAGCAGCAGGGATCGTTGCAGTACTACAAAAAATCGGTCGTGATGGAACACTTTGTGGCACGACCAAAGTTCGAAAGATAAGAGGCGAGCCAAAGAGATCGGTTGTCGCGATTGAGGGAGGTCTCTACCAAGGCTATTCAGTCTTTAGGGAGTATCTGAATGAAGCCGTAGATGAGATCCTGGGGGATGAGATCGCCTCCACAGTTACTCTTAGAGTGATGGAGGAGGGGTCAGGGATTGGGGCTGCGCTCCTCGCAGCATCGTATTCGTCGACTAGACAAAATTCTGCATAGACTTGCTTGACATAGGTTTTATCTCCTGGGGTGAAATGGTAGGGACATCATTTGAATGAAGCCGTGGATGCGATCCTAGGGGATGGGATCGCCTCCACAGTTAGTCTTAGAGTGATGGAGGAAGAAGGTGGAAGGGTCAGGGATTGGCGCTGCGCTCCGCTCCTCACAGTATCAAATTCGTCGACTAGACAATTCTGCATAGACTTGCTTGACAGAGATTTTATCTCCTACTGAGGTGAAATGGTAGGGACATTTGTCCATCCAAATGTTGTACCTGGTAGAAATCAGTTTTTGTACTGCTTGCTGTACATCATCCTATCCTTCCAGCTAGTTCTCCTTTTTTTGGAACAATATAATGTTTCTCCGATCCTGATCTATGTAAATGTACATGCAGTGGTTAAAAGTGGCACCTAGTACTTATCAATGGATCGAGAATAATGTTAATGACCTCGGAGCCCATGGAGGTAGGAAAATGTAATGTTGTTTTCCAGAATTAATGTTATGGAGCAATATGGATTCTGTCCACTTTATTCTGAGGTCGAGGTCCGGCCAAGCAAGATACAATTGATTTGAGTGTTGATTTGGTTGAGTTTTCACTTTGCGCTTCAATTTGCATGTCTTCTAGGTGGGTGTGCACGCGAGGTGTTTCTCACGAAGTCACGAGCTCGATGGGGCGCCCTGTCGTCACGGTCAAGAGACTCGAGCACGAGCTTGGCCCATGAGCCTATCCTGCATTTGGCCCCATGCAATCCCCGTCCCGTTCAAGTAGACGGAGGCCGCCAGGCTCGCTACGAAAATGCAAGTACGCGTTGTCGCGTTCGATCGCCGCAGAGAACCCCGGCCGGTGCTGCTCGCTGGGGTACCACGGTGTCCGTGTCGTTGCCACCGGGCCGGTGCCTTTGGCAGCGAGCCGCGATGCAGCCACTGAGCCACCCCACGGGCACGGAAGCGGAGTTCATGACCGTGGAGGATCGGAGGAGACCAGCGTACGTGTTCATGCTTGGTCAATGGTCATTGCCATCGTCCTGCTGGTGATAACTGGCGCCATGCATGGTGCTCATGCTGTGGCAAGACGAGAGGAACACCACCACCACTATAGATGTCCAAACATGCCGCTTGGCATAGCATGGCCCGGGCTCGGGCACGAAGACACGCCGTGCGGTGCCATGCCAGCACACTGCACACTATGCTAGCTCCTCGGCCCAGGCAAGGCACTGTGGACGCTCCAATTGCCCGGGCTGCCTGTCGTGCCGTGCCAGCCCGGCAGCCCATGGTGACGCGTTGCTCGCCGCCGCAGGTCACCATCGCCGCGCTGTCCTCGCTGCGCGAGAGCTGGAGGGAGGGGTGCCACCATGGAAGACGTATGGAGAGACGGAGAGGGAGGGCCGTCGCGTCGCCGCCTTGGGAGGTGCAGAGGCCAAAGGGACGATGAGAGAGCGGGGGTCAAGAGTCGGAGAGAGAGCAGGGTCGGGAGTAGGGAGAGTCAGAGAGAGCAGAGGTCAGGAGAGAGTTCAAGGATGGTGCCTAGGGAGCGGGAGAAAAAATTAGGGTTTCTTTGACCTCTTATATGAAGAGTCATCATGCTTACCAGGCCGCTTGGCTTAGCGGTCTGGGCTGACACAGCGAGCTGCACATGCGGCCCAAGCACGGCACGGCCTATCAGTGTTGGGTCAGCAAGGGCACGCCTCCAGCCGGGACGTGCCGTGCCTAGGCCAGGCCAAAATTGTGTTCGTGGTTCGGGCCGTCTGTTGAGGGACAGCCCATATAGACATCTATACCCCTAACCACCACGCGTCCACGCTTGTGTGGAACTACCACACGGAGACAACTGCGCCCGTCAGTGAGCCAACGTGACAAATTCCACTAGGCAACGCGGAACAAAGAGAGGGACATTTCGACCGTTGCCAGCGAATACAGTAGCAAGTTATTTTTGGTCTATGAAATGAAACATTTCTCAAACCAAATATTGTATTTGTATAAGCATGCGCTAATGGAGAACAGTGGCAAAACTATAATTAGATCGGTTTTTCTACGGTAGCATCTATAGCTGTCCATGTATTTTTACACGTTTTTTACACCTACGTTTGAAGTCCTTACTCCACAATTCTATATTAGTATCTCATCTAATGGATCTCCTTTCTTTCTCCTCTAGACTCCGGTTATTCTTTCTCCTCTTGTCTCCTTCCAACCACTCTGCATGGATGGCTCCCATTGGCACATTGCTCCATACCTAGCTTTGTCAGGCCATCACGGTGATTACCCCCCGCCCTTGCTTTCCACTCCCTACCCAGCCTCCTCCCCCACACAACGACTAGTGGCTATATCATCACCTCCCGCCATGGGCCCACTATCTCGGCTAGGCTAAGCCTATTTTTGACAACTTTCCCTCTAAATCACGAAATATCCCTGTCCTACAGTCCATAACCCTAACTCGGTGAAGAAGACAAATCTCGCTGGCTAGGATTGGTAACCACTACTATAACTCCTGGCCCATCCCTCTTGACCGACGCCGTGCATGGTAGTTGCATGCGTCACTATTATCTTACAACGTTACACATCATCATTGTTATCTCTATTACTGAAACATCAAGAAATACAGTTATTTGATTCGAGATAGCTACAATCTCATACTAGGACATACTATAGACAACACATATATAATATATATACATGTTGATCTTTAGATCACACAGAACATTTGGATCGATCCATATGCCAAATAAATCAACAACTGAATAGAGAAAGAGAATATACAACCGCCTGGCGGCCTAGCTTGCTACTGCCGACAGATCGAGCTATAGTAGTATTCATGGTAGTTCTATATTCGAGGCTAGAAGGAAGACAAAACATGCATGCAAGAGTCTACGCGAGCCCTCCACGCATCTTGCGAAGACATGCATGCACCGATGCGAGTACGTGTACTCAGAATCTCAGACGTCCCAGCCAGTGGGCACGGGCAAGAATTGAAGTCGTCCCACAGAACCGCGGCCTGCAGCCGTTCTCTCTCTTCCCGCGCGCGCTCCATGTCGCGCACCTGCCGCCTCGTACTCCGCCTCCACCGCCCAGCTATATATAGATACGGGGCCGCGGGGGTGCATGGCGGCTGCCGCGCAGGGTGATCGAGTTCGAGTCCGATGCGGTGCTGTTCATTCGATCACGCGGTTTCGTCTGCCATCCGGAGTTCTGGCCGGACACTGGCTCGCTCGGACTCAATTTAAATGGAGCAAGTGGGCCCATAATCCGGTTACTAATAAGGCCCAGGCTCGTTCGACTCAAAAAAGGGAAAGGAAGAAGTTCATTTTACCCATTTTACCCAATTATTAGCCATACTGCCTGGATTTAATTTCATCTTAAATTAGTACAACAGACGAGTAAAGATTTGTAAATTGAGAGTGTGTCCCCCGCGTCGCCCTCACGCAGGCAACTCGGGAGCGCCAAACCCTAGCCGCTGCCGCCCGCCTCCCCCACCTCCCTACCTTGCCGCCGCCGGAGAAAGCCGCTGGGAGGCCCACGCGGCACCCCATGATGGCGGCGGCGAGGCCCCATGGCTGGATCTGGCAGCGCACGCTGCGTCTGCGTGAGGACGACACCCGTCTCCACCCTCCCTCCCCTCCCCCCGCCTTGACGCCACCGGAGAAGGCTGACGCGTGGTCCGCAGCTCTCTGTGATGGCAATGGTGGGGCCTCGGGGCCAGATCTGCGCTGCGCGTGCCGTGTCCGTGCGACGGACGGTGTCATGGCCGGATCTGGCTACGCGCACCTTGGCTGCGCGAGCTCGCTCCGGCGAGGTTGTCCCTGGCACCCCCACCTCGGTTGCCGGGTTGCGGCTGCTCCCTCCTTCTTGCCCCGTTGCGTCATAGGATGCACGGCGAGGCGGCGGGCCATGGCGTGCGCCCGAGTGTGGCTCGGTGGCACCGCCCCCTCCTTCACACCGTGCTGCGGGCTGCGTCGCCACCTAAGGCTTCGTCACTAGCCTGGCAACCCCTAGAGCTGTCCCACCTCACGCTTCTTACTGCCGGCTGCCTCGCTAGGCTGGGTTGCCTAGGCCCTGAGCTGGGCTGATCCTGCCACCTCGTGTGTTCGCCGTCGGCCACAGCACCCCATGGAGCTCAGGTATCCGTCAGGGCCCCCTTGCTGATTGGTTGCCAAGGCTATGCTGTCAATTCCCCGGCCTTAATGCCGGTTCGAACCCCCTAGACGCCAATGCGTTTCGCAGCGCAGGGTTCAACGCCTTAGGGATTGTGGCATGACACCGGCAAAAGCCGTGCAACGGCGACGCCCACAGGCGCAGTGCACCTTGCTTGAGGCGTTCTGACAGTGCCTTCCACACCCCCTTAGGCGATTCGATGCCCCCCTGGTCCTTGCCCTCATGCTGCTTTTTCGGGTCAGGGTCATCGGCGAAAGCCACTATGACGACATCGACGTCCGCGGACACTGAGTACCTCCATGGATGCATCACTTCGTGACTTCAACCCTTCCGCTATTGTCACACCCGGTTTCCAACGAACGAAACCGTGCAAAATATATATGCGCCAGGATCAAGTCTCGCATATATATGACAAATTACATAGGTACCACAGACACATAGTCAAAGATAAAAGCGTATATAACATTTAAACATTCTCATTATTACACAGTAACACAAGTCTTTAACTCAGAGTATAGCGTAACATTGCGGAAGCGTAAAACAAAATATAACTAGGGTGCCACAGGGACGTCGACCGGTGAACGAAGCGCCTAATACTCATTCGTAGTTTTGCACATAATCTTCAGCATCTTCCATCAACTGAGCAGCGGTTGGATTTTTCCCTCCAACAAGGAATAAATATAAAGAAGCAAGCGTGAGTACATGCAACTCGTACTCAACAAATATAACATAAATCATGAGGCTATAGGTTTAGCTGACGGACTGCATGAGCTTTTAAATTGAACATCTTTATTTAAAACCTATCTACTATTATTGATTAAAGAACAATTAACCTAAAGATATTGCATAAAGAAGTAAATAACATTTAGTTGATATAACCATCACCATAACCAAAACCTTTGAACACCGCTAATCACTGGGAAGGGTCTGGGCCGCTCATAACCGTGAGCACGGCTGACATGTCAGTTTTACACTCTCGAGAGGTCGTACATCTTTACCCACAAGTCATGCGCTACGCTAGGGGTTCATCACACACCTTAGGTGAGATGACTAGCAAACACACTACAAAGCCTTTACAAAGATCATTTTAGTAAGATGTAACCGCTAAGGATACAAGGTCGCAACGGTGGTGTCCGCCTCACAAAGAGAGAAGCACATACATCACGTAAAGCACACTCAACCTAAGGCAGAGCAGCGACCACAGAAGCTAACCTCCTCTCTTGCCCCACAGGTAAGTTACAACAAACTAACACAATCTAATTAATCAGCTAAGTCCATCCCATTCCGGCCTTATGGTAGCACTGTTGTCCCAGGTGGTCGCTTTGTGAACCAGTCCTTAAGGAGAGAAGCTGCAAAAGCACACGAGCACATTGCTGAGGCATCCCTAAACCATGTCGCTAAAAAAACAAATTATTAGAATGGACATGAACCGTTTCATGGTCAAGACCAACAATTAATTGCATAGAACCATTAGTCAACATTAATTAACCAAAAGGACACGAGTTCGCACTTGCACCTAGCACAACATAACCAAATGCATTTCTAGAGATGAATATCAGGATAAAAGTAACTAAGGTAATATCCTTATAGTCATACAAAATTAAATGCACATGCAGTGATTAAAAAGAGTTATTGGGTGTTGTTTATGTTATACTTGCCTTCTTCAAAATTTCTTTGCTGCTGCTCGGAGGCTTCTGGAGGTGGTTCTTTCAAACTCAACAGGCGGATCAACGTCTACACACGATCATAGCGCCATACAAGCATCCACATAATCACACATGCAAGCAAACAAGGCAAAAGATAAGAAACAGTACACCATTACATGAAAGAGAATATAAAGCAGTTATAAAATTATTCCACGCTGTCGCTATGAACTCTTGAGCGTAAGAATCGTCGCAAACGGATTTAAAATGGAGGAGATACTGAGGTTTTGAAGGTTGCAGGAACCCAATTGGAAATATATTTCGAAAACTAGGGTTAAAACGTTAAAACCAGGGCATGGTATAAACGGGGATGGACTGCTGAGTTCATTTTCCGAAACTTCAGGGGCTACTTTGCAAAAACGCGCTGGCAGCGACGACGTGACTCTTTCTGATTGGTTGGATTCGGTGACACACCATGAGCTGCAAGGTTGTGTGCCGCAGAGGATCCGGTGGGTGCAGGGAGCACGGGCTCGCTCGCGCGGGAGCTGGAGGCGGTGGGGCTCGGGCGCTGGCGCTGGCGCGTGTTGAAGGGAGCGCGGCAGAGTCAACGCGGGAAGCACGCAGGGGCGTGCTGCACTCTCCGCGTAGGAGGCCGGGTCAGGGGCGCACGCTGTACGGGGCGGGGTCCACGGGGCGAGCCAGAGCGCTCTCCGGCGCGTGGTGCGCGCGGGGAGCAGGCGGCCGTACAGTGGCGAGGTCCACGGCGCAGGGGAGCGGGGCACGTGGATTGAGGTTGAGGCGGGGGCAATCGGCGCCGGAGAAGAACAGAGAACTCACACAAAAGAAAACTCAGATCTACGGAACATCGTTAATGTCCTCGCGAAATGGAGACCATCCCAACGAAGAGCTCGACGAGATGAACATCGTGGTACCTTCGGATTTCGCCGAAGATGAACGGACGTGGAGAAAATCCACGCTGAACGTTCGCCGGAGTTGGAGAAACTTCGGAACTTCTTTCTTAGATCTAAGGAGCTAGGGTTTCGGGATGGAAAAACGGAGACCGGTTTGGGAAAGAGTGCGACGAGAGGATTCCGATGAATATATATATGCACCGGTTTGGGCCGAATTGAATTCGACGCATTTTCAGAATATTCAATTTCGGGGAATAAAATAATTCCAGAAAATCTAGAATCGTTATTCGTGTCCCCAAAAATACTGCGATAAATCCTAGAAATGTTTTGACACCCAATGAACTCAAATAAAATATTTAGAACTTAAGAAAAGGATCAGAAGAGCTTCGAATAAAAGGAGTTTGCTTAGGGAAAATAGGAAAAGCCTCCAGATAAATTCAGAAAATTCCCGGACACAGCTCGACGATAACTAAACGCATTTAGAACAGTTTTTCACACACAAATAAAAATATGCATGTCGGCATGAATGCATCAACAAGGTTAACCTATGATATATTTTAATCGCTTGCCCAAATAAATTAAATCATGACATGCAAGGCTAGGCATAATCCTTAGAAAATTAAATAAATCATATTAATTTTATTTAAACTACTGAAAGTAAAATTCAGGGTGTTACAGCTATGGTGAATATCGGTGACCTCCGACTTCTGCTTGGGTTTCGATCAATGACTGCCCTTAGCACCTCTACTCTGTCGGCACTCCCCTTGTTAACAGGTAGCACATAAATCATATGTCAGATTGTGGTGACCGGATGAGCAGTCGGGTGTGTTGTTAGCTTGAAGGGTGAAGCAGTCCTCAATTTCTTGAGAGCTCAAATGTGATTCAAATGCTAGTCTCAGGGTTCTAGCAACACATTTATTTAAGTAGTACAGAGTCAGACTTAACGTTACAAACCAAGAACATAAATATGCATGGAAGTAAGATACAGCGGAAGAAAATCCTTCAGAACCCAATACCATAAGCTAGTTGGGAAGCAGGATCGCAACCTAACCAAAGAGCAGCTCAAACTAGTTCGTCGGAACTATCTGAAAAAACAATAACATAGCAAGGGTGAGTACATACGTACTCCGCAAGCCCACCTTCCTCATATAGAGTTGGCGAAGTTTAACTATCACTACATGCAAAGCAATATCTGGAGATCAGGTTGTGTTGCGAAAAATGATGCATGGTTCATTTTAGTAACCAAATTTTAGTTAAAAAACAGAATTTTATTTCATAGGGTGCCACAGGACTTGCCGGTCCTCGCGGCTCAATTACATATCAACCAACAACTAGCATCCACTGCTATCCCATAACCACAACCATTCTATCCCAAGCTAATACACCATTTTAGTTTATGAAAACTTGCTAATTGAAGAACCAAGTTGTAACCCATCCATACCAATTGACACGGATTATTCGAATAGATTTTACTCTAATCAGATGTTGTACTGTGACCCACAAGTTGGACTCAGCGGCACTTTACCGTCATGAACGCCCGAATTCCAAACTAAGCCATTACCATTACTTCATGGTCTTGAAGTGCTTTAAGGATTAGGGCCACCGAGCCACACCCTAGTGTCCCTCGACACCCCCTCGGCACACAACCCATTCCCTTCACCCTTGTGTGCCAACACAGTTGCCGCTAGACTATCCATTGTGGCTCGAGCCTAGCCAATGCCTAACAGAGCGAGTGGTTGTACTAAAAGAGTTAAGTAAGATGAAAATCAGCGTAGGTAGAACCATTCTCCCTTTCCATTGCTCGACACTGCAAACATCGCACATACCCGGCCTTCTCCACAAAGCCCAGGACCGGGGTAACCGCGAGTTGCTAAGTTACCCGTTCATACCCTACCCTTAAATGGTTGTTTCAGTGCGTAGCCGTATTCCTACAAGGTCAGTTGCCAGGGTTCTGCCCCATTTTATTTCAAAACACACCCACACACCCAACAAGTTCCACAACCACAATCCAACATAACATTAAGATTATGATAGATAATTAAGTGAGTGATCCCACCTATGCACTCTACATCGAAATAGATTTGGGGTGACTAACCTACTGTGGTTTTCCTTAGCAAGCAAAATCATACAAGTTTTTATTGGTTGAACTGGCCAAGGTGACTTTTGTAAAACTAGGAATTTTATGCATCAAGTGAGGATTCCAGTGGACTTGCCGTCATCTAGGTCCTCATTGCAGTGGAGATCGGTACTAGATTCGTCGGCCTCCTATTCTGCAACGGTCGCCTCCAGCTCCTGGAATTCTTCTGAGACGGCGTCTAGTGTACACAAACAAAAACATGCAACAAATACAATCATTCAAGCTCAAAACACTTTGAAATGGGTAGGGTTAGGCAAAGGGTGATTGTAGAAGAATCTAGGAAGAAGAATCATCCCAAATGGAGTTGGAATGGATAAGATATGGGGGTTGTTGTGAAAAGGGGTAGGGTTAAACTTTTCTAGAAAAGGAAAAAGGACGTTTTGGGCCGAAACCCAAACACAGCCCACAACTGCCATGCGCAGCCAAGCCCGCTAGGCGCCCAGCCTCCTCGGCCTAGAGCGCGGCATGGGGGGCTGACGGCAGGGTGGGACGGTGTTACGCTGGGCCCATAGGTCAGAGGTGGAGGGGTGACGGCGTCAGGGGGGTAACGTTGGCCTGGTTTGGCTAGGCGGGCGGGTGAGCCAGCCACGCGAGGGAGGTGGTGGCTTGTCGGCCTCTCCGCCGGCGAGGCGGTCTTGGCGGCGAGGTCACCGCGGGCAGAGGTAGGTCAAGCCGGCGAGCCCATAGGCGCTAGTCCCTAGGGAAAGATAGGGGGTCAGGCTACCCTGGCGACGTACGCCAGTAGGGTGCGCGGCGGGGCTAGGGGCGCGGCACCATGCCGGGATGTTTCCCGAGGCAGATTCGGGCCTAAATGGTGTGGAAGGGGTGTGGGGTAGCTCGATGTTGGCCATACTTACCTGAATTTGATGGCTGAGGGCACGCAGAGGGGGAATTCGGGCTTGGCAGTGGTGGGGAGGGGGTCGTGTTATGGTGTGTTGCCGCATTGGAGTTTCCTTCGGGGCAGGTTCAGGCCAGTGCTTGGTGGTGCAGTGCGGCATTCTGGCTGTGGCGGTCTAGCCCGGTGAAGTGGAAGGGGGGTTTATAGGCGGTCGAGGTGGGGTGACACTAGGGCATCGCCGCGGGTGTAGCGTGTCGTCTGCTAGCGCGATCCACTTGCGCGGTAGGGGTCGGTGGTGCTGGCGTTGGGCCGTGATCAAGTGCATGTCGCGTTCAGCACCGGGTGCTGGGGCCTGGCGATGGTCGGGAGGGCCGGTGGGGGCGGCAGCACCGGCAATGGTGCGAGCTCTGCCCGCCGCCAGAGGTGAGGGACAGAGCTGGCTGGTGGGGCCAGCCCATCAGCAGGGGAGAAGCGGGAGCGGGGGCGGAGTGAAGGGGTTGGGCCGCTGGTGATCCGGTGGCAGCCCAAGGCGGGGTGGTGGAGCGGGCCGAGTGGAAGGGAGAGGCTGGGCTGGTGGCCTGGCAGTGGCCCAAGGAGAGGCCGTGTGGCCTGTGAGAGAGGAGGGGGCGGTTGGGCCGAGCTACATAGGGGAATTGGTCCAATAGCACCCTTCACAATTTTGAATTTCCTGATCTTGGGATCTTGGTGGAGGAATTTTGGAAAGGTTATTTGGAAAGAATTGGAGAGGCTTCCTGGAAAGAAATTCTGGACAAAGTTTTGGAGAGTTGGGTGAAGGGGCTTTTGGAGGACTTTGGGTGAATGAGAGGTGGAGGATTGGTCAAGGTTGGAAGTTAGATTTTAAAATTCGATTTCGAGAACAAGGTGATTTATTTGGGTAGCTCGTTCATGTGATCTTTAGTTTGTCGATTTTTGGGGTGTTACAAAGGGGGATCATTGTGTTTGGTATGCTGTGATCGGCGCACCTCCTGCCGCCCTTAGTCCCCACTCGCCTTTGTGTGGCAGATGGCCACTAGGCAGCGGAGCGACGTAGCCACAAGGGGAATGCTTGGATGTGCGTTGGTGTAGGTGTACCGGCGAGTATGTTGTTCTTGTGTGTATCAATTGACGATCGACAGTTGTTGGTCCTCTGCGTGCGTTGTTTTTTGCGGTCTAGCCACAATTCGCCCTTGTGCTAGGGCACGACGTTGTACTACCTGTGGTTATGCCACAATTCACCCTTGAGCTTGGGTGTGGATCTAGTTTAGCTAGGTGTTGGGTTGTTGTTTTAGCCCGGTTTTCCCGGTTTAACTGTGGGATGTAGGGTTTTGCTTTTTTTTCTCTAAAAACGAGGTTGTTGATGTGATACAATTCAGGTAGGGATGCTCTTCCCCCGGTGACCGTCTAGAAAACCTTAAACTAGTACATCAAACTGGTATTTTACACCGTAAAATATTTCAATATCATACGGACCGCATCCTTGAGTTGTTTTTTTTAGTTTAACACGACACAACAATGACTTCTGAGTGTGAGCCAACATGTGTTAGGTGGCTCTCCTCCCTCTGTTCCCCCTCTATGAGTACATATATCACACATGTGCTTACGCTGGGCTTATCAGCCCGTCTATACTACCATCTATATTTCAAACCCATCTTTGTCTACAGTGTGTATACAGTCTCGTGAGCTCAGCCTTAAACAAGCTGAAGCATTGAGCATATACTTTCTCCTCCTTCAAATGGTGAATGACGACAACCACACATTGGATTTGGATGGCATCTACAAGTACAGCTACCGCATGGATGGTAGAAATCAGTTCTTGTACTGCTTGCTGTACATCATCCTGTCCTTCTAGCTAGTTCTTTTTTCCAGAACAATATAATGTTTCTCCGATCCTCATCAATGAAAATGTAGATGCACTGATGCAGTGGTTAAAAGTGGCTCCTAGTGCTTAACAATGGGTCATTATTGGGTGACTTTCAGATAGATCAAGAATAATAATTAATGACCTAGGAGCCCAACGAGGTAGGAAAATGTAATGTTGTTTTCCAGAATTAATAATGTTATGGAGCTACGGATGCTGTCCACTTGATCCTGAGGTCGAGGTCCGGCCAAGCAAGATACAATAGATTTGAGTGTTGATTTGGTTGAGTTTGCACTTATTTGCATGTGTCTTCTACTAGGTGGGTGTGCAAGAAGTGTCCTCACGAGCTCGATCGGGCGCCCTGTCGTCACGGTCGGAAGACTCGAGGACGAGCTTGGCCCATGAGCTTATCCTGCATTTGGCCCCATGCAATCCCCGTCCCATTCAAGTAGCCCGAGGCCGCCAGGAGCTAGGACAATGCAAAGTACGCGTTAACCACGGTGTCCGTGTCGTTGCCACCGGGCCGGTGCCTTTGCCAGCGAGCAGCGATGCAGCTTCTCACACGGGCACGGAGGCGGAGTTCATGACCGTGGAGGATCGGAGGAGACCAGCGTACGTATTCGTGCCTGGTCAATGGTCATTGCCATCGCCCATCGTCCTGCTGCTGATCACCGGCGTCATGCATGGTGCTCATGCAGTGGCAAGACGAGAGGAAAACACCACGACTATAGGTGTCCAAACGTGCCACCTCGCATAGCACGGCCTGGGCACGGTGTGGGTATGGCACGGAGACACGCCTTCCGGCATGGCACAACGACGCTGGCACGCTGTGCCATGCCAGCACGCAGTGCTAGCTCCTCGGCCTAGGCACAGCATGGAGACGCTCCAATCGTGTCGTGTCGGCACGGCAGCTCGGGTAGCCCGTCGTGCTGTGCCAGCCCGGCTGCCCATCGTGACGCGCTGCCCGCTGCCACAGGTCGCCATCACTGCACACCGCACTGCCCTCACTGCGCGCCATCTTGTCCTCGTCGCAGGCCGCCCTCGCCGTGCACCATGTTGTCCTCGCCGCACAGAGAGCTAGAGGGAGGGGCACCGCAGCGGAAGACAGAGAGTCGAAGAGGAAGGGTCGTCGCGTTGCCGCATTGGGAGGTGCGGAGGCTAGAGAGATGACGGAGTTAGGGCCGAGAGTCGAGGAGAGCGGAGGGTCGGGAGTTAGAGAGAGAAGGGGTCAGGAGTTGGTAGAGATGAGAGAGTAGGGATCGGGAGGGAGTTCTCATGGGTGGCGCCTGGGGAGGGGGAGAAGAAATTAGGGTTTCTTTGACCTCTTATACGAAGAGTCATCGGGCTAACCGGGCCGTTTGGCTTAGCGGGCCGTGCCCGGGCTGACACAGCTGGCTGTACATGCGGCCCGAGCACGGCACAGCCATCGTGCCGGGCTGGCACGGACATGCCTCCAACTGGGCTGGACTGTACCTGGGCTGAGCCAAAATCATGCCGTGCTTCAGACTGCCCGTTGGACACGGTCCATATGGACATCTATACCCCTAACCACCACGCGTCCACACTTGCATGGAACAAAGAGAGGGACGTTTGGACTGTTGCCAGTGAAGACAGTAGCAAGTTATTTTTTGACTATGAAATGAAAAATTTATCAAACCAAATATTATATTGAGTAAAATGCATGATGAGCCGTAAACTTGTCACGTTATGTCATCTAGGTCTCCGAACTTCCAAAATATATTTTTGGCTACCTAAACTTGTCTTTTCCAAACGGGTATGAACCCAACCCGTTAAGCCTACGCCGCGTGCCAAACTGGCTCCTGTGGGCGCACTACTGTACGGACCCCACATGTTAGCCCCTCTCCTCTTTCTCTCCCTGTTTCTCTCGCCTTACCGCATTCCTCTGCCGGTCTGCCAGCACTGGCCTGCCTGCCAGTCGTCGCTACCGTCGTGCCTTCCCTTTGCTCTCGATGACGACGCCTCCCTCCGCCATCCGTCACGCACGTCGCTTCCGCTCATCGCCCACCGCCCGCCATCATTGCGGCTCCTTTCTGCTTCAGGCTTTGCCCTTCCCTCAGGTCCAGCATCGTCATCGACGACGGCACGCCCACCGGCTGCTCCGCTCGCCAACCACCGTGGTCGCACCTTCCTTCCCCTGATATGATTCGTCAGTGGCGACATGAGGCTGCCTCCCCGCCTGCACGCCACCCGTAGGGCTCTCGCCTCCCCTCACTTGTTTATCAATGGAGGCGAGGAGGCCGCCTCCATCTGCCTGCTCGCCACCTGTCGAGCGCGCTCGGCGCCTGTCGACGCACCCTCTGGCCACCGTCTCTGCACCTCCCCTCTCCTGCTTGGCCGTTGTCGGTGAGGAGGTCAGCTCCCTCAAGCAGAGTGCCACCCGTCGGACACGCTCGCCGCCGATCGGCATGCCACTAGCCACATCGCTCACCGGCTGTCGTGGGAGCCGCCGTCCCGCTCTTTGTCCCTTGCCTCACCGTTTCTCCTCACTGGCGCATTGTTGCCTTGCACTCCTCCTCACCGAGGTTGAAGGAGGATGCAGAGACAATGAAGGGATGGCAAAGTCAGATACAGGCTGCATTCATTGGATTGGGACATCATGCCTCCCCTCCCCTGTTGTGGGAGGCGTCATCGGCAAGAAGCCGGAGAAGAGGACTGGGTAGGGGAGGCCAGAGTAGAGTAGAGGAGAAATGCGGTGACAGCGGCTGATGAGTGCGGCGGTGGTGGCCAGAAGCCTGCAAGCGCAGTCTACTGGTGATGCATGGGCGGAGGGCGGTGAGTGCGGCGAGGGTGGCGACGTGCACTAGTGGAGGGGAGGCGTGGCGACAACGATGACCGGCGGGTGCGGGCAGAGGAATGCGGCGAAGAGAGAGAGGCAAGGGAAAGAGAGGGGGAGGGGCTGACATGTGGGGTCCGTATAGTAGCGGGACCCACAGGAGCCATCTTGGCACGCCACGTAGGCTTAATGGTTGGGTTCATACCCGTTTGGACCTAGATGACACAAAAGACAAGTTTAGATAGCTAAAAATGCATTTTGAAAGTTTGGGGACATAGATGACACAGCAAGACAAGTTTAGGGACCGCACATGCATTTTACTCTATTGTATTTGTATAAGCATGCGCTAACATGGAAAGAAAACAGTAGCTAAATTATAATTGGATCGGTTTTTCTATGGTAGTGTCTATAACAGTCCATGAGTTTTTACATGTTTTTACACCTCCTGCGCTTGAAGTCCTTACTCCACAAGTCTATATTAATACCTCATCTAATGATTCTCCTTTCTTTCTCCTCTAGACTCTAGTCATTCTTTCCTACTGTCTCCCTCCAACCACTATGCATGGATGTCTGAGAAAAACCTAACACCATCCTCCCGTCTCCTGGCAGCTCCTACTGGCATATCTCTGATAGCTCCAAACCTAGTTTTGTGGGGCTATCACAATGATAACTCCCGCCCTTGCTTTCCTCGCCCAACTAGCCTCCTCCCCCAATAGCAGCTAGTGGCTATCATCACCACTGGCCATAGGCACGCTATCTCTGCTAGGTCAGCCGGTTTCCAATAGCTTTCTCTCTAAATAGCGAAATATCCCGTCCTAGATCCTTAACCCTAACTCGGCGAAGAAGACAAGCGAAATATTTCGCTGGATTGGTATTTTGGAACCACTACTATACCTCCTGGCCCATCCCTCTTGACACTCCGTGCATGGTAGCCAGCGATCACTATTATCTTACAACAGTTCCACGTCACACTGTTATCTTTATTCTAAAACATCATGAAATACATTTATAGCTACAATCTCATACATGACATACTATAGACAACACTTATAATATATATACACATGCAGATCTTTGGATCGCACAGAACATTGGATCGATCCATATGCCAAATAAATCATGAACTGAACAGAGAAAGAGAATATACAACCGCCTGGCGGCCTAGCTTGCTACTGCCAACAGATCGAGCTATAGTAGTATTCATGGTAGTACTATATTCGAGGCTAGAAGGAAGACAAAACATGCATGCAAGAGTCTACGCGAGTCCTCGACGCATCTTGCGACGACATGCACCGATACGAGTACGTGTACTCACTACTCAGACGTCCCAGCCAGTGGGCACGGGCACGAAGTCGTCCCGCAGCACGGCGGCCTGCAGCCGTTCGCTTTCCTCCCGCGCGCGCTCCATGTCGCGCACCGCCGCCTCGTACTCCGCCTCCACCGCGGGGTCCACCACCCCGCCGTCCTCGACGATCACGTCGATGTACATGTCCGGGTCCGGCAGCGACGGTACGGGCACGCCGCGCGCGACGGCCAGCCCGCCATTGATCTCCGCCCAGTACCGGTTCCTGGCCGCAATCAGCGCCTCGACGGCGCCCGAGTCGTCCCAGCTGCCGACGCGGCCGCCGGCGCCCTCGGCGTTGAGCCCCGTGTTCTGGTCCGTCACCTTCCGCCACGGCACCCCGCGGGACTCGCAGAAGTCCTTCTCCCACTGCGCCACCGAGCGCCGCACGGGCGGCGCGCGCGGCGGGCGCCGGCAGCACCACGGCGGGCGCGCCGCCGGCAGGTGGGCGGCGGCCCTGCCGAACGTCGACATCGAGATCGATGTAATCTGTCGGTGGATGTCGATCGAGAGTCGACACTGCGACGCGAACCGGAGGGAGGCGCCGCACGTAGGGGGGGATGCAGACGATGAGGCCAGTCGATCGAGGTCCGTCGTAGCGATGGAGCGGGAACGAGAGCTCTGTGTTTGCTCTGCGGGAATCCCTTGCTGCGTACTCCCAGCTATATATAGACACGGGGTCGCAGGGGTGCATGGCGGCTGCCGCGCAGGGTGGTCGAGATCGAGTCCGATGCGGTGTTGTTCATTCTCACGCGGTTTCGTCTGCCATCCGGAGTTCTGGCCGGACACTGGCTCGCTAGGACTCAATTTAAAAGGAGCAAGTGGGCCCGTAATCCGGTTACTAATAAGGCCTAGGCTCGTTCGACTAAAAAAAAAAGGAGAGGAAGAAGTTCATTTTACCCAATTAGTGATGCTGCTCGGATTTTCATCCGAAGTACATCAAACTGATATTTTACACCTTAAATATTTAAATACCATATCACTACTGACAATCCGTCCTTAAATCCGTCTCGATGTGAAATGTAACCAGGACTAACGTAAGAATCAGTCATGATTCGAAGTGTGGTACCCTTGGAGAGGCTTTAGTCCCAGTTGGTAATACCAACACAGACTAAACCATGTTCAGGCTTAGGACTAAAGCCTTCCAAACATTTACAATAAAAGAAAAGCATCCTTTGTATAGTTAGATGTGGCAGTAAGTAGCAGTGGTTGGATAGATCTCGTGCGATGTTGTTGATCTTGAGTTTGAGCCCCAATAGAAACATACTTTTTCAGTTTTTTTTACCAACCATCAGTCCTGGTTCCTACAACCGGGACTACAACTTGAGAGCATTAATCCCGCTTCCATACCGGTTAGGAATCCAGGATAAAGGGGAGTTTTCAACCGGGACTGATAGGCTATTCTCTAGTAGTGTATGTATCACATCCTTAAGTTATTGCTTTTTTGTTTAATACGATGCAACAATGACCTCTGAGTGTGAGTCAGCACGTGTTAGGTGGCTCTCTGGCCTCCCTCTGTTCCCCACCTTCACCTCCCGGCCCTAGTTGTTATAGGGACAGCCCCTCTGCGAGTACATATATCACGTGTGTGGTACGATGAGCTTATCAGTATGTCTATCCTATCGTCTACATCTCAAACTCATCTTTGGCTGCAGTGTATATTTGCACACACATTTAGGCTCTAGTGAGCTCAACCTTGAAGAAGTTGGGGCATTGGGCATCTTATTCCTCCTTTAAATGGTGAATAACGACAACCACACATGGGATTTGGATTGCATCTATTTTCAAGTCCAGCTACCGCATGGATGGCGGCTGCCTCGCATGCTTGAGCGTGTAGGTATGGTGGCTCCTGTGAGATCCGTGTGCCATGCAAGGGCCCGCACACCACACAGATATTGGTGGCAACCTTTAACTGCAACAGAATGCCCAATATCAAAACCACATCATGCGAAAACCTCTATAAAAATCAATGTGGGCCCCACCACCACATTATGTGAAATCCACTGTCAAAACCAATGTAGACCTATACAACACATCATGTGAAAACCACTATCAAAACCAATATGGAACCCGCCACCATATCAAGTGAAAACTGCTATCAAAACCACTCTAGATACGAGCAGTACAGTATTCTAAAGTTGTAAGACCGCTGCCAAAATTACTTAGGGATACGATCCATACAGTACTTTGTGCAAGATATCTGGTACTATTGCTCAGGAGAAAATTCCTACGACCATAATATACTTGAGAAAGGTGGCACACTAGTGGAGACAGGAAAGGGATGAGGGTTGCAGACATGTGGAGATGAGGCTATGTGAAGGAGCGTACGTCATGGATATGCTAGGGAGAAGAGAGAGACAGTGGCATGGCCCTGTGGTCGCCATGGCCATAGGACATGTGTTGGGAAAGAAGGGACGACATGTGGAGCCATTGAGTCGGTGAGATGGAAGAGATGTAGCAGGGCATGTTTGTCTAGTAGGAAACATGGCAACCTACATGTGGGTCCCCAACTCACTGGATGCATACAAAGTGGAATATATTAGGTAGGAAAAAAATTGTAGTGATAAGTTTTCAATATAATGAATTATACAGTGGCGCTTTTTCAAATCCTGAAAATTGTAATGGCACCAATCCAAGTAAACCCGGAAAAAATCTAACAAATATCCAAGTATTTTATATGGGTCTCATACATGATTTTTTTTTTTACTTCTTCCTCACTCTGGTGAGCTTCTCCGGTGGGGTTTTGGGTTCAGAGTTGGAGCTTCACTCAAATTGCGTATGTAGAGGCAAGGTCGTGGGCAGCAGACCTGCCCGGCAGCAGCGGGGCGAGTCGGCAAGGACGCCGCTCGACCAGGTGGTGGAGGACGGCCGGTGGGCGCTGTCAGGGTAGAGGTGTTGTGGTGACAGCCTAATAGAGCTGAGTAATTAGCTACTGATGGGCGACAGGTTGTGACAGCCACCGGAGACAAGGAAGATTTGCAGAGCCGAGGCAACGAGACCAGTAGATAGAAAAATCATATGTTGAACGTGCAATAAACCCTCCAATGAGGTTCACAGAAAAGAAAAAAATGATAAGAACCGTTCAAAGCATGGGATTTGAACAGAAGCTATGGAAACTCCTCCAGCAACGGGGAAATGGTTGAATCAAAAGGAGCTGCCAACAGTGCAAAAGCACTCGCTAGAGTCTATGCCTCCCTTTCGGTTCACGTATTTGGATAAGTTTTAAATTGGTTTTCCACTACGTCTAGAAATTAAGACCTTAAGTTTCCAAATTCAAATAGTTTTTTATGGATGAAATAGAATACATGGGATTTGAACAGAAGCTATGGAAACTCCTCCAGCAACGGGGAAATGGTTGAATCAAAAGGAGCTCCCAACAGTGCAAAAGCACTCTCTAGAGTCTATGCGTCCCTTTCGGTTCACGTATTTGGATAAGTTTTAAATTGGTTTTCCAGTACGTCTAGAAATTAAGACCTTAAGTTTCCAAATTCAAATAGTTTTTTATGGATGAAATAGAATAACAATAACCTTATTGTTGATAAAAATTAAAGTCTGTCCAAAAACTACTGGGCGTCTGGACTTTGGCAAGGTGCAATTTTTGCAAGTCGTACGGAGTACTTTACAGTGGCGCCCCCAAAATCGGCCTTGTTGGGATCCCTAGAAATGTATCTATTTCAATGAGTCTGTTCCATTTCATATCCCAAATGGAATTGAATCCGCTAGAGAGTGATTCAATTCCCTTTTCCTTGTTTGGTTATCTGGTGAATTAATTTCTATGAATTAAAATCAAAAAGGTTGTTTGCTTCATGAACAAATTAGGTCTACATAGATTAGCAGAAAGGGAAAAGTGTCAGGGATCACCATGATACCCATCTCACCGCCCATAATTTAAACTCCACCACGTTTATAGTGCACAAATAATGTTTTGTACGTTTTTTAGAACATGTGGAGCACGTTTTCCATTAAGAAGAAGGGAGTTCACACAGCGGTACAGGGCTGAGACACAGCAAGACTGCCCAAGGCAGAAAAAAGGAAAATAATTGAAAGACAACAAAGAATGACCGACAAGAAAAAAAACAAGCTAAAACCGTCTCCTAACCAGCACCAAAGTGATCTTAGCGAAGCACACTCAACCCCATAGGCCCACCTCCTCGACCACCAACTTCGTAAGGGCCATAGGCTGAAGGGCCTCCCATGTGAAGATATGTTGTTACGCTCTTTAATTTCCACAAGCACCAGGAGACTAGTACGACCAGCGTATCAAAGCCCTTTCGGAGGTGCTTGGCAACCCGCTTCCTAGCCTCCAACCACTAGCTTGCAAGAGATTCATCAGGAAAGGGGGTGCCATGTGCTAAATGTCACAACGACAGAGACATCTAAACCAAATTTCCCTGTTGTGAACACACCCGAGAATAAGGTGACCGACCGTCTCCTGCTCTTGGGCACAGAGGGCGCAAGTGGCATCCACCCGTAGACCATGGCTAAAAAGCCAATCCAAAGTCCAATAGCGACCAAGAAGAGCAAGCCAGAGGAAAACGCGGCACTTGTTGGGGGCCTTCGTTTTCTAGAGAGTGGGGATCCCAATGATGGAAGAATGTCCCAAGAAGAAAGCCCTATATGCGAAGGCCGAGGAAAAGGAGTCATCTGTCGTACACCTCCAAGTGAAAAAATCTAGAGCACCAAGGTTATGGCGGATGCACAGGAGACGATCCCAAAGCCAGAGGAACTCAAACTGAGCCCCTACATATAGCTCTCCTCTGACATCCAGCATCCACCTTCCACCGGCTAGTGCCTAAGTTATCGCCCGACCTTTTCATGTTCTAGCCAAGACAACGTCAACAACTTAGGGAACCAACTCTCCATTGTTAACGTGGACTATGAAAAAGGCATCAAACCAAGTTTTGACCTTGACCAGAACACACATCGGGAAGGAGGCCTGAGTCTGGGGCGTATCTGTGCGAGCTAGCCAGAGCCAACGCATCTGAAGCGACCAAGCCATGAGTTCAAGGTTGGGAATACCAAGGCCCTAGCTCATTAGGCTGACAAACCAAAATCCAAGTCACTGCACGTCTGCATATTTACCACCTGAGACTGCATCTGTCCCTGTCCAAAGGAAAGCTCTTCAGAGGCTGACAATCGTCTCCACGGCCCAATGTGATAACCAAGTGCAATTGCCAAGTAGTCCGGTATCGATGATGAAGTGGTCTGCACAAGGATGAGCCTCCCTCTTACTAAGGAGTTGTCCTTTCCATCTAGGAATGCGGGTGGCGACCTTATCCACTAAGGATTGGAAATCAACTTTGGAGGCCTTGTAGATCGAAGGAGGGACTCCCAAATATTTGCAAGGGAAGGAAACGACCGGGCAAGGGAAGATCTCATGAGAAAGGCAAATCTCATCTTCCGAACAGAGGATAGGGAACAACTGGCTCTTGGAAACATTAGCTATCGACCTCGTGGCACATGCGAAGATCTCAGGAATTTCCTTGAGTATGGTGAGGTCCCATCGAGAAGGGGAGAGAAAAACCGCCACATCATCCGCATACATAGAAATGCGGTGGTTGACCCCCACCGCAACTCAGTGATGAAGGAAGTCCCTTCTCATCAACAAACATGTACAAGGCTCTAAGGCTCTCCATGACTAGAACGAACAACATAGGCGAAAGTGGGTCGCCCTACCAAAGCCCTCGAGCATGACAGATCCAGCAGTACAAACTTTGGTGTTGGCAGTCTAAAGCAGTGTGGCAATCTAATCACGCCACAAAAACAGTAAGCCAAGGTGTCGAAGATCTAGAAAAAAACTAGGAGACAGTCAAAATGCACCCTTTCGTGATCTAGCCTCAACAAGCATGGGAAGCTCTGACGGGTAAAAAGCAACAGCATAACAAATCTATCAATCGAAGAACGAGAAGGAACAAGGGACTATGGCTGAACTGACGATTACTTGCGCTGAGCGGAATTTTTAACAGAAAAATAAGGCTAAGAAAAGTTGTAAGCCAGTAAGCTCCAAGTAAAGTACTCTTATCCACTCAACAAGTATTCATGGAGAGAAGAGGCTGGCCGCTGGCTCGCTGGTGCAGACCGCAGCATGCTTGGACGCGTTGCTAGGCTGGTCAGCCGGTGCAAGCCGCGTTGCCCGCACTGAGGCCATGCCATCTGCGACTGCGCCGTGCCACCCGAGCCCGGTGAAGCTGGGAAGTTCCAAGCACAGGTCACCAGACGACCAGACGTCGGGGAGAGAGGCTGCTGATTTGAGGACGCTGGGAGCACCGAGCGAGGGGGAGCATGGATCTGGTGGAATGGAGGCGGGAGGGGTCAACCCGTCCACCATGGCGTCGATGGCCACAGGGCGGTGCGAGTCGAGGCGGCGCTCGGGGAGACGAGTGGATTTGGAAAAGATTTCTGTTTCTCAGCCTTTGTCCTGACTACCGATTCAGCCCGGGAAAAGATGTGGAATCTTAATTTTCAATTACAAGGACAGGCCAAACAGATTGGACCTAGAGAACGATTCAATTCAGTCCATTTTCGATAATCCAAACGGGCTGCTATTATTCAATTTGCACGAGGTTCAGTAACTCGCCAGGTTTCAGACAACCTGCTTGTGGATTCTATATGTCAATTAACTCCTGGCTGTACCAGATGTTTTTTCAAAGACCAAGCAGGTGCTTGAACACGCGGCATTGATACAAGGCCAACAAGGTAAAGAATGAAGGATTCTACATTACTACATTGGCCAGTTACAATATTTACCATTCCTCGTTTCCTATTCCCAGGCACGCTACATCATCTGGATACTTTATAAACAGGAAACAACAGAACAAAACTGGGCACGCTGATAAGTGATATGCCTCTTTTCTTTCGGCTAATCTTTTTAGTGCAGTAAACCTCAGACAGCAGCATGCAGTCAATAAATGAATGCCTTTGCCAATGGAGAAACCTCCGTGTTTCTAACCCCTGCTGATGCTGTTACTTGTCAGTGTTCAGAGAAGATACCATCATGCCAGCCATCATATCTGGATGTCCCACTCTCCCATGCAGTTAGTGTTCAGGCACCATCAAGCCAACCAAAAAATATGCCCTGCTTCCCAGTCCTGCATATGTGCTACCAGAGCGCCAAAAACAATCATCCCAACTGACCAATCCTTGTATTTCCATCCTCTCGGAAAAGAATCGCAGCACCTAAAAACTCCAGGAAAAATGGTGCCAGTCATCTTGGTGCAAAGAGGCCTTGCTCCATATGCAACTGATGCTGTTGCCTCTCACCACATAAACACTCCACATGTAGCTATCATAAGTTTTACCAGTAATCATCTGAATAGCTGTACCAATGTGTGCGTGATGATCTGCTTGACTGCCACCGGCGAGGATTGAAGCCTCTGTTGCTGTAGTTCTGCTCTGGTGACCTATGCATACTCCTCGACTTTGGTACTCTCTTTCTAGCATTTCTTAAACCCTCTTCAAAGTCATACTCTTGACGCTGCAAAGTTCAAACAGGACAATCTTCAAAACAAATGCATTTATCTAGGAAGTATAAAACAACAAACAGCATAGGACTGAGATTGAAACTATAATAGTATGTTCCAAATAACCACCGTCAATAAGAAAAATAAAGTCTCGAATAATCTTGGATCTTTTTCTAGACATGACAAAAACCTAGCGATAGAGCTACGGAGCACAAGTTTTGGTAGCTAAAATCACAGACCCAAGTACACAAATGCTATCGAAAGTACAAATGCATCTCCAGCTGCGTACCCAGCTCAACAGGCCCTCAGTGGCCTAGTGGTACTGTTCACGCGCTAAGCAATTGTTTGAGGGTACAGTAGCACCGTGGCCGCTGCCTCTAGGAGCCCATCTAGATCACCATGAACATAGTGTCACCTGCATCTGTTTGCCGACACCCCACCTCACAGCATCAACCTCGACCACTAGTCCACTATGGCTAAGCTAACGAGCTCGACTCCCCTCGAGGAGTTCAGCTCCACTAGATCTTCTATTACTCCAAACCTCTTCATGCTGCTCAAGGACAACAGTGCTACATCAAATTGATCTACATCATCAACGACATTGACTCCGTCTACCACTCCTAGGATGCCAGTACCAGTGACTGTCAGATCACAGAAATCGACATATCATTGTCACGCACAACAACTCCAGTCGACATCAAGCCTAAAAAGGCGTTGAGGAAGGCAGCAACCCAACTCAACCGGTGCGAGTACACATAGGACAAGTGGCCCTATGGTCCCTGTGAGAGGCGTAGATTGCCAGGCAGTGCAACGCACATGCCTTGATCCACCTGAGGCAACTATGGAGGCAAGGGAGGCTCAACTCACCATGATTAAGAGGAACACATGGCTGCTCATCCATTTGCGCACCTTTGGTGGCTACGACTAAACTTAGTTAGAGAACATGCCCTGGGCAAAGGGCCCTAGGATGACTGATATGATTACTTCACCATCGACCCCCTCCTTTGGCAACTCTTCCAGACATCAATCAGATGCTCCTACATCAGTACCGGTGAGAACTACTTACAACAAGTGGCTGGGTCAATTCTTCCTTACACCTCCTCAGCAGCAACCATCAAACTTCATCTGAGCAATATCCTTCGACAACCAGACGTCCTCAAGCTTGCCAATGCTTGCATATCAGCTCTAACCAATTTTCAGTGGCTCTTTGGCAACCCCAACCTACCACATTTGCCACACCAGCACCGTCTCAATCTCCAATGGTGGGCATGTCACCATAAGACCTCTACAACAACATGAGCCACCACGATGATGCTTCATCAACATCGACAACTCGCGTCGGCCACATCGTATTTTTCACTTCCCTCTTCCTTCACAATCGTCCAAGATCACATACCATACTCACCCTGCTATCATCACAATTGACGTTTGCTCATCTACTAGTACAAGATAACATGCACAGCAGGGCACACCGCCTCGGTGCCAGCCTATGTTACAAACAGCAGGCCTCTAGCCATCTAGGTTGTAACATCACTATCACCAAGGGAACTACTACGTCATCACCACTACATGTACACGTGCTCTCAGTATCGGCCACAACTTCAACGATGTCGAGAAGACCACTAGAACCAGCTATGTTGCCGTCATCTTCGTATTGCTACAACAGGTGTGCTCCTACTTTTCCATATCGACATGATGAAACCAGCACATGACCTAAGTTGCAGCCTCGCACCATGGCGCTACCTCGGGCTGCAACCATGGCCGCTACCATGGCTCAACCAGGGACAGATCCAGAAGGGCCTTCGCACATCAACAGAAATAAAGGGCCGCCACTACAACATCGACTCCAAACACAGAAACACTGCGAGAACCTCAAATCTGCAAAGGGCGAACAACAAATTGCAGCACAAGGACACTCTGCAATGAAAAGGGGGGAGAGATGCCATATGCCTAAGGCCCATGGACAGCTAGCAGGCCAAACAGCTGCCCAGGTGGGCCCTGTGGAATTGTTCAACGTGAACAGTGCCCATAGGCTCTATAGCAACACAGCCACCACCTCAAGGAGTACATCTAGGTTAGGGTTTAGGAAGAGTTCAGAAACATGTTTTCTTGTAAGTCAAATCATGTCTCTTCTATTAATAGAGTTGGGTTTTTCCCTCTGCCTTCTTTTGATCAGACTTTCAACAGCCTCCAAAGCCTAGCAGCCCCCTCCTCGCCCCCATGCCACCAGCAACCAGCACCCAGGGCTACTGCCATAGCCCATAGCCCCCTTCTCATCCCTCTAGGTGTGGCCAGCGCTAGGTGACCGAACCTCTTCTCCTCCCCTGTACTGGCAGTGATCTAAGCTCCTGATAATTCTACACATTTTTTTATATTGATGTTTTTAGTCTGTGTGTCCAGTCGCCCAGTCGCATGAGAAATCCTGCAAGTGCACTGATAGAAAACTTATCCTTTACTCCTATTATTTCCAGCAGAATGTTTACACGATTGTGACATGAAAAAATGCAATTAAGCTATTAATCCAAAATTCCCAATTTCCTCCCACTATGCAAATAAATTACTCCCTCCGTCCCATAATATAAGGCGCAAGTACCTTCTGCACACAGACCAAGAAAACAATAATTTCTTGCATGGGTATCATGCGTGGGTATTGGCTGGCACCTTATATTATGGGGCTAGGGATGAAAGCAGTTGTGCCTTATATTATAAGACGGAGGGAGTATTCAATACTATGCAAAGATTAATCATTTCTATAAGCAAGGTTTGACTTTGCATGTTACCTTGTCCAGGTCTGAAAGAACATTATATGCCTCCCCAATTGTTTTGAAAAGGTGATCCGCCTCTGCATAAACTTCCTTGACAACATCCCTCCATCCATCTTCAGCATTCTCATACCTCACTAATAACTGAGCAGCCTGGAGGTAAAAGCAGCGTTAAAATCAAAGCTCTATGTAAAAAAAAATCAAAAGAAATCGTCAGAACAATGAGGACCTTGTCTGGGTGATGTCTCAATGCAGCTTTCCGGTATGCTTTCTTAATATCTGCTTGAGAGCAGGATGGCTCCACACCCCTGATAAGGAAAAGGTAATTAGTACACCCTCCGTATTTAAGTACAAGTCATGGTTGACCTTTTTCCAAAACTTCAACAGTTTTGTCTTATTCAAAAAAATTGTTTGGCATATAAGAAAACAAGTCACACTCAAACTCTATACAATGATAAAACAAATCACAACAAAATAAATAATGAATTGTAAGTTTTTTGAATAAGACTAAAGATTGAAGTTTTGGAAAAAAAGTCAACCGCGACTTATATTTAATTACGAAGGGAGTAATTAAGTTTATCTACCACTACCAACAAACTAGAATATTGCCAGGGTAATTCAACAGAAGTTAAAGAGTGGAATATAAATAAAATAATATTGGTTACGTATTATGGCCTGACTAGCTCACATGGAACAGTTCGCAACTAGTCACAGAAGGATAAAACCTATTTCCCTCTTAAACATTTGTGAGATCCAAGATGAAATTCTATGCAACATATACAAACAACAATTGTATTTTTTTTCCAATCCTAGTGCAGTTCTGCATCTTTAAAAATGAATAAATGCAGTTGCTAATGTTCCATTCCACAAACTCTACAACTATCTTGGAATAGATTTTTCTACAAAAGATAATAGCTATGCATGAATAAATAAACAGCTACTTAGTGTTGAACTTAATCACCCTAGCACTTAACCTGATCATGTATCTTACTGTTAAGTATATCTCCTAGTAGTTGGTAGAGCTAGAGCTAGTGCTCAGTAACATTTCAGGCCATAGCCGGCCAAGAGTGGACTTCTGCCCCTCTGTATACAGCAGATGGGAGTAGATGTACTGAGTAGAGTAGTGTAGAAGGTAGAGGTACCATAGTTGGTAGGAGTAGGGGTACCATGTATGTACTAGAATGTATTTGCTCCCTCTAAGAACCAGCAGCAGCTGGAAGAAGGCAGTTCAGCAGCACACAAGAACTAGTGTTCTCTGTTCTCCACCTTCCCCAAAATTTAGCCAAGTATGTGTGTGTGCGTGTAGGTGCTACAGCAGCTGAACAAGCTGCCTAAGTGATCCTAGAGTGGGCTAACAGTGGTATCAGAACCTAATTTAGGTGATTAGGGAGCCAATTAGAGGGAGATGTCTTCTTCCTCGATCGGCAGCATGCAGTCCCGCCTCGACGGCAACCGTGGACGTCGGACGTCCAGGCAGTCTGGAGAGCGGCCGTCTAGATCACCAACCCGCCCGCGGGTCGTGGTGAAGACGGTGCGCGAGGTGGGAGGCGCGCAGTTCCCGCTACTGACTCGCACCAACTATGGCGAATGGGCGGCGGTGATGAAGGTCATGCTCAAGGCCAGGGGCCTTTGGCGGGTCGTCCAGGACGGCACCGACGACGAGCAAGAGGACCGGATGGCCATGGAGGCCATCGTCAAGGGCGTACCCCCTGAGTACGTCACCACCTTGGGGAGCAAGGACTCCGTCAAGGAAGCCTGGAGCTGCCTGGAGGCCATGCGCGTCGGCAGCGACCAGTGTGAAGAAGGCGAAGGTGCAGCAGCTGCGGCGCAAGTTCGAGAACATCGCATTCCGTGATGGGGAGGCGGTGGAAGACTTCGCGCTGCGCCTCACCTCCCTGGTGAGCCAGCTCGGAGCGCTGGGCGAAGAGATCAAGGAGGAAACGGTGGTGGCAAAGTACCTGCGGGTCGTGCCGTCTCGGTACGCGCAAGTGGCGGTCTCCATCGAAACGCTGCTCGACCTCGACAAGATCACCATCGAGGATGTCACCGGACGGCTGAAGGCGGTCGAGGACCGCGCCGAGGCACCGGCGGCGGACGGCGCGAAGGGGCAGCTACTCCTCACGGAGGAGGAATGGACGGCTCGGATGAAGGAGCGTCAGCGAGGCGATGGCTCCGCATCCTCGAGCAGAGGCCGTGGCGGACGGCGCCGCGGCAAGCCGCAGAAGAAGAATGGAGGCGGCGAGGCCAAAGAAGATGGCGGTAAGCCTGTCGCGAAGGACAAGTGCCTCAATTGTGGCAAGATAGGGCACTAAGCGCGAAATTGCCGCGCTCCTCGACGCCGCGAGCAGGCCAATTTGGTCGAAGGGGAAGAAGAGGAGACGGCGCAGCTCCTTGCGCGCACAAACGGCGAGGCGGAGAGAGCATAGGAGCCTGCTCTGCTGATGGCGCAGGCGTGCGTGCTCAGCAGCGAAACAGAGGAGCCAAGAGGCGCGCCGGTGCAGCTCGAGGAGCCCCGGGCGCACGTCAACCTCGGCAGGGAAGACGAGGAGGAAGCGGAGCGCTGGTACCTGCATAGCGGCGCGAGCAACCACATGACTGGGAGTCGTGGGGCCTTCTCCGAGCTCGACTCCTCCATCACCGGCACCGTCAAGTTCGGCGACAACTCTGTCGTCGACATCGCTGGTCAAGGCACGATCCTCTTCAGCTGCAGCGACAAGCGGGCATCGTGCGCTCACTAGCGTCTACTTCATCCCTCGCCTCCGCAGCAACATCATCAACCTGGGACAGCTCGACGAACGTGGGTGCAAGGTCCTCATCAACGACGGCATCCTGCGCATCCGCGACCGCGAGCAGAAGCTCCTTGCCAAGGTGCGCCGTTCTAGGAATCGGCTCTATGTGGTACCGCTGACGATCGCTAGGCCGGTGTGCTTGGCTGCGAGGCATGAGGAGACGGCGTGGCGCTGGCATGCGCGGTTCGGCCATCTGAGCTTTGACGCTCTGGGCCGGATGGCGCGCAAAGGCATGGTCCGCGGGCTGCCGGAAATCGAGCACGTCAGTGAGCTCTGCGACAGCTGTCTCGCCGGCAAGCAGAGGAGGATCCCTTTCCCCAAGGCAACGAGCTACAGAGCCCAGGACCCGCTGGAGCTGGTCCACGGCAATCTGTGCGGGCCGATCAAGCCGGCCACGCACGGCGGGCGGAGGTACTTCCTCCTGCTCGTGGACGACAACAGCCGGTTCATGTGGCTGCGGCTGCTGACCGCCAAGGACCAGGCGGCGGAAGCGATCAAGGAGATCAAGGCTCGGGCGGAGGAGACGGGGAAGAAACTGAAGGTACTCAGGACCGACCGAGGTGGAGAGTTCACCTCGGAGGAGTTTGGCCGCTACTGCGCCAGCGAGGGCGTGGAGCGCCACCTCTCAGCCCCGTACTCTCCACAGCAGAATGGCGTCGTCGAGTGGCGGAATCAAACCGTCGTGGGCATGGCTAGGAGCATGCTGAAGGCCAAGGCAATGCCAGCAGCGTTCTGGGGCGAGGCGGTGAGTACTGCAGTGTACATCTTGAACCGTTCCCCCACCAAGGCCCTGGACGGGCAGACGCCATTCGAGGCATGGCACGGGCGCAAGCCCGACGTCGCGCACCTGCGCACCTTTGGGTGCATTGGGCACGTCAAGGTGACACGGCCCAACCTCTCCAAGCTAGAGGATCGGAGCAAGCCGATGGTGTTCCTAGGCTACGAGGCGGGCAGCAAGGCCTACGCCTCTACGACCCGATGGAGCGGCGCGTGCACATTTCGCGCGACGTCGTGTTCGACGAAGGGGCAAGCTGGGATTGGACGCGTTCAAGCAACGGGGAAGCAACAGCAGGCGCGAACTCGAGCTCCTTCGCCATAGAGTACGAAGAGTACCAAGACGGGGAAGAACCGGCTCACGGGGAGCCGGTGCGCGGCGTGGACAACGGCGGCGGCGAGCCTCAAGCAGACTCTCCGGCACCGGGAGCAGGGGAAGCACTGCCTGCGACCCCGTCGGTAGCACCGGTCCGCTACGTCACGCCTCCTCCAGATGCATCGCCCTACCTCGACGCCGAGCACGAAGGAGAGCCGGTGCGGTTCCGCGCGGTGGACGACCTCGTCGGCGAAGCAACTCCCCCAGGCATGGCAGCGCGGGCTCTGGCCGATGCAGAGCTGCACTTCAGCAGCGCGGAGGAGCCACCGTCGTTCGCCGCGGCTGAGCAGGACGAGAACTGGCAGCACGCGATGATGGAGGAGATGAACTCCATCCAGGAGAATCACACATGGGAGCTGGTTGACCCACCGGCCAATTGCCGGTCAATTGGGCTTAAATGGGTCTACAAAGTGAAGCGGGATGAACACGGCGACGTTGTGCGACACAAGGCGCGGCTGGTGGCGCACGGATTCGTGCAGCGGGAAGGCATCGACTTCGAGGAGGTCTTTGCGCCGGTGGCAAGGATGGAATCAGTGCGGCTGGTGCTTGCGCTGGCGGCCACGCGCGGCTGGAACGTCCACCACATGGACGTCAAGTCCGCATTCTTGAACGGGGAGCTCAAGGAGGAGGTCTTCGTTAAGCAGCCGCCGGGATTCGTCGTCGCCGGCCAAGTGCTCGCTGATTAGGGGAAGAATTGTTGAACTTAATCACCCTAGCACTTAACCTGATCATGTATCTTACTGTTAAGTATATCCCCTAGTAGTTGGTAGAGCTAGAGCTAGTGCTCAGTAACATTTCAGGCCATAGCCGGCCAAGAGTAGGACTTCTGCCCCTCTGTATACAGCAGATGGGAGTAGATGTACTGAGTAGAGTAGTGTAGAAGGTAGAGGTACCATAGTTGGTAGGAAGTAGGGGTACCATGTATGTACTAGAATGTATTTTCTCCCTCTATAAATAGAACCAGCAGCAGCTGGTAGAAGGCAGTTTAGCAGCACACAAGAACTAGTGTTCTCTGTTCTCCACCTTCCCCAAAATTTAGCCAAGTATGTGTGTGTGCATGTAGGTGCTACAGCAGCTGAACAAGCTGCCTAAGTGATCCTAGAGTGGGCTAACACTTAGCTGCAAACTATTATGCTTGCACTACTCTTCTACTGAAATGTAATTCGCAACAGCTGCAATTTCCAGAAATGCTTATGTTGCTATCTCAAGATATCACATTTAAAGCACTGTACACAGTTCCAACTGATAGCATTTTCTGCCAATTTCTGTTCATTTATCGCAAAAACAATATTATTGCAAAACACACATATAGAAGGGCATAGTTCCTTAAAGAGCCACTTAGCAAAGCATATTTAATACTACTAGGCATATAATAAGCAATGTTCCTTTTTTGGCTGGATCAGTGATAAATCCATAATGACAGGTTAAAATCAAATGCAGGGATAAACAATAACTAATTTCAAGGTATGTAAGCATTTAGGTTAATCAAGCACAACTTGGGAAAAGAAAATCTTACTTGAGGAGTAAAGAGGGAAAACCAATTTGGAAAACTTACAAGATTAAATACAAATTAAGGGGGGTATCTTTTTTTGCTTCTTCCTCTATGGATAAAAGCCGTGCACGTGCTTGCTTGAGATCACTGTGCTTGTTAGAAACTTTTGGTGATACTCCAGACACATTGACTTTCTTTTCGAGAAGCGAGATTAGCTTCCTTACATCATTAGCAGCTTGTCCGTAATCCCTTATCATCTCGTATAAGGTGGCACGCCTTGAAATTGCCTGAAATATACATATATAATACATTGCATAGGTCTGAATACAACCATGTAGGACTTAGACTGCTTGCACACATCTCAACGTTGGAAAATGAATCATATCAAAGTGACATGCATTTAAGATAGAATAAGAGCTCCACTAATATACCTTGGAGTAGTTTGTATCAAGGACCATAGCAAGTGAACAATCTGCTATTGCGTCAGTAACTTGACCAAGTGCTTGATATGCAGCTGCGCGATTGCAAAAACATACAGCTGAAAATGGGCGTGATTCACTATTGCATGCCAAAGCTGCTGAATACTGCTCCACGGCATCTGAATATCTACCAGCTTGAAATGATTCATTACCAGCAGCCTAAGGATTAGAAGGTAAAAACAGATCAGTGGTTCTAGTTATGTCATCCACATAAATGAAAGTCAAAAGGGAAATTGATATTTTGACATTGCAACGATCCTGCACTTTGTATCATGGATATGTGAATCATGGAGCCACATTGGCCCACATGTCAGTAAAAAAGAAGACGGAAATCCTGATTTGCTATGGACTGAGGCAAACCTATCAGCACAGGTGCCACAAGAAATCCTCGCTTCAGGCTGAGGTTTAGGCAGCGCCGACTGAAGGATAAGGATGAATCAGTTGGTTGGTTAGCTAAGTTATTAGAGAGTTGTTAACCGGCAATGATATAAGCCGTAGCGAGGGACAGGATGGGTTAAGCAGAAATAGGATCAGTAGAGTTCAGACCTCCAAGCGGAGGGCAAACTATATCCAATCTGCTATTGTAATCTTTCAACTATAAAGCTCCAAGTTTTAAGACCCAACATCTTGGTATTTAGAGCCAGAAATGTTTTTTTTTCTTCCCTGCGCCAAATCATTACCACCATGATTTCCCTTCACCATGAGTGACGACGACATTAGTGACAGCAAAAAGCTGTTGGGTGATGTCCTCACCAAGATGACCGTTGTGGAATCGAAGACAATCGCTGTGGAAGACGAGATCACAATGGTCAAGGGCGAGGTGTCTTTGGTTTAAGTCAACCAGGCCGCCTCCATATATCAGAGGATAACATTCAGACCAAGCAGCTCGAGCAGGGCTTGCATTCTGGGTCTGCTCCACGCCAGCGGCGCTGTCATGCATGTGGTGTCCCACAAGCTCCTCCAAAGACAGAGAGTGTGCCTGTCGCAACCTCCATCTTCTTGTCTAGCCCTGCTCCGCTTGATAGCCTCTGGTGGCTGCTGTGCTCTGCTTTTGCCTTGCTTGCTGTCTTCTTGTGTCCACTACTATGATCTGCTAATGTAGCCCTTCCTTGTGGGGTGTAGATTGTGGATACTACATAGTATATACTATATATACATCCTGGAATACACAGGACAACTAGATGGACGACTAGGGCTGACTGGTCACCTGTTTGGCACCATGACAACTAGGCTCCACTAGCCGATTTACAAACCTTGAAAGTGAAGTGAGCAATCACTTGGAAACACAAACATGGGAAAGCTGCATAAAAGTAACGCACCCCCCCCCTTCCACCCACCACCACCACACCACCCCTTCACTGGCAACTATGCAACGTGTCCTGCGAAGGGGTACATATGCTAGAGAATTGTTATATCTACCGTGTGATAGTTCTTAAATCTCCATGAGAAGATAACTATTAGAACACATGGACATCAACAAGAAAGCAAATAACAGCATAATTGCAAAAAATGTTAGTATTAATATTATGAACGCCTATCACCAAATTCCTGCCAGTGCTATTTGGTAAGAGAATGAATAGAAAGACATACCTTGAGGGAAAGTAGTTGTCTTATAGTCACTGACAACGATGAAAAACGTTCTTGATATGTGATCACGTCATTATGTGATTGATATGCGCTGCCGTCAGTGCGAGTAGCACCATTCAGAAGTTAAACATTCATAAGACCAGTGTGAACTGCCAAAACAAAGGAAACGTAAAGGATATGACGAATTTACCTTTCTTTGGCAGATGTGACTAGTTCATGCTTCTTTAACAAATCAAGAGCCTCATCAAGCTTGCCCGAAAGGAAATAAGTCTTGCAAATGAGGTAGGGTCGCCAATACCTTCCAGAGAAATGTGTCTTTTCAGAGACACTGGAATTATTTGGTTCTCCATTACCATTGAATAAAACTGAATTTCTCTCAGCTGGATTTACAGACTCCTGACATAGTTGAATCACTTCTTCATATCTCCGTAGCTGTTCGGTTCATCGATGACAATAGTAACAAGAGATAACATGAGGACAAAACAAGACATCAGCTGAACATTTTTTAGCATAGACACTCTTATAGTTCAAGGAAGAAGTAACAGTCTTAAAACTCATGGAAAAGGGCAGAAAAAAAAAAGAAATACAAACCATCAGCAATGCCTCTGCTTTTATCTCCTTGAGGCTATCCGAATGTGAACTTATGTGCAATGCATTACATATCAATTCTAAGGCTGTTTTTGCTTCAGGAGATGTTCTTTTCTCAAGAAGTTCCTTACACTGGGATACCCAATCTCTCACTCTCTGCAAAAGTGATACGAGCATATGAATGTGGTTTAATGATAAGATCTCGTTTGCGGAGAAAACATATGCTTAAATGAACAAGTGGTACTAAGGAAAGAATGATGGAACAGAGCACATATCTAAATACAACCAGGAATACATATATGAAGTATTAAAGCACAAACTAAATAACTAATAACTAGGTGCAAACATGGAAGTGACTTTTCTTTAGGAGTGGCACAAAATCAACAGAAAACCATCTAAATTCAGGTGCATACTCCACAGAAAACTTTCTTTTGTTTAGGCAGTGGCACAAAATCAACAGAAAACCATCTAAATTCAGGTACATACTCCACAGAAAACTTTGCTTCTCAGCCATACTTTTAGGAAAAAAATATCAGCAAAACTTCAAATAATGCTATCAAAAAACTAAATGTTAAATATGGAACTTGAAAGCTATTTTAAAACAAGAATCTATGTTCATTCGATGCCTGAATCAAATTACTTCGCCAGATTGCACTTAGCACAGGCCCGATTGGAAACAAATGGTAGCAATCCCTCCTGGCACCAATTTGTGCAATTAGTTCAGAAGCATTTCAGTCCTCCAATGACAGATAGCGCTGGGGGAGATTGCTCAACTTCATCGTGCGGGGTCTGTCCAGGACTACTCAAATCAGTTCATCTCTGGCATGTCGTGACATCAAACTAACAAAATCACAGCAAGTTCAATCGTTAATCGCAGGCCTGACTAACCTACTAAAGACAGATGTTGCACTTCAATGACCTAAACATTGGACTACACGATAATGCTCACTTGGGCCTATGGGCAATGACTTGCTATAGATCCCCAACCGCTGCAGGCGCAGCCCCAACAGCCTCAACAACATTGTCCTCTGACACAACAGCATCACCGCCAGCACCAACAAGCCAGCCTAAACCATCAGGTGTCAACCACACCCTCGGCATTGCCAGGCTGTCGCCTGACACCGAGGGGCGGGCCCACTGTGATTCATGATATTCAGCTGAATACCCAAGATTTTTTGAAAAAAATGGAATACATATAGTACACAATACATACATATGTGCAAATAATAGGAAAAATCGTGTACTCAAACTCCAAACAGCAAATCAGGCCACTTCGTCGTTTCCTGGGCCTTTGCCCCTCTCCACGGCCCACAACTCCATAAGCCACAGGCAGCAGCAGTTGTCCAACACGGACGCTGCAACTCTGTTTCGTCCCCAATCTCGCGAAGGTAGCGTGCAAAGCCACCGCGGCTACAGACGACGGACGGCGGCGCCTTCTCCTGTTCTCCTTTCCCCGGCAGGCAGCAGCGCCTTCTCCATTCCCCAGTGGGCAGCGGCCAACCCCCGGCAAGGCGGCAAGCACCGGCGAGAAGCCAAGCTGAGGCAAGGCAGCGTCCCAGGCGGCTAGGCAATGGGATGGTGGTCGGCGGTGGGCGAGCCGCGGCTCGCTGAGGGCCGGCGCTCCGCGCCCAGCAGCAGGAGTGCCTTGCCGCCTTGCTTGCAATGTGCGGCACCGTCTCGGTTTGCACTGTGCTGACATCTACCATGTACTGTCTTGTTAGGGCCCAAGGAAGGGCTGCGGCAAGGGCCCAAGAAGGGGCTGCGTGAACAGTAGGCTAATCTTATCTCTAACTCTAATCTTATCCCTAACTAGCCTTATCCTCATCTAACCAACCGAGGTTACTGTAGCACCGTGTTGCTGTAGCACACAGCCCCTCTTTGGACCCTAACACGTCTACTCTCTACTGCAATTTTTTGTTTTGGTCTGTGTCTGAAACTTTGAGTGGGTATGAATTTGTGAAATTTATTTGCAATTGGTCACCAAAATTTTGGCCCTGTGGAACGCAGAAACTCTAAACTTATGGCCCTTTTGTAGTTTTTTGCAATTTCGTTATGATTGCAGACTGCCATAGTACCATTTGGTCTCTATAGCTTGTTGGCTAATGCGATTTTGACTGGAATCGATGGAGTCTTGCAATTGCAAGCAATGTTTTTAAATCGTCTAGTCGAACCTAATCGACAAAGTCTCGATAAGCGATTAGTCGCGATTAGTCGTCGATCAGGCTCGATTAGTCGTCCCTAGTCGACCCTAGTCGTTTGTATAGTTGTCCTGTATAAAATACCAGGATCGATATGCTAGGACTCATATTTCCATCCTAGGTAAGAGGATTTAGTCTTCCTCTTTCGATCTTTAGCCATCTTTTGTAGACTGGTGGTAAAGCAGCTGCACTGCAGGTCTGCAGATATGGAGCTAGAGAAGTAGAGGTAGAGAAGCACCAAAATAGAGTAGGGGTAGAGCGGAGCAGCAGCGAGAAACCGGAAGAAAATGCAGCACAACACTAACCTTCTCGGAGGAGGAGCTCATCTCCGGCGCCGGCGGGCAGAGCTGCAGCCTTGAGGCCATGTGTGCAGGCCGCTGCCGCTGCGTGCGGGGCCGTGTCGCGCCATGCCGTCGGCACCCACTCATTGATGCGCCGAGGGCGGGCCGCGCCATCCCTGTGCTGCGCCGCTGCGGGCGTCTCGCACCGATGGCCGGCCGCACCACCGCGCGTCGCGCTCGGGTGGCCGCCGCCACCGGAGTGAGAGGGAGAGGAGAGAAAAGAAAGAGAGGTTAGGGTTTGGTGGAGACCGGCTGTTGCCGGTTTGAGCCGGCCGCTCCATGGGCAAATGGGTCGGAAAAGGAAAGTGGCGGGTGTGGGCTGCGCCAATTTCGGCCCAGCTCAAAGGTACAACTAATCGTTTTTCCTGCCTGATCGGACGACTAATCGGCCTGATCGGACGACTAGACAACTAATCGGTCTGACCTTATCGAACCCCCTAATCGGTGTTGGAAAAACGATCAGGACGACTAATCGTGATTAATCACGATTAGTCGGACGACTTGATAACACTGATTGCAAGCCATTTTGTTAGGTAAATCGTAAATGGCTTGCATTAGATTTTAGGCAATTTATTCCATATGTTACCGCATTGATTTGTTGAACTGGTAAACAATTTTATATTATGATCGATTGTGAGAATATATTGAATTATGCTCAATTACGTGATATATTTGCTACGGGTATATACTATGTGCATTAGCACCATAAGATAGCATGTGTCCAATAGTAGTTTCTATGTTGTCAAAGATTTAAGCCCTTTTAACTTTTGAATACCCAAGTCGAAAATCCTGGGCCCACCACTGCTGACACCATCAGAGATAGTGCAACACTGAGCTGAAGGACCCTGCTACAACTGTGATGAAAAGTTTGTACAAGACCAGATCTGCCCAGATGACGGGAATTAGCTGAAGGCAATCAAGCCATCTGAGGACATGGAGAATTCACTCCACGCCCTCACCGGGATCAGACAGCATGGCTGCTCGACCATGAAGGTGTGGGTGCATGTACCTGGCGTCAAACTCACAGCTCTCCTTGATACATCTAAGTGTTCTGCTAAACAGTCCTTCAGACCCACTAAGGCAAAAGATTATATACATAGTTGTTTGATGAGGCACTACAATTTCAAAAACAGAGAATAAGGGGACCAAATTAATAAGTAATATCTCTTTCAACAAGGAAAGATTGAATATATACTATAATCTGTAGATTTCAAAACATAGAAAATAGCAGTTTAACAAAATATGGAATTTACAAAATAGTAGTCAATAGATGCATTAAAGTTCTGTCCAAAGCAAAAAGGACAAGATACCTTGACTCTTTCCAAACCATCAGAAGCCTCAGCAAAAATTTTGGGGTCAGAATTCGAAGTGTTACTGTTCAAACAGGACATGTAACTCATTGATGCATCTTCAAGATCACCTAACGCAAGCTGGCAACTGCAGTTTGTAGACAATAAAAAAATCAACCTAACAGCCATTTAAAAAGGTAAAGAGCAATATACAGAAAATAGGTGCAACTGATGTTGCAGAGTCAATAATACCTGCCAAATCCTCAAGTACAACACAAGTAACAATTCCCAATAGAAATGTTTCAGTAGAGTACAGTTTTGCCCATTTCAAATATAGCATAGTTTACTAGTTATATTCAAGTTGAAATATCAAAGTGCAATGGTGCTGAAACATGTACTTTAGGATTTCCTATTTAAGAATATGGTTGAAAACATTGAGAGCTATCATGCTGTCCTGCATATAAAAGCAGCACATTCCAATACTGGGAGCACATTGCAAGTTGCAATCACTGAAATGGCCATACTAATGCAAATACATATTACCAAAAAGATGAAAAGGTTGAATGAAGGATAAGGAAAGACTCACTTTGCAGCTCTAACTTTAGCTTTAAGAAAACTGGGGTCAATTGAGGTAGCAGTCAAACAATCCTGAAGTGCTTCCTGCATCATGCCAAGTGACATTCTTGTAGCGGCACGGTTGCTATAACACAACATCAATGCACGTGAACAGTGTCCAGAAGCGCCATGATGGGTAACAGAGCTTATTCCACGGGTATAATAATCCTCTGCAGTAGCAAAGTGGCCATTTGCATAGGCTTTATTTCCACTGGAAAAAATGAAACAAACGGGCTATGTTATACCAATTTTTTAGTAATCACGTGAGTTAATGGAAATTTCTATAGAAGTCATGAAAAATGAGATACAAGGATAGCATTAAACATGTTGGTACAAACCTAGTACGCCAGGTTTCACAAGTCTCTAAGGCTGCAGATGTAGAAGAGTCTACTGTGGGTTGCTCTTTCACTAAATCTTCATTTTTCCTTGCTTCGTGGAAAAACTGCATGCCCTTTGTTTCATGTGAAGATTTTGGCTGCACAAAGGAGTTGGTAGTTGAAGGCTTCGAGGCCAGACTGACCTTTGTTCTTAGCTTCCTTCTTGTGTTACGTCTTTGTGCTAATGCTGAGATTTGAGGAGATGATGAGGCGCCAAAGCTAAAGTTCAGCCCGCTAAAATTTGATGAGCTGGACGGAGAAGGAACAGCTTTACCAAAATCATGCATAGTTCTGTAGGTATTCTCATCACAGGCTTGCCCATTAACGTTGTACCCATAACCATCAGCACAAGCTTCTGTTGTCCATGTTTTATGTTCACTATTTGTGCCAATGTTGACATTAGTGAAAGAATGTTCTGATGCATTACTTAAATCTCCTTCAAAACTAGAAAAGTTGCTACCAAAATTGCTTTCAGATGCATCTACATTTGGTACTCTACCTTCATCTCCAAACATCGTATGGTCCGCATCGATGACCAAGTGCTGAGTTGCAGAAACTAACTCATCGTCAGCATAACATGAGTTCGAGTTAGAGATACCACTAACACCTATGTGAACAGGCTGATCCGAAGCCACATGTGCCTCTGTTGGCACATGTTCACTTTCTGCAGGGTAAGGGGAACAATCCATTGGTGAATAGTCACCTGCCAATTCCGATGGTTCTCCATGGGTACAGGTTTCCTCAGAATCAACCTGATGGAGCTGAGCATGTTGCTTTAGCTTAGTTGGTCTTCTATTTTTCCTTTTGCTTTTATGTGCTTGTTTTTTGTCCCTGTACCCAGATTTTATACTGTCTAAACCAAATAAGGTTTCTCTGGAACATCCAGGCAAATCCTTTTTGACAGCGCAAGGATCATCAGGAGCATTTTCTCTGTCTGCATTCATGGTTCCAAAACTGAAAGCAGTCCCCCCTGCATTCTCAAAAGCAGAGAAACTAGATGAATTGTTCAAATTTGTAAATGGGTATGACTCCTGAACTTTGGTTTGGGGGACAGCCTCTGAAGTAGTCTCTGCTTTTCTCTGAAACAAAAATTCAGGAGTCACTGAATCATTCGGTTCAGTAGATCCAAGCGAAGGGCCTTCCCTGCTAATGTTCAATTTCTTGATTTCATCGTGTAGTGAATATTTTGCAGCTCTTTCAGAAGGAGCAGTGGCATCACTGCCTTTACCAAAAACAAAGCTACTTGTCCCGTATCCTTGGTTACCATTTGGCTCAGAATATGTAGAATTACTAATATCCTCATTGATAAAGTTTCTCCCCTTGTCCTTTGGTTGAGAGGATACATTATCTTGGAAACTAGTGAACAATGTACTTCCATTCTGGACAGAAGAAAAGCTAGAAACATTACTTCCGAATACAAAAACTTCTGGTTGTCGAGCGGAAGCTTCATCTTGCCTGCTCTGAGATGGAGTTCCACATCCTATATTTAACTTTGTCATCTTCTCTGGAAGTGAACCCTCCTCTGTACCACAAGCTGAACTACAGGTATTAATATTTGCATCATTGACAAATTTACCACCATCACCCAAGGTTGCAGAGTGCGGAACTGAGCTCTGGATTCCAGTTCTTCCAAATAAAAATGTGTCCGGTGGACAATCAGCATTATCACTCAAATCTGGTGCCTTCTCTGGAAGCAAACTGTCACTGCCATTAGTTGAACTACAAGCACCGCTATTTGCTGTAGAGACAAAATCGCTGCTTAAACTAGAAGCATTGCTATTTGCAGAGAAGAATCCGCTGCTCCTATCTGAAGTGCTGCTTGCTTCCTTTCCAAAAACAGTTCCTGGGAGTCCTCCAGCACCAAATGTAAACACTTCGCGTTGATGAGTTCCACCAGCAATTTTCATGTCCTGCAAGGGCATGTCACTTCCTATATTCAACTGTGTTATCTTCTCTGGAAGCACACCTGTGTCATTCCAACCGTTAACTGCAGTGGATGAACTGGCATTGGCACCAGACACAAAATTCTTTGTATTACCCTTATGATCACTTGCCACAGTGCTCCCAAATGTGAAATCTGTTGGTGCTCCATAAGTATGATCATTCCCATTTCCACTGGAAGGTGCTTGATTGCCTATACTAAATTGTGTTAACTTGTCTGCATCGGCATCTTGAACCGAACCAGGAGTAAATGGACGTGCACCAGGGGCAGCTGTGTTCCTACCAGGAGAAAAGCTCCCAGCTCCATTACCTCCAAACGCAGATGCTTTTGGCACATCATTAACACTCTCCCTCTTCTCACTCTGCAAGGGTGCTCCACGGCCTAAATTCAACTGTGTCAGCTTCTCTGGAAGCACATTAATTCCAGTATTAGAAACCAAACTCGATATATCCACACCAAATGGAGAGCTTCCATCATTTTGATCCTTCCCCTGGCCCAAACCAACGCCCTCACCCGGTGCCTGCAGGTTCAGCTTGTCCATCTTATCATGTAAATGTGACGAGGCAGGTAATCCCTCCTCAAACCGAGGCAGGCTCTCCCTCACGCTCCCAAACACGAAGGGCGCGTCTCTGGGTGAATCCGCTGCCTCTGCCGCTGCCTCTACCTGCTCCAGAGACTGGTGGCTCACCGCCGGAGCAGCACCGAACACAAATCCTCTGGTCTGTCCATCCGTACCGCTGACGCCACCAAACGGGTTCCACTTCCCAGTGGAGGCATGCGGCGTCGCGCGCGAGCGGGAGGCGGAGGGCGCGTGGCGCCGCTTGGCCAGGCGCGGCGCGCGGCGTGAAGACGGCGGGGGCCCGGCCGACGGCTCAGCGGCCGGCGGCGCGAGGCCGAGCCCGAGGCCCGGGTTCGCCATGGAGGCCGCGGCGGCCGCGGGGAGCTCAGCCTCTCTAGGGTTTTGGCGCGGCGAGGCTGGCGCTACCGCCGGCGGCATCCCCCGCGGCGGCGGGGCAGCGACCGGCGGCGCGGGCTCTGGAAGGGTGGGGAATGGAGCGGGGGTGGTAAGGGCGCGTCTGATCGATTCGGGGAGGGGAGGGGAGGGGCGGCGCCGCTGCGGGGCGGGGATTGCTTCAGCAAGGCGGTTTGGTTGGGCGATTTCGGAATTCGGGCCTTCGTGCTAGTGCTAGAGTTCCGATACTTTTTCCGTTTTTTGGGAAGAAACTTGCCGAGTGTTCAGACCTAGAGCAACTCCGACATTTAAAAAAAATACTTTATCCGTTCCTAAACGTATGACGAACTTTGATCGTTAATTTTATTTAAAAATTGCATAAATTGTCATTTATTCGGTTGTCATATGATTTATTCCTTAGGCTATATCTAATGGCATGCCTCATTTTGAGGATTTCGGCACTGTTTCGGTATTGTTTTACACTATTTTTCATCATTTTGCATTGTATATGACATGACGTATAGAGTGAGATATGATTTAAGAAAAAAGAGACGAGGAACCTTGTGGAGATAGCCTAATATAGTTTGAGTATTATTTTGTATTTTTTATATCTTTGGATAAGGTTTTTGAATAATATGAATGATTAAAATTGTGAAAAAAATCAACCGCACGTACGTTTGTGAGGTAATATAGTACAACTTCTCGTACCCCCTTTGGAACGCGGGAAAAATTTTCTGTTCCTGCGTTTTTCCCGTGAAAATGAACTGTTTCCCAGTGAAATTTCTACACGACTCCTGTGGAAAATCTTGTGTTCCAAAAAGGGCTTAAAAAGATGATATTAGGGGGAACTTAGGCTATCCGCATTCACGGACTAGAAAACCAATAGACTTTTCGGTACCTTACGCTCCAGTAGGCTCTCTCTCACCTCAAATATAGGGTTGTTCTCGTCTCCTCCCCACCACTTCTCCCTCTTCCACGTGGGCAACAGCTACACCTCACGCCATCGCCCTAAACATATCCGTCCTGCCGCCACCAGTGAACGTCGCGAGGAGGACGAGTCCACGGCAACGCGGATCCGGCCTTCCCGCTCATCCACATTGGTGTAGAAAGGGCGCTCCGGATGCGTCCGCCCCAACGGCGGTGACGGACTTCGCGAGGCAGGTGGCCATGGCCGGGCAGCAATGGGGAGGCGGGAGGCGGCGGCGAGGAGGCAAATCAGGTGGCGGGGGTGCGACTGGTGAGCGGATCCGGTGGAGCTAAAGCGGCTCCATGGCTGGGTGGCGATGGGGAGGCAGGGCCGGCGACGAGGAGGCTTGGCCGGTGCCGGTGAAGCCGGATCCTAGAGGTTGGAGAGGCGGGCGTGGCGGTGGAAGGAGAGGCTGGCGGCGGGCGGAGGCTGGGAACCGAAGGCGTCAACGAGTAGGGAAGGCAGGGGAGGAAGAGGCAGATGCGGCTTGTGGGGGCAGCAAGTGGGTGAAGGGTCGTGTGGGTGGGTGGATAGGAGGAGGAAAAAATAATAAAATAAGTGGTAGTTGGTATAGAGTTGAGATATAGAGCAGATATGGATACGGAGGATTGGCTACTGTATATCAAAATAGGGATGACTATGATCGAATATTCCTTTCAAGTAGAAATTTAGAGTAAGATGAGTGTGGATAGCCTTATGCGCCCTCCATATATCCTTTTTTTATATTAATTATTTGTGTATTATAAATAACGCATTCATGACAGATCATAGGTTTTCTGCATCTTTTTATTTTACACCCAATGTGTGTGTATTTTTTAAAATAATGCTCAATTTGTTGTGTGCCCCCTTAGGGTTGGGATTGTGGTTTAGGAGGCATGAGTTTCTAAGGTGGTGTGATGGCCAGCAGATCTGGTAGCGTTTGGTTAGAGGGTAAGGTAGAATGGATTGGTTCTATTCTAGGTTTTAGGAATATAATGGTTCTAATTCGGATTCCAAAAATGCTATCTCACATCTAAGTGGAACGAATGCGTCCAAGAATTTTTCTAAACATGCTCATCCCGTATCTGGATAGAGTATTCTCTTTTCTGAAACCGATATATTTTTTTGATTTTCAACCAAACACTAGGATTGGTAGGATGGGATGGGATTGTTCCATTACACCCCATCCACCAACTAAATACTACCTAAATGAAGGCATAGGGCGGTGGCCTGCTGGTGACAAGAGCTGTGATGGTCACATGTGGTGGTAAGGGAAATGCTAGGGGATAATCTATTTAGATTTGTTGCTATTCTTGTTGTGCTAGAACAACCTCAAACCAGCGAACAAAACGAAGAACATGTAAGAACGAGTGGACAAGCAAACAGTGCACGGTGTTGCCCAAAGGGATGAATCTCACAAACACAAAGTTAGGGTTCTGAATCTAGTATATCGGGTGCTCTAATCTAATCATGCGTTTATAAGGAAGTATCAATAGCTAACTTGCAATTAACAAAATCCAAAGTTTGAGTGTGGCGCATTACAGGTGGATAAGAAACCATGGGGTGGAAACTCCACGACGTGTCCCCTAATGGGGGCTCTAACGAATACAAGGGGTCATGACCCATGTTTGTATAGGTCAATTTCTCTTGGACGATTATGGTCTGTTACACTGGAATACGAGGGTAAGGATTAATCCCATTGAAAATAAACTTTATGATGTTGTCGCCAAATACTTAGTTGTCATCACTGGCCTCTGAAGTAGAGTTTGGCTCCATCAAAGTGCTATTGTGCATCTGTTTAGAATTGATGTTCACATCCTCCCAACCTTTGCCTCGCAACCATATGGTTCATCTCCATCATTCCTAAGGATAACATAATCGTCATAAGACCTCAGTAGTATCCTATCTTAAGAAGAGATCGTGTGGTTTGATAGGAACAACTTTATCTGATAATTAAGTTGATGAGCTCGAGCACAGATCATTGGTTCTTACTGTTCATGCATGGTTGTATCATTGGAAGAGATGTCATCATCGGAACATGCGTTGAATGACAAGCAAGGACATGAAACATGTTAGTTACATGATTGCACATAAGTTTTTTCTATTACAAGAACATTAATAACATCCAAAATTACCGAAAGGCCATTCAATAGACTTCAGTAAAGTTATACTACTTCTACATCATTGGAAGATACATCAAGCCTCCCTTTCACCACTTTGTGGAGATAAGTTTTTTTGCGACCACCAATAATCGGGAGGGTGATTGGGAGACTAATGAAGGAAGCATGCCTTTCTCTCCCCTAAAATAACATGTTTATGGGACTCGAGGAAGAACGCAAGAGTAGTGGAGACATACTGCCCATATATCAAACTCCCCACTCCATCCATTCTAGGGTGTATATGATTTTGTGCACATTCATATACACGATCTAGAGACCTTAGCTTTGGACTACATTGTCACGCTTTGGCGCAATATATGATCTACATGTCGCTCTCAAGGTGCATAGGGCATCTTGGCAAAATTAAGAGGCTATAGCAAGATCTCTAAAGTAGATTTATGAGATCAAAACAATACAATAACTTGTAAGCTATTTGTTTTTTCTACGTGACTATCATTAAGATCAATGGCATCAATATTATCAAGTAAAATACTCTCGTGAAGTTTCTATATTGAAGGACATTTATGATTGTTCTTATAATAAAATATCTAGTTTTTATCATTCACTCTATCTGTTCCTTCTTTCACTCTTGGTAAACTGAAGATTGGACTGACGCGCTAAGAGGGGATGAATTAGGATTTCTAAAACTAAGGCTCTCTAAAAACTACAACTACTCAATAAAACATATGAAGACAAAAGTAGATATGTGCACTAAGGTTTTACTAAGTATTGTTAACTCTACCGTGGTTTAGTCTTGCAACCTAGTTCTACCTAGAAACTAACCAATCAAGCTAGTCTAGGAAAGTAAGCATACAATTAGAAGAAATTAAAAGGGGAAGCTAAAAAGATGGGTAGAGTGAATGCAAAATTCCAGTGACGATGGCGGCGATGGCACAAGTTGGAGACACGACAACTTTTTACCGAGGTATTGGGAAGACTCGCAACTCTCCCCCTACTCCTCATTTGGTGCCTCTCGCAAGGCTTTGCTCTTGCGAAGTTCGCACAAGGACTCCAGCCTCAATCCTCGCAGGGAAGGAGGTTGGCAAATTGACCTTCGCAAAAGGTCAAGCAACCCAGTCGGGTAACTCCGGATATCCCCAGTACACACCCATACAAACCCTTACTCACACGTAGTCAACACAAGGGTAGATGATGTCAAGGTCGCTGGGATCTTCCGCTGCCTTCTCACGGACGCTCGCTGCTGTCTCCACTAGGTGAGCTTTTGGCCAAAACACCGAGGGCCTCCCTCCCTCTCACAAGCAAGATGGCGGCCACTCTACAACTCAGAGGGTCTCAGAAGACTTACAAGCCCCCTTACAAGTCTTCATGCACGCAAGCACGGATTACCCCAGAGTTTCACAAAACTCACTGCGACACTTGGTCGCAACCATTAGCTATGCGGTAACAAGGCCTAAGCATGAGCTCACAAGCTTTGGCTATGCCTAAATATGATATTTATGCTTTTGTGATGGATTGGGCTCTCAAATTTGTGTTTCAACACTAGAATGAACTCAGGAGTCATCAACTATGATGTAGCTGGGCAAAGGTCTATTTATGGCCCACCTCAAAACTAGCTATTTGGTGTGAGCTGTTTTGCGCAAACTGCGACCATCAGACCGTCCGATGCGGACACCCAACTAGTCATTGTAGTTGACTGTTGGAATCTTCATTTGATCGTTGTGAACACTAGATCGTCTGATGGTGGACCATCGGACTGTCCGATGCGTGCAATAACTTGCTATCTTAATTTGTTGAGCCTTCTGTCCAGAATGTCGGTGGTCCATCGAAGAGTCCGATGGTGGACCATCCGATGCATTCAAACATCAGGACTTTGTCTTCTCCTTCTCCATTGCCTAGAATGTTCGATGGTTCCACCGGACTACCCGATGGTGGACCATCAGATGATCTGATGCGTGTAATTTGCAATGGGTCTTGAATCATTAACTTGAGGCTTCTTCTCTCCGGAGTCCAATGGGGCTCCATCGGACCGTCCGATTGTGCAAAAATCTAGCCCGCTGATCGATCAGCGGGAATGCGTGTCGTGCATCACACTTGCGTTTTGATGGAATCTTGGGCTTTTCTTGTGCTTTTTAATCCTTATTTTGAGGTTTTTTACCCCAAGTCCATCTCTTGGACCATGGAGCTTATACAAATGGACTTGCACACATATTAATCCCAAATAGTAAATGTTGTCACCTCAACCACTAAAATTACATTAGAGAACTAAACACAAGGCTTAGGGCTCATTTTCCTTACAATCTCCCCCTTTTTGTTGATTGATGACAACACGACCAAGCAATCAATAAATAATATCAATTGAAAGAATTTGAGCATACTACTTGCTAGGATGCAATGTAAAGGCAAGTTCAACATATGCTAATTGAAATATACAATGATACCAATTGACGTTTCTTATAAAAAAGATTGGAAGAAAGTTCTCATGTATTGCCCTTGCCATGATCTTATCCCTTTTTTGGTCGATGAACATAAGACTCTCCCTTACTCGATGCCACTTCCCTTTCTTTCTCGGGGGCGTTGGCTTGATCTTTGATCTTCATTTCTCACCCATTGTTCTGGATCATGTGGAAACCCCTTTTGGTCCTCTTTAATCTTCTCTTCCCCGTTCATGTTCAACTCCTTACTAGCTTGCTAGGGTCCACAATTTCTCCCCTTTTGGAATCAAACCCTTAAAAGGAAAGCACTAAAAGCATGAGGAAGAGTACCACATATATGATACATTGGATTTGAAAGTCAAATGGATCATAATACATAAGACTTACATAACATAGGCTAAACTCCCCCTAAAAGTATGCATACATAAGATTGTAGATGAACCATATGCACAACTAGCCAGTTAAGACACAAGGGAGCTTAAACTAAATCGAAACACTTTTCCTTTAACTTCATGCGTACCACCGGAGGCATGGTTGAGACTACACAAATGATAAACTTGAAAACAATGCTAGTCTCAAAGTATCACAAACCATAGGATATGCCCCCTAAAAATGTACATACAAGCTTTAAATTGCTTGTGAGGGACATGCACTGGACATTCAAATCCAATTGAGGAGCTCACCCTATAATTTGGACTTTGACACAAAAGAAAAGAATTAAAACTAGTGCCAACTACCTAAACTAAGAAACCGTGTCAGTTGCCATGGGTTAGAGTGGGACACAAGCAACCTACCATAAGATAGCCGAGGCATTGCCTTACTTGAATTTTGATATGCATATGCAAAACCTAGGCAAGAATAGCAACTAAATGCTAAACAAAAATACATGAATTTAAATCTAGTTATCGACACACATGGAGTACTTGTGTATGGGATGAGCTCCATCACTTGGCTATCTAACTTAAAACCTTGTATCCAAATGTATCCAAGTCTCCAAGTCCTGTTTAGCCATTGTGGCTTCTACGTCGCCTTTGGAACCCACACCTTCTTGGATGCCTTTTGTGATACTCCATATCTTAAACCCTATTTAAGTGCATTAAATATGTCATCATCTGCATCGCTTCAAAATTGAATTGAAAATTTAAATTGTTTCAAATCAAATTTGAATTCAAACCTTTTAAAAAATTATTCTTATCTAAGGGCAAAAGTGCAAAGTGACAGTATAAATTACACTCCTTCACTTTTGTATTTGGACCTTTGAGTAAAACTTCTTATTTAAAAGGTTAAAAATTGTAAATTAGGGGATATTTATAAGAGAAATAAATAAATAAAAAAGAAAAGGAGGAAACAGGGGCCAAGCCGGTGGGCCAGCCCCTGGTTCCTTGGCCGTGGGCGCCACGCACTGCGCGTGGGCGGCCCGACCAAAACCATGCGCCGGTGCTAGCTTTGCACCTCGCCGCCACCTGGGCCGGCCCACAGGAGCCTTGCCCCCTCCCCCCGTCTTCTTCCTCGGGACGGAGGGGGATGAGCTCGCCGCTGCCGCCGAGCTCACCGCTGCGGCCACTGCTCCGCTGCCCCCGAGCCCTATTTAAGGCCTCGCTGGGCACCTCCCTTATCACCCGAACCCGAGCCCCAAGCCATCCTTGCCCTTGATCTTCCCTCAGCCCCCGCACCGCTGCTCACTCCGCCACTGCCCTTCTCAACGTCGACCGCCGCCTACACTACCGCAGCTTGCCATTAAAGGGTAGGGCTTCGTTCGCCCTTGCCTCCTCTACCTCCCAAGCCATCCTCGTTGAGGATTAGGCCACCGCGAGCTTGAATTGAGCCACGTCGCCCTTGGCGCCAGTGACCGCACCCGCCATGGCCGCTTTAAGCAGAGAAAAGAGGGAAAAGAGAGAAAAGAAGAGAGGAGAGCGCCGCCGCGCTGGTGGGAGGCCGCCGGCACAAGCTGTGGCCTCCGCCGCTCTCAAATACCTCCTCACCAAGAAAGGTGCAAAGCCACGACTGATACGGTGGATCCTACTACTCCAAGAATTTGACATAGAAATCAGAGATAAGAAGGGAGTTGAGAATTCAGCTGCCGATCATCTCTCACGAATGCAATTTGAAGAGACATCATCCTTGCCGATAGATGACTACATGAGAGATGACACCCTCCTAAAGGTCACCACATCCCAACCATGGTACGCAGATCTGGTCAATTACCTGGTCACGGGATCTATACCTGAAGGAGTTGACAAGAGGAAATTGATCCATGACAGCCGGTTCTATCTTTAGGATGACCCCTACCTATACAAACTCTGCGCAGATGGACTCTTACGTCGCTGCATTCCAGCTTATGAAGTACCTCAAATCCTTGATAGATGTCACTCATCTTCCTATGGTGGTCACTATGGTGCCTATTGGACTCATGCAAAGATTTGGCAAAGTGGATTCTACTGGCCAAATATGTACGATGATGCCAAAGAGTTCATACGAAGGTGCTCACGGTGTCAGCGCCAAGAAAACATTAACCCAAGGGATGCTATGCCACTCACAAGCAACCTTCAACTCGATGTATTCGATGTGTGGGGCATAGACTTCATGGGGCCTTTCCGCAAGTGTGGAGACAAAGAATACATCCTGATCACAGTGGACTATGTATCAAAATGGGTAGAGACACTGCCGTGCTCCACGGCAGATTCGAGGCATTCGATCAGAATGTTCTACGACACCATCTTTCCTCGATTTGGTACGCCAAGGGTCATCATCAGCGATGGAGGACCTCACTTCATAGATAAAAGATTCAAGAGGTGCCTTCTAGAACTCAGTGTGGATCACCGTGTCGCCACTCCTTAACACCCGCAGACAAGTGGCCAAGCTGAGACATCGAACAAGGAGATCAAGAACATCCTGCAGAAAACTGTTGAAGCTATGGGAAAAGATTGGGTATCCAAGCTACCCGACGCTCTATGGGCGTACCGCACAGCATATAAAACTCCCATTGGCATGACACCAGACCAAATGGTGTACGGCAAGACTTATCACCTGCCAGTAGAACTTGAGTTCAAGCCTCGCTGGGCGATAAGGAAATGGAACATGGATCTCCAATCAGCAGGAGTTCGACGTCAAATACAACTCGCTGAATTGGAGGAATGGAGGGAGAAGGCCTACCACAGTGCTAAGCTATATAAAGAGCGAACTAAAAGATGGCACGACAAGCGTATCAAGATCAAGACATTCAAACCAGGCGATAAGGTACAACTTTTTAATTCTCGCGTTCGTTTGTTTGGTCATGGTAAGCTTAGAAGTAAGTGGGAAGGGCCATTTTTGGTCTTTGATGCTGCCGATCATGGGGCCATCACCCTCCAGGACGATGACGGGAAAGTCTTTAAAGCGAACGGGCAACTTCTAAAAGTTTTCCTAGAGCCCGAAATGCCACAGCTCGAAAGAAGTGGACGTTTACGAGCTGCAAGAAATGGCATGATCACTCGGCCATGGTCTAGCTCTGACCTTAAACGAAGCCATGTACACTACCATGCTCCTCTCTTTTCTGTCTTATCTCACCTTTTGCTTCCACATCACCAAATCTCAACAAGGTGACGGCACAACACGAAGAAATAGGGTTTCAATCACCTAGAAGGGTAAAACCGACACTTGGTCTGCCAAACCAGGGTCGGCGAGGTTGGCCGACCTCAGGTCAGGCCACCCGGCCCCCTGGTTAAGCCGCCTAGCCTCATACAGGCCGCCTGGCCTCCCACCTTGCCGCCCGGCCGCCTCTTTTCGAAATTTTTTGAGTTGAGTTGATCCCTAAGCCGCCGGACATCGTTGATTAGATGAGATCGAGCTTTCACGGCTTAAACACGAGGGTTTCTTCCCTTCCAGCCACTCTCTCCATTCCCATCTCATCTCCACTCAAAAAACTAAGTCATGGCCTCCAACAATACTCCATCCAAGAGCCATGCCCTAACATCCGGCACCACGGCGACCTATTCGCCGGCCTCCAACGATGAGTTCACCCATGTACCAACGGGGAACGGCACCATGAAGGTGCTGGATGTGGCACCGCTAGCCGCCCGGCTACCCTCTCAGGCTGCCCGGCCTCAGGGCAGGCCGCCCGGCCTGGAGAGAGGCCGCCTGGCCTCCCTCGCATGCTCACGTAGTGCGGGGAGGCCTGTACGTGGCCTATCTCCTGCACGAACCATCGTGAATAAGGTGTTTCGGGTAGATTCCCCTCGACCTAAGGTTGGGGCGATCAGCCCCAAGGTGCCCATCCGGAAACTCTTCTCAGAAGATTCTATAGAGGGCATGGGTGAGGAGGTGCCCAAGGGGCCACCATCACCAACCTACACCATTCGGGGTGGAGTTACTCCCTCCGGAAGGTGGGGGAAGGTGTTGGTCCCTAAGCACTTGGAGAACGTCCTTAGGGGGGGACGCATCAATTGATGAGTCCATCGACTCCACTCCCCCTAGGATGACCGTGAAGAGGATCTCCAATCCCCCTCCGATCCAGATTCCACCTGGCCAATTTGAAGATTCAGAGGAGGAAGAGAAGAAGAAAGAGACCATCGAGTCTCTAAAGATGGAGATCAAAGCGCTCAAGCACGTACTGCTAAGACTTGAGGAGCGCTGCGCGGAAGGCGAACTTTGTAAGTGGGAGATTAATGATAAGCTAGAAATTCTTAGGAAGGGCTTCTCTTCCAAGTTCCGTTGCCTCGCGGAAGCCATAGGGCATCCCAATATCTATGATCCAAAACCATAGATGCTTATGGCTTCACAATAAATTTTAGTATAGGCGCCCTTTTTGTTTTCTTAGTGCTTAGGTTTGTTTCTTTTATTTCTTTCTTTGTATGGACAGTGCCTATCTCTATCTTTGTTTTAGTTTGATTAATGCTTAGTTCAATAAATATTTTGTCTATCCCTGCTTTGAGTTCAAGTGTGGGGGGGGGGAATGCACTTAGCCTCCCCCAAACTCTCGTCACTAACCCTGCAGAAACGAATGAAGAATCACGATGTACATGGTTGCACCTCACTGCACATAAAAACTAGGGACGAACCGAGCCAAAGGCTAGCCACTCGGCCTCCAACCCAGGCCGCCTGGCCTCCAACCCAGGCCACCCAGCACCTACCCAGGCCACCCGGCCTGTCAAGTTGATGAAAAACGTACCAAACGCAGAAAAAGACGTCCCAAAACACTTCTCCACACAACACGATCGATGCAAAGGTCAAAAGACCCCATTGTCAGGCCGCCCGGCTCCTGACTAGGCTGCCCAGCCTGGTCCTTGGTTGAGTTAGCCCATCTCCACCTCGACCTTGCACATGGACCAGGTATTATCTCAAATTTTTCATATATGGTCCTTATATTCCATGCTATACATGAAACTTGGTTAAAATTTACTCTACATGATCATATTGACAACCTGTGTCTATACTTGTACAAACTTTACTCCCTATGTTGAAGTAAAATTGCCCATGGATACTCTTGATTAGGGACCGCTTTGATTTAAGATGTTGATTCATGAGATATGAGTAACAAGTATACACCCCAGTAATCTCCCGCTTGAGCAAAGAGATTTTGTTTTGCTAAAATATCAAAATGTGTTCTTCTCCAATGTTCTCAAGACACATGTCCTACGAGTGCCACAAATGAAAATTCTTATGCATCAAAAAGGCTTCTCTAAATGTTTTGAACCTTGCCAAAATTTGTGCCATCAAATGAGTTAGAATCATTCATAACTTTTGGCTATCACTTGCATGTCCATATCACAAAGTTCCAGCAAGATGTGCCATACAAACATTCCAATTACCCCTCGTCAATCATGCCAAAGGAGAGGAGGAGAGGCATGGAATTGAAAAAAAATGAGAAAGAGAAAAGAAAGAAAGAAAGAAAGAAAGAGGAAAAGAAAATTCCATGCCCTCTCTCGCATCAAAAAGGGGAATACCAAGGCACACTTACCAATAAACTTTCCGCCACACTTGCACAGAGCCAAAAGTTCTTGAGTTGATTCATACTCCTTGCTTGACACATTGATTTGACTTGGTGATACAAACATTATGAGATAGTCAGGTTACTTGTTAGCTCCACTCAAACTTAGAATAGGAGGAGTGGAAACACAAGGATTCTCATCCTTTGAGTGATCGAGAGGTGATCTTGAGAACAAGGTAAGGAGCACAATACTTTTCAAAAAAAAATGAGAAAAACCTCTGTTGCTCATAGTTGGGAGAAAACTGTTGTGGAACTTGTGGCTCGTTCTTAGTCTCAACATCTCAAAATCATATGTGTAGCCACCATTGAAATCCAGGGTAAGATGAACCAATTTGGGAGTATCTTTTGTGCGTGTTAAGACTACAGTTGTCATATGCTCTCTACACCATGCTTAACTCTCCTTTGCTCGAGGACGAGCAAAGATCTAAGTGTGGGGGGTGTTGGCGGTCGTTATAACCCATTTCGACCACCAACAGTTCATGTTCCAAGGGTGATTTTATGCAAAGTTCATACATATTAACCGGTTCCATGATTTGTGTACAAAAGTCTTGCAGGAACACATGTCACGGTGCAAAAACATACAAAACATGGTGAGACATGGTGAACCAAGAAGGACGGCTGGAAATGGGCTAAGGACCCAGGGCACCCGGCCTATCTCTAGGCCGCCCGGCCTGCCTCCGGCTCTGAATGCCACCATTCTTCACCTGCATGCAAGGGACAATGTGTCAAACACAAATCCACCGTGGCAACCGAGAGAAGAAGCACAAACACATCAGAAGGCCTCCACCTCACTAATCTAGCCCACGGATTGGTTAAGTCAGCGATCCATGGGAGTCCCAACCAATGGCTAAGGAAGAAACACAAAGAGAATCCAATGGTTGAGGCAAAAGCACACGAGGATAACCGCCAACCGACCTACAACCGCCTTGGAGAGTCAATATCAACAGAAGGATGAAGTAAGGCGGTGGATCCAAGGGCACCCTAGGCTGCTCAGCCTAGGGTGGGGTCGCTCGGCCTCCTACCAGGCCGCCCGGCCTCCTACCAGGATGCTCGGCCTGGCCCACACCCATGTAACTGCCATACCGACCCTACAAGTACCCTCTCACTCCCTTGGTACTATAAATACCCCCTGGTAGGTCATTTATGAGGTGTGTGTGTGTGTGTGTAGATGTAGTGGCATAGTAGCACTTGGTGTAAAGTGTATAGTGTGGAGAAGTGAAGTTATCCCTTAGCTTGTAGAGAAAGTGCCTCTTGTATCAAGGAGAGTAGTGAGAAGAAGAGTGCGGGAGTCGGATTTCTCTTTGCTCCCATACTTGTATTCTCAGTGGAAGGATATTCAATTCCAGGATTGAGTAATGTTCCTTGTCCTCTACCTTTGTTATTTCATACTTACTTTGCTTTCATACTTAGTCTTATACTTGTCTGTTTACGGGAACCATGTGCATGCTTATAGTGTTGGCTATATAGTAGTGCATACTTTTCTGGCTCATTACCAGTTAGCAGTAGACTCTCTGAGTGGCACGACGGTGTTCATACTTAGAGTTTACCTTAGTTGGTCGGCTATCCCACGCAGCTCTGGTTGGTAGACACATTAGGTGACACCTCTTGTGTTCTTAGTATTCCAACCCCGTACGTTCGGATAGACTCGCTGACGATATAGCCTTATCCTGTGGTACCCGCCTTTCTCGGCTGGGTAATCAGCACTCTGGTGCCTGGCAGTGGTGCTACAGCTTTGGTGTCTATGTTTACATGACAAGTATATCTCTTTGCATGCTTAGTATAGTAAGGTGATCTAACATTTGTCGAGAACCTGCTCCCCTATCTTTTATCCTCTACATTGCTAGCTTCACTAGTTTGGTTGGTTGTGTTATGTGTTATTATACTCCTCGTTCTCTGTGGATTCAATACCCTGGAATACTCTTGGGTGAAAGAGCTACAACGCGTTTACCGTGCGCTTGCAGGAATTATATCTGAAGGCTAAGGAACGCCAACAAACATTACCCTCACCCCCTTCATCTAACCCTACAGTAATGGAGGTTTTGCAACGGCAAGACAGGTTACTTGAAATTCTTGCCAAGAACCATCAAGACCGTCCACATTATGAAAGGTATGTGGAGGTAAATTACCTAGATTTTGAAGCCCTACACCCACAAGTTTTCCAGACGGCCCCAGACCCAATGAATGCCTAACATTGGGTCTGAACTATTGAAGAGATGTTTGAATTACTACCGAATATCTCTGATCGACAGAAGGTTTTATATTCTGCTCGTAAACTTCAAGGTCCCGCAAGATTATGGTGGGCAACTTATCAGACCTCACTTGAACAAAATCAACACCTTACTTGGGTGGAATTTAAGAAAGCCTTTGAAGACCAACATGTTCCGGAAGGGGTGATGGAAATGAAGCTTCAACAATTTTTGAATCTCCAACAAGGTGATAAGATCGTGCTAGAATATATTAACACTTTTAATGATCTAGCACAGTATGCTCCATTGCAAGTGGCCACTGATAGTTCTAAGATGATGTATTTCTCTCGAGGCTTGTCTCCAAAAATGAGGCCAAGATGAATATGAGCTATCTCAATTTCCATCAAATGGTCAATGATGTTATCCAATTGGAGGAAAGGTTGAGAGTCTATAATGAAGACAAGAAACGTAAGAGGGCTGCTGAAGGTTCCTTATCACGCCCTTGAATCCAATATCAGCAATCATCTAGATTCAATCAGCAAATTCGTCCGTCATGGGTTATACGTTCAGCTGCACAATCAAATCAGAATCCTCGATGATGGATTATGAGACCTCAACAAAAATTGTTCCACCCTTCATCCCCAATTACAGAACCCTTGTGCCCCAATACCCTCAAAAGCATGTTATAATTGTGGGCAACCTTTTCATTTTATGAAAGATTGTACGCATCCCTGCCAGAATTTGGGCTTTCAATCACCAATTCCAGCAACCAGGGGAAATTCACCCAATATTCCTAACAAGAATGGGCCTACTCCTAAGGTAGGCAAAGTTCATTTTATTCAAATAGAAGAACTCCCAGAAGGTGAAAATGTCATAACGGGCATGTTTCCAATTAATGACAAACTGGCCTTGGTTCTATTTGATTCTGGAGCATTGGATACATTCATTAGCAATGAATATGCTATTGGTAGGGGTTTTCCTTTAACAAAAATCAAGACTGAGTATCTTATTACCGCTCCTGAAAATAAAATTTTAAATAATCATATAGTTCAAAGTTTACAATTAGTTATAGGAGGAAAATCCTTCCCCACTCAATCTTTGATCCTACCTGGAGGAAAGATTCCACTTATTCTAGGAATGAATTGGTTAAAGGAGCATAAGGTAATCATGAATTTGGAGACTCGTATTGTTCAGTTAAATTGTAATGATGGTGCTTCAGTCCAAGTATTCCTCCCTCGCGTTAAGAAAGATACGTCTATGACTTATGCTTTAGAAGTCTCAAAGCTAGAATCCATCCCAATGGTTTGTGAATTTTCAAACGTATTCCCGGATCATCTTCTAGGACTTCCGCAAGACAGAGAAGTGGAATTTACCATTGAATTGGTACCCGGCATAGCTCCAATATACCGAAAACCTTACAGAATTGCTCTTCATGAAATAGCTGAAATGAAGAAGCAAATAGAGGATTTACTGAAGAAAGGACTCATTCATTCTATTTCTTCCCCTTGGGGTTGTCTAGTAACCTTTATAGAGAAGAAGAAAGATAAATCTTCGAGAATGTGCATTGATTATCGACCTCTGAATGCAGTAACTATCAAAAACAAATACCCCTTGCCCAGAATTGACATTTTATTTGATCAACTACGAGGAGCAAAGATCTTTTCCAAACTTGATCTTCGATCAGGTTATCATCAGATAAAGATTAGAAAAGAAGACATACCCAAAACTGCATTCACTACTCGATATAAAGTCTTTATGAGTTATTTGGTGATGTCTTTTGGATTGACTAATACTCCAGCCTTTTTCATGTATCTGAAAACTCAAGATCCGACCAAGAATGCCAATGGGGCAACGAAATTTGCAACAACCGCCACAAGACACTCACCGCACCGAGGTGCGTCTCACTGAATCACAGCAAGCAAAGAGAATGGTCTTAAAGGGGGAATGCAAAAATCTGAAGAAAAAACACAGCGGAAAAACCAAATTGGGAAGAACACAGCAGCTCCCTGGCAGGACCGGACTGTCCGGTGTCCAACACCGGATTGTTCGGTGGGAACGGACTATCCGGTGCCTGCTGCCGGACTGTCCGGTGGCACGGCCCGGACAGCGCCTCACGCCGGCTGTCCGATGGGCGCTGCCGGACTATCCAGTGGAACTGCCTCTGCCGGATTGTCCGATAGAGTCGCAGAAAAGACGTTTTCAAACCCAAACTTGATCAAACCTTGTCCAAACTTCACGAAATTTTGCATAGGTTATCTGGACCCTATTCCAAAGCTTTTCCCAAAGGATCAACACAAAGTGACCACGGAATCAGTGGGAATTTCAGATCTCGTGAAGTGGCAATCCTTGGGCAAGAAAGGGGAAAACACAAAAGAGCTTGCTCGGGGCAATCCAGCAGGATTGAGATGAACTAAGTCATAATCTCCACATCCTTGCAAGTCCAGAACATCAGCAAGGAAAGGGATTCAAGCTTGGCCAACAAAAACACCCAAAAGCCTAGGATTGAACCCAAAAGCCAAAGAGAGAGGGGGAGGAGAAGAACACAAGGTTGCTGCACGAATTTGCTTCGATTAAGTGCCTAAGATAGGTCTAAAATTTCAGCATACAAGCAGAAATTCGTCCTAAGCAACCACCCTCACCTTCCCTCAAGATTAGGAGGCTAAATCCTACTCTAACCTCCCTAACAATGGAGCTCAAAGCTTAAGGATGAAAATCACCAAGTAAAGACTAATCCTAGCACCCAAGAGAGCTTCTAATGACCTGCCTTAGACCTATTTATACCCGAGTGCTATTTAGACAGTTTTGCACTTAGGTCCCTACAGCTAGACAAACCCTAAGGACTCAAACGAAAGATTACAGGTTATTTCGGGACAGACAACCACGATGAAGTCTTGATCTTCGTATGTTCCACGCAATCCTCGGATGCTCTCCACGTGGCGAGTAGGCCAATCCGCGATCCGCGCCCGGTTTTGAAGTCAGAAACTGGGAAACTTTAGGAAGTCTCCGCCTGGGCCGGATTTGGCCCATCTTCTCTACCTTGGCGAGTCGTGGCCCAACTCACCAAGGCTTGGGTAGCTTGGGTGGCGGTTTTGAGCCGAGGCCGCGAAAGCCTCCCTCGCACGCCTTCGCGCCACGCATTCGGGTTGGAGCACCGCAGTGGCGCCCGGCATCCCCTGTCCATCGGGGCAGCCTCGCAGTCCTTCGGAGGACTTACTCCTACCGTCGCCGTGCCGCTCCTCCGTATACCAAATTCCCATGGCCGACAGACGCCGAGCGTGCCTCCAGTCCTTCGGAGGACTTTCCTCTACCTCCAGTCCATCGGAGGGCCTCCTATCCATCGGAGGTCTTCTGCCCAAATCTTTCTGGGTCTTGCTACTGTTGACAATCACTCATCACTCCAGAGGCAATGGAGCCGGTCCATTGGCTCTCAATCTCCCCCTTGATGAGTGCATTGTCAATACCTTCAACCTGTAACCTGAAATAGAATAAAGACAAAAGGAAAAGCGTAAAACCGAAAAGAAAGAAGAAAAAGAAGAAGTTGCTCAAGATGCCCAAAGGCCAAATACTGGCAGAAAAGGTTAAATTGAGACAACAAAAACAAAGCCAAAGATCGACCCCCTAAGACAAGGGAAACCGCTCAACGCAGTCGATCACATTAAAGCATGACCCCTTAAGAAAGAAGCAAACTGGCTCAACACAGTCATGCTAAGGCAAAACATCGGCTTCTCCAGAAAGAGGCAAAAGGCTCAACGCATCGATGCAAGAGCATGCTAAAAGCTCAAACTCCCCCTCAACTAGATTTCTACAGAGTCCTCCCCCTTGGTCCAACATCTTTCTCACCTCAAGGTTCAACATCTCTCCCCCTTATTGACAATGGACACATCAAGGGTTCATAGAACTCAACTCTCCCTGAAATGGACAACTCCCCCTCAAAATATGCCATGTAATGCAGGAAGTGTACCATGAAGAGCTCAGCAGGGATGAAAAACTAGTAAATACAAGTTCTAGCATACAGAGCAAGTGAGGGCAAGGAAGCATGCAAACAAGCTCAATTGAATCTATCTTATACAAATCAGGAGCATGTTTTATAGGGTTGTTGAAAAGAAGGCATCACCAACATGAATAGCATCTAGCAAAATAGGCATGAATGGCAAGATGCTAGCAAAACATACAAGGTGTGCTACTCTCAACCAAGGCATATACAACAGGCCATGAGCAATTTAGAGACTTGCAGATTTCAGATTTAAAAATTTTGAACTTCAAGCAAATCAGATCATGTGCCAGAGGTTATTCACTTGTCTTTGCCACTTCTTACCAACCAATGCCAAGCCTAGGTTCAGAAAACCATCATAAGCTTAAGACAAGGTTTTGGTCATACACAGCCTAGTCCAAGTTCATGCCAAAGTGCAAAGGCAAGCTATCTCAAACTAGATCAGTGTGACAAGTGAACCCACCTGGATCTTTTTCAATTTAGCTCATAGGACACCATTTTGTAAACAACATTCATTCAGATTTCAGATTTGGGCAAGGTGCCATAAATGCTTAGGCATCAGTGTAACAAAGGCATACGACTAGCATATCCAAGCATGAAAAGATAGCATAGCATTCAACATTCCTACACATGCTAGGTAGCCAAGTCAAGTGGTGATCATGGTTTTTGATTTTGAAGAAACAAAAGTGACTGAGCTCACAAAGGATACTAGACAGATTCAAGGAGCTTAGCCAACCATGATCATGCAAGCAACTATACAATCTAGCAAAAGCAAGTACTAACTCGTCATACCAGAAGATCTCTAGTGCTAGTGTAAGTGAAAATGCATATGTTACAATGCAATGCATGGTATGATACAAAATGCAAGAAAAAGCAAAGAAAGAGCAAAACAAAAAAAACCTAAACTACACCAAAGTTACCCCAACCTAAAATGGGTAACAAACACCAAGCTCCCCACGCAAGCGAGCAAATATGCTAAGGTCTAAGGGCTTGGTGAAGATATTGGCCAACTTGTTCTCAATCTCTACATGGATCAAGTCTATATCTCCCTTCTCATAGTGATCTCTCAAGAAGTGAAACCTCACATCTATGTGTTTGGTTCTGGAGTGCAGGACGGGGTTCTCAGCTACAGAAATGGCAGAAGTAGAGTCTATTAGGAGAGGGATCTTCCTAAAACTGAGACCAAAGTCGCTCAAGGTGGACTTCATCCAAAGCAGCTGGGAGCAGCAACTAGCAGCAGCAATGTATTCAGCTTCTGTGGTGGAACTGGCTACGCTAGATTGCTTGCGTGAGGACCAAGAGACAAGAGAAGAACCGAGAAACTAGCAGGTGCCGGAAGTAGACTTGCGCTCCAGTAGACAACCCGCAAAGTCAGCATCCGAATACCCTCTAAGAGAGAGCAACGAAGCTGAAGAAAACCAAAGACCAAGCTCAGGAGTGTATTTCAGGTACTTGAAGATGCGCTTCACCGCTTGACGATGTGATAGCCTTGGTGAGGCCTGAAAACGCACACAGAGGCAGACCGCGAACTGAATGTCTAGCCTGGTCACCGTCAGGTATAGAAGTGAGCCGATCATCCCTCGGTACTCTCTTTGGTCCACCACCTCCCCTTCTTCATCAGCATCAAGAGCCGTCTGTGTTGACATGGGAGTCGCCATGGGCTTGAGATCTCCCTTGTCAAACTTCCTCAGAATGCCCTTCGTGTACTTGGCTTGATGGACGAAGGTTCCTTCTAGGCCTTGCTTGATCTGAAGCCCGAGAAAGAACTGAAGCTCACCCATGAGACTCATCTCGAATTCACTGCTCATCTGTTCAGCAAACTTAGACACCAAAGCGTGAGATGAACCACCAAAGATAATGTCATCAACATATATCTGAACTAGAAAGGTGTCACCGCCACGACTCAACAGAAACAAGGTCTTGTCTATTGAACCCATCACAAAACCAGACTTGAGCAGAAAGGCTTTCAACCTAGCATACCAAGCTCTTGGAGCTTGCTTCAGACCATACAGGGCTTTTCTCAACTTATACACCCGGTCTGGAAACTTGGCACTCTCAAAGCCAGGAGGTTGTCTCACATAAACCTCCTCCTCTATGTAACCGTTTAGAAAGGCTGACTTGGCATCCATCTGCTGCAATTTGAAGCCTTTAGAGGCAGCAAAGGCAAGCAAAATCCTAATAGCCTCTAAACGAGCTACAGGAGCAAAGGTTTCCTCATAATCTATCCCCTCCTTCTGACAGAAACCCTAGGCTACCAATCTCGCTTTGTTCCTCACAACCATCCCATCTTCACCCTGTTTGTTCTTGAAAACCCACTTGGTTCTTATTGGGTGGCAGTTTGGTGGAGGTTCAACTAAATCCCAGACATGGTTTCTCTCAAAGTTCTCCAACTCCTCATGCATGGCGTTCACCCAACTAGGATCAGATAATGCATGTGACAGATCCCGGGGTTCGAAAGAAGCAACAAATGCGGAGTGACAGAAAAAGGCTAGAGAGTTAACCGAAGAGCGTGTGACACGCTGGTGTAGATCTCCAATCATCCTGTCTGGAGGGTGATCCCGCTAGACCTGCCGAGATGGAATAATCTCGGAGGTCACCTCCTCTGCGTCCTCAGCCGGGCCAACATCTGTTCGAGCTTGCGGTCGGGGGAGTGAGGAGGAAGCCGTAGGCAAGGGTCCTCCTTCATCTTCAGAGCTCATAGCAGAGGGGGTAGGAGCTGCAGCCAGTGCAGTGGCTCCTGCATCACCAGCATCTACTTCGCCTTCCTCATCTTCAAAGATGGGAGCGCCTTCTTCATCATCACCTGAAAGCTCAAATGCAGGGGTTGTGCAAGGCATAGATTCATCAAAGGAAACTTCACAGGTCTCAACCACTTGTCTAGTATCAAGGATCCACACTCTATATGCCCTAGAGCTAGAGGCGTACCCAAGAAAAATACCATCCAAGCAGCGAGATTCAAATTTGTCCAAATACCCCCCCTTTTTGAGCACAAAGCATCTGCAGCCAAATGCACGCAGGTGCTTGACGCTAGGCTGCCTACCAAACCGTAGCTAGTACGAAGTTTTTCCCAAGAAAGCTCGTAGGAAAATGCGGTTGGCGATGTAACAGGCCGTATTCATAGCCTCAGCCCAAAAGCGTCGCGGAGTCCTATGCTCATCAAGCATCGTCCGCGCCATCTCTACAAGTGTGCGGTTCTTTCGTTCCACAACACCGTTCTGCGGTGGGGTATAAGGAGATGAGAATTGGTGATCAAGACCAAGGTCACGACAAAAGGTTTCAAAACGAGAGTTACGAAATTCTCCGCCATTGTCGCTGCGGATAGCCCTCATGGCTTTATGACTCTCATTCCTTAACCTCAAGACCAGATCTCGAACAAAATCAAAAGCTTCATCTTTGAATTCCATGAAGAACACCCACGAATAGCGAGAGACATCGTCCACAACTACAAGCACATACCACTTCCTACTGACCGACTGTACCCGAGCAGGACCAACCGTATCCATATGTAGCAGCTCACCCGGGTAAGAGGTCATCACCTGATTGACAGGTGCATGAGAAGCGGTAACAATCTTGCCATGACGACAGGGGTGGCATACTAAGTCCTTTTCTGCTTTCAAATTGGGCAATCCTCGGATCAGATCCATCGAGCTCAACCTGGCTAGCTGATCAAAACTCAAATGGCCAAGCCTCCTATGCCACTTCCAAATATCAGCAGATGGACTAGCAACCAAACACCGAGGAGGGCCAGAAACAGATGCAAGGTCAACCTTAAAAACTTGCCCATAGGGCAAAATCCGATAAACAAGGTTTTCCTTAGCATCAAGCACACAAGAAGAACCCTCCTTAAAATGAACCTCAAACCCTTCCTTGAGAAGTTGCGAGACAGAAACCAAATTGAACCCCAAATTCCTCACCAAAGCAACTTCTCTCAGGGAAAGCTTGCCAAAAAGAGCAACAGAACCAACACCCAACACTTTACCTTGACCATTATCCCCGAATGTGATGTACTCCTTGGTGCTCACGGGGTTGAGGCTGGAGAACCATCTGCGGTGCCCTGTCATGTGCCTAGAGCAGCCGGAGTCCATGATCCATATGTCCTCCAGGCCTCGATCCTGCAAAATCAAGGAAAGCGAGAGTGAGCAAATGGTCCGGCACAGGGGTTAGTGTAACTGCTGAACCAGTGCCGAGCCATCTGCTCAAAAGTGGGGTAAGCACAGTCAAAGTAAGCATCACGTCTACCTAGGTACCCACGACCTCTAAAGTGTGAGCTCTCAAACCCTCTACCTCCAAAGCCTCAGTCAGAAGATCCATGGCCGCGCTAAAAATGACTAGGAGCTCGACCGGGAAAGCGTCTCTCTCCACCAGGAGCACGAGCTTGAAAGCCGCCTCCTCTCTCACCAGCAAAGCGGTCTCTCATCTCACCGCGATGGGGAGGATCCTGCCTACCACCCTGGTAGAACTGATCCTGGTTCCCCCAGGCTCTCTCCTACCTCTCAACTCGCTTCCTCCTGAAGCAAAACTCCTCCAAGTGGCCATTCCGCTGGCAAAAGTCACAGTGGTAGATAGGCCTCTTGGGAGTGGGTTTAGGCTGAGCCTTGGGCTTGGGTGGAGTAGCCTTGGGTGGAACAGGCTGCTGGACTCTCTCCTTGCTCACTGGAGGCTTGAGAATCTCAGTCACTACTCTGTCCAGCTTAGCCTGTGAGGGCTTGGGTGTCCAGAACTGCTTCTTTGGGGCAGCCTTGAGAGGCTCATGGTAAACCCCATCAACAGTAGGGCTAGGCTGAGGAGAGGCAGTCTTAAGCTTAATTAGGGAACTCTTCTTCTCACCCAAAGTACTGCACTCTCCTAACCCAAGTCCACTCATATCACCCTCAGCTCTCTTGGTGCTCTCCAAGATCATCCTAAGTTGTGGCTCTCTAGCATACATCCAACTGAGCACCTCTCTTAACCAGTTGTTCTCATCAACCAAAGTCTGTTTCTCCTCATTCAGATCCTCCAGAACTAAAGTCTGGGCAGCACAAGTAGGACAGTCTAGAGAGGGAATAGGGGAAGCAGACTTCTCTAAATTCTTAATGGTGGCATCCCTATCCACCAACATCAACCTCAGAGTGAGACAGTTCTCACAAGTGTCAGGGGATGCTGAAAGCACCTCAAGGTCAGCTCTCAACTGCACAAGCTCACTCTCCAAGGTAGGACAGACCATGCACGCACCCAAAAGCGTGGGTCTAGCCCTAAACTCCTCCAACTCTTTGAGCTGTCCCTCACACCTCACTTTCAGCTCAGCTATGTCAACAGCTAGGTGGGGGCATATCTCACACTCAGGCACATCACCCAAAATAGACTCATCCAGTTTAGACTGGAGCTTGCCTAACTCTACCTTTAGCCTATCCATCTCCTCTACCTGATGAGCATACTTGCTCTTCTGCTCACAGAGATCTCTCATCAAAGTCTCACAGGTAGGACACTTAGACTCACTAGGCTGGGCTGACACACTATTCAGCCTCTCTATCTCAGCTAAAGCATCAGCCAACCTGGCTCTCTGCTTCTGCAGCTTCTTGGCTGCCTTCTCCAATAACCTATCCTGGGCTTTCAACTCACGACTATTTGCCTCCAACATCTCAAGAATTTCAGCTTGCTCAGGAGTTACCTCTTCATCGGAGGAGTCATTGTCGTTGCCCTTGTCGTCCTTGTCCTCAAGCGCCATGGAGCAAAAGGATCTCCGGTGCATCTTGTGCTTGCACTTGGACTTGGTGGAGACGAAGCAGAGTCCAGTTGGACTGCCTTGGTCCCTCCTCTTATCTTGCTTGGTGACGATCTCCTCATCGCTTGAGCTTGACGAAGACGAGGAGGAGGAAGACGATCCGCCACACAGACCACCAAGCTCAGCGAAGAAGGCCTTGTCCCGCTTCTGGTTGTCCTTCTGGTAGCTCTTGAAAGCCTTCCGGAAGTTCTTGATCTTGCCGGAGCGGTGCTTGGTGTGGTCGCACTTGCCGGATTGGTACTTGTTGGAGTCGCGGGAGTGGCTCTTGCCCTTCTTGTAGTAGTCGTTCTGCTTGTTTGGGCATTCGGCAATGAAGTGGCCGACCTCTTCGCACTCGAAGCACTTAGGCCTCTCGCCTCTCTTCTTGCTCGTCCGGTTGTCATAGGCGTGCTGAAAGCGGCTAGACACCAGGCAATGCTCATCATCCCCAAGTGACGCCAACTGCTCCTCTGTAACAGACATAAGAGCAGAAAACGAAAAGTTGTGAAGCTGGGGGTTAGAAACGGCCTCATTGGAGGGAGAAGCCAAGGCCAAGCTCTTGGAGCCAGTACAAGCGAGAGAATCGCTCAACTTGTAATCCACCTCTGTGGCCTTGAGCTTGCTGTAAAGAGTCTCCACTCCAATTGTGTCATAGGCCTCAGACTCGATGATCGAGTTAACCTTGATCTCCCATACCTTCCTGTCCAACGCATACAGCAACTTGACAGCCTGCTGATGGTCGGTGTATGGGATCCTCTCAGGGCTAGAGTTAACGCGCAACTTGTTGATGATCGACTGAAAACGACCAAACAAGTCATCGATGGACTCACCAGGCTTCTGAACGAAATTTTCATATTCGCGCCTGTAAGTCTCAACGAGACACCCCTTGATAGTAGCAGTGCCCTCATGGTGTGCACTCAGCAGGGACCAGATCTGACAGGCAGTCTCAAGGTGGCTCACTTTCTCATAATCAACTGGACCAAGTCCTGAGAAGAGAAAGTTAACAGCTTTGGCGTTCGCCTCATGCTGAGCCACAATCGCTGGGATAGTGCGCTGAGCAACTGGAAGCACCACAAAGTTTGCACTCTGAGTAGCATCCCATATGTCCTGGCCCTGGCTAAGAAAGAAAGCTCTCATCCTACCCTTCCAGTTGGAGTAGCCATCGGAACCAAGGACCGGAATCTTCCTGGAGTGAGTCATAGTCGCTACTAGTTTCTCACTGGTAAAGGTATGAAGAAACCTAACCGGCTCTGATACCAATTGTAGGACCGAGACGTGCGACTAGAGGGAGGGTAAATTGGAGCACTTGAAATCACAAAATCACAACCTCCAAGTGGATGCTCTGCAAAGCTCAATAGAAACTGAAACTAAGCACCATCCACTGAACAGATACGTGCCTAGCAGCGCAAGAGTGCCGTCCACTGTGAGGATACGCACCAATGCAAGAAAACTCAAGATCCGACCAAGAATGCCAATGGGGCAACGAAATTTGCAACAACCGCCACAAGACACTCACCGCACCGAGGTGCGTCTCACTGACTCACAGCAAGCAAAGAGAATGGTCTTAAAGGGGGAATGCAAAAATCTGAAGCAAAAACACAGCGGAAAAACCAAACTGGGAAGAACACAGCAGCTCCCTGGCAGGACCGGACTGTCCGGTGTCCAACACCGGATTGTCCGATGGGACCGGACTATCCGGTGCCTGCTGTCGGACTATCCGGTGGCACGGCCCGGACAGCGCCTCACGCCGGACTGTCCGGTGGGCGCTGTCAGACTATCTGGTGGAACCGGACTGTCCGGTGGCCTCTGCCGGATTGTCCGGTAGATTCGCAGAAAAGACGTTTTCAAACCCAAACTTGATCAAACCTTGTCCAAACTTCACGAAATTTTGCACAGGTTATCTGGACCCTATTCCAAAGCTTTTCCCAAAGGGTCAACTCAAAGTGACCACAGAATCAGCGGGAATTTCAGATCTCGTGAAATGGCAATCCTTGGGCAAGAAAGGGGAAAACACAAAAGAGCTTGCTCGTGGCAATCCAGCAAGATTGAGATGAACTAAGTCATAATCTCCATGTCCTTGCAAGTCCAGAACATCAGCAAGGAAAGGGACTCAAGCTTGGAAAACAAAAACACCCAAAACCAAAGCATTGAACCCAAAAACCAAAGAGAGAGGGTGAGGAGAAGAACACAAGGTTGCTGCACGAATTTGCTTCGATTAAGTGCCTAAGATGGGTCTAAAATTTCAGCATACAAGCAGAAATTCGTCCCAAGCAACCACCCTCACCTTCCCTCAAGATTAGGAGGCTAAATCCTACTCTAACCTCCCTAACAATGGAGCTCAAAGCTTAAGGACGAAAATCACCAAGTAAAGACTAATCCTAGCAGCCAAGAGAGCTTCTAATGACATGCCTTAGAGCTATTTATACCCGAGTGCTATTTAGACAGTTTTGCACTTAGGTCCCTACAGCTAGACAAACCCTAAGGACTCAAACGAAAGATTACAGGTTATTTCGGGACGGATGACCACGACGAAGTCTTGATCTTTGTAAGTTCCACGCAATCCTCGGATGCTCTCCACGTGGCCAGTAGGCCAATCCGCGATCCGCCCCCGGTTTTGAAGTCAGAAACTGGGAAACTTTAGGAAGTCTCTGCCTGGGCCGGATTTGGCCCATCTTCTCTATCTTGGCGAGTCGTGGCCCAACTCACCAAGGCTTGGGTAGCTTGGGTGGCGGTTTTGAGCCGAAGCCGCCAAAGTCTCCCTCGCACGCCTTCGCGCCACGCATTCGGGTTGGAGCACCGTGGTGGCGCCCGGCATCCCCTGTCCATCGGGGCAGCCTCGCAGTCCTTCGGAGGATTTACTCCTACCATCACCGTGCCGCTCCTCCGTATACCGAACTCCCATGGCCGAGAGACGCCGAGCGTGCCTCCAGTCATTCGGAGGACTTTCCTCTACCACCAATCCATCGGAGGGCCTCCTATCCATCGGAGATCTTGTGCCCAAGTCCTTCTGGGTCTTGCTACTGTTGACAATCACTCATCACTCCAGAGGCAATGGAGCCAGTCTATTGGCTCTCAGGTTCCTCAAACTGTAACAGAAGTTAGAAGTTTCTTGGACCTAGCTGGATACTATCGCCGTTTTATTCAAGATTTTTCAAGGATCTCAGAACCCATGACTAAGTTTTTTCAGAAAAATGTTAAATTTGATTGGAATACTAAGTGTGATCAAGCATTCCAATCCTTAAAGAAGTTACTTACCACAACACTAGTATTGGTACAAGCCGATATCACAAAACATTTTGACATTTATTTTGATGCTTCGGGTATTGAAATTGGTTGTGTTCTGATGCAAGAAGGAAGGGTAATAGCTTATGCTTCGCATCAATTAAACAAACATGAAGAACATTACCCTACCCATGATTTAGACTTGGTAGCAGTAGTGCACGCCTTAAAGATCTGGCTTCACTACTTACTTGGTAACATGTGTCATATCTATTCTGACCACAAAAGTTTGAAGTACATCTTCACTCAGAATGAATTAAATATGCGACAAAGAAGGTGGTTGGAATTAATTAAAGATTTTGATTTGGAAATTCACTATCATCTGGAGAAAGCAAATGTAGTTGCTGATGCCTTGAGTAGGAAAATTCATTGCAACTGTGTTACCTTACAACCCTTTGAAGAATCACTTTGCAATGAAATAGAGAAGATGAATTTGGTAATGATACAACAAGGGACTATAACAGCCCTTCAACTAGATATAGACATTCGATATCAAATTATTCAAGCTCAGCAATCAGATAAAGGAATGGAACATATACGAAGAAGGGTGTTAGAAGGTGAAAAGTTACCTTTTCACTTGGACGAAAATAAGATATTATGGTCTAAAAATCGCTTGGTAGTATTTGAACCCCGTAAGAAAATTTTGGAAGAAGCTCATACTTCTCGATTTACCATACATCCAGGAAGTACCAAGATGTATCAAGATCTCAAACAACGATTCTGGTGGACCAGAATGAAGAGAGAAATTGGAAGGTTTGTATCAGAATGTGATGTCTGCCAAAGGGTAAAAGCTGATCATTTCAAACCAGTAGGGCTACTACAATCACTTCCTATTTCCAATTGGAAATGGGAAGACATTTATATGGATTTCATTGTTGATTACCGCGGACTCCTAAAGGCAATGATTCCATTTGGGTAATTGCTAACAGATTAACTAAAATTGCCCATTTTATTCCAGTCAGAGCTAATTATCGTATACAAAAGTATGCAGAGCTATATATACAATGAATAGTTACTTTACAAGGAATACCTAAAACCATTGTTTCTGATCACGTACCCCAATTTATTGCCTGTTTTTTGGAACAATTGCATACAAGCTTGGGTACTACTCTTATTCATGGCTCTGCTTATCATGCTCAAACAAGTGGACAAGTTGAACGGATTAATCAAATACTAGAAGACATGCTTCGATCCTGTGCCTTGATTTATAATGAGAATTGAGAAGCTTGTTTACCTCTAGCTGAGTTTACTTATAATATTAATAGTTATCAAAAGAGCTTAAAAATGGCTCTATTTGAAGTCTTATATGGTCGACGTTGTCGAACTCCATTGAATTGGTCTGAACCTGGAGAACAGTTAATGTTTGGTCCAGAGCTAGTAACAATTGCTGAAGAGCAAGTCCATTTTATTAAGGCTAATCTAAAGGCTGCACAAGCTCGACAACAAAGTTACGTTGATAAGCGAAGAAGATCTCTACTCTTCTAAATTGGGGATTCAGTAAAGTATCTCCAATGAAAGGAATTCGTCGCTTTGGTATATCTGGTAAATTAGCTCCTCGATATATTGGTCCCTTACCAATTGTCGAGCGATGTGGCCCAATAGCCTATCGACTGAAATTAGCTCCTCACCTATCTGCAGGACATGATGTATTTCATGTATCGCAACTTAGGAAATGTCTCCGAGTACCAACAGAAGAAATAGATAACACTAAGATTCAACTCCAACCTGATTTGATTTATAAAGAATGTCCAAGCAAATTATTGGATATCAAAAATAGGGCAACTCGAAGAAAGACTATCAAATTCTACAAAATCCAATGGAAGAACCACACACCTGGAGAAGCTACTTGGGAATCTAAACACTTCCTACAAACCAAGTATGCAGAGTTTTGGGAGAAGATTCAAGAAAGCACCATCAGTAAGCCCTACAAAACCTTCAAAATCTTCAAAACTTGCAAGAGTCTTTATCTTAATACTAACCCTCTAAATCTCGGGACGAGATTTCTTTAAGGGGGAAGGGTTGTGATACTCCATATCTTAAAACCTATTTAAGTGCATTAAACATGTCATCATCTGCATCGCTTCAAAATTGAATCAAAAATTTAAATTGTTTCAAATCAAATTTGAATTCAAACATTTTCACAAATTATTCTTATCCTAGGGCAAAAGTGCAAAGTGATAGTATAAATTACACTCCTTCACTTTTGTTTTTTGGACCTTTGAGTAAAACCTCTTATAATTCTTATCCAAAGGCAAAAGTGCAAAGTGATAGTATAAATTACACTCATTCACTTTTGTTTTTGGACCTTTGAGTAAAACCTCTTATAAATGTAAATTAGGGGATATTTATAAGGAAAATAAATAAAAAAGAAAAGGAGGAAACAGGGGCCAAACCGGTGGCCCAAGCCATGACGGCCTAGCCCCTGGTTCCTTGGCCCGTGGGTGCCACGTGCCGCACGTGGGCGGCCCGGCCAAAACCGTGGGTTGGCGCTGGCTTTGCTCCTCGCCACCACCTGAGCCGGCCCACAGGAGCCTCACCCTCTCCTCCCATCTTCTTCCTCGGGATAGAGGGGGATGAGCTCGCCGCTGCCGCCAAGCTCACCACTACCGCCGCTGCCCCCAAGCCCTATTTAAGGCCTCGCAGGGCACCTCCCTCATCACCCCAACCTGAGCCCCGAGCCATCCTTGCCCTCGACCTCCCTCAGCCCCCGCACCGTTGCTCACTCTGCCACCGCCCTTCTCACCGCCGACCGCAGCCTACCCTACCGCCGCTCACCATTAAAGGGTAGGGCTTCGTTCGCCCTTACCTCATCTACCTCCCAAGCCCATCCTTTTTGAGGTTTAGGCCACCGCGAGCTCGAATTGAGCCACGTCGCCCGTGGCACCAGTGACCATGCCCGCCATGGCCGCTTTGAGCAGAGAAAAGAGGAAAAAGAGAGAAAAGAGGAGAGAGGAAGAGAGGAGAGCGCCGCCGCGCTGGTTGGTCGCCTCCGGCATGAGACGCTGCCTTCGCCGCGGCGTGCACGTAGTGCACACGGGTGTCGCGCGCGCCGGGCGCACCTGGCGCTGGCCAAGCCGGCGAGCTGGACCAAAAGGCCAGCTGTGCCGTGCCTTGGGCCAAGCCGCCTGGGCCGGCCGTGAGAGGGGGGAAAGGCCGCCGGCCCGACTTTTGGCCGAAAAAGGGAAAAGGAAGGGATGGGCCGGCCTGGTTTCTAACTGGGCCAGGCCAAAATTTTAAGGGGTAGAATCAGAACTTTTATAAAAAGATAGTTTGGGCTTTTGGGCCATTTTCTTAAAAATCTTATTTCCTTTAATAAATTCTGAAATTGTTTTATTCCAATTAAATTTAGTTTATTTTTATAATTAGTTTTAAAATCTTTAAAAATTTATTTTATTCTAATTATTCTATAAAAACAATTAAATAATTACTTTAGTTTGAGTGTTCCTTTCCTCCACCTTTCCCATGGTTTTTGGGTGAAATCTCAAAGGCTTTTGGAGTTTTGGTTTGTCTACGAGGTTTTTCCTTCTCTTTTGCTATTTTGGACTTGCAAGGACATGCAGATTATGTCTTAAAACATCACAATCCTACGAGATTGCCACTAGCAAGTCGTTCTTGAGTTTCTCCCTTTCTTACCCAAGTATTCACCTCGTCACGAGATATGAAATTCCCGCTAATCCCATGATCTTTTTCAATAGATCTTTTAGAAAAGCTTTGAAATAGGGTCTAGGTAGCATGTGCCAAATTTCATGAAGTTTGGAAAAGATTTGGTCAAGTTTAGGCTTTAGAAGCTCAAGTTTCACAGACTCTATTTGATAGTCCAGTTGGTTACCGGAGACTCCGGTGGGCTCTACCGGAGAGTCCGGTGAGGGCCACCAGATAATCCGGTGCTTGGCTGTGCCGGGTGTGTCACTGGACAGTCCGATGGGATACTGGACAGTCCGGTGGAAGCTACCAGACAGTCCGGAAGAGGCTGGCAGTTTGCCTCCTTTGGCTCTTTTCGCATGGGAGATTCGTCGAGACTTTTGGCCGGTGTCTCTCTACTGCATGCCCAGACTCGAACTCATCGGTTGATCCGGTGAGGCACTTGATTGTGTAGAGTGGCTGGTAGGGCTCACTAGCCTAGGTTTTGGTCTCATTCGCTTTCGTCCATTCTGTGGGAGTTGGAAGAGACTAGGGCTGCTTTGAGTAAGTCTGAAAAGACTGATAGCCCTATTAGTACTTATTGTTCTAAGTGCGATGGCCTTTGAGGTAGGCTTAATGATTTGGCCATTGAGAAGGTCCATTTAGAAGATGAGAATACCTATCTTAGGACCATTCCCAGCTGGATTTCGGCTAATGAGCCACAACTTGGCTTGATTGTTTCCTTTTTCAAGTTAGGGGTTGGCTACCACTACACCCAAGCTGATTTTGATCAGTTGTATGGGAAGTTAGGTGACTTGAGTGGGATTCCCATTAGTGAGAAGTTCCATGTTACCCATGAAAAGCCCTACTTTGAGCATGGAAATCCTAAGGATGGTGTGTGGGTAGAGAAGCCAAGGGATCCACTCAAGAAACAAGTGTGGACTCCCACCCCAACTTTGTCAGGAACCCACTTGACTTTCTACCTATGAGGAATTCAGTTGTCACCTCCTGAAAGCTCTATGAAAGGGGCTAAGAGGAATGCTCCTCCCAAGCCCACTCCACAGCCTAAGGGATAGCCCAAGAACCAAAGTCAACCCAAGGGTGTCCCACCCAAGAAGTACATGTGTGACTATTGCCGCAGGGAAGGTCACTTGGTGGAGTTTTGCTACCGCATGTTGAGGGCTGGGCATAGAAAGATGGAGTGGAAGAACCAAGACAGGTTCTATCAGGGTGATAGACCTGAGGTTGGACCTCGGCGTGGGGATAGGTGAGACCGCTGGCCACGCCATGTAGGTGTAGGTGGAGGAGACCGTTTTCCTCGCGGTGCTATAAGTAGTGGACGCTTTGCCGTTAGGGCACCAGGTCATGAGCAGTACGACTTTGGTTCTCCTCACCGAGGTTTTGAGAGCTACGGCGGACCAAGCTTTGCTAGACGTGGTGACTGGTAGTCTTAGTTTGCGCGAGATAAGGGTTTTGGGATGTTTGACTGTGGCATTGCTAACCCTTCTTTTGAGCAAATGGCTTGACATTGGTTTGTTTCTTTTCGGACTAACCCTAGTGTCGGACCATATGTTCACCCCATGAACCGCTATTAATGCACGATGGAGTCTTGGAGGACATTTGGCCCATGGATTCTGGTTATTCGCGCCGCATGATTGGCAATCACAGATGGTTCTCCAGTCTCACCCCCGATGAGCTCCAGTGAGCACATCATTTTTGGGGATAAAGGCATAGGTAAGGTAAAGATATTGGCGTTGTTCCTGTTTTTGATCAGTTTATCCTGAGAGATGTTGCTTTGGTTGCTAACCTTGGTTACAACCTTCTCATTGTTTCGCAACTTCTCGATGAAGGATATGAGGTTTGCTTTAAGAAGGGCTGTTCCTGGGTTTCGGATGCTCAAGAAGATCTTTTTTGCCCTATCTTGCCTTATGGGAAGGTTTTTCGTGTTGATTTCTTGAGCTCCCACCGTCCTTCTTGCTATTTGGTGGCTAGTCTCTCCTCTGATTTGGGGATGTGGCATATGAGACTAGGTCATTTGAGCTTTGATTTGCATGCAAAGCTTAACTCACTTGACCTGATCTGAGGATTGTCCAAGTTGAAGAGTGAGCGTGACCTTGTTTGCCATCCCTGTCACCACGGGAAGATGGTTGTTGCTTCCCACACACCTCTAAATCAAGTGATGACGGCTCACCCTGGAGAATTGGTTCATCTGGACAACCCATTGCCCTGCTAAATGATAAAATCTTCATGTTTTGCTTGCTAAGGAAACATGGTATGATAGCCACCAATGCTAATTTTAGATGTAGTGCACTTAGGTGGATCGCTCACTTAATTAACTATATCAATCTTGCTATTGGAAACACGGTGGTGGGTACGGTGTGTGTGGGTGGGTGTTTTAGGAAAACATAGGGTAAGACCCCAGCGGATGACTTTGATCGACTATGCCATTGTGTAAAGGGTGGAATGTCCAAGTACCGTTAACACGGTTTATTCAGGATCTAGCCTCGCGGGGAGGTTTGGATGGTGTGGCTCATGTAGGAGCATTGGGGGAGTTTCTGCCTTGAAGGATTGAGTTGGCGTCTCATCTTGCCAAACTCTTTAGTACAACCACTCGACATTCTATGGAGCAACAACTGAGCCCTAGCTAGAATGGATAGTCTTGTAGTTGTCTGCGGTGTTGGTATGGCAAGAGGCTAAGGATTGGGGGCTTGGGTCTTGTGTTTGCTAGCACTAGGTGACAAAGCTATCCGGATCCTCCTAAAGCACTACTTGGTGATGACAGGAAGGCATGGACTTAGTTTGGAATTCGAACGTTTACGGCGGTAAATAGTCATTGAATCCAACTTGTGGGTCATAGCACAACCATTGATCAGAGTATAAACATATCCGGATAGTCCGTTGTCCATTGGTATAGATGGGTTATGGCTTGGTTTCGACCACCAAATGTTTTATAAAATTAGGTGTGGTTAGGAAAGTGTGTGTTGGGAAGCTACGGGGGTGTGGCCCAGTAGCATGGTGGAAGCTTGTGTTGGCTTGAGCCACGACGGACCTGCGAGTCTAGTGGCAACCCCTTTTTGGAATTGTTTTATGAATTAAAAGTAAGAACTAATGAACCCTGCATACAAAATGTTTTCCTGCAAAAATTATCCTGAGCTCCAGATACATCTTGCATGTAGTGATAGTTGACCCCAACTCCTCATGGAGGAAAGTGGGCTTGCGGAGTATGTCTCGTACTCACCCTTGCTTTGTTGTTGGTTTACAGAGAAGACAAAGTTATCATGATCGTGGGCGAGTAAGGGTTACGACCTATCCCCAACTAGTGTTGTGGGGAAGCTTGGGTCTATGTTTAAGTTCCGTTGCTGTTGTTTGTTCGGTTTGTGCCCTATTTGGTCTGTCCCGTTAGGGCGGATCTGTACTACTATGATGTAAAAATGTGGTTATCATAGCCCTAGGAATGATAATAAAGCGCATTTTAGTCCCGCTTATGGATGTAGGGCGCTTCACTTGAGCTGTAGCTTACCTCTCTCTTGCTCTTGCCCTTCTCCGTCTTCTTCTTTTCACCATGAATTGTGAGTGCAAGTGACTTGGATGAAGAGGTATCTTGGCCAATCTTGTGATAGTTCCCAAAAGAAGTGATCTTGCCAAGAACCTTGGTGGGCGTCATGGTGCTCATATTTTGGTTGAGAAGATAAGTGATGATGCTTGCATATTTTTCACTTGCACTTCAACAATCTTCCTTGGGATGTTAGCATTGCTTAGCTTGGTTTCACCTATTGAATTGAACCCATTCACAATAACATTTAAGCGTGAGTACATGTCATTAGCCAATTTATGAGGAGGCATAGTAAAAGAATTTAAAGCACTTCTAATTAAGCCAAGCTTTTGCTCCTTAACGTCACTTGTGCCGTCATGGGGTGCTTGAAGCATTTGCCATATCTCATGAGCCCTCGAGAGGCTATATACTCTATTGAACACTTCAATGCTCGAAGACCCAAACAAAGCATTGCGAGCAATGGCATTGAATTGCAACTCTTTCTCATCGGCTTTTGTCGGGTTTTCCGGCCGAGAGAGGAGTTTTGTTCCTTACTTAATCACTCTCCAAACATCCAACCCTACGGCCTCTAGATAACTAGCCATTCTAACATGCCAATAGGGGTGGTTTGTGCCATTAAAGTGAGGAGCGCTACCGGTACTCATCCTCCCATTCTAAGATGTCTCAAGTACTCAATCTGACGGTGAAGCTAAAAGTCCAAAACTGAGTTGTGAGCTCTAATGACAATAGAATAGACTTGATTGAGCAGCCCAACTCTAATACCAATTAAAGATTTGACCGATGCCTAAGAAGAGGAGGTGAATTTGGATTTCTAAAACTAAGGCTCTCTAAAACTACAACTACTCAATAGAACCTATGCAAGATAAAACTAGATATATGCACTAAGGTTTTTCTAAGTGTTGCTAACTCCACCGTGGCTTAGTCTTACAACCTAGCTCTGCATAGAAACTAACCTATCAAGCTAGTCTAGGAAAGTAAGCACACAATTGCAAGAAAGTAAAAGCAGAAGCTAAAGCGATGGGTAGAGTGAATGCAAACTCCTGGTGACAATGGCGACGATAGCACAAGTTGGAGACACGGAAGCTTTTTACTGAAGTATTGGGAAGACTCACAACTCTTCCCCTACTCTCATTTGGTGCCCCTCGTAAGGCTTTGCTCTCTCGAAGTTCGCGCAAGGACTCCGACCTTAATCCTCGCAGGGAAGGAGGTTGGCAAATTGACCTTCGCAAAGGTCAAGCAACCCAATCAGGTAACTCTGGATATCCCCGATACACACCCATGCAAGCCCTATTAACACATAGTCCACGCAAGGACTACAACCTTGCCCTCGCAAGGGTAGAGGATGGCAAGATCGATGGGGTCTTTCGCGGTCCTTCTCACGGACGCTCTCCGCATCTCCACTAGGTGAGCTTTTGGCCAAAATGCCAAGGGCCTTCCTCCCTCTCACAAGAAAGATGGTGGCTACTCCGCAACTCGGAGGGTCTCACAAGACTTACAAGCCTACTCCGCAACTCGGAGGGTATCACAAGATTTACAAGCCCCCTTACAATTCTTCATGCGCGAAAGCACCGATTATCTACAGCAAGGCTAACAAAACTCACTACAACACTTAGTCGCAACCAAGAGCTATATGCGCTAACAAGGCCTAAGAACGAGCTCGCAAGCATTGGCTATGCCTAAATATGATCTCTATGCTCTTGTGATGGATTGGGCTCTCATTGTGTCTCAATAGTAGAATGAACTCAGAAACCACCAACCACAGTGTGGAGGCTACGAAAGGGGGTATTTATAGACCAACCTCAAAACTAGTCGTTGGGTATGAGCTGCTCTATGCAGACTGCAACCATCAGACTATCCGATGGTGGACCATAGGATCGTCCGATGCATACACCCAACAAGCCATTGGAGTCGACTCTTGGAATCTTCATTTGACCATTGTGAACACCGGACCATCCGATGGTGGACTATCGAACCATCTGATGCATGCAATAGCTCGTGGTCTTGGTTTGTTGAGCCTTATGTCTAGAATGTCCGATCAGACCGTCCGATGACTTCAAAGCGCCAGGACTTGGTCTTCTTCTTCTCCACTGCCTAGAATGTCTGATGATTCCATCGGACCGTCCGATGGTGGACCATCGGACCATTCGATGCGTGAAATTTGCATTGGGTCTTGAATCTTCAACTTGAGGCTTCTTCTTCTCTCTGGACCATTCGATGGGGGCTCCAATGGACCCCTTCCGATGGTGCAAAAATCTGACCCGTTGACCGGTCAGTGGGACGTTGTGTTGTGGATCACACTTGCATATTGATGGACTCTTGGGTCTTTTCTTGTGCTTTTTAAGCCCTCCTTTGAGATATTTGTACCACAAGCCCTTCTCTTACATGCTGGAACTTATACAAATGGACTTGAATCACATTAGGGAACTAAGCACAAGGTTTAGGGTCCATTTTTCTTACAATAACCTTCCATACTTTTATATGATTTGTAGAAATCTTGCTTGGATCTCAAACACTATATGTCTATACATAAGAAAAAAGGACAACATTAAAGGATACTACACAACAAAAGAAAGCAAACAAGCTACATTGACGTACATTTATGATTCCTTTATAATAAAATATCTAGTTTTTATCATTTACTCTATCTGTTTCTTCTTTCACTTTTTGGTAACCTTCCATACTTTATATATGATTTATAGAAATCTTGCTTGGATCTTAAATATAATATGTCTATACAAAAGGAAAAAGAACTAGTACACAACAAAAGAAAGCAAACAAGCTACTATATGAGTTATTAAGCTGGGCTTGGGTTGTTGGCTGGTTGCACACTCGTAGCCACATTAGGTTAAGAAGGTGCAACGGGCCAACATACTATAGGGTTCACTATAGTGGTTGCCTCATTTTGAGAGAAATCTGGTATTGTTTTGGCACTGTAGACAGAGTGGAATTTGAATTTGAGGAATGAGATGTGTATTCTACTGGAGATAGCCTAGGAACATAAGATAGGGTGTTTGGTTGACGGTAGGAGTACATGTTGTATGAGAGAAAATACAATTATACTTCATATTATGAAATTCTAATAGCCTATAATTTATCTTATTGAACATTAATATACATTAATATACTTTAAAATAAATCAAAACAAAACACGCATTTATTATGCATTACCTAAACATTAATACATCATTACCAAACTAATAGCTCACTGATTTGTAACGGCTCATGAGGGGGAATCTCCTTCGAGCCTATGGAGTGGGCAAGGATGGAAGGAGGGCCCATGCTCTATGATCCCATAGCAACTAGGCCCGTGTAATTCCCCTCAAAGAAAAAAAAAACTAGGCCCGTGTAATCGGATGGCAGTCCCCCCGTCCCCAATGCCAGCTTGGCCCAGTGGCCCACCGCCCACTGCGGCCCAGAGGCAGCTACAGTGGCACGAAAGCCGCCTCCGCCTCCGTCGCCGTCGCCGGCCGCGTCGGGTGATTTCGCCGTCGCCACCTCCTTGGCTCCTTCTGCTCGGCTTCGCCTCCCCGCTTTCTATTTGAAAATCGCGACCCGCCTCCTCCTCAACCACCAGCGCGGCGGTGTTTCGTCGAACACCCGGTGAGCCCCCCTCCGCCACCCTCCCTCCCGCGGACGCACGATCGCGCGCCTCGGCTCCGTGCGGTTTGCCCCTTGGTTGCTTACGCCGCGCAACTGTTGCGCGATGCTATCGTCGGGACGGCCGGACGGGTTCCTCAGGGATCGGGGAAACTGTGAGTCGTGTTTCGCATTGTTGGAAAGTACTGGTATGCGGTCATGGCACGCTTCCAGGATAGATTGAAGCGCAAACCCGCGAAATTGTGCGGAGGGGATTGGGAATTGTGGTTAGCTACATTCAGTTCAGCCCGTCTGTAGTTCATTTTGGTCGGCCACTGCTTGTCATTGACTGGTTGGCAAAGCCTGTCAAAAAACAAAAGCCAAAGTAGAGTCTTGGATTCGGGGCCAAGCACCAGGCAGTTACTATTTAGCGATGTTCCAGCGTTTGGTGTCTCTACAGCCGTACACCTTCCATTCTTCCTTGCATGGGAGCAATGGTTCTGAGGCAAAGGCGGTGCCATCCTTCTGAAACTGCATCATGTCTATGCTTCCATATATGTCAGCAACAGACCAACAGTAGAAGGAAGACTATGGTAATCAACCAGAGCATGCTTACCGTGTGTATCAGTCATCAGACTCTCTTCAACGTTGACGACCCTCCAGAATTGATGCCATTGTCGAGTTTTAAGCTCTCCCATTTACAGTGGTGACACTTACCTTCATATGACCTGGCCACTTTTAGCTCTTAGGTCTGACTGTCAGGTATATTCGCATTTTTCCAATGTGCTTTTCCTAGCTCTTAGGTCTGACTGTCAGGTGTACTCGCATTTTTTCCAATGTGCTTTTCCTGGCAACTATTATACAAATGGCATTCCACAACCATTTCACTATAACGACTGCAAATGCTAGTGCAAGAGTTCGACATTGTTATCAATATCCTAAGTGGGTGCAATTATTGTTTTTCCTTGAGTTAGATCATATGCAGGCACAGGCAATGAAATGACAGACTTCTTTTTTTTGGGTCTTCATCTGTCTAGATAAGCCACTATGGAACACATTTCAAAACTGTTCATGACATATAGCTGTCAGCAAGCATGATCACAAATATTTCTTTTATGTTTATTACCCCTTTTAGCTGCTGCTGGAAAGGATAAGGTGAATCAGACCTTCCATTGGCCAGTTGAATATTGCCAATCACCAATAGTAGTTATGGCCCCGGGAAACCTTTTTGGTAACCAATCAATTTTAGGTTTCTTTGACAAGGACTGCTTTTGGCCAATTGATGTCATGTTCCAGAAGCAATACTACTTCCTTTATGATGCATTGTCGTGCATAGTAAAAAACAAAAAAAATTCTGTTTTCGTGCTAAGCTTACATACAGTGTGGTCAAAGAAAATATGCATTTAAAAGTAGGTTCAGTCTGATTTATTGATATTGCACTGGTTTTAAGTTCAGCAGGACTTTTTCTTGATCTGGGTGTACTTTCTTTATTGGCTATGGTATATTATTTAGAAGCATATGGCTTAGGATTTTCCTAGAAGTTTTGTGGGAATGGTTGCACAACAAGGGTGGGAAAACTTAAAATAAGCTCATTCCCAATTTTTTCTAGAATAATATGCTTTGATGAATCCTTAATGAAAAAATAGCCAATCGAATCTGTAGAAAAATTACTTTGTTGTTAATATGATTATAGTGGGATTGACTGGATAATTTGATCCCTTTTCGGTTTACTAATTTTAATTTGTAAAAAAATAATGTGGGGATGATTCTACTTTTTCTTTGATGCTAGTGTTGGTGTGTCAGATACAGACATTTTCTCTCACTTTCAGATGATAATCTTAGTTTGAAAATCTACAAAGGTGACTTTTGTTAGTTTTATAACTTACATAAGTGTGCCACAGCTTGCAATGGTGAAATTCTAATTATCTAGGAGTATTAAGGTGGAGTTCCTAGATTGGTTTGGACGAGCAATAAGCCATACTTTATCACACTCCTTTTGAGAGAACAACCATATCAAAGTAACTTCTGTAGTGGGGACAGACATAATCAGAATGTACAAACTTTAACTATATTTATCAGGTTTGAAGAAATAATTGAGACCCTTTCAACCCCAAACATAAGTTTCAGGTTTGTCGGATTGATTGTGTGGTCACATCCTGCTAATAGGCAGTATGCTTGATACATCTTTATGGTACTTCTTGTGCTGTTACTTCCTGGTTAACTTGTATTTGACTCTTAATATTGAAAATGTTCTTACCTTTGAAATTTATAGATCAATTTGGCGCCTTTTTAGATGCTATTTTACTCTATCATCTTTTGTCTCTCTTTCTCATCATGTGTCTCTAGTCGCTTTTTTCTCGCTCGAACACACAGGAGAGCTGTGTATATTTGTATTAAAAGAGAGGATAAGTACACTAAGCTTCCTTACTCCGCTAGGAGAAAAGGAAGGTTGCAAGGCGTTCCTTTAGTTGGTGATCCTAAACAAGTGTCTCTAGTTGCTACCCATTTATGTTAGTTCTTGATACTCAGTCTTTATGTCTTATATAGCTGTTCTGTCAGAATGTAACCCATGCTTCTGTAAATGCTTCATGAGCATATTTTACTTTTGGTAAAATTGCATATTTCTTTTCCATATACTAGGACGTTTCTCATTATACTTGCTTTAATCCCTTCAGTAAGCCTGATTGTGTATATCCTGGCTTCAGAGTCTCTGCACGGTTTTCTGGTCGAATTGTCTCTTATGCTACTGGATTCACAAATCAATCTCGCAAGTTTTCAATATTGATCACATGGAAAATATAAGTGAAAATGCTGTAGAATGCCTTAATGTACTTTACTTAGGCAAATGACACTTCAGCAAGAAAAAACATCAATATTCATAACTATATATTAGTACTTGTCGAATGTTGACTCTTTAGCATGAATGTAACATATTTTCCTTGTTAAATATGACTCATACAGTTCTGTGTATGCAGGAGAATTGAGATATATTTTAGATGTCAGCTACTCAGCTTTGTTTGTTCCTCAGCTTTTTGTACCATCATCAATTAATACAGTTCTCAGCATGTACCCCACTTGTCAGTGCTCAGTTGACCATTCTACGTTGCACAGTATCTTTGTGGTGTAACAACAGATGGAGCTGATATGACCATCAAATGATTGCTTCCAGAGAGCATAAAAGATGGCACACGATAAGGTAATTCTTCTCTATTTTCTTGCTAAAAGTTCTCCGGGGCCCGGGGCCCGGGGCCGGAGCATCACCAGTTCACCACTACAATCGAGTACGCTCTACACTGCGTTCGTTGTGCTTCGTAGGTTGCAAAAGAACCTTAGGCTATTGTACTGTACCAACAGATGTTCCACAGACATGACAATACATACAGTCATGAGGACCAAGGTAGTGATGCCTTCTGAAATATTCCCTGCCCTGGGGCTAGGATGGCCAATGGGTCATATGCATTTTTCCTTTGCTGAAATGTCTCCCACCTTGCCCCAAAGTGGGCCTTCCACTCCTGTTCAGTGTTGTAGTTTGGCAGATATTGCTTCACCCCAATACCTGCCTTGTAAGAGAACTCTATTATCTGCCTGTGGAGGTTCAATGTATGTTCAACACTGTGGGGGCCTGACAAAGATGGTGCTGAGGATAGGAATCCCACTAGGTAGAAAACTTCCTCATCTGGTATGACTACTGATGTTCTGTTGTCCCATCTGCATGAAATGGAAATAGCCAGTCAATCAAAGGATGGAAGGTGCATCACCATGAACATACTCTTTTTTGTTTAAAAATGAACTAACCGGTGACAAACATTTGAGAATGGAGGTAGTATTAATCTAATTACCTGCATTTTTTATCAGCAGCTAATTACCTGAATCTGTTTACTGGGTAGAACAATATAGGGCCATTGTTGCAGTCCTCCAGGATATTCCCGAATACCTCCCTTGCGAATGTGTGGATTGAACTTTTTGGAATCATGAGATTTAGCCATGGGTGTGGGACTTCCCACATCCCCTTAGCTCTCAGTTTGGCCTCAGAGGCGTGCACCCTATCCAGGAACTCGATGTAGGTGACATCTGTGTGGAATAGGGACAGAGGTATATATCTAAGTTGGTACAGTAGGTTGTTGACCTCCTGCAGACATGTATGCACACATAAATTCGATCACTTTCAACTTCATTTGTTATTAGTCACAAGTCACTCTCAACTTTTATGTTATGCGAATTGGTTGCTCACCTGTTCCATGTTGTCCGCCTCTTCAGGGTTGTAGTTCTTCGTCATCTCGAGGCAGAAGAGCACTCTTCCATCTGTTTCGAACTGGCTAGCCCACAATGGATCATGTGGGTTAAACGATGATCTCCAACTGTTCAGGACACCTGTCCTGTTGATGATGACGAGGCCCTCTATGTAATCAAAGGTCCTCTCTGCTGAAATAAGCATCTCCTGATCCTCTGTGAAGCTCGTGAATTCTGAGTACAGAACTCTAATCCACCTCACCTATTGCATATCAAATCATTAGCGAATGGCTACTAAAGTTTCTAGCACTAAATTGGTGTAAATGAACTGTTTTGGTGTACCATCCTTGGAGCAGGCTCAAGGGAAATCCTCGCTCTAGTGATGATGCCGAACTGACCGAGGCCACCAAGAACAGCATGGAAGAGATCAGAGTTCTGCTCAAGGGAGCAAGTGACGATGTCTCCTCTTCCTGCATATGACAGTCATGATATTAAATTCGGATAATAAAACCCATCTGTTGCTTTGAAAAATTTTAAATCATCATATTGTCAAGGTTTGCCTCATACCTGTTACAATCTCCAGCTCGTTGACATTGCTGATCTGTGGGCCATGTCGGAAAGTCTGCCCACTGACCCCAGCATTAGACAGTGTGCCTCCAACTGTGAGATGGAGATAATCAGTCCATGACTTTGGTGCCAGACCATACTTCAACGTTTCATGCAGGACATTTATCCAGAGTTCTCCTCCTGAGGCATCAATGTATGGCGATGCACCAGAGTGCACCTTCATCCTGGCAGTCCGGAGGGATTCCATTTTGATGACAATCCCTCCAGCAGCCTGGCACTGCCCTCGGAGTGAGTGTCCATGCCCACGGGCTGCCACGGTGAGCATGGAGTGTTCGCCCCTTGAGAAAACATGCCTCACTGTAGTGGCAATGTCATCTACTGAGCATGGATGAAGCACAGCAGCTGGCATGAAGCTAGAGAGATTGCCAAAGTCCCAGGCAGCGGTTGACACATCGTCGAAGCTGAAATGGCCATCTAGGGGTAGTTTACAGAGGGATGCAAGCACATCTTGGTCAGGCACGTGCGTGGTGGTGACTCCACCAACGGCAAATAAAAGAAAAAGCTTCAGGTACTGAAGAACTGATGGTTTCATGGCTCATCTACAGCTCAAGAACCAATTGTTTTGGCAGTTTAAGTTCTGAGGATAGAGATGAAAGGTGTAGTGAGATAGTGTGGTTCAGTGCAGGAGCAGAAGGATGGGCATGGAGATGGAGGGAGGGAAGGAGATTTAAAGGAGCATTTGCATGTTGACTGGTGTAGGAGGTGGTGTTGTCAAACCGTATCTTGGGAACTGTTTGGTAGACTGGGATCAGTATGAAAACAGGATTGGCTACAAAATATGGATGCAGACATATTGCACTGGTGCAAATGTTCCTTTCTAGAGTCTGTTGCCTCGGTTTCAAGCGTGGCATAAAACATGTGTCAGTCAATGAATGGAGGCAGGCGGAAGAGATGCAGTCCACTCGTTAGACTCAGTCTATCATGCTTCATATCATTCACTACACCATGCCCAGGAGAACAGTGACAAAGCAAGGATCGTGCAGTGACAGAGATGGATTTTGAACTTTATTATGTGATGGATATCTCAAGCAGGGTTGAACCTCTCACTGAGCCTGGTAACATACCGGTTATCAAGTGGCGGACCTGATTTCTGCCTAGCAGGCCCCCTTGATTCTTCAAATTCAATTTCATGTGCCGAATTTCTTGTCAGTCTTCAGCAGGATCAGCTTGCAGATGTGCTATATTTGTGCATTTGGATTTGTAAGTGGCAAACATCCTCTTGGGCATATCTGATAAGTTTCTTTCAGGATGCTTGTACAGACACTGCATGCATATCTATCTTTGCAGACATACACGTCTGTAAGAATAATTCTGTCTAGACAATTTTAGGAATGTTGATACATTGCTAACAGAAAAATTCCTTACAGACACTGCATGCATATCTATCTTTGCAGACATACACGTCTGTAAGAATAATTCTGTCTAGACAATTTTAGGAATGTTGATACATTGCTAACAGAAAAATTCCTTTACAATATCTGTTCTTAGCTCAATCGTATCGACATGGAATGCCTAAGGATTCTTTTCGTTTGTATGACCTAAAGCTTGATAATGCAGAATCCCTTTGCATGCATGGTGTCGATTGCTGCCCTAGCTATTTAACCTGTTATTCTTTCCAAGGTTTCTCCGGAACAAAAATCATGTTCTTTTAGATCATCCTTGTTCCAAGTTGTCCTTAGAGTTTATCTAAGAGATTCTTGTATCCTCATGACCTCATTGTTTGTAGTATCTGATCCTATATGTTCGAAGGCAACACAAGCAAATGTGTACAGCAAACTGGATATTCTATCAACTAACACATCTTCTCTTTACACGTATGGAAACAAAGACCAGTTGTACTTTGTGACGGTGATTAGAGAAGAGGCGACCGGCAAGTATTTACTTTTTCTCGGGATAAATTTTGTCTAGCTTCGGTGTACGATGCCCCGGTGAATAATCTGATTCTAATATGTCTGGCCATGTATCCTGTAAGTCTTTTTGCCAATATTATTGGCAGTTAGCCATACGACTTGTCATTTTTTTTGTCTTCCAAGCATGCTTTTGCATATATTAAAAGTTTCGTGCACCAGTATTTAGGACTGAATGAAAAATTTCTGATGTGCTAAAGGACTGAAGCTATACTGCGCGCCTAAGCATCTCGGTTCAATCTAGTGTGAACTTTCTGTAACTACTTTGAAGGAAAATACACTCATGATCAAGTATTTTCAAATTGCCCGATGAATGGACATATCAGATCCACATCAGAGTATAGTGAACAGGCCATGCAAACGAATCGAGACCCATTCGAACCATCTTGAAACCCAAACAAAGTTTAGGGACTGGTGTAGAAGAGTTCAGGGGATTAGAATGACACAAACATACAAGAAGTTTAGAAACCGGTAGTGCATTTTACTCTACCAAAGAATATCACATCAATCTTTGGTAATTATGCCATAAAAATCTCACTAAGTCCTAGTTTGGGTACTCTTGGATTGAAGTGTTTTTGGAGTGGTTTGAGAAGATTGAAATGTGCTTAAATCCACAATAGATCAAAAACCCCTCTCAATCCAATCTCCCTCAATCTAACAGTGCTCAAACTAGGTCTAAGAATTAATGGGCTAAGTTACCTTAAGACTTCGAAGCTTCTCTCTATTTAAGGGCACGTTGGCTTTGTGCATGCTATAAGCATTTTGACCATTTTCTTCACCCTCACAGACGAATGAACTCATTCCTAACATGGGAATAATTGAAGGCAACAAAGTCTTTTCATCTAAATTCCTTTATCCATGCACGCAAATCTAGGATGATCTATAATTGTAAGCAGATGTACTCCTATTACCATATCATTATCAAGGAATGACTTCGTGTAGTGGGCTTTCCTTTTCTATGCTCTATCTTGACAGCAAATGTCCAAAGCGACCAATATCTTTATGAGGAAAACGAAAGGTAATTTTTATGGCCGAAGTTATCTGAAATTTTTTTCTTGGAATATATAAGCAGTTGAAATGTTTTCTTCACTGGAAAAGGACGGGCTTGCTTTATCATTTTTTGCTTCCACTTATCAACTAATGTGGAAACTTCTATTTCCGTTGCTACTCTCCATGCAGATAGATGAATCAGGGTCATTTCGGTCTTTCCACCTTTTGATTATCAGGGATTTTATGGGGACCAGGGAGAGTGATTATTTGGACCAAAGTGATTATATAGGATAAATTTTATGGGAAACTGATTATGTTTTAAAAATAAATCAGAAAAAGCTAGTTTTTCCAGCTTACAAACTCTTAGTTCACTTTACCTGGAAAAAAAAATTAAAAATCTTAGTTCACTTTGAACAATCACTTCACAGCTCACAACATTCACTCTGGAAATGATTCTACGCAGAATTCGATATGCATGTAAGCTGGTCCTAGAGCTCTAAGAAACAAACATAACCTTAATATGCATTTAATTTTTTGTACTAGCCCAAGCAAATTAATGATTCCTTTGGAGTTATGAATAGTTCTAGGATGTTATACAGGCCCTTAAAAGGTATATATAATTCTAGGATGTTGTTAATCCTAGGGGGGGGGGGAGCAAAGTAGTAGGAAGTAAACATATATTGAAATCGGTATGGTTCTTTTTCTTAAAAACGGGAAAAGAATTGGATGCCTCCGTTTCCACATGCATGGTAGGTTGACTCGAGAGGCCATCGGGATGTAGATTAGATTCCCTAAATCCACGGCATGCGTCACCTTCGCATTTCACAAAGGTGACATTGATCTGCATCTACATGCTTGTCAGGAGCTGTCCCTTCGCTGTTCTGGTCCGCGCTGTCGATTGGCAGGAGGCTCGATCCAGCTCCAGGAGTCCCCTACACACTACTACAAGATCAGCGATATCAGTGGGTGGGGCCCACCATTGCCAATATTAGTGGATGGCAGTTGGGCAGGTTGGCTACACATACACGTACTCCTCCCTTTGGTGTCAATTAATGGCTACTTTTAGTATGCTGCTGCATTTGACATCCAATAACCACTTCTTTTTCATCTGCTGCTTTGCTTCGAATTAATACTTTCAGATGAGCTATCGGGAGATGTCTCCTTGTCGAGCTCCTTTAACAAACCCTGCAATCTCAGGGTAAACTGGCCCAAAATGGATATATAGCTGGTATGCTTCAACTTCCAGAGGTCTATCTGACACGGTTATATTATTTAATAAGCCAATTATGTCACCTTTGATGGTAGGAATTACATAAGATTTTACGTGAGAATTGTGCTTACTTTAAAGTTTACGGGAAACTACCTTTTTACAAATGTCTTGTTTCTAGCTTTACAGTCTTTAGCCGTTTAACTTTCCTTTAGTTCCAGTTACCATTACCACTGCACTTTTAAATCATTTCCATTATGAGAATCTTAGAGACAAATCTGGGTTACAACTTCACTGAGGACTTGTTTACATGGTGTGGATTTTTTAGTCCTAACAGTATTTTTCTAAAAGGTTTACAGATTTTGTCGAGGTTGGATGACGCCGATAAATAGAGCGTTAAGAGAGAAAAATCTGAGCAGATCCCATATCTTGCTGTTCCTCTTTAAAAATAGAAAAACAAATTAATTCTATTGTTAAATTATCTTTGTTTTTAAATATGTGTGTGCGTATGCATGCCCCCATGCGCACTGTAAAGCAGTTTCTACCATCATATCAGGATAAGGTTCTCTAGTCCTAAACTTGACACGGTGCTCATATTTTAGTTACTAGAAAAACTGTCCGTGCGTTGCACTAGCGTGACGTTATGAATATATATTTTGGGTATCTTTTAGTTGTTTTTAAAGGATATATATTTGGAATGTCTATACGTTTTATTTGCAATTCATACGTGGGAGGTATTTGGTTCTGCACAGATTCTAGAAATTCAGATAGCGCACACTGTTGCACAAAACCGTGAAATATGAGCAACATTAGGCTTCATGGCAGGATTCTAGCATCCGATTCTGAAATCTCGGTGAACCAAACGCTGCCTTAGAATAGGACCAAGTTATATACGATATGAACGCTTTGCTACTCCGTACCATATCACTTATCACTGTAACGACTACTCTTTCCGCCTCTTGAGATGCACGCACAGCCCGCCCGTCATCTTCATGGTCACCGTTATCTCGTAAGCTGGAGGTGTCCCCATGCTGGTCACAGGCGCCACCACTTCCACTCCAAACCTCCGGAGCACGGCCACGACAACCGTCTTCATCTGCACGTACGCCATCTCCTTCCCGAGGCACACCCGTGGGCCGGCATGGAACACCGGCTACCGCGCCGCGTCGATGGGCACGAACTCGCCGCCCTCGCCGAGCCACCGTTCCGGCACGAACTCCATGCAGTCCTTACCCCACAGCTTCTCCATCTGCGCCATCGCGTACGCCGAGTAGTTGCCGTAACAGCCCGTCCGCACCATTGCTCCACTCGGCAGCACGTCGTCGCGCATTGCGACCCGGCCATTGAACGGCACCGGCGGGTACAGCCGCATGGCCTCGGTGATCGCTGCGTGCAGGTAGTGTATCGCCTTCGTGTCACCGTCGCCCTCGCTGCCCAACGCGGCCTCCCCGTGGGCCCGGCGCTCACACCACGAGTGCACGGCAAGCAGCCAGAAGAACCAGGTTAGGGCCGACGACGTTGTGTCCTTCCCGGCGAGCACGAAGGTCACGACCACTCCCCGCAGGAACCGGCGCTTGGCCGCGGGCGAGGGGAACATGGCGGCGAGCTCGCTACTGCCGCCCTCCTCGTCCATGGCCTCCATGAACCGCGACAGCAGGTCTGCACACCCGTCGTCGAGGCCGCCGCAACTCCTCTGACGTGCCTCCTTCGACTCAACGACGGACATGGCGTAGTCGTCGATGACACCGATAGCCTCCCCCGGCGCGACCTGCCGACGTCGAGGAGCTTGGTGAGCCACCGCACCCACGTGGCCGGCGTGAGCACATGCCTGAAGGAGATCTCGAGGGCCTCGTCGAACGCGGCGAAGAGCCTGTCGCGCATGTGCGGCTCGGCGAGTGGCGAGGCACAGGAGAGCTGATCCCTATCTCTTCTAGACATTGGAGGCAGAAGTCTTGATTTCGTCAGGCTAATCTTAGCGGAGGATTGGATATTGGCATATTACGCCACAATTCCGACAGCCCCCGCGCTGTGCTTCGGCTCAACGTCATGGCCTAGATGCTCGTTCTTATGTTCCTCGCCTGGGGCTAGGAGCATAGCGTGGCCGTATCGAACTCCGGCGTCTTGCCCCGACGTATCAGGCTATCAGTAGGGTGAGACAGAGTCATGGCGTCCTGAGAACGAGTCGGAGAAGAACTGCAGAAAATACATATACGAATATTTTTTGGGCGACAGACGGAAAAACGGGCAGAAATTATTAGGTAAGGATTCGGATGATTCGGTCCCACCCGTCACGTTTGTGAGATGTCGGACCAAAAATCCTTATTTGCTTTAATATTAGATAGAGATTTAAAAAAACTAGCGACTGTATATCTTTCTTTTTCTACTAAAGGTAATTTGTGTGCATGGGTGTATTCATATGGCATGTCTCATATACTGATATGCATGTATGTGGAGTGCTAACATTGTAATGTTTCGCAAAAGGAAAATGCTGAAGTTGTAGTATATATACTCCACTGGATGCTCTATTCATTATTCACAAAGTTATCCTTAAATTAGAGCTTACATCTTAAACATTGAACCGATGGTTATTAAGTCATACATATCCAACATCTAAAAATGCAAGTCATGGCAGCAATGATCGTATGAGTTACTATTAAATTAGCATGTGTGACTTGCACCTACTAAGTTCACATAATTTAAACAGCTTAACATCATAATGCTCTGGGTGATTAAACCATCGAATGTAACACAGAAAAATCAGTTAGTAGAAAGACCAGGTAACTATTTTCCGGCCGGAAAGTCCGAAAAACCGGTAAAATTTTCCGTTTCAGTACGGGATCAACTTTCCGGTCCGGAAAATGATATAGTCCAGTTCCAAATTAAAAAAAATGATCGTCAAACTTTGATAAAAATGAATTTTAGAATAGTAAAAACAAAATTGTAATCCCTGGAAAGGACACGACTACCCGACGGACTGAAGGAGGGGTATTTTTACGCTCAATATAGGAAGCAGGAGTTGCAAGGGAAAAGTCGATGACGAGCATGCTTCGGCTGTACGGAGAGGGCCCAACAGCGAGTACGGAGGCCGCGGGAGAGCTTGCCGACTGGCCCTGCTCTAGAATTTCATGAAAGTGGACTGGAATGGCCCACACGTCACGCGTGCCTCTTGAAATTTCTTCCGCTCTGGGCCCATGCCTCCTAGGGCCCACACTTTCACGTGGGCCGCTTGGAATTTCTTCGCAGCGCTATCCGCAACTTTTGGGAAATTCCAAAAGTCTGAAGAGACTGACTGGTACGGAGAAATTTTGTCCACCACGGTCAGATCACTCAGTCATAGTAAATCAAGCAAATTCAATCGGCATAAGATAAAAATTATTCATCAGGAGCCCCTTTTTTCAGGAAAGGATCTTATGGTTGCCTTTCTAGGCGATGCACGTGTAGAGTTTATTTAGACCATTTCATGGTATTACACATATTAATCGCTTTGTACTTTATTGATAAAAATAAACACATCAACATATGCTTGTGCAAAGTGAAAACCCAAAAATAATTTTATTTAACATGATAAATTACGAAAATTAACAATCAAAACTAAATATCAAACCATCGGCTACTATTATCACATTTGTCAGTTTTTTGAATCACATGGCAACTTACTATTTACAATACAAAATTCAAATAATAAATGGTATACTAATACATAATTAGGTAGAGTTAATAACTCCCTATCGTATTTCACATGCAGTGGAAAATGGTTTTACTATGTAATCACCATTTAATCCCTATCCTACATGGTATAATGTAGAATAACATTTACATGCCATGTAGATGAGGGTGCGTTCGGCCGCAGGATAGCAAGGGACGGGACGGGTGGGACAGTCACATCGCATTTCTAATTCTGGGGACGGGTCCATCCCATTTGATCTATGTTTGATTGGGGGATAAGACTAATGTGATCGGAGGCATATGACACGTGGGTCTTGTCCGTCAACCACCTCTGGCAAAGGGCCACCCTTCAGCAGTTGAAACGGCCCACTTCCTCAAGGGGGCTAAAAATGTGCTTTATTACGGAGCCTGGTAATCACATTTTTACATCAGATGATTACACAACTGCCCTAAGGGGCTCGACAACAGAAGAGGGCCTGCAACACGCGCCCAAAACAAACGCAGCAGAAAAACAAAAAACGGGGCACATCCTCACAAGACACGGTTCGAAAGCAGGCCGTAAGCCTCAGTCGATCACGAGTACGATGATCTCCTCTGCTTCTTCGCTAAAAAACCAACAACAAAGTAAGGGTGAGTATTTTTGTAATCTGCAAGCCCACCTTCTTCCATTAAGAGTTGGGGTTACCTACCATTACATGCAGGGTATATCTAGAGCTTTGGAGTACTTCGCAGAAAAATAGTTTGTATGTAGGGTTCGAGTATTTTAAATTTAATGCGGAATATACTTTTCTCAGAAAGGGCGCCAACAGGCCTGTTAGCCCATCATGGCTCATGGCCTTCTGCCATCAGATTTACAACACTACCACTGGGCCTAGCCCATCATGGTTTTTTGAACACATTTTGGTTTTTGAAACACTAGTCGTGAAACCAAGCCATAGCCTTGTAGACAGAAATCTGACCATTCGAATAGATTTAAACTCTGATCAGATGTGCACACTTTACCCACATGTTTAGGCACAGCAAGCCCCCCATCGGGAGCACCCATACCGCACAGAGTCCTTGCCTACACGTTCCCCTTAGATCGACTAGCCATATGGGCACTGAGGCAGCCCCGTTGCACCGATGCCCCGCGGCACTCCGCAACACCTTCCCCATCCCCGGTGTTCCATGGCATACCAGCACACCGGTCGGTCGTCCAGGATGGGCGGTTTCATATGCGGTTCAGACTAGGTGTTTCCCAAGCAACACCACGTGGTCATGCTTGGAGAGTTACGCAAGATGAAACACCAACTCAGTCCTTACAGATAGGGCAATACTCCCATTTCTTTTCCTTGCTCGACTCTGCGAGTACCCTCATCTTCGGCCTCCTCCACGAAGGTTGGTCCTTGGGAGGCCGCAAATACGGCGCTCCGGTGTATCCTACGCATACAAACAAGGAACAACACGCAAAACGAGGTATATGAGCCCAACTGGTTTGGAGCTAGAGTTTGGATTTTAGGGGAAAGAATTCCCGGGATCAGAATCCGGATGAAGGTGATAGGGATTTGTTGACGGCGAGTGGGGTCGTAAGCGTTTGGACATGCTGGCGGTTGCGATAGCATCTATTGTGGAGAGGCCATGGCAGCGGGTATGGTTTGATGAGACGAGGCGATAACGCTGAAGAGGTGACGCTGTAGTGGGAGGGTTCTTTGTGGAACAAGGGGAAAATGGATGAGAGTTGATGTAGGTGAGTATAGCGCAATTTTAGATGAATTTAGAGACTAAAATAACCGAAATCAGAGTTGAAACGGGGAAGATATAAGGATTTTTTATTTTTTGCCACTCTTATAGATGGCAACTCTCCATCTATCATTCTTACGGCCGCCTTTACATATTTGCCACGGGAGAGAGATGATTTTTTACAAATTTGCCATTTCTGCTGACGTGGCACGCCACCGGGGATGTTTTTGCTGACATGGCGTGCCACCAGAGCATGCCAACGTGGCGCTGACCCAATGCCCCTGCTGTCTCTAATGTAGTCTCCCTATGACATGTGGACCCACATGTCATCTTCTTCTTCTACCTCTCTTCGGCCCACAGCAGCTCGCAGCGCCGTTGCCGGCCAAGCGCCCGCCACGGCGCTGCCGGCTAGGCGCCCGCCCGTGGTTGCTCGCTGGGCCACTGCCGGCCAAGCGCCCGCCCGAGACTGCCTCACCGCACCACAGCCGGCCAGGCACCGGTACCACGTCGGCGACATCCTCCGCGTCGCCAGGTTCCACAATGCGGCGCTGCAGTTCCGCTTCGTCCGACGCAAGAACGTGCTCCTCTCCATGGAGTCTGACAAGACGGACAAGACAGAGCTGCAGCGCGCTGTGGACCGCGCGTCTGCGGCGCCGCGGTGGCCGAGTACACCAGCCGCGCCTATTTGTCATTTTACGTGGCAGGCGTGTGCCCATGCCACGTTGGCATGCTCCGGTGGTGCGCCATGTCAGCAAAAGCGTCCACGGTGGCGTGTCACGTTAGCAAAATGGCAAATTTGTAAGAAATTGTCTCTCTCGCATGGCAAATATGTAAAGACGACCATAAGGATGATAAATAGAGAGTTGCCATCCATAAGAGTGGTAAAAAAATTAAATAGCCCAAAGATATGAGATTTTTAGTGGAGAAAGGGTAGATTCAGACTTTTGGAATAGTTTAGGGGTTAGAATCAGACTTTTTTTGTGGCGAACTTGTTGAACTCAGCCCGCTGGAATACAATTTGGGCTGGGGTCGATTCTGGCCCGCGGCGGCCTTTCGGCTCACACGACGTGCAGTGCGCGCATCCTGGCTGGCGGCCAAAGCGGCGCACGTGGCAAGCTGGCCCAGAAGGGTGGCGACAGCGCAGCTTCACGCCGTTGGCGCGGGGCTCGCGTGTTAGTGACCAAGGGAGGGGTAACTGTGTCAAGGGTGAACTAGCAGTTTGGGTGAACCAATTCAAGGTTGGTCCGGCGAGGACGCGCCAGCAGTTCTCGTCGTCGGTGCCGGTTCCGGCGATGTGGTCTCTGGTGGGCGCACCAGGGCGAGGAGGCGGATCCAGTGGTGGTAATGGTGGGTGGGGCGAGTGAACGGAGGTGGGGTGTCCTCAGGCAGCACAGGTGCATGCAGCGGCGACGAGGGAAGGTTGCGCGCTGGTGACGGCAGCAGGAGGGGGATTGGCGGGCGGTGGGGTGATGAGGTGGTGGAGGGTAGTGGCACAACGCTTGTGCCCACCGAAATCAGAGAGGGGGGGGTTGTGTGGGTGGTGAATTTTGAGGCTTTGCACGCCGACGGTGGCCGAGACGCGGCGGGGTGAGCGGGGCTCACCGGGGCTTCTCGTCGAGGAGTTTGCCTGGTGTGTCGGCGTGGAAGGGGATGGCGAAATGGAGGCGCAGCTCGGGGTGGAGCATGGACCTCACCGCCATTTATAGGCCGAGGTGTGATGGCGCGGCTAGCAAGGTGACGCGTGGCGTCGCCTGCACGGTGAGGCGACACAAGGCGGAATAGAGATAGGCATGGGCGTGCGACAAGCGGGCCAGGCGGTGCCATGTCCACGGTAGGGCGGGGCTGGCGTAGCGCGAAGGCGCGACGAGCAGAGCGGGCCCGGGGTCGCGTCGTCGGCGATGGGGAAAGGAAGGAGGGATGGAGAGGGGGAGAGGCTGGGCGATGGGGCCCAGAGATCGGTGAGAGCGGGAGTGAGAGAGGGCGAGGTTGTGGCTTGGGTCGGTGGGGGTGCGGCCTAGAGAGAGGGAAAGGGGAGTAGGCACCTGGGTGGGCCGAGGCGGAGAGAGGGAAAGGGAAGAGGGTTGGGCTGCAGCTCGAGTGAGGGAAGGAGATTTTCTGATTTTGTATTTTGGGTAGGGAATTTTGGAAGGAATTTGAGGGGATTTTGGCAGAGAATTTTGCAGGGAATTTTTGTGTAAGAATATTTGGTAACTGAATAGTTATTTTTGTGTGGATATACATACACTCAACGATAAATAAGTTTTCGAAATTCGATTTTGAATTAGGGAGGATTTTGAGAAATTTTTAGGAGGTGATTTTCAGGGCGTTGCAGCAGTGCACACCTCCGGCGACTGCGCCATGCCTCGCTCCGCGCAGATCTAACTCCGGTGGCCGCTGCGCGACCGACTCCACCACCGGCAGCCCGAGAAACGCAAAGGAGGAAATCTCCAGTACGATGTATCCAAATCCAAGCCTGTAAATACTTGATCCGATCAGCTAGACACCAAATCCGTTGGGAACCACACCGTAACATCCATGTCCCTGGCGCATCGACGCCACCATTAGCCACACATGGGGAGGTTCGCCACCATGTTCGCACCACGGAGTCATGCTCTACTCTTTCTCCCCCAATAGATGAGGAGATCATCAAGGGGGAAGGTTGATGAAGATGCTCCAGGCCTCCAACTGATGCCTCCCTTGGCCTAAGGACAGGAGCAAACTGGCATCTCCCGCACGGCCATGACTCCATGTAGCAGCATGGTCAGGCTAAGTTAATGTTTCATTATTTATTTCGTGCAATGTTTTATTAAGTATGATGATTTGTTAAAGTTGGGCTTCTTGAATGTTGCAACATCTCTTTTTTTTCATTTGTTGTTTGAGTAAGTTTGATAGTTTGTTGCCATTGGTTTTCTTAGATGTTGCAATATCTCTTTTTCATGTGTCGTTTGAATAAGTTTGATGATTTATTGCCGATGGTTCTTTGGATGTTGCTGTGAGAAACATGACCCTAAAAAGTAGATGTTTCGGTGATTAATGACAACTTAACTTTGTTACCGATGAGTTCGTGACATGAAGGAATTCTATTTGATATTGTGCTCATTGTTTGACCAAAAAAAGACCCCTCAACTCACATTTCATGAAGGTCGGCTTTGGAATGGTCGATCTTGTGCGAAGATCAAGGATAAATAGCTTTAAGTGCCGTAAAGTCGAAAGAAGGACACTTAGGGATTACTTTTGCTAGTTTAGATAAGTCGTACTATCAAAAGGGGCGAGGTGAGTAGCTTGATGCACTTCGTTCTAGAGCTATTCTCAATTTCGAGTGCATCTTAGTCCTAAAGCTCAATTTTACTAAAATATGCTAAAACACACTCACCTCTGTCGTTTGAATCAAAAGAAAAACCCTTTAAAAATTTCCATAAGTTGTCATTTCAAAACAGCACTGAAAAACAAGTTTTTAGCATCTCAGCCAGTGGACTTAATTTCCACCGAACCATCCGGTGCCTTCACTGGATGTTTTGGACCGAGGGTTAGTCTACGGCATCCTTGAGTAAAATAGCTCACCATATCGTCCGGTGGATCACCACAGGACAGTCCGGTGCCTGCGCCAGACGTTCTAGACTGAGTGCGTGTTCGTGGGCTTAGTGTAAAATCAGCCCACCGGACCGTCCGATGGTTCACCGCCGGACCGTCCGGTGGCTCTTCAGCCCATAGCGTGAAAAAGAGGAATTCAAATTTACAATGCACCGAACCGTCCGGTGGGTATGCAGAAAATTGATTTCGTACAATAACGACTAGGTTTTGGGCTGACCTCTATATAAAGGGCTCCCTCTCCCTCCATTTCATACCTTTGCGACCAGAAAACACTTACACACAAAGGTCACCCAAGCATCAATTCCACACAAATACTTAAGCTTTGGGGCAAGAGATTTGAGAAAGAGTGAACTCCTTGAGCGAGAGTTGAATTAAGTGGAGACTGAGGCTCGTTACTCTTGGTGATCGCGATCACCCAAACGACTTGCGAGTCGTGCCTTCTGTGAGCTCCTCGGAGATTGTGAGAGAAGCGAGAGAAGGCCCTTGCGAGGGTGTTGTGCGCGGTTTGGAGCTCACTGTTCTGGAACGGAAAAAAGCATCTTGAAGAGAGCGCTTGATCTTTGCGAAGGTCAAAAGGTAGCTTGGTTTTTGGGAACCACTCCGCCAACCCCTCTCCTTGCGAAGAGCCCGCGAAAGCAGAGACTTGCGAGGGGCACCAAACGAGTACTAGGGGAGTCATGACTACTCGATACCTCGGGAAAAAGATCGTCGCGTCATCTCTTTACGTTCCGCATTTATTTTATGCAATTTAATTTCCACAATTTATATTCTTAGAAGTGCATGATTGGTCGTAGGCTGTTATCCTGTGGAACTCTAGACACACTCAATTAGGCACTATGGTGAATTGGGACTTGTACGATATGATTTAATTTTAAGTTTTGAAATTAGAAGTCCAATTCACCCTCCTCTTGGACATCTTGATCGTTTTCATTGCAACTTTTTTATACGATGTTTTAGTAAGCTTAATGATTTGTTCCAATTGGTTTTCTTGGATTTTGCTTCAAAGTCCAATATTTGCAACATTTCTCAGGTGATGTTCTGAACAAATTGATTTTTATAGTTTTTCGAATATCTTGGTACTGATCTTATCTTGTTATTTCATCATTTCATTTCATGTTACAAAGTTCATTGACAGATGTTTCATCGTTGGATTTTCAAGATGTTTTATACTATGTGTTTTTTAGTGTTTCATTTGTTGATTTCAGATATTACAAAAAGTATTCAATCCTTTTTTTTTTCTGTAATTTGTTCCATCGATGAAGTGATGAAGCTAATTTTGCTCCTTATTTTTCTTGTGCTTATGACACCCATAGGAGGAAAGCGGAATAATTTGTTGTGGCAGGAAGGCGGATGTGGAGGCAGCCATGGGCGCGATAGGCACGACCGCACGAGATCAGCCGTAGATGTGGTTTTGGATTGATTAATAGTAGGATGAGGGAGTGCCCTAGACATATGGTGGATGAGGTGTTCGATGTCAGCCACGGTCATCCGGACGCTAGTAGCGTCGTTTTTATTTTACAATAGTTTAGTTATAAAAAATATAGCGAGCAACAGAAAATAGTTTTAAACCACAAACATCTTCAAGTTTCTAAAACATTACGATTGAGTATAACCACATTTTTTGCAAACTTTTAGAACTAACACATGAGATGCAAACGACATGAATGCAACATCCATGAATGTGTGGCTCCGTTCTTCTCAGCAGGGCAGGTGCATGAAAAACTTGCCACACAGTGTACATTGATCTAGATGCTAGGAAAATAAAATGTATGGTATCAATGTTCTCGTTTCTCCGTGTGTTTTTGTAGGGCAGAAGGCTTCTCTAATGCCCGGCCAAAAGGAACGGAGCCTGTGTTGCTTTCATGCCGGTGACATTTCATATTTCTTTAGGAAGTATTCAACTACCTTTACTCATCAGCTAGAATATTTTAAAAAATCTAAATCTTTGAAATATTCTTCCAATTTTGTATATCCATTTTTGGAGACTTTTAGAGCTATTTTCATGGGCTCAATATTTTGATTAGGATTTAGTACCAAAATTATCTTTAGGAATTTTTAAATTGTTTTTAAAATGTTGAAGACATCATTTGTGGTTTAAAATGTTACCTAGTGTTTATCAGAATTTAAACGAAAAACAATTATATCGGATTTGAACTAAGAAAAGGATTGGTTGGTTCAAAATCAACACGAGAACCACTTTTAACCAAGAAAAATGTTTAAGGATTTTGAGAGTTGATGAGATAATTTAAATTGCTTTAGGAGTTAATGGAGACATATCGTCTGTCTAGAGCTAGAGAAGTAAAATAGTCTTTCTCTGAAGATCCGTCCAAAAGATCGCTTAAGATGAAGAAAAAAAAAACTCTTCCGATATTGTCATCCAGAAACATAATTTCTTTTACTCAGTCAACGAATAGCATACAGATCAAATATTCATATTTAACATATAAAAGTTACAAAAGTACTAAGATCCCCATGAAATATTTCAAGTACTTCAAAGATATGCACTATGCAAACCGCATACCACGGAATATTCGAAACAAGTAACGTGGGCACAATTCGGTGGATAAGCAAGACAGGTTCACTTGATAGTCAAGTGGAGATAATGCACGTCATAAGCGTACATGCAAGTTGCAACACAGTGCGGGCATACCACGACCCCAGTTCAGGAAAATGAAAATGCAGCTGCAACGGCAATGCGGCAGCTTTAAATCAGCCATAACGAAGACTAGGCCGGCGAACTAGCGTCCGTCTCGCAGGGGCTTTATTGACAATACTACCGACACCGACTTCAATACTAATAAGGTACTAGTAAACTCTATTAATTATAAATCTCTCCTGATGGAGCATCATCAGAAGGCGCCATCCATGGCTGCTTCGCCGTAGCATCTCCAGACTCCAAGCTTTGATAAACAGAGAAAGACGCTAACTCCAAAGCACCAACTTCGCCATGCTTCCCGCAAGCAGGTTCTCAGACCTCCTTCCCTCCAGCTCCTCTTCCTGTAAGTAAAAGATGCAAGACAGTCAGAGAAATAAACAAAATCCCAGATCCAACATCAAGAAGAAGGGAAAAAACGGTGCAACTCTAATTTTTCACTGCAGCACTACTGACCATGGTTTCCTTGCACCGATCGTTTGGATGTTTCAGGGTCCCGTCCCGGCGCGGCCCGGGCCAGCACAGGCTCCTCCCGGACCGAATTCATGTGAGTTTCGGTTGATTGCTATTCCAGGTCTTCGTCATACTCCCCGTCAGACAGGTCGCCATCCTGGTAGGCACCGATATCAGCTGGGTAACGGAGGATCCCACCTATCCCACCAAATCCCCGGCAGAACTGAGAACCTTCCTGGGACTTGTTGGTGACGAACTCCAGTGTGCAGCCAAACTGGTTGTAGTTCTCAGCAAACCACTCCAGCAGCAGTGTGTTGTCAATGACCTCCAGGTCCACAGATGTTGCCTCGTCAGTGAAGTTGCTCTGATCAGCCTCCTGAGTGGCGTTCAGGTACTTCACAACTGTTTCACCAGTGGCGCTGTTCTTGAGCTCGTAACGCTTGACATCAAGGTTTTCCCACACGATTAGAGTTTCTACAGCGCCCATTTCCAAGGCTGTCATGGTGTCCTGCACACCAAGGACATACTTCCCTGTGTCCTGGCTTATCTCTTCAAAGTACTTCCCTATCAGCTTCTTTTCTTGGACAAACTTGACATCAGAAAGAACCTCGGCAGACATCTCAATGGCTTGGTTGAAGCCACTCTCCCCTCCATAAGACACATCAATCATCTTAACTACCTTGGCCTGCAGACGCGGATCAAACATTTCAGATTTTCCCAGTTCATTCTTGAAGTCAGCAGAGCCAGCAAGAATAAGCCCAACAATGTTTGGCTGGTTGGTTGCAGGATTAATGAAGTATTGTGTCGCAAGCTCAGCAACTTTGCGCAGGTAATTGTGTCGCCTCTCCATGCGCAGGCGGGCAAAGCGGACTGCAGATTGCCCTCCTCGCCCATGTTTCTTTGGGAGATCAACACTGAACTTGTAAAGAACCTCCCTGCTGTTGCCGCTCAGGGTGCCATACAGTGTTCCATTCCCATCTATGACTATGAAACCAAATTTGTCATCAGACGCTAGAAGCTCATTCAGTGCCTCAGTGTGGAACTTGTTGTCACAGAGATACAGGGAAGCATTAATCGGCCTAAATGGCTCAAAGTCAAAGGTAACCTTCTTCTCTTTACCATCATCAGTGACAACGGTACCAGTATAGAGCACCAAACCATTGGAAGGAACTCGACTGTAAAGCTTCAATCTCTGTTGGGCGGAGGTTATGGCAGCCAACACCGACTGCCTGTTGACTCTGCTCTTGATGTTCGAGGCAGTTCCATACTCATCACCCAGCATCTTAGTGACGCGTGAAATCTGATCACGAGGTGGCATGATGAGAGAAATCATGCTAGTGCCATTGCCCCTAGCTGCATCAAGGGCCTTGATTAACTTCTTGACCCTCCAGATCTCAATGTTCTTGTCAGCTTCGTGTCCCTCACCCATCTTGAATTGTTTTAAGGATCAGCCTTCACCTACAAGACAGATAGCTGAAGGTAAGGAAAAAATACAGTAGGACAAAACTCTACTGTTAAGGATAACTTCCTACATAATATAATGACGGGCATTTTTGTTGTATGTAGATTTGATCAACCATGATAACAACATTTTTTTAGATAAAGAACCATGACAACAAAATGAAGACGCAGGTCATTTGGCGGAAGAAAAACAGTAGTGCACATCTTGAAAGTATACAAGACATAATATACTTTCAAATTTACTTCAAGATGTGAGCCCTAGCTTTGACAAAAAGAAATATAAGTAAGAATGCGCCAGCTCTTGAAATATATATGCAGGTGGAAATATAAACAAACTAAAATTCATTACATAACAAACTACACGATAACGCCTCCTGCAAGGTTGCAATATACTACAGTGTGTAACCTCTCTAGAGTGCGAGAAAAAATGGAAAAGCCAAGCACAGAGCATGCGACTATGAGAGTAACTAACTAGGCTATTAAGATTAGTTACTCGACACAATTGTTTTAATTTATTGTTATGGTTCACCCTATGTGAAAACAGAGAAGAACAAAACTAAGAAAATCTTATTTCAATAGAAGAGACTATCATAATCTGCATGGTGAAATCCCTACCCTACAGTTGCAGACTGGAACAGAAGTGATTAACACACTTTTCTAAAAATTGGAGAACATGAAAAGTTGACGCCTGTTTTGATGCTCACATAAACAAATAAGAAACCACAAGATTCCAAAGGGCCATTCCAACAGCATAAGTGCATATCTTATCTCAATCATCCATCCTGACATGTATAACCTAACGAACCAGATACCTCTGTTTCTCTAAACCTGTCATGTAAACTATATACCCACCAGGGATGTATAAACGGCTAACAATGATAAAAAAAAAAAACAGATATCAAATTAGACACCTTCAGAATTCAAGGACAACTCAAGATGCAAAGAGACAATATATATCGTCTCCTGACAGACAGGACACAATGGTCCCACCAGCATCCATGAGACCATCAGATAAACACGCACGTCTCTGCATCATCAAGAGCACCGGTTGTACTTTCAGAACATCTGGTTATAACAAGAAATGGCAACCTATGCACGCCAGGAAATTTCGGAACTGCTCAGCACACGGGCCGTCAAGTGCAGCTCGCGCTAAATCTCGATGCAATCAGCAATCCGTGACACGCATCACGGTTCACGAGAAACAAGAGACACTGACGAAACATGCTGATCCTACCAAATCGATCTATATAGAGTATTTTCTTGCTAAACAAACGGCTTAACTGATGTAGGAATAATACCGACCCTGCTCGTACGGCCACATCTGCGGCGCCAGGAACCCGTAGATTCCGACGACCTACCCAAGCGGCTCGATTCCTAACGCAACTAAACAGACGACGGGCACATCATCCATCGAGGTGGAAGAAAACCCCCGACACACAAACATGCTAATCTGCGCACCAGGAAAACAGGGCCAAGAAAAAAAACTACAAGCACTCAGTCCGGAATCCCGATCGGTACGCCGGATGCCGGAGAACCCCCCGATTCTAACCAAGCAAGTTCGGAGAGAGATTCTACAAGAGAGAGAGAGAGAGAGAGAGAGAGAGAGAGAGAGGCATCGCACCTGCGTGGGGTGGGCGTGAGCGCCGCGCGGGCGCCCGGCGGCGGCGGCGGCGGCCTAGGGCTGGCTGCCGATGGATGGAGCCGAGCGAAGCCGCAGGAGATCACCACGCGTCGCCTGCTCTGCTCTCCCGTCCCTGGCGTGCGTCGCGTTGCCGTTCGCGGGGGGCCGTGGGTGGCGGAGGTTTTATATTAACGGGGCAGGCAGGAGGGGCGAACGCGCACGACACTTTCGGGAAAGGCTCCGCGGCCACGGGGGTGTACCAATATACGAGTACGTTGTTGTTGTCGTCGTCGTGGTCGCAGGCGCAGCATCCATCCACACCAGAGGGAAAGTAGTACCGGTAGGAGGCTGGCTAGGACTAGGAGCTTCATGTAGGCTACAGGGGGAAAAAAGGGGAATTTAAGAACTTGCTTGGATGTGGTAGTTTTTGACGAAAAACTATACGCTTTCAAAAAAAAAGATGCCGTTTTCTAAGCTAAAGATGTGTGAAACTGAAACCATAGTTTAGGAAATAAAGTTGCAAGCTAAGTGAAGTTCCTTATTAGTCTAGGGAGGCTATTGAAAAATTAAAACTAAAATGTCTTTTTTCGCATCACAAACACCCTACCAGCTTGAAAACCAAAGTGTCGTGCAAAACCGCAGTATTTATTTCCCTAATAGACCCCAAAAATAATTGACATCTATATAAGCTCTTGTACTTTTGTGTTGCCATGAAAATACAACTTAAGGTTCATGCTTCATGGCATGGGAATAAGGAAATAAAAATTGGTTTCAAGATTGTCATCGTGTATATGGATTTGTGTTGTCTCAACCAACTTGGCTTTTGCTTCTTATTAGGTTCAGTTCATCTACTTAAAAGCCAATCCAAAAGACATCTTTTTAAACTTTTCCGTAATTACCGTAGATATTATGTTATGTGCACACATTTAAATGGCTTGTATTACTGCATGTGGGGTAAAATTTAAGGTTGAGCAAAAACATACACACCCTCCGTCCAAAATTATAGTCCCTTTTTTGGTTATGCATAGATTCATTCGGTTTTCATAGTGTTTGTACATATATCTCGAACCCTCATTCCTCAACATATATCCAAGCGCGAACGGATTGAAAAAAAATAAATACAAAAACCTAATTTAGGATGGCAAGGGGACGGGGAAAATAAGACGAATGAGACATGGAAATATTGTTTGTTACGAATTGATTTTAGCTCGATTGAGTAGGAGGGGTATACATGCATGCATTTATGACGTAGATGCAATGGGTTTCGCGGTCGTAATTAATTAGACCGAGTCCAACAAATCTGCCCTGTAGACAGAGTGGAGTTTGAATATGAACAACGGGATAGACGGTCTGCTGGACTCGACATGATATGGCTACCCTTAAATATACAGCGACGAATAATGTCTTTCACACGTTTGAAAGAAAAAAAAATACGGAGCACATCGGGTTCCGCTTTTGAGTTCAGCACAAGCCAACTGGTGTGCGCGTAGCAGCAGCATCCACCTGGGCGCGCCCGAGGGAGCGGGAGCCAGCTGTCCTCTTCGGCGTTCCACCACCTGCAGTGGGGTTCGGATCCGACCGCTCGAAGAGGGCCCAAGTGTCGCCCCTCCGCTTCCGGCCCCGGGGTGGGGCCGCCGGGCAGCGGCAGCGGCAGAGGCGGTGCTCGGCGAACCCAAACGAAACGCGGGCAGCTGGGGAACACCGACCTCTCCAGAACCTGGACGGCAGTTGCGTTCCGTGGGCGGGACACGTTGCAACGCTCCGTGATTCCGTCGCCAACTTGCTACGGACAGATCGTCAAAACCGGCGCCGCCAGGTTCCACGTCGCGTCGCGGGAGGCGGACGAAACGAACCGCTGAAATCGCCGTACACAGGTGTCCGGTTCCACGTTGCCCTGCCGCCACATCTCGCCGGGAAGCCGCGTGCGAGTGCGAGTGCTTCACCGGATGCTCCATCCTCGTCCGCGGCTCTTGCTTCCGATCCGCAGTGACAAACACAGGCTGCGAAGCATGTCCCATCAAATTTATGGTGATACAGATCACAGTTATTGAACACAGTCACAGTTCACAGCAGCACATCAGACCGTTCAATCTCAAACCGTCGGGTCCGTTCGCCGATACGTCTCATGCTACGACTTCTGGCCACCACATCGCCTCGTGCCGCTGCGCCCTGCTGCCGTGAGTCCTCGCGCCGCCTCACCCTGGCGCACATCAGGCTCACACCGCCGCGCCCGGCCATTGCTCTATCTCGTGTTGTCACTGACGCCTCATACCGCAGCGGCGCACCCACCTCTTGCCGCTCCGTTTTGCACTGTCGATGCAGCCCCGCTCAGCCTAGATGGAGAGCCTACGTTATTAACGAGGGACGTCCCGAACGTCCAATTCCAAGGGATGAGCGCAGGACACATCTAGGTGGGATATTTTCACCCAGGGACGGTTCCATATATCCTCGGGCTCTCCTCATCCAAACACAGGCAAAAATAGGACTGACCTATCCCATCCCCGGTTGTCCCGTAAACTACACATGCTTACGTGGTCGGTTGGTCTCGTTTGATTGTTTTTCTATTTTTTGCACAACATTTAGGGTACTTAAGACTTCATTTGGATTGCGCCTAAGCCATAGTATAAGGGCCCCTCGAGTGGTCCAGCCTATGATGGCAATGGGGACCTGATCCCCGATTCCAGCGTGGAGAGTTCCTCTATTAGGGGATGGGGATGGGGGCATTTTCTTCTCCACGAGGGTTTTGGCGGGGAAATTTTCTCCCCCATTAGGTTGGCAGGGATGGGGGAGCATTCCCCATACCCATGACTTACACACACTCAAATCGGCGGCCTCACTGGACGGCTGGCCAGGCTGGTCTCTGGTGGGAACGATGATGACTTCACGGTCAGAGGATGCGAACTCATCCCAACCAATTATAGCAATTGCACGGGCAGAGAAATTCGAGTCGCTTCTCGGACTATTACATTAGTGCTCGGGCAGCCCGGCATATTACTGGTGCTCGGGCAGAGACATTCGAGTCGTATGCCGGCCTGTTATACCGGTGCTCGGGCAGAGACATTTGAGTCACATCCCGACCTCTTATACTGGTGCTCGGCCAAAAACATTATAGTCACATCCTGGCCTATTAATGAAGAGACTGCTCGGACAGAGCACTCAGACTCATTCGAGTCTATTGTCGAAGAAACCACTTGGATAGAGCACCCAGGCTCTTTCTAGCCTATTGTCGAAGAAACCACTTGGATAGAACACCCAGGCTCTTTCTAACCTATTGTCGAAGAAAAATTGCTCGGACAGAGCACTCAGGCTCATTCCGGCCTATTGACGAAGCAACCATTCGGACACAGCACTCGGACTCATTCCGTCCTATTGATGAAGAAACCGTTCGGACATAGCACTTAGGCTCATTTCAGATTATTAACGAAGAAATCGTTTGGACAGAGCACTCAAGCTCATGCCGGCCATGGTCAACGAAGTATTCGGTGGTAGCGCGAGGGGTATACGTGCCCCTGAGGTCAACGTGGGACGATCGACAAAGCAGTCGACGATAGCGTGAGCGGAATTCGTGCCCCTAGGTCCCCGCGGGATGATTGACAAAGCAGCCAGATAGAGCGTTAGGGAATTCGTGCCCCTTAGTCCCTGTGGGACAATCGACGAAGTAAACGGCAAGGGCGCCGAATCTGCGCATTAGACTTTGCACGGGCATGAAACGGTTTCTGTTAGAGCGTTGTCCGACTGGTACGGGCATAGAGCAGAGGTTATAGCCAATCATGACGAGCTCATGTTTGACAAACAGTTGTGCAGCTGAAGGAATTTGATCTCTGATTCCTACAAAATTGAAGCATGGTCGGAATTGCTCTAGGCGATGCTCTATTTTTTTCATTGGGTATTGATGTGTACGTATGCCAAATCTGAATTCTGCACACTAATCCATCGACCTGTGTTCTGGTATGGATTAGGAGATATAGATTTAATCCTTAGTACTATTAGGGGTAGTTATTTTAATTTATTTTTTTAATGATATTGTCAGTAATTTATATGTAAATGTAGGACTTATTTTAATTTATCTTTTATATTGGTTAATTTATATGCAGATTTAGAGTTTGTTTTAATTTATTTTTTATAATGGCATGATGAGTAATTTATTGCAAATTTAGGGGTTATTAAATTCATATTTTATAATGGCATGGTGGGTAATTTTTATACAACCTTAGGGAGTTACTTTAATTCATATTTTATAATGGCATGGTGGGTAATTTTTATTAAAATTTAGGGGTTATTTTAATTAATATTTTATAATGATATGATGTGTAATTTTTTTTAGAAAATATAATAAATCTAATGGCTATTATTAGTAGAGGTACGTGATGGACGGACGGATGTTTCTGATTTTGTGAGATTTTTTAAGATTTATTTTTTTTCTAATGCGTCTTGTAAGAATTAACGTGGAGGTTAAAAAGAATATCTAATTAGTAATAGTACAAGATCCTAGGTCCAGCACCAACACTACTGTTGGTTGGACTTACGTACTAACATCTGATGAACACAGCCCGAAATCTAGTCTCTGAATACAGGTATACGGCTCGAACCATAACTGATTATGTGACGCAAATTTTATCCTTTATTTTGTGTTACATCACCGAAGCTGGGCGTGCGACAATAGAGGAAAGTTCGATGGCATTCACGTTCAAGATCGAGTTCGCCTTCATTCGCCATCGTCAGAATCAATCTGTTCATCGCATTATGAGATCAGCTGTGCTCTCTTGGTTGTTCGGCATCAGGATCTACAGGATTTGTTAATATCGTCATTATCGTCGACATCAGGGCTCAAAAGAAGAATCAAATCTGGCAAGGAAAGTTGCCGTGTTTTAGCACAACGTTAGCGTGTTAGAGTTATCGCGGTTGATTCAGTCGTCCAGCCGAATTGCCGAGCTAGATGCTCAACGCGTCCAGTTGCATCGCCTACGACAAATCTGTCATCTGTGGATTATCAACTAGCTGCTCATGGGCAATCCGACCGCGCTCGAGGTCAACGTGGAATACCAAGTTAACCTCAAGTGCCAGTATGCCATTGTCCGACTAGTATTCTGGTAGTATCAGTGTCGAGGCACGCGATATGGCACAAGACGGACTATAGGGACTCGGTGGTGTCGCAACTCGCAACAAGGACTGAGGGGAATAAATAAAGGAGCATTCTTTTGGCATCCTGCTTATATATCGACACGGAGCCGGTTTTCATAAGATGAGTTCAAACGTCCAGGCTAATTAGCATTGCTGCCAATACATGCAAGAACCGAGCAAGAAGATTCTACATCAGAAGCTGGAGTTCTGTTGAGGAGAAGAAATGAATTGGCAAATTTTTAAGGGGCATATTACGAGGAGACAAAAGGAACATCTAATGCACTTGTACCCGGCCGATTCCCTCTGTGTATCTCTCACTCCACGTGAAATTAATTATGGAGCTGCACACGCACATCTGAAGATTGAATAACGACGAAATAATCAAGCTAAGGTGCCTCACCGCCGTGAGCCAGCTGAGGCCATGAGATGATTATCGTCGGGTTATACCAAAACAACAACAAAAAATGGTCCAATCTACATGGTCCACCACAGGATAAGCTTTAAACCATGCGTATATGAGACCGAAGAAATAATCGTCGTAACGAAAGCATGCTCGGGATGGAGCCAGTCTGAGTCAAGATCGAAGTCATCATGTTCCAATCTTAAGAGACATCGGATACAAACCAGCTGTTGTCCGTCGATTCGCGTCAGGAGGCTATTTGTAGTAACTAGTAAGGTTATTTCTGCCTTGGAGATGTCATCATCAACAGAAAAAAATAGTGTTTCTGAATTCCAATAAAGATCAAATAACGCTACGGAGTACAACTGGCAGTCGCAAGTCGAGTCTGGGTCAGAGACCTCAACCACGTTTCTACCAGAGAAGTCAAGATATTAGAATCAGATCAAATCCGGTATCTTGTACGGCAAGGAATATACGAGCAAGGGATTATAAAAAAATAATGGCGTTATCACCACCTTCAGATGTACCACAAAATAAAAGATCAAACTTGCGTCACATAATCAGTTATAGTTCGAGCCGTATTATACCCGTATTCAGAGACTAGATTTGGGGTTATGTTCATTAGCTGTTAATAGGTAAGTCCAATCAAGCAACACTGGTTCTGGGCCTAGGATGTGCAGAATTCAGATTTCCGGCCATGCTTCAATTTTGTCAGAATCAGAGATCAAATTCCTTCGGTTGCACAGCTGTTTGTCAAATATGAGCTCATCATGATTTGCTACAACCTCTGCTCTACGCCCATACATACCAGTCGGACAATGCTCTAACAGAAACCCTCGATTACCATATTGATATTCGCGCGCATGGTAAACATCGGTACTCTAGTGCATTTCCCTGGCTGATTCGAAATAAATATGTTTTTGTACCTTCTCTTTAAAATGCAAAATGGATGTTTCGGCATGAATCTCCGCAATTACTTGTTCGGATTCTACATATTGATCATTTTGCACTAGAATTAAGCTTTTTAACGGAATATTAACACTATGTAGAATATCCTAACTATGAATACTTACATGCAAGTCTATATGGCATAGAAAAGTAGGCCGCCCATGACGAGTACGTGTGGGGCGAACCAAATCCTCATTGAATTGGACTTTTCCATTTGAGGGGAGGTCGTACAAGGGGCAGTACCCCTAGGAATACTCCACCAGTATGAAAAGTTCTTAACGTTAGTTGAGTCCCTAACTCCCCAATTGATTAACCCACAGATACCTACAGCTTCTCTCAATTCAACTAGATCCTCGTGAGTGGGACTCTGCCCATAACATAATTGGCAGATCCAAGATGTGCTCCGTCATATATATATATATATATATATATATATATATATATATATATATAGGAAAATTCCTTTCTACATGCGTATATAGCTACACTCACCTCTGTATCTCAATATTTTGAAGGTATCTGATCGAACGAAAGGTATGTACACGGAGTATGTGATCATAATAAACCATCTGTTGTAGTATATATGTGAGGTATGGGAGTATATTTGAGATATGTGGACATACCTTATTATATGTAATAATATAAAGGTATTATTATAATAAATTAAAATCAAGGACTGTTTTGTAATTTTTTCATTTGATGACCTTTGAGATATCTTAAAATAAGTATGTGAACGTACTCAAACTGATAAATGAAAATGCGAACATACCCTTATTGATTTATTGAAAGTGAGTGTAGCTACATACGCATGTAGATAAAACTCTTCCTTAAAATAAGTATGTGAACGTACTCAAACTGATAAATGAAAATGCGAACATACCCTTATTGATTTATTGAAAGTGAGTGTAGCTACATACGCATGTAGATAAAACTCTTCCTATATATATATATATACACATGCATACATATATATACATATATAACTGCTATTTAGCTCCCCGCGCGCTAAACTATTTAGCGCGCTTCCTCGACTAAGCAGTCCGCAACTGTAAAAAAAATCGATTCCGCAGACATAAAATCCCAATTACAACAACTTTTAGGTCCATACGACCCACCATCGTAAATAAACTCCGGCGGTAGTAAAACTCTTTATCAGCGATGTTAAACCACTCCACCACCGTAAAGTCTTCGGTGTAAACTGTAAATTCAGATTACCAACCCTCAAATTTCGTCATTTTTCTCTCTCCTCGCTCAGATCCCACCCAGGCACGGTAGCGGCGGGCCTCCTCCCTAGCACCAGGCGGCGGCGGCGGCCTCCTCCCTAGCACCAGGCGGCGGCGGCGGCCTCCTCCCCAGCACCAGGCGGCGGCGCCTCCTCTCCAGCACCGAAGCGGCAAGATTCAGATCGGCTGCGGCCTGCGGCAACTCTTCCTGCCATGGGTGTCGGGTGAGCTGTGGACCCTCGATCCTAATCTATTTGTACGGATTCATCCACTCAATAAAACAGCCATAAATCATTGGATCTGTTCTGATCAAGCAGACGTGTGCGGGCACCCGGCCGTGCAGAGCTCTGACGGCCGACGGTGGCGGCTGCCGGATGGCCGCATCATCTATTTGCCTGGCATGACGACTACCTCCATCCGGATTTGGCAGCTGTGATCAGGAAAGCTGGCCTCTCCGCTTGCTCCCTTCCCGTGCGGTGCGGGGAGGAGCTCGCGGACCAAGCAGCTGGCAATGGCCTATCCGCTTGTTTGGGCCACAATGGCGTGCAGTCCCGTCGGCGGTAGTATGATCCGTCACCGGCGCTACGCAGATCCCGGTGGGGCTAGCGGAGAAGCGACGGCAGCCAGAGCTTTCACATCGCCTCCCAACGGCAGCTCGTGCTCACGACGGCGTGGACAAGGAGGGCACAGCGGCCCCCTCGGTCGTGTCCAGCAGCTGATCCTTGCTGCCACGAAGGTAGTTTGGTTTTCCAATTCTATTAGTTTAGCATTGATTATTGACTTATTGTGGAGAAAAAGTAGATTGGTCTGCATCGTACCATGTAATTTCCTATTTCCCCCAGATGAGAGTATCACCCGATACGCCCTGATACCTAAAGGCTACATATATAATTATATATTTGAAATTTGACTTACATTTTATTTCATAAATGACGTCATGACGATCCTTTGTCAAGAAGTATGTACGCATACTATGCGTGCTGTCAGAAAAAAATAATTCTGTACATACCTTTGTTAGAGAGTATATACACCTACACCTAAAATAAATTATATACATGATCGCAGTCAAAAGTATGTATTCATACTCCTAAAAGAAATACAGGCTTTGTACGCACACTAGTATGCATATATAATTATATACTCACTTTGACCTTGATGTATATACCTCTAGTGAAATGCTTGTAAATAAAGATTCTGCAGATCACTTATTGAAACCAGTTTTGGATTTAGCAATTTTGGTACACTAATCCATCATTCGTAGATGCTTCTTTCAAAGATATATTTGAACTGCACTGAAATTATTTCCAAGGTCTGTTTCTCCCTTCACCATCATCTGTATAGGTTAGTGCCTTCCTCACCCCTCTGATTCCCAATCTACCCACAGATTAATGGAAAAACTCATGTTTCCTGCAAGGTTTGGGAGATCTGGAATCACGTCATACAGGAGCACCCTTCTGTGTCATTCGATTCAAGTATAAGCAAGAGAAATTTCCCTATACAGTATTGTTTTTTGGAGTGATTTTTTATTTCTGATTTCCAGTTTCATTGTTTTGTGCACATCGGAGATTATTCTTGAGTGTGGATCCAATTTGTGATCTGAATAAACCAAATTCACATACTGGGTATCTAATTCAATTGCTCGGCTGATGCATATCCAATGTGGCCTGGTGGCCCTTCCAGACATGCGTTGACAACATCCAAGATTGGTTTGATTTCCCTATCGCCTAAGTATCTAGTTGCCTTGTGTCATCTCTCCAAAAGCAAGATGTAGCAACCCTAGCTATCCTTCTAATGGTCTGTCAAATTTGGGAAGTCATTGGATCTACATTTCTTAACAAAGTCAAATTTTACTAAGAAATTTGTAACAGCTACTGGACCTCATGTTAAATTACATTACATTTATAGCTTACATGTAGATTGATCTGTGTTGATGCCTACACATGTTTGTGTTAATAATCATGTGTGGCAAGAGGAACCCAAGGTGATTCATTTTACTGTTGTAATATGAATGTCCATGATGAACTTAAATAATTACTCTACTACGGATGTAAATGTCAAATATCAATACAGTGCGGTTTTAATATTTGATGACATTGAATATTTTCATATGCTTTACAATTTTGGAATGACAATTTACTTTAGTGCACCTTCAATATTTTATGGCTCCAAACAGCATATATTTTTATATGTCCAAGAGTAACAACTTTTTATGTCTAAAAGAAATAAATGTTTACGGTCTGAGAACAATTTTCGGTAATCACTAACTGTTACGGCCATGAAAAAACAAATATTTACGGTTGTAGAAAATATTTTATGGTTGCAAGGCTAGCTGTTGTTTGTTGTACTTGTACCTGATATTACAGTTAGGGAAACAAATATTTATCAACTTTACGGTTTGGTTGCTTTCACCTGCTGTTGTGTGAGTTTTATCTAAGGTTTTACGTATGGAGCTTTATTCTAAGGTTTTACTGTTGTGTATTTACTATTTTAACTTGAATATTTTACTCCTAGAGCTTTATTGTTTTACGATTGCGGAAGTAATATTTACCGCTACGGAAACTCGTATAACCCGTTAGCTAGATTATTCCTATATACCCCAATTACTCATGAAATTGACTTTATTGTTTCTGTAACTTTGTCTGGGCCTAACCAGGCTCCTGGAGGAAGACATCAAGAATAGCAGTCGAGTAGCCGTTCATCTGGGTGGATCTCCAGTAAAAAGACTGGCGTTTGTGCATCTTAGATTTTAGTTTTTTTCCTTAAATGAAATGTAGCAATATGTAAAGAGGTGTATGTAAAAGTCTCGTATATTTGATTAAACCATGTGATTTTTGAATAACATGGGTTTGTCCGAACATCGTGGTATGGAACAGATATAAATTAATACAATTATAGCCAAAAAAAGTATTTACTATTTAGATAACATGGTGTCAAATTGATGTTAGTGATGAAACAAGATTTTATGAGTGCAGATGAGCACCTACGGTTACCAAGATGATCAATTTTTTTTCTTAGAAGATTTACAATTACGCAAAAATAATATTACACAGTGGACATTGTTTTACAGTTGCGGATACATTCTTACTGTTACAACCGAAGGTAATAGGTAACGTGTTCAATTAGGTAACGTGTTCAATTAGCTATTCAGAGCTAGAATTTACGATCCAACGAAACAGACACATTTTTACTGTTACAACCAAAGGGACTAGGTTCAGAGCTAGAATTTACGATCCAACGAAACAGACACATTTTTACTGTTACAACCAAAGGGACTAGGTAACGTGTTAAATTAGCTATTCAAAGCTAGAATTTACGATCAAACGGAACATGATATTACGGTTGCAAGGGTTGTGTTCCACAGTTGTAGGCTGAAAAGTAATGTTGAATGTGCGAAGGATTTTACGATCATGGATTGCACTTTTACTGCTACGGAATAGTGATAGCTAGGTTTTTATAGATTTTACGATTATGACTGACGATTTTACAGTTGCGGGTGGAAGATTTACGTCTGCGGGAAGGGGGACTGGTTGACGCGTTGTATAATTATTCAACGCGCTGCGCGTGTATATATATATATATACAGAGGTGAGTGTAGCTATATGCGCATGTAGAAAGGAATTTTCCTATATATATATATATATATATATGAAAATTTCTTTCTACGTGCGCATGTAGCTACACTCGCATTTGTATCTCAAGATTGAGGGCGTATCCGGTGAAACGGAAGGTACGTACACAGATTATGCAATGATACTAAGCCATCTGTGATGGTATGTGCATGTGCTATATGAGTATAGCTGAGGTATGTGGACATACCTCATTATATGTACTAATATGAATGTATTATCATATTATATTAAAATCAGGGGGTATTTTGTAATTTTTTTCATGTCTTAAACTTTGATGTATCTTAAAATAAGTATGTGAATATACTCAAACTGATAAATGAGTATGTGAACATACTCTTATTCATTTTTTAAAGGTGAGTGTAGATATATATATGTGTGTGTGAAAATTCCTTTCTACGTGCGCATGTAGCTACACTCACCTCTGTATCTCAAGATTTTGAGGATATCTGGTCGAACGAAAGGTATGGACACAGAGTATGTGATCATACTAAGCCATCTATGGTGGTATATACATGATGTATGGGAGTATACTTTATGTACGTGGATATACCTTATTATATGTAATAATATAAATATATTATTATAATAAATTAAAATCAAAGGCTGCTTTGTAATTTTTTCATATGGTGACCTTTGAAGTATCTTAAAATAAATATGTGAACATACTTAAACTGATAAATGAGTATGTGAACATATCATTATAGGTTTATTAAAAGTGAGTGTACCACATGTGCATTTAGATAAAACTTTTCATATATATATGTGTATATATGTATATACATATATGTATATGTATATACATATACATGTATATGTATATACATATACATGTATATGTATATACATATACATGTATATGTATATATATACATACACACTCACATGTGTATCTCATGATTTTGAGGGTATCTGGTCAAAAGAAAGGTATGTACACGAAGTATGTAATAATAATAGACCGTCTGTGGTGGTATATACATGAAGTATGCGAGTATGCCTGAGGTATGTGGACATATCTCATTATATGTACTAATATAAAGGTATTATCATAATAAATTAAAATCAGAAGATGTTTTTTTCCATTTGGTAACCTTTGAGATATCTTAAAATAAGTATGTGAACATACTCAAACTACTTATCTTGAATAAACCAACGAGGGCATGTTCGCATACTCCTTTATCAGTTTGAATATGTTCACGTGCTTATTTTAAGATACCTCAAATATTACCACACAAAAAAAATTACAAAATAGCCTCTGATTTTAATATATTATGATAATACCTTTATATAAGTACATATAATAAGATATGTCCACATACCTCAGATATACTCCGTGTATATACCTTTTGTTTCACCAAATACGACCTCAATCATAAGATACGTACGCAAGGGTAGCTACATGCGCATGTAAAATGGAATTTTCCTCTCTCTCTCTATATATATAGCGTCTGCTAATGCACGACCAATTAGTGTTTGGACAAAAAGTTTTTCCGTCATCCTATTTTGAGGACTCACATAAATACTTCTGATAGTACCATAATCTCTTCTACGCACACAATAATACGTTGAACTACTTGTATTTCGTGCCGGTGCAAAGTCTAATGTGCACGGTACACAGAGGCACTGGATTCGGCACTATTGACAGCACTTAAACATATCAAACCTTATACTGCAAGCGACAACATCGGTGTAGCTTCTCTCCAGAATGAATATCTTGGGTTTTGTCAATCTGTGGAAATGACTAATAGAGAATTAACTTAAGGTAAAACTAAGGTTTAAGGGTCATCTAACCTATCTTTAGTCTACATCTAATCTACCTCTAATCTAAGTCAAAGTTAGATGATAAGCAACTAGAACATAACTAGAACAACTGATCAAAAGGGTATTAACTAGCGTCTAATGCAGCTCTAATTGGATCTAAAACAAACATAATAAGAGCATCCATAAGATTAGAGCAATGAGATAACTAGCAGCTCAAGGCAGATATAAGCATGATCAAGTCTGCTCATAGCATGATTAAACCAAGGTAATTAACCAAATCCCCTCAATCGAGCTTAACCTTTTCCTTCAGCCACTTGTCACATAAGTCAGGGTAATCGACGAGAAGCTCTCATAAGGTATATACTTATGCATAGTCTAACAACATGATCAACATAACTAGACTTCTAATCACCATGATTGCAAGAACAAGCTATGCAACAATATCACTAGTAAGCGAGATCAAAGACCAAGATCGCTAGAAGAACATAACTCTTAAGAAGATGATCAAACATACATGTATCTAGGTCAAGAACATGAAGAACTAGACCAAGAACATGATAATTAGAGCAAGATCAATACTTCATTAATAATCATATCAAAGTTACAACCATGATCATGCCTCCCACAATGATATGAAGAGCCTCTATAAACAAGGTAATTAGAGAGCCATGCAAGGTCTCTAATTACCTCTAGGAATTAGAAGAGCATCTAATCCCTACCCTAGAACTAGACCCTTAGCTCTCCTCTGATGGATGTCCCTCTTCTGTACATCTTCTCGTCTCGATAATGAATTAGATGCCCGACCTCAGGGCCTAGACTCGCTATTTATACCCAAGGGAGGTGCTGTAAAAAGGAAACTGCGAACCGACATAGGAACAGGTTTGGTCGCCCGAGCAAGGGGGGTTTGGTCAGCCGACCCCATCCAATTTTTGTGGCCAAATCTTCTCATCTTTCATTATGTCGGTCCACGTTGCTTGAGAAACAAGTAAGCGTTTGGACTTTGGACTAAAGAGCTCTAGAAGCTTCGGTATAAGTCGGTTTGTGCACAATCTTCCATGTTTGAGCATGTCTTCATGATTTCCCGATATCTTTTACCAAAACCCTTCCACATCTTTCCTTATAATATTGAATCAAAGCAAATCCCCAAAGATCTCCAGAAGCCTCCGGAAGGGGTGACTCGGCCAACTAAGGAGGGCTCCGAGCCCTCCTGTTTTTGGGACTTCTGGACCTCATCTTTCTATGGGATCTTCCTCTTTCAATATGAATCATAAATGGAGTCTCAAATATGGCCTTGAAATCTACAAATTTCGAGTATAACACAAGACCAAAGCAATGTTGCAAAAACTACATTTATCAGAGGTATTTGTTAGTAAATAATGACATTGACACTGATACTCAATGAAAAATCATGTAAAATGATACAATTACGTCAATATAGAGCGCCAACATGCGCCCTTGCCGATTACTTCGTCGATTGTCCCACAGGGACTACAGGGACACAAATTCGCCTCACGCTTTGCATGCATAGATCGTCCCGCGGGGATCCAGGGGCATGAATTCCCCTCACGCTCTCACTGACTACTTTGTCGATCATCCCGTGGTGACCTCAGGGGCACGTATTGCCCTCGCGCTACCGCAGTTGACCATGGTCAGCATAAGCCCAAGTGCTCTGTTCGAATGGTTTCTTCTTCAATAGGCCGAAATGAGCCTGGGTGCTCTATCCGAGCGGTTTTTCGTCAATAGGCTAGAATGAGCCTGAGTGCTCTATCCGAGAGGTTTTTCTTTGACAATAGGCTAGAATGAGCCTGAGTGCTCTGTCCAAGCGGTTTCTTCGACAATAGGCTGGAATGAGCCTGAGTGCTTTGTCCGAGCGGTCTCTTCGTTAATAGGCCAGGCTGTGACTCAAATGTATCTGCCTGAGCACTAGTATAAGAGGCCAGGATGTGTCTCGAATGTATCTACCCGAGCACCAGTATAACAGGCTAGGATTCTACTCGAATGTCTCTGCCCGAGCAATAGTATAACAGGCCGGGATGCGACTCGAATGTCTCTGGCCGAGCGCCAATATAACATGCTGGGATGTGACTTGAATGTCTCAGCCTGAACACCAATGTAAAAGGTCAGGATGCAACTTGAATTTCTCTATCTGTGCAGTTGCTATAATTGGCTGGGATGAGTTCGCGTACTCTAACTGTGTAGTTCCCATCATTCCCACCGAGATATATTACACTCTGGCGGTTGAAAGTGTAAGGAATGTGCCGGGATATCCAACCTAAGAGGGAGACGGGGTGAATTGGGTTGCTAATCGCTCAACTAAAACCTAGGGCTATCTAGTGCATATGATAAACCTATTTTTGCCCTACACATGCTGTAACTCGGGTTGAAGTGACCAAGTCACACAGATTGGATAGTACGGTCTAAAAGACCAGACAAAGGTTCAGACAAAGAAACCTGAGGCTATGCACCATAAGGGAAATTCAAAGGACGGAAACTTGAGGCTATGCACAGTGAGGGAAATTCAGAGGACAATGGACCGGATAGTCTAATCCTACAGACCGGACAAACCTCCGGACAAAGAAGTACGATGTATGCAATGGCTAGTTCTAGGATTCAAACAATTACAATGGAACGGACAGTCCGCTCTGTGGGACTGGACAAAGCTTCAGACAATAGTACAGTAATAGCTAGTTTTGTGACCGTTGGAAAATTGAATGGACCGGATCATCCAAAGTTAGCAAAAAGCATGGACTGAATAATCCGATGTTCTCTGCATCAGCAGACTTTTGGCCAACGTCTAGTTTGAGTTTGGGGGCTATATAAGCCACCCCACACGGCCATTTCAAATCAGTTGGAGACTCAGAAGTTTAGAGCAAGTGTAGAGGAGTATTCCAAGCACATCTACCACACCAACCACCACATGTGAGCTTAGTGCATCATCCAAGCTAGTTAGAGCTTAGAGAGAGTAAGCTCTTCTTGAGTGTGTAGCTCCTGCATGAGCTAGTGGAGAAGCCTTGGCTGCGTTCAAGCCACTTGTACTCATTGCCAGACCCTCCTTCTTAGTGTGGAGTTGTGGCAACAACTTGTGTAGGGACGAGGAGACCCTACAATCTTCATAGTGAAGCATCTGGCGCTTTGTCACCAAGAGAGACAGTGGCGGTGGCCAAGGCTTGATTGCTTGGTAGCACTTAGCCTTTACTTGCCGGGAGCCAATTGGTGGTGAGCGCAAGACGGTGATCTGAAGAGATTTGGTGGCGAGCCCGTGGATGTAGCCCATTATCGTGTATCCTCAGGAGTTTGTATCCCCCTTCCTTACTCTCTTTACTTACCACATTTATGTTCACATTTACTTCTTTGTGTGCCTTTATCTTTTCTAGTTAGTTTGATTAGGATTGAATCTAGGTTACAAGTCTTGTTGGTAAGTTAGAGAGTGCATAGATAAACCTTAGACTTAACTAGCATCTATTGGATGTGATAGCATGTCCACCGTACAAGTCATGGACAGTCCGCCATTCAACCAATTCAAACCACAGTGACTCTGCTGCTTGGACAGCTGGTCAAAAATGACCTGCAGACATTCTACACCATAGGTGGAGATAGTCCACCGTTCAACAAGAAAAACTTTGACCGCAACTGCTAAATCCTTGCCCAACTCCCAAAAAAGCACTGCAGACAGTCTGCCACCTAGGGCCAGACAGTCTGCCGCGGAACTTCATAATGCTCGACAAGGAACACAACAATCTGGTGGAATTTTATCTCTCAACTGCATATAGTCCGCCACCTAGGTACGGATAGTCCGTCATGGGCATTCCCATCCAACATAGAAACCACTAGATTCTGTCCACCAAACTGGTTAGCCCTGTGGACATGAAGGTTGAACCGACGCCTAAGAGGGAGGTGAATTATGATTTCTAAAACTAAAGGTCTCTAGATAACTACAACTACCTGACAAAACATATACAAGATAAAACTAAATATGTGCACCCAAGTATTGCTAAGTGTGACTAACTCTACCATGGCCAAGTCTTGCAACCTAGTTCCACCTAGAAGCTAACCTATCAAGCTACTATAGGAATGCTAGCACACAATTGCAAGAATGTAAATGCGGAAGCTAAAGATATAGGTAGAGAATGCAAACTCCCGGTGAAAATGGCAATGATGGCACAAATTGGAGACACAGAGATTTTTCACTGAGGTTTCAGGAAGGCCCGCAAGCCTCCCTCTACTCCTCGTTTGGCACCCCTCGTAAGGCTTTGGTCTCGGGGAGTCCATGCAAAGACTCCGCTCAATCCTCACAGGGAAAGAGGTTGGCAAAGTGACATTTGCAAAGGTTAAGCAGCCCGGTCAGGTAACTCTGGATATCCCTGGTACACACCCATGCATGCCCTTTCTCTCACGTAGTCCATGCAAGGACTACGACCTCGCCCTCATAAGGCTAGAGGATGGCAAGGTCGCTGGGGGTCTTCCATGGGCCTTCTCACGGATGCTCTCCACCATCTCCACTAGGTGAGCTTTAGGCCAAAATGCCAAGGGCCTTCCTCTCTCTCACAAGCATGGTGGCAGCCACTCCACAACTCAGAGGGTCTCTCCAAGAGTTTCACAAAACTCACTACAACCTGGTTGCAACCAATAGCTATTCGCTAACAAGGCCTAAACACGAGATCGCAAGCTTTGGCTATGCCTAGATGTGATCTCTATGCTCTTGCGATGGATTGAGCTCTTAAATTTGTGTCTCAACATTAGAATGAACTCAGAAGTCACCAACCATATAATGAATGCCGGACATGGGGGTATATATATATAGATCAAACCTTGAAACTAGCCAGTGGCGAAGCTAGAGATGACATGAGGGGGGTGCAAATGGCCAGTGGGTGCATAGATGTTTGATGTGGGGGTGCTTATATGGTGAAAATTTGGGTTTTAGGACTAATTTGACAAATTTTGGGGGGTGCATGTGCACCCACCGTGGCACATGCAGCTCCGCCCCTGAAACTAGCCATTCGAAAGCAGCTCCATTGCGTAGACTGTGATCACTAAACCATTCAGTACATCGTAGTAGGGGACTGTACAGTGTGTACAACAGTGTGTACAACACTAGAATTTCTAGTGCAAACACCCAACTAGATGCTGGAGTCGACCATTGGAACTTCAATTTGAACGTTGTGAGCACGGATCGTCCGGTGCGTGATAATGCCCGTGGTCTTTAAGTTGATGTAGTATCGGTCCAAAATGTCCGGTGGTTTCACCAGACCGTTCGGTGCATTCAAAGCTTGGACACGGGCGCTGCTTCTCTTCTCTGCCTAGAACGTCCGATGGTAGACCACCGGACCATCCGATGCATGTAAACCGCATTGGGTCTTGAATCTTCAACTTGAGGCTTCTTCTACTCACCAGACTATTGTTTTTCTTGACCAAACATGGTGTACTCTTCTTCTTGTCATCCTAGATGCTAAAGGAAAGGCATCAATTTAAATCTGGTTACCACACACATGGAGGAATTGGGTATGGGATGAGTTTCATCACTTGGCTATCTAACTTAAAGCCTTGTATCCAAATGTAGCCAAGTCTCCAAGTCCTCTTTAGACTTTGTGGCTTCTATGTTGCATTTGGAACCCACACCTTCTTGGATCCCTTCATGGTATGAATGATGTCCTTGGGCACCCAAATAGGTTGGTTCCACCTGTAAGTGCAACAAGGCTCCTTAGTGTTTTTGGTGTATTGAGTGACAACACGATTAAAAGATCTAACTTCTATGTGAAGTGACTTGACAGGGTTTCACAGGCTTATTAATTGGAGTCTAATATGAAAATAATGGTTTTGTGTAAATATCCCATGATCAAGCATGAATATTCTCATATGTTGAGAATCAAGGGCTTTCATTGTATATCATGTATGTGTTGGAGTTAATGAATCTTTGTTGAATATCTCTTTGAGAAATACTATGAATCAACTATGCGATTGGATCTACTCATGGATAATCATATTTGCGTTATGATTAGTTACTATGACATGGACACCCTCATTATTGGTTATCTCAAATTTGTTATGATGAAAATGAGTGTCTAAATTGATTTGATTGCCTAAGTGCTGGATATCATTAGTATTCTACTATTGATGCACTTTGAGGCACTTGGTTATCAAAATGAGTAAAGTGACATGGAATCTATTTCTTTCATTTCGACATCACTACATTAATGGATATCTCTATTCATAACAAGTGGCTGACCTTGAGTGTTGTCTATCACATATCAAAGCCAATTATAATGAAGATCAGGTATACTGAGTGGTTAATGAGCAAATGTGCTTCATCTACCTATCGAAGAGGTTTTCACAATTGAAGTCCAACTTATTCAGCTCAAAGAGGATCGCTCTCAGAAGAACAAGCTCAGCTTGGCTATCTCTCTCTCTATTGATATTGATCAAGGCGACATTGTTCATCAAGACCAAGACTTAAGTGGATTTGATACAGATTTTCATTTACTCTTGAGTATAGGTATGTCATACTATCAAGAAGGAAGCTAAGCTCGAAATGTCACTAGTCAACATGTGCTCTAGCTAGTTCAGAGAGTTTCGTGCCAATACACCGCTTGTGGTGACTTTGGCAGTATGAGAGTGGCACACTGGATAGTCCGGTAGACCTCACCGGATTATCCGGTGATGGCAGTGCCTGAGCTTAAGTGTGATTCTCTCTTATCTTTTCTTGTGCTAGAATTCCTAGCTAGGTGCATCTCTATTGGAGAATAAGACCTACACTTATCTTACCTAGTGACGAAGGCTTTATGCCTTACCATCTAGTCAGAGAACCTGTGGCGGAACCGCCGATTTAATCCAGGCTAAGCACACCTGCCACCTCTGGCTTGCAGTGCGATTAGACCGAACTAAACCCGGTCGTCCGTCGAGAGTCATTCGACCCCCGATATTACCTTTTCCCAGGGGAACCGACATCATACACATCCAGCCCTCAATGGAGCCACAACAGATACATCATCTCAGGCAGTGGAATATAGCATATATAAGCTTGTTTTACAAACCGATTCGAAATAATAATATAAGTTTCAACATATTACCATACGAAAGTCGAGTTTGAATCAGACAGCGGAAGCGAATTTGAAAACATCTCTCAGCGGAACGAAACACTTTACTAATCTTCACGCATCGTTGATCGAGGTGAGCAGCACCGAGCCCACCGGTACTACCCTCCTCCAAGCAGTTGTCCAGATATCGACGGTACCTGTTCTCAAAAGGTGGGGGCAAACCCTGAGTACTAATTACTCAGTAGGACTTAATGGAATTGGCTTACGGCTGACGCGAAGCGGCTTACTAGCAAGTGGATCCTTAGCCTTTAGTTTTAAACAGTAACATGTGTAACATAAATAGTAAGACTTCATCATTTGTATAACCTTCATCACAACTGTAACTTGCAGTAATGTAAACAATTCAATTCAAACATGTGGTATTCCAAAAACCATGAGTATTAAACACCGAGAGTTTAAGTAATTACTACGTTGAACGTCAAAGGTATTGGCATTCCCACACCTGGTGGGCATCAGCGATTCGAATCGATTTTTAATTCCCGGGAATAACTATCATGCCAGGGGTATATGCTTACTAGCCATCGCGTTCCCACATATAGCCCCAATCTTAACCTGCCTCGTCCCAAGTTCGATTCACTCCCGCCTAGCCCCCGGGTTGTGCCCCCATGACGAGCCTGCCGACATCTCGGTCTCCCCGTCATGAGTACCAAGCTCCCCCGGGCCACCTTCCTCTCAACCAGCGGGTAGGAACGTGTCTCTGTGCTTCGGACGAGCTCAGGAAAGACTTTACCGGTCCCATTTCCCGGTTAAGCACTCTAGCAATGTTATGCCGACCAATAGGCGAACAGCGAACGGGCCTTATGCGACTCGGGCGGAGCCAAACGCACACCACATAATAATAATAATAAAATTATTCTCCGCCCGGTCTCCATTTAAATCATGAGCATAGTATTACTTTCTCAATAGTAAAAGTTTTGTAAGCTTTGAAATCACTTACGTGACGAGTGACTCCTTTCACTCGTGTCTACTCGCACCTAGCAAAGCCTAGGCAACTCGTCCTACGAACTCTATATATAGGTGCTAAGGCCAGGGCGGCCAGGGAGTCTAATGCAATTGTTTCCAAGCAACTCCTAATGCATATGCGTAATCAACAAGTATAATTTGTTTGCTGGGTTGAGTATGGTCCTGCCTACCTTTGCTTATTCTTACTCAGCCAACAAACTAAACTAGGTTAGTTTGCCGGGTTGTGAGGCTTTGCCCCAGGCAACCCCTTGATCACTTGGACAACTCCTCCTTCCAAACATGACTGATGGGCTCTCCAGGTCGTGTCTGGGGCTTACTTGATCTTCTGGAACACCATTGCTTAAAGTAGCTCCCGTACTTGTTTCTCAATCACGTATCTGCATTAAGCGTTGCTATATTAATGCTATGCATGACACAGTGAATGAGATGCATATCATCAAGCCTACAACTGGTTAAGCAAAGTATAAGGCAAACATCTAATTACGGATGTAATGGATTACTAGCTCAACCAAAATCTCCCGACTGACATTAGCATTAATACTACTTTGATGGACCCGAAGCAATCGTGTATTGTGCAATCTCACGAGAACACATATACCAAAGTTAAGTTGTCAATCATAAAGCTAACATGGTAAGTGTGGGGGTTTTTATTGAATATACTGGTCTCACATTTTCGATTATTTATGTAAAATTGCATTATTTCTACTATTTTCAAATCAGAGTCACACCCTTACACGCACCACCTCCTACTCTAGCAATGAGTCATGTTCATAACCTAGAGCTCATATCAAGCCCTTAAAGTCGCTTGGAGCATTTTTCACCATAGCAAATCTTTCTTAAATTAAATATATGCTAAACTACGAGACAAGGGCACAATAGTAATTAAACAGTATAGGCTAGGGCTACCAAAATTTATACAGAGCCTACACATGTTCACAAGGCTTTTGCCCAAATTTCATAATTTTTGAAGCTCATTTTACCCACATTTCCTATTTATTAAGGTTTTTCATGCATGCACATTAACAGGGGCAAAAAGGTCTTTTCCTACTCAACCATCATATCCATTCTATAGATCTATTTAATAGGAATACAATGCAACAAAGTTTATATTTTTCTGATTTTTATTTGATTTATTACGAATTTCCAAAGTTTTCAGCCTAATAAAACACATTAAATCGAAAATCATAACAGTCAGGGACCTAAACGTGATTGTCTATAACATCAGGGGCTGAGTCGTTAGATCCGCAAGACTCAGTGAATAGTGCATGAGATCGAAACGTGAAAGCAGCAAAGTCCAGGGGCTAAATCGAAAAAGGGCGTCTTCTACCTCCGGTCGACAGAGAGGGCGCGCGGTCGCCGGGGTTCCCGCGCGCGGCGCGTCGCGTGGGGGCACGCGCTTGGAGCCGAGCTGGTCCGGGACCGTGTTCCCGGCGTAGAGGTTCCTTTCCCCCAAGACGGCGTCGTGAGAGGTCGAGCGAGTGAGCGGGGAACGGCCGTGAACCGGTGGGCGGCGGCGACGCGCAGAGCTCGGTGGTCGGGGCACGATCTCGCGGTACCGGCGGAGGTGGTGGCCACCCTCTACCGCGCGGGCTGTGCGGTGGCGTGGGGGGTCCGGCGGTGGCGCTCTTGAGGCGAGAAGGACACCGGAGAGGGGTTCCCCACGGTGAGGCTCGGCGGCTATGGCGGCCGCGGTGGTGGCGCTCGTGGGGAGGGCGCCTGGGACGGCCGCGGGCTTCGAGGATGGGCGGGTTCGGTAGAGGATAGTGCGGCGAGTGCGGTGCTTGCGCCAGGAGGGGCGGAGGAGACTATGGCGGTGGGGTGTGAGCTCAACCCGAGCTCGGCCTCGGGCCGCCCATGGCGGACGCGCTCCACGCGTGGCAAGCAGGGAGGCAGGGAGCAGAGATAGTGGGCGAGGGCGCGGGGCACGCGGCAGAGGGAAGCGCAGGCCGGGCGCGGGCAGGCGGCGCGTGGCCTCGGCGCGGTGCGCTGGCGGCGCGCGCTCGCGGTGGCGAGCGGCGCGTGGCCGGCAGCGCCGGGCGCCGGTGCCGCGTGGGCGCGCGAGAGAAGAGAAGGAGAGGGAAGGCGCGCAGTAGACTTGGTCCATGGGCCGGGCGAGACTGACAGGTGGGGTCGGGGTGAGGAGAAGGGTGAGAGGTCTACGGACCGGGTGCACGGAGCAAGGGAGTCGGTGGAATGCGCTGGCGCGGGCAGCCCGACAATTGGGCCCCACATGTCATAGACTCAGGGGATGAAAAGAAAAAGCGAAAAAAGAAAAACTCTGTTTGACTGCTGAGACGTGTTTTAGAAATTGGTGTTTTTGAACATCCTAGGGGCCGAATTTGACAAAACCCAAAATACAAAAGTTGTTCTACTCTTCCAGATCTATAACTTTGTCAAAAGGAGAAACATCAGATTCCAAGTTTAAATATGATTAAATTTGAATTGAACCTGCTGACTCTAGTTTGACCAAAGTTTAATACAAACTTAGAAATTCCTAAAGTCTATTTTATGCTCATTTTCAGAGAAAGAGTATTATACCAATGTTGTGTGGTTTTTAATTATCTACAACTTTATTATATGATGTTTTGCATGATAGGGACTTTTGTTCCTTTGAAATTTGAATTTTCCTTACCGATCAAATTTAGGCAGATTTCTGTCTTTTTCATTAATCGACTCAAAACTCCACCTAAACCTTTGTGCATGTTATCACACTCAATAACAAAGTTGATCTACATAAAATTGTCTACAAGTTTGTTATAGAGAGTTTGGTCTAAATCACATTTTATTTTGAACTAAGGTCACAAGTGCACTCAGGGGTTTTGCATATTTCACTGAAAATTTTTGACTTCGTGATTTACTAACCTAGTTGTTGCTCTTCTCTAAACATTATTAAGCCAAATCCTTGACTACCACTAATCTAATCGCGTTTTAAGACTTTCGAGATGCCGGGGGCATCACAACCCACCCCCCTTAAAGAAATCTCGTCCCGAGATTTGTGTGAGGTACGGGTGTGTTACCTATCGCGTATGGTAAGGAGTGTGGCATCATGGTTCGTGCCTTTTCGAATGCACATGGTAATATCCCAATTTTTCACTTGTTGGCTTTGTCAACTAGCTTGTGAATGGTTAGTGCCTCTTTAACACAAGTAGTCACAGAGCATCCTCTAAGTTAGGCTCGGGTGGTCTCTCTAAGATACTGGACTAGTCGTGCCATATAAGAGAGCGAATGAACAAACCATGAAGAGAATGTGGTCAGCGAGCAAGTGACTGTGATTGAAGCAAAGGAATGGAGTCATTTCCTGATTGTGATACTAATATTTGAAACACGGTAAGTATCTGATTTATCCAAATAAGGAAAGCGCAGTGTACACAGTCGGAAATTGAATAAGGCAGAGTCTTTTGATTGAAGGAAGTATCATCGGATGCGTTTTTGAGAGACATGTTCATTTTATTTGACAGGGACTGTGTCCACATATAAAACTCCAAGTTAGCAGGTTTTCAAAGAGTAAGATGTGGTGAAACGTAGCACATTCTACTCATTAGGGCAAGAAAGGCACAAGAAGGAGAAGATAGGCCATATTTGCTTAAACAAGCTGATGTGTTCTTACTAGCGAAACAAAATGTTAGTAAACTCCCTTCTAAGAGGAAGAAAACCACTCAGTGAGAAATGACGATAAGACAAGAGCACTGGCCAAGGACAAAAGCTAGTATGGAGGATGTTCGTAAAGTACACCCTCGGGGAATAAGGTTCAACGAATGAGTAGAAAATATCGATGGAGTTAATGAGAACGAAATTGACTGTTCCCACCAATCTTCGGAGGCAAGGTCAACGTGAATATGAATTAATATGAACGAGTTGTGGGGTTGAGGCGGATTATCCCCATTGGTCAAGAAGGTAGGGTGAAACAAGGCAATGGAAAAATGTGATGAGATGGTGGAAATGAGACTGATCACTTCCACAGAAGCAATGAAAAGGGTGTGGATAAGCAGTGGGTGGAGGTTGGCTACTCCCACATCTCAGGAAAAGCAGGGGCAACAAGGCAATGGAATGATTTATACAGGACAGTGGAAATGGAATCAAGCATCCCCACAAATCAAGAGTAGCAAGATTCGAGGTCAATCAAATGATAAACTCCGCTTATGAATGTTCCACGATTGAAGCGATGTCATGCCTTCGCATGTCTTAACGCCAGCGCGAACCTAGTAGCACAACCATGTGACGGCCATACACATAGGACTCCAGGTCCCGTCGAGGCATCCAAGACTGCATAAGGAGACATCACAACAAGGGTGGCTCAATCATTCCACCTACAGAGTCATGATCACTACAAGGTTTTGGTTAAATAAAGAGGAAGTCCGATGTGATATAAGAGCTTAGGGTGCTTGAATCCCATGGTAAAAGAAGTTCCTTGATTTACAAAGCTTGTAGCAAGTAATTAACGAATAGTGGAATATAGTGCAATTAGGCTAGGATTTCTTCGATCACAAGGGTTCGAAGTGCATGAACGACAAGGGTTTTAAAGAAAAAGTTACCAAAGCTCAATGTGTTATCACTATAAGACTAGGAGTACATCTAACCATAGGTATGAGATACAAGTTGACTCTATAGAGTCGGACATCCGAGGTCTTTCTGATTTACGCCTGTTAAAACCTTCTGATACATAAGCTTATCCCCAAACTTTATCGTACTAATTGGTACCCAGCTAGTACTGCCTAAATGTGAGATTGACGCGTCCTGGACGAAGACCGGTTTCTTCTTTTAGCCATGTCGGTGCGGTGTTAGGCTTCACATGGGAGATGCCATGGAACAGTAGTCTGGATCTTCCACCGAGTATAAGAACATCGCCAGACTCAAGGTTGACCTTGGTCGCTCTATCCTTGTCTCGAGTATCGCCGAACAGAAATTCTGCCGTGTCGCCTAGGGAGATTGAGATGATAGGTAGACCTTGGTTGATGCTTCTTCCTGATTCATCCTTATCTTGATGGAGTCCGAGCTTCCCGACGTTGTTGTAGTAGTTAACGATGCATATGTCAGGATTGATCTGAGGAAATTCGCTTGCAGTTGAATTTGCAGTTTGAGCAATTGTCTTGAAAGCTTCTGGTATCGCAGGGACTTGGGCACCATCGCATGGACGTGTTGGCCCATAGAAACCTGTAGTCGGATCCCAATTTTTCCCTAGACACATCATCCATAACTTCATCTTGATTCCGTTTTTGAAACTAGGCTTATAGAATCCTCCTGGACCAATACCTAGTTGTCGACATGTACGAACTATCTTGACTTGATCTTCAGGCTTGACGAATCCCTTCAATAAAACCAGGCCAGGTCGCAGATGTTGAACTGAAGCCGTATTAGTAGAAGATTCTCCCACTTTTCTCTTCCTCTTGAGACTTGCAGAGGCTGTTGTTTTAGCCTTCGTGGGCTCGGGGTGATCAGGACATAACTCGAAGGGCTGCGACATCTGTAGCAGGAAAAACAAGGCTTCCGTAAGTTCAAGGGTTTTGAAAACTTGGTGTGGGCATAGCGTTTCCCGCGTTTACGTGTTTAGAAAATATGCCGATAAGTGATTTTTCGCAAAACGATGGCACAAGACTATGGTATGTTTCTAACGCGTGTGGCGTTGGTAACTTCGAGACGGGTTTGATTTTTGGACCGATCAACAAATTTATTGTATTTGACCTGCATTTATTTAACGTTTCATATTTAGAATGAATGATGTGTAAAAAAAATGCGACAACCTAAGCGTACTAGTCGAGTCGCTTGCTTAGTTTCTACTAGTTCTATTTGTACTTTGAACTACGTATCAATACAATAGTAACACACACTCAACGCAATATGCTCCTAGTCACTCTTAAGTAACAAAACAATGCATGAGATAAGACATGATGTCATGATGCATGATTCGCCCTATTCGGTCTCACATCACACACCCTATGTACAATTTATATATCTAGCGAGTATCCGGTGACATATATGCACGGCACTCCCTAATGCAACTAGTCGTTCTCTACTCGTTCTTAATTTCGCACGTGGTTAGTGTACCTGCAGAAAAATGCATGCTCAGATCAACATCATCACCATTACCAAACATTACCACTCTAACCCTAAAAGTGGCATCCACGATTTTCTTTAAGCTACGTCTGGTGGACGACGTAGTGGCGCCATTTCTTCCCAACACACCCAGTGTTCCTCCAGTACTGGGGAATTGCTGGGGAGAGAAACGGTGGCCAACAAGATCTAACTATAATTTTTGGTTGAAGGAAAAGTGGTCACGAAACACTCCAATGGCGTGACCACCCCCCTTAAAGAGTTCTGCCCTATCAGCATGAATGCAGGGTTCGCAACAGTCCGCAAATCCCAATAGCGTTCCGCCAGTACTGGGGATAGCTATGGCCGAAATGTCGCTTCCCAAAGCGCCGAATATGCATATGAGTTCTATCTAGGTCAGAATGTTAGCGATGTCACCTGGTATTTCACTAACATCCTTAATATGGGCATATCGATACTCTCATTTTTTTTCAAATACTTCGAAAAGGGTTTTCGAAAATAGGTTTGCAAATCAAAACTGGATGATATGTCTGTTGTCTGTGTATGATCGGCTCTGATACCAGCTGTGGCGGAACCGCCGATTTAATCCAGGCTAAGCACACCTGCCACCTCTGGCTTGCAGTGCGATTAGACCGAACTAAACCCGGTCGTCCGTCGAGAGTCATTCGACCCCCGATATTACCTTTTCCCAGGGGAACCGACATCATACACATCCAGCCCTCAATGGAGCCACAACAGATACATCATCTCAGGCAGTGGAATATAGCATATATAAGCTTGTTTTACAAACCGATTCGAAATAATAATATAAGTTTCAACATATTACCATACGAAAGTCGAGTTTGAATCAGACAGCGGAAGCGAATTTGAAAACATCTCTCAGCGGAACGAAACACTTTACTAATCTTCACGCATCGTTGATCGAGGTGAGCAGCACCGAGCCCACCGGTACTACCCTCCTCCAAGCAGTTGTCCAGATATCGACGGTACCTGTTCTCAAAAGGTGGGGGCAAACCCTGAGTACTAATTACTCAGTAGGACTTAATGGAATTGGCTTACGGCTGACGCGAAGCGGCTTACTAGCAAGTGGATCCTTAGCCTTTAGTTTTAAACAGTAACATGTGTAACATAAATAGTAAGACTTCATCATTTGTATAACCTTCATCACAACTGTAACTTGCAGTAATGTAAACAATTCAATTCAAACATGTGGTATTCCAAAAACCATGAGTATTAAACACCGAGAGTTTAAGTAATTACTACGTTGAACGTCAAAGGTATTGGCATTCCCACACCTGGTGGGCATCAGCGATTCGAATCGATTTTTAATTCCCGGGAATAACTATCATGCCAGGGGTATATGCTTACTAGCCATCGCGTTCCCACATATAGCCCCAATCTTAACCTGCCTCGTCCCAAGTTCGATTCACTCCCGCCTAGCCCCCGGGTTGTGCCCCCATGACGAGCCTGCCGACATCTCGGTCTCCCCGTCATGAGTACCAAGCTCCCCCGGGCCACCTTCCTCTCAACCAGCGGGTAGGAACGTGTCTCTGTGCTTCGGACGAGCTCAGGAAAGACTTTACCGGTCCCATTTCCCGGTTAAGCACTCTAGCAATGTTATGCCGACCAATAGGCGAACAGCGAACGGGCCTTATGCGACTCGGGCGGAGCCAAACGCACACCACATAATAATAATAATAAAATTATTCTCCGCCCGGTCTCCATTTAAATCATGAGCATAGTATTACTTTCTCAATAGTAAAAGTTTTGTAAGCTTTGAAATCACTTACGTGACGAGTGACTCCTTTCACTCGTGTCTACTCGCACCTAGCAAAGCCTAGGCAACTCGTCCTACGAACTCTATATATAGGTGCTAAGGCCAGGGCGGCCAGGGAGTCTAATGCAATTGTTTCCAAGCAACTCCTAATGCATATGCGTAATCAACAAGTATAATTTGTTTGCTGGGTTGAGTATGGTCCTGCCTACCTTTGCTTATTCTTACTCAGCCAACAAACTAAACTAGGTTAGTTTGCCGGGTTGTGAGGCTTTGCCCCAGGCAACCCCTTGATCACTTGGACAACTCCTCCTTCCAAACATGACTGATGGGCTCTCCAGGTCGTGTCTGGGGCTTACTTGATCTTCTGGAACACCATTGCTTAAAGTAGCTCCCGTACTTGTTTCTCAATCACGTATCTGCATTAAGCGTTGCTATATTAATGCTATGCATGACACAGTGAATGAGATGCATATCATCAAGCCTACAACTGGTTAAGCAAAGTATAAGGCAAACATCTAATTACGGATGTAATGGATTACTAGCTCAACCAAAATCTCCCGACTGACATTAGCATTAATACTACTTTGATGGACCCGAAGCAATCGTGTATTGTGCAATCTCACGAGAACACATATACCAAAGTTAAGTTGTCAATCATAAAGCTAACATGGTAAGTGTGGGGGTTTTTATTGAATATACTGGTCTCACATTTTCGATTATTTATGTAAAATTGCATTATTTCTACTATTTTCAAATCAGAGTCACACCCTTACACGCACCACCTCCTACTCTAGCAATGAGTCATGTTCATAACCTAGAGCTCATATCAAGCCCTTAAAGTCGCTTGGAGCATTTTTCACCATAGCAAATCTTTCTTAAATTAAATATATGCTAAACTACGAGACAAGGGCACAATAGTAATTAAACAGTATAGGCTAGGGCTACCAAAATTTATACAGAGCCTACACATGTTCACAAGGCTTTTGCCCAAATTTCATAATTTTTGAAGCTCATTTTACCCACATTTCCTATTTATTAAGGTTTTTCATGCATGCACATTAACAGGGGCAAAAAGGTCTTTTCCTACTCAACCATCATATCCATTCTATAGATCTATTTAATAGGAATACAATGCAACAAAGTTTATATTTTTCTGATTTTTATTTGATTTATTACGAATTTCCAAAGTTTTCAGCCTAATAAAACACATTAAATCGAAAATCATAACAGTCAGGGACCTAAACGTGATTGTCTATAACATCAGGGGCTGAGTCGTTAGATCCGCAAGACTCAGTGAATAGTGCATGAGATCGAAACGTGAAAGCAGCAAAGTCCAGGGGCTAAATCGAAAAAGGGCGTCTTCTACCTCCGGTCGACAGAGAGGGCGCGCGGTCGCCGGGGTTCCCGCGCGCGGCGCGTCGCGTGGGGGCACGCGCTTGGAGCCGAGCTGGTCCGGGACCGTGTTCCCGGCGTAGAGGTTCCTTTCCCCCAAGACGGCGTCGTGAGAGGTCGAGCGAGTGAGCGGGGAACGGCCGTGAACCGGTGGGCGGCGGCGACGCGCAGAGCTCGGTGGTCGGGGCACGATCTCGCGGTACCGGCGGAGGTGGTGGCCACCCTCTACCGCGCGGGCTGTGCGGTGGCGTGGGGGGTCCGGCGGTGGCGCTCTTGAGGCGAGAAGGACACCGGAGAGGGGTTCCCCACGGTGAGGCTCGGCGGCTATGGCGGCCGCGGTGGTGGCGCTCGTGGGGAGGGCGCCTGGGACGGCCGCGGGCTTCGAGGATGGGCGGGTTCGGTAGAGGATAGTGCGGCGAGTGCGGTGCTTGCGCCAGGAGGGGCGGAGGAGACTATGGCGGTGGGGTGTGAGCTCAACCCGAGCTCGGCCTCGGGCCGCCCATGGCGGACGCGCTCCACGCGTGGCAAGCAGGGAGGCAGGGAGCAGAGATAGTGGGCGAGGGCGCGGGGCACGCGGCAGAGGGAAGCGCAGGCCGGGCGCGGGCAGGCGGCGCGTGGCCTCGGCGCGGTGCGCTGGCGGCGCGCGCTCGCGGTGGCGAGCGGCGCGTGGCCGGCAGCGCCGGGCGCCGGTGCCGCGTGGGCGCGCGAGAGAAGAGAAGGAGAGGGAAGGCGCGCAGTAGACTTGGTCCATGGGCCGGGCGAGACTGACAGGTGGGGTCGGGGTGAGGAGAAGGGTGAGAGGTCTACGGACCGGGTGCACGGAGCAAGGGAGTCGGTGGAATGCGCTGGCGCGGGCAGCCCGACAATTGGGCCCCACATGTCATAGACTCAGGGGATGAAAAGAAAAAGCGAAAAAAGAAAAACTCTGTTTGACTACTGAGACGTGTTTTAGAAATTGGTGTTTTTGAACATCCTAGGGGCCGAATTTGACAAAACCCAAAATACAAAAGTTGTTCTACTCTTCCAGATCTATAACTTTGTCAAAAGGAGAAACATCAGATTCCAAGTTTAAATATGATTAAATTTGAATTGAACCTGCTGACTCTAGTTTGACCAAAGTTTAATACAAACTTAGAAATTCCTAAAGTCTATTTTATGCTCATTTTCAGAGAAAGAGTATTATACCAATGTTGTGTGGTTTTTAATTATCTACAACTTTATTATATGATGTTTTGCATGATAGGGACTTTTGTTCCTTTGAAATTTGAATTTTCCTTACCGATCAAATTTAGGCAGATTTCTGTCTTTTTCATTAATCGACTCAAAACTCCACCTAAACCTTTGTGCATGTTATCACACTCAATAACAAAGTTGATCTACATAAAATTGTCTACAAGTTTGTTATAGAGAGTTTGGTCTAAATCACATTTTATTTTGAACTAAGGTCACAAGTGCACTCAGGGGTTTTGCATATTTCACTGAAAATTTTTGACTTCGTGATTTACTAACCTAGTTGTTGCTCTTCTCTAAACATTATTAAGCCAAATCCTTGACTACCACTAATCTAATCGCGTTTTAAGACTTTCGAGATGCCGGGGGCATCACAGAACCCCTCACCGGACTATCTAGTGAGATCTACCGGACTGTCCGGTACAGGGGGGGTTTGAATCCAACGGCTAGTTTTCCTCTACCGGACTGTCCGGTAGGGGCCACCGGATTGTCTGATAGTGGTCTGACAGAGGGCCAACGGCTAGTTTTGGAAGGATGGGTATTTATACCTTTCCCTCTCCTGGTCTGACAAAGGGCCAACGGCTAGTTTTGGAAGGATGGGTATTTATACCTTTCCCTCTCCTCTTGTTGGGGTTACTCCTTCCCACATTCAGAGGCCTAAGAAACTCTCCCCAACACTCTCTCTTTGAGATTAAGCTAAACAAGTGAGATTCTTGAGTTGGGAGAGAAATTGTGAGTTTGTGTGAGATTGATAGAGCAACTTAGCTTCTGAGCACAAGTTGGCTAAGCATTTTTGGCAAATGCTTTTGTTACTCTTGGAGGTTTCCTCCTAGATGGCTAAAGCGTCCCGGAGGGCACTCGCTTGTGGGTGCCACTCTTCTTGTAGCTGATTACCCCACTCTTCGGAGCATTGCCGTGAACACCTTCTCTGCCTTGGTGATAGAGAAGGGAAGGCCATGAGTTGAAAAAGACTCAAGCTCTTGGTGGGCACCTCAACGAGGACGTACGGACACTTGTGGGTGTGCTCGAACCTCGGGAATTTAATTTTTGTGTCTTGTGTGTTGTGCCCCTGCTGGAAGACCCAAGCTTTGTGCTTGTGGTTTGTTTCCTTACTTGCATTTACATTCACTTCTGCTACTACTACTCTTGTGCAAGTTCTTGTTGTGAGTGCAGGTGTGTAGTGCAGAAAAGGTTAACATCACCAGGGAAACACTTTTGATACCTCTTCATAGCTCAATAAGTGTTTGCTTGCATATTTACTTTATTGAGCTTTCTCTCTGTGTGATACCGGACTATCGGTGATACCAGACTTTCCGGCAAGCAGCACCAGATTGTCTGGTGTGGGGGCTGACAGAATTATTTTAAGTGGTTAAATTTCATATTAGCCTATTCACCCCCTCTAGGCAACATCAAGGTCCTTTCACCACCCCTTGCCTTGCTTGTTGATCTTGTGAGCAACCACCGTGTTGTTGTTCTTCATGAGCAAATATAGTGTGCACTTCTTCTTGTCATCCTTCAAGCTTGGCATGGGTTTATTTGGAGTGATGGTCTTATTTTGATCTCCCTCTCTCTTCTTGCCTCCACACATGTAGGACTTATGGCTTGGGTCAACGATACCACTGTGTCATGCATCACGCTTACGATCCTTGATGGCTTGGGTCTTCTCATGTGCCTTTTAAGTCCCTCTTTGAGGTGTTCGTACCCTAAGTCCATCTCTTGAACCCTGTGACTTAAACAAAAATACTTGCACAAACATTAGTCCCAAATGGTACATGTTGTCACCTCAACCACCAAAATTACATTAGGGAACTAAGCACAAATCTTAGGACCTATTTTCCTTATAGGACAGGCCACCCCATGGTCCCGGACAGTCCGTGGCACAGGATTTCAGCCCTCTTTTAAACATGCTTTTGAAGAAGATTTTTCTTTCAAACTTTGTAGCGTTGTTAGCCTACATGCAAATGCATCTATTGTATGATCAATGAGGCACTAAAATATATGGTTAAGTAATTGATATTGAACCCTCTTTATAGTATGGCTATCTAGCCCCATTAATCCGGTCAATTCTCATCTCTAATCACCTGTTGACCGGTCAAGTAAAAACCTATCATGTACCTTTGCCTTGATCTATCCACCACCAAGATTTATTCTAGCTTCCCAAGCACTTGGTGTGGCTTCCATTTGTGACTAACCTACATTCTTAATCTCTCAAAGAAATTGTTAGTCCCCACATGTTGTCATTAATTACCAAAACACCAATTAGGGGTCTAGATGTTTACACTGGTAACACCGGAGAGTCCGGTGATAGGTTGCTAGCACAAAAAAACTAAGGAACAAAGCCTAAGTCACTAGGTATGAAAAGAATAGGTCCACAAGAGATACACCTGACTAATATCAAAGAACAAGAAAAGAACCAGAGAGCACTCAACACTTTAGCTCACAACACTGCCTTCATCGGCCAAGCCAGTGAGGCCTACCAAATAAGTCGGTACGTCGACACTTAGTACCAAAAATAGTCACAAGGAGTGTTATGGCACGACTCGCCCTGAATTTGGCTAGAGCACATTTTTTTCTAGTGACTTTACAGGCTTAGCTTCCCTCTTAATAGTACGACATACCTATAATCAAGATTAAAGATAAATATAGTAAAATCACTTGAGCTTTGGGGTGATGAACAATGTCGTCTTGATCAATTTTAGTAGAGAGAGGAAGACAAGTTGATCATGATATGAGAGCAATCCTTTTTGAGTTGAATAAGTTGGACTTCAATATGGAATAACCTCTTTCATCAGTATATGCAGCACATTTGCTCATTAATCTTTCAATATGATTAATCTTCATATAATAATTTGATGAGATAAGTCATATAATCTTCATTTGATCAGCCACTTGAATATTTAAAGACTATCATCCATAAATGTGACAACCAAATATATGAGAGAGTGAGCAACTATGTATCATGGTTTTGTGCCCATGACAAGTATATTTGTGTTAGGTTTATGGGGTTTCATAGGCTACCGTCTTGAATAGCCTAACCATTGAGGTTCGAGAGAGGAGAGGGATTTAGATTGGTTTAGGAGGAATCCCTATGTCAAGTATAGTGTTGAGTTTGTATTGATTGAGTTTTTGTGTTACAACTAGGGGTGGAGACACTAAGGGGTAGGAAGGGGCTAGGCCCCCCTATGCTAGAGAATTTTACACTATTTTTTAAATTCAAATAAAATTTTGAAAAATTAGTATTATTGATCCCTCCTAACAATGAATAGGACTTGTTACAACTTACAAGTCGGAGCATTGGCCTCTGGTGCTTGTGTTCCTAGAACTGCAGAAGAGCTTGAGCTCGGTGGTGTGAGTGCTAGTGCGTGGGAGTGTTGAAGTCTCCTTGCCTTTGCATGGCGTCCTGCATCCCGTTATATAATTGAAGAGGACTAGTTTACATGTGTTAGGAGAATAAAAGAAAAGAAAGGGGTACAACAGTCGTAGGGTTTGAGTTGTGGACTGCCATGGGGAGTGCCAAGTGACCTTGCCTAATATTCTCCGTTGTAATGATGGCCCCGCAGTCTTTTATGCAGATAGTTGACTTGGCGTTGCACCAACGACCGGTGCCACCCTGTCATGCTTAGGTCGGTCGAGGGCGGCCCGGTCGATCCCTGCCTTGTGCTGAGAAGTCGTGGCCTCAGTGGGATGTGGTCGGAGTCCTTTGCGCCACTCTAAAGCAATATGATTATGGGAGGCGTGTTACGGCTCATCCGGTTGTTAGGTGGTGAGTGTACAGATTAGCGCTAGTGCGCCAGGCGTGTGCACGGAGGGGCATGCCCTCATAAATACGCCCGTTGGATGCGCATTCGATTCTTGTCAAGCGCATGCGCGGGATAGCAGGTCCTCATAAATGCACCAGCCATTGTATGGTGACCGCAGGTTGTGCATTGGGCTCGGGCGACCGGGGATCATCTGAGCAGCAGGTCGCCCGACCTAAGGGATTGACCCGACCAAGCACTTAGACCGTGCGATAGAGGGGTCGCACGGCTAGGCCTCTGGTCAGTGCGACTGAGGGGTCAGCGCGGTCGGACAACAGGCCGTGTGACCTAGGGTCACGCTTGCTGGTCCTAAGGAGGCTTGTCTTTGGGCCCGTTAGCTTTGGAGTTCGGTCCAGCGCAGTTAGTAGGACCGTTTGGGGTACCTAGGGTATGGGTACACAGTCACTATGTCACTTTAGCAATTTAGAATATGATGACCATGATAATTAATTGATAACTAGGAATTTGACAAACCATCCCCTTGTGAATATCATGATTATAATCTAAGGAAAATGGGCCCTAAGCCTTGTGATGAGTTCCTTAATGTAATTTTGGTGGTTGAAGTAACAACATGTACCATTGGGACTAATTTGTGTGCAATTGTCTTTGTTTAAGTCCTAAGATGCAAGTGGAAGCCTTGGGAACAAACACCTCAAAGGTTTAATCAGAATACTTGAACAAAATCATGTTTAGAATTTTACTCTATGGACCAGGCAGTCGGACCAATGCCAACTACAACGGATCATTCCAACTCACCCTAAGGAAAGTTCACTCAGTGCAGCTCAGAGGACTTTGTATGTACTGTCCAGACCATCCTATACTTCAGACCAATTTCACATAAGCTATGCACTTTGAAGGAAATTGGTTTTACAACGGATCAGATGGTACGGTCTCAAGTTGAAAATTCAAGAAGCAGTGCGATTTACATGCACTGAACGGTCCGGTGTTCACATCGGACATTCTAGGCAGAGAAAAGAGGGAGCGACTGCATCCACATTTTGAGTGCACCGGACGATCTGGTGTATACACTGGACATTCTGAACAGAGGCTTCTACTAATTCAAGATCGCAAGCGTTATCACAGACTGAATGGTCTGGTCCTTCAGAGTGGACGGTACGGTCCTCACAATGGTCAAATTTGAAGATCCAATGGTTGACTCCTAGTCGGTTGTATGCACTGGATGGTCTAGTGGTGGACGCACCGGATGGCCTAGTGCTGCGCCGGACAGTCCAATGGGGCAACATGTGCAGAGCAGTTTTTTCCCAACGGCTAGCTTGCAAATTTGAGCTATTGATACCCCCTTGTCCAGCCTCTACAACATGGTTGGTGACTCTAGACTTCATTCAATTATCGAGACGCATATTTGAGTGCCCAATCTATCAAAGAGAGCATATAGTTCACATCTAGACATGACTAGTGCTTGCAAGCAACTTGCTTAGGCCTTGTTAGCGCATAGCTCTTGGTTGCGACCGAGTCTTGTAGTGAATTTTGCAAAACTCTTAGCAATCTGTGCTTGCGTGCACGAAGACTTGTAAGTGGGGCTTATAAGTCTCGCGAGACCCTCTGAGGTGTGGAGTGAGAGCCAATGGACCGGCTCCATTGTCTCTGGAGTGATGAGTGATTGTCAACAGTAGCAAGACCCAGAAGCACTTGGGCACAAGACCTCCGATGGACTAGAGGTAGAGGAAAGTCCTTCGAAGGACTGAAGGCATGCTCCGCGTCTGTCGGCCATGGGAGTTCGGTACATGGAGGAGCGGTACGGCGACGGCAGCACTAAGTCCTCCGAAGGACTGCGAGGCTGCCCCGATGGACAGGGGATGCCGGGTGCCACCGCGGTGCTCCAAGCTGAATGCGTGGCGCGAAGGCGTGCGAGGGAAGCTTTGGCGGCTTCGGCTCAAAACCGCCACCCAAGCTACCCAAGCCTTGGTGAGTTGGGCCACGACTCGCCAAGACAGAGAAGATGGGCCAAATCTGGCCCAGGCGGAGACTTCCTAAAGTTTCCTAGTTTCTGAGTTCAAAACCGGGGGCGGATCGCGGATTGGACTACTGGCCACGTGGAGAACATCCGAGGATTGCGTGGAACTTACGAAGATCAAGACTTCATCGTGGTCATCCATCCCGAAATATCCTGTAATCTTTCGTTTGAGTCCTTAGGGTTTGTCTAGTTGTAGGGACCTAAGTGCAAAACTGTCTAAACAGCACTCGGGTATGAATAGGTCCAAGGCAGGTCATTAGAGGGACTCTTGGCTGCTAGGATTAGTCTTCACTTGGTGATTTTTGTCCTTAAGCTTTGAGCTCCATTGTTAGGGAGGTTAGAGTAGGATTTAGCCTCCTAATCATGAGGGAAGGTGAGGGTGGTTGCTTTGGACGAATTTCTACTTGTACGCTGAATCTTTAGACCCATCTTGGGCACTTAATCGAAGCAAATTCGTGCAGCAACCTTGTGTTCTTCTCCTCCCCCTCTCTCTTTGGTTTTTGGGTTCAATCCTTGGCTTTTGGGTGTTTATGTTGGCCAAGCTTGAATCCCTTCCCTTGCTGATGTTTTGGACTTGTTAGGACGTGAAGATCATGACTTAGTTCATCTCAATCCTATTGGATTGCCACGAGCAAGCCTCTTTTGTGTTTTCCCCTTTCTTGCCCAAAGATTGCCATTTCACGAGATCTGAAATTCTCGCTGATTCTGTGGTCACTTTGAGTTGATCTCTTGGGAAAAGCTTTGGAATATGGTCCAGATAGCCTGTGCAAAATTTCATAAAGATTGGACAAGATTTGGTCTGGTTTGGGTTGGAAAACACCATGTCTGCGACTCTACCGGACAGTCCGGTTCCACCGGATAGTCCAGCAGCCCGGGTAGTGCCACTGGATAGTCTGGTAGCAGGCACCGGATAGTCCGGTCCCACCGGACAGTCTGGTGTTGGCCACCGGATAGTCCGGTCCTATTAGGAAGCTACAATGTTTTTCCTATTTTGGTTTTTCTGCTGTGTTTTTCTTTGGATTTTTGAATTCCTCACTTTAAGACTATTTTCTTTGCTTGCTGTGAGTCAATGAGACGCATCTCTGTGCGGTGAGTGTCTTGTGACAGTTTTTGCAAAATTCGTTGCCCTGGTGTCATTCTCGGTCGGATCTTGAGTTTTCTTGCATTTGTGCGTATCCTCACAGTGGACGGCACCCTTACGCTGCTAGGCACGTATCTGTTCAGTGGACGATGCCTAGTTTTGGTTTCTCTTGAGCTTTGCAGAGCATCCATTTGGGGTTGTGTTTTTGAGTATTCAAGTGCTCCTATTCACCCCCCTCTAGTCGCACGTCTCGGTTCTACATGGATTGGCTATCACCTTACTTGTGAGAGGGAGGGAGGCCCTCGGCCTTTTGTTCAAAGCTCACCTAGTGGATACGATGGTGAGCATCCGTGAGAGGCACGCGGAAGACCCCAGATTAGCGTGGGTTTGTACTGGGGATATCCAGAATTACCCGACCATGGTTGCTTGATCCTTGCGCGAGTCACCTTGCCAACCACTATCCTTGTGCAGATAGACGCCGTAGTCCTTGCACGTTTACAAGAGAGCAAAGGCCTTGTGATTGGCGCCAAATGAGGAGCAGGGGGAGGTTTGCGCACCTTCCCAAGACCTCGGTAAAAAAATCTCCGCGTCTACAACTTGTGCCATCGTCGCTATTGTCATTGGGAGTTTGCATTCACTCTACTCATCTCTTTAGCTTTTGCATTTACATTCTTACAATTATGTGTTTACATTCCTATACTAGCTTGATAGGTTAGTTTCTAGGTGAAACTAGATTGCAAGACTTAGCCATGATAGGGTTAGCAACACTTAGCAAAATTTTAGTGCATATGCTTGCTTTATCTTGCATAGGTTTCGATAGGTTGTGTTTAAAAAAAAACCTTAGTTTTTAGAATCCTAATTCACACCCTCTTAGGATGTTGACTCCTAGTGACTTCCAAATAATTTCAATAGATGATCAATGATAATGGTACCTAGGACATAGTGAATGTGTATACCAATAATAATGTTGAGATCCAAGAATATATCCAATAATTGAGTTGATCCTTGATTTATATGTCCTTCAACACATAACAAATATACAATAGAAACCCTTGATTCTCAACACATGGGAATATTTATGCTTGAACGTAGAGATATGCATATGAGAAACCTTTCATTCAGTTGGAAACACATTTAATTTATTCTTTAGTTTCTTGTCCAAACCTCTTACAAAGTGATCAGTACTTTAATCCTTTAATTGTGTTGTCACACTCAGTGCACCAAAATCCACTTAGGAGCCTAGATTCACTTACACGATCAATTTCGATAGAACTCAAAATATGGAAGCCGTTCAATATTACATTCTCTACATAGTTGATAGATAAATACCTAGTTATATTTTTACAGTAGATTAAATTTAAAATTTCTAAACATGTATCAAGTTTGACGGGTGGTTTTTTGTTTATTTGTAAATTTCACATTTCAAAAACTAACCACTTTCATGTGATGATCTCAGTAAAAAAGTTGTTCAACTTTTCAATCAATACAATAGTTGTAAATACACTTTTTGCTAAATCAGTTTGGAATTGGTTTATATTCAAAATACTAAACTGAGTGTAGTTGGATCAGTTTTAGAGCTGCTGTTAAATTTATCTATAGTTCAAAAATATATGCACCTTCATACTAAGATCAAAACAGTAAAGTTGCGAAACATGTAAATACCTACAAGTTTGGTGTATCAAGTTTTCACTGAAAAGATTTGTAGCACATTGCAAATTTGAAAACGTCATGGTGTTCTATCTTTTGCAGATTTCGACCATGAGATTGCTTTAGTTGTAATTCAAAAACTAAGTAGATTCAAAGAAAACATTCTATATGAAAGTTGTTACACATCTTATGATCCACAATTTATACCAATGTACAAAATAGCGCGCTATAGAATTTAGCATCAGACTTTCAAAAACGCTATTATTGTGCAATAGCGCGCTATAGCGCACAACAACGTGCTATTTTGTACTACAAAGTGTTAGCGTCAAGTCTATAGAAACGCTATTGCGGCGCTATAGCGCGTTATTAGCGTGCTATTTCGTACTATGATTTATACATATAATTTTTTGGCTAGTTCGTATTAGATTTGTACCTACGTCATCCAAAAGTTTCATATCACAACTCATGTACATTCTATTGGAGTACATTTTACTAGAAAATTTCAATTCTATTCATTATATTTGCATTCAAACACCAAAATCAATATGAATGCACATGAGTTCGCATGATGAATATGAAGTGGCTTTTGAGATACGGGAGGTATCACAAGAACAATACCTACTCATTTTGTGAGCACTAAGACTTGTCCACGAAATGATCATTAGCTAGTGATTGTAAGATCTCCTTAGCAATCAAAGGCTTGTTGAGGCACTTGTATTATTGTGGGTACTCTAATAATTTGAAGCACCAACTTGTGATATCGAAGCTCTTAAGTTGTGTATCCTATTGATCAGTTAAGTGAGGAAAGAATTGGAGGCTTTGGAAAACTCAATCTTGCTAGCAATTTGCTTCCTCGACAGGGACATGGGCACATTATTTCCAATAGGACCAAACCTCAAGGACATATTTGTATCCTGGTGTTCTTTACTCTTATGTTTGATTGGTTTGGGTGAAAGACTCATTTTGCTTTCACTCGTGTTGTGAAAAAAGATTATGACTGTAGGTGCTAAACTATAGACTTTATCAATTTAAACTCAATATGTTTTGCTATTGACCAATCACACTTTATAGAGAGTAGCTTAGTGTTGGTTGCTCATTGGTTAGTGGTAGCTAGAGCATGTAGTTCTTGTTGTTAGTTTTGCCTCTAGAGTAGTTCTAGCATCTGTATGGTGCTAGTGATAGCTCTTGTGGTAAAAGTAGCTTAGTTTTTTTAGTTAGTTTTCATTACCGCTTTTACATTTATCTAAGTTAATCACTTGGTTAACCAAGTAAGCTACTACTCCCTCTGGTCATTAATACATGATGCTTTAATGTCTTCAAGTTTTTTTTGTAAAAAAAAATCGCATATTTCCTCCATCTTGAAATATAAGGGGGCATGTATTTAACTTAAGTCAAATAATTCTGACTATGTTTATAAATAATCCTATGTTTGACTATGTTTATAAATAATCCTAAGTTTGACCATGTTTATAAAAACATCAGTCCTAAATTAGAATCTCCAATAAATTTATTAAATTTCCAATGTGTTTTGTATATAGGACATGCTTGGTTTGATGCAATTTCTTTTGGCATGACCATATTTTGGTAGGCCAAACTTTGGGTAACTATAGTTGCAAAAAAACATTTGTAAACAAAATGTGAGCCATTGACAAATTTTGGCAACAAACGAAATAGAAGTAATAGCCAAAACTTTGGCCCATCAAACTTTGGCATACCAAGATTTCAGCTAAGAACCAAGTATGCACACGGTTAGATTTATTGACGCAAACACATTTGATGTGATACATGTTGGTACTCTTATGTGTACCCTTGGTTAAATTAGCGAACCCAAGATCCTTTCCCATTTTCACTTTGCCAAAATTCAGGAATAACCCTATTCCACACTCAACTCGAAACAAAACCCACCATAATTAGAAAAAAAATGGTCCAAACACATACGGACAAAAAGGCTTTAAGCCGGCCATCACCGCGCTACGCACAATACTTGCCTTGTCCTAGCAAGTAGCAAAGCACTCTCCTCTCCTCCCCACCCCACTTCCGCCCACTCGACCATCTCACCACCCACCCGGGCGGTCGTCGTCGGCGGCGGCGGCAGCAGGAGCAGCAGCGCGTGCTCTGAGGCCAGAACCCAAGCCTGCCCAGCCTCGCCGGAGCGGCGGCAATGGCTGCGGGCGGCGATGCGTGAGGGCGCGCGGCATGGGGAAGGAGGAGGGCGGGGGGCAGCAGCAGCGGGAGCAGCCGGAGGAGGGAGGGGCAGGAGGAAACGGCGGAGGAGGAAGAGGAGCAGTAGCGCGGTGCAGCAGCGGGTGCCGCGGGGCCGTGCGGCCGCAATGCGCGGCCGCGCTGCTGCTCGGCGCCGCCGTGGCGCTCTCCGCGCTCTTCCTGCTGCCGCCCTTCGCGGGCCGCGCCGGCCCAGCGGCGGCGTCGGATCCGGGCGCCGCGTTCGCAGGTCAGCCCGCATTGCGGGATCTCGCGCGCCTTGCTTCAATCTTCCGCCTTATTGCATTTTTAAATCTCTCTCGTCGTACGGACTCCACGGCCACTGGCTTAGCGATTGACTCGCTTAGTTTCCGGCTCAGTAGTTCGTGCGGATTGGCGAGCCGTGCTCGATTCTTGGATTCTTCATCCCTAGCGGACCTGCAAAGTTCTCGTCTTTACATGGCAACTTGATCAAATTCGACGAATTTTTCAGTTGTGTCTCCTGTTTCCTTTCCGGGGCAACTTGGCCACTTTCTGTGGTCTTATGTCATTTCCGTAGATAGGCTGGCGCAACATTGAGCTTGCATCGCCGAGGATTCACGTGGTTCGATTAGGTACGTGATGTTAGTGTATGTGCAGTATAAGCTGGCTATCCAAGTCCTCTTCTTGATAGCTTAGTACAGGATAGCTAGTAGGTAATGCTTGGCCAACTTATGGTTGTGCCTAGTGGAGAAAATGGTTGCTGCGTTGTCATATTCGCTTTTACCCTATTAGTAATTCCTCATGTGGTGCTGGTCGGAGATTTTTGCTTGAATTCCCAGTTTGGGTTGGGGCACCATTCTGTTTTCAGCTCATCTAAGTGGTGCTTCTGGGTGTGTTTGTGTGGCTTTTGCTTGTGAACACTTGCTAAAAGAAAGCTCAAGGGTTTAATTGTTGGCAAACTGGATGGTTCATTTTATGTGGTGAGCTTGTTCTCACTTTGGATTTTCTCTAGAACTCAAGTGGAGATAATATTTTCATTTGTGCTTGGGAAAAAGAAATCAGTATCTTAGTCGGTGCCGCTATTGGAAATATTTTAGTTTCTTTAACTTATCTTGTGGATATGTTGGACTTTAAAGATACTGGCAAAACTTGCCACGCAAAGCCGCAAAGGCAATGCTTTATAAAATGGTTATATTACAAACCTTTTGACAAAAAATTCCAAAATAGAAAAGGCAACACTTCTATTGAATGACGATGTTAGAAGGCCCTGACAAAAATTGCCGCGGTAGTGAACACAAAATGTGGTCAGAAGGTCCCAACAAAATTTGCTGCTATAGAGAAGCCATTGCGTTTGGATTGGTGATGTTAGAATACACTAACAAATATTTTTATGATGGGGTAGCACTACTTGAAATGGTGATGTTACAATTTGTTGGCAAAAATGTTTCCAAAGAGAGGAAAAAAACTGATAGTCTGACGATGATAAGTGGCATGTCCGCATGTACTCTTGGAAGTGACTATTTGGCTACTAGGAGTTATAAAATTTCTCATTTAAATTCTTACATACATTACAGGGTGACTAGTGCTTAGAACAATTTGAGTTCAGGTTGCGACTATATGTTGCAAATTCATTTTACATGGAGTTATAGGCCCTTATTTCAGGCAGTAACAGGACATTCAAGGAAGTAAATTACCAGTGCCAAGAGCATCAAAGGGCTATCTATCTGTATTAGATTGTCCCAGATGTGTATAATAATTGAAACTAAGACCTGCGGTATTCGACGGATCAGAGGTTCCTTACCCTTAATTGTGATATTAGATACTGAGTGGGCACATGGGTAGTTCTGGGTTACTACCATAGATCATTTTTGTTCCATTTTCTTGCTTTGAATCTGGATCAGTTCATTTGCATGGGTTTTAGGTCCTGTCTGGCAGAGATTCAGTTTCTTGAAGAAATGTATCTGGAGAGAAACTGATTCCTCTTCTCCTGAGAAACAGAATTTTCTGTCTGGTTCTGTATCTGAACCCCTAAATCATTTGACAGGGTTTCTCCTATTTCTAGAGAGAAATGCCTTGGGTAATCCCCACCAAACGGGGTAACCCAATGATCCAGAGAAATCAAAACTTGCATCTCTATGTATGCCACTTGTCAACCATTCATCAGGACCATAGGAGTCCTGCCTAACCTTTGGGGAGCACTAGATAGGTTCTCGAATATAACTAGTAAAATTAGATTTGCCTGTCTGAAGGCCATGTATAGTTTCATCTGTTGCCAAATGATAGCATTTTTATTGTTGAAGTCACACTCTTTTTTGCAGCTGATATTGTGGCAAGCTTTATGCTACAGAAGACAGTTCATGAGTTGAATGAAAGCACATCTAAGCTTGAATTTGACATCTATGAGGAAGTTGGCATTCCTAACTCAACTGTAAGACACAATGCTATACATTATTTATACAGTTCTTTTAGTCACAGCGTGTCCATTGTTCAAGCATGCTGATTCCCAAATGATTGTACAGGTGGCTATAAATTTTCTACAACCATTAGGTGCATCAAACTGGACATATGTGATCTTCAGCATTGTGCCTTATCCAATATACACAACTATATCATCTACTTGGTTGAGCATTCTTAGGTCTTCTTTTATGTCCTTGGTTGTAGAGCAGTCAACACTCCACCTGACAGAGTCTCTATTTGGGAGCTCATCAAACTTCGAGGTGTTTAAGTTCCCTGGAGGAATTACCATTATCCCTCCACAGGCTGCATTTCTTCTTCAGAAACCCTATGCAACTTTCAACTTCACCCTGAATTTCCCAATCTACAAAGTACAAGAGAAAACAAATGATTTGAAAGACCAAATGAAGTCTGGACTACGTCTCAATACATACGAGGTTAGTATCAGATAGGTTAAATTTCTGTTTTAGAAGGCTATATTATTATCACCATTATCCACAACTCTACTATTAGTATTGTATGTCTTTTTTACCTTGAAATGTTGTTGAATTTTATCTGAATGGTTTGACTGCTTGCTTCTTGTTAAATGTTTTTATTGGGTTGCTGATCTTGTTAAATGCACCATATGATTACTTTCTATGACCTGGCATGCAATTGTTATAGGAAAAGGTCTACATAACCCCCTAAGGTATCCTAAGCTATCGACATGACCCCCCTAACCTATAAAACCGGGTATTGTGTACCTTAAACTATCCAAAACCGTTCAAATAACCCCTTATGGTGGTTTCACCCCGTTAGCACATATATGGGCACGTGCTAGTGCCACATCATCGCACATGTGGCAGCATGCCCATCTGTCAACAATCTGTCTTATTTTATTTTATTTCTTTCTTTTTCCTTCTATTTTTTTCCTGCTGTCTTCTCTCGCAGCGCAGGAAGCAACGACCGCACGCCTCCGCGCTCCAACTTGCCGCCGCTCGCCATGCCTATTAGCGCATTCACGGCTGTTCATCGTCGCCTTTGCGTGCTCGCAGCCCTTCATGCGCTATCTGTGCGCTTGTGGCTGTGCACTGTCGCTCCCTGAGTGCTGGCCTCATGCTCGCAGCCATGTGAAGCTGCCTACTGCTTGCGGCCATGTACCATTGCCCACCGTCCAGCGACCACGCACTCGCCAGTCACCACCATTGCTAGGAGCCTAGGAAGGCCGGCATCACAATCTCCTGTGGGTTCGCATTGCACAATCTCCCGTGGGTTTGCACTGCGTGGGGAGGAGTGAGCCGCAGACTGGCTGCATGGCACAGGCAGCTGTGGCAGCAGTCATAATATTGAGGTGTGGGCGATGGCGTCTGGAAGAAGAGATGCTAAAAATAATTTTACCCTTTGTTAGACATGCTTACCTAATTGGCTAATAGAAGATTTATTGTGTGATAAATCCTAGCCAATTAGGCAAATATACACAGAATTACAACCGAAGGGGAAGACTACACAGATTGTATCTAAATCTGGTCATTGACTAAAAATAAACTCTTGGCTAAGAAGGGGGTTCCATGTGAGTAATGTGGCCCATCCGGCAACACGCCAAGGGCGTGGGTCCAAGGCTGGACTGAGGCAAGGAACATGCAGGGTTGCATGTCTAACAGGCAAGGAACATTCAGGGTTGCATGTCTAACACCCCTGGGCCCTACTACAAAAGGGAAGTGAAATAAAATACAAGTTAAAAGTCTTACACGTTGGACTAACCACTTGATGCAGCACATAACAGCTGGCTGCAGACTTATTATATAGGCTACATGTCATTTTTGTCCAACTTGGCACCCATGTCCTCAAAACCACCTTTCAAAACGACCATAAGGGGTTCTATGTCCCGTTTTCACTAATTCAGGGGGTAGAAACCCGCTTTCGTAGCTTGAGGGGTGGAATGAGCAATGCATAATACATTGGTGGGTTATGTAGACTTTTTCCAAAAGTTATAAAAATGCATTGTACTTGTGAGTAACTAGGCATTTGATGGAGTATAGCTGGCCTCATTTTGACATTTGTGAATCGGGTGTGCCTTGGATAATATAAGTCACTGCCAATTCATGGTCTATGTGGGCCAGTGGGAGCACAGATGAATGACTGTATAAATGAACTTTGTACTTCTACATCTAAATATGGTGTTCCAAAAATGGGTGTGCTCGGTTATATAAAAGTAAATGCTATCGCATAATTGCTGGTTAGGTTGCTTTTTTGCTGGCTATCCCGTATAATCAACTACTGTGCTGGTGGCTGAACTGATACTGGTTACCATTTCAAAAAAAAACTTGGGCAACCATTTAAAGAAGAACAATGAAAGAAGATACTTCTGTCTGTATTCTTTTTCCAGAAAGCTGCTAATATGTTCTAGCATAGTTCACGAGGAAGGAGAGAGCACTGCTTTTTCAGTTTTTGTCATTCACACCTTAAGACTAGTTGAGTAATGCCTCTTACTTGTTTGCATTAGAAAAATCGGAATGGAAAGGAATGATGTGCTGTCAAGGCCAAACCAGGTCATTGTGCACCATTAGATCTTCCTCTTATTTGTTCAACTGAATCTCCTTTCTTGTATTTTGCAGAACCTGTACATCAAATTGACGAATTCAAAAGGTTCAACTGTTGCTCCTCCAACAATTGTTCAGGCCTCCGTAGTTCTTGAAGTCGGGAATAACCAGCCATCTCTTCCAAGGATGAAGCAATTGGCCCAAACAATTGCTAATTCGTCCTCAGGAAACTTAGGACTGAATCACTCTGTGTTTGGCAGAGTAAAGCAGATAAGCCTTTCATCTTATCTTAAACATTCTTTGCACAGTGGGAGTGGTACTGATGCGCCTAGTCCAGCCCCCATGCCTTATCAAGATCATCCTCACCGCCACCGCCACCGCCGCCGCCACCACCACCACCACCATGAACACCATCACCACCACAGTAGCCGTGAGGAAAAGAAGCATTTTGCTCCATCTCCTGCTCCTGTACATTCTCATGTCCAACAGCCCAAATATAGATCTCCATCCCCATCTTGTCCATACGAAAACACCAACAAGCCAAAGAACAAAGCTCCTGCAGCCCCAGCTTTGGAGCCAGTAGCTAGAAACCATCATTATGCTTCACCTGGAACCATACCTCATGTAGTGCCGCCACCGTCCATTAGTCCATCACCCTCCATTCATCACCCTCATAATAATCCCAGGAGACACAACAGCACCCCTGCTCCTTTTCCAGCACTTGCGAATCCCCATTTGCATCCAGTATCCCTCGTTCATGGACATCATCCTGGGCAAACTCCAGCTGTGGCCCCTAGTCCTCACTCATGTGAGTCGCTTCTCCCTAGCTCCTTATTTGCATTTCCACAACTACCAGGTGATGATATTATTTTAAAGCAATGCTTATTCACAAAGGTTGCGGATGCTATGACCCCAAACTAAAAGATTAGGGGAGGTGGAACCTCTTTTTTCTTCACATTTGTAGCTTTGAAAGTAGTCGAATTTTTTGTGCTATTTACTGTAGTAATTTCATTGGCAGCAATGCTACATCACATGTCTAATGGAAGTATGGAACTAGAATAGTGCAACCCAGTCTTAATAAATTCTTAGAGATGATTTGCTGTCTAGAAATTGATTTTGTTTCTCTGCACTTTATTTCATTCACTGCATTGATCTGACCACCTGGCACCTGGCCAGATGCAATGTATTCAATTGTCACGTTGTTACCTGTAATCCACAATTAGCATCTCTGTTATCACTAATCACACAGTTTTTCTACTGCAGCATATGCTACCCGAGGGCGCTCATGTCATTGGGCCCTTGCACTCCTGATGTGTATGCTCTTGGGACTGCCATGACGAAGGCGGTCGATCTAAGCTAAATATAGAAGACAACAGGCATAATAATTGCCGTTCTGAGACGGCTGGTGTAGAATAATACACCCTAGCTTGAGGTAATGCTATATACTTGGATAGCATGTGAATATGGGTCGGGGATATAAAGCAGCAGATGGGCATGCATCTGTGTATATAGTGGTCAAAGCCAGATACGGCAGGCCATTGCGTTTTGCACGTTTGTTTGCCCTGTGTTTGCTGTGTAACTGTACTTGAAGCACAAAGATGGTGGAATCTAGTATAGACGTGTATACTGTTTTTTCCTTTTTTACATGAGGTTTCTCCGAGTCTTGGTCTTGGTTTTTTTTTTTCGCACTGGCCCAAGTGAGCCTGCGAAACTTTGGAAATGGTCTTGTTTTTTTTTTTTTTTGGCACTGGCCCACGTGAGCTTGCGAAACTTTGGAAATGAGCCCAAGGGGATACTTTATGGTAAACAGCTGATACTATAAGCAGAAAAAAAACATGAAATTTCGGCTGTTCCCAGATCAGTCCAATGCAAATAGAAGTGTTTCTGTGACAGCAAAATTTGGTCTCAAACAAATAGAAGTGTAATTTCACGAGCTTTGGCCAAAACCAAAACTTTGCTTCAGCAGAAGGGCTACAAACCGAATCCACAGTACCATGCGGTTAGCATAACGCCCTTTAGCACGATTTCTAACAATGTCCATTGACCATCCAATTACGGAAAGGATGCGCAATGGAGCATGATAAACTAGGACGTTGCTCCTTTCTTACCCATTCAGTTATGGCTACCAGGAAGACTCGGTCAAAGATGATGCAAACACTGAAACACAGCAAAACTGCAAAGAAAACATCATTTACATATAAAATGATTAATGAGTGGAGATATTTTAAAACAATTGAATGAATTAATGTCTGATGTACAAGGGCTCTGATGATACAACTGCTACAACTATGCTGCGATGAAAATACACAACATGACAGTTTTCAAGAATGTGAATTGAACAAAGATACATGAGCCGCCACCGTGTGCACAGTGGTGGGAGCCCAGAGGAAACAATGTAACGATCAATTGTGACACATATGTACTGATTTTCTTGACAGTGTGAGCATGACAGAACACTTTGTCAGAAAGGTTTACTGTGCTTGCTGTTGTCTCTCTTGAGTTGTACTTTCAACTTTTTACCACCTAATTGGAATCCATTCATCATACTAATGGCTGCTTGTGCAGAAACTGGAGAATCGTAGCTTACAAAACCTATACAGGAAAATGAGTTAGCAAACTACGTTTGTAAGATGACCTGCCATCGAAATTGAAGCTAGGAAGAATTTAGTTACCAAAGCATTTACTAACACCAGTTGCCTTGTCTACAAAAACCTTAGCACTCAATACTCTACCGAAACTATGAAATGCATTTGCGAGATCATGGTCACCAAATTCTTGCGGGATGTGGTATATGAATAAATTGGCTCCAGGAGGACCTGTACATGCGATAGTCATTTTTAAGACCAATGTTTGAACATAATGCCTCTAAAAACAAACTTGAAACTTTTCTGTTAGAAACAAAGCTAGGAAGTAAAAACAACTAATATCACAAGTATAGAAAGAAGAAAACGAACCCTCTATCTGGGGACCAGGATTGCTGCTGGGACTTGAAGACGTGGGTGAATTAGCATTTGAATTTTGAACTTTGATTGGATTATGAGAATTTGAAAAGGGACGGTTATTAATGGCACCGCCAGGATAAGCTCCGGGATACTGCAGACCAGGCACAGGCGAATAGGGGCTTCCCAATTGTGTGGAGTTAAATGATCTAGGAACTGAATTAGGGGAAAGTTCAGAAATAGCTCCACGGACAGAGCCTCCTTGATTAACAGGCTGAACCATATTCTGGAAGGCAGCTTGATTTTGCATAGGAGATAGAGGGTACTGCATAAGCCCATAGGTTCCTTGTGGCTGCACAATGCAAAAAAAGTTAAATACAGGGTCTGATTAGCAAACTGTTTAACTGTCAATGAATGCTCTATAAAATCCAAGTTTAAAACAGAGCAGTTTAAAACAATGCTAATTTCCTGCTGGACATGACCATAGCAAAAGAAACGTAATCACAGAGCTTAAGAACAGGTTAGGATTGTTAGACTTGTAGGAATAGCTGTTTGTGTATGGTGTGCTAGCCTAACCTCAATATTTTTTATAGCATAATATACCTGGTAGCCAAATCCATTGTACTGAGGCACATATCCCATTTGTAAAGCTCCAAACATTGAAGTCTGCTGCATAGCATTTGGATTCAACATGCTAGAAGAGTGAAATTGAGCTTTCTGTGCTTTACGAGCCTGCCTTTCCTTTTCGGTATCAGCCCATTTGACAACCAAGGGAACACTTGAACCCTAGCAAAAAATGACCAGGGCATGTTAAATTTATTTAACTGGCCATGAATTTTCAGAAGAATTGAAGTAATCAGTATTATACAAGGCAAGGTGTCTATTAATGATGTATCATATGCACTGGATCTTCATCAAATTTAAAGACAATGTCATAGAGGTATCATATGCATTGGACCTTCATCAAATATAAGACAAAATGTCATAGCAGAAATATCCTCTATTGAAGAAATAATGGAAAAAGTAACAACTACACTCTAAAACTGGAGTGATGTGATGTGATTGAATGATTTTACTTCAAATGGATCTGTCAGATTATGCTCAATTAGACAAAGCAGAGAATTCAAGAATTTCTAGCTCCAATATTATGGAAAATAGCTTAGGTTAGTACCATACTACCATCGTAAAGATATGGAAATTGGGATTGATATCCAATAAGTGGCTGATACATGCTGTTTGCAAATTGCAATTTCATGACTGTCATTTGAAACTTTTGAAATGCAATAGCGGGGTTATGTGATATGCTTTCAGGAGAAGTAGAACAATATCATCCCTTCAAGTTAAAAGAAAAGGTACTTTGGAATCCTTTATTTTAGCATACCTCTATTTTATGCGTTCCGTTTAGAGCTTCTATAGCAGCAACAGCTTGCTCTTTTGTTTCATATTTTAGAAAAGCACAGCCAGCTGCAGTGGATAAAGCCAAGTTAAAATAAAATAAAAGTGACTAGGGTGATGCTCCATTCCTATCAGTTGTCTCCACAAGATAAACTTACCTTTGCTTGTCTGTTGAGAACCTCTCAAAATCTGCAAATCCTTGATATTCCCATATTTCGAAAATAAATCTGTCATTTCAGAATCTGTTACATTCTTTGGGAGCATTCCAACGAAAAGCTTGTGCTCTAGAAGTAACAGTATAAGGCATGTCAGTGAAAACATTAAAAAGTGAGCCAAGATCAATATGCAAATTCATTTTAAATGATACAACTTTGGAGAGCCACATACCCAATCTTTCCAACTCTCCATCAGCATATTTTACTTGCAATGGACTTGAGGCCTGGTTTAAAACATAAAAAATGGGAAACAGAAAAAGTTAGTGCTAGTCAGTCAAATAGAGAAATAAGCGTTGTGTATTAAGAATATTTTTAAAAAAATCCTAGAGGATGGATTGCGGCTGTACGTGGAGACTGCTTGAAACATTATTCAAAACATTTCGGATTTTACCCACATTAGAAGGCATTACTAATTACTATTATCTACAATGTCACCACATTGGAAGGCAACGCATTTGGAAGGCAAGGGAAACATTTGTTTTATCTTTTCCAAAATCCAAAAATTGCACTTATACAATGAATTTCCTCATGTATTCCAGGGTTTAGGTTCGAAAGCAAATTCATAAATGAATTTGTTAGTACTAACCAATTAAAACAATATGGAAATGATTGGGTCGAGTTCAGATCTCCAAGATAATTATGTAAGCACTAAACTAGTTTTGCAGGCAGCTATGAGTGCACATAGTACCAAATCTTCAACTGTATTGAGCAACATTGAAAATGTTGCAATGATTCCTGGACCCACGGAAGAAACTTACAGAGGGATCCGTCAAAGATTCTGGGAAGATACAGCAAAACAGGCAGGGTTACATACCCCAGGTAATGTGCGCTTGTTGTGGTATGCAGTCACAGCCTTATCAGCCTCCTCTCTTGATGGGCAGATCAGGAAGCAGCAGCCTGCAAAGGTCATACACTTAAATCAAACCTCAATTAAGGAACAAAAGGGTAGGAGCAACCCATCTGTAGATTACATAGTTACACTACAGTCCAACAAGAACTAAACAAAAAGGCAAGGAAAGGAAAGGAAACAAACGCCTAAAGTAAAAAAAAAAAAGATTCTTCAAGGGAAACAGACAAATTTTACTAATTTTGTGGCAAAGGGCATTCCAGTTGAATTTGTACATGAGGAACAACACAGACCATCATTTTGGAGAATACAAACACTACTACAAGTCAAGCATACTGAATCAGCTGCTCCACACGAATTCGAACCAACCAAAATGAAGAGGCTCCCCTCCCCTGTGGTATTGAGAAGAATCTATCATACCAAATCACTGCCGATGGAGTTTGAATAGTAAAATTCTTTTGTGAATCCAATGAAGTTCTTAGATAGACAAAAGCAGCACATGTGCACAATTTTATCGTCCCTAAATTTTTGCCAAATCATATGAACAGGAAGTGCACGTTTGTTCAGTTGTCAGTTGGTCTGTACTAACACAGATAGCCAATATTCAGGAGCCAACTAAAATCAAACTAGCTCAAATCAAAGCTCATGTCCCTCTAAATCTCAATAACTTAACACAATAACAAATCCTTGATTTTGCATCACGAGATCAAAAAAAAAAAAAAAACTTAGAAGTGGCAGAAGCAAGAGCTTTCCAAAACAGGAAACTTTGATACTAGCCTAGCCCTGCAGATCAATGAAAAGAAAGGGATGGGAACTGAAAATAAGCACACAGAACATCGTGAAGGTTGCAATTTCAACATTGTGCGCCACCTTTCGGTATCAAAGACAGACAAAAGTTCAGGTCCCAGCAAACCAGAGACTTTGAAGCAAACAAAGCAACTCCCAACATATCAGCGGCTGTAACTGTATGCATCTCTGCGACGTCCACAGAGAGAGAACAAGAGCTACCACGAATTGAACGCAACATAGAAGCCACACACAACCCCACGAAGACCGGTATTGACCCCACTGCATGCGCACTGCTGCTCAGGAATCGAAAGTCAAGCAGCCAAACTCCCAGGCGAATCACGAGACCCTTGGGCCCTCTCGGCCCCGCGGGAACACCTAGGACCAGGAAAACGGCAGCTCTAGCTCCGCGGCAGCGACATTGCCCCGGACGAAGCTCAGCACCCGCAAACCGGAGCACCCGAAAGCAAGGAAACCCTCCCGCCGAGCGGCGGACGGCCCGCCTCCGGCTGGCTGCCCCGCGCGGGGCCACGCCCCCCCAGATCCCGACCCAAGAGCACCTGAGCCACGGCGCATTGCGGCGAGGGCGAAGGAATTCGGCAAGCGAAAGATGCGGAGGCGTACGGATCCGGACCTCGCGAGGCCCTGGTGGCCCTGTCGCGGATGACGGTGACCTCGTCGACGAGGGCGACGCCGCGGAACAGGGCGGCGAGCTCGGCCTCGGACATCTGCTTGGGCACCTGCCCCACGAACTAGCTTGACGCTCTCCGTGCCGCGCCCCTCAGCGCCGGCAGCCGCCGCCGCCGCCGCCGGCTGCTGCTGCTGCTGCTGCTGCTGCTGGTCCCTGTCGCCGCCGTCCTCCGCCATTGGGCCCGGTCCCGCGGTGGGTGGGTGGCTAGCTAGCTAGGTAGCTAGGGTTTGCGTGGGAGGCTCGGGTCGGCGGGGTTGGTCGCCTCGGCGGAGGAAGAGGCCAGAGGGGGGGAAGACGGAGTCGGGAGGGAGGGATTAATAGCGTGTAATAAGTAAATGAGTGGAGATTAAATTAGCGTGAGGAAGAGGTGGGGAGGGGAGACAAGCTGGTGCGATGGGGCTTCATGCGATTTCCTTTCTCCTTCTGTCCCAACGGTTTTATTGCCCCCCTCGCCCACTCTCTTCGTTGTCAGCTTCTCATGTCAGAGCTGTCTCGACGTTGGCGGCATGCACGAAGGACTCACTCTCGCTCGGTTATTAGCCTAAGGTTCGACGGAGAACGGACTGGGCCGGATCGAGGGAGATTCACGATACCGTTGAATACCTTCCAATCTTTTCAGCAAAAAGATTAATCGAACAAGCTCTAAATACATAATCTTCGAACAAACTTTATATGATCTGTTTATATTGATACAAACTTATTGTCGAAATCTGTTCTTGCCAAACTAGATTTCCATAACCTGTGGGAGATCGACTAGATCCAGAACAGTAAGAATCCATGATTATTTATAATAATGAATCTAGGATATTATTGTTTCTATGTGCGTAATATTTTGATTCATGATCAGCATGCCAATTTGTGTTGACATAGAAAACCGACCGGCAATCGACCACGATCAACATGGAGGAGCCACGAGATCACAATGTTGTTGCAATCATCTCTCTTGAGATGCGGGACCAACCGACTCTTTTTACGAATCATTTCGCTTTAGGGGCATGCCACCTGGCTTGACTAGTTAGCCAGAAAGGATAGATCTACACCGATTGGCTTATCGTGGAGAAGAGTCGATGTGTCGTAGGCTTGTCAATGAAGATGCACATCGTTCAATAGGAGAAGTCAAATGGTTGATTAGGCAAGCTGAAGATACCCGATGACGATTGTGTATCAACACTTGACATCAACGGTCGGTGACACGAGATGTAACTCTGATAAACCGGCAAGGTACAACTCTCCAAGAACAAAGGAGCCACAATGACACGTCTTTTACCGGACAGTTTCCCGTGCGTGTAGATGTTGATACGCCCTAATGGTCTAAAGTGATACAATACCAGGACAACATGACTCTTAGTTGATAAAATCCCATGAAGGGTTGACCATACGCCAGGAGTGGATTGCATTGATTAATAGATGATAATTTAGATGGTCCAAATTATTAGACTCACAAGGCAACCTCTTTTCTAATCTAAGCCAGAGATACATTACAAATCAAACTCCTAATAAAGTAAAACTAAGATACTATGACTTAGATAACTCAACCCGGACTCTTCCTCTTGTCGATCCAGAATCCAGATCTCATGATATCTTTTCTTATATCAACATATTTGGCAAAACTACTAATTTAGCACATTATTGCTAGTTCTTCGGATTTTGGTGTCGACAGGCTCATGACAAGAGCAATACTCTAAACGGCTCAAGGACATGTACAATGGGGGTGCTTAGGATCGGTGCTTAAGGGGGGAACCTAGTTTTGTTCTCTGAACCTGATGGGAGCGGTGCTTGGCAGGAGGCATGACTAGTTACTTTTACTCCGATGCTTCCCAGTTAGTTCTGTGTTTTCAAATCCTTTTCCAAACAGGACTAATAATTTGTATGCATGCATACTGAAGGAGGAAAGAAATATAGCTAGAAGAGAGAGAAGAAATGAAAAGATAGGTTTTTGGCATCTCTTAATTGTTGGTCTAGATTCACCATTGTGCACATATATGCTAAAAATAAATTTGGTTGCTATGTTTTCTAAAGTCTGCCAAGTTACATTTGATGCACAAATATGATCATATTGATGAATCATTTGAAAAAAGGCACCTCTGGCCACAAAGGGTGTTATTTTACCATTCAAACTTCGTCAAAAAAGTGATATTGTAATGTCCAAAATATTGTTCCATAAAGGTTGTTGTTCTAGCATGTGGACCGTCAAGTATGCGACCAATCTCATTAAATTTAATTACGTCTAATAAATAGTCTTTAAACTTATCACTCAATCTATCTTATTTTTTTAAAACGACTCCTTTCGGTAGTAGTTTCCTCTCGAACCGACGGCTCGTTTCAATAGGCGTGCACGTACGCAACGCAGGAATGCAGGATGCTACAGGGTGCCGGCTCCAGCGAATTCAAGGTGTTGGGGGGCCAAAAGCTACGATAGAGACAATGACAGGGGAGGGAGGGCAACCATGTCGCCCGTTCTCCCTATGATTGCGAGCTTCAGCTCAGGCTAACATGCCCACGAGCTCTAGGCTGGCTTCCAGGCCAACACCCACATGCGGCATGCCGCCGCTGGACCATCATGCAGCTAAGCCGCGGTCAACTCAACATATTTGCTCCTTTTTTTTATTGTTATCACCAAGCAAGGAGTGCAAGCTGCAGCCTGCAGGTATTCTATTTCTGTATTTCATCTCCAGCTTATCAAGCCTCTCACATTACTGTGACATTTTTTGTCGGAATAGGCTTAAAGTCAATTACCAAGATACTTCCTCCTCCCATTAACTAAAAAACGTCATATATTGATGGGGGAGGGAGTACCAGTAACCCTGCACGATACAAGAATACTTAGAGAACACGTAGCACGAAGTTAACAGCAACTAACTGCGTTTTTATAGTACCAGCGCTGGATCTAATTCTACTGCACTGGAATTGGATGCACCAACTGCAGCCAAGATAGAGCTAACCAGAGACTATGAACAAGAGCACTGCGCTACAGTTGAACCAGAGACTATGAACAAGACCATGGGGCATTAACGGAATCTACAGTTGTCCGTTGACGTAAAGCACCAGCTCGTGCAGAGCAGTCATTGCTGGGGAGGGTAAACTGGGGCTGAAGCTAGTCCCGGAGACTGCTGGGGCTTGATCCCCCTGGCACGCATGTACTGCAGGAACTGACTGGGCAGCTCTTCCAGAAGAGATTGCACGACGGATACCTGGCCACCTGCGCAAAATGGCATAAAATCGTTGGCGGTGAAGGTATATAGGACAATGGTAATATTTCTGGTGTTACAATGTGACAGCTGGGGCTGGCTGATTGTAACAAGTGCAAATGCGATGATGCAGATTGCTGCTAACCTTGGACTTCCCTCATGGGGACAAACTGGACGATGTCACGTGTGGCGATCCTGCCTGTAGAGCTTTCCAGTCGCTTACCGTTGTCCGCATCTAAGATCTGTCATTTATATACAATTGAGCGAAAAAGGTCACAGAAGAACATTTGCAAACTAACAGCCTTTCATTAGTTTCAGACAAGAATAAAGTACAGCACGAGTGGACAAACTTTCTGGCAGATGCAAGTGAAGGCGTGTCTATAGATTCATCAAATGCAAGGTATTGCAGGTGCAATTTTAAAAGACACAAAGCCGTGCTGAGCTAAACTGCCAGACTAAACTACCAAGTTCTGAGATGGCAGATAACAACATGCAACAGCTCAGCTTCAAAAGGCAAACATCATGAGGTGTCCAATCCTTTTTGCGTATGGAATGAGTTCCCTTACAGCATAACAAAAAAAGTGCTTTCTTTCCAGAGCTACTGGCAAGGAAGTAAATCAGAATGTTGTTTTTTCCCCCTCAAGAAGTGAAGTCAGCACTACCTCCATTTGTTTGAAATCCGCATTTCCAACGCCAACCGTGAGAATTGACAACGGCAAGTCAGATGCCCTCACAATACAATCTTTTGTTTCTTGAATGTCAGTGAGAACTCCATCCTGCAGAAATGCTCAGGTAAACGACACGAACCATTGAACCAACAGAGGTCATGTGAAAAAATTGACTGCATACCGTGATTATGAGCAGGACAAAGTACTTATTGTTTGAGTATTGAAGGGACTGGCTTGCAATTTCTGCAGCTTTGTTGATAACGGGCCCAAACAGAGTTGGCCCAGCAAGGGAAACACTGTAAAGACAAGAGGTGTACGCTGACATGATGCCTTCAACTCCAACAACCTGTATCCATAAACAAAACCTTGATATCAATGACGATCTAGAAATGATAACCACCATCATTTAGGTGAATAAAAGACAGTAGCATCAATATAAGCAATGTGACTACTGCCAGTAGTAGTTTATACGGTGCCTAATTTGTCAGAATGTTCAGCAAGATTTCATCGGGCAAACGATTGCCATAGCTGTGCTAACAGACATCTAATTCCAAATCTACATGCTACATTATCAGTCACATGTTAGTCGACAATTAAATGGTTTTGAAGGCAGAGAATAAAATATAACACAAAAAGTGCTCCGCATTGTCAAAAGATATGCTCCGAAGACAAGAAACTCACCTCACAGTCATTTGTTGCTGTATTCAAGTTAAAACAATGTGATACATGACCTTGTGTCCTTGCTCCAAAACCCCATGCAGGAAATCGTTTATCATTGTCATAAAACTGCAGAACTTCACCAACCCCTAGTATTGCCTGTTGTGGGATCCATTTAGCAGGCTGTTGTTGCCTTAAAAAATACATTTAGCAAATCACACAAATCCTAACCTGTTGGTACGAATTAGGTCTGCCAGAGGGGTCAATGTAGTGCAAGGACTGAGGTACACGGGGGTCTCCATTTGAAGCTGAAGAAAAAGCAAGATCAAATATCCTAAATACATAGACAGAGATACCGATATTATAACATATAAGCTGGCAAATCAAGCTAACCAGTAAAATCTACAGCCACCATGAAATTGAGCTCAAATCCACTGGAAATGTAGTCCAAGAAAGTATGCTGGACTTTTTCCTGCAACTTGTCCACAAACAATTGTCCTTTCATCTGAAAGCAGTTCAGACAAATGAAGAGAAGTCAGCTTAAGTGACCTTTTTCTTTAGTATATCACATCATACAGGAAAACTCAAACCTTTCTTTGCCCCTTGTGGCTGTAAAAATTTGCTCCGGACTTCGAGGTATATAGATTTTCAAGCTGAGTAACGGTTGTCTGGAAGGCCCTGTTATCAGACAACCAAGGGCACTACCTAATCTTAGAACCAGTAGTGGAAAATATAGGAAATACTTCAATAGTAATTTACATACCCTATCAGTTGATGGTCACCACTGGAATCAAAATCAAAACACTCAACTAGCAGTGGGTTATCCTGAAATATAGGAAAAGGGAGGAGAGAAACACCGAGTCAACATTGAATTATGCATCTGCAAAGAAGCGCCAACAGAAATATCACCATAGCAGTAAAATTTTACATGCCTTGCTTCCATACTGCTGTGACGTTAAAGTGATTGGCCTCCAGACAGGGTTTAAGTTGTCGGTTATAACTTCTGTTTTGCAGATTGGAATGGGATCAGCAGTCTCTACCAGTTTCGATACTCGTAAGAAGGGATCCTATGAAAACATTATCAAGTAAGACTTTTGAGGAATTCTAGCTAGTTACCAGCTTATAACATTACTACAGTGAAGATGTTTGTCCATACACTTTTGGAGAACACATCTTTGTTTTCCAAGTTCAGGCAATGCAGCGTCATCTCAACTGCCATTCTAGAGGAGTCGCTTTCTTCTGCATGTACTGTAACTGTTCCATGAAGACCATGTCCAGAATCACTTCCGAGATTCAGTGTCAGGCTATGGTTAAATTTTGTAACGATCTGTGAAAGGAGCAAAGGATCACAGAACAAATATCAGGCAATGCATTATTGCTTCACTTCTTAATTTGCAAATATTTAAATGTAACTTTGCATAATACAGAAAATGCCAAAACCAATTATTCATTGTATTTGCAATCATCAAACAAATTATTCATCGTATTTGCAATCATCAATCTGATTGAAGCTGTATGCTGTACCAACCTCTGATAAATTGCAGCATGCTTCCCCAAGAAAATCTTGCTGAGCCAGATTCAGCGTCTGCATAGGTCAACAAATGCAGATTTTGAAAGTTTAATGACTTGAAATCATAGAAATTCCGTATAGTTCTCTATGCATCAGAATAATCCCCGACTGTTAGTCGATGAGACATTTTTCAGAAAAATAATGCATCTAAGTGGTTGAGATAAAGGGAACTTCTATTATAGGCTGTTTTTTCTTTGCTAAAGTTGTCCACAAAGGCACAAACATAACTTGAGAGAATTGTTGTGCCAGCAAATCATCAATCTTCTTTGTAGCTAACTTTAACCGTAAGTGTGCAATATATAGAACAAACAATTAAAAGATATACATTGGAAAATGTGGCCATGATGAAGGATATTGTGATTAAATATATAATAAGTAATGATTAACAAATTTGAGTAAAGGCGGGGGGGGGGGGGGGGGGGGGGTGGAGATAAAATAATGGATCTAGGGCACCCAATACTAATACCTTCACTGGAGTGTTGTGGTACTTTGTGTCAACATCATATATCCTGAATCTAATATGATATAAAAAGTAGCATTTAGTAGGAGCTTTCGCAAGTAGTATTTATATTTCTATCGGAAGAAACTTACATGAGTGGTTGCACAATCTCGAATTGGTAAGACATCGTAACCTTTGTGATCCATGAGGGGTCGAGTGAATTTAGAATCACTTCAGTACGGCCAATCTCCTCTAGCTTTCCTTGTATGTTAGTGTAGACTACTAACATAGGATCACTCTAGAGCAAAAAAATAATAATTTATTAATTTTTTGAAGGAAAAAACGAACAGATGAAATGCAATCAAGCAGAATTGTGCAATGCACACCCAGTTTCAATAATTGTACGCAGTGATAGATTCAGCTTCCTCTATACTGCACTTAACAGGCACATATCTGCGGAATAAAATAATATACAGATGATTTTGAACAATATATCAACTTATGGCCTGTTCATTTTGGATAACAAACCTATCATTTGTAACCTAATATAAGAATATCAACAATACAAAAGTCAGAGACACCCATTCGTATGTACCTAAGAGTATCTTATTATATTTTTGCATGGAATGCTATTATATATGCCTCTGGAGAACGAGAATTGTACTACCGTGCCAAAATAGAAGTAGAAACATTGAGATTAAATTATTTGAAAATGAAAAAAATAATAATAGGATGCTAGTTCGCACCTTTGAAAGGGCGTCCATGTTCAGCAACTTCGACGCTGAGAATGACAGCTGCAATTAGAGGAAGAGAACAAAACATCAGCACGGGAGATCATCAGATTGACACCCACAGCCAACCCCCCCCCCCCCCGCCCCCAAAAAAAAATCATGGGTATCTGTGGAGGCATTCGTGAAGCGATTCATCACTCATCAGTTAGTTCAGGCGAGAACCCCGACCCGAGAAACCACAGCTGCAACCCCGCCGCCTAGCCGGGTGGAGAAAATGCCGGCCGGAGAAGGCAGCAACAACAACAACAACAACAAAAAAACTCAACCCCTCCCAAAACCAAAACTAAAAACCAAAAACCGCAGCAGAGCCGCAACCGCTCCCGGCAGCGGAGGATTGAAGTAGATAGGCGTCCGGGCGCAGGTGCGGCGGCGCAGTAAAGAGCAGCAGCAGTAGTACCTCGACGGGCGTGTAGAGGCCGCGCAGGCCGCGCGCCTGGAAGAAGTGGTCGACGGCGTCGTTGGGGCCGCCCGGCTGCGCCGCCCCGGCCCCGACGCCGACGGCCTCCATGCCGCCGCGCACGTCCCCGTCGAAGGAGAAGCAGCCTCCCATCTCCGCTCCGAGTTGCGGCCTTGGGGACTGCCTCTGCCTGCCCGCCCGCGCCCGGTGTAAAAAGTCCGCTGCGTAGACTGCTAGCACGGGAGGCGATGAACAGGGGGGAGTCGTTCGTACCTCGCCGTCGGATCGGGTGCCGTGGTATTTGTAGGGACCCGTCCCAACCCAACAACAGAGGCCAGGGAGGGGGGACTAGGGAGCCCTTTGGTTCGCCTCAGAAAACGCGGTGCGTGGTTCGAATCCGAGGAAGAAGCTGGGAGAGTATTTGGGAACTTCCGGAGCGGAGGGGGCAAAACGGAATTTGAATTCCCACGCGTTTTGCTCAAAATTAGGAAGGTGAACGGGTCGGTTTTAGGGACGACGCGACGCGACGCGACGCGACGCGACCGAGAAGGAAGGCGGCATGACCAGAGTGGGCGAAATTGCGGGGTGTTCGACGGTAGAGCGGGCACAGGATGCGCTGCCCACGCGGTTTTTACTTGATCCATCGCGGTAAATTTATTCGTTGCGGTGAATCTGCTCTTATTTTGGGGGCGTGGAATGATCCATCCGTGCCGCGTGATTGTGGACAAGAGTTTTTCGATGATCGCCGTAAAATGGTGGAAGGCTGACACGGCAAAGTTGTTCCCCGCTGCCGATCGGAGGAAAAGCCCAAAGCGCTGCGGTTTTTGATCAACACGAAGAAGCGCGGCCGTGTGGGCCACGCGGGCTACGCGCGGGTCAGCGCCCTCTGTCGTCAGCCTCACCTGCAACGTGGATACACGGCAACGGGCGGCAACGTACCCACGGTAGCCGGTAGCGAGCACGGGAAACTTGACAGCGATTTTGCGGTGTGTGTCGTGTCAGTCCAACACCGGGCTGCCTCCTTGGCAGGGTCATCTCTCGAGTCGGAGGCCGCATACCCACGCTTCACGTTGAAGGGCATCCTGGAGAAGTGGAGAGCCTCATGGACTCATGGTGCGTCTCGACAGATGACTTCACTGGCATGCCGGTTGGACATAAGGTGATCGACAAACATATCACCGGTCTCCAAACGACCAAGAGTAGCATCATACTAGTAGTATAATCAACTGCTAGTACAGTACTAGCGCTAGGTTATCCAAGAAGGGCTTCGATCCAATCCATAGTGTTATGGTGTAATAAATCATATTAGTGATCTCATCATCAAGGCAAGGCAATCGACGAACTGCCAAGAACAACATCAACACCATCCACCATCTCCCACAATTCTAACTCCCTCTATACACCGAACGGGTGTCCGTTCCACCGTGTATATATATGCACATGATCATCAATGGAATAAAACAACAAGAGTTTACACTCATTCATTCTCTCAATCTCCCGATCTCGTTTACCGTACCCTAATCTAAACACCATGCTTGAAAAAACCTGAATAGCTGACCATCCATTGAGTGCCTGCCAATAGCCCAATAGCTTGTCAACGCCGCCGCTTATCTTCGTAACCAGTAGCAAGCGATCCAAATCTAAACAACTTATATATATCTCCATACATGCATCATCCAGAATTTCCACAACTCCGTATCTTTACTAAGCCTGGTAATGGTTTGGGCCAAACCGGTTAGCGTGGGCTGGTTTTTCTACTTGGGCCGACTTAGTTTGGGTGACATGGGTGGAACAGAACAGTGGGCCGGTTTGGTTTGGGATGACATGCAATATGGCGTGGTTCGGTTCCCGATCAGCCGCACCTCTTCCCCCATCTCGCGCGGCAGAGGTGCACGACCGCTCCCCTCCCCGGTGGTGCCCTGCAGCGGTGCTCGGCCGCTCCCCTTCCCGGCGGCGGTCGGCAGCGGGCTCGGTTGCTCCCTCCCCGCACGGCGGCCGGCAGCGGCGCTCGGCTGCTCCCCCTCCCCAATACCGGCCGGAAACACACTCGACCGCTCCCTCCCGCGTGGCAGCCGGGGCCCAACTCCCGTCGCCGCTGCAACTCCCTCTGCTCCCACCACAAGCCGGGGTGAGTGCCCAAGAATACGATGTTGCTCCTCTGCTAGCTGCCGAGGCCGTCCCTTGGTGGAGGTCTCCTCTTCGCTGCTTGCTGAAGGTCGATTCATGGCCGGCGTCTCTGCTTGCGTGGTGGAAGCAAAAGCTAATGAACCATCAGAAACCGGTTTTGAACGGTCTGTTGCAGTCTGGTTTTGTTCCATTGTGCGACTGGATTAATTTAGTTTGGTCAGAGAGGACGACTGGGCGGGTGGGGTGGTCTGCAGTTGATGTTTCTTCATTGAACGGTCTATTGTGGTTTTGGTTTGGTTTTGGAACCATTACCAGGCTTAATCTTTACTGCAGTTTAGCCAGAGACACAATGCCAACTAGTGTCAGGAAGCACCTTGCCGGTCCCATGCGTCTTCATCTCTGCTTCCGCTGTCGCCTCCTCGTCGTCTCATCAGTGCTGCTGCTACTCGCGGCGGTAGTGCAGGAGTGCGCGGCGCAAGGTGGCAACGGCGGTGAGCACGCTCCCCTGGTCTCCCCGCTCGCCAAAGACCCCGCCACCTCCCTTTACACCATCTCCATCAAGGACGGCGGCGGGCCGCTCGCCGTCGACCTCGCCGGCCCGCTCGTCTGGTCCGAGTGCGCGTGCGCGTCCAGCCACCCCACGTTCCCCTGCGGATCCGCGGCGTGCGACGCCGCCGCCAATAACGGGCTCAGCTGGTCCCAGCCGCAGGGCTGGCAGTGGCCGCGGAGTGCGGGGAGCTCGACGCCGCCACCAGCCGCGGCGGCGTGACGCTGAGCACCGTGCAGAGGTACACCGCCATTTCGTGCGGGCGTTCAACGAGACCATCGCCAAGCCAGGGTTCGTGAAGCCGATGCCGGCGGTGCCGCCGTTCGAGCTGTGCTACGACACGTTCTCGCTGCGGCATGTCAGGGTGCTGGGGTGGGACGTGCCGTCGATCCACCTGGAGCTTCGGCGCCTCGATGAACTGGACCGTGGGCAGCGGCAACTCCATGGTGCAGGCCGCGGACCGCACGCTGTGCGTCGCCGTCGTCGAGTTGAGCTCGGAAGCCGCGTGGGGCCGCGAGGCCGCGCCCGCGGTGGTGATCGGCGGGTACCAGGTAGAGGACAACCTGCTGGTGTTCGACGAGGACAAGGAGGTGCTGCGCTTCAGCGGCCTGCTCGGGGCTCGGGGCCACCTGCAGTGGCTTCAACTTCATTCACAATGCCTCGGTAGTCGTTTACTTTGTTTGTAGCCAAAAGGCACATGCCGCATGATGTGGGCGATGTGGCGTGTGTTGACTTTCAAGTTTCAACTAGCCTGAGACTCCGGAGAAGGCATTTATTTTCGTTTCGTCGGTTAGAACTTCGAAGAACAAAAGATGGGAAAAAAATAGTACTACTCTAGTAATAAAGCTAGCAAGCGTAGAGACTTTGTTAGGAGAGAAGGCATGAAAACTCCACCAAGACGCTCCTTGGCCCAGTCCTTGGATGGCGCGCGCGCCCGGGGCGCACCCAGCGCCCGCACCTCACTGCCACCGTGTGGGCCCCGCGTGGGGGCGCGCGCGCGTCGCCCAGCTGCCCCGGTGCCTCGGTCTATCTTCGTATGTTTTTGAACTGACTATCTTCGTATGGGTGACCGTCGAGTATTTTACGGTATATATGGACATACATGGTGAAAGGACTTTTCTTTTTTGGCATTTCATTTTTTTCCTTGAAAAAAAAGCTTACCACATGTGCACCCACCCACCCCTATAAACCCATATGGAAAACTCAGTGGGTCTTACAATAGAGAAGGCACAACTGAAGGGATCTATGGCCCAAGATGATGAGTGAATTGAGTCTTTCAATCTTTTAAGAACAAATAAACACTATGTCACTCTCAGCCATATAGTTATGCCAAAAGCCTCAATTCATCGCTACCTAAGAAATGAAACGTGCATACCTAAACATGCTTGCAGAGCACAATGTCGAATAACCTAGATGAACTACTCTAGCAAGATTATGCTAATTATGATGGGAGGACTATGTATTAATTCCGTGGGCCAGTGGCAGCCGACGAAAACGTAGTTTTTTTTTCAAATTGCCCTCGCGCACATAATTTCATCAGCTTGGAGACTGGCTGATGAAACTAGCTATATTTCCGTCGGCCTTATAGTCCGGCCCACGAATTTACATCTACTTTCGTCGGTTATCATGGCCGACGATTATAAAACACATAATTCCGTGGGCCGGCCTACGAAATTAGTTAGGCCCACGAAAAAAAATACAATTTTCTTGTAGTGTATGCTAGCACATGAAACATTGCAAACATGAAATTGCTAGAAAGTAAAGAGTAGAGAAGAGAGTCATATTTATTTCAAGAATAAAAATTTGCTTGGGAGTAGAGTAGAGAAGTGAGCCAAAAAAATTTTCTATGGCTTTAGTGGTTTGACACCAACCCTAGTCCACATTGAAACACCCACCAAATGGTATTGTATTCCCCCAAGTCACTGAGGCCAGAGTTGCTTGCTAAGAGTCTTCATTTCCCACCTCCATCGCGGTAGAGCTCAAGCCACATACACAATCCATAGTTTCCACAATCCTTGGGAAGGATCACAAAGAATCACTCGGTCACCAAAGACCGCCTAGGTGATGCTAATCACCAAGAGTAACAAAGATTTATTCTTTATATGGTTACAATCCTTACCAAGATAATTGCACACAAGCCCATAAACGTCCTAGGGTGACCTCATCCATTATCTAGAGAGATATTATCATATGAGAGCCATTGTATCCCTCTTCATACATCAATTTGTGAGGGATGTAGACGGATTTGTGACAATGAAAGATGCACAACCCGCTAGTGAGTTTTTGTGCCCTGTGCTCTGTGGCTCATCAGCTCCGATTGATTATGGTTGAGTGAGGGTTAAGGTTAGTGGAGAAAAGCAGAAATTGGATGCTAGGGTGGACTTTAAAATGCCCAATATATTGGTCATGAATCCTTACCATGTTGCTATACATAAACAATCCTTCAATCTGAATATCTGATGTTGTACTTCTCATTTACATGCATGGTAGCATCAACATTGTGGCTGATTTCATAGTAAATTTTCTTCAATTGTCTATTGATTTTTTTTGGGGGAGGTGGGTGGACGGATGTTTTTGCCCTAGGTAGTGGTCATCCAACAATGTGGCATCACCCAAATCCTCTTATCAGTCATCTCACCTTAGGGGTTTTGGCTCTCACGCTCAGACACTATACAACTATGGGACAAGGAACTTGTGTGGACTGCATGTGTAATTGAAGAAGTTTGTTTAAAAATAAATTTATTGACTTGTGTATACTAAAATAAAAAATACTATAGTTTTAGAATTTTTTAAATCAAATAATGACCACAACATTGTATATTTGGATAATATCATATAAAAGAACATTTAGTTTCATTGAGTATATCTAAATGTTATAGCTTCATAAGGAAACTATTCCAAGTGTTAAAATCATAAAATAAACTTTCAAAATTAAAATAATTTAAAATAGATACTAAACAGCTACTAGATCAATACAAAATAATCGCAATGCGCTAGAACAATACAGACATGCCATAAAGTAACAAAATTCCACTAATAGAACATTAAAAAAATACCATGGAACAATAAACTCGTCATCATTGAATCGATTAGAGTGTACTAGAATATAATGATCAATACGAATATAAGCGGATATATGAATTAGAAACCAGAGAAAAGAATATCTATAGAAGTATTAGAAAGAAAAGGTGTTGCAATGGCCTTATCAGCTGCGCAGCTAAAAGCCAAACGACACTGAACCTTCTTTTCTTTTGTTTGCCCACGATATCCATCTTAGAATCATACAATCACAAAGGGCGAAACGATGTAGCTTAATGCTCTGATCAGTTGTGCTTATGCACATCATGCTACAACGGCCACTACGGGAGAATGTGATTGTTGCACATTTCAGTTGCAGGCAACTTCTAGCGCATTGGACGATTGCAACCATAGATCATCACTCGTGGATCCTGTTTTAATGGCATCATAACCCTAGTAATAGATCCTATGTGATCCCATACATCAAATGATTTTGATCTTGATAACAAACTTCGTCGGCATATGGAGCCAAGTGGCACCTAAAAGTAACTAAATTCTATCAAGAGTACGTATTTACTTTGACAATTTTTTTACCGGCTACATGCCACGGCATGTTATCGAGTGTAACAAACTAACAATAATTAACATTCATGCCTTATTGCCTTTTATGATATGCAAATTATGAAATATGTCGAATTAAGTAAAAAAAAAATGAAATTGACACGAATCACTAGGCTCAAGAAATAAACTATGCACATATCTTTTTGCGAAAGTATTTTGTTAATCTCAAGATCCATGAGTATGTACACCCTGCGGTGGTGACCGGTGAGAATGAATACAGAATACACATGAGTTTCTCCACTTGCTTTGTTTTTATTTGTTTTGGAAAAAGAAAATGAACTGTAGTTTCGACCATCCGATCCAAGCATCCATGCTGACGGCCTTGCACGGTTTGCCACCGGAACGGCCGCCGAAACGGGAACCCGTCGCAATAGTCGGGCCGTTTGTTGGGCAAGTGGAGACGGAGCGGCGTGCCCGTCACGTCCCAGTCTCCACCGTTTCTCCGCTGACCGCTCCCAGAGAAGCACGAGACGCGCCCGCCCGCCACGCAGGCACGACCTGCCGCTGCCACCCATCGAGGCCGGGCGCCGGGCGGTTGCTTCGATCTCTCTGCTGCGCCCGTCCTCTCCGCTCTCGCCAGCGCGGCCGGGGCGATGGGCAGCGAGGGCGTGCTCGTCGAGATCCACCCCGCCGAGCTCCGCTTCCTCGGTGCGTTGCCCCGCCCCTCTCCCCCTGCTCTCCAGCCCAGTGGAGCCTCGAGTTCAGTCGCCGTGATCCATCCCCGACCGGGCAGGCTTCCTTTGCCTGGCGCATTTTTTTGGACTATGATCGCGGGCGGGTCTGTGATTAGCTGGTGACGCGCGTGAGTGTTTTTTTTTTGGGGGGGCGCTTGGGGTTCATCCGTTCGCGTGCTTTCTGCCGGCTGGGTCGGATTGGGGTTTTGACGGTTGGGTCAGCGCGTCTGCTCGAGGGTTTAACTAATGTTGGTTCGGTTTCGCTTTGCGGACTAGAATGCACGGATTATTTCCCCTGCATTCTCAAGCGATCTGTTGTTTGCTTCGCGCTCGCTGTCTTGCTTGAAAATTTTCGCGTTATTGCCGTACTGTTACAACTTGCAGCATTCAAACCCAACTTTGGTACGGATAGCCGATTTTCAGGGTTCAGCTAGGGCTTGCGACGTACGGCAGTCTAGTAGATGGATAATGTTATCGATTGCAATTGCATGAGGTTTGTGCCAACAAATTGAAGGACCAACCGCTGGCATTTGCGTTCATCTGTTTTCCTGTCACGATTGAGATTTTTTCCTTAGGAGGGCGAGTGCATTCTGATGGTGATAGTGCAAATAGATAGGTGGTTGGTGTATAGAACAAGTGCTGGTCGATTTGCTGTCAGATGGCTCTGAAGTTTGGTGTGTGTGAGACTGTGAGGCATCTGACTTCTCACATATCTCCTTGTTGCATATGCACCTATGATGAATGGGTAGATTCCTTGATTGTTTGCTGGCCAACTGTGATGAACCAAAAAAAAAAAAAAAAGAGTGAATGAACATGGTTCGTTGTGGATAGTGCTGAATATGTGTAATATGCACTAGAGTTTAAGACTGCAGAATGGTGTTAGGTGAAACACGACCAGTTTGTTTATGTGATGAAGGGGATTTAGAGCGAGTACACAAACAGCAATGCCTATTCAGTGTGATGTAGCTTTGGACCAGGGACCTTTGTAAAAATAGGACAGAACTGCAGTTTGGTCTGTAGTTATACTAGGCAGAAGCAGGCCATGATTGTGTGAGGTTATGCAAGGCACTTATGAATCAGTGACCATGCATTTGGCAAAAAAAAAAAATCCTACAATTGTATTGAATGTGAATGGAATACCATATGTAATGTGAATGGATTATTATGTGCCGGTAGTGGATTAAAAGGGAACATGCTGGTAATTAAATGGTTTGTGAATCGGTAATTAAATGGTTTGTGAATCGTTGGTAACAGAGTAAAATCCGTCTGTCAAAGGCTTCAGGGAACATAAATTTACACCCCCTCCTGCTCTTATAAAACATAGGGACTTGTGGCTTGGATTTGCTAGTCTCTTTTTTTGTTTACAATTTTCTTCGTTGATGTTGTTTGTTGGATCCTTTTCGGGATAGGCAGTTCATTCGCAGCAAGTAGTTTTGTAGTGGGCAGGCATGTGATAGATCTGCTTGCCACATATGTTCATTTAACGACTTGGTTACTATGATGTAAGTTCACCGCTTACTAGTGATGAGAGAGAAAAATAGCAGAATATGGTGTTGGGTGTTTTGAAAGAGCAAGCCCAAAAAGGTAAGATGGTTTATTACAAGAGGGTCACTGGTTAAGGACAGACTCTGGGTCTCAGATCAACAACCTGAACACACCTATGGCCACATTCTCCTAAGACCTTCGGGCCCCGCCATAGAACATACTAGACTTCTGTATTCAGTAACACTGTACTTATTAGCTGGGTAATTCATAATTGGCAGTTGGCACCAGTGGAAGTAATGGAGTAAACAAGTTTATTTCCACCTTTGTGCCAGGCGGGGTGTATTTTTTTATTATGTATGATCATGCGAGGCATTCCGTGTAAATTATTTATGTATTCATCATGGCTTTAAAAATTGCTAGTCGTTTAATTGACTGGATTTTTTTTTCTTGTTCATATTTGTATAGAAGTCTGGGGCCTATTTAATCATCCCAAATAATATTTTATGTGTCTATGTTTATAATTCAAGGTTGAGATCTGGAACCCATTTGGACTTACTGTCTCATCATCCATTCAGATGATTAGTACGGGTTGCTAAAAGCTGGTGGTAGTCTTGTATGTGAATACACTTGGATGAGCTCCTAAAGAAACAAGAAACTCCATATATACTGTGAAAGTGTGAAAAATGTTGGGAAAACGTGGGACCTTGTATTGCCAGAATTGAGAAATAGAATAGTTGGAATCTGTTTGAACTTCAGATCTACATTTTACAATAAATGTTGGCTATGTAATGAGGCTGAGTCAATATACTGGTACTTAGAGAAAGTGAATTGGCAATTGAACAGGAGTCTGAAGCAACTCATAATCCTAAAACTACAGTTACCAATCGTTACAATAAAACTGTTTTGTAACCCTGGTTGGTTCAGCCATTTTGGTAGTCTGAAGCAACTCATAATCCTAAATGCTGTCAAATGACTTCGGTCCCCTCTTCAGGAATCATACTGATTTGCACTTATACTCTGTATGAAGCGATTTATTTAATCAAATAATACCACAAATTCACATGTCTTTCTGTAAGATTTGAATAATACCGAGATCTGTATCATAGGTTGATAAATTGAACGAAGCTGTAGAGAATATTCTCATGGCTCACAAGTGATAAGATGTACTCCCTCCGTTCTTTTTTATTTGACGCGGTTGACTTTTTTTCAAAACTTCAACCGCCCGTCTTATTCAAAAAATTCGCAAGTTATCATCTACTTTTTAGTTACTTGTTTTATCATTAAAATTAGTTTGAGTATGTATTGTACTTTTACATGTTTGCACAAAATTTTTGAATAAGACGAGTGATTAAAGTTTTGAAAAAAAGTCAACCGCGTCAAATAAAAAAGAACGGAGGTAGTAGTTTTTAGCTGTCTATGTAATTTTCTGTTAACATGCTATTCTTTCTTTTATATGAATTACATGTTACTGTTCAGAGGTTAGTCAATATAACGACGATTTCATTTTATCTAAGATTTCAAATTGTTACTGATTCTGCCATCTCTATTCATCTGACTTTCACTTGTTAACAGTTGAGGTGAAGAAGCAGAGTTCATGTTGTGTCCATCTTGTGAACAAGTCAGATCAATATGTTGCATTCAAGGTTTGTCTCCAATTTTTTGTTAATTATAGTTCATGTTTTTGTGCTGAAAAGTCAGATTTTCTCATATTGTTGTATGGTAAATCTTGATTGTACACTTTCCTGAACATTTATAATCTGCCTTCTCACTTTGTAATTTTTTCTTTGTAAGAAAAAATTATGACTAATGTTTTCCTTCATTTACATTTATATCAGTTTCTCTTTTGGTAACTTTGACATTTGAATGTGTAATAGGTTAAAACAACTTCTCCAAAAAGATATTGTGTTCGTCCAAATGTAGGAGTTATCCTTCCATTGGCCTCTTGTGATTTTACAGGTAAATCTTGTTTTTTACTGGGTAATGGTGAGAGTGAGATTGGTGCTTTGGCATATTAAGAATTGATTGCAGTACAGTACATGCAAGATAGATGGCATCTTTTCCTAGATGCCTTGCGGCTTTAGTATTTCTCAAGTGAAATTTACTTCATTTTTTATTCTGTCTTATTTAACCTTGTCGATTGAATAAAATGTAGTTACTATGCAAGCACCAAAGAACGCCCCACCTGATCTGCAAATAAAAGACAAGTTTCTTGTGCAGACCACAGTTGTTCCATTTGGTACAGCTGATGAAGACATTGTTCCTGCTTTTGTAAGTATACACAGCAATTTATGCTTGGCTTATGTGATGTTGCTTTGTATCTTTCTCTCTATTTTTAGTTTGACCGAATCTTCATTTTAGTTCTCCAAGGAAACTGGTCGATATATTGAGGAGAAGAAGTTGAAAGTTGTCCTTGTCAGCATGGCTCAGCTTCAAGTAGAGCAACCCACTTATGGAGTTCCCTATGGCAAGGAAACAGTAGGGGTTCCTGTGACAGAGCTACTTGATACTGTGAATGAAGCACTTAATGTGGTGAATGAAGTTCATAATCCCCCTGCAAGCAAGCTTTCCTCCTTTAAGAGGAACTCCTGCTTTCAGTAGAATTTCCTCCCCTGTAAAAGAATGCCCTACTTTTCTGCAAGATTTTCTAGTCCCACCAAGACAAGCCTCATCTATTTTGTCAGAATCTGCTTCCAATTCTTCTGCCTTCATAGATACTCAATTTTCTTCAACAGAAACAAGTATAGACTTGAAAGAATCTCCATTGGAATACACTCCTGGTCCAAGTGAAGTTCCGTCATTAAGTGATAAAGAATCTATCAATGCTGATAATCGCCATATTGATGTAAGCTTCTTTTCAAGTATTGTGCATGTTCTGCTAACTCTGTCTGGCTATGGCTTATCCCCAATCCATTAGCATATATTATAAATGATAAATTGCATTACTATACTCTGTCTTGGTGATGAATATTAAATACATGCACTTGGTTAGCTAGCAACAGTTCTGATGTGCTTACTTTGCCATCTTACCGCTTTAGCAGGTAGCCGAAGATGTTCAGAGTTTACAGCTGAAACTTAACAATCTTGAAGTAAAACTTGAAGACGTAAGTAATATATAGTGCCAAATACTTGAGTTTGATCGTTTGAATATCTTTAGTGGTTCCTTTTCTGAAAATTCTACGTGTTGGATCATCCTCTTTTGTAGGCTGAAGCTTTGATTGTGAAGTTGAGGGAAGTGAACAAAACTACCATTCAAGAGCGGGATAATTTACGTAAAGATGTGGTAAATTATATTGCTTTATTGATATAATCATCATAAACTCTGTTGCATTAACTTGCTTCTGTGGCCATGTTAATGATAGCTGAAGCTTAAAACAACAATTATGAGCTCTCCATGTGCATGTGTTCAAATTTGGCGAGGGGCTACCATGTTTTTCATCCCTGTGTCCATTTAAGTGAAGTGGCAGTCAATTGGCACGGAACTAGTATCAAATACTTACGAAGTCTGCATGTGGTCTTCCAGTGTGCTGTATCTGAATGCCTACCGCTGTGTTGGGACGTTAGCCTGTTTGCAGCACAGGAATTCACCTCTTATTTTATCTTAACAACCAAACCTGTTGTTCCATTTCTGACATCTACTAACTTGGAATAGTGATCCCAATTTACAAGCCCAAACAAATGCCTCTTGGCATGTTAGCGTTCTATTGAATGGTGATGGGTAGTATCTGACTTGCAGGGTTGGTTGATACTCATATAACACTCGATAGTTTTTTTTATCTAACATTAGGCTTAATATTTCTTTAATTTAATTTTCTAATTTATAACTGTAAACATGTCCCACGTGCCCCCAAACTATCCATATTATTAAATGTGTTCCCTCTAAAAAAATATCCCTAACTACGTATGCTTTTGGCGGACCTGTGTGACACTTCACGACCATGAGCCCATAAATGCATATCTAAGTTTTTTTGCTTTATCACAGTCTCCAGTTGCTTCCTGTATATTGCCTGACAATTCGACCACGTAGAGTGCTACAATAGCGTGTGTAACCGTTTTCTTCAGAAGTACTGCTTCCTGTTTTCATCTCTAAAGGTTTGCATCTCTTGAATAGGTATTGTTGAAAAGGGCAGGAGCTGCAAGGAGTCAGATCAGCACTGGTTTTCCGTTGTTTTTCGTCATCTACATGGCAGTTGTTGGCATGTCTCTCGGTTACCTTCTGCACCTATGAGAACGGAGTATCGGAGATGAAGTACCTGGGCCGGGCATTTTAGAACCTGTGGCTACTGAACCAGAGAGAGGCTGCTGTCGCTTCATGGTCTGTCACATTGGTCTGATGGATTTGCATACATCTTAGGTGACAGGTCGATAATTGCTTGGAGTGTAAAGAAACAGACGCCGTAATTTTTTACTTTGTACAAAATGTTTTCCTATAGACTAACCAGGAGATCATACCCTTAATGTTCTCCATTCACGTGGCAATGGATGATACATAGAACTCCTTTGGTTCTTGGCCCAACCCGGAACCGGTGAGGAACTTTAAGGTCCATGGAGGTTGTCAATTTTAGGGCATTTAAAAGTGTTCGATAATCGGTTGCTGTTCACTATAAAGCTTCATTATGATGCTACTTTGGCAGTACAGTACAGATTGGCATTGTCTAAACATGTACCTACAAAATCTGATGGACTGTTGCCAGCTGATCAAGTTCATCAACGAACGAGACTCTCAATGAACCTTGCCAAACGACGAGTTGGTGTCTGGCAACTAAACAAACTGCATTACGGCGGCCGGCTCGCCGGCGGACGGAGTATCTGAGGGGGATAATTGGGCTGCACGTCATGCAACGGACGAGATGCGCTGCCAACCTCGCTTGTCCATTACCAATGTTAGATTACTGTATGTATGTATATCAGGTTGTGTTGTGTCCCTTTGTTTGCCCACGCGTCAGGGTTGACTTTTCCACGCATGCGATCGCGCAGTTGCAGTGCAAATGCAAATGCATGCGAGGCGCGCGCGAGCCGCGAGCACGTCGGGTCGGGTGCTTATAAAAGCGGCCGCGCCACCGCGGCGTCTCTTTGCCTCCGACCCTTCAGTTCAAGCTCTCGCCCGAGGCGATTCCTCTCCTCCGTCCGTTCCCTCTCTCTCCCTCTCTCCTCCGCCCGCGTCGGCGCCGTCAGCGCCGGCCGTCCATGGGTTGCGGTGGCTCCAAGGAGGCCGTGGCCACCGGCAACACCACCGCCGGCGGCACGCTCCTCCGGAGGAAGTCCTCCGTCTCGACCACCGGCCAAAGCCACACCTCCTCGTCCTCACCATCCTCCGGCAACACCGGCGTCGCCGTCAAGGACGTCGTGAAGGACCCGGCCGCCGTCGAGGTGGCGTCCGAGGAGAAGCCTCCTCTCGCTGGCGACTCGAACAAGGCTGACATCGTGGTGGTGCCGTCCGTCGAGAAGCCCGCCGTCGTCGTGGAGGCCACGAGAGAGGAGGACGTGGCGGCGGCCGGAAAGGATGTCGTCGCTGGCGACGTCGCTTCTTCTGCTCCCGCTGAGGTGATCGAAGCCGCGGCGTCGGCGGCGGCTGCGCCAGAACCCGAGCAAGCCAAGAAGGTGGTGGAGGAGGAGCCACTGCCTGAATCCACCATGGCTGAAGAGGCGCCGGAGGAGGCGGCTGAGGCCAGCAGGGATGCTGCCCCCGACGAGGAGGAGAAGAAGGTTGAGAAGGTCGAGGAGAGCAAACCGGAGGAGGAGACGGCGATGTCTCCTGCTCCGACAAATGAGGGCGGTGAGTGCACCGAGATTTAACATAGCTAATAATCTCAATATTTTTTTTGTAAACCTTGTCGATTACAGCCCACAGGAATAAAAGCAGAAAGAAATTAAGCAGAGAATGAAATGAAACTGATGGTGTGTACGAATGTTTTGCAGCTGATTTCGCAGGGGAAGGGGAATCAGCTGGGCAGAAGCAGAACACCATAACCGAGCCCGTGGAGGCCAAACCAGTCTGCGAGCAAACGGCGGAGGCGGCGGCCGTAGGCCCAGCGCCGCCGTCTGCAGAGGAGAAGAGCGCCACCGTCGTCGAACCGACAGCCGCCGCCGCCGCCGCAAGCGAAGCGCCGGCCAACTAACTGAATAGGAGGAGGCGAAGAGCGACAAAACGTGGCGACGCGTGCATCGTCGGTGCGTGCAAACGACAGAGATGAGAGCCGAACTGGCGGACCGACCGAGCCGGTTATTGCTGAATTTGGCCTTTGTGTATCTGAACGAATGCGGTTCGTTCTACGTGGTGGAGTGGAAACAATGTGCTCGTCGATCCATCCATTCTTGAAATGTCGTTGCATCAGTGTTGTGGTCTTGTGGAGTACCTATATCTTATAGGGTCGATCTTACTAACATCGGCCGTTTGCTTGAAAGCTAGCAATTCCCTCGCACCACGCAGGCATAGATCATTGTGTTCTGCGTACGCAGGCCTGAGGGAGGATCGCGCATGGCGCATGGCCGCACACAAAGACCTGCTCCTTTGTCGGCCCACCAGGCTGTCTATGTCCTCGTGGCCCCAGGTAACCCCCTGTGTCGTCTGCCATGGACATTTCTCGCATTTCACGGGAAAAAGTCTAGGCAACCCCGATTTGGGAGAATGGAGGAAAAAATGAACTAATTTTTTCTCCATTTTCCCTAATATTTTGGGGAAATAGGTCGCCAAACTGGCCCTTAGTGAGTGACTAGGCTGCCGGGAGATTTAACTATTTGATTTATTCCACTTCATTAACCATTGGACGTAATAAGCACAATAAAAACAACGAGGCTCTTAGACTATCCACACTCTCTGTCAGCCTCGTGGCTACTCTTTTGCACCGCCAGCCGCTTGGTTCTTTCTCCCCACTGCGTGCCTACTCATCCCCGCCACTCCACGCCTCGCCCCATCCGCCAACTGGCCGCATAGAGCTAGATCTACCCCATCACCTCCTTTCCGCTCTTTACGCCATTGCACGGGCTCCCGCCGCTGCCACAGTCGCTTCCCCCCTCTATCCGGCTCCGACATGGTCTTCTTCTCCTTCTCCCTTGATACATTACCGCCTCCTCCAATCGATGACCACAACCACCCACATGCGCTGCTGGCCCCGTCTCCTCTCTCTCAGTCTTAGTCGCTAGCCTCCTTGGTCCGGCGCTACTGCCGCCTCCATGCCGGATATGCCCGGCACGCCTCCCATCATGGATCCGGTGGTGTCTTTCTCGTCCTCCGCCTCCTCATTCTCGCTCCACGGCTCCACGGCGGTAGGTGCGCCGCTCACCTCCTCTCCCCTATTGCCTCTCCTGCGCGCTACCACAATGAGGCGAGGTGACGACGACGAGGCGCCACCTCCTCTTGCGGCTTGCCTCCAAGTCCGAGTAGGCACATCAACAATGGTGGTTGCTGCAGACGGAGGGAGAGTACATAGAGTGGAGTCCATACATTCCTAGGATATTGGCATGGTGAAGGCTCTTCGCTTGCATAGCATGTTGAGTTTTGCGTACCCTGCTGCAGGACTTGTGTAACACTACATCTTATTGCAGTAACGTATGGCACGTCCCACTGCGAACAACCTTAGGTTGCCAGAGTTGCGGTCGACGTCTTTGTAGATGGATACATTGGCTACTCCCATCATCACTCATCTTCATCATTATTGCCCACCAGTCAGGTACCGCAAAAGTTTGCAGCCGTCGCGCTCGACCTTCCCCTTTGCTTCCATCAAACTATTATGAGTATAGGTTTGACCATTGAACTTCAAAACTGGGTTTCATCGGCCATAAAAATATATTAGAACAAGGCATATTTGGTCCACCGAATGGTTTCGATGGTTTTTTATTTTCTTAAAATAATATAATATCTAAAAATTTATAACTAATTCATTTTAAATAAAAAATGTAAAAGTAGAATCAGATTTTTTTATAGAAATGTAATATATTCATTAGTACTCTACTTAGAGTTATTTATCTTTCAAATTTTATCCTTCATAGTAATTACAATAAAACACTTGGAGGGGTGTAATAATTGAGATCCAAATAACTCTAAGTAGAGTAATAACAGATATATTATATTTTTAGAAAAAAACTTTGGTATTTATTTCATATTTTCTGATTTAAAATAAATTAGTTATAATTTTTGATATAATAACCATTTTTATTATTTTGAAGAATAAAAACCACAATTTGAAACCACCCAGTGAACCAAATCGTAGGCTCCTTTCTTAACGGCTCGATCTCCGGCCACCAAGAAGGATACAAAGGACTTGAGCTCGGTCCAAGGCCCAAGACGCTCAAATTGGCCTAGGCAACTAATGTGCGCATCAGTGGCCCAAAATGAATCAGAGTGTTTCCACTTGAGTTGCCTAAACATTTGTCTTCCCCAGCCCACTTTCTAGCTTAAACCTTATTAGGTTTAGAAACTGGTCTTTTAGTCTATTAAGCTCCTTAGAAAATGTGTCTCACGTCTGGTTTCTTAGTCACTTGACCCAAATCTTGTTTCTAAACAAACTTTGTCAGACCCCCTCTTCGTTACATAACTTGAACAACAGTATTATATTCAGAACCACTTAAAACACATGAATTTCATAAGAATTGTGTAGAAATTTTATGGTAAAACATAGAAGGTGAAAAATTCGTACCTTCCAAATATTTCCAAGATCATGTTTCTAAGAAAACATTGTCAGACCCCTCATAACTTGAACAACAATATTTCCAGAACCCCTTGAAACCATGGTTCCCCATCCCACTCTAAAAGTCTGGTTTTTCCAGACTGGGATTTCGTTTCCGCGCTACTAACCGGGGAGCAGATTTCGGTCCGGAAAGTGAGATTTTCCGGTTCCAAATTTTAAAATATGAAAGTCAACTTTTTGGTCAAGCCGAAATTTCTACACATGAATTTAATACGAGTTGTGCAGGGATTTTATAGAAAAACAAATGAAGTATACTATAGAATGACTAACCCTTGCCACGTGAAAAAGAGTTTAGTGGAGGAAACAGCAAGAAGGGGGAGATGCACAAGACCGTTCGTTGCGTCCACCTTCCGAGCGCGGCGACAAGAGGCAGGGGAGGAACATTTCTATGTGCCTCTCTGTCTCGTTTGTTTAATTGGAGTAACATGCATGGGTTTTGAGAAGTACTAGCAAAGCACGCAAACTTTGACTCTGCCTAGGAAAAGGAGTTCAATGAATAATAGCACCACACAGTGCAGCCAACAGTCAGATGGCCACAACGCATCCGCCTCGGCCTCGCTCGTTCCGATCATGGGCAGAAAAGGTAGCCCCGATCCCGGAAAGTGGATGAGCACGCACGCAAGGCCAGAACGAAGAAGCTTCCGGCTGCTGCTCTCGCTTGTCTTGTTCGTCAAACGCTGGGACGGGGAAGACGAACGGTGAGGAAGGCGCCACATGCATTCGGCAAGGACGACGGCCTGCCGTGCAGCCGACACGCAACATGCGCCACCCGGTTCTTCTTCGTCGCGTGCCTGCCTGCCACCGCCTTTGTCCGGCGCCGATTGGTTTCACAGTGTGTGTGTTGGTTCCACGGAGGCAAGCCAAGAGCACGGAGCCGAGGAGCTGCCACTGGGTTTTAGTTTCCACGCTCACCACGTACAGGGGTAGATCGAGTGTTTCAGAGATATACTCTACTCGGCGGTCAAGTCAAGTTCAAGTGTGATGGATTATTCCAGCCGTATCGATCAGACCCCCTACTATCTGAAACCAACCGTTTCAGCGCAACCAATCGTTGGACCGCCTTGCCCGTACGTCCGAGGTTGAATTGAGTTGAGCCACCCACCGTAAAGCGCAGTTCCGGTAGTTTTCGTCGCCGTCGCCGTCCGTCGTCGTCGCAGCCACTGATCCACGCGATGCGTAAGCACGCTCCACCACCAGCTCGATCAGGAAGAAAAGAGCCACACACACACACACAGCATTCCATCCTGACCTACCTACTTTCCAAATATACGCATACTCCAGCAGAGCAGACTGCAGGGCAGTTGATCTGCATCTGCCTAACAGTTTCTGATCCAACGGCAGCCGGCCGGTGTGGCGGTGTTAGTGCCGGCGGTGGGTGTGAGCTGTCCCCTCTCCATGTGTGGGAGGACTGGAGGAGGATGGCGAGTGGAAGCTGGATGGAAGGGGAGGCGATGGCATGGCATGGCATCATTGAGGGCGCGACAGCGATGCCCCAACCACTGCTCTGCTCCGCTGCGTGCGGTGCGATACAATACAATTGCTGGCTGGCTTCGAAGCCAAGGATCATAACAAAGTTTCGAGTGAGATCGAGGAGCACACACCACCACCACCACTGCTCCACCACCCAAGAACCTCCCCCCTGCCCTCCTCCTCCTCCAACCACCAGACACAAGGCCAGGAGGCCATGGGCAAGCTGTGCTGCAGCAACGAGTCGGAGGACGACCCCGCGTTCAACCTCCTGGGGCTGCTGGTCGCCGCCATCATCGCGCTCGTCTTCATGCTCCTCTGCACGCCGCCCAAGAGGCGCTGCGTCACCGTCTACCCATGCTACTGATCAGCTGATGAGGGGCCGCGGCCGCCCGGGGGACGACGGAGGGGAGCTTCCACTCCACCGCCGCCAGGTTTCAGGCAGCTCCACATGTGCCAGCAGGCAGGGGAGGAGGTTCGTGTTCTTGGGGGCCGGGAGGAGTGCAGACTGCAGAGCAGAGCAGGCCAGGCATTGTTGGTTCCTGATTTCCCACTTCACCAATAATTTCCTTCTACCACTCAACTCAATTGTAGGAGTAATATACTACGTATATCCTTGCTGCCGCGACTCATGCATGTAGTAATCCGTTCATCTGTTGGTTGATATTATCATTAGCTTCTGGTGGCCCTGAATGAAAAGGTAGATACTGTCAAACATACAGTACTATATATGGTGCATTATTGCCTCCCTTCTACTTGTCTGTTTCTTCATCTTTTGATCTCATCAAAATTCAAAATATAGAGTAAGTGCCGAAACCGGATTATGGGTTCGTGCTGTTACAATGCAATTGTTAGGCAGGGTGGCTCTTCGGTGGCCTTCTCTGGTTGTTAGGTGCTTCTTCAGCGAATCTGGAATTCTGGATGGATGGATTATTGGCTTCCATGAGAGAAGCACCGAAGAACACAAGGTTACAAAATACCAACAAAATTTCACTCAAAGATCTTCCACTTTTAGGCAGATATACTGCACACTAAAAGAATCCTCTCAGGACCCAAAGCAAAGACCACTGGTAGCTAGTAATCTGTCTAGGTATAATTTTGCGCCCACTTATCGTTCAGAACTTCAGATAATGTCATTGTCCACTTCGACGGAAGCATTATGTTGCTCTTCTGCAATCCATGGTTCTCTTTCCTCCGTGCTCCCTGAGATTCTTATCCCTCTGCAGAATCTCCGAATCTCTTCTGCTACCCTCGCATTTTATTTTGTGAGTATACATTACCCGTGGACTACTTCTTAATATCCATTCGGAAATGTTGATGGCCAAACCGATCCAACAAAGCGATAACGATTTCATCGATGATTTCAACTGTTATGCGCTACCGGCAATTATCTTTGACAGCATCAGTACTACAACTTTATGGTACAAATTTCACTGCTCTCTTTCGTGTCGACTAATCTTAATGTTACTTTTTCGTGTCAAGTCTCAGGAACATAAGACTAAAATGTGCTTTGACAGCAACATGAGTAGACAAAATGCAACGAAGATATCTAAATGTTTTGTGAGAGAACCATACTTGCTAGTCTGATAATAGTCTTATCAATATCGAGATCTACTAGTCCAGCCGCCTCAAGGCGTTCGGATAGGGGATATATGATGTGTATACATGCTTTCCATAGCGGTGAGTGGCTGAGTGCTGCACGCCTGCACGTGCACGCGAGTGCTTCTGTGCTTGGATGCTTCAGAGAAATTATTAATGCAAGAAGCCACTAGCATTAAACTACGAATGATGCACTACTGTGTCAAATAGGTCCCTAGTTGTCGATAATCCAGGCATTTCATTACAAATGCTCTGGTTCATTATACTGCAGTATATACCGTTCTCAGGTCGAACCAATGGATGTTTAACCTATATAAAAGAGGAGCAAAAAGTGCTTTCCCTGGGTAACTCTGACTTTGACCCTTCTTTTTAAAGCGCGCGCGGCAAGAGGATTGCCATCCATCAAACTTTATTAGAAGAGAGAACAAACACTATACAACCACCAGTGACGCCAAAACCACATTCATACTCCCGAAAAGGAAAAGAAAAGACTAAAGGAAACAACAGCCACACAAAACTGCTCGCTGAAGACTCACGTCTTCCTTGATGACGAAAGCCACCTCCATTACCGATTTCTCCGCATGCTGAAAAGACCTCCAATTTCTTTTCAAATCTCCCACCAAAAATACATCATGAAATTGTCAAACGCTCTTCGTCCCTGTTTAACCACTTTAAGCCGCAATCTTCTCCACCACCTGTGTTGACCCTTGCTGATGAGCTGTTCTAAGGGAGGCGAGCCCAACCCAAGGAAGAAACGTGTCGCTTTTATAAAGACACAGTCCTTGAAAAGATGCCCAATTGTTTCCGGCTCTTGTTTGCATAGTCTACAGATAGGGTCTTGAAGCTAGCATCTCCTCAGCATATTGTTCATAGTGAGTAATTTCCTATGGAGAAGTGTCCAAGCGAAAAATCTGCATTTGGGTTCTGCCAATGCTCTTCAAATTGGCAGCAGCTTGATCTTGAAAAAACTGCACGAAATTGGATAACATATGACCTCGTGTTAGTTTGCAGCTAGTATTGCACTATAGATTATGTATGTTGATTCCTTTTCTAGTGCCCATACCTGAATCACTAGGGTTCTTGTGATGTTCATGTATGGATCTTGATCCGTGTGGATCTGGTGAGGGAGGGAGGAAGGAAGAGAGACAATAGCTTGGCGTGAGCGACGGCTTGGCCGGTGCCATTTGGGCAACAGGGGTTCCATGGAGGCGGCGAGCTGGATGGGCAGGGACCGGTGGCGCGAACACGACGGGGTGGCGTTTCCCTTCACTCCCACACCGAGGAGATCGGTCCTCTCTGTCTGTGCATGAGGACGGCGAATGTTGGTTCCCTTGCTTGACTTGGCTCTCTATTTATGTTGGCGCGGTGTGAAAGAGGATCACAACCCCAAGGGTAAATGAGCCTTCGATCAACTAGGTTTGGGCTCGGTCGGGACGTCTCCCTTCCAAGTCCGAGATCAATTCCAACAATGTATTAGGTCCGGTCAAAACAAGTGGCGGATCCAGAGACAAAATAGAGCCTGGGCAAAATCTAAAGGTTGATCTTCCATCTCTAGCTTCACAAAATTGCTACCGCGGCCATAGAAAATCTTACTTAATCTTTGTAATCTTTGCATTGGAGCCCGGCAGACGCCCAGGCCCAGGGTCGTTGGGCCCGGGTCCGCCGCTGGTCAAAACTATACAAATTTTCATGCAACGACAGCCTACAGTTCTACAACTATACCCACATTGTATGTTTTATCGCTTTAGAAAATGATGGATCATTACTGCAGAAGAAGTAAGAAGTTATTAAAGAAAATAAAATATAGAAACCATCACACAGAGCTTATCACAGAAATGGTGAAATGTGTATGCGTAACTTACACACGACAAACCTTTATTATTTAATGTTTATTTATTTATACAACATTATATGTAGCAAAACTTTACATCGTTACATACTACTTCCATCCATCCCCATGGTTGCATTTACAACTAAAGCAGATGCACGAGGGCATCAGCAGATGACAAAGGTTATACTACAATATTTACAAAGAGGCAAGCAGTACTTATGGTTTGTGTCACTTATCTATGCTTGGCAAACTGATCCGGAGGCGAAATACCTCGTGAACAGCTCCACGGCTGAGAATGGCTAGAATCTCAGCTCCCTCAACCATGGTGAGCCCACCCAGTGAGATTTTGCGAGATTCGTGTTCATCAGGCAATCGAAAACCATAGAACCACCTACCAAGCTTGAGCAAGTTCAAGCACACTTTCCTTTCTGCTACTCGACGAGCTTGGAGTGCTTTACGGACTTCAGTTGGCTGAAAAAAAAGATAGCATGCATCAAAACTACATTCTATGAGTAGCACAAAGCTTGCTTAGATCATTCTGGCCAAAACATCTGATATCAACCAAAAGAAACCTCCAGACGATTTGACAGCGCATGCTTCCAAACCTTTAAGTTGCTTACAACCAAATGCTATCAGAAGTGTTCACATTGAGTATTTCCACACTTTGATTTCAGATAGATGAACTAGAGCACAACAGGCATATAGTGGTGCATAACAGAACAGAGAGAATATGGGAAACCTATATGCAGGGATTTGGTGATTGATAATGATGATATGCAGAACAGATAATGAGATAATCAGCACAACTGCTTCAAAACAAAAGAAAAAGTTGCCAGAATAAAGCTTGAGCACAGTGTAACTATTTCTGACTTCTGGGAGGAAATAAAAATAAGTTCAGGGTCAAAACAGTTTCCCTAACACACATTGGAATTAAGCTGCCTATACAAGCTATGGATCCAAAAGTAAATCAATGACAAACAGCGGCTTTAGCAGTGTAGAAATGAAGCGGCGTAGAATTGAGTAGCAGTTTTAGCACACGGAACCTGTTTATCCATAAGAGAGGCATAAGAAAATCATCAGTAATGCATAACTCACCGGCACATGCAAAGATGCGATTGAGTGGTGCAGTCCAATTAGGTTTATTATTGCACTATGATTCCTTGAAAACAAAAAAAACTGGACATCGAGGAATCCTATATCAGTCATCAAGGCCAAATCAGCAATAGCTTTCAGGTAATACTCGGATTCAAGTGATCCATTATTTAAGCTGCGCTCCACAAATTCAACCACATTAGATATCGCAGCAGCCATCCTTCTGTGTTGGTTGATGTAGATAGTTTTCCATCCCTGCAGCATAATTCGCAGAAAAGTGGAAAGCTTGATCACTAATGTTCTCAGTATCGCTGGAGCATATAAGTATATGGAAAAAAAATACACAGGCAAATGGTGCATCAGATATTCGACTTTGGGATCAACTAATCTTCACACCTTCTGAAAAGGACAATTGAACCCTTCAAGACATCCAAATTCCAAAATGTCCCCTAAAGAGTAAAGACAACCGTATAGACTTGAAGTATGCAGGGACCATTCAGGTCCTATAACTTTGGTTCTGCCAGCCTATAGAGTAGCAGATGGAGCCATCAGAGTTCTACACCTTTCTCTCTAAGAGACCTCAACAGGGAAGCAATTTAGTGATTCCACCAGACACAATAAAATGAAAGAAGGGGGCACAGGAGAAAAAAAAGCACATCATGAACGATGAGTTCTGAGGGAACATGCCACTGGGTTAAGCGAAGAGTGAAGCGCAAGGACAGCAGGGACAGATGCGTTACGGTTCCATATAAAAAAAATCTAGACATTGAGAACCTAAAGAGTTCACATTTATGATAATCTAGCTACTAGCATAATCCAATCAAAGTAAGTTTTACAACCATCCATTCTCCATTTTGTTCAGATCACAGATCATAGGGTGAGCATCACTTTCTCAAGAAGTACTAGTATAGCAATGGACAACAGTTCTCTGATGGCTCCGTATTGACATTAGCCCCGTATCAAGCTTAGGTAAGACTTCATCCTTATCAATGAGCATAACAAATTGAGGTCGGAACGGATGACCGCAAGATCGGAATATGGCTACAGCAACCTGTCCCAGTTTACCTGCACACGGGCCGCCGCCGCCGCCTCCGGCGCAGCAGCTGGCCAGCGGCAGCGGAAGAGGCGCTCCCAGACGCAGTCGGCGTCGCAGGCGCTGCGCCAGGAGCGCGAGCAGGCGCCGAGCGCGCACACGTCGGCCTCCTGCGCGCGGTTCGAGCCAGCAAAGTCAACGAGCGAACCCTTTTGCGATCTTGAGATGGGCGGAGAGAAAGAAACAGAGGGGAGGGCGCCGACCTGGAGGCGGGAGGCGACGTCGACGGCGATGTCCTCTGGGAGGTCCGTCCACCAACCCGCCGGCGCCGACGAGAACCCCATTTCGCACAATTTTTATTCTGCTTCGCCCGGCCGCGACTTGCGTGAGTAACTTGGAGCTTGTCGGTTCCCTGGCCACGTCATCCACGCACGGGGCTGGCTGGGCAATCGGTTTACGAGAGACTTCGGCTCGATCTGTTCGGTGTCAAAGAAGTTCGGTGTTAGAAATATTAGAAAATTCAATATTTGACAGCAAATCCGCACATTTTATTAAAATTTGCATTCAATTTATAAACTTTCCAATGATACTAGGAGCGTGATTTTTTTTTAAAATTTTGAGATACTCTATCAACCGCGTGCTCCGCATGTCTCGCACGCTCTGCCGCTCATACATGCACCCCACCGCCCTTGCCCTGCTTCGCCGCGGCCCCGGCCGTGTGCTTGCTCGCCTCGCTCCGTCAGAGATGGAGACCCGAGAGAAAGATGATGATACGTGAGAAAAAGATGGAGAAATAGGTGCAAAACGGACAATCGCTTGTAAGCAAAAGAGAAAGAAAATGGAGAGAAAAGAAGCTGAGAAAACATTGTAAATAGGGTGTCAATTTCAGCGAGCCCGTAAAATTGGTGTGAAATATTCAAAATTTCTCATTTTAAACCGTGGAGGTTAAATAGCAGATTATATAGGGCCAAAGAGCCGGTCACAGCAAACGAAGCAGGGCTACGACGCGTAGTTTTTCCCGCCCGAAGAGAAGTAAGCTGGGTATAGCGGTATTTAAAACCTTGACTAGAACCGATCGGTGTGCAGGAGAAATAGAGAAACCGAGGTTTGGATCGGTTTCCTCTGGTTCGGTTGCTCCGCAGCGCGGCCACAGCTGTCCTGTCCTCACCAACTCGCAGGGTGCCGGGCTGCCAGCCACTCGCCTCAAAGCCCACAACGCCCGCGCTCCTCAGGCCCTTGCTGCTTCGTTGGCTGATGGGCTGAGATTGTTGTTGGCTTGTTACTGATGATCGAGTACGTGGCCAGTGAGGGGAAAGAAACGTCCTGGGGCTCGGTGGGTTGGGCCGCCATGCTATGCTTTTTACCTGCTGGGGACGTGCGTCTTTTTTATTTTTTAAAATCTTTTTTTACAAAAATATATTTCCGGCGTCCGGACACCGGCGGCGACAAGGCGGGCACCTGGCGCGGGGCCAGGCGCCAGGGCTTCGCGTGCACACCATTCTGGGAGAAGCTCGTCAGCCTCCACGACTGCCGCAGCCGCTCTACTGGCGTCGTTTCGTAGCACCCTCTCGCTTTTGCACAGGCACGCCATAGCCATGCAAGCTATCCAGCTAGCTCCTGCGTGTAGATGCCACTTTGCACAGCAACCTGCCTGCTCCTCCGTCTGAATATTCACGGGACTGAGTGGGCCCCACCTTCGACAAGGCAAATTCGCTACGTAAAACTCTGGTTCTCGTGATTAGATCTGAAATCATTACGGTACTAGCTCTGCTAGGTTGCTTGCAGTATTACGTACTGGTTACTGAAAGTCTGAGACACAAGACAGAACAATGGCAGTGTTTTCATCATAGGTGTAGTCCGTACTAGGGTTAAGGACGGCCTTGGCGCCTGGCCTCCAGGCGCCTGGACCTCTAGCGCCCAATGTTTGGGCGCCGGAGGTATATTTTTGCAAAAGATGTCAATCATGGTATATTTTTGTAAAAAAAGATTTTAAAAAATATAAAAATAAAAAAAAGGCGGGGACGAACAGCGGAAGCGCGGAGTTCCTCCGGTACACCGCCATAAGTTCTCCCTACGCGTTCTACTCTCCTTTTGGAGCAAATTACCTATTTGGTCTAAAAAAAATTTAGCGCTTTTTTTGTTGGTTTAGAAATTTTTTTTTTCCTACTCGATCAAGAATTTTTATTTTGTTCTTTTTTTGGCACTTCCGTCTATTTGAAAATGTTTGAAAATCTATTAAAAATCAGATGAAAATGCTAAAAATTCAAACTTTGTTGAGTTGTATTTCTTGTCAGTAGATCTACGGAATGGTAAATATGGGGATCCATTAAAATATTTTTATGCTCTCAGTTTATTGCATGTTATCTAAAACAAAAGAAATGTAAAAAATGGACTAAATGAACTCTAAAAATCATGAAACTTGCACAACAGCTTTCATATGATAATTTGGCTCTGTGGTGATTTTTTTATAGCCCTAGAATTTACAGTTAAATGGACAGATCTACCCTTTTCTTTCTTTTTAGATATAAAATTGAATTGAAAATACTTGCAATAGGAAAAATGCTCAAAATATTTCACAAAAAATTGTATGTTCCCTTTGTTGTATATGTAGCTCACTATAAAAGTTTGAACCACAGCGTATAAAGCTTAATGCGTGTTTTGAAAATGATAATTATGTTAACGTAAAGTTAGATAATAGAGAAATGTTTATTTAATGTGCGTAATAAATTCCACCGAAAATCTGGAAGTAGGTTGGTTATGTATAGGGACCAGAAAGTATTTTTGAAGGTTTTCTTGTGACTCCATTTGACGCCATTATGGCTCCAAATGAACAGAAGTGCCACGAAAGGAACGAAACAAAATTTATAGGTCGAGTAGGGAACGGAAAATTTTTTCTAGCCAAAAGAAGGAAGCGCTAAAATTTTTTAGGCCAAATAGGTATTTCTCTCTTGCTTTTATGTCCTGCTGCTCCGCCTTTTTGCACTGTCAGGTGGAGTTGTGTGCGGAGTTTTTCTCTTTCCGCTTTGTTTTTTCACTATGTATTGTATGTGTGCGTTAGTTTTTCCTTTCCCTTTTCTTTTCATTTTGTTTTGGTTTTTATAAATCTTCTATATTGCTTATTTTTACCTTTTTCATTCTTTGTATATATTTTTTCTTTGTTTATTTTTATTGTATTGTAAGGTAGTGGTATAACTTTTTCCATACACAAAATTTCTCCGTCCACTCACCCTGTCTCTAGAATATAGATTGTTATTTGGGTCTTTCTATTCTTCTTATGGGTATAGTTTTCTACGTGCGTGAAGTTGTCTATCTTGGTTCCTCCATTCATTTCTTTTCCTATCCGTTGTCTTGTTTCTTTCTCACCCTTTGTTCCATCCATTTCTATACATAAGTATTTTTCTTTATTCTTCTTTCCCATGTGTTGCATGCCTACGTGTATGTGTGTTTCTTTCTTTTGTTTCGATCTTCGTACCGTGAGTGTACGCCTTTATTTTTCATTTAATTTATTTTCATTTTTATTTTTCTTAGTATGTGTTTTTATTTATACTTTTTCTAGTATATGAATGTTTATTTTTCTAGTAGTATAAGAATATTTAGAAGCTACAAGATTTGTTCTTGGAAATAGATAATTTTATTTGTCAAATTAGATTACTTTTCTTATAAAGATATAATATTTTAATCCAAATCCTAGAATACTTATTGTGAAGATGAAATATTTTCTTCTAGTTTTCAGAATATTTTTTTGTGGAAGGGGAATATTTTCAATGAGAAGATAGAATATTGTATTCTAAATCTTTTTAAAAAAAAGATTATTTTCTTTTGAATGTAGAATATTAAGTCAGTGAAGTTACAATATTTCTTTGGTACACGTTGAATATCGTTTTTCACTTTTTTGTGTATAGATATTTTATAAAAAAAATCCAATTCTATTTTTTCTAAATATGTTCAAGTGTGGTCTTGTTTTGAAGATTTTACTGTAAAAAACACGATGGTGTAATCGGATTTGGACTTAATGTTTGGTCGACTGAGAGCTTGTGTGGGGTCTACGTCATGATGACTAGATTATACAATGACTAGGAAACATATGGAATCACACTTTCACTAACGTGTCCACGCAAGCACACTCAGCTTCATCTTCTCGGAGCTGCTTCCATCATCTTGTGGAGCGGCAACGGGGAGAACTGGATCCTGCTTCTCGAAGCGAGACCGCTAAAAACACACTCATGCTTGCTCTTTCTTCAGCACAGAGGTGTTGCACTGGGTTTCCTTCAAGGATCTGTTGTGGTCCTTCTTGCACTGTACAGCAGCAACTCTCTTAGGTATTCCTAGTAGAGACGAATAGGAGGGGCTAACTCTTCTTCAAGGACATGCTGTGGCCTTGCTTCTTCCTCTGGTGCCCGGTGAACCATCTCTTCTGTGATTGGGTAACTCTGGTTGCTAGTGCTAGGCTAACCTTCCTTTGATCTATTGGCGGGATTGATATTTGCATCTAGCCTCAGGAGTTTTACTTGATTTCTCACTTGGCTAGGAGGTTTTCTGATTTCCAGTTGTGGGTGACTAGCTTTTTGTACATGTGGTTTAAGCTTTTCATATCAACCGTCCAATGCAAGAAGGTGAAGAGCAAGGTAAGAGGTGGTGGGATCCCCAGAATCCTTCATCTGGTGCAAGGTTAAGACTCTCTTGGTCCAGCTTAGGGAATTATTATCCATAAGTGGAAAGAATCTCATGGGAGTCTCTTGGATAATACTATTGTAAGTTGAGCATAGGGTTCTTAGCGCATAACGAGTGGCTACATGGCATGTATCCTTGAACTTGTGATCCACTGCAGAAGCACACCAATGAGAGTGTGTGCGGTTTCCTCTGATGAAAACTGTCACCATACACCTTGGTTATCCATTATCGAAGAACTCTCTTCCACAATACTCTAGGTAGCTAGGGATTTCTAGGTATTCCATGATCTCTTTCAAGATCTTTGGAAAACCTTCTTTTTTGTCATAGAAATTGATACAACAGACACCTTCCATCTGGGCAAGATAAAGGGGAGGCAAGATACCTACAAACAATGGTGGCTCAGCTTAAACACTTGAAAGAACAACATGACAAATAACAAACACCACAACAGCTTAGAATTGCCAAAGAAGGGTAGTGTCTACAATGCATGGCAGACTACACGGGTATAACAGCACGAGCATGGTGCTAACTAAAGTGAAGAAAGAGCTTCACTACCCATGCAGTATGTGGGGAATTGGGTACAACTAGCTTCGTAGAACACGGCTTCACTTCAGGCAGAGACCTGGCGCAGCTTCATCTGGAGGTGCTGGTGGAGGTGCTAGCGGAGTCCCTGGAGGCTTCTCCTTCTCCAGGCACTTAGGAGCAAGTGCTGAGATCTTTTTTAGGGTGGGAGGCTCTACTAGCTCTAGGGAAAGGGGTTGGGGGGACTATGGGTTGTCTAGCTTGCTCATAGCCTCTAGGTAAGTGATTGGTCTGTCTTCTAGGACTTGGGTTTCCTACAAGAGGTTCTCAACCTTTCTTTTCCCTTTTAAGGAGGCAGAGATGCCTTCTAGGACTGAAGGCTCCTCTAGCATTGATGATTGCACTGGGATAGGTAGGGTTGGCTATTGGATTCTCAAGGCTCTCCTCTATCTATGGTTGACAAGTACGCTTCCACCGGCTTTTGGATGTGCTCATCCTCAACCTACTTTAAGGACTCCATGAGAGCCAATGGACCGGCTCCATTACCTCTGGAGTGATGAGTGATTGTCAATGGAAAGTCAAGACCCAGAAGGACTCGAGCACAAGCCCTCCAATGGACTGGAGGCCCTCTGACGGACTGAAAGGTAGATGGAGAAGAAAGACCTCCAAAGGACAAGGAGGCGTGCTTGGCAGTCGGTCGACCATGGGAGTTCAGTACACGGAGGGGCGGCACAGCGAAGACAAGTGTAAGACCTCTGAAGGACTGCGAGGCGATCCCGATAGGACAGAGGATGTCGAGTGCCACCGTGGTGCTCCAACCCAAAGTGCATGGTTCGAAGACGTGCGAGGGCATTGGCGGATTCGCTCAAATCCGCCACCATACCACCATGTTACCAAGACTCGGCGAATGGACTCAATTCTCGTCAAGATAGAGTGGAGTGGGCTGCTCTAAGCCCAGGAAGGAAACCCTAAAGTTTTCCAGTTTCTGACTTCCAAACCGAGGGTCAATCTGTAGATTTGGACTACTGGCCACGTGGACGTCATCTTGAATATTGCGTGCAACCAAAGAAGATCAAGACTCCATCGCGGTCATCCGTCCCCGAGAAAGTTGGGTCTTTTCCAATTTAGCCCCTACGGGCGTTTCTGTAATATTGGGGTCTTAGTGTAAACTGAGTCAGTTAGGCCGGGGCTATAAATACCTAAGTGGCTGGTCATTTAGGTGATTCCTCCACCTTAGAAACCCTAGGCTTAGCCTTCCAACCAGCCAAGTGCTTAGAGTGAAACCGGTTGCTAATCTAGGATTTAGAGTCCCCTATAGCTAGTACTTTGCATTAGTGGGAGGATGAAATGTGGTAAGCTATGAGGAACCTTGTATGAACTGATTTCCCATCTGAATCTAAGGAAAATTCGTCCCAAAATCGAGTTCATGTGTGCAGCCCTCTTCCTTGCCCTTCTCTAGTTTATATTTTGGATGAAACTCAAGGGCTTTTGGTGATTTGATTTTCCCACGAGATAATTCTGTTTTTTTGGCTCTTTTGGACTTGCTAGGACGTGGAAATTATATCTTAGAACATCTCAATCCTGTAGGATTTCCATCAGTTCCTGAAATTTTCCCTTTCTTCCTAAATATCCTCCTCTTCACGAGATCTGAAATTTCTGCTAATACCTTGATCTTTTTAGTAGTTATTTTGGGAATAGATTTGGAATAGTGATAGGATAGCATGTGCAAAATTTCGTAAAGATCGGAGAAGGTTTGATCAAGTTTAAGGTTTGCGAACTCATGAACCGAGGCAATTTTCTGGGTACACCGGACAGTTCGGTGCCACTTTACCAGATAGTTTGGTGGACCTAACTATCTCAAATGGGCTGAATTTTTAGTATATTGTTCCCCATATTTTTCTGAGCCTGTTGTTATAATTTTATGATTTTTGGAGCCCGTTTGCCTGGGTTTTTGGAAATTTCTTTGCAACCCTGTCTCTCTGAAAATTGGCTATCGGACTATCCGGTAGAAGGTGACGGATAGTCTGGTGGTTGCAGTGGTTTTACCTCCTTATTTGGTTTTTGTTGTTCCTAAGGCTTGTGGCTTGTTCTAAGTGGTCTCGGGGGGCTTGGGTTCGTTCCTAAGGTCTTTAGCACCTCATTTGCTAAGAGGTCTTGGCAATCACTAGGTGGCTCCGTTTGTGTTGTTCGGAGGTGATTTGCTTTGAGTGCTTTGCTTGGACCTTGTGTTTTCCCACTGCTGACCATACTTTTTGGTTGTTGTGTTTTTGTAAATCGCATTACGGTGTGGTGAGTGCAGTGTTATCCTAAACGCTAAACGATAAACAGTCGGTCACCTTTCACTTAGCATTTTGACTGTTTAAACCGGTGTTTACACGTGTTTCAGTGAAAACAAATGTCGAAGATGGAAAATAATAATAGATATACACATACAAGAGCACACATATCTGATAATTATATATTTCATTAATTCTTTCTTGAATTTACAAAATACATGATCATCGAGATTAAGTCTTCGTTTGTCTTCAGTGTCATGCTTAAGAAGAGGTCTGACTATGTAGAGATTGCGTAGTTCGCTGATTCTGGGGCCTATATGTTAGGTGCGATCGGTTAATTACATCCGTAGAGCGAGTCTGCGGAAAATCATCCGATTAAGCTGTGCTTTCAATGGTCGTCGTCAAATAAGTCACCTGCTCATCGTCTATATGCGATATATGGCATAGAAATTATGGGTGGAACTTGTGTGATATGTGTGGCTTGATATCACTGAAACTGAGTCAACGTTAGTCCCTCGTCACGTCGCAGTGAAAGGAATAAATTGTTGACTAAAGAGGAGTGACTTTCGCATCGTCGGTGCCCAGTCAAGCATGCCCAGCTTCATCAAACACGGATGTAAGTGTTGCCTTTGGCTTGTCGGTGCCCAGCAATGATGTATCCGATCCCGTTATTTGGGACGTGTAGGTGGAACAGTGATCCGGCCTCATCGGCACTTGGCTCGAAATTCGTCTAGCCTCGTCGGCTCTAGACGTGTTGGAGTAAAACATATGTAGACCGCAAATTGCGGAAACACATGAACGATGCTTGCAGAAATGATTTTCTGACGGCCTTTCGGCTTGCAGTCAAAGACTTAGTCAATAAAAAGAGCAAATAATTGCCTTTTGCCTTTACGAAATACTCAGGCTCACGTAGTATAGTAGTGGGTGTTTTAATTAGCTTCGTACATCTTTTATTGCTTGTAGCCATTGTTTCAAAATATAGATCATCAAACACTGACGACTGGTATATATTTTTTAACAGATTACAAGAAAGTTTGCCATAAAATATTATCATCTAAGACTGAATCGAAGCATAACTCTTCAAATTAACTTTGCACATGTGCCAAACCATTAAAGTGCAAGATCTCTTGATTTTAGCCGCCGGCTACAAAAATAATTAAATCTACTATGCAAATTGACTAACGATCTTTGATAGCTGTTACAAGCTTCCTCGAAACAAGCTTCGTGATTAGCACTTAGTAAAACGTTCACGCATTTCTTCAAAACAAGCTTTACGGCAGCGAGTCACGTGATTTATCAACACGGCCAACACCGACCGTTGATAGCCAATAAATAACGTAGATGCACGATAAAACTCAGTACATAGCAATTCTGGTTTGATGAGACTTCGATGTTCTAAACTTTGACACTATGTTTGAGCTTTATTAACACGGCCGACACCGACTGTACAGTCGATGGCCAATAATAACGTAGATGCACGATAAAATTCAGCACGTAGCCATCCGATCCTTGACGAGACTTCGGGGTTCTAAACTTTGACATTATGTTTGAGCTTTATTAATCCGGCCGACACCGACTGTACAGTCGATGGCCAGTACGTAGCAATTCTAGTCTTTGATGAGACTCCAAGGTTCTAAACTTTGACATTGTGTTTGAGTTTTATTAACACGGCCGACACCGACTGTATAGTCGATAGCCAGTACGTAGCAATTCCAGTCCTTGATGAGACTCTGAGGTTCTAAATTTTGACCCTATGTTTGAGCTTTATTAATACAGCCGACACCGACTATACAGTCGATGGCCAGTATGTAGCAATTCCAATCTTTGAGGAGACTCCGAGATTCTAAACTTTGACATTATGCTTGAGCTTCAAAGGTACAGTGCAAAATCGGAGCTTCAATACAAAATCGAAGCTTCAGCGCACAATCAGAGCCTTAGTAGTAAACTCGGAGCTTTAGTACAAACTCGGAGCTTCGAAGGTAATCTCGAGTAAGCTTCAGTAATCATTACAGGAATCAGGAGAATTTTCGGCGGCCAAAAAACTCCGAAAATAAGAGTTTTCCTACCGAAAATAACTATTTTCAGCGGCAAAAGGCTTATTTTCTGCGTTATTTGTCTGCCGAAAGAGTTTTGCCTAAAATAAACTAATTTTCAGCTAGTTTATTTTCAGCGGTTTTAAGCGGCCGCCGAAAATTAGTCTCAGATAGGTTAATTTTCGGCGGTCCACAATAACCACCGAAAATAATCCTCTAATTTTCGGCGGCCAAATTTAGCCGCTAAAAATTAAAGATTTTTATTAAAAAATAAATAAGTCATAAAAAATACATAAAATTTCAGAAAAATCATAGAAAATTTTAGAAAAATCACAGAAAATTTGTACATCATCATATAAGGCTCAAGGTACTGATTCACATCCATACATGCATGACTTGTTGAGGAAGTTAGCAACATCTAGGTCCAAATGACATATTCCATTATTCCAGATATCCAAAACAGGCTAAGTCTGGACAGCTAGCAACTGAGGCTAAATATGAACTGTCTGTGATTTGGAAGCATTAACATTAAAATAGGTGAACATAACCTCAACATGGAATCCAAACAAACAAAAATAGACCAGAGAGATCAAGATGTCTCAAATTAAAGGAAAAGGGTGTACACATTGAACAATATAGAACAAAGTACTAGTCAGACCATGGCTGATAAGCAATAAATTAAGGCACATCATATGCCACATAGTAGAAAAAATTAATGAACTTTTATAACATATTTTCTTTTTTGTTGAAACAACTATAAATGGCATTTCAAATAATTACAGGGAGCACTAAAAAGAGATTCCAACACTCATATTACAAACAAGCAAGATAAAGGCATGTTGGAGGCATCAGGACATTTTATTCCGTGGTGGTTGCAGAACTATTATCATTAGCATGTAATCTAGACTCTAATCCAGAAATAAGGAAACAGCAATCAGACAAACAAGTATAAATCATATTTATATAAATAGAAGAAAACAAACAGGCATGCGAGACTTGATGGCAATTGTAGACAAAGTGCATACCACAATGAAAGATAAGAGCTAATCAAAATTCAAAAGGCAGTAGTATCTACTTGTGAATACTAACTAGTTCATGAACAGAATTAAAAAAGCTCAACTAAGGGGCACTTCATTGGAACCAAATGACTGACTGCTAATCCATCACCTGATGTGAGCTGAAGCTATATAGGACATACAAAAAGGAGAATTGATATACAACGATGGGATAGTATTGTTCTGAGTAGATAATTGGGCTCAGTCCTCTAATTCACCACTTCCTATATCACCAGAACCCACACTCAAGAACAGAACATGCATAATACCATGCCAAAAGAGAGTCACTGCCACAATATTTTTTTTCAACATCACTATGGAGGAATACTAATTCAGTAATTCTGCTAATTAAGCCCTACCATTAGTATCTTTCTTTGACCATTGCATTTTTGCTTTAGTGTTCAGATCAGAAAGGCTACATTAACCATTAACATGTCTCCCTATACCCTGTCGGATATATCCAACTAATTAGTAAATCGAGGTCTACAATTTATTTGAAGCAGGACAGAGCAAAGCAAATTATCAACTTAAATAACACCCTTTTACTCAACGGCGACATTTATCAACTAGCAAAGCAAATTAAATAACACCCTATTTCCAATCTGGAATCACTGGCAATCGATAACCTTCCCTCAGCTCTTACCTGCGTTCTGTGTTCCCTGACGCTACAACCCGCACATGAACAGCAAGCTATCGCTTGGATTGGCCACCGGATCGCAGCTGGGAGCGGAAGCTGCTCGCAACCTGAGCAAGATGCAACCACGAGCAGCACTAGTAGAGGCGGCGAGATAAACCTAGATGCACAAGCAGAGGTGGAGTCAAACCTAAGAAGATGCCGGAGGGCAAGGCACAGCGGATCCGCTGGAGGCGAAGGGAGCCGAGGGTTAGCCGGCCAGGCGCTGAGCCCAGTGGCGGCCAGGGGGGAGCTGAGGTGCCGGGCGGGGTGGCAGCCAAGGCGTTGGGCGGGAGGGGGGGGGGGCACCGGAGCGCTGGGCGGAAGGCGGAGGGGGGCGCCAGGCGGTGTGGCCGCAGGAGCGCCGGGTAGAGAGGCGGTCGGCGGCAGGCGTGGGTCAGCGCCCGGACGGTGCGCCCGGGCGTCACGGGATGGCGCGCGGCCGGGACGGCGCCGCGGGGGCTGCTAGGCCAGGGAAGCGGGGTGGGCGGGTGTGCGTTTAGGGTTATTGGCCCCTTAACTTTCGGCGGTGTAGTAGTGGCCGTCGAAAATTGACCGCCGAAAATTGAAGCTTATTTTCGGCGGCTATGGGAGGCCGCCAAAAATAAACACTCTATTTAGGTGTTTTATTTTCGACAGCTTCATTTGACCTCCGAGAATAAGTTTAGCTGCCGAAAGTCATTGAGATTCTTATAGTGAATAATCTTGAAACAAGCGTCGATCCACTGCGCTGATCGATGGGAACTCGGCAACGGTCCGAATTCTCTCGTATCTTGCTGGAATACGATGACGGGAGCCCGGCAGCATGTTCAAGCCTCGCCGTATTTTATGGAAGTGAACCGGACAAATAGAACAAATCGAGAGTAATATGGCAAAATAACCAAAACATAGAAGCTCATAAACATGCTTATTTTATTTGTACGGTCTCATCATGGCAAGAATATAACTATGTTTATTTTAATTTGAACTTATCATATAACACATGAATATATTTCCAATCTCATGACCTCCTAGCACATGACAGGTTAATAGATAATAAAATCAATTAATCCACTTATTCTAATTCCCATCATCATGATGTCAGATCAATCATATCTATTCAGATGTGCTCATGCAGTATATTAAAGGCACCTAGATGCATCTAATGTCCTCGACGTACATAAAAACACACACATAGATGTTTCTTCCTGCTTAAGCCTAATCTCTTCATGTGACAAATCAACCATGCAGATATATTAATCAATTTATGCTAACCACTCACAGATTAACAAAACGTGGATCTATTCTAATCCTATCACAGTAGAATAGAAGCATGCAAAAATATCTATTAAAATATTCCAACCTCCTAATGTCACCACGGCACATTGAAAGAACATGCATATATTTATTCTGACCTTGGCACAATAGATTAAAAGCATACGCATGCATGGATCTATTTTGTTCAAGTTTCTATCTAATCTCAGCACAGCAGAAAATAACATATATGAATTTGTTCTAATCTCTCTAATCTAGAGACAGTAGATTAAAGATGAATGCAGATATGTGCACTCTAATCTAAATAGATGTATTTGTTTTGTAGTCTTGAACACAGGTAGATTTAAAAGATCACAAATATATTTATTCTAATCTTGGGACACAGTAGATCAACAGTATATGCATGCATGAATCTATTTTGTTCATGTTTCCCTCCGATCTCGACACAGCAGATCGAAAGAGCATATACATATTGATTATTCTGATCTAATTCTGATCTAGTCATAGCAGATTAATAATACTCACCGGTGTACGTTACCTCCGAGGCATGCAGCATGGTCGACGCCGCCGTGGATTGGTGCATGATGAAACTTGACGATGCAGCCAGCTTTGATGGAACTGGCCAGATCGATTGTAGTTCTGATACTGCTCTCTGCTTCTTTAGTAAATGTATGATCGCTTCTTCGCCGGTGCATGCACAAGCAAGGCGGCAGTGATCTTGGCGTGGCGTACTGCAATCTTCGATCTCCAGATGATTGATGCTGGTGGCGCATACATAGAGCAGATGGGTATGCCTGGCAGGCTGGAACGTACGTATCTGGCCGGCCTCCGGGCGGCGTAGATGCATGGCTGGAACGTATCTGGCCGGCCTTCAGGTGTTGGCTTGCTTCTTCAACAGATACAGCATGGCATGATCACCGCTAGTTTCTTTGTCAGCGGCGGCAGCGCCTCGGCCTGGTTACGAGAGCAGCCGCCAGCGCATGTACGTGGGCTTATCTAGGTATTCCTCTGGCCCTCCTCCACGGCGAAGGTGCATGTTTCCTTTATATAGGCAGGCCCTGGTCATGCGTAGTACAAAGCCAGGGATAGGATCGAATCAATCTCCTAAATTCCAGGAGGAAACAATCACGTAGCCTCCAAGTTTAATCTACTCTTATCTTTCGGCAATGTGAATATATATAATTCCGCACGCAACTAACTTGAAGATGGTCAATTTAGCTAGCTTTACGTGTAAAACAAAGTATGCCTCTTTGGATGTATGTAGCTAATGATGACAGGTGGGCTGTACGGTAGCTCCACTGCTGATCACGCCTTCTCCAAATCATGTGCAGATTAACATTAATAATGGGGCCATTTGTCATAGGCTCGACCATTATATATATATATAGGAAGAGTTTTATCTACGTGCGCTTGTAGCTACACTCATCTTCAATAAACCAATAAAGGTATATTCGCATACTCATTTATCAGTTTCAATATGTTTATATACTTATTTTAAGATACCTCATAGGTCACCACATGAAAAAATTACAAAGCAGTACTTGATTTTAATTTATTATAATAATACATTTATATTATTACATATAATGAGGTAAGTCCACATACCTCAAGTATAATCTTATATCTCACGTATATACCACCACAGATGGTCTAGTATGATCACGTACTCCGTGTACATACCTTTCGTTCGATCAGATTCCTTCAAAATCTTGAGATACAGAGGTGAGTGTAGTTACATGCGCATGTAGAAAGGAATTTTTCCTACATGCGCATGTAGCTATACTCACCTTCAATAAACCAATAAGGATATGTTCGCATACTCATTTATCAGTTTGGGTATGTTGACATACTTATTTTATGATAACTCAAAGGTCACCACACGAAAAAAATTACAAAACAGCCCCTGATTTTAATTTATTATGATAATACATTTATTTTAGTACATATAACGAGGTATGTCCACATACCTCAAGTATACCCGCATACCTCACGTATATACCACCACAAGTGGCCTAGTATGATCACATACTTCGTGTGCATACCTTTCGTTCGACAAGATATCCTCAAAATCTTGAGATACACAGGTGAGTGTATATATATAGGGAAATTCCTTTCTACATGCGCATGTAGCTACACTCACCTGTGTATCTCAAGATTTTGAGGGTATCTGGTCGAACGAAAGGTATGCACACGAAGTATGTGATCATACTAGACCACCTGTGGTGGTATATACGTGAGGTATGCGAGTATACTTGAGGTATGTGGATATACCTCATATATGTACTAATATAAATTTATTATCATAATAAATTAAAATCAGGGGCTGTTTTGTAATTTTTTCACGTGGTGATATTTGAGGTATCTTATAATAAGTATGTAAACATACTCAAAATGATAAATGAGTATGCGAACATACCCTTATTGGTTTTTTAAAGATGAGTGTAGGTACATACGCACGTAGATAAAACTCTTCATATATATATATATATATATATATATATATATATATGCACGATTCCACGGTAATTGCATTTAAAGAAAATACTTCTTGATATGCTAATCTTGACACGTCCTTCTTTTTTTTTAGTAAAAAAATATCATCATACAACAGGATTTAAATGGCCTAAACGGTTTTGTACTATAGCTTTAAACTATACATATTTTTGCTTAGATAACAATAAAATATCATAGCAAATATAAATATTTATGCATCTAAAAAATAAATAGGCATATCTATACATTCAACAAATCTAATATACATATTTATATATGTATAATATAAGATATTTGTATATGCATGAAAAAACTCAAGTGCATATGACATTGTTCACCTAAACAGCATGTTAAACGGTCGTTTAGCCTGTTTAATTCCGTTTAACCCTGTTCTATTTAGATCGTTTTAGGCCGTTTAACACCGTCTTTTACCGTTTAAATGGTTAAACTGTTTAATTGACCGTTTACACCCTAAACAACATAGTTGTGCACCGTTTACAGTTTAAACGCTGTATAAACAACCGTTTAGGCGAACACTAGGTGAGTGTCGGGTGGTGAACTCATAAGTTTCGTTGCTCGCTGTGACTTGCAATCTTTATGGTCGTTGAGTTGCGTGCTCTCCCTCGCCTGGTGCGTATCCTTTAGTTGACGACACCTTGCTTCTGCTAGATACGTATCCGTTTAGTGGACGGTGTCTAGCGTGGTTCTCTTGTGAGCTTTCGCTGCACCAAGTCTGGGGGTTGTGATTTTAGGTTTTCAAGTGCTCCTATTCACCCACTCTAGTCGTACGTGTCGGTCCTACAATTGGTATCAGAGCTAGTTAGGTTTCTTCATACCTTTACTGGTGAGAAACCAGTAGCGACTATGACTCACTCTGGGAAAATTACGGTTCTCGGCTCCGATGGCTACTTCTACTGGAAGGGTAGGATGAAAGCTTTCTTGATTAGCCAGAGTCAGGACATACTTGACTCTACTCAGAGTATGACTTTTAGTGTGCTTCATGTTGCCGAGCGTACTACTCCGGTGCTTGTTGCCAGTTGATTATGCGAAAGTGAGCCACCTCGACACTGCTCATGAGATATGATCCCCGCTGAGTGCACACCATGAAAGTATTGCTACTATCAAGGGCCTTCTCGTTGAGACTTATAGGTGGGAATATGAGAATTTCATCTAGAAGCCTGGTGAGTCCATCAATGACTTGTTTGGTCGGTTCCAATCGATCATCAACAAGTTACATGTCAACTCCAGCCCTTAGGCAATTCCATACTCTGACCATCAGCAGGCCATTAAATTGTTGTATGCGTTGAATAGGAAAATATGGGACATCAAGGCTAACTCGATCATCGAGTCAGAGGCCTTTGACACAATTGGAGTGGAGGTTGTTTACAGCAAGCTCAAGGCCGCAGAAGTGGATTACAAGTTGAGAGAATCTCTCACTTGTACCGCCTCCAAGAGCCTAGCCTTGGCTACTCCCTCTAGGGAGGCCACTACTAACCCCCATCTTCATAACTTCTCATTTTTTGCTCTTATGTCTGTTACAGAGGAGCAGTTGGCGTCACTTGGGGATGAAGAGCTTTGCCTAGTGTCTAGTCGCTTTTTGTGTGCCTATGACAATAGAATGAGCAAGAAAAGAGGAGAGAGGCCCAAATGCTTCGAGTGCGGAGAGGTCGGCCACTTCATCGCCGAGTGTCCCAACAAGAACAATGAGTACTACAAGAAGGGAAAGAATCACACCTGCAACTCCAACAAGTACCACTCCCGCAAGCGCGACCATGCCAAGCACCGCTCCGGCAAGATCAAAAACTTCAGGAAGGCTTTCAAGAGCTATTAGAAGGACAACCGAAAGCGGGACAAGGCCTTCTTCGCTGAGCTTGGTGGCCTTTGCAGTGGGACATCCTCCTCCTCCTCCTCGTCCTCGTCAAGTTCAAGCGATGAGGAGATCGTCACCAAGCGGGACAAGAGGAGGGATCAAGGCGGTCCAATTGGGCATTGCTTCGTCTCCACCAAGTCCAAGTGCAAGCACAAGATGGACCGAAGATCTTTTTGCTCCATGGTACTTGAGGACAAGGATGACAAGGGCAACTGACAATGACTCCTCTGATGATGAGGTAACTCCCGAGCAAGCTGAGATTTTTGAGATGTTGGAGAAGAATAGTCATGAGTTGAAAGTCTAGGACAAGATGTTGGAGAAGGCAGCGAAGAAGTTGCAGAAGCAGAAAGCCAAGCTCGCTGATGCTTTGGCTGAGATTGAGAGGTTGAAGATTGTGCAAGCCCAGCCTAGTGAGATTGAGTGTCCTACTTGTGAGTCCATGATGAGCGAGTGTGAGCAGAAGAGCAAGTATGCTCATCAGGTAAAGGAGATGGATAGGCTGAAGTTTGAGATATGCAAGCTCTAGTCTAAAGTGGATGAGCCTACTTTGAGTGAGGAGCCTGAGCGTGAGTCTTGCCCCCACCTAGCTGTTGACATAGCTAAGCTGAAGGTAAAGTGTGAGGGGCAACTCAAGGAGTTGGTAGAGCTTAGGGGTAGACCCACGCATTTGGGTGTGTGCATGGTGTGTCCTACTTTGAGAATGTAGCTTGAGCATGTGAGAACTGTCACTTGTGAGAACTGTCTCACTTTGAGGTTGCAGTTGGTGGAGAAGGATGCCATCATTAGGAAGCTTGAGAAGTCATCTACCCCTATTCCCTCCTTGGATTGTGAGTTTTGTATTGCTCAGATTGTGGTGATTAGGGGGACTAAGGGGAGATAAGCTGAACTTAGAGAAAGAAAATGCTCATTTATGGGAGGTGCTCAGCTGGACGTATGCAACTAAGGATGATCCTAGAGAGCACCAAAAGAGCCGAGGGTGATGTGAGTGGACTTGGGTTAGGTGAGTGCAATACTTTGGGTGAGAAGAAGAGTACCCCGATCAAGCTTAAGACTGCCTCTCCCTAGCCTACTGCTGATGGGGTTTTCCACGAGCCACCTAGGGCTGCCCCAAAGAAGCAGTTTTGGACACCCAAGCCGTCACAAGCTAAGCTTGACATGATAGTGACTGAGATCCTTAAGCCTCCCAGCAAGGAGAGGATCTAGCAGTCTGCACCACCCAAGACCACATAACCACCTCACCAGAAGCCCAAGACATAGCCCCAGCCTATGTCCAAGAGACATGTCTACCACTGTGAGTTTTGCCAGCTGGAATGGTGACTTGGAGAAGTTTTGCTTTAGAAGGAAGCGGGTTGGGATGCAGGAGAGAGCTTGGGGGAATCATGATCAGTTCTACCAGGGTGGTAGGTAGGATCCTACCCATCATAGGTGAGATGAGAGACCGCTTTGCTGGTGGTGAGAGAGGAAGCGGTTTTCAATCTCGTGCTCCTAGTGGTGAGTGACGCTTTGCCGGTCGAGCTCCTAGTCATTTTCAAGCACGGCTATGGGCCTCAAGACTGAGGCTTTGGAGGTAGAAGGGTTTGTGAGTTCACAGCTTTGGAGGTCGTGGTTACCCAGATCATCGTGATGTTTACTTTTACTGTGCTTATCCCACCTTTGAGCTGATGGCTCGGCACTGGTTCAGCAATTTTACTAACCCTAGTGCTGGACTGTTTGCTCACTCTCAGCTTTCCTTGATTTTGTAGGATCAAGGCCTGGAGGACATTTGGATCATGGACTCCGGCTGCTCTAGGCACATGACAGGGAACCACAGATGGTTCTCTAGTCTCAACCCTAGTGAGCACCTAGGGGTACATCACATTTGGGGATAATGGTCAAGGTAAATTGTTGGGTGTTGGTGGTGTTTCGCTTTCTGCCAAGCATTCCCTGAGAGAAGTTGCTTTTGTGAGGCATTTGGGGTTCAATTTGGTTTCTGTCTTGCAACTTCTCAAGGAAGGGTTTGAGATTCGATTTAAGGAGGGTTCTTCTTGTGTGCTTGATGCTTAAGGAAAACCTTGTTGTCGGATTTTTCCCTATGTACAAGTTTTTAAGGTTGACCTTGCATCTGTTTCTGACCCTCCTCGGTATTTGGTGAATGGTCCTTCTGCTTATGTCTGGAAGTGGCATAGGTGGCTAGGCCATTTGAGTTTTGATCTGCTAGTCAGGTTGAGCTCGATGGGTTTGATCCGAGGATTGCCCCAATCGAAAGCAGAAAAGGACTTAGTGTGCCACCCTTGTCAGTCATGGCAAGATGGTTGCTGCTTCTCATGCTCCTGTTAATCAGGTTATGACCTCTTACCCTGGGTGAGTTGTTGCATATGGACATGGTTGGTCCTGCTCGGGTACAGACGGTCAGTGGGAAGTGGTATGTGTTTGTCGTAATAGACGAATTTTTCTAACTTTTCAGTGGGTGTTCTTCATGGAGTTCAAAGATGAGGCTTTTTGTTTTATTTGGGATCTAGCCTTGAGGTTGAGAAATGAGAGTCATAAGGCTATGAGGGCTATCCACAGTAACAATGGCGGAGAATTTCAAAACTCTCGATTCGAAACCTTCGATCATGACCTAGGTCTCGAACACCAATTCTCTTCTCCTTATACCCCACCACAAAACAGTGCTGTGGAACGCAAAAATCGCACACTTGTTGAGATGGTTCGGATGATGCTCGATGATCATAGGACTCCGTGACGTCGATGATCATAGGACTCCATGACGTTTTTGGGCTGAGGCTATGAATGCGGACCTGTTACATTGCCAACCTGCATTTTCCTACGAAGCTTTTTTAGGGAAGACTTTGTACGAGTTTTCGGTTTGGTAGGCAGCCCAATGTCAAGCACCTACGAGCATTTGGCTGCAGATGCTTTGTGCTCAAGAAAGGGGAGGCATTTGGACAAATTTGAATCTCGCTGCTTGGATGGTATTTTTCTTGGATACACCTCTAGCTCTAGAGTATATAGAGTGCGGATCCTTGATACCAAACAAGTGGTAGAGACCTATGAGGTTTCCTTCGATGAATCTATGCTTTGCACAACCCCTACATTTGAGCTTTCAAGTGGTATACAATGTTCTATCGCTTTCTTTGCATCACTGCTGCATTTGTTGCCTCTTTTTAGCCCAAGGATGTTGGACACGCTCTTTTTGATGGTAATTGGGTTAATGCCATGCATGAGGAGCTAGAAAATTTTGAGAGGAATGAGGTTTAGGTTTTAGTAGAGCCACCGCCACAATGCAATCCTATTGGTACTGTAATGGGTTTTCAAAAATAAGCTAACGGGAGGATGTCATTGTTGTGCGGAACAAGGCTAGACTTGTGGCTCAGGGTTTTTGCCAAAAAGAGCGGATATACTATGAGGAGACGTTTTCTCCAGTTGCACGCCTGGAAGCTATACGTATTCTCTTAGCCTTTGCAACTTCCATGGGCTTTAAACTTTTTCAATTGGCCTGTGAAGTCTGCTTTTCTGAATGGCTTCATTCAAGAAGAAGTTTATGTAAAACAACCCCTTGGATTTGAAAATGCTAAACACCCTAACCATGTTTACAAACTGCAAAAAGCCTTGTATGGTTTGAAACAAGCCCCTAGAGCCTGGTTTGATCGACTGAAAACCTTTTTGCTAAACTAGGGTTTCAAAATGGGGAGTGTTGATAAGACCTTGTTTCTCCTCAGGCATGGTAGTGATCTTCTTATTGTCCACATATACGTGGATGATATCATCTTTGGTGGCTCGTCTCACTCTCTTGTTACCAAGTTTTTTGAGCAGACGTCGAAGGAGTTTGAGAGGAGCATGATTGGAGAGTTGCCGTTTTTCCTTGGACTACAAATCAAGCAAGGCCCTGAGGGAACCTTCATCCATTAAGCCAAGTACATGAAGGACATTCTAAAGAAGTTTGATATGGGAGACTCCAAGCCTATGTTGACTCCCATGTCAATAAAAACGGTGCTTAATGTAGATAAAGAAGGGGAGGTGGTGGACTAGAGGGAGCACCAAGGGATGATCGGCTCACTTCTATACCTGACGGCGACCGGGCCAGACATTCAGTTTGCTATTTATCTTTGTGCTAGATTTTAGGCCTCGCCGAGGACATCACATTGTCAAGAGGTGAAGTGCATCTTCAAGTACCTGAAATACACTCCTGAGCTTGGTTTTTGGTTCTCTTCAGCTTCGACGCTCTCTCTTAGAGGGTTTTCGGATGCTGACTTTGCCGGTTGTCAGCTGGAACGCAAGTCTACTTCTAGCACCTACCAGTTCCTTGGTTCTTCTCTTGTCTCTTGGTCCTACGCAAGCAATCTAGCGTAGCCACTTCCACCATAGAAGCCGAATACATTGCAGCTGCTAGTTGCTGCTTCCAACTACTTTGGATGAAGGCTACCCTGGGTGACTTTGGCTTGAGTTTTGGGAAGACTCCACTTCTGTTATTTCTGTAGCTAAGAACCCCGTCTTGTACTGTAGAACCAAACACATAGACGTGAGGTTTCACTTCCTAAGAGATCACTATGAGAAGGGAGATATAGACTTGATCCATGTGGAAACCGAGAACCAGTTGGTCGATATCTTCACTGAGCCCTTAGAGCTTAGCGCATTTGCTCGCTTGCGTGGGGATCTTAGTGTTTGTTACCCCTTTTAGTTTGGGGTAGCTTTGCTGTAGTTTAGGTTTTTGAATTGCTTTCTCTTTCCTTTTCTTTGTTTTCCTTGCATTTTGTATCATATCATGCATTGCATTGTATCATATGCATTTTCACTACACTAGCACTAGAGCTCTTCTGGAATGACTAGTTAGTACTTGCTTGTACTATATTGTATAGTGCATGCATGATCATGGTTGGCTAAGCTCCTTGAATCTGTCTAATATCATTTGTGGGCTAAGTCACTTTTATTTCTTGAAAATAAAAAACCATGATCACCACTTGACTTGGATACCTAGCATGTGTAGGAATGTTGAATGTTGTGCTAGCTTTTCATGCTTGGATATGCTAGGCCATATGCCTTTGTTAAGTTGTTGCCTAAGCATTTATGACACCTTGCCTAAATCTGAAATCTAAACTAAAACTGTTTACAAGTGATGTCTTATGAGCTGAATTGGAAAGATCCATGTGGGTTCACTTGTGACACTGATCTAGTTTGAGATAGCTTGCCTTTGCACTTTGGCATGAACTTGGACTAAGCTGTGTATGACCAAAATCTTGTATTAAGCTTCTAAAGGTTCTTTGAACCTAGGCTTAGGCATTGATTGGTAAGAAGTGGCTAAGACAAGTGAATAACCCCTAGCACATGATCTTACTTGCATGACATTACAAGTTGCTAAATCTGAAATTGCAAGTCTCTAAATTGCTTATGGCCTGTTGTATATGCTTTGGTTGAGAGTAGCACACCTTGTATGTTTTGCTAGCATCTTGCTGCTCATACCTACTTTGCTAGATGCTATTCATGTTGGTGATGCTTTCTTTTAAACAACCCTGAAAAACATGCTCCTATTCTGTATAAGATAGATTCTATTGAGCTTGTTTGCATGCTTCCTTGCTGTCACTTGCCCTGTATGCTATAACTTGTATTTACTAGCTTTTCATCCCTGCTGAGCTCTTCTTGGTACACTTCCTGCATTTCATGGCATATTTTGAGGGGGAGTCGTCTAGTTTAGGGGGAGTCGAATTCTATGAATCCTTGATGTGTCCATCATCAACAAGGGGGAGAGCTAATGGATCAAGAGGGAGAATTCTTGGGAGATCTAGTTGAGGGGGAGCTTTGCATTCTTATTGCATTCATGAGGATGAATTTTAGGGGAGTTTGAGCTTTTAGCATGCTCTTGCATCGGTGCATTGAGCCTTTTGCCTTTTTCTAGGAGGAGCCGATGCTTTTGCAGTAAGCATGACAGTGTTGAGCCAGTTTGCCTCTTTCTTGAGGGGTCATGCTTTAGTTTGATAGACTACGTTGAGCTGTTTCCCTTGTCTTAGGGATTCGATCTTTGGCTTTGTTTTGTTGCCTCAATTTGCCCTTCTCTGCTTATGTTTGACTTTTGGGTATCTTGAGCAACTTCTTCTTTTCTTTTTTTCTTTTCGATTTTAAGCTTTTCTTCTCGTCCTTGTTCTATTTCAGGTTACATGTTGAAGGTGTTGACAATGCATTCATCAAGGGGAGGTTGAGAGCCAATGGACTAGTTGCATTGCCTCTGGAGTAATGAGTGATTGTCAATGGAAGTCAAGACCCATAAGGACTTGGGCACAAGCCTTCCGATGTACTGGAGGCCCTCCGATGGACTAGGAGGTAGATGGAGAAGAAAGACCTTTGAAGGAACAGGAGGCATGCTCAGCGTCGGTCCGGCCATGGGAGTTCGATACAAGGAGGCGCGACACTGACGACAGCAAGTGTAAGACCTCCGAAGGACTGCGAGGTGACCCCGATGGATAGGGGATGCCGGGTGCCACCGTGGTGCTCCAACCCGAGTGCATGGCGTGAAGACGTGCGAGGGCATTGGTGGATTCGCTCAAATCCACCACCTTACCACCAAGTTACCAAGACTTGGTGAATGGGCTCAATTCTCGTCAAGATAGAGTGGAGTGGGCTACTCCAGGCCTAGAAAGGAAACCCTAAAGTTTCCCGATTTCTGACTTCAAAACCGGGGGTCGATCAGCGGATTTGGAATACTGGCCAAGCGGACGTCATCCTAAAGATAGCGTGCAACCGAAGAAGATCAATACTCCATCGCGGTCGTCCGTCCCCGAGAAAATTGGGTCTTTTACAGTTTAGCCTCTATGAGTGTTTCTGTAATATAGGGGTCTTAATGTAAACTAAGTCAGTTAGGCCTAGGCTATAAATACCTAAGTTGCTGGTCATCTATGTGACTCTTTCACCTCTAGAAACCCTAGGCTTAGCTTTCCAACCAGCCAAGTGCTTAGAGTGAAACCAGGTGCTAATATAGTATTTGGAGTACCCTAGAGCAAGTACTTTGCATTAGTGGGAGGATGAAGGGTGGTAGGCTGTGAGGAACCTTGTTTGAACTGATTTCCCATCTGAATCTAAGGAAGATTCATCCCAAAATCGAGTTCATGTGTGCAGCCCTCTCCCTTCCCTTCTCTAGTTTTGATTTTGGATGAAACTCAAAGGCTTTTGGTGATTTACTTTGGCCACAAGCTAATCCTATTATTTTGTCTCTTTTGTACTTGCTAGGATGTGGAGCTTATGTCTTAGAACATCTCAATACCGCAGGATTGCCATGTGCAAGTCGTTCTTGAGTTTCTCCCTTTCTTGTCCAAATATTCCTCTCTTCACGAGATCTGAAATTTCTGCTAATCCCTTGATCTTTTTGAGTAGATCTTTTGGGAATAGCTTTGGAATAGTGCTAGGATAGCCACTGCAAAATTCGTGAAGATCGGAGAAGGTTTGGTCAAGTTTAAGGTTTGCAAACTCAAGAACCGAGGCAATTTTCTGGGTACACCGGACAGTCCGGTGCCACTTCACTGGATAGTCCGGTGGACCTAAATGTCTCCAAATGGGCTGAATTTTAGTATGTTGTTCCCCATGTTTTTGCTTAGGCTGTGGTTAAAATTTCATGATTTTTGGATCCCGTTTGACTAGGTTTTGTTAATTTTCTTTGCAACTCTATCTTGTCTGAAAATAGGTTGTCGGACTATCCGGTAGAAGGTGGTGGATAGTCTGGTGGTTTCAGTGGTTTTGCCCCTGGATTTGGTTTTATTTGTTACTTGGGCTTTTGGCTTGTTCTAGGTGGTCTTGGGGGTGCCTGGGTTTGTTTCTAAGGTCTTTAGCACCTCATTTGCTAAGAGGTCTTGGCGATCACTAGGTGGCTCCTTTTGTGTTGTTCGGAGGTTATTTGCTTTGAGTGCTTTGCTTTGACTTTCTGTTTTCCGACTGCTGACCATACTCTTTGCTTGCTATGTTCTAGTAAGTCGCATTTCGGTGCAGTGAGTGTCTGGTGGTGAACTTGCAAGTTTCATTGCTCGCCTGTGACTTGCAATCTTTGTGGTCGTTGAGTTGCGTGCTCTCCCTCGCATGGTGTGTATCCTTTTAGTGGATGGCACCTTGCCCCTGTTAGACACATATCCATTCAGTGGACAGTGTCTAGCGTGGTTCTCTTGTGAGCTTTCACCTGCACCAAGTCTGGGAGTTGTGATTTTGAGTTTTCAAGTGCTCCTATTCACCCCCTCTAGGTCACACGTCTCGGTCCTACACTCCATAGCAACATCTTCATGACTTTTGAATGTGCTGACATGGGCCTTTCGCGGTGGAGAGCTCCACACAAATCTATCAGATGCGCATCTCTGCATGCTCAGGTATGGGCAATCACTTGCCAGTGGCACCATGCCAGGATTGTCATAGAGAGTATCCAAGGTGAGTATGTATGTTGTCAGGTACACGATGGTGGGGTCATCTGCTGGTATCGGCCTTCCAAGGCTCACATTCTAGCCATCTAGAGGGGATGGTTTCTTTGCCATGGTGGAAAGTACCTGAGGGGCGTGGTGGCAACTTCCACTTCATGGGTTTGACATATGGCTCTCAGAGCTTTGACGGCAGTGATCTGGTAGGTATGTCCTTGAATCGGTGCCCTGTTGTGGACAAACATTGACCCAATACATGATCTAAGAGGAGTATCTACAACATCCAGTACAATATACGCAGCGGAGACATAACATTGGCCCAAATGCCACATGCAGAGTTGTGAAGTAGTCATAGCCCTTACACGATCCTTGGAGACTCCTCTACAAGCCAACAATAAAGGAATGGTGAGTACATACGTATTCAGCAGTCCACCTTCACTAAGGAATATTGGACTACATGCATAGTATTTGGCAGAGCTTTTGGATATCTTGCGGAAAATGAGCTTTTATGCCGGGTGGTTTTATAAACCATTTTATGAAGGTCACTTTTCCTTCCCCAAATGAGAAATGATACCATATGCTGCCATACTCGGCCATCTAGGTAGCCCATTGCTCGACCAACTGATTTCAAACACTTTCTTTCCAAACCTGCCACTGGACTAACCAACCACCATGGCTCACGTCATCCACTGCCAGACCTTTTAAAACAAAACTATTTTCTCTTTTTGGAAACAAGATCACTAGTTGCTGGAACCATGCCATAACTCATCCATACCAGTCGACACAGACTATTCGAATATATTTAAAACATACTTTGATAAGAGGTGTACACTTTACCCACAAGTTTAGACTAAAAATACCCATCGTCATGAGCATCCAATTCCTCACAAATGCCCTAGGCTAGGCATGACATCACCACACAACTACCACGAGAATGTCAGGGCCACCGTGAATCCCATTCTTGGTAGACAACACTTACTGCAAATCAAACCTCACCCCTAGCATCTCGTTGCTCCCCAACTCACTTGGTAACTGCTTGACTATTCATGCTAATTTGGGCCAAGTGCTGTTGCACACAGTGTCGAGTGGTTGTACTATAAAAGAATTAGGCAAAATGAAACAACAACTTGGTCCTTTGCTCGAGTTAGGGCAAAACTTCACATGCTCATACTAAACAACCACATCCTTGGTCTTTCTTCCGAAAACACCGGCCCACACCAAGAAAACTCTGATAAAGGCACCTAGAATCCACCTTACTCTAAAATAGCACAACTGACCGAAGTCGTATGTTGTAGCTTCCTTTCTCCAAAATATTTCCAAAACCATTTTTATCCAAGCCTTTGTCCAATATCATGTGTAATGGAATGAATACTTTGTTTCCTAAGCATATTAAGTCTAACACAGCTTAGGGTGGCTATCTTACCATATTTACCTTAGCAGCAAAATAATATGCAATAGTTAAATTAACATGCTTTGGGTTGTGTCTATAAAATTGGGTCTTTTTTATGCATCAACTAGGATCCAGTGGACTTGACATTGCTTGGTTTAGCCAACGGACATGCCACTCGGACAAGAGACCGGGTACTTGCTTTGTGCACCCGGTTCTGGCTTCTTGGAACGGGGTCAAACGGACACTCGAGAAAGCAACCTACATGGCACAAACAAGAAACACACAAACCGAGGCACAAAATAAGCTCAACTTGGTTTCGAAATGATTTAAATGGATGGATCTTGAAGTTAGATGAATTGATGTGAAAGAATCGTCGAAATCGAAGTTGAAACGGAGAAGATATGAGATCATTGATGCTCAGGGGTTAGATATAGACTTCTTGAATAGTTCAGTGGGTATATTTGGTCTCAAGTATGTGTCAGTGGCAGTAGGAGGAACGATGTTAATGGGTGGATGGGGATGACCGTGGGGAGCTATGTCCACTATGAAGTGGCTCAGGGGGACAGTGTGAGGGGTTGGCATTTGGGGGAATTGGAAGGTTAAGCTGGCAGGGAGGGGGGCTCACCTATGGTTCACCTTCGGTTCGTAATCGACGAGTTGGTCCTAGCGACGATAGTCAGCCGGGGAGGTAGTGGGTGGCGAGGCGAGTTCATAGGAGTTACTGACGGGTAAGGTAGGTGGCATGAGGCTGGATGGTAGTGCCATGGCTACTAAGGTGAGGTGGGATGGTGAGGGTGCCAGGAGAGGGAAGTGGCTTGGGGTAACTTTGAGTTAGTTTAGGTTTAGTTTTGATTTTGTTTGCTTCTTTTGCATTTTGTATCATATCATGGATTTCATCCTGTATCATATGTACGGCACTTACACTAGCACTAGAGCTTTATTGGTATGACTAGTTAGTAGCTACATTGTGCTATGTTGTACAATTGCTTGATTGATCATGGATGGCTAAGCTCTTTTGGATCTGTTTAGTGCTATATGTGAGCTATGTCATTTTGCTTTCCTGAAAATCAAAACATGATCACCACTTGATTTGGCTACCTAACTTGTGTGAGAGTGTTGGGTGCTTATATTATATTTCCATGCTTGGTTATGCTAGTTGTTTACATTTGCTCAATTGATGCCCATGATACCTTGCTTACGCTAAAATCTGAATTAATTGACATGCATTTGGTATCCATTGTGCTGAATTGAAAGATCTAGGTGGGTTTGCTTGTCACACTAGCTCAGTTCGAGACAACATGCCTTCGCACTTTGCCAAGAACTGGGACTAGGCTATGCATGACCAAAACCTTGTCTTAAGCGTCTTATGGTTCTTTAAACCTAGGCTTGACATTGGTTTGTAAGAAGTGGCTGCACAAGTAAATAACCCCTGGCACATAATCAATACTTGCTTCAAATGAAAACTTGTTGAATCTAAAATGTGCAAATCTCTTGTTGCTTAAGGCTATCTGTATATGCTCTGGTTAGGATTAGCACACATTGTATGCATTGCTAGCATCTTGTTGTTCATGCCTACCTTGCTAGATGCTATTCATGTTGGTGATGCTTTCTTTTAACCAAAAATAAAAATCATGCTAGCTCCTGATCGGTGTAAGATAGGTTTATTTGAGCTTGTTGCATGCCCCTTTGCCCTCACTTGCTCTGTATGCTAGAACTTGTGATTACTAGCTTTACATCCCTATTGAGCTCTTTCTTGGAACACTCCTTGCACTTCATGGCATATTTTGAGGGGGAGTTGTCTGTCTCATGGGAAGCATTACTCAAGGGGAGTCATGTCTCATGAGTGCCTGATGAGTCCATTATCAACAAGGGGAGAAAGTCTCGAGATCTTGCATTCATGTTGCATTTGTGAGAATGCATTTTAGGGGGAGTTGAGATTTTAGCATGCTCTGGCATCGGTGTGTTGAGCCTTTTGCCTATTTTTGGAGGAGCTGATGCTTTGCCTATGCATGAATATATTGATCCAGTCTCCCTCTTTCTTGAGAGGTCATGCTTTAGTTTGATTGACTGTGTTTAGTGGTTTCCCTTTTCGTAGGGGGTCAATCTTTGGCTTTCTTTTGTTGCTTCGAGTTGCACTTCTTTGGTTTTGTTTGGTTTCTAGGATTTTGAGCAATTCCTTGTTTTCTTCTTTCTTTTTGGTTTTAATCTTGTTTTCTTTTGTTTTTCTATTTCATGTTCCAAAAGGTGCGTTGACAATGCAATAACCAAGGTGGAGACTGAGAGCCAATGGACCGGCTCCATTACTCCCTAGTGATGAGTGATTGCCAACAAGAGCTAAGTCCTCCGATGGATTGGAGGTAGAGGATGACAAGTCCCAGATGGACTCGAGCAAAATTCTTCTAAAGGATTGGAGGCAAAGGCTTGACATAATCGGTCATGGGAGCTCGATACACGGAGGGGCATAGTTGTAGCTAAAGGTTGGACCAACGCTTAAGAGGGGGGGGGGGTTAAATTAGGATTTCTAAAACTAATACTCTCTAAAAACTACAAGTACTAAGCAAAACCTATGCAAGATAAAACTAGCTATGTGCGCTAAGGTTTTTCTAAGTGTTGCTAATTCTACCGTGGCCAAGTCTTGCAACCTAGTTTCACCTAGAAAACTAACCTATCAAGCTAGTCTAGGAATGTAACCACGCAATTACAAGAAAGTAAATGCGAAATCTAAAATGATAGGTATAGAATATGCAAACTCCCGTTGACGATGGCGATGACTGCACAAGATGGAGACACGGAGTTTTTTCCTGAGATTCGGGGAGAATCAAGTCTCTACCCCAACTCGTTTGGTGCCCCACGTAAGGCTTTGCTCTCGCGTAGTCCTCAAAGGAATATGGCCTCACCCTCGCAAGGGTGGAGGATGGCAAAGTGACATTCGCAAAGGTCAAGCAACCCAGTTGGGTAACTTTGTATATCCCTGGTACACACCCACCCAAGCCTTTCGCTCATGTAGCCCTTGCAATACTACGGCTTCGCCCTTGCAAGGGTATAGGATGGACAAGGCTGTTGGGGTCTTCCACGAGACTTCGCATGAACACTCTTCGCCGTATCCACTAGGTGAGTTTTGGCAAAACTGTCGATGGCCTCCCTCCCTCTCACAAGGCAAGGTGGTGTCCACTCCACACTCTGGAGGGTCTCACAAGACTACAAGTTGCATGCTTACAAAGACAACGTGCATACAGGCACGAGTAAGACAATAAGGTCTAAGCAAAGATGCTTGAAAGCTCTAGCTATACTGGGATGTGTCTATCTAGCCCTTGTGATGGTTGGGCTCTAGAAAATGTGTCTCAAAACTATAATGAGCTCAGGAGTCACCAACCATACAATGGAGGTCGGCCAAGGGGGTATAAATAGCCTTAGCCTTAAAACTAGTCATTGGGTGTGCAGACTGCACTACCGGACCGTCCGTGTGCACTCTTCGGACCATCCGGTGTATACAACCCAACTAGCCGTTGGAGCTACTACTGACCACTATGACTTGTGAACACTAGACCGTCTGGTGGGGTGTGTGTTAATGCTCGAGATCTTCATTTGCTGAGTCTCGGTCAAGAACGTCCGGTGTATACACCGAATCGTTCTACCATCGGACCGTCCGATATGTTGAAGCACTGGGATGTGGTCTTCTTCTCATTGTTAGCCTAGAATGTCTAGTGGTATCACTGAACCATTTGATGGTACACCACCAGACAGTCCAGTGGGTGCATTCGCTTCTAACTTTGGGGAAGTCTTGGTCTTCTCTTGTGATCTTTCAGACCTTCTTTAAGGTGTTTGTTCCCTAAGTTCGCTATTTGCACCTTGGGACTTAAATAAAAACACTTGCACACAAATTAGTCCCAAATGATATGTGTTGTCACTTCAACCACCAAAATCACAATAGGGAACTAAGCACTAGGCTTAGGGCCCATTTTCCTTACATTAGCAGATGTGCAAGACCTCCGATGGACTGTGAGGCGAATCTGATGAATTGGAGAAGCTGACACAATCGTGGTGCTCCAATCCGAGTGTGTGTGGTATGAAGACGTGCAAGAGATCTTTGGCAGCTTTGACTCAAAACCGCCAACCGATTCAAGCTACCGAAGGGTTCGGTGAGTTGGGCCTAAAACTCACCAAGTTAGATGAAGTGGGCCAAATCCATCCTAGCTTGAAGACTGCCTAAAGTTTACCGGTTTTTGACTTCAAAACCGTGGGCAAAGTTTCTAGACAACTGGCCACGTGGAGAGCATCTAGTGATGGCATGCAAGAGAAGAAGGTCATTGCTCCATCGTGGTCGTCCAAATGTATCTTTTCAGTTCAGCCCCTTTTGGGCATGTCTAGACTAGGGGTCTTAGTGTTAAATAATGTCGTTAGGCCGAGGGTATAAATAGTGACTTGGCTGGCCTCTTAGGCTATCTCTTGGAGGTTGTAAACCCTAGGCTTAGCATTTCCCAGCAGCCAAGTGCCTAAGATAGATTGGAGAGTTTTAGGCTAGGATTTGAGTGCCCTAGCTAGTGCTCTTCACATTAGAGGGAGGATAATGGGAGGTAGGCTGTAGGAAACTTTGTACACACTTGATTTCATCAATCAATCTAGCAATATTCCTCTGAAATTCGAGTGCATGTGTGCAACCCTTTTCCTTCCCCTTTTCTAGTTTGGATTTTGGATAAAACTCAAAGGCTTTTGGTGATTTGTGTTTGCCCATGAGTTAGTGCACTTCTTTTAGTGTTTTGGACTTCATAGGATGCGGTGATTATGACCTAATTCATCTCAATCCTGTTGGATTGCCATAAGCAAGTCATCCTTGAGTTTTTCCCTTTCTTGCCAAAGTATTTCCCTCTTCATGAGATTTGAAATTCCTGCTTCTATCGTGTTCTTTTTCGATAGATATTTTTGGAAAAGGTGTGGGATGGAGCTAGGATAGCTTGTGTCAAATCTCGTGCAGTTTGGTGAAGGTTTGGTCAAGTTTTGGGTTTGGGAGCTCAAGAACCAAGCCTGTTTCCAGTGTCACTGGACAAACCGATTCAACCTATCGGACTATCCAGTTCCACTAGATCACCCATCAGGTCACACTGGACTATTTGGTAGTAGGGTTTGGCTCAGACCAGTCCACCGAGGTATATGGCAGCTGGTATCGGACTGTCCGGTCACACCGGACTATCGGCAGCTCCCGCAACTCTACCTCTTCTTTGGTGTTTTTTGGTTGCCAGTGTTTTGATTCAACTTCACTTTGGTGTTTCCCTTTGCATGCCCATCCTCTTCACTTGCTGATGTCGAGTAAGGCTCATTTTGGTGGGTTGAGCGGCTAGTGGGTGACTTGTGCAGAGTTTGTTGCTTGGCTTAGATTGTAGTCGCTTGTGATCATTGAATTGATTGATAGATACGTATCCATTTAGTGGACGGTGTCTAGTAGGTTTGGTGCAGTTCAGGTTTGGGGGTTTGAGTTTGAGTTTTTGAAGTGTTCCTATTCATCCCCTCTAGTTGCAGCTTTCGATCCTACACGTTACAATCAGCTATTGAGCAGCCGATGGCACATGAGCATGCGGGGATAGCCTTCTGGCAACTTGATAAGGATACATAACTCATTCTATGCATGATGACTAGACTCTCCAAGTGTGAGATAGATAGATTCCCCTAAACTAGAACATCTCATGACAGGAACACATATGCTGACCAAACAGGAATGTTCCATAGCTAGAGTTAAGAGCCATGCCTAGTGGATACACGCAAGGAACCCACATGCCCAGTCAAACAAGAACATTGCATAACCAAAGCTAAGAGCCATGCCCAACTGATGCGCATGGAGACATCTATAGCCATATCCAAGGCTAAGACCGGGGAACCAACCCAACCACACTAGACTACTTAACCTGTTGTAAACAAAACGAAGTGTGTGGGGAAGCTACTCTTAGGGATGCTCTGCCGGCTCGATGATGTCACATGCATCAACTCTGTGGATGTATCGATTAAATATGTCCCAGACTGACTCCCCTTACGTGATCAAGCAGAACGGACCACCAATTGGCTCAGGAGCGAAAGATGGGCCATCTCTCTCACACATGCATAACTAAGGGGATTCACCTTGATACATTTAAGAGCAAGTGAGCAACTCATGCGCCTTCCTTGTGCATGATTTGGACTTAGAGTGTGGATAAGATTATCTTCTAAACCTGCACTCATGTAACAAAGAACAAGCAAAGATCATGGTAGATAGCACAAAGCATAGATAGAACTTCACACATAAATGAAACATGTGGATAACTATCAGGTCTGCCATAAAAATGCTTTAGTACAAGACCCATCATAGTAAGCACAATGAAGCCCTAGTAGATCTAAGAAAGAAACAATATTAGGGACAACGACGAAGGTGGAAGCAAGAGTGATGGCGACGATGGTGGTGATGATGGCGGTCACTCGGATGCTGCCGGTGCTGATGATGGCAGACCAACATTCAAATGTCATAGATACTAGGTTGTGGAAGGCTCCTCCGATTATCAATATTATCGGTAGCACCAGTAGGGGAAACTTCATGTAACATATCCTCATCTGAATAAAGAATTTTTTCTCCCTTTGTGGATTTCCCTTCACTACTTCTTCCTTGCCTTGCTCAAATTCTGCAAGCCGATTGTGAGTCGCTAGGACCATGAGCTGATGTCCTAAGAGGGGGGAAGGGGTGAGTTAGGATTCTAAGAACTATGGCTATCTAAAAACAACTTATCAAAACCTATGCAAAAAATAAAGAAGATATGTGCATTAAGGTTTTGCTAAGTGTTTCTAACTCTACCAAGGTTAAGTCTTGCAACCTAGTTCCACCTAGAAACTAATCTATCAAACTAGTCTAGAAATGTAAGCACACAATTACAAGAATGTAAATGTGGAAGTTAAAGAGATGATGAGAGTAATTGCAATCTCCCGATGACGATGGCGACGGTGGTGCAAGTTGAAGACATGGATATCTTTTTTACTGAGGTTTTGAGAGGGCGCTCAGCCTTCCCTTAGTCCTCGTTTGGAGCCCCTCACAAGGCCTTGCTCTTGCTTAGTTTGTGCAAGGACTATGGCCGCGATTCGTGCAAGGATCACCCACACAAGGGTCAAATTTCCGGTCGGGTAATGCTGGACATCCCAATTCATACCCACACACAAGTGAGGTCTTCTATGGGCCACTTACAGCGGCACACCACTGTTTGTACTAAGGTGAGTTTTAGCCAAAATGCTGAGGGCCTCCTTCCTTCTCACAAGTAAGGTGGCAACCACTCCACAACTTGGAGGGTCATGCAAGAATACAAGCCCCACATTTACAAGTCTTTGTGTACGTGTAAGGAAAATGGCCTCTTATGCCATATTTCCATAAGTTGTTGGTGATTGATTGATGACCAACACTTGGAATAATAAACATGTATAGATGCACATTCTTAGGTGTTTAGGTCCAAGGGATAAAGAAGAAGTAAAGCCAAAGGCAAGGCCTGAAGGGCCGCCCCAATGGGGGTTCCGCTATTCATGACTAATAAACTTGTCTAGATGCACATTCTTAGTGTTTGTAAGGACCGTATGGTATGGTCTACATGATCATCCTATTGGTCAGACCATATTTCCCGAAGGGGTCGAGAAGTTGAAGCCAAGCAAACATGAAGACCAGATGGTATGGTCTCCAAGAAATGAATGGACCTAGCCATTCCAGCAGTGCAGTAGTTTAAGCGACCAAGTTTACAATGGACCGTATGCATGGTATGGTTTGTTAGACCATGCTAAACATCTAACCAATTTGGCCAAAGGTGTGAAGTTTGCAGCATCCTAGGAGTTCAATGGATCAGATGGTACAGTTTGTGCAACCATACTATACATCGGACAAATATTTCTGAAGGTGTGTGGAAGTTGGAGAAGTGGGTGAGTTTGGCAGACCAGATGGTACGGTTTGTGAAACCATCCTATACATCGGACCTTTGGAGCAATGGCTAGTTCCATGGCTAGTTGGCAAGTACAACAAACCATATGGTTTGAAGTATGCCAAAGTGAATGGACCATACCATATGGTCTGAGCACTTTCTGGTAGCATTTTGGCTAACGACTAGTTTGTGTTTGGGGCTATATAATCCACCCCACCTGGCCATTTGGAGGGACTTGGAGCCACTGAATACCATAGCAAGTGTTGAGAAGCATTCCAAGCATATCATCCACTCCAACCTCCAAAAGTGTGCTTATTTCTTAATCCAAGCAATATTCGAGCTTTATGAGCGCAACATATCATCCACCAACTACCAAGTCGATAGTTTTTCTAGAGTACAAATGAATCCTCATAGAACTTCTTGCAAGGTTTGTAACATAGGCTGCTAGAATATAAATGAATCCTCAGGTGGCTCATCCTATCCTACCCGCATGCTCTTGGTGCCATCGGCTTGTGTGTTAAATCTAGCTCTGAAAATCATGGTAGTTTGGCATCCTCATGAGTGCGGACCACTTGCAAACAAGTTTTGAATCTATTACTGCTCTAGCATGGCGATCATGTTCCTATTGGGATGTACCCTCCGGTTTTGCCTATGCAACCAGCTCGCTTAAGGTCGGTGTCGAAGATGAGATAATGGGATAATCATTTTGAAGTCCACTTTGATCCAAAGCAACTCTTTGTACTTTAACTCCGTTTATATTAGTTATTTTGGGACCAATGGCTTAGCATTGGTTTTGCCAAATATAATACCTTCTATTTGATGAGGAGTTTGCTTTTGTCTTTCTTCGTTATCAGTGGTCAACAACATTGTGTTGGCTTCGATCTTTATGACATGGAACTCCATTGTGTCCCTTGCCCCAATGCTTACGACATGCTTGGTCAAACAAGCTGAACCTCTGGGTAATAACCTTCAGAATTATTTTAAACTTTTCATGCTTACTTGGACTCCTGACGGTGCCTCATGGCTTTCTGTCTCTTCTAATAAGTAGGATGCCTGATAGTACAGACTCTTTTAAAGCTCATGGGCGGAACAACATCAACTTTATCCTACTAGGCTGGCTATGTCGATGCCTGTGACCCTTGCTTTTCTTTTCACTAGAGTGCCTTCCTTCTAGCTCCTCTAAGTAGGCTGCCTGATAGTACAAACTCTCTTCGAGCTCATGGGCGGAACAACATTTACTTTATCCTACTTGGCCGGCTACGTCCATGCCCGTGACCTTTGCTTTCCTTTTTGCTAGAGCGCCTTCCTGACTATAAATAAGGCACCACACCCTTGTCTCCCTCCATACACCATCAGTTCCATAGCTTCCCTTCTTGCAAGCATGATTCTTCTATTTTTATCCTTCTTCTATATGACACAAATATAGCCGATGTTGTGATCAGCTCTTTACTTTCAGATATGAGTGAACCCTTGAATCATGAGCGCATTCTTAGGTGGAGGCTCCTCTCTTTTATCCTCTTTGAGGGGTTCTAATATATCGGCCCATGCACCTCTGGAGCGGGAGTTGTCTAGCTCCTCTCTCTCTCTCGATAAGAGTAAAGCCTTATAGCTTGTCGTGCGCAGAATCAGGTGGAAGCCAGTCAAGATATGAGAAAACCCTTAACTCTCCTTTTCTGATGCACCTGGAGATGCGATTCTGTGCATAGCATGATACACCCTCCTTCTGCCATCTTCCAGCATGGTAAACACCACAAAGCTCTAGCAGATCCAATGAGAGAAACAACATTAGGGTGGCATGATGCTTGCTGAGAGTTATAAACTCTAGAACAGGGGTGGCGATGCGCGGAAAGTTGTATTGGTAGTGGATCCTCATTACGTTCGAGATACATGCATATTTATATCCCGACTAGGCTAAAAAAAATCGGGCCTATCTTGCGACCCAACCCTTGAAGCTTCTCTTTTTCAACCGCTCGATCGGGTGGATTCCTACGGTGGCCAAAGTCTTGGGTCTTGTCCAGGATTTGGCGCCAACATAGTCTAACTTGCATATGCCGCCTCATATGCTCTTACACATTATGAAAACCCCGCTTGGTTGAAATGCAGATTCTATAAGAGAGTAAGGCATAAAAAGAGCACACACACCATTATTCCACCGGTTGTAATAGATCACATCCTAACAACCTCATTCTGTAAATTAGCTATCCAAACTTGCACCATTGTAGTAGGCCAGTCACTGTTTTATGGGTCTTGCACTCCCGCTACATCAACAAATTATATATTTTCTAATTCATAATAGGTAGCCAATGTCGCCAAAATTTCTATTACTAGATGATATCTCGTGCAGTGGAAATTTTGTAGGATTGAATTATACATGATTTATAAAATAGGATGTAATAAATAAAATACTCTCTCAATATTTAAATATATGTCGCAGTTGACTTTTTTTCAAAACCCCGATCCTTCGTCTTATTCAATTTTTTTATAATTTGTCATTTATTTTGTTGTGATTTGTTTTTACCATTGTAGATAGTTTGAGAATGACTAGTTTTCTTATATTTACACAATTTTTTTGAATAAGACTAATGATTGAAGTTTTAAAAAAAAGCCAACCGCAACTTACATTTAAATACGGAGGGAATACTAAATATTAGGAAAAACATGTGTATACTTTTTGTTTCATTTTACGCACATGCATGTGTGTTGTTAGCCATAGAAAATCAATGAAACCATCAATGTGTAGTGTAGTGGTTGGTGGACTCTGCGATAATGTGAATAGGCTACATATCAAGAGAAATAGTCCGTAGGCTTCACTTGTATAGTATATATAGATTAGACCTAAAATCCAAGTAAGATCACAAATCATAACTAGTAGAATCATAGATCATACTAAATGGAATCATAGAATAAACATGACCATGTAAGATCATAGTCATAAAATCACACAATAGAATAATGATTTTAACAACTATGGGGTTAGTATATATTAATCTTAATTATAAGTGATCAGAGTAATTGATTTGGATCACACTTTTATGTGCCATTTTATTCTGGTTCACAAAATTGGAAAAGCCAGTTACCACTTTTGAAACCATGTATGCTAGTAAGTTAATTTTATATACATGAAAATAGGGGTGTACACAAACAAATTTCTTATTAGTAATTTGGGAACCTTCTGATGAGACACGGTCTGACATCGGCTGTTTTTTTTCTAGTGAACTTGAAGTAGACAATAACACCAATTGTAGTATCGACTCTCTACTTTAGCTTTACTACAACTACAAAGCTATGATTTAACCAGACTTTCCACTGTGCCTACGTATGGTTCTTACAATATCTGAAATGTCGCTTTTTTTTAAAGAACTTGAATGTTTACCATGACTATTACAAATTGCCGAGATAATTATATCATACCAATTTTCATTGGTGTAGAAAACTACAATTCATGGATAGCAAAGCGTAGCAAAATAAAGTTGGCCAGCCTCTAATAAGTCTTGAACATAATAATTAATAAATCAGTCCTAATCTAACTGATCGTAGTATAATAATTAATAAATCAATCTTGAACATGCATGTGCCACTACACCACAGCCCTAAAACAATGACTACATTGGAGTCGATATATGCCGATGTACGAACTGACCATCTATCGCTACAAACTTATAGCGACCAAATCCTGCAGCCGGTATAAACGGTGTCGGTAAAAGTTTTAGCAATGGACAACTGTTGGTCTGTGGAGATTTGCCAATCGGCTATATTTACTGTCTGACAATCCATCAAAATGATTATCGGTAGGATATATAAAGGGCTTTTTACCATATGATTGTTAGACAAGATCATTTAAATCGACTAAAAAAAAAAGGGAAAGCCAACCATTCTGCAGAGAGTGCAGACAGCAGTTCAATATAAAGGAGGCGTTCTTATTGCATACAAACATTGATTCATTCACAAGCAAGTCCAAAGTCTAATCATATTGCAATATGATCAAATCCACATCACATTTGCCATACAAAGAATCATTCATGAGCATCTATAATGCCATAGTTAACATTAAACATTAACATAGCTTATCTCTATACAGCAGATACATTCATCAAAGTTCGGGCAAATACGCGGTCCATAGCAACTATGCTAGACATTGTTTGGCTACACAACCAAGCCCAACTTGGTTTGTTGCACAAAAGATATCAGTTTTAGAGATCCGAGATAAATAAAAAACCCTTGTGCCCTTAGCTTTGATCAGCTTGATCCTCAAAAACTTGCTACCTATCACCTCCAGAAGTTCCTAGAAATCAAAATAAGCAAGCAATTAGTAACATCCTATGAACCTGCATTCTCAAAACACTGAAAAAATAGCATCCACGATCTGGACCATGTGAGTACTAGTGCAATAATGAAGTTGTTGCTCTTTATGGAAAAGGGAAATAATTTGAAGTACACTCAAAGGAAGACAAGCCCCAAAATATATAAGATATCAGGTCACCCATTTATTCTCATGATGGAATTCTAGTGTTCCAACCTTAAAGGTGGCAGGATATATAGAATTTTGTTGCAAGAGATTCACGGATGTGGATAACATGTAAATGAGTTTTAACAAAAACAACACAAAGTTATTAGATCATCATTGAACATAAATCAAAGAGTACAAAGTATGTGGTCTATAATTTAGTCATTTAACCTACATAACTATACCAGCGAGTATCTAAATAATTTAGTTCCTTTTCTTGGAGAGAAATTAGTCAAATTATATACTCATAACACTATATATGTAAAACAAAGTGGAAACATTCATTTTCCATAAGCATATTGATATTAACAATCTTCATCGTTGTAGTGTGCGCAAGTAGGACATACTTATTATTGTACCCACACCAACAATGCCACCCCTCTTTGCATTATGTCAAGACATATCAATATTCAAAAAGTTACTCCTATGTTTTGACATTTCTTTTGTTGTATCCCTACCACATACATGATGATTTCAAACATTATGGATTGCCCATCTTGATGTACAATTTGTTAAATTAGCATATGTTTACCTTAACATGGTGCACAACTCTTTTCCGATGTCAAGAGAGACATAAATAAAGGGGGGCTTGCGGAAACTGATTCAAAGCTGGCTGAGTTATGGTACAATTTTACTTTATGTTTCCTTTTAAATGACATGCTACTTCAGCAAATCTCAAGAGTGATCATAATATTCTATTGATAATATGATCATGCAATCAAGATTAGCAACTCCAACAGTACTGCTAAGGATGCTACAAGTAATCTGAATGGGTTTTTGGTACAATAATAAAGATAAGATAAGTGGTTATACCTTAGATTTAATAGGCCCTTTTTGTCTTTTCTGGATACCATCATTTTCCCCTCTTGCTTCAATTGAGATTTATGGCTTTATTGTGAAAATTTTTATTGTGGCATCAGCACATGAGACACATAGAAATGATATATATCCTAGGTTATTGTTATGCTGCACGGGAACTGCCAAACTTCAACCCAGATCTAGGCTACTGTGCAGCCATTCAACAGTGTGTGAACATATATATTATTTCAGTGAAATCTACTGATGAACAGTAGATTAGTTATAACATTCTACTCAGCTATAAAAGTATTTGGAATACAAAAAATCCCAATAAATTTTTTTCTTGTGGTTAATGGATCAGAACACTCAGCTATTATCATTCTTAGTTCGTTACTAATAAGAAGGATAACATCATTATAGGAGGAAGTGGCAAGGTTCCCACACTAGCTATTTCTATGATCAAGATGAAACAATGTATCATATGATTATTCACTCCTAAACATATGATTATTTCTTGTCTCCCAAAACGCTAGAGCAGAGAGTGACAAACAAAAAATGTTTGGCCACATCTTGGCATAGAGAGCAGAGGCAATGGTCACCGCCCAAAGATCCTGCACCTCCATCCGTGTAGCAATGTTAAGCCCGGGTTTATTCCAGATAGCTGGGCAAAATGCTCCGGTAGCTGAAGAAGACATGCCCCCTGTCGTCAGCGCTCACGCCGCAGCGCCTGCAGTTAGCGTCCGGTAGCACATGTTTGCAATGTAGATCGGCTCGTGCACTCTCAGTCGATCCTTGAAGAACAGCCATGCAAAAATCTTTGCTTTGTTAGGAACCTTGAGCTTACGAATTGGCGAACCATTCTTGTCGAGTTCTGTAGGAGTCGTCAGATCAGAGAAGCTGACCACCGATCAGAGAAGCTGTGTTGCTTCAAGATCAGAGTAGTATTGGATGTAGCAGCATTTTGCTTGGGTGCTAAAAGGACCTATATATGAACGTAGGTCAATATTAGGTCGTCCTGGCTTAATGATGTATTGCCTGATGACAAGGAGTTTCACAGTCTTGAAGAGTGTTTCAGCGACTTCCTGGTTCCTGCACTGTGTGGAAGGCTAGAAACAGAACCAGTTCTGATAATAAATTGATTAATTTTTCTTTTAGATAATGGAAGAATCCGGCTTCAAACCTCTTCAAAGAAGAGGCATCAGACTAAGTTATTACAACCCAACACAAGTTCATGACTTATTACCCTAGCGGGATTATATATATTTCATGGTCTTTCGCAAGAATGGTTTCAACGAGAAGGTGCTTGGTGGGGGCTGGAATTTTGGTTCACGTAGTGTTTCAGGTGATGATCGAGTTCGGCAACCCTAGATGCTACAGATCGCTGGCTGCGATGCAGAAGAATATGAAGACGAGACAACTGGAGGTGTTGCCGGTGACATCTTGTGTTGTGCCCAACCCTTTCCATCCGAGTTGGTTGGTTTGGACTTTCTCTAGTTTCCGGTTCTTTTTTTGACGTAAAGTTTGCAGATCTTTTTTGGACGTCTTCCTGTGGCTTAACTGTTTGTGGCAGCTGCATGCAATCGTAATATATAGGGCCAGTTCTAGTAGTTGTAGACACAAGCATTATTATATATTAGGATATGATGATGTATAGCTGTCTCTACATACCTTTACCCTTCTCTGGGACTGGAACCTAGTTCATTCTCCCACCCTACTTTCAGCAAGACTGAGTTATTTCAGCTGTTAAGTTGAAAGGGAAATGGGGGAGAACCTGGTTCGAAACTTTTGCAGAAATCAATAATAAATCAATTCAAATATGCAATAAAAAGAAGCTCCACCTCCACTTTGATCATAGGTATAGTACTCGCTCCGTCCTCAAATATAGTTTTTTCCGGGCTTGTTCTAAGTCAAACAATCTTAAGTTTCACTAAGTTTTTAGAGGAAAAATATTAACATCTATCACACCAAAAATTAAATTATAAAAATATAGTCCATGAAGGATCTAATAATAGGTCATTTTACATTAAAAACATTATTGTTCTTTTTTATGAACTTGGTCAAATATTGAATGGTTTGACAAATCCATGAAATACTGTACGGAGGGAGTATAAAACAACCACCAAAGGCTCAACGAGCAAAAACCACTTTTTGCATGCTAACAAGTCCAGTTTGATCCATGCAACGAAATTAACAATGACAACACAGTAGAACTTAAATAAGCATATAGCAAGTCCCAAATAACTAAGTTTCAGACGATGATTAAACCAAACGACATTGAACTAAACGAGCATCCATGGCAAAGGATCTATCGTCGCCAACACGGCCAAGTTCAACAGTAGTACTTAGCGAAATTAAACAATCCATGGATCAGGTGACACATCATTCATTGGCTGCTCCTCCTCACCGGCGGCGTGGCCGCCACACCGAAACTGCGAACATGGAGGTGCCGCAGGAGTAGACCAAGAAGCAGCCGTTCACCTTCCGCACCCGGTACATCGGATTCACCACGGCGTTCCCTGGCAGACTCTCCATGACCCCGTCCGTGCTCACCGGCGCGAGCTGGAACCCGGCCCGGTGCATCCTCGGAAACCAGCGCATCATGCTCTCGTGCCGCTCGCGCCTCGCCGTGCCGTCACGCGCGACGATGTCCATGATCTCCTCCCGGAGCACCAGCTGCTCCACCGCCACACGGGCCGGCGACTCGCGCGGCACCTCGCATACCTCCATGTCGTTGAAGAGCACCAAGTAGTGGTCGAAGGCGTTGCGGACGCGGTCCCAGAGGCCCGTGCAGTTGTGGTCGGCATCCTGCTCCGTCACCACGAAAAGCTTCGGGGAGAGCATGTGGAGCACTTGGAGGAGCGCGTCCACCTTGGGCATCACGTGGTGAATAGTGTGCTCAGCAGTGACGGACCTGACGACGGTCGACGTGGCGTCGATGAGGCGGTGGAGCTGCAGCGTAGACGAGACGACCAAGGGCTGGCCGGGCTTGACGCCGAGAGCCGCGATGTCAGCACCCGAGAGCTGGTCGATGCAGGACCGCACAGGGTTGAACAGGAAGGGGACGTGCAGGCGCGCGGCCTCCTGGCGGAGCAGCTCGCCGGCGCCGGACAGGAAGCTGTCCTGGTCGCTGACGACTGTTAGGCGCAGCGCGGGAGGACCGCCTGGACGAGCCGCGAGGAGGCGGAGCAGGTCGAGCCATTGGCTTGGGCTCGCGCCACCGAGGTCGACGAGGTGCACCGTCGTCTCGGCCTCCACCGCCTTGAAGATGGCGTGGTTAGCAGCCACGGCGGCGCCGCGAAGGAGCGGGCTCATCGTGTGGAAGACGCGGCGCGCGTCAGCGACGGCGTTGGCGGTCAGCGCCTGCGCCGGCGCCGTGGGAGGCTGGTCGATCTGGTGCTGGAGCGCCAAGGACAGGCCCCACAGCGACCCCAGCGCGCGCCGTCCGAGCGCCGCGGTGAAGGCCGACGTCACACGCTGAATGGGGTCACCGTTGGGGGACGAGAACAGCGACAAGGTGAGCAGAGCGCTGCTCGCCTCGACGATGTTCGCCGCGTCCATGGCCGCGACGAACTGCTGCATGGCGATTTTGATGTAGGCGATGCGGTGCTTGTCAAGTTGCTGCGACTGATGGGTCGCCGCCACCGGTGCCGCCATCGCCAGAGGAAGAGGCACAGGCCAAACCGATGGGCCCCCGGCGGCCGTAGCCGTCATGTTAGGTGCCGACGAAGTCGACCCCACCTCCCGCCGCCGGAGCCTTGTCCCAAAACCTTGGTGATGAGCAATCCTCCCCTGGGTCGCCGGCATCAGAGGAGAGACCTCCTCCTGGTCGAAAGCAGCCACCGGCATCGGAGGAGGGACCTCCTCCTGGTCCACAGCCTTGCGCTTGTTAGTCGAATTTCCTGAAGCCATGGCTGCAAAAAAAGGGTCGAAACAAACAAAAGACGACTCGCATAAAATACCTACGAAATGGAAAGTAAACAGAGGAGATCTACTCTAGTACAATGCTTGATGAAAGTATGAAGTTGCAAATAAACAAAAACATTTTTTCCTTGGTTGCAGTGATTCATTTCCATCAGTGCTCTAATCATATACTGAGGTGAAGTGAAGGTGATGATGTAAACCGAGGAGACAAGACAAAAGTAATCCTCTCTTATGCAGTGTTTGGTTTGAGCAATGCCATCGTCTTCTGACTTAGTCACTTTGTTGCTTGGTTTGTAAAATGGAATAGATTGATTTATCACCACACCATATTCTTTGGTAGCTAATAGTTACTATAAACATTAGGAATGAAATCATTTCATCTAAAATCATAGGATGGATCAATGATGCACACCACTCATCTAGTATATGGGGTAATTTCTCAAACCAAAACATCGCATCAATCTATCTACAACTATGACAGAAACGTACAGAACATATTCGTGCACTACCACATAGTATATCAGAGTTGCATACGGTAAGCAAGGTACAAGCAGCACAAAAGAAAAGTGCAACGGTATCCAGGAAACTGATAAAGTATGCATGCATTAAGGTGGCTTCAACAAGGAAAAAATAAATCACAGCGCCTGTCATCCTGTAGAACGATTTCAGATTTATTATCGTACGTGATCGAAATTCAGACAGTAGGATACAGGGAACACAATGCAAGAGGAAGGCTTAAAATCACCCCCACAGCGCTAGGGCATAGATCTGTGATCTGTGGATGGAAAGCCCTTGTTAACTAAGCTACGTACCTTGACGATTGGACGGATGCGTAGCCGATGGACCTGCTAAACAAATACGCATAGATAATTTTCTATGTTAGTTTTTTCTAAGCAAAATGAAATTGTACAAAAAAAAAAAAAAACCCAGCGAGCGATTCTACAGTGATAAAAAAAAACTACTACTCAGGTGGTACATGTATACAAGCCCGGCTTCAGAAAAAGAAGAATCGACAAAACTGCTCCTTTATCATCAAATGAAGTATGAATATAAACCCAAACATATCTATCAGATTCGAAGTACAAGACAGACAAATCAGAACACATGAGCGCGATTAAATCCTGCCCATACTATGATCTACCCTGTCCAGAAACGGGATGTAAGAACATGCATGTATGCGCATAGCAGATATCTTGGTCACTGACTTATACCTTTGGATCCACAAGTGATGTCTGCTGCCTGTCCTCCTGGACTCCGGGTCTTCTGCAGATTCGAAAAATCCAAGACGTAGAGCGCTTATTCTTGATCCCTGCAGGGCATGAACACACAAACTAATCAGAGATGAACAAGGGAAACAGAAACAAATGAATAGATCTCCATCAATGTACAGCACACAAACCATGAAGAAAGTGATTTCAAAGGGGACAGATCGAAAAGGATCAATCTCACCAACTCATGACGATGTGATGATCTCTCAAAACCTGCATACCCAATCCAAACGAAGACGAAATGGACAGAGAGAACTACCCTCTCCACACTATACTATACAAACCTGCAGATCTAGCTAGCTCTCTACCTGCAGATCTAGTTTGCTCGTGACGACGACGTACGTGTTCTCTACCCTACGAATGCAAACCAAGAATAACTAAAATAACAAAAAACCATACAAGATCTTGCATTGCTTACCTCTCGCTCACGACGATGAGCTAGCTCGGAGGGTTTTTGCTGCTTTGAGCTCTCGGGCAGGGAGATCTGGGTAGAGGGGATGGGGGTGTTTATATAACATGCGCTCTGGTGGGTCTGTGCTGGAGGGAGAAATCGGCAGCATTTAATGGGGTTTAGACGATGCAAAGCGACTACGCGCTCTGGCCACTGGTTGAATGGCTGTGGTTTTTACTACTACACCCTTCACAGCAGGATTAGGCTGAGTGCCTCACGCATTTATTTTGTCCTTAATTTTTCCCTTCTGCTATAACTAGTGCTATATATTACATGTGTCACTTCCTCTACATACTTGTGCTATGCGTGTTGCGGTAGGAGAGCTACTGTGTGACCAAAATGAGATATTTTGTACACTGCCGTGTCATTAGTCCTAGCGTAAAAAATTAGTTGAAAAAAGGGCGGGCTCGAGACGGGTGATGTTTTCTTAGTGCCTTTCTATGACCAAAATTATATGTATGTATAGATTTGTATTTAATAGTCCATCAGTTTGAGCTCCGGCACATATTAAATTTTTATGGGACATGGATTAGAACTTGGTGGAAAATTTCCATTAACTTTTTAGGTTGTGTCAGTTAGGTCTATGATTTAAACTAGATGAAATTGAGTGATATATCGATTTGTATGCTAGAGAAAAGTACCGTATGCATAAAGCCGTAGAAAATCGATGGAAGATATAAATAGAGGTATTAGTGGATGGTAGCATGGCATAGAACTTAATGAGCTCCTGAGATGATGTGGCTTCGCACATATCTAGAGAAATAGGTAGTGATTGCTTGCTGTTTAGACATAGAAGATATATTTTAAAGTCCATTCACTTTTAAGTGGTTTATTGTAGGCCCATAAATATTCGGATGTTTTTTCATTTACCCCCCAGTCGTTTTCATCCTCTCTTATTTCAATCCATGGGGTGTGGGTGGTGGGTTGTGAGCGGCCTTTCACCTCCACACACGAGGGCTAAATGACAAAAATTGTCCCTATACCAGTATGGACATGGAGTGAACCACTTAAAAAGTTTATGGACCTAATTGATACAACTAGAAAGTCAATATACTGATGGGGAATTTCACTCATAAATTTAATAGCAGGATAAATTGGTAATTTAGAAACATAGATAAATTGGTAATTTAGAAACATATATATGTCTGTTTTGTTATTTTTATAATAACAAATATTAATAATTTAGATACATCTTTAGCTATTTTAGTTTATTTTTAATTGCAGAGGTGAGTAATTTATATTATGTCAAGATGTTATTTTAAATTATTACCAAAATATATAGCAGAATTGAATTTTACAATATTTACATTATCTATCACATAATAGCAGAGACATATATAGGGGTCGTGACATTATGTTCTATACTGTGTGGGTCGCCAATTTATGTTGATTTAGAGATTACTTTATGTTGTAATGGCACTGGTGTAATTATATACAAAATAATACAAGATCTAATGAGGATTAAGAAATAAATCTAAAACATTTATAGCTAGATCTTTTCGATTATTGTGAAAAACTATGATATCTTGTTGTCCAGTGTAATCATGAGGATTAATACGGAAAATACTCCAAGTATGATCGTGCTGACATTTTGTGCTGACGTACGACAAATAATTAATGTGCATATGATTTAGTAAAATCAAGGTCTTGTCCGTTGTTTCGGGCGCTTCTCTTCGTGCAGGCCACTGACACTATTTTTGTTTTGTTTCTCTACAATTTCTGAACGCGCTTGGTCGTATAAATTATATCCATATCCCTGCTACTTGTTGTATTCAGGGAACTTGGGATTCACACAATATTATTATAGCATTATAGCACCTCGACTGATGAAAATGAGATACATGATACATCACGCCAAATGAAAATTTCCCGCTAAGGCCTACATCCATATCTTTTAGATTCCCTTCTCTAAACGAATATTTGTAGCATTCTCTAAAATATTCTCGAAAGGAATATTTGTACTCTTCTATGTATCCATGTTTGCTATATCATGATATATCCTCTAAATTAAATCTCCATACTAATGATATTTTATACTAGATTTTTTACCTACACTAGCGTAGATTCCGGTTCCAAATTCAAAAATACTGAAAGTCAATTTTTTTGTCAAACCGAAATTTTTTGCTACAGTGAAACGCGATGGTGAACCTTGCTGTGAAGTAGTTACAACCGGCGGTGGGTAGCTAGGATGGATGAGAGCAAATCGTCTCTAATACACACACAAATATGAAGGAATCCAAACCATACTCAAATACAGAGGAGCTTATTGCTACCACTAATTTAAGCAAAGCTATGCAAATAAATGAAGCAAAATCTAAGCATAAGGGCCAATCAAATTCGATGCTCTAGCTAGAGGATAGAGAAAACTATTTGTCCTAATACCATTTAATTTCTTTATGATACACAATACAAAGAGAGGGATAGTCTAGCCATACCTAATATACCCTGGATCTCCAAAAAATAAAAAAGAAACCCCTCCCCTTTTCATTTCTTGGACACGATTACTGTGCGCCCAAGCTCCTCCTCGTGTCACATGGTCCCAAGGAGAAAGAAGGCATTTATTATGGATAGGTAAAGATACCAGGGGTGGCTCATAGTTTAGACCGTTGTTATAAATCTATTACCAGGAGTGGTCCATGTATGGACTGCCTCTGCAATTAAGGGGCGGTCCGTAACATGAACCACCCTTGGTATTACTAGGGGGCAGGGGCGGTCTATGTTAATGACTGGACTCTGAAAATAGTAGGGGTGCCTCCACAAATAGATAGAGGCGAACCTTTTAAGGACCCATTGAACACCAGAGACGTGGTAGGGCACTGCTACAAATCAATTCTATAGTAGTGCATCTTCCAAAGAAATCATGGAATACACAATATTTCCCTTGCTCTTGGTGCCTTAACTAGGATATAGGGCAATGAAACATAAGACATGAAATTATGGTATATGTTGTGACTGTGATATCAACTCTACCCAAAATGATGCAGAAATAAAGGGAAGATCTTGCTTCTCATGTCAAAAACTAAAGACCTCTATCATTCATGGCCATACTCATTTTTGAGTCATTAAAAGGTGCTAAAAACCATTGGAAAATACTTCGACACTCTAAAGAAACCACCTCGAATAGGTACCTTTTCGATCGGATTGAAAACAGTGAAAACAAAGTTTTAATAACAAACCAGACCATCCTATATGCAAGCACTAGACCGTGTGGTGTGTTCCAACCACTACTGGTTGTATCATCCAAGTGGTGTGATAAATTCATGCACCAGACTATCCGGTATGTAAATGGTATAGGGCGAGGTGTGTGCCTTGGCATCCATGTGCATATTGTACGCACCGAACGATTTGGCGGTAAACTACTTGACTGTCTGGTGCATACGTCAGACATTATAGGCTGAGCGATATAGTTTGTTGTGTTTTACAAAATTGCGAGCACTAGACCGTCGAGTGTGCACACACTAGACCATCTGTTGTGCATTGCAGCTTGTTGGTGCATTTATCTGTGCACACCGACCTTCCGGTGGTGCAATCATCGGACTATCCGGTGTACACATAAAACCCAAACAAACTATTTTCCAAGGGCTCTTTTTGGGTTGCTTCTATTTAAAGGCTCCCCTACTCTCATTTGCTACCTCTGGCTTTGTCAATCACTCTATTCAAAGGTCACTTGAACACCAATTCCACATAAATCTTTGAGCTTTGGGTCAAGAGAGTGGCGGAGTTAGCCTCTTTGCATGAGGTTGATCCATTCAAGACCAAGGATTTTTACTCTTAGTGATCACAATCACCAAGACGGCTTGCAAGTCGTTCCTCTTGGCGAACTTCCAAGCGATTGTGGAAGAAGAAAGAAAAGGCCATTGTATCGAAATCGTGAGTGACTTGGATTCCATCACTTTGAAGCAGAGAGAAGGACATCCACGAAGAGAGCATTTATCCTTGCGCGGATCAAGGGGGAGCTTAGCCCTTGCATGAGTACTCCAACAAGGAGTAAGGGGAAGTCGTAACTCCTTGATACCTCAGATAAAATAGCCTTGCCACATTGTCTCTTTAGAGTGAAATGCAACGGTGGTTCTTGAAGTTGGCTCGGGGTGTCAAGTAGGTCCCTGAACTTAAAAAACCTCAAATCTGTATATCTAAAGTTGGATTTTGTGTCATCTAGGTAGTAGGCCCTAACGGGTACAATCTCAACCGTTAAGACTATGTGGCAGGCCATGCTGTCACGTGTGGACACCAATGCTATATGGGCCCACATGTCAGCCTCTCCCCCACCCTTCCTTCGCCTGTCAGCGGCTGTGGTGCTGCTCGCCCGCCCATCTCTAGCCCCGCATGGCTGCCCCCTGAAGTGCCCCAATTTCCATAATGGGACTAAAATTTTCTTTATTATCATTCTTACATCAGAGTGATACAGATCTGCCCTAAACGGGTTGGACAACAAGGGGCGCAGCCCTGAAAATCTAAGCAGCAGAATATAAAACATAGGCCCATCTTCCTCGCACCTCAGTTGGGAAGCAGGTCGTAACCCCTACTAATTCTCGGACCTAGGGAAAAACAACAACAAACAAAGCAAGGGTGAGTACATACGTACTCAGCAGCCCACCTTCCTCCAACGAAATTTGGGGAAGGCTAACACTATATGCAAGGATATTTCTTTAAGATAATTTTGCAGAAAAGTACTTATACGCAGGGTTTGTGGTAGTTGTCAAGTTTTAATCCTTCTCAAAATTGAGTTTTTCATATAAAGGGGTTACCACTGGATTTGACAGTCCAAAGTGGCTCTTGGCTTTTCAGCCAACACATTCTCCATACACCCAGCATCCACTGCTGAACCAAAAACCATTTTATCCAATCTCCAAACCAATTCTATTTTTATTTTTTGAAAACTGCTAACTGAAGAACCAAGCCGTAACTCATCCATACCAGTGGACACGGACTATTCGAATAGGTTTTACTCTGATAAGAGGTTGTACTAATTCCCACAAGTTGGACTCGGTGGCTCGTTACCGTCGTAACTGCCCGAATTCCAAACCAAACCGTTGCTTTTTTTTTCATCACCAGGCAGAACTTTAGGGGTTCGGGCATTCAAGCCACTCCAGTACCCTGCGGTACTCCCGTTGGCACACCACCCATCCCCTAGCCCCTTGTGCGCCAGCACTGAAGCTACTAGGATATCCACTCCGGCTCGGGCCTAGCCAATGCCTCATACAAAGCGAGTGGTTGTACTAAAAGAGTTAGGCAAGATGAAAATCATAACGGTCTTTATGGAGAATTCAGGTAGAACCATTCCCACTTTTTAATGCTCGACAACACAAGCAATCCACCTACATGATATTCTCCACGAATCCTAGGACATGGGGTGACCGCGAGTCGCTAAGTTACACGTTCATACCCTGCCCTTATGCCTGTTTCGGTGTGTAGCCGTATTCCGACAAAGTTGGTTGCCGGGGTTCTTTTCCTATTTTTTTTTTCAAAATCACACCCACATCCACTTTCCCATATCCTTCACATTCTATATCCATAATCCAACATAATGTCAAGATTATGATAGATAATTAAATAAGCGATCCCACCTATGCGCGTTATATCTAAAATAGGTTTAGTTAGATGTATATTTTGCTGGGTTACCTTAGCAAGCAAAACATGCTGGTTTTCATGTGATTATCTGGCCAAGGATTGTGTTTGTAAAACATAGAAAATTTATGCATCAAGTAGGGGATTCCAGTGGGCTTGCCTTTCACTTTGTTGAGGCGGTTGATATAACACTTGCTGAACGTACTGGACGCAGACCATCGCGTAGTATACCGCGAGGGGTAGGCCGAATGGACTCTCCGGTAAGGCCTAGTGCACAAACAAAGAATACACAAATCGAGGCATAATATAAGCTCAACATGTTTGGTGGTGCAGAGCTTTTGGATTGCGAAGATGAGAGTCTGCTAGGTTTTTACTGGTGGTATTACTGTAAGTGGTTGGGGTGTAGCGAGTTTTCGGGCGAGTTGGTGGGCTCGGTAATGAAAGTTACGGAGACGCCAAGGTAGGGGTGGTGGACGCGAGATGCGGAGTCAACAACGCCGAAGGGGTGGCGGTCGGATGTTGGTGTTTTAGAGAAGATCTTGTTGTAGAGCGGTGGAGAGAGCAATGATGTTCAGATGATTTTCGGTATCGTCATCATCTGTATTCAGGCTTGGACAGGCTAAGACAGGAACCTTTTGGATTTATGTGGAATAGGAAGATTAACGGCATCAATCACCAGGCGTACAATGTTTGTGCGACCAGTGCGAAGCACTGACGGGGCGTAGGACGGCGTCATGGTAGCACGACGACGCTTGCGGTGAGGACAAAATATTATGTAAAGTGTATGTGTAGATACAGTTTGATTTTAGATGAATTTAGGCGAAAGAATCACCCAAATCGGAGTTGGAACGGAGAAGATATGAATTTTGTATATTTGGGAAAAGAAAAAAAGAGAAAGGAATATTCCTAGAATATTCTAAAATCCGAATATTTGGAAACTGCAGAATAAAATCATATTTTTGCATTCTGGAGGAACAGAAATTGTTTCTAGACTCCTTGCGAGTAGAGTTTCAGGCTAGTGTCAACGGTCCACGTCTACGGTGTTAAATGTGGCAGCGGTTTGTAAGCGGCTTTGGAGGTTTCTAAAATCATGACATTAAAATAATGGTACACAATGGAAGTGTTTGCAACCTCGGGGGCCGCTACTTTCTAGCGTGGAGCATATAAAGGGTGGGTCCACCTATCATAGGCAAGCAGGGGAGCTCGACGGAGCTTGGTCGCGGCCTAATCCGGCCACCGTACTTCAATCTGATGGCACGGCAAGTGAAAAGAGGTGGTGGGGATTCATGTTTGGTAGTTCTTGCTACGATGGGAGGGGTGGAAAGGGGGGCCACGGGCAGCCATGGCCGTGGGCGGGGAGATCCGCGTACAGCTCCCTGCAGGCATGGAGATGGGGGAGCGAGGCTAGGCGAAGGTTCAGGGAGGTGGGGATGTGCTCGCTGCCGAAGCAATCGAGCCATGGTGGCCTCTCGACGAAGAACGCAGAGGAACTCTGCTCCCGTGGATGAACACAGAAAGGGAGGAGAAGATGGATGCCGTTCGCGACGCACAACGCATGGGTTGAACCGGGGGCTGATATTGCGGCGGTGGTGAGCTTGGTGTGAATGGAGGCATGAGGGTGGGGGCTATTTATATCCGGTGGAGGAAGGCTTGTCATGAGGTGTCGTGGAGATGGAAGATCCAAATGGCGCAGAAATGGGGGGTCCAAGTGGCGCGGAGATGGAGGGTCCAAGTGGCGCGAGGATTTTGGAAAGAGTTTTGGTGGAGAGTATTTGCGATATTTGGAATTTTGTTGAGCTCATATTAACAAACTCAAAACAAATAAGCAACATTTAAAGTTTTCGAAAATTTGATTTTGAATTAGGGAGAGATTAGAAGAAAATTTTAGGTGCTAAATTTTCGGGCGTTACACCCCCGCACCTCCCCGGTCCCCGGCTCCAGCTGTGCAGGCCCGTCTGTCTCTCCGACCCCTCACGGCCACCACTGTCCCTTGAGCCCCGTCAACGGCCAGTGTGCGTCCGGGGAGCTGACTTGTTTCCACGCTCTCTACCAACTCCACCGATGGCAGGAACCATCTATACCCAGTCTCCTTCGCGGTGGCCTCTTGCGTACCGAAGTCCCTGCTCGAGAAGTTCCCGCCTAGCATGGGCGGCGTTGCGGGGCTCGTGCGGTTGGAACTCGCCCTCTAGGTAGGTCGCGTCCATGCAGGGCGTTGCCGATACACACGCGCTCTGCCTCTTGAGCGGCGGTAGGCAGGGCGTGGCTGTATTTGGCGGTGGCCCGCTCTTCTTCCTCCCACCATGGCTACAGGCCATCATGTCCATCATGACGAACATGACGTTGCGTCAGTTCCAAAACTCCCCCAGATACTACATCTGGATCAAGAGCATAGACGTAAACCCAACCCCGGTGCCACTCGGCTACTACCACAACTATGCCACCCCACTCATCGTGGGCTTCTCCTCGACGTCGTGGGCTTCTCCAGGGTGATGTGTACCGCACGTTCTTGATGGCGTTCGGCGACACCGTGTCCAGGTTCGGCATGCTGCTTGTTGCTCCCGTGTGAGAGGTCATGCCACATAAGTTGAGTTTGAGTGTCAATTTGAGAAATGCCTTGACCTCATTTGTGTGATGAAAGCATTGTTGGGTTGGCCTGCAAGTTTGCCGTGTTAGCTTCTTTAGAGTGTGTGTTTAAGAGTTATGGCTAACCGGAGTGTTGGGTTGGTGTGTGTTGTGTTGAGTTGGTGTGTGTATCATGGTTTGTGTTTGTGTCTATGATGTGCAAGTCAAGTCCTCCTAAGTGTGACCTGGAGGTGATGCCCAAGTGATACCGAGCGTGACAAAGTCCTTTGAGTGTGACTGAAGGCAAAAGCCCACCTAAGTGTGACCTAGTGGCGGCACCCAAGTGTTACCATGGCATGACAAAATCCCTGCCGAGTGGACTGGCAAGTGGCTCAGGCTATGGTCTGGGTTAGGCTCAGCCCATAAGTGTGACCTTGGGTTCGGGACGGTGTCGTGAGTCGTAAAATCACTTAAATGGAGAATCCTAGAGCGTTTGCCGGTTCGAGCATCCAAATCGGAGCCCAGATATCGTTTGCCAGTTCCATCGTTAAAACCAGAGCTACCATGGGTGGTGGGAGCCATAAGCCCACAAACTGGCAGACCTCAAGTTGGCGGACAAGTGGTACCATCGTGAAACTTGCGTCGTTCTGAAGCAAGGTCGTGAAGATGCTAGGACCGTTCGATGAGAGGAGGAGAAGATGGACGGTTGTGGCCCTAGGGTGCTTTGGGTTTGTGTGCTTCATGCAAGGGCACGTTGGTCAAAAGCCATAGGCCCATATACGTAGATGTGGGATGTTGTAGGCAGCCATCTCTCTGGCCCCCTTTGGAGAGGAGCTCTTATTTTGTTCTTGTGGGAGTTAGGCTAGGGTTTGGGGAGGAAGAGAGGGAGAGGCTCTTTGTTTGAGCTTTTTGCCATCCATAGTTTGTTTGCTGCTAGGAGTGGCTTGTAATCATACATCTTGATCTAATCCAAAGATCAATTTCGTCCTCAAGTTTGTGCCCTTTTCTTTGTGCTGAAATTTGTCTATTTTTCCATTTTTGGGGCCCTTTTCTTGTGATTTTCATGCTCCTTCTTTGAATGGGTGTTGAGGCTTGTTTGTGGTGGAGTTGGGATGTTAGATATTGTGCAAAATCACATAGGCAAGGCCTACATATCAGCTGCACAAGATCTTCCCAAAATTCCCAACTTTTCCCCTTGTTCTTGGGCTTTTTGGTCTTTCCTTGATATTTTGAGTTTGAGCCCTTGTGTGATGGTTTTTGGTGATGCTATGATGTGATAGAACATATCTGGACCATGGATTGATCCTTATTTGCCACGAGCTCACCCAGAGAGAGATTGATTTCAAGACCGGTCAAAACTTGTCCCCTTCTCTTGTTTGCTCCTATTCGAGATCAATCTGAGATCTTTTTGAGTGGATCTTTTTTTATTACCTCCTTATTGTGCTAGAGATTGTATTCGCAAAGTTTCTTGATTTTTGGACAAGGTTTGATCAAGTTTTGGATTGTTTTTGTGCAAGGTCACCGATTGTCCAAAATTCTGCAGATTTTGTTTGGCCCGGACGATCCAGTGGTCAAACCTCCGATTTTTGAGCTGAAATTTTGTGGACCTGTTCTCCTGCTCATTCATAAAGCCCCCATAAAAATTTTAGAATTTTTGGAGGTGCTTTCTCTAATTTTGGTGATTGTTTCTTGGCAAGGTTGGCCTGCCTGTGAGCACCAGACAGTCCGGTGTGCACATCACCGGATGGTCTGGTGTTTGTTGGGGTTTCAATTCTTCTCCAAATGAACAGAAAATTTGTGGAGTTGTTCTAAGCCACCTTGGGAAGAACCAGGCGGGTGGGCGCGGCCAGAGCTAGGGACCGGGGAGGTGCGGGGTTGGCGGCGCGTGGCCGGAGATTGGGGTTGCCGCGCGAGGCCGAAGACGGGGACGGGGATGGGAGGGCGGGCAAGCAGCGTTACCGCTGCTGATGGGCTGAGAGAGGGTGGTGAAGAGGCTGGCATGTGGGCCCAGATATCATTAGGGCCAACAGTGACAGCGTGGCCTGCCTCTTATGCTTAATGGGTTGAGATTGTACCTCGTGGGCCCTGCTGGCCGGGACGTGTGCGCACCGCGCCGCGCCGCGCAGAGGCCTCGGGTTGAAAGGGAAGATCTCAACTATCACTGCTAAAAAAGCTTTCGAGAGGCAAATCCCTGTGTCTCCCCTCACATATTTTAAATCCGAAAATATGAAAATAGTACGCAAAGTTTTCTAAAAATGTAATCTTTTTGGGTGATCTCCTGATTTAATACAGTGCAAAACAAAATATTAGACGTGGATATAAACACTAAAACACTAGGAGGAGTAATAAATGAGATACATGTAACTCTAAGTAGCAGCACCAGTGGATAGATTACATTGTTACAAACACTTTTTGTACTAGTTTCATATTTTTCTAATTTAAAATGAATTAGTTATGAATTTTTAAGAATCAAATATTTTTTACTATTTTTAAAAATGAAAACCAACCTTGAAACCACCTGGGGACCTAAATATGTCCAGTTTCAATAATTTTGTGGTTGGATATATCCGGTTTTAGAGTTCGACGATCAAATTCGGACTCGGGCGATAGTTCAACGGTCAAAATTGGACATTTTTCTTATTTTGTTGATGTTCTTTAGCTTATTTTAAAGTTGTCTGGCCGCATACAGAAAAGTATAAGGAGGGAGTATCATGGTATTGCGCTGGGAGTAGAAAAATTCTATGCAAGCTAGCAAACAGTCCCTTAAGGGTTCGTTTTTTCCTTAAACAGTCCCTACATCGACATTATTTTTACCAATAAAAAGTCAAATAAAAGTTTACGTAGCATGCCAAGTAAGATGAATCATGTTTTTGTTCGAATACATTGGATATTCGATCAAAGGCTTATTTCCATGCTCTCAAACTACTTCCCACCATTTTATTTTACTAGTCAAAATGCACGTGCGGAAATAAAAAACATTATTAAATTCTATTATTCAATACAAAGGTCTAATGTAAATTCGTATGAAACGCTATGGTGGTTTTTTTCATTTATCATAGTGATAAATGGTTGTTGACTAAAAAAGCTTACATTCCTCATACATAAGCCACATAGGAGCATTGCTCTTATAATTATTATTTATTTTTTATTATAATTTTCCATATGGAAAAAATACCATTGCTCTTATAATTATTATTTATTTATATTATAATTTTCCATATGGAAAAAAGAGGAAAAAAATAACATCAGACTTAGCCCGGCCCATGAAATCAGAGCCCACTCCAGCCCAACTGCCCGCCTCGTCTGAACTATCCATTCCACTTAGGTACTGCAGCCTCCCCCTCCCTTCCCCCTCCCACCCTGCCCCCGCCGCTCCTCTAGGAGGCGCCGGCACCCCAGCACGTCATCCTTGTCCTCGTGTGGCTTCCTGCCTCCTCCAACCCACAGCCGCCTCTAGCCCGCTCCACCCGCCTCAGCTTGGGCCGACCGCCTCCTCCTCCTCCATGGCTTGCGGCCGCCCTGCCCCACCGCCGCATTTCCTCCTCTCGTTGTGCCACCCGGATCTGCGCTGGCGGGCCACCCTCTCAGCGCGCGGCCGCTGGCTGCCCTGCCCCGCCGCCGCATTTCCTCCTCTCATCGCACTGGCGGGCCACCCTCCTCTCAGCGCGCGGCCGCTGGCCCCGGGCCATGTGCCACAGTGCCGCGGCTCCTCTTCCTTCCTCATATGGATTTTGTGTTGTCGTTCCCTATTTCGTAATCGTTTTCTTTCACTTTTGCTGCTTGCGGAGCTGGCTTCCTCCTTTTTTTTCCAGCTTGTTGGAACCGATTAATGAAGCTATGGTGTTGTTGTGAGCATGTTCAATTATAGATATAAACCTGTTTTTTCATAATTGCGGCAACGATTTGGTACTAATTATAGTTGTGTACGGTCTATTCGTTCATCATTATTGGGCCTTTGTCTATTTGATTTAAGTGGGCTAAGAGTAAGAGGCATCTATGTCTTCATGTATGGAGACGGGTTTGATCTGGTATAGAGTTCCATCCGATTGGGATCGGGACTACCTTCGGGGTAGATGAATCTCTGGTGAAAAGAAAATCATGATTTTTGGCGGAAACTCATAAGAATCTCTGTAAGAGTTCCCTTCATCGTATGGAGGAGGCTGTGTGAAAACGATCAAACGGTGGAAATAATGTACATATTAATTGTTAATAATCGGACAAGCTTAACCGGACAAGCTTTGTAGACCCCATGCATTGTGGGGACTGCATATGTGTTTCGATCTAAACTCTAGATTGATCGATCTAAGGGTGGGATATATAATTGGGTTTGGTTATGTTTAAGTGAGAAATAATTTCTTCTAGACTCGCTATTTTATAGGGTAGATATAGATATGATGTTAGGACATGACCATTTACTAATCATCTTGTCCAAAAGTCCAACTCCCAACAAAAAGGAATATGGATCGGAGGTAGTAAACCAAAAAATGACGGGAGCCGTTTTGCTTGGACTTGCCATTTGCCAACTCCAATATTCACTTAAGAATATTTGAACAAATGAATGCAGCAAACGATATACACCTGTGAATCTGTGATGTAAAATGATGACGAAAAACGCCACTCCAAGTCGAAGAGCATGTGTTGTAGTGTCAATTTATTGAGCCCATTTTAGACTCATCGAAGCTATACCAACTCTACTCTAGCCCACGCCACTGTGGAGAGTCGATCATCTGCTTGCTACTACTCCGGTTATTCTTTTTTATTTGACACTTTAAGTTTAAAAATGAACTAGTTTGCGGCAAATATTCATGAATGGAAATAATACTAGTTAATAACAAAGAGGCGAAACTAAAACAAATGATTTTTTTGAACTGACGCAGAAAAACTGGTGTCATTTCATTAAGCAAGGAGAAAAAAAATACAAGTGGGAGGCTGAGGCCAACACCCACACACTTAAAGACTCACAGGCACAGGCGTGCCACACACAGGAGGAAAAAAGGACCTAACACAGAGGGGGAGGGGTGCTCAAGAGGCCAGCCCCCACCAACCTCGCACAGGAGCAAGCGAAGTGCTTAATTACCAGCGAGACACCACAGGTTGCCTTCCTGTATAACCTTTCAGGCAGACTATAGCAACACTAGGCCTAATCCCCTCAAACACACAATCGTTACTGTATGCTTCCAGATCTCCCAGAGCTACCAAAATAATCAAGGAGTTAAAGCCCTTCTTGATCTCCTTAGGAACTTGATTGACTGCCCCGCACCACCATCCTGAAAAACTCTTACCAACAGGTTGCGGAATAAGAGCTGACATCCCTAGGCTAGTGAACACTAAAATCCAAACTTCCGCGAGAGAAAACACAGGAGATAAGGAGATGCTGCATGGTCTCTGCTCTTGGTCAAAAAGAGGACAGACATTGGGATGTGGGAGCCCTCGCTTAGCCAAGTGATCTGCCGTCCAACATGTATTCTTCAAAGCTAACCGAGATGAAGAATTTGCACCGAAGGGTGGCCCAACTCATCCAGATCCTTTTCCAAGGTCCAAATTTAATGGTCCCCAAGAAAAATGCTTGATAAGCAGATTGATAGGAATATAGCCTCGGATTGAGTAAACCTCCAAAGGCACTTATCAGGAACCCCTGGCTGCAGGGATACCCCATCAACCAACTCCCAAACTCTCAAATATCCGACCAGCACTTGGACAGTAAGAGCCCCACGCATGTCTGTTAACCCATATACAATTGGACAGGGCTTGAGATACTGTGCACCGCTTCCTTGCTTCCTTGGACACCACCAAAAGAAGGTTGAGAGCTAATTCAGCCACAGAATTCCAATGCAGAGCCCCACGCATGTCTGTAACCCATATACAATTGGACAGGGCTTGAGATACTGTGCACCGCTTCCTTGCTTTCTTGGATACCACCAAAAGAAGGTTGAGAGCTAATTCAGCCACAGAATTCCCATGCAGCCACCGATCTGTCCAAAATAGAACATTCTCCCCATCACCTATGTTGATTTGAATAGGCTGCAGCAAAAAAGGTTTGAGCAGTTCGTGGAACATGGACAGGAAGGCCCTCCCAAGGGCGATCTGAATCAGTTTTTTGAAGCCATAACCAACGAATGCGCAAAGCCCAACCTAGGATTTCAAGATTAAGAATCCCGAGACCACCAAATTGCAGGGGGCACTGAACGTTATCTCATGAGACAAGACAATTACCTCCATTCACCTTTTCTTGACCAGACCACAGAAAACCCCTCCGATGTTTATCAATAGCTTTGATCACCCATTTAGGCAGGTCTAGGGCAGTCATTAGATGAATGGGAATTGCTGAAAAAACAGTCTTGACCACCACCAAATGCCCTGTGCGGTTGAGGAGAGAAGGCTTCCACTTGGGGAGACAGTCAGTCACCTTGTCGACTAAAGGCAACAGGTCGGCTTTAGATGATTTTCTAATAGTGAGTGGAATTCCGAGATATTTATAGGTAATCATCACTCACTTCACAAGCCGCCGTCTGCTTAATGACCTCCAAATCAGCCTCCGTGCAGTTGATCGGAAAGACAGAGATCTTGCCAAAATTAGTTCTGAGGCCCGATGCATGACCAAAAACATCCAGCAGCTGCGAAATTAGGGAAAGATTAACCTGATTGGGCCTGAGGAACAAAATCACATCATCCGTATAAATAGAAATCCGATGTTTAGCTTGTGGAACAGCCAAAGGCTGCAACAGATTCTGTCTTGTGGCCTTAACCACTAGGGCATTCAGCACTTCCATTACCAAAATAAAATGCGTAGGAGATAAAGGATCCCCTTGTCTCAAACATCGCCGATGCAAGATCAAATCCCTTGGTTCTCCATTAACCAGCACACGCGTGGAAGAGGTTGAAAGGAGGAGACACATCAGGTTGCACCATCGACAACCAAAACCCAAACGCAGCAGTACTTCAATAAAAACAGCCAAGAAACTGAGTCAAAAGCTTTAGAGATGTCAAGCTTAAACAGAATATGTGGCTCCTTCTTGCTGTAAAGACATCTAGCCATCTGCTGCACAAGCAAGAAATTATCCTGGATACTCCTGCCCTTGATAAATGCACTTTGGTTAATGGAGACCAAATCTGGAAGCCGGGGCGCCAACCTGTTTGCCAAGACCTTAGTTACCAGTTTTGCGAAGCTATGCATCAAGACTGATGGGCCGATAATCTTTAACTTCCAAGGCATCCACTTTCTTAGGTAGCAACGTAATGAAAGCCGAATTGAGGAGCTTGAATTTACCCACATGCCCCCTATGAATGGCAGCTAGAACAGCCATAGCATCCTCTCTAATGATCTGCCAACAATACAGGATAGAAACGGCCTGTATATCCATCCGGGCCAGGGGCTTTGTCAAGCGGCATGTCTTTGATAGTTGCCATCACTTCATTCTCAGAAAACTCCTCCAAAGAGGACAGATCCTGCTCCTACAAATTGAGAGCAGAAAGGTACAAGGAAAAGTCCCTCTGCTCAGCTTCTCCAAGAAGCTTATCATAGTAATCCAACACAGCAGCATGCTTCTCATCTTGGCTGGTGGCCACCCGATCACCAACCTGTAACTTTGCAATAAAATTCTTTTTCTTCCGGTACCTTGCATGCTAATGGAAAAAAGCAGTATTAGCGTCACTTTCTCAAATGTACAAAATCTGAGAACACTGCTGGGCAATGGTACGCTCAAGAGAGGCTAGGCCTGAGGCAATGCGTTTTGAATTTCTTCCACAGCCATTATTCTCCTTCAGAGAGACCATGGCTGTCTCTAGCAATTTCGAGCTGATGAAGAACCTCCTTAGCCATGGCATGCTGCACTTTGATATTACCAACTTTTCTCTGGCTCCATTTGTGCAGCCCTTATTGAGACGTTGCAGCTTGAGAAAAAAAGTCTCCACCGGGCAAACAGCTGAGTTTGGGGCATTCCAATTTTGCTGAACAGCTTCCCAGAAACCGGGAAACTTGGGCCAAAAACTCTGAAAATGAAAGCAGGGACCTGGGCAGCAGGAGTGATCTTCTCCAAGGATTCAGACAAGCCAAGGCTTCGAATATGTCGCCTCTGAGCACCGGTAGTCACCTGTCCTAGGGAGCAGGGACCTGCGCCCGCCACCGTTCTGCTGCGCCACAGAACAAAGGACGAGGGCAGCGCTTTACGTCTTCTCTTGGCAATAACAGGCATTGGCAGCACTTGATCCACCTGCTTGGTGTGCTCGGCAACGAAGGCATGTACAATATCGGCCACTGCGGAGGCCTGCGCGCACCATCGCCGCCTAGAGTAGACCCGCAGAGAAGAACCCGCCTCTGCCATCGGGCCAACCGGCAGAACCTTCGCCGACCCAGGTGCCGAGGACGCAGGTTCATCGTGTGGCATTGGTGAGGACGGTGCATTGTCTGGCATTGGCGGGGACAGGGGAAGGCGGAACAACAGAAGAAACCTACCTAACTCTAGCACCGAAGATGCAATAGGCGCGACCACAGGATCGGCAGGAGAAGGAGTCAGAAGCACCACGACCGGTGGGACATTCAGCTCAACGGCTCCATCAGCATTTGGCCCATCAGGCCCGACCAGCTTGAATGCAGTCGCCGTGGTCCTGGGACTAACAATTGCCAACTCCTCTAGAGGGATCGCGTGTGCCAGCAACTCCTCGGCTTTAGCCCCGCAATTAGGATGGGGAACGGGAACCAAGGGAGCGGCCGTCTCAGACGCGCCAACAGCCGCCGGGTTCGCAGCGCCCGAAGGGGCCGGCACCCTCACCCAGGCACGCGTGCGCTGGACTGGGGATGACGCCACGTGGCACGGGACGGATTAGCGCGGCCCCAGGCGTGCATGCACCGGTCTGCAAGCGCCGCCATCGAACGTCCGCGAGCAGCCATCCCCCAGCGATGCGGAAGCCGACGGAACCTCAAGGCGAGTGCATCCGAGGCCTCCGAGGCGTAGCCAACATCTTCTCGGCCAACGATGGAAATGATCAGGGCGCGCCGAACCACATCCTCCTCTCGTGCGATAGACGCCGATCGCATAAGGACATGCCTTGGCCTCGCTGCGACCACCAGGAGGGGAGCGATGGCGCACACCAGCACCCTCGGGGCCTCACCAACACAAGCACCGTGCTCGCAGCGATCCGGAGGAGGCGAACCATTCCCGCCGCCAGGGAGCCAGCATTGCGCTTTCTTCGCCCACGTCGCGTACATCTCTTCCCGCCTCGAACATCACCCGTACCAGCAGCCCCGGCGGCCGTGCTGGGCTCCGCAGCGGCAGACACGGCAGTCTAGGCAATTGGACGCCACACCATGGCGTGCCGGGCCTGGTGCGTGGCCTCCTGCCAACGCGGGAACGGTGCCCCAGCGAACGACAGCAAAAACACCGCACACGCCACTGGCACGACGCAGCCCGACGAGAAGGTGAGAAGCAGTTGAAACAGCGCCCTCGCAAGTTGGAGGGAATCGGCCTAGGAGGCGGTTTCGGGGGGCAGGAGATGATTCCGACGTGCACGTCGATCTTCCACCGCCACCCAGCCGCCATCATCCACCGCATCGATGGTAGCACAGGCCATCGCCGGTGGATGGACTGTCGTCGTCGCGACACCGTTTGGCCTTCGAGCGTCCACCACGCAATGGGGAAGGAGATAGGGGAGGAGAGGCCCCCAGCGCTGGGGAGGAGGGATGGGCAGGCCGCGCAAGGAAGCCTGCCGGGGAGGTGGCCCCCGGGCCCGTAGCAGACGCTGGCGTGGGGCTGTGGAAGGTTGGGGCGCCCGGGAGGGATGGGAGCCGAGGGGCTGGGGGAGCCGAGGAGGCCATATGTGGTTACTGTATTAAAAAAGTAATAACTAGCACAATTTCTGTCCCATACTCCCAAACATACAGAAACAACAAGTTCAGCTAGGTATAGGTATATATATAGCGCTGATCAAACCACATTAACAATGTCTCGAACACTTTAAACTAGAACTATGAGATAGATATTGTGAAACAAGCTCAGCCACTGAAGTACCACAGTTCACCCATTGACAAGCTCACACAGCAGCAAATGCAAATGTTAATGATTGGGCCAAGCTTAGAGCCTGCAGACAATGCACCATCAGTTGCTTGGTTCATCGATCATCACTTACCGCCTGTCCTGTGTCCTCCTTGCCGGCTGCCATGCCGACACTGAGAACATGGGAGTCAATCCGGAGTAGACGATGAAGTTGCCGTCGTGTTTCATCACCCGGTAGTGCCTCTGGATGCCATTGCCCGACATCTCCTGCGCCAGCTTCACCGTCTCTGCGAACGCGTCAAAGCTCATCTTCGAGGCCTCGAACCCAGCCGCGCGCATCCGCAGCGCCCAGCGAGCAACCTTCTCGTGGCGCTCCCGCCGCAAGGGGCCATCACGGGCGACGATGTCCATGATCTCCTCCCGTAGCAGCAGCCGCTCCACGGCCGCGCGGTCGCCGGACTCGCGTGGCGCACCGCCTGCCTCCAGGTCGTTGAAAAGGGCCGCGTAGTAGTCCAGGGCGTTGCAGATGCGGTTCCAGAGGAGCACGCCGTTGTGGTCCGCCTCCTGCTCGGTCAGCACCACCAGCTTCGGAGACAGGTCGCGGAGCACGCGGAGGAGCGCATCCGCCTTCGTTATCTGAGACGACGGCGCCGTCGGCTGCTCCGGCTTCTTCCTCTTCCTCGCCGCCGCCGCCGTGTTGCCCTGCTGATGATCAGAAGCAGCAGGCGGTGGCACTGGCACCTCAACGGTGGTCATGTCGGCAATAAGGCGGTGGAGCTGCAGGCTGCACGTGATCACCAAGGCCTGGCCGTCCTCAACGCCTAGGGCCTTGACATCGGGCGCGGAGAAGCGGTCGATGTGGGACTGCACCGGGTTGAAGACGAAGGGGACGTGCAGGCGGACGGCCTCCTGGGTGAGCAGCCCACCGGTGCTGGACAAGTAGTCTTGGTGCTCGCTGACGACAGTGAGACGCAGCGAGGGACTCACCTCCGGGCCTCGCGGCGAACAGGCGCAGCAGAATGAGCCACTGTTTCGGGCTGGCACCGCCGAGGTCGACGACGTGGACGTTCTTCTCGGCCTCCATCGCCGCGACAATGACGTGGTCGGCAGCCGTCGTGGTGATGCGAAGCAGCGGGCTCAGCACGTTCAGCCACTGCTGCGCCTTGTGGGTGTACTCCCGAAAGGGGAGCCGAGAGACCTGGAGCTGGAGAGCCCAGGACAGCCCCGGCTGCAGCCCTAGCGCGCGGTGTCCAAGTGCCTCGGCGAAGGCGAAGGCGACGCGCTGCATGGGGTCGCCGCTAGGGGACGCGAGGCACGACATGAACAGAAGGGCTGTGTTGGCCGCTACCACGTTCCCCGCGGACAGCTCCGCGACGCAGTGCTGCATGGCATCTCGGATGGCGAGGATGCGGCTGCTGTGTTCCCGGTATCCCGGAATGATTGCGGGCGCCGCCATTGCCAGAGGCACGGCGGCGATGGGCTCCCCCTGAGCTGGCTTGCTGGAGGCTGCTGACGATGACCCTGCTGCCTCCGGGACGCTGCTCCCGCCATGACCATTCCGCTTTCTGTTCTTCTTGCCTCTGCCTGATATATTCAGCGGCGTTTGTTGATGAGCTGCGTTGTTCTCCGTGATCATTGGTTTGGGTGGCACAACCTTGCCCTTGTTATTCAGGTTCTCCGAAGACATGGCTGCAAATGTTTTTTAAAAAAAAGGTGAAACGACTAATAATGCTGATAAAAACGCTGCAAACGGGATGAAGAAAAGGGACATGGAGATACGTGATGTCCGTACAATGCGTGTATGCAGGTGCAAATAAACATTTAAAAAATAAAAAAAATCTCTTGAAGATAATTTGCTTCATTTTCATCCCATATATACGTAATCAAATTGAAGTTATTAACTGTGAGGTACTGCACATATATCAAGAAAAGGGTTATCAAAATCTATCTGCTAAGCTGAAGGAGAGAGGATGCAACTATAGAGCTAGCTAGCCTCTCTTGATCGACCTTCCAAGCTTTCACACACAAACATACATGTTATTACTACATGTCCGTAGTAAAAAGTACTGTCAACAAAATAATAAATCAAGTTTTACTAGGTGTAAACAATAAATAAAACCTAGATTTAGCTTAGGATTCTCATGGGTAGAACTACCTCTAGTCATGTTTAAATGGTGCTCCAGGAAGCAAAAGCAAGTTAAAATAATTATCTTTCTCTTTTGAATATCAAATATATTTGATTGGAGCGAGTACAAGTTATAACAAGCCTAAATGAAAAATAAGAATAACAGGTATAGGGTGGCTGCAGTAAACAAAAGCAAACTTGTCATTTAATTATCATAACAAGGAGATGGACATACAATAGATACACAAACATTCAGATTGACTGCCAGAATAAAGTTATGTAATTAATTTCATGCAGAAATGGGCTTGTGGGGAACAAAGCAAATATGTCCGATTGACTATAGGGTTTGATTTCATGACATGCGCCAATAACCAGGGTTCAGACTTTCGGCTGAAACTTTGTATTTTGGACATACACCACAGGTAAATACATATACTGTAAAGTTCGCTTTTCACTAGAATAAAACTTGTTTGCCAAAAAAATATCCGGCCAAAAATCGAACTGAATTTCAGTCTTACAGTTCTACCGCCCCCTTCTATTTTGTTAACGAAATGCTGAACTCTATCTACAACTCCACATACACGGGCCAGTGAATAATAAGTCATATTTATGAAAACCAAAGCATTCATACAAGCATATGCAAGGAAAAGAATGTTCAAGCACGGATAACTAATGTAGCTAAGTTTTCAGGAAACAACCCACGCACAGCCTTTAGATATATCTCACCAGAAGAAATACAGCAGAATAGCAGATCTATTAGAAATTAATTAATGAAGTAAACCAGTTCTTGGGATCTCTGCCTATCATACCTATAAGAAATGGAGGACAACGTATATACATGAGGGATATGCGCTTGTGGTATACACACACCGAATGTACCTTTGGATTCACACACAGTTCGTTCTCTCCCCGCTGCTCTTGATCAGATGCAGAAATCAGCCAGGCGTCCCTGCTACTTCTCCACTATACCTGCAGTGTGGATCAGACACGCTACTAATCAATCAGAGATGCACGATAAAAAAGTTAAACAACAAGTTGTTCGAGATCTACTTGCGATCTGTCTTTCTGCTATGCTTCTTCTACCCTAAGCACGCAAGCGATACATCAAGAATGTAAAGACAGAGCTCTTCTCGATCTCAAATTAAAGGAACAAGCACAAGTAGTTATACCAAAATCTATAGCTGCTGATTCGTGACGCGTGATTTCTACCACCCTATGTCCAGAGTCTAGACGAAGGAGGGGGAGCGCTCACCAAATGATGATGGAGGAGTGTGGATGGGATATGATTCTTTGTTCCCCTTCTGTAAGCTCTCGATGTGCAGCCTAGAGATGAACGGCAGGGTATTTATGTTTGCAGCTAGCTCCTAGGGTCACTAGCAAGGGTATGGAATGCATGCAGCTCTAAGATTGGCAGCACATAATAAAGGCAAGGATAGTGTAGGGCAGTGTGTTGGAAGCAGCCAAAGAATCCACAGAGAGTTAACCATGAGGAATTTCGTGGCCATTCATCTGATGCCTCCTGTTTTGTACTCCTAGGCATCGTTTTTCTGGTTAATATATGCCCTTCAACACTTGGCTGTACTGTACTAGTACTTAAGCTCCAAGGGCTTATTCTTACCCTTTTCCATTTTAGTCCTCAAACTTTATCTTTTACTACAACAACTGTGCTATACACAATTGGATATTATTTCTCTATTGTTCGCTTATATCAGAGGTACTTGTGGTTGTACAACTGTTAATAAGTGGCCGAAATGAAAAATGAATATTCCAGCGTACATCAATCTATTACTAAGAGAAAAAACAGAATTATCAACCGTAGCCAGCACATTGAAAATTAATCCTAGAATACCCCATTACATATTAATTTATAAATTACGTACCAACTATTGCCACATATTTAGCACCAGTCAAACTTGCAGAAAATTGGAAGCACATGACCGGAAAAAAGGAGCCAACAAAATAATTCAAGTTTTACTAGGTGTAAACAACAACAATACCCAGATTTAGCTTAATTAGGATTTGCATGGCCAGAGAACTAACAGAAAAAAAAGTTTCATATGGCCAATGGAGCCATGCTTCATTTTTATTAGTATCCCTCCTAGGCTAACTTAACTAAGCAGGAAAAAATAAAAACAGCTAACAGGGACAATCAGAAGCTACAATCAAGTGGACTGATCTCTATCTAGCATCAGATTGATCCTCATATAGGTACAAAAATCACGAGAAGCTGCCAGAATAAAGTTATGTAATTTCAAGCAGCAATAGGCTAATGGGAACGAGGCAAATAATATGTCCGATTGACTAGAGTTTGATTTTATGTCATATGCGTATGCTACTAGGGTTCTGACTTTCAGCCAAAATTTCATGGATTGTGGTCCTAACAGAGTCATGGTTAAATATATATACCATTCATTTTGCTTTTCGTTTGGATAAAACTCGTTCAAAATTTGGACTTTCAAACCAAATCCCCCCCCACCCCCCCCCAAAAAAACCAAATTTGGTCAGAAGTCGCGCTGAATTTCAGTCTTAGGGTTCTGCTGGTCCTAAAGTTTTTGGTAAAAATGAAATGCTAAGCACATGCTACGGAACTACATATAATAAGGGCCGGGGAATAATAAGTCACATATGTCAAAAACCAAGCTTACGAGCATATACAAGGAAGAGAATTTCGAAGTACTATAACTAACGCACAAGGAAGGTTCAAGAAACAACTCACGTGCAGCCTTTAGTGATTAGTGAAGTAGCACACAAGAGACGAAACATAGAAGCAAACCGGTTCTTGCAATATCTACCCATCGGACCCGTAAGAAATGGAAGATACATATACATGGGGTATGTGCTTACGGTATACACACAGTACTGTAATGTAGCTTTGGATTCTCAAGCGGCGTGCCTGACAGTCCTCTCCTTGCTCTTGATCAGATGCAGAAATCGCTTTGCCCTGCTACTTCTCCACTACCTGCAAGCGAGCGGCAGACGAAGAAAAATAGTTAAACAAGAAGTTGTTTGAGATCTACTCGCAATCTATATCTCTCTAGCTTCTACATACCCTAAGCAAGCGACAGATGAAGACTACAAAACATAGATATTGCTCGATGACCAAGCACAGGGAGTTAGACCAAAAATATATAGCTGCTGATCTGTGGCATGTGATTCCCACGAGAATAAGGTTATGTAATTTCAAGAAGCAATGGGCTAGTGAATATATAACTATGTAATTTTAGAACCGAAAGAGACAGTTAGGGCTTGTTTGGAATGTAAGAATTTTTCTTATTCCTGTGTTTTTATGTAAATTGAACCGTTTTCTGCGAAATTTTTGCGTTCAACACTGGGGCTTAGTAATTTCTGAGTGAATTGCACGCTGGGTCCTTAAAATTATTCCGCTATACCATTTGGGACCATGACCTTTCAAAGTGCAAAATTAAGTCAATGAACTTTTTTCGCTATACCATCTGAGTCCATAAACTTTCAAAAGGCACAATTTGATCCATAAACTTTTTCTAATATACCATCTGGATCCAATAGAGGTCAGCCGGGCAAACTCTGCCTATGTGAACACGCCCGCTTGTGCCACCGTGGCTGTCGGGGTCACGAGAGTTGCTTGTCATGCAACCACGAGCCTTCGTCGCAGGCCGTGGACGCTCGCGATTCGCTGTCCGCACTCCTCTCCGGCCACGACGGTTCATGTCTGCGCTCGTCTTTGGCCACCACTGCGTTTGTATCCTCGCTCGTCTCTGGCCGCCATTGTGAGCACTACGTTTCCGCAGTCGGCGCCGCCCACACTCGGTGCACGGGTCGACGTCAGGAGTAATATGGTGTGGAGGCGGCCACATCGCTCTGCCGCTACCAGCACGTACGCCCTCCACGCGCGGCGCTCTGTGAGCGACTCACGTGACGCCGGTAGCCACGGTGGCACGCGCGGGCGTGTCCACATAGACAGATTTTGCCCGGCTGAGCTCTGTTGGACCCAGATGGTATATCAAGAAAATTTCATGGACCTAATTCTGTACTTAATTTGAAAGTTTATGGACCCAGATGGTACAGCGGAAAAACTTCATGGACCTAATTGTGCACTTTGAAAGTTAATGGATCTAAATGGTATAGCGGAAAAAATTTAAGGACCTAGCGTGTATTTCACTCATAATTTTTCCATTGGATTGGGCATCTATCTAGTAGGGCTGTGTGTCCCGTGAAATTCTCGCGTTCTAAACATCATCACTGCTTATGCATACAAGCACAGATCCAGTGCTGCAAAATGGAAAAGGAAGAAGCTTATGTATACAACATGTGCTAACAAAATAAATAATTTTTTTACGTATGGCCAGAGAAGCTATGCTTGATTTTTATCCGTAAAAGAAAAACAACTAATAGGGACTATATTTTTCGTAAGCCTTATTAGGTATATATGCTGCATACCTAGGGAGACAATGTCGACAAATCAGAAGGTGCAACCGAGTGGATTGATCTCTATCTAGCTCGGCTCTCAACCCAGACTGCAGAGACAAGGAGATTAATTAACATACTTTAGATACATAAGCATCACAGGATTGATCCTTACATAAGACTTCCACGAGGATAGGTACAACAAACATCAAGCTAAGCTTTCAGAATAAAGTGTCATGTAATTTCAAGCAGCAATGGGCTAATGGGGAACGAGGCAAAGATGTCCAATTGACTAGAGTTTCATTTCATGACATCTATCTACAACTATAGATAGGGTTTGAGTTTTCGGGCCAGTTTTTTTTTTTTTTTTTGAATTTCGGTCCTACCGGTCACCATGGGTAAATATATAGCATAATTTCGCTTTTTGTTTGCATAAAACTCGTTCAAAATATAAAATTCAGACAAAAATCCCCAAAAGAATCATAAAAATTGAATAAGAGTCGCACTGAATTTCAGTCTTAGGGTTCTACTAGCCCCCTCATAATTTGTTTTTGTGAAAATGAAATGCTTAACAAACTATCTGCAACACTACATACAAGGGCTATCCAGCTAGGGAATAGTAAGTTACATGTATGAAAAACAAAGCATACGAGCATATGAAAGGAAGAGAATTTGCAAGTACATACATACAACTAACGTAGCTAAGGTTTCAGGAAGCAACTCACACTCAGCCTTTAGGTATATCTCATCATATATATAAGCAGAACTATCAGAAATTAATGAAGTAGCACACAAGAGACGAAACATATAAGCAAACTGGTTCTTGCAATATACCCATAAGAAATGGACGACACATATACAAGAGGATTGTGCTTAGAGGGTATACACACAATACCTTAACATACCTTTGGATTCACGAGCAGTACGTGTGCCTGACAGTCCTCTCCCGGCTCTTGATCGATCAGATGCAGATAGGCCCTGCAACTTCTCAGCTACCTGCAGTGCACATCGGACACTCTAATCAATCAGAGATGAAAAGGAAAAAAAAATTAGTTGAACAGCAAGTCGTTTGAGATTCACTTGCAATCTCGATCTCTAGCTTCTCCAGACCCTAAGCAAGCGACAGATCAAGACTGTAGAACGAAGAGCTTGCTTGCCTGATCTCAATGGGCCAAGAAAAAGCAGTTAGACCAAAATATGTAGCTTCTGATCTGTGACAACGCGTGATTTCTATGCCCGTAGCTATCTCCAGACTTCAGAGTTCAGACTAAGGAGGACTGGAGGAGGAGAGGCGCTCACCAGATCACGATCGAGACTGTGGACAGGGATTGTTCTCTATCAAGCTCTCTATCTGAGCTCTACCTGCAGTCTCTATCTGAGCTCCATCGCCAGCCAAAGTCACAGCTCTAAGATTGGTAGCACGTAATGGCAGAGAGATGTATAGGGCTGTGTGTTGGCAGCAGCCAAATCCTTAGTGATAGAATTGGCAACACATAATGGAGCTTCGGATGCATGTATTTCTGGTAAGACGGCCGGCCACAGAGAATTGACCAGAGGAATTCGGTGCCCATTCACACCTGACGTCTCCTGTTTCGCATTTCCTAGGGTCTCTCGTTTTATTTTTCTGGTTTATATATGCCCTTCGTCATTCGACACTGTACGGAGTATTATTGAAGCTCCAAGGGTTTCTTACCCTTTCCCATTTTGGTCCTCAAAATACAACTTTTTATACAGTCGTGCTGTACACACTTGTATATTTTCACGGTCACCTGTACTTGTGGTTGTTCAACTCTTATTAATACATGGCCGAAATCAAAACGAATATTCCACTGTGCATCAATATATTTACTACTTAACAAAAAAAATAAAACAAAATTATCTACCATAGCCAATACATTAGAAATTTAGCCTAAAATACCTCTATACATATTTATAAGTTGCCAACTATTTTCACATAAGAAAAAAAAGGGAAACACAATACCAGTCTAACTTGAAGAGCAAATAATTGGCAACACATAATGAGGAGATAGACGTTGCAAAGGGCTGTGTGCTGGCAGTAGTCAAATTCCTAGTGCTAGAAAAGGCAACACATAATGGAGTTGGATGCTTGCATTTTTGTAATGGTAAAATCAATTTACATTTTACAACCTCTAACTCTTGTCGTACTCAAATTTTCAATCCTAAGCTATATAAAGTCAGATGCCAAAAGCAACATCTAACGGTTGGCACTAGAATTTTTTGGTTATTTATCTCATTTCAATGGCAGTTTATTTTCATTTTTAAGGAACACAATTCTTTTTGTTTAATTTTAAAATTTATAAATGATTTAACTTTAATAAAGAAGATGAAACCACTACAGTTTTTAATAATATAATCTATACGCCAAGGTGATCTATGTGGATTTACTTCAACTGTTTAATATGCCTATGTTTTAATTTGCCAAGACTATGTTCATATATTATATTGTTTCCTGCCACATAGGAAGTTAGGGATGGGAACAGAGTGTCTGATCTTCTTTAGGTGGAGGTAGCTTTTTCATTTGGTGAAGATTTTGCACGCACAGTTAGGCATGCAATTAGAAGCACCTACCCTAACCCTGCTATCGTAGGACCACCTCTAGTTATCAATCGTACACAACATACTTGATTAAGCAAACTAGCAAACATGATGACATGAACCGCACCAAGCCGGAGTCGCACACGAGTCACGCATAGCCCTGCTAGTGGGCTGGAAACCAAACTAAACCACACCACTTCATACTAATTAACACACAAAGTAAAGTAAGCCACCCATAATCTAGTCCATCACATAGTGAAACCAATTCTCAACAAGTCATTGACCGTGGTGCACCCCAGCCAATATTATAACAAATTATTTGCCAATATGGATTCAACCCACCAAGAAACCATCTTCCAACCCTATGTCAAGAGCTAGATTCTAAAATTAAAACCTTGCCCTTACACCTAAAAATTTGTCAAAATGGTTAAAATTTGTTGGAGATGGCTTAGTACATCAATTAGCTACTTCATGCATGTTCATGCAGATTATTATTACTATATCAGTATGTACCCCACATCAAAACCCGGACCCTAGAACTAAAACCCTACACTCACACCTTAAAATTTTGTCCAAACCTGTTGGAATTTATTGGAGATGATTAAGTATCTCAATCATCTACCTTGTGCGGATTATTATGGCTATATCCATACATTTTGTCCACATCGAAAGTCGTACCCTAAAACTAAAACCTCACGCTTATACCTTAAAATTTTTTATTGAAAACTGTTGGAGCATAATTTGTTAGACATGACCCAGCATGTACATCAACTACTTTGTGCGCGTGTATTACAATGGCTGTATCAATAAGGGGGCCAGACGCTAAAAACAATTGGAACCTAGAATTAGAACCCCCGTTCATACCTTTAATTTTAGCAAAATTGTCCAAAAGTGGTTGCAAATGACTCAATATCACTGGTACCTACTTCATGCAAATTAGCGTGCTTAGATCAATACATAAACCCCCCAAATAAAAAACCGTTAAATCCAAGTGAACCCAAACCACTAGTAGACCATAAAATCCATGTGAACCCAAACCAATAGCTGCACTAATAGCTGTGATTGGTTTGGCTTCATATGGATTAAATGTGGTGATTGGTTTGGCTCCTTCTCCCTTTTGGCCTAGCCGGAGTCGTAGTTGCATTTAGCCTAGCTTTTAGAGTTTGTGTCAAATATGTGTATAGTCCAACTAGTGTTTAGCTTTTAGAGTTGTAATAGGGGTTTAGCTAGGTAGAGTTCTAGTCAAATTCTATTTCTAGGGGGGGCATATTTATGAGGATGACCCTATATTTCTAGGGGGGCATATTTATGAGGACGACCCTATGTAACCGCAGGATGACTAAATGGCTTGGTTGGGGGGTGCGTCGTTGCCGCGGTGTACCCGGATGCCGGCATATCTATTGATAATAGGGAAGAGTGTCTATAGTCATTCTCTGGGGATGTAGGCTTCGACTGAACCTCGTTAACATATATCATGCCTTTGGTGTCATCGATGACTGTTCATGCATATTTCGGACAAATCCATAGGCGCTTCCGCATTTTTGTTTTCTGATAAGATATTGTCAGGTTTAGTTCCACATAGGTAATTGTTGGTGGGTGAGCAGGACATATAGGGCGGGGGCAGTCCTCACCTAACAGACTAGTCTTTTAGACTGAGTTAAGCCTAGAGTCATGTGTCGGGAAATCCGGTGAATATGATCCTAGCTAGTGAGCCACGACACATGGGTGCTAAGCAAACCAGGCTAGAATTCCACTACTCCACTCTAAGACAACTTAACTGTATGGCCCATGCATGGGACACCTCCTTGCGGCCCAGCGTGCATGCCACACCCTCCACCTTCCGACACAGCCATGTCGTGAGCCATCCGTACTGATGACGCTCTTAGGGTGCACCTAGGTGGACACAAATTCCATCCACCCACCCCCTTTCTTCTTCACCGAGCGTCGCCCTCCTTCCCTGTGTGCCGCTGCCTACATGGTCACCAGCGCCGCCTCGCCAACGCTACGGCCTCCCACCTTACCTCCACTGTCACTGCTGCCTCTCGTGGCTAGCAACTCCAGCCGCCTCAATCACCCGCTGTCTTGTGCCCTTTGCCACCAACGATCTCTCCGCCACCTGCTGCCCTGCGGGCCTCCCTCTAAGGCTAGAGGTAGAAAAGGTGATCCCTAGGGGGCCATCCCAACCCAACTCTAGAGAAGATGGTGGCGTAGAGGCGCTTGGGAGGAGAAGGTGGAGGAGAAAAATGATGGTGGGCTTTTTAGCTGTATTTGTCCAGATTGAGGAAGGAGAAGAAGAGAGGAAAGAAGGTGGGTGGATGAGGGTTCCCATCCACCTAGATCCATAGCAATGCTGCATGTTGCAGTAAATCTTGCCTGCCTTGACCTTGCCCTGCCACTGACCCACATGTGCTGCCTATCAGCCGTCACCAATGCCTCCATCTTCCTCGCCCTGTCATTGTCCTTATCCACATCGACGACGCTATATCCCATCTTCCAAGGCAGCTCCCTTATAAAAGGAGACTATTTTCATCCTTCTTCACATCAAACCCTAGGCACCCACATCCCAACCTCCGCTAAGCCCTTCCACCTCCTGAGCTTGCTGGCGCACCATGTCATCATCGCCTCCTAACAATGCAACCCCACTCCATCCTGTTGTCAAGAAGCCCTGGTGAGCTGCGGCATGCCGAGGGGCCCTCCTAGTGCGCCTCCATTCTCTTTGTCCCCCTCTCCTTAACATCAGCGTCGTGCAGGTATCATCATGAGGAGTCACCTAGACACACCCCACCCATCTAGCCTTTCTCTACTAGTGCTGATTGTTTGCCTCCATAGCAAAATCCGTCCTTGCCTCCACTCGTCTCGCTGCTACTCCGGTGGTGCACCACCTTCTAGGACCCCCGCATCACGTTCTCTGCTCCACACCACACGTCCATGGCCAGACCCCACACAAAAAGAGCCACCCGAGTGTGAGATCCATTGTACTTCAGCAATCCACCAGAGTGGCCATATGGACAGGAAATAAGCATGTGGTCATGTGGGGGGGGGGGGTGCAAGAAGCATATCTTTAGACTCTGTTAACAGGGAATATTTATTTATTTCTTTCCTTTGTTGGTTTTAGAATAGCATACTGATTGTTACTAATTTTAATAGCTTAGGACCAACTGGCTTTAGTTGTCACTGAAATTTCTTTTGCCATGTAATTGAAGCGGCACTAGACCCCTCGTACCTGCAATGATTCTCGTTCAATGCATAGCAACCTGTTCTACCAGAAGACAAAATGGAAGCACTTATTTTCAATGAGGCTATCGAATAGAATCCAATTTATTTTTTATTGCGTACCTGGTACAATATAGATGACACTAGAATCCCAACATTTCTTGAGTGCAAAAAACTATCAAGGAAAATACTAAAACAGTCAAGAAAATGATGCTTGCCGGCTACTAAACATCAAGGAGATTCTGCCAAGGAAATTCCTGGAGTGCCAAAAACCGCCAAGCAAAATGCTACAACAATCTTCCTATTTGTACATGTTGATCATTAATAGGCAAAGTATTGACGAGCTGAGTAGCCCATTGCATCTGTTTGTTTGTTGATGTGTTCAAGTCCACCATCCTGTATGTAATTTGTGTAATTTATGGCTGATGGTTTCATGATGTGTTGTAATAGGTTGTACTTGTACCATGAGTAAAAGGTTTGTAGCAAAGCTTCGGATCGGAGGCTCAGAATGGCTGAAATATAGTCATGTGTCTTGCAAAAAGATTTCCAGCTCATGTTAAACACATTTATGTATGAATCTAAGCCAAACTCGGAATCCTTAATGTTCTTCATGTTACTGGTCAGCGATCTTGCCATGAAACAATTGACAGATATGCAGGAGTGCAATAACGATCCAGAGAAAACACATTTCTGCAGATTGCATGACATGCTACATAGTAAAAGTACCAATTGAACCAGCAAGCTAAATGAAAGACATGTTAGAACACGAATATAAAAACTAATCCTTATAATTACTCATTACATGGGTACCCAATTTCTATAAAAACCAAACACTTTACTATGTATATGTTAATTTTTTTATTTACCAGAAAACACCTTAATAAGCTAAGGTCTAGCTGTCTACTAGGAAGGCAATATAGGGAGTATAATGCAACAGGCAGTGTGGCAGGATGCAGAGTTAGGTAGCGGCACGGTGGATTGGAGGCGGACGTGGCTGTCAACGTGGGCAGGATGGAGAAATTAGTCAGCAGCACGAACAGTATGTGGATGTGGGCGCCGAATAGGACGGATGTTCATGCATCTAAGGACTCACCGCGTTCTGGACCTACAAGGTGGTTCTGTTGCCTCATTTGATTGCTGCTGCTATCTCAAGGGATCGGAAAAAGCATCGAATAAAGGCGATCATCACAAAGGTGAGATGAAGGGGGTCAGGTCGATTAACCTACCAAAACTTAAACCATTGATCGTCCTTGTGCAAGAAGATGATCTTCGGAGAAAGAAAGTTTAAAATTGTATAAAATTGGAGACATTTTACGATGGTTGGAAAGGTACCCACTGGTACCGAGAGGTACCACTCCATTTTAATTTTTCTAGCTGAGTTATTGAATACTTAAAATAAACAAGAAAATGGTATTGGTACCGGTCCCACCATTTTTGGTACCGGATCTACCTATTTGGTATCGCCTATTTTTAAACCATTGGATTCCGCGAGATGGACAGCTCTAATTTTTTCCAACCACCGTAAAAGTTACTATAAAATTTATGGTAAACTAAAAGGCAATTCAAGTAGAGGAATTTTAATGTCCTCGGTCGATCAATCAAGAATGAACTCTTGCAATAATAGACAACTCATATAAGAAAATCTTGCTTGATGAGTTATTAAGATTTGCATTACCTCCTATTTCAACAGAGATTGCAGTCTTACATATCTCCATGTCCCTTTCATGTATTGGTTATATGTGAGTAACTCTAGCATTCATTGTCAACAACTACTGAAGGGGGGAACAAATAAACAAAAATGACGCTTGATTAATTTTCCAAGGACTATTGTCATCATGGCGGTTCATAACGTATAGTGAAAGTCATTATGACCATTTTTAACCAGAAAGCAAAGCATTGCAGAGATTTATTGCTGGAAAAAATAAATTGCAGAATTGACATTTTTATGTTAGGACTTAGGACTAAGGTAGCATCATTGGATACCTTGTCTATGCCCTCATATTCTAGTTGTGGATTCCTTCATTCTTTTATTTAAGGAGTTCATACCACATGTCAGATGACTACTATTGTTGTTTAGTGTTGAGCACCAAATTGGACAGGCCTGTAGACTGGCCGCTCACCGGATAGTCCAGTAGGACGCACCAAACAATCCGGTATGGTCGAGTCCAAGAGGAATCCCGTGATTTGAGCAGTGATCTCGCTGGAGTTCAATTTGTACAAGGGTCAAGACCACCCTTCCCTATAAATATGAAGGGGTAAGGTCGATTGAGGCATCACCAGTCGAACCAATCTATTACTTTTATCTACTTTTATGCACAGCTACTCCCGAAACCCTGATTCGCCTCTCAACCCTAATTTTCGCCTCTCTTCAAGTCTACTCCGACTTGAGGAGTTCTAGGTGGCTTGCCTGACACTAGAATAAATCCTAGCATTGATCCTCCCTAATGGGGTCTCTCCCAGGGGGTTTGATCTAGGTTCTATCTGAGCCTCTGCTCCTCAATGAACTGTTTCGGTGAGGTGCGCCGGACTGTTCGACATGGTCAGGGCGACCCCGAGGTGCCTTGTGCCCTACTGCATATGCCCTTGGGTTCTTTGAGTGTTTGGCGTGAAACCATATCAACAGTCTAGGTCATTCACTTCTACAACAACAACGGTGGCCATTTTTGGGTACATCACTAGGAGGCCCCTTGACCTATCAGGTGGTGTCACCGGGTCTATCATTTTAATGTACAGATTTTGGGCATATGAACTTTTAAGTTGCTCACCAGAGATCTATACCCCTTTATTTTATGTTTTGTTTTCTATTTAGCCTCCCAAAAGTTTATTTTCTTCTCCCACCCAGCTCCCTTTTCCCTCTCCTCTCTCTGATCCGACAGGCAGCCACCTGCCCGCCAAGCAATTCATCCATGGCACCACTGTCCTTCAAGATGGCTAGCAGCACCAACCCACCGCCATGGTTGAGTCCCTTTCAACCCCCCCTCCCCCCCTAGCATGCGCTACAATACAGAATACGTACAATGGTATCTAGTTAGGTAATGCGGCGGATCGGATACGGGGATGAAGTAGGGGAAGTGGTAGTGGTGAGGATGAAGGCAGAAGTGGGTGGCAAGGCTGCTGCCAGCACAAGCCTCTACCGCCACACGTGACCGTGCCTTGAGGAGGAGGTGACAAAGAGGATGGATGAGAGAGTAGGGGCAGTGGCGCAAGGATTAGAGGCATCGGCGAGGATGACGGAGAGAGGAGATGTGTCAGTTATGCTTGTGGGAGAGTGGATGGGGAGGGATAAGGTTGTTAGGTGGGAGAAGAAAGAATATTTTAGTGGGCTGAATGGTAAAGAAATCTAAAACAGAGTTTTTACAGGAGTGCTTGGAATTAGTGATAGCTATCGATTCTTGATGATCCAATGGCTATAAATATAGAGGAACCTATTCAAAGGAGCAAAAGTAGTGGACTGAAACCTAAAATTACTGGATCTGGAACCTAAAACTTGTGGGTCTAGAACCTACAACAAATGTTTAAGTCATTTACATAGGAGGAATCTTCGATTCCTTCAAAGCACCACTAAATAAATTGAAGGGTTATAGACCTCTAGTGAATAACTTTAAAAAAATCCATGTACCCAAAACTGCACCTTAAAACATGGTATATAGACGTAGATGATAGCGGTCTGGTGCATTTTATAACTAGATGAAGATTGAATGCTAATTCAATCATTGGCCTATGCAACATGGGGCCTAATAATAATAACAAGATAAGCACTCAATTTCTCAACATTATTTGACCACTACCTCAATATGCAAAGATGAATGTGAGAGAGGATATGTTTACTTTCGTGCATACATTGGCTTCACTCTCTTTTAGGTTTTTAATTTCTTCGAGTTTATCTCCCTTCTTGTTCTGTTGATCACCTTCTCCTTTCACTACAAAAGATACACCATCAAGATAATCAAAGAAAAAATAATCTAGAAAAAATGAAGATGCTGTAAAAAAATTGCTACACAAATAAATAATAAAATGGACGTGTTAGACAAGGCCGGCATGAGTACATGAAACAGTCCAATGAGCATAATATACAAATGAATAAATAACATTAAATAACATTATATATATGGTGGATGGAACCTCGCTAAGCTTTTGGATTAGTTTTTACCTATCTCAATGTCAACTTGGACTTCATATGGTGTCAATAAAGCCAATATGTTAACAGGCAATATAGTCGCTGCACTTTAAGGACTCATCCGGTTAGAGTGGGGTTGGAAAGGATTGAGGGGACTAAATCCCTAGCAAGTGAAAAACCCTACCTAGTCCCTCTGTTATGTGTTCATTTTTGCAGACTGATAATGAAAGTTGTAATCTCTATTTTATGTTGTGAACTCTTGGTTTGGTGATACATGGTAGTGTCGATTTATGCACCCTCACTTATATCTGGTTCGGACCTGTTCGCTGTTCTTCATTTCTCTCTTTTGTAAGACACTTGGAATTTGTTGGTTGTTAAATGGGAAAAAGGTAACCCGAGTTTGAATAAAAAAAAGGTCTGGACTAATGTGGTGCATGGCCTCCACACCTGAAGACCAAAGATCAAAGACCAAAGAGAAAAACTCTCGCACATTGTTTCGATGTTCATCTTTCATGTTGCTGACAATGGTGTGATCTCATCCACCATGTTGTGGGGCGTGTGTGTGTGTTCACGCCTTTCTCTAGTGCAGGAAATTCTGTTTCACCTTTACCTTGCTCCTCCTTCCCCATTAATAAAAAATGAAATGAATGTATCGAGCATATTATAAGCAAGAAATTAACAAGCTTTTTAAATCCACTATCAGTTGCTAACAGCTCCAATAACTAAAAATGTCGTCGACACCCAGAACAATAACAAGGTACATAATAATAAGAACTGGTTCAATAACATTCTGTTCCGCAAGGAAACTAAAACTAGAGAACCATCATGTCATGCATAGAGTCTGCCGGAAGATGTCTATTACAAAACCCTCATTGTCGTCCACTAAGTTTTCGGAGTCGATCAATAACCTGCAGTCCATAGAAACCCATATCAGTTTGCGCATGCATAACTCACAGGTGTTCCTCACTGGCCTCCATGCTGTCACTGATCGAGAACATGGAGGTCTTGCCGGAGTAGATGACGAGGTAGGTGCTGGCCTTCACCACCGAGTACCTGAATGTTCCGTACACGGACATCTGGAGCTGCAGCAACCCCATGTCCGAAAACGAGTTGAAGCTCCCGGCCACGGCCATCCTCTGCGTCCAGTGGTTCATGCTGTCGTGGCGCTCTAGGCGGGTGGAAGCCATCGCTGACGACGATGTCCATGATCTCCTCCCGGAGATGGAGGCGCTCCACGGCCTCGCGGTCCGGCGCAGTCGTCAGGTTGCTGGAACGCCGGAAGGATTGCCGGCGGCGCAACTAGCACATATGGCACAGGCACAGGTGCCCAGGCCGTAGGCGTAGCTGGCATGAGGGGGCTGGGGCCACCGCCGCCGACCCTGCAGTGTCCCAGACACTTCCTCCGATGTGCTCGCCTTCAATAGTTTTGTCGTCGTCCTCCGTCGTGACCGGAGAACCCACCCCAGCTCCCACTGACGCCAGCGGATCAACAGCCTCCTCCTTCTTGACCCTGCCCACAGCCTCCACTGGCATCGGCGCATCATCAGCAACCTGCTCCATCTTCATCACAATCTTGCCCTTGTTATTCGAGTTCTGCAACGACATGGCTGCAAGGAAAAAAATTGATGATGCTGACAATATTCTGTAAATGAGAAAAAAAATAAAAAGGAAGGTGAAGTTCTAATTGATCAAGTAAAAGACCGCGTCTAAGTAGTCTAAATAAACCAAAAAGTGGTAGCTCTTCCAACCAGACCCTAAATCAACTTAATATGCAAATAAATGATGATGGAGCTAGCGGTACACACATGATTATTACAATCACACATACACATGATTAATGTATCATCCATTTCAGATCTATCAGAAAAAAGAAATTAAAGAAATACACAACAGAGAGAAAACCATGCACGCTAGCTTAATTTATTCACGGTTTTGGCTAGGTGAGCAGGTGTCTATCGAATAACTGCTGAATATATAGGCTTCAATTTTTCATAGAAAGGGTCGAACAAACAATAAGCCCCATATCAATGCAAGTGCAGCAAAATGGGGGAATAATTAATGAGAGTACACCATGTACTAAAAAATAAAAACATCTCATTTTTCACATATGGAGATACATATAGTAATTTGACCACTACCTGAAACTAATTAAGCCATAGCTATTGGCGAAGGGGATGGCTATGGTAGATACCTGAGGCGAGCTAGGACGGATCGATGCCAACAGTGAAAGCTGCAATAAACAGCGGATCTAGCAAACCGGCCCCCTTAACCTGCCAGATCAGACAAAGTCATGACTCATGAACATCCATTACTATACATACACAACCATAAGAGTATTGATCCATCTGTACGAATGGGGACTAGACTACTACTACACATGTTACAACAGACCGGAGAAAGTTCAAGACAACTGCAAAGAAACCAAACACTGCAACCCACGTCCTATATGGATAGATCTATATATGGGCCTCACATAAAGTAGATAAAAGTCAGAGAGGCAAACACAAACCCATGCCAAGAGTTTCCAATCTCTAAATACATAGTAAAAAAATAAGAAAATTGGGAAAACATATATGAGCGAGCAAGCTACGAGGCAATTAAATGGCCTTCATCAGATAGCACCGAGCAAGTCCTGAAGTCACCTATAAATTAGGTATTAAAACTAGTGCATGGAGGTAGCCACCACTCGACATGTAGAGATCAGACGGCGGCAGATATATTAGATGCATATGGAGGTGGAGGACTCGTCTGAGTTCGCGGCATGCACACATGTTTCTACGACTCTAAGCAGAACCTATGCAAAATCTACAAGCACACACTTCTATCATCGTTTGGAATTGAAGATGTACACAGATCTCCCAGAAACATACGGTAAGTAGTACATACACAATAAATGAAGCATATGAACTTACTAGCAAACCAAGCCAAGCCTAACGACAGAAATGGAAGAACCTAGATATACATGAGTGCAGGTTATACTACAGTATATCTTTTGGATCCACCGACGCTGTCTAATGTGATGGCTCTCCTCCCCAGACGTCTTTCTGAGGTACCAGAATCCAAGCCCTGCTACCTTCTTCTCCTGTACGTGGAGTGTACAGCACACATTAATCGGTGATGCAAAATTGAAATAGAACAGATCATGCATGGAGCTCTATAAGCTGTGCTAGCAATCTCTTGAGCAGACAACGAACGAAGAAATGATGTCAATAAAAAGGGTAGATCTTGAGAGCAGGCAAACGAACCAAATGACCAAATGGGTTCTCGTCGATCGAAATCAGCTAGCCTAGGTCTTGCTCACTAGAACCAGATGATGATTGAGGATTGGGGATTTTTTGTCTTCCCTTGAGCTCTATGGATTATGGACTTTGGAGAGGGGCGGAGGGGTGTTTATACAGTGCAGTTCAAGGGTCTAGGCCTAGGCTGCTCATAACAGTACCAACCATACTGGCAGCCCTAAAATAGGTAGTACATAATGACAGATAGCCGTTGGAGAGGGCTGTGTTGGCAGCATTTAATTAATTACTTGTTTTTTGGCAGAGAAGCCGCCGGATTGCAAGTGCTAGAATTGGAAACACATAATGAGAACTTCTGTTGCATACATTTTTGGTGAGCGGATGGTGGCCACAGAGAGTTGACTCAAGAAATTTCTTTTGCTCATTCACACCTCCTGCACGCTGCCCACAGAGATCCGGTGATCAGTTTTATATTTATATGTATATAGCATACCTGTTTCCAGACCACCATTTATTTTGTAGATTTTAGGCCATCATTTTTGTGATTTATAGTGCTGTTCAGTCGATTATCTTCAAGCTAGCCCATGCATTTACACAGCAAGATCTCTTTCAAATTTTCATATTGGATGGCATTTCGTTTACTGAATGAATATGTCCCATACGAAATTATTTAAGGGGATATTTGAGCCATTATTGATATCGAACTGCTGGGTCCATGTTGATTCTCCATTCGGATGCAGAACAGCGGTTTGATAGCCAAACCCAGCAACGCTAACTTATGTGTGAGCAGGACATGACACAAAGGATTTTGTGCATGGCACCTCGTTTGGGAGCACCCATACGCACTCTAATCGTCATCACCAATATTTGAACCACGAGCAAATGCTTGATTGCTCATCTTAGTCAAAAAAGTTTTAGAAATAATATTTATTTTTATGGTTTCATTCATAATCATAAGTATTTTAAATCTCTACCCCATTAAAAGTTTACAACACTACTGGAGAACGGACTATCCGTCCACTAAATCCGTCCCAGTGAGAAATCTGGGACTGACAGGAGAATCAGTCTGGATTCCAAAGCACAAGACCCCTTGGGCCGCCATGTGGGGCGTCCGGAAACTCATCGGTCCCGGTTGGGAACGCCAGTGGCTCCCGTGAAAGAGTCAGTCCCCGTTGGTATCATCAACCAAGACCAAATCGTAGAGATTTAGTCCCAGTTAGTAACATCAACTGGGACTAAATATTTTTCTAGAATAAACAATGGTGTGGAGGCTTTTAGTCCAGATTGGTTCCACCAACCGAGATTAATATCCTCCCATCCCACCATTTTAACTCCTCCCGCCGGCATGCCCCCACTATCTCCTCTTCCTCTTCCTCTCATCTCCTCTTCCGCCGCCGCCTCAATGGATGAAACCCTGGAGGAAAGAGCCCTAATGCACCGTCTCTACGCATAGACCCTAGCGGAGCGCCTCGCAACGGCAAGGCGCATGGATTGCGGCCACCTCGGGCACCGGCGCCGGTATAGGCTCAATCACGCCGGCTTAGCACCATCATTCAGGCGCGTCGGCAAGCTCCTCTCGAAACTCCTCCACTGTCGCCGCCTCGCTGCCGTCGGGCTGTCTGTTCGCCATGAGGCAAGCTCCTCTTCCTCGACCGCATCCGCACCCATCACCGTCGAGGCCGCCATTCTCAACTACATCGCCGGCCATGTGGAGCCAGCGACGCCAGTCATCACCATCTCCGACGATGAAGATGACGAGATTGACTGGACGACACTAATGGCCGAGGAGTAGAAATTATTATGTGTTATATGTAAAAACTTAATATGATGTTATATATATGTGTTCTAATCTTATGTTCCAATCTTTGTGTTCAATTCTGTGAATCTATGTGAATCATTGTTGCGATCTCTATGTTCTTGTGTTCTTGAAGATGAGTGTTCCCTAAAAATGAGGGTTCTTCAACGGTCACTTGCCCCGGGGCCTTTAGTCTCGGTGAATGATTCCAATGGGACTAAAGTTCTATTTAATCCTAGTTGTTTACAACAACCGGGGCTAATTCCCCTAGGCAGGTGAGCATGTATGGCTGGGCTGGGGACTTTAGTCCCGGTTGGTCACAACAACCGGGTCTAATTTCCCCAGGGCAGGTGAGCACTGGGGACATTAGTCTCGGTTGGCAACACCAACCAGGACTATTAACAGATTGTATTTATTTCCCTTCTTCCTCCCCCGCCTGAGCCATGAACAGAGCTCTCTGTTCTTGCATTGGTGCCAACTTTCCTTCATCTAAGGAGATGATGTCCAATTTTTTCCTCAAGATTTATAAGATTTCACCCATCCAAGAGTTCTACAAGGTTAGACACTTATTACTCTTCTCACATTTTACTTTATTTATGATAGCTTTTTTTTTTCTTTCTCTATGTATATCTTGTGGCTTATTTGAAATAGATCATATACATGTTCTTGAATGGAGAGATCAAAAGAGAGATTGAGAGGAGACTGATGGGGATAACCCGTGGAGAGATAGAAAACATTTATTATGACAAAAAATTAGAAACGTACATCTTGACATTATGACTTGAATTAACATAGCCATGATTAACATGAAAATAAAATAAATATTCTTACAATAAACTAAAGCATAACCTTGTCCAAAGAGCTTTATTCGTATGACCCTCACCTTCGCCTGCATATCCACTGCACATATTTCAAATTCCACTATGTTTACGGTGCCAACATCGCTCGAGTGTGGCATCTGTGAGGGCCGGGACTCAACTCCATACCACCTGCAATGCCTGCCCCTGCGAGTCATGTGGTTCCCACGCTGTCCAAGCTACGGAGAAGTTCGTTAGGATCTTCTCGCAGCTTGACAGTTTCTACCGTGTACTTTAACACTGGGGAGAGTTTAGGATTTTCTCGCAGCTTAGAAATAATTGATCTACACATACAAAGATCTATGCGAACCAGGGCACCAAAGAAGGAAGTGAGTATATGGGGGGCATTGCTAGGGAGTATTGAGATTATAGTGCGACGGTGTGAGAGTTTGAGGTGCTATTTATAGCCAGGGAGGCACTGATACTTGCACATTTAATACCAGTTGGTTGCAACAACCGGGACTAAATGCGTTAAGAATCATGGGATCTAGGTATAGTAAATGCCAAAAGAACAATAATACACCTAAAGGGACCTTTATTACCGGTTGGTTTAAAGGCACCGACACATGCACCAGGGACAAGAGAATCTAGGGATAGCAAAAGCCAAAAGCACAATAATACACCTAGCAGGGCCTTTCTTCTAGATTTCCCTTCCTCTCTTCTGGGTTTCCCTAATTGAGAGTTTAGGATCTTCCCAAGCTTAGAAATGATTCATCTACGACTACTAAGAGCCTTGCGAAACAGGGTGCATAAGATAGAAACTAGTATATTGGGAGGCATTGCAGGAGAGTGTTTAGAATGTGTGACGGGCTAAGAGTTAGAAGTGCTATTTATAGCCGGGGAGGCACCAAGACAAGGGTCATTTAGTACCGGATGGTTGCAAGAACCGGTACTAAATGGGCCTGACTCGTGGGACACAAGAGAATCCAGGGACAGTAAAAGCCAAAAGCGCAATGTGTTATGATGCTTTTGGCTTTACTATCTCTAGGATCCCGTAAGTCTAACATATTTAGTCCCGGTTCTTACAACCAACCGGTATTAAAGTGTATTTATAAGTGGGATTTAATTTATACTATTCATTAGTGTATTTAATTGTCCAAAAAGTTAAATTATAAGTGGTATTTATCAGTCCATAAAGTTAAATTATAAGTGATATGTTTTTACAAAAATGTTGCAGATAGATAGGCAATGGATGTACAGTGCGGACCAGCACTCAAAATAATTTATTGATGGTGTGCACCAATTTCTCAGTACCACTGAGAGCCACATGGACTTTGGTTTTATTTGTTGTCCGTGTAGAGACTACAAGAACTGGAAAGATTATTCTTCATCAAGAGATATTCAAGTGCACTTGATGAAAAGGGGTGTCATGCCAAACTATGTGTGTTCGACAAAGCATGGAGAATTAGGTGTTATGCTGGAAGACGATGACGACGATGAAGAAGAGTTTCACAATCTAGACTATGCTGAATATCCTTTCTTTGCAGATACTACAAAGGGTGATGCAGAAGATGTTGAAGATACCGATGCTTTAGGTGAAATGCTGTAGGCTGCAGAGAAGTATTGTGACAACAAAAATGTCATGAAGAAGCTTGAGCGCATGATGGATGATCATAAAACTTTGTTGAACCCAGATTGTAAAGGGGGCCATAAAAAATTGCGTAGCACATTTTGAACTGTTGCAATGTAAGGTAGGAAATGGTACACCGGACAAAGCATTTACTCAGTTATTAAAACTCATTAAAGTTTCTTCCAGAGGGCAACAAGTTGCCCGAGACCACATATGAAGCAAAAGAGGTTCTTTGCCCTATAGGTTTGGAAGTGCAAAAGATACATGTGTGTCCAAATGACTGTATACTCTATCGTGGTAAGGAGCTCGAGGATTTGGAAGCTTGTCCGATGTGCAAAGCTTCACGGTATAAGATAAGGCGAAATGACCTAGGTGATGTTGAGGGGGATCCTCCAAAGAAGAGAGTCCTAGCTAAGGTTATGTGGTACTTCCCTATAATACCACGACTGAAGCGTTTGTTTCAGAATAATGAGCATGCAAAAATGGTGCGTTGGCACAAAGAAGACCATAAGGAAGATGATACGCTGAGACACCCCACTGATGGATCGCAGTGGAGAAAAGTTGACAGAGGTTCTCCACGGATTCATTCTATGGAAGAAAGCGTTAATTGTAATTAGAGGTGAACCCAAGATAATGACTGTAGGTGGGGCTCCATCACCGGCTGGCTCTCCACATAGAAGCCCCTCACCTCCAAAGAAGAGCCCCTCACCTCCACGCAGGACCCATCACCACCTTCACGTAGGAGCCCCTCACCACCACCTCCATGCAGCAGCAAGAATGCCCCTCCAAAGAAGGCCTCCTCAAGTTCACCACCTCGACCGACTGGGACAACGAAAGAGTCGGAGCAAGCCGTAGCAGACAAGCAGCTCCTCAGTTAAGCCAAGACAAGAGAAGTGTGCTTATGACAAAACTCAAGAGGAGTTGGATGCTCATGTGGAAGAGAAGTGCCAGAGGCAAATATTCAGAAAGAGTAGTCCTCCGAAAAAAAACACTGATAGATCCGATTATGAAAGCCTTCTTTGTTAACAGGAGCCAAGGTAGCCAAGAGACAACTTGTATCAGACTTTGATCGCACAGTGATGAAATCTTATACGCAGAAGCGTAGTAAGAAGAATGACGAGCCGATCCAGCTTGGACAACAACCACAAGGCACTCTTGACATGCCCTAAGAAGATCTGGAGAGGATGGCCAAAGAAGCCGACATAACAATAGCACCACAACTGCTGGGGCATGAAGAAGTTCAGACGGTAGAAGAAGTTTGGAAATTTGAGCCTGGAAAGCCACTAGTTAGGCCAGATCTTATCAAGGATCTGCCAACACAAATGTGTAGATTCCAAGCCTGGTACATGAAGAAATCAGCGACCGATCCGCACCACCTTATTGTTGTGCGTGTGAAAGAAGACGACTACTTTAATGGCGTTGATATCTTCTATCTAGACTTCAAAGATATTTATGAGATATACCATCAAGACACCCTCAACATTTCTCTCATCAGCTGCTGGGTTTTGTAAGTGTGCTTTCATGCATCTCTCCTTAACCGTCGTCTATACACTCATTGTTTTTGTGTCATACTCACACATACTTCACACCGATTGCAGGATGGAGATCCAAATGTGCCGTAAAGAGGGGATTTATGATGTGGGATTCATGGACCTTGTTGTGATTAACCAGAAGACCATACTCGACCGTCATGAGTGAGTAAGGCAGAGGGTTGTAAAGTTTTTTATCAACCAACATTTCAAGCAGTTCATACTTCTACCTTACAACTGGGGGGTTAGTGTCTATTATCTCATACCTCTTACGTTTTCCATTTATACCTTGTTTCGTCTAATATGCTATCTATGTTTAATTGTTCAGCTTCCACTGGATGCTACTTATCATAGAGATGGATAGTGGAATTATTAACGTGTTTGACTCCATGAGGAAGCCAACAGTCTGACTATGACGAAGTCGTGGACGTCCTTAACGAGTAATTCATGTCATTTCATCTCAACTATCTAATATATTAATGGCATTTCATCATCTCAACTCCATCGTTTCTTTTCATGTGCAGTGCATGGAGAGAACTACGGAAAAGCCAATGAGGCCTTAAAGAAGAACTTAATCTTAGACCAAACTTTTCGGTATGAATGCATGACCGCATGCATGTTGTACCTTCTTTGCCAATAATGTGTACTGATTTTTTATCTTTTAGTGTTTCAAACAGTCTCAAGGCACCAAGGCACCAATGTACGTGGATACTATGTTTGTGATTTCATGCACAATTGCGTGACACAGCTTGATATGCGTGTATTTAAACATCGGCCACAATCTCAATATTTTTATCTTAGCATTGTGATTTAGTATGTTATTGATTGTTTTTTATCAAATGATAGATGCTAAAAATGAGTCATGAACTCCTTCCTGAAGATAAGATCAAGGCAGTTAAAGAAGCTCTTATGGGGTTCATAAACAGGGAGATCATCCTCGACACCGGAGAGTTTTATGACACTGGAGAAGCGCTTCCGCCACCACCTGATTATGTACCAAGTGAATAAGGCGTACATGGACATTATTCTTGTTCTTCAGAACGAATGTAGTTGGACATTGTATGTATTTTGTACTTAGTTGTGTAGATATGTATATATATTTTATAGTTAGTTGTGTAGTCAGAAATATTCTACATATGTATTGTCTTTATTTATTATACCTAATATATGTACATTTACATATATATATAATGCATTTATATATTCTTAATAGATTTAAATAAATATATATAATATATATATATATATATATATATAAAATTGGGAGCTGATGATTTAGTTCCAGGTTTGTAACACCAACCGAGACTAAAGTGGTGCAGCCATGTGTGCGTCCTTATCACCTTTAGTCCTGGTTGGTAGCACCACCCAGTAATACAGGGGTGCGCAGCCACGTGGATTGCTGACGTGAGAGAAGCTAGTTTAGTCCTCGGTTGGTGCTATCAACAGGGACTAAATGAGCTTTTAGTCCCGGACCATGCACCAGGGACTAAAGGTCGGGGGATTTGATCCCACTTCCGCAGTCTCAGGACGGGAATATGGGACTAAATGAGTTACCAACCGGGATTGATGGCTCGTTCTCCAGTAGTGCAAGGTTCTTGACTTCACCACTCTGGCACACGTCCACTACATCGCCCAACCGGGGGGGCTTGGACGCGCACCGACAGGTGGCCCTCCTATCGCACCATGTGAGCCCGCACGCTACCCTCCCTATCTAGCATCCAGCATCTGCTAGGGCCCTTCATCCTGGTGCCCACCGCCATCACCGACTCGCCTGCTCCCCACCGCTCCCTTCGCCAGCTTTGTACCTCCCACTACCATCGCCCCCTCCTTCCGTCGGCAGCGCACCTCCCATCGCAGCCGCTCCACCCATGCCGGCATCATTCCTCCCTCCCTCTGCCCCCTCTAGATCCATGCCAGCGTCACTCCTCCCTTCCCGCTACCTCCCTTGTGCCGACTCCTTCTCCGGCCACGGGCAGTATCCTTCTTCTCTAGGCACACGGTTTCCTCCACCTTTGGTGCACAACACTTCATTCCTGTGGGGAGCGTCTCCAATCCTACAGACCCTCCACAACAAGTTGCCGTGAAATGCAGCACGACCCCACCCTGTCCCGATCCCCCACCACCTCCTTCCTCCCCCGCCCCACCCACACCCTTCTCCACCTCTTTACCCTGTGTGGCCCAGCTCTGTCACCATTTCCGTCCTCACCTCGTGCCGCCCCGATCGGCCATCACCTCCTACCCGCCGCCCACTCTGTCCCTTTGCATCCCTCCTCCTGCGCTACCCACTCTGTAATCTCAGCTTTTGATAGTTTATACGACAAATAATTGTTACCAGCTCCTACGCTATACAGAGTATTTATGCAGCCAAGTTTTAGTGCATCCCAAGCCATAGTGTTCTTATACAGAGTAGATCTTTCTGCTTCATAAAATATAACCTCTGCTTGAATCTCTCCTGAGAATCAGATGCAGTATCTCCGAACGTGCAATGTGTGTTTTAGAAGAAAGGCATTATTATGTTCAAGGTTCTGTCACGGGGCATGAAAATGGAAGGAGGGCAACACCAATACCTGTTCTTGTTGTCCTCAGCGCAAGAAAAGGTTCCCTTGTCAAATAAGCCTACTACACCAACACTTGTCGTTGTGGGTCGATGGTCATGATGATATTTGTGAGCCTTAGAAATAACGAGTCCTCTTCAGGACACATGCCATGGATCGGATTTGTGTATGTTAAATTACAAAATGAAACAGAACTATAGGATTGTGTCGCTAGATGGGGAATGGCATGGAATATATGCATTTGCATGCATATCTGGATGGATCAATTGCTTTATGCACTGAATTACTGCATGTCCTTCCCCATACTTGAGTACATATTCTTCGGGAAATAGATACCGTGATCTACACACAACTAGGAATCAATTAAAAAGCTATTCACTTTTGCCCTCCTCAAACTAAATAAATTTAGACAGGTTTGGCTAATTTTTCTTTGTGAGTTTTATGAAGGGGCTGACTGAGTCTCTGTGTGCATTCCTTGCCATCCTTTTTTAGCTGTATTTGACTGAAACATCCTATTAACAGGATTCGGAAGAAGAGCTGCTCCATACACCGGTGTAACCTGATGGTGAAAATACACATATTGAATATCGTCATAACTCATATGCATATTAATTTGTGAAAATAAAATGTAGTTTTGTATGTTGCTGCAGAAGATTAACAATAATCACGGTTTTTGTGTGTTGCACCGCGCTTCCCGCCTCTTGTTTGTTTGCATTGGCTTTGGAAATGCTCCTTTTTTATACGCACGGTTGATACTCCCACCTGCTGAATCACTCAGTTTTTGTGTAATGCAGGATTAGAGTTAGTAGCAGTTATTGCATGGGTTTGTGTTCTTGGATGGTTGATATCTCCCTGGCTCGATGTTAGATTCATGCAAGTTCTGGGAGATATATCCCAAAACCAGCACAAGCATGCACAAACACCTTTCTTCAGGATAGTATGCAAAATCTTTTGGATACGGCAGTGGTCTAAAATTACGAGATCTCTTATATAATTAATAATTGTTTGGCATCACTAACTCGGTTTCCCATTTCTTTAGACTTTTTTCTATCAATAATTCAAAGGGCTGCTTTTGTACAGTAATAGTAAGGCAACATATGTTCTTTCACCGTGTTTTTAGTTTCAAAGAGCCTCCACGCGTACATGTATTTCAACAGGACTTTGACTACTTTCATGAGGAACGGGCAAGCAGCTGATCAGACAACCGTTAACTTCAAACAAGAACAACCAGAAGATACTAATAAATTAACCAGTTGTGGTTGTGGCCTAGATGTAATTTACATTTATAATATCATTTATTTGAGACCTATTGTACCATGTGGTTTAATTGAAAACAATGCATATATGGCTTTTAGATAACTTGAATATTGTTGCACGTAGCAATGGACGGGCCTTTAACTAGTACTAGAAAATAAAGCGCCCGATACAAACATATAGTATAAAATAATAATAATAATAATATTTTTAAAAATTGCATCATGCAAATGTTTAATCATTCAAACCATTGATCGATAGAAAGGAACAACGCTTTTATATCCCAATTGACAGTACATGTTAATAATTTTTACAGCGGAATGGTTATATACAGAACATTTTCCTTGTCGAGAATGCATTTTGGTTCCACACATTTGGCTCCTGGTATATATACAGCTTCACGTAATAAGTGACATTCGTTATTTCATCTTGTTGTGATGTTTCACAACTCGATGATCAGTCTTTGGCACATACTCAAGAACCAAGTTTTGATAAAACATATCCTTCAAAAGTTGTTGAAAAGAAAAAAAAATGCTTCAAAGCAACAACATTAAGGTGGTCAAACAAGGCGCATAGTCTGCAGCTCCCGGTTCTTGTAACGCTTATCGTGAAGAAGCTTCTTTATGGCAACAGTACACCCGTCTCCAAATATTTAGCCTATGAAAAAGTGAAATGGCATTCCAAATAAGCAGAGACATCTGATTACCCAAAAACTGATCACGAAAGGCTTTATATTATGCAAGATACAGATGATAAAAAAATATGTAAACAGCGCCCTGGAGAAAAACAGTACAGGTAGCTGCCTAATAAAACGTATCTCTAAGCCACAAGTTGTTACAACTAACCTGGAAGACAATACCAAAACAACCTTGGCCTACAATGTGTTCAGCCATGTAGCTCACTGTCTGCAAGTGCAACCAATAAACACAAATTATTATACAAAACGTAAATGGCAACTTGATCAGGACAATTAGATTGCACAACCTTATAAGCTAGCATCATGATGATGTTGGCAATATGCAAAAAAAAAAAGTAGCACATTGCATCATGGTCTTGGCTTTCAATCATTAGATTTATGAACACACTAAAAACATGTGCAGTAGACGATAAATCCTGATGAAATGCAGTAATATCACTCACCTGTTTTGGTTGACCATTCTTGCTGCCAGTAGTCGTTACAATTATGTGCCTAGTTTATGTGCCTTTTCCGTAATAATAATGGTCGCTTCAACTTCCTGCATTTGCAATTCAAGTCAAATGTTACAACCGCACCCCATTTTCATGTAATCTGGAACAAACGAAATTAGGCCAAAGCAAGGAGTCCACACATCATCACCTTATCATCTCTAATCTTTAACTCGTTCATCCGATCTTGCAACTTCTTGGCTCCAATGCTTGTGCTGCTGTTGTTCTTGCACCCAGACGGGGCTACACCTGCTGATGCCATCTCCACAGAAGGCCAATGTGTAGCAGCTCAGCTTTGCATCAACACCCCGAACAACAGACCTATTGGGGCTACCTGTGATTGAATCAACAACCAAAGCTATTAGGACGGTTTAGATACTGCGATGGCAAAATCATTCAAAACGGTAGAGATTTATATTGTCTAAAACGAGCTAGGCTTTCTTAACGGGTACAACCTATCCCTCGAATCTAGGTAAATGCAAGAAACGGGAATAAGTTCTTCCTACAGCTGACCGAAAATAGAGACCCAAATCACACATTGCACGAACATAACATTTTCGCATATCTATTGCACAGGATTTACCCACGTGAAATGAAGGGCCATCTAGCGACCCTCCGCTCCAAATATATCTTTAGACAGGCTGCAACATCATAAAACTTCAGGCGCCATGTTCATCTGCCAAGCAACCTTTCCCCCTCTAGCTTAAAATGGAAGAGAAATGTTGGGGTGCATGTCTTGGCCAGAACTCAAGCATATCAACGCAACGGGCTCCGGCTCTTGGAAACTCAAAAAATGATCCTAATTTAAGACCCCCATCTGAATCTGTTAAGGAACATTTAGGAACCTTATAATAATGGCGCACAAGCAAATCAACCAAGAATCCAACGCCATGGGCAACAGTTTTGACGTAATAAACTACCGATTATCTGATTATTTGCCAACAGAAATGGCATTGTGTACATCCATTCATAGAACAATCATGCCGACAATTAATAACCAGATCCCAACAAAGTATGCATACTCTTAAAAGAAGATATGAACAAATGGCCAGTGTTAATTTACTGCCATTTGAAAACAGCAAGGTGATAACCCCTCTGTTAAACCATAAAAAACCATCAAGGTGATAATCCCTCTATTAAATCATAAGTCAGGTATGCAAAGGTAATCAAATAAATAAAGCAAATCATGCTAACATAGTCTGCAACACATCAATGATGTCGGATACCCTCCGGCCCACCACCCGGGTCACCTGCCACTGTTGAACCCAATGAGGACTGGTTGGTGAGAGTTGAGACAATTGGTTGCCACCAAACTCACCAAATTTGAAGGTGGGAGCCACAGAGGGATGGGGCGCTGGAGTAAAGCCAACCGCGATTTGACCCACCTGAAGCTGTTTGTTTCATTCAAGTGGGTCAAATCAGCATTCTAAGTAAGAACATGGTAGGGATCTTTTTTTCATTTAAAGAACTCTTCCCAGGTTTACACCTTAAGGACGAGGACAAGGCGTCCACTAACAATTGAGGGTTATATCAAAACTATAAATTATCTGAATCTTCGGAGCAAGTATAAAGTTTGGGCAAGTTCAGAAATCTAGAGTTATAGTAGGAGATAGGAGATAGAGCCAATGGATGGAATCACCTTTTAATATTATGCTTTCTTTTAACTGAATCTGTTTTCAGCCATGCTTGAAACCGATCATATGCCTCTCATTGGTGTGGAAAAGTAGAAAAAGAAAATAACACTAATAAAACTGTGCGTATTTTGTAGTAGATGAATAGCTTCAAAAGAAGCTTGTGCATATGCTATAATCAATACTTACAAAAGCTAATCTATAATCATTGTCTTAGAAAATTTATCTAATACCACAATCGAAGACCATGTCAACAACCATTTTTTTTTCTGTTAAAGCAAAGAGATTAAACCACAACAATACCACCCAATTTTCCACCAGCATCAAAATGTGATGAATCATTCATATTTCCTACCCGAATTATCTGCATGGCTATTCCTATTTTCTCAGGATTGAGTATTCGCTAGAAAATAGGAATATAAAGTTACAGTTCGGAGAAGTTAAAGTTAAATCCTAATACCTTATGAGAAGTTACTATTTCAGTACTTAAGGATTAGCTAACATGTGCAAAAGAAAGAACAGAAACTCACGCACTGCTAGCTGAGGTGGAAAAACACTGCAGACTGGATCTCATGCTCTCAGTTCTTTGGACCTGCAGGAGAATAAACTTTTTTTTTAGAAAATACAACTAAGATGCAAGAAGGATAGCTTGATTATCAGGGGCAGATGGACGTTGCGTCCCTGCACCATGGAGGAAGCTCCAGCCAAGAACTCGAGGGACGTGCCTTCATCGAGCGGATCCGGCAGCGCCCGCGTGGATCCATCCCAGGGGCGAGCGGAAACCGCCATCAATACAAAGGCTCGAGGGAGGGATAGGAAGAAAATGAAACGCGAAGAAAAGAGGGGGAGAGGATAAGGCGCCTCCCGGTGCACATACTGGGAAGGCTCGAGGTTCCTACAACACTGCCTAGTTGCTCGTGCGTTGCTGCCTGCTGCTGCTCCCCTGCACCACCGCCATCGATCCAAGAGCTCTAGGGAGAGAGGATAGGTCGATAGGAAGAGAATGAAACCGCAAGGAAAAAAAGAGGGGAAGAGGATAAGGCACCGTAGATCTCACCGTAGGTGGAGGTTGCACCGCAATGGGGACAAGCCTGGAGGCATGCGCGGTGAGAAGCGAGGGGTGGCGGCGTCAGTGGCTGTAGGGATGAGAGAGAGAGGAGGGAGAGGAATGAGAGGGCAGCTAGGGTTGGAACGAAGACAAGGGGGTCACATGCAAAAATGGCCCACAGGGGTTTTGTGGAAAAGCAACACTGATATTGAATTTTTCCCTTCTTCGTATTGAAATAAGTTATACATTAGGGTTTCGTACAGAAAATATCCAAGCGTGATAACAGTTCGGAGAGGACGGGATGGACTGCGGGTTGTTTTATTAAAAACTAAAGGACTTTTTTGCAAAGTAGCCAGAGCCACGCTTTAGCCTGTGCGGGCGTCGCTGGGGCGCAGAGCGCTCTCGTGAGGGCAATCCCCCTCAGGTTTTAAGATCTCTGATAACTCAAATTTTTGAAAAATTGTATTATTTTTTTGAATAAGATAAACGATCAAACTTTTACATTTAGTTTAAAAATGACTTCTTTTCTGGGAAGGAGGGTGTAGCACCGTCCATGCCGCACTGACGTATCGTTTGTCTATTTGTCTCACTCCTGGCCACCGCTTTCAATTCCAAAATATCCTGTTTCTATGAGTTGCTCTTGCAATAAATATATGTAGAAAATCTAGGGTTTGACCTAAGAGAGACAGGATGTAAGTCAAGTCGTTGATCACTGGTTAAACCTAGTACTAAAAAATTTGTACATACAAAATGTGCATCGTACCATCTATTCTTAATGATCGGTGCTCTACAATTTTTCTAGTGAACCTTACCCCTCATGCACAAAGTTCTGCAAACTATTGTCTTCATATCAAGCTAGACTATCAACTACTTCCAAGACATTCGCATAAATGAGGAAATGTAAATACTAAGTAAAGAGCATAAAACAAGGGAAAAACTCGCCACAAAAGCACCAGCCGAACACCTTTTAGTAATACATATATAGCCCAAACCAACCAAACTTAACACTAAATAGCACTAAAAGAGATTTGGCCTTCTACGACGAATACCTTATGATAATGAAACAATTCATCATTAAACTGCTCTATCTACGATGTTTTTTGAAGGAAAGTATAACTTAGTGACGACAATAAAGCATGCGTCACTAAATGCATCACAAACTTGTTCAATACCAATTCTGTGACGAATGCTACATAACTTAGTGATGAATATGACGTGTCATAAATTGGTTCAACAAATTTATGACATTATTATTTTGTCATAAGTATTTTTTAAGGAAGATGGGCACATATCATATATGGATCCTACTATCTGACTAGTGGATCGTACACAACATGAGTGTATGTTTTCTAAATGTAGTAAATAATAAAATGCTTATAAAATACATGGCATAACTTTCTTTAATTAAAATTCCCCATGTATTAAAATACAGTCTCAGAGTTTTTTTTAGGATTTTTGGACTCAACAAGTAATTTTAATAACACAAATATATTTAAACATTATTTCAAATAAATATGAAATTTTGTCACTATATGTTTTGGGCCGAGTCGAGTCGAGTTTTTGACCGGCCCATTATCCTCCTAGCCTTTCAAAGCCCATTAAATAACTCAGCCACATCAACTATTTTCTGGAAAAAAAAAAGGTAAAAAACCTCAGCCACATCAACTATTTTTTTGAAAAAGTAAAAAATCTGGTTCATGATGTGTTGTGCGTTTTTCATCATGCCAAGACATCTAGTGAGTACACCTTCAGCCAGCACCAGCCCCTGCTATAGGCCTCTGTCTCATTTGTCTACTATTTTGTTATCCAAAGTTTTGTTCCCTGACACGGTTTCACTGAACAATGTGTGATATTGTCTGACATTTGTCCAATGGCCTCAAGTCTTGCATTGCCATGCTAGTCATTGATCAACAGAGCCAACTTCACACCTTCGTTTCAAATACTCTAGTGTTGCTCTTCATCAACTTCAGATCGCCCATTGGACACTTCTCCTTACCTTCAACTTTTCTCAACAGCTAATTAATCTGGTGAATGTATCTCTGACGCTGTTGGGTGAGATATTCTCCTTATCGGTCACTTCACCTTTTTCATATGTAACAGAAGGGGAGGTGTCCCTAATGATTATATTAAGTAGAGAAAATAGTCAAAAAAATATTACAACAAATTGCCTATCCATATTACAAAGTTAGGAAAATATGAACTCTTGGCCCAATGGAAAACAATGGAGAGTTCTTGCTTGAAGATCTGAATACAGTGCTCCATTGTGGCATTATTTCCTTTGAAAATGTTGCAGTTACGCTTCACAGCTACATACTCTAGCTCATTATTACAATGATCTCCATGAAAAAGGGTTCACCATTGTAACGTTTTCACATTTTAATTAATGATGTGCCTTCGGTTTCTACAATCATCAATATCGAAGCCTAACATAGAGCTTAGTAAATGGACATATGTGAGGAAGCCATGATGGATGACTGTTTCTTCCATACAATTTGTGCACAATACACGAGTATTAAACTGAAGCTGCATATATACGTATTCCTTCTCCTAAGGACATTTCTTGTGTTCAGCTTATCTTTTAGGAAAAAGCTAGAAGAAAATCTTACTCTTGATTTGGCAACACCTGCCCTAAAACCATTTGGGATCAGCTGCTTGACCTTACTGCCCAAATAGACCGGCAGTGTTCCGTACGGGTGATTTGTTCCACCATGAGATATCCCGCTGAACTATATATACTTCACCTTCAATCCAATATTCCATTGTGTACTACTGTAGCATAGTGCAGGACCATCCACTAAATGCAACTTTATACGAGTTTGATTGTTATGCATGCTTCTACAGAGTTCTACTAATTTTTGCGTAGCTTCCTTTTGGTATTTATCAGTAGAACCTAAATTCATGTAAATTACATGATCAACGTACACATTTTTAGTCCTCATAACCATAGTGTCACACCATCACCAAAATCATACAAAGAAATATAGCTATATGGCCATTATAGCTACAAAGTGTGACATTTTACTATTCTGTTGTTGCTTCATGAAATTCTAGAAACGAGCACTTGATGAATCACTAGGTGGGCACAGAATACAAACAACTCACATTTGGGGTCAGATACATATCATACAAAGATATGCAACTGCTTATAGAAAAAGCTATGCAACTGTGAAGTAAATCCTTGGTGATGCAATAATGAAAACATTACTTATAATATAATAAATTAACACGCCCCATGTGATAATAATCTCATGAATAGTTTGAACAAGTGTGCAAATGATGATTGATCTACTATCAATTTAAAGATCATACTATCAATGTGTGACTGAACTAATTTAAGTATCTCTACTAACATGTGTGTCAATATTTGGGGACCAAACACTACCATTATTTGCACCATCTGGAAATATGCATACCATTGCAATCACTATCACACATGTATACATGCGCTAATTTATTTTTTTTTCTCTGTTTAACAAGGTACTCCTTTTAGACCTTGTGTAGGCTTTTTTTTGTTGGCCATTAATGATAATACAATTTTTTCCTTTTGCAGGCTAGCATATAATGTTTTACGCGGTTGCACTATGTTGTGTGCCTAGTTAGGTTATAATCTTTCCATTCTAGAATGTATATTGCATGTTTTAATTTTTGACCTAAGCAAATCTGATCTAACTTTGACAAGTTAAAAAAACACCAACATCTACACTATTAAATTAGTTTTATTAAATCTACCATGAAATCTACTTTCATAGTATAGTTATTTGGTAGTTGTGGTTAATAAATTTTTCTATAAACTTCGTTAAAGTTGGAGAAAATTAGTTCATAACAAAACTAAAACCATATTACAATTTGGAACTAAAGGAATGTGTGTTCTTGCATTAGTGCCAAAATAGCCAAAGCACGACATTATGGTAGTTCATGCATGTAACAACGGAAAAGCACATCCTTTATATGAAGTGTATAATGTCAACATATACACCTACAGAATATATAGTTTGTAGTAATAGATTGTAGAAATAATATTCTTGTTCAGTAATTGGTGTAAACGCATTAAAGGCTATATGCCGTGCATTATGGAGAGAGATCGTGTGAACTCAATAGGACTTTGACGCTTGCTTAATTCCATGTGTCACTTTTAGATTCCAATATCTAATGATATATTATTTTTACATTGAAAGAGTTATATATTGCGAAAATATGTGACATCCATGATGAATCTAGTAAATTAACTTCTTGTTATCAATCTATGCATCGTCTTTTAGTTGTCAATGACAAAAAATCTAATAAAATCCTTACTCAAGTAAAAACTAAAACGAGCTTATATCTAGGATCAGATGGACGATAAAATGGAGATGAAGCTTTGCTCTTTTTTTATTCTCAAGGAACTATACTTCAATTGGTGTAAGATGTTTGCTGATTGTTTTCATTACAGCAGCTGTTGTGAAGAATGTCAAGTCAAAAGTTCATCAATGTGTAGTTGGTTCTTGTTGATGTCTTACGTCAAGTTATTAAAGTATGGACATTCATAGGATCAGGTTTGGATTATATTGGCCAGATTCATCCCTTCATAAATGAATCTTGCTTCGTGTTGGTTGCTACATACTGACCAATTTGCTAATTGGACTGAGGCGATTCATCTCAACAATATATATGAGCCACAAAAAGGTTTTTTTTTTGACAAGGCACAAAGGGGTATTTGAGTCTGCAAGCGAAAAACCCCTTGCTGTTGGTGAAACATACTACCATGGTTAGAGGTTGGGGGAGGCTTCTAGCGTTGGAGATGTTGACCAGCGATGGACCTAGATTGAAGCTTAAGAAGGTAGCTAGACACGTGAGGGGAAGCAGCTTGATGTTGTAAATAAGGCCTCGTTTGGCAAGGCTTTCTGTGCGGCTTTAGCTCTGGCTTCTCTATGGTTTTAGGTGAAGAGAAGCTATCTAGTATTTGATGAGCCAATGAAGCAAAACCTCATGCCACATACATTCTTGGATTGACTAGCACAGAAACAATTTTTTGGAGATGTCTCCACTGAAAGGTTAGAAGCAGTTCAAACGGCGAGGAGCCCCTAATAGTTGATGGGCAGGCCCAAGCTCAAGGGCTGTTAGGTTTTAAGCTTGACATTGGACAACTAAGTGTGTGTGTGGTGTGTGTGCGTGTGCACGCTCGGTGTGTGTGCGCCATGGGCGCAGGCGCGACGCTAACCAGTGAGCTCGGTGCAGGTTGCAGGCTCGGGCCGGTTTGGGCGGCGCGGTAGAACGAGCAAGCACGTGTAGGGGGTGCGATCGGTGTTGGTTGGAGTGGTGGCGGGAATATCGCCGGGCGTTGGGCGCCACTGCGGGTTGTGCGAGCGGGCGCACCGCGCGGGCACGACGCAGCGCATGGCGCGGCCATGGCGAGGAAGCCGGGTGGTGGAGGAGAGCCCTACCACGGCTATAATTAGCGCCATTCCCCATCTGTAAACGTTGCCCGGACTAGTTGCAATAAAGCGAGGCCAACATACAAGAGAGATCACTCGCCGGGGCGTTCATCGCACAAGTTACTGTTCATCTTCTTCCTCGGTCGATCGGCGAGTACGTGAGCTGTGAGCGACGGCCGGCGTGAGAGAGCGGGTGAGGGACTACGAGAGGAAACTAGGGGCCCAACAAGGGCCACCTAAAAATCCATTTTTAGGAGCGGGTAGTATAATGGACCGCTCCCATTTTCAAGGGCGGTCCATGCCACGGCCCGCCCCTAAAAACGGGATCCACTTTCACGGGCGGGCAGAGGCATGAAGCACCCCTAGTATTATTCTTTGGCCCCACATGTCAGCCTCACATGACCTTTCGTCTTCCGACGACAGTGTTCGCTTAAGACCTAGAGATGACCCAGATCCTGTTCACACTTTCCACTCTCACCCGCACTGCATCCTCCCTCCAACATCCCCTCTCACCGCGCGCGCCGCCTCCGATCATCTCGCATCCATGGCGCTCAACTCCATCAATCAACGCATCCGCGTCTCTCACTGGATGGAGCATGAGCATAACAGTGATGGCCTCCATCTCCTCCTTGCTCAATTGCGGGCAGAGCTACACATCCCACACTTCTGCACAGACAAAATGCGGTGCCGAAGGGACGTGCACTCCTGCGGCTGTCCTCCTCTCCCATCAAGTTGATTGCTGCCCGGAAGGTGCTCCTCCGTCGCCGTCGTCGCCGCCGCTCCGCCTCGTCCGCCATCGCCACTCGTGGAGGAGGCCCTAGTGCCACCGTCGCCGATTCATCGGTGCCAGTCTAGAAGAAGGCCCCAGCACTGCCGTCCCTGATCCACCAGCGCCCCCTGCGGCCGTCATCCCAAGGTGCTCACTCGCCAACCCGATAGTAATCAGCGACGACAACCATTCCAGTAGCAACTCGTCCGTAGCCTCCGCCTCATCCTTCAGCAGCGGCTGTATCCCTACTACCGGTCCCTCTAGATTAGCATACTGCTTGTTACTGATTTTAAGAGCTTAGGACCAACTGACTTTAGTTGTCACTGAAATTTCTTTTGCCATGTACTTGAAGCGGCACTGGACCCCTCATACCTGCAACGATTCTCATTCAATGCATAGCAACTAGTTCAGAAGACCAAATGAAGCACTTATTTTCAATGAGGCTATCGAATAGAATCCAATTTCTTATTTTTTTATTAGGTATCAGGTACCATAGATGACATCAGAATCCAAAAATTTCTTGAGTGCAAAAAACCATCAAAGAAAATACTAAAACAATCAAGAAAATGATGCTTGGTGGCGGCTAACCGTCAAGGAGATTCTGCCAAGTAAATTTCTGGAGTCCCAAAAACCAGCAAGGAAAATGCTACGACAGTCAAGATTCCTATTTGTACATGTTGATCATTAATAGGCATAGTGTTGACGAGCTGAGTAGCCTATTGCATTTGTTTGTTTGTTGATGTGTTTAAATCCACCATCCTGTATGTAAATTTGTGTAATTTATGGTTGATGGTTTCATGATGTGTTGTAATAGGTTGTACTTGTACCAAGATTAAAAGGTTTATAGCAAAGCTTTGGAGGCTCATCAGTTTTGCCTGCAACTCTTACTCAAACACAGAATGGCTGAATATATTCATGTGTCTTGCAAAATGACTTATACCTCATGTTAGACACATTGATGTATGAATCTAAGCCAAGCTCTGAATCCTTAATGGTCTTCATGTGACTGGTCAGCGATCTTGCCATGAAACAATTGACAGATCTGCAGGAGTGCAGTAACGAACCAGAGAAAACACATTTCTGCAGATTTCATGGCATGCTACATAGTAGAATTAACAATTGAAGCAGCAAGTTAAATGGAATACACGTTAGAACATGAATATAAAAACTAATCCTTATAATTACTCTATACATGGGTACCCAATTTCCATAAAAACCAAAGAATTCACTCCCTCCCTCTCTCTCTATGTGTGTGTGTGTGTGTGTTATTTTTTATTATTTCCTAGAAAACACCTTAAGAAGCTAAGGTCTAGCTGTCTACTAGGATGGCAACATAGGGAGTAGAATGCAACAGGCAGTGTGTTAGTGTGCAGAGTTAGGCAGCGGCACTGTGGATTGGAGGTGGACGTGGCTGGCAACGCGGGAAGGATGGAGAAATTTACCAACGGTAGTATGTGGACATGGCGCCGGATTGGATGTTCATGCTTCAAGGGGCTCACTGCCGCTGGACTTACATGGTGGTGGCTGTTGCCCTCTGTTGATTGCCACTGCCTCAGTGGGCTGCGCTATCTCAAGGAAAAAGCATCGTATAAAGGCGATCATCACAAAGGTGAGATGGGGGGGGGGGGCAGGTCGATCAACCTCCCCAAGCTTAAACAATTGTTCATCCTCGAGCAGGAAGTTGTTCAGAAAAAAGAAATTTTAAAAATGTTTAGAAATGTATAAAAATTATGCTAAATTAAAAGGCTATTCATGTCGAGGAATTTTAATGTGCTCGGTCAATCAATCAAGAATGAACTCTTGCAATAAAATAGACAACTCATATCAGAAAATCATGCTTGATGAGTTATTGGGATTTGCATTACCTCCTACTTCAATAGAGATTCAGTCTTACATATCTCCTATCCCTTTCATGTATTGGTTGATGTGAGTAACTCTAGCATTCATTGTCAACAACTGCTGAATGGGGAAACGAATAAACAAAAATGATGCTTGATTAATTTTCCAGGGACTATTGTCATCATGGCGGTTTATACTATGGTTGTAGTCTAAGTCATTATGATTATTGTAACTCAAGTAAACCAGAAAGCAAACATTGCATAGATTTATTGCTGGAATACAATAATAAATTGCAGGATTGACATTTTCCATGCTAGGACTTAGGACTAAGGTAACATCATCGTATACCATGTCTACCCTTATATTCTAGTTGTGGATTCCTTCATTCTTTTATTTAACGAGTTCATACCATATGTCAGATGACTACTATTAGTGTCTGGTCTTTCACTTCTAAAATAACAACGATGGCCATTTGTCGGTGTTTTGTACCAGCAGCTCACCACGGGATAGATCACGTGGGGGCTTAGGGATCGGTAGAGGGTGCACAAGGAGATCGTGATGGTGTACAGAACGAAGGAAACAACAATTTTGACAAGTTCGGGCACCAAAACGCTGAACCCTACGTCCTGTATAGTGGTGTGCGGATTGTATTGCGCGTTTGCGATATGAGATGGGTTGTGATCTAACCTAGGTCATTGTGACCTAGGATTAGATGGGACAACGAACTAGGGCACCCCTCCCCTCCTTATATCCGGGGGTGAGGGTTACATGCAAGAGTCCTAGTTGGATTAAATTTGACAATCCACACCGTGGGCTCCAAGGCAAACTACTCGGCCTACCTGACAGAGCGGTTACAAATCATCTGCATAGGTTACCCGTGGATATATGACACCCACACCATTTTTTGGTACATCACTAGGAAGCCCCTTAACCTATCAGGGGTGTCACAAGATCTATCATTTTATAATGTACAGTTTTTTTTGGTATATGAACTTTTAAGTTGCTCACCAGAGATCTATACCCCTTTATGTTATGTTTTGTTTTCTATTTATCCTCCCAAAAGATTCTTTTTCTTCTCCCACCCAGCACCCTTTTTCCTCTCCTCTCGCTGACCCGACAGATAGCCACCGCCAGCCAAGACCTTCATCCTTGGTGCCACTGTCCTTCAAGATGGCCAGCAGCACCAACCCATCTAGCTAGGAAATGCAGCGGATCGGATACAGGGATGAAGTAGGGGAAGTGGCAGTGGTGAGCTGAGGATGGAGGCGTCAATGGGGTGGAAAGGCAAGAGGAGGAGACAACAACGAGGATGGAGGGAGAGAGAGGAGAGGCAGCGGTGTGAGGATGGAGGCATCAGCGAGGATGAAGGAGAGAGGAGAGGTGTCTGTTGCTTGCAAGAGAGTGGATGGGGGAGGGATAAGGTTGCTAGGTGGGAGAAGAAAGAATATTTCAGTGGGCTAAATGGTAAACAAATCCAAAAGAGTGTTTTTACAGTGCTTGGAATTAGTGGTAGACATCCATTCTCGATGATCAGATGTCTATAAATACAGACGAACCTATCCAATGGAATAAAAGTGGTGGACTGGAACTTAAAATTAGTGGACTCGGAACCTAAAGCTTGTGGGCCTAGAACCTAAAACAAATGTTTAAGTCATTTACATAGGGGGAATCTTCGGTTCCTTCCAAGCACCACTGTAAAAAATGAAGGGTTATACACCTCTAGTGAATAACTTAAAAAGTTCATGTACCCAGAACTGGACTTTCAAAGATGATAGACATATAGATGATAGTATGGGGTCTGGTACATTTTATAACTAGATGAAGACTAAATGCTAATCGAATCATTGGCCTATGCAACGTGGGGCCTAATAACAAGATAAGCACTCAAATTTCTATACTTTATTTGACCACTACCAGAATATTCAAAGATGAATATGAGAGAGTATATGTTTACACTCATGCATACCTTGGCTTCACTCTCTTTTAGGATTTTCTTCGAGTTTATCTCCCTTCTTGTTTTGTTGATCACCCTCCACTTTCACTACAAAGGATACACATGTGCCAGATATTTGGGCAACATAAGTACAACATCAAGATAAGCAAAGGGAAAATAATCTAGAAAGAATGAAGATGAAGTAAAAAAGATTGCTACACAAAGAAAAAATAAAATGGACGTACATGAAGCAGTCCAATGAGCATGGTACAATTGAATAAATAAGATTATCCAAGACAAATATATGGGGGGTAGAACCTCACTAGCTAAGCTTTTGGATTAGTCTTTACCTATCTCAGTGTTAGCTTGGACTTCATTGTGTCAATAAAACCAATATGTCAATAGGCAATATAGTCTCTGCACTTTAAGGACTCGTCCGGTTTGAGTGGGTTTGGTTACTGATAACATGTGAATCGCCAATGCTAATTGTGTTCATTTTTGCAGCTTGATAATGAAAGCTGTAATCTCTCTTTTATGTTGTGAACTCTTGGTTTGAGGAACACACATGGTGTTAGTGTCGAATTTTTGGACCCTCATACCTGGTTTGCATTGGACCCATTGGCTGTTCCTCATTTCTCTCTTTATGTACGACACTTGGAATTTGTTCGTTGTTAAATGGAAAAAGGTAACCCTATAGTTCGAAGGAAAAAAAATTAAGGTTTGGACTAAAGCGGTGCATGGTCTCTACAGCTGAACACCAAGGACCAAAGTGGAATTAAAACTCTCACACATTGTTCGATGTTCATCTTTCATGTTGTTGATAATGGTTCTCATCCACCATGTCGTGGGGCTCGTGTCCACGCCTTGCTATAGTGTAGGCAACTCTATTTACCATTATCCATGCCTCCCCTTCTCCACTAAGAAAAAGTAAAACGACTGGATTAAGCATATTCTAAGCAAGAGATTAACAAGCTTTTTAAATCCAGCATCTGTTGCTAACAACTCCAATAATTAAAAATGTCGTCGACACCCAGAACAATAATAAGACACATAATAATAAGAACTGGTTCAACAACATTATGTTCCGCAAGGAAATTAAAACTAGAGAACGACCATGTCATGCATACAGTCTGCAGGGAGATATATGTATATTACAATACCCTTATTCTCAGCCATTAAGCTTTCGGAGTGGATCAATAACCTGCAGTCCATAGATACCCCATCAACAAGCTCATGCAGCCTAATAAGCCATATCAGTTTGCGTATGCATAATTCACCATATGTTCCTCGCTGGCCTCCACGCCGTCACCGAGAACATGGGCGTCTTGCCGGAGTAGATGATGAGGTAGGTGCTGTCCTTCACCACCCAGTACCTGAACATGCCGTCCACGGACATCTGGAGCTTCAGCAGCTCCATGTCCGCAAACGCGTTGAAGCTCATCACATGTGAGGGCTGGAACCCAGCCATGGCCATCCTCTGCACCCAGTGGTCCATGCTCTCATGGCGCTCTCGGCGGGCTGAGCCATCACTGGCGACAATGTCTATGATCTCCTCCCGGAGAAGGAGACGCTCCACAGCCTCGCGGTCCGGAGCAGTCGCCGCGCCGCCTGCTTCCAGGTCGTGGAACAGGACAGCGTAGTGGTCAAAGGCATTACAAGTGCGGTCCCAGAGGTTGTCGCCATTGTGGTTTGCCTCCTGCTCCGTCACCACCATTACCTTCGGAGATAGGTCACAGAGGACGCGCAGGAGCGCATCTGCCTTCGTTATCTCATGCTTCTGGAAGTGATGACCGGAAGCAGTAGCACTAGCACTAGTTGCACCTGGTGGTGGTGCTGCTGCTATCTGGATGTTGGTTATGTCGGCAATGAGGCGGTGGAGCTGTAGCGTAGATGAGATCGCCGTGGCCTCGCCGTGATATACACCGAAGGCCGAAATATCGAAGGCACAGATCCGATCGATGTGAGTGCACACTGGGTTGAAGATGAAGGGCACGTTCAGGCGCACAGCCTCATGGTTGAGCAGCGAAGCAGTGCTTGAGAGGAAGCCTTCCTGCGCGCTGACCACGGTCAGGCGCAGGGCGGGCGGACCCTCGGGTCGTCCAGCGAAGAGGCGGAGCATATCGAGCCACTGGTCTGGGCTCGCACCACCGAGGTCAACAATGTGCACGTGCCTCTCGCCTTGCATGGCCGTGAGGATAGCGTGGTTGGAGACTGAGCTGGCGACGCGGAGGAATGGGCACACCACTTGGAGGCAGCGGCGGGCAGTGTCCTTGTACGCCGGCTTGGGTGGCTCCGTCATCTGGGGCTGCAGTGCCCAGGACAGGCCCGGCAGCATCCGCAGCACGCGCCGTCCAAGCGCCTCGAAGAAGGTGAACGCCACACGCTGAATGGGGCCGCCGTCAATGGACGCGAGGCTCGACATGAGCAGCAGAACGGTATTCGCCTCCGTGATGTTCCCGGTGGCCAACGAGGTGACGCAGCGACGCATCAAGTTTTTGATGAGGAGCATGCTTGTGTCGTCAGGTCGCTGGAACGCTGGAAGGATCGCCGGCGGCGCAATTAGCACGTAAGGCACAGGCACTGCTGGCATGAGAGGTGCCGGGGCCGACGACGATGACCGGGCAGTTTCCCAGACACTTCCCGCGAGGTGCTCGCCTTCGATAGTGTCGTCGTCGTCCTCCGTCGTGACAGGAGAAACCACCTCATCAGTTCCTACCGGCGTCAGCGGATCCAAAACCTCCTTCTTGACCCTGCTGCCCACAGCCAACACTGGCGCCGGCGCATCATCAGCAACCTGCTCCATCTTCACCACAGCCTTGCCCTTGTTATTCGTGTTCTGCAACGACATGGCTGCAAAGAACAAAAAAATAATGATGACGCTGACAATATGCTTCAAATGAGGAAAAAAAGAAAGGAAGATGAAGTTCTAATTGATCCAAGTAAAATGTGACATCTGAGCGGTCCAAATAAACCAGAAAGTGGTAGCTCTCCCAAACAGGCCTAAATGTACTTAAGCTGCAAATAAATGATGGCAGCGCAGTACACATGATTATTACAATCACACATACATCATATACTAATACATTCCTTGGGTATAGTTGCAATTTACAGCAGGCTTTAATAAGGTACGGTGGCTTCAGTAAACAACAACAAAAATAATGTATCGTCCATTATTTCAGGTCTATCAGAAAAGAAAGAAATTCACAACAGACAAAACCACACTTAATTTAATCACGGGTTTGGCTAGGTGAGTAGGTGTCTATTGAATAACTGCTGAATATATATGCTTTGATTTTTCATAGAAAGGGTTGACAAACAACAAGCCATATATCAATGCAAGTGCAGCAAAATGGGGAAACACATATACATAAATTAATGAGAGTACACCATGTACTGAAAATTAAAAAAAAAACATCCCATTTGTCACGTATGGACAAAGTCCAGATACATATGGTTCTTTGATCACCACCTGAAACTAATTACGCCATAGCTATTGGCGAAGGGATGGCTATGGTAGATACCTGACGTGAGCTAGCTAGGGATGGATGCCAACAATATGCAAGCTGCAAACAGTGGATCTACCAAACCGGCCGGTAATCTCCCTCTCTTAACCTTCCAGGGACAAAGCCATGACTCATGAACATCCATTATATACACAACCATCAAAGTATTGATCCGTCTGTTAGTCTTCTCTAAGAATGGGGACTACTACTACTATACACATGTTATAGAAATTACAACAGAAAGGAGAAAGTTCATGTAAGACGGCTATAACAAACCAAACAATGCAACCCTGGTAGATTGTCATATGCATGTATATATCTATGGGCCTCACATAGTTGATAAAGGTAACCTTTATCAACTTTATGTGAGGCCTATGCCAAGAGTTTACAATCTCTAGAATAAAGTAAGAAAATGGGGGGAAACATATATGAGCGAGCAAGCTACTAGGAGATCTTTCAAACAGCTGCCTTTATCAGATAGCATCGAGTGAGTCCTGAAGTCGCCTGTTTGGTAAAACTACTCAACTAGTGCGTGGAGGTAGCCACCATGAAACATGCTAGAGATCAGACGACAACACGCATGTTTCTACGACTCTACAGCAAGGGCCTAGGATACCAAGCTGTACATATAAGCTGCAAAACCTATATATGCAAAATCTACAAGCATATATATACGCAGGACTACAGGTTGCAGAAAACAGGCACGCATTCTCTATAATCATATATGGACTAGAGACAGATATCTCAGAAATACATACACAACAAATGAAACATATGAGCAAACCAAGACAAGCCGGACAGAAATAGATGAAGCTAGACAGACACAGTGCAGGTCTACACTTCAGTATACCTTTTGGATCCACCAGCTGTGTTGTCTGAGATGCGATGGCCAATGACTCTCCTCCCCAGTTGTCTTCCTCAGGTACCGGAATCGATCCAAGCCCTGCTACGACCTTCTTCTCCTGTTACGTGGAGTGTACAACACATGTTAATCAGTGAAGCAAAATGAAATAGAACAGACCATGGGAGATGCCTATATGCTGCGCTCGCAATCTCTCAAATGCAAACAACGAATGAACAAAATACTGTAAAAAAGCTAGATCTTGAGAGCAGGCAAACATACCAAAAGACCAAAAAACTAGCCTAGGTCTTGGCGTGTTGCTCACCAGTTCACAATCAAGGATTGGAGAAATTTTTTGTCTTCCCTTGAGCTCTATGGAGATGGGCTATGGCGAGGGGGTAAGGGGTGTTTTATAGCGCAGTTCAGGGTCTCGGTCTAGGCTGCTCTAAATTAGGTAAAACATAATGGCATATAGCCGTTTGAGAGGGCTGTGTTGGCAGCATTTAATTTATTACCTTTTTTGCAGAGCAGCCCCCGAATTGCTAGTGCTAGAATAGGCAACACATAATGGGAGTTTGGATTGTATGCCCTTTTTTGAACGGCCGGCTGCCACAGAGAGTTGACCCGAGAAATTTTTCGTGATCGCTCACACCTTCTTGCGCTCCGCCCACAAAGATCCAATTATCAGTTTTATATTTATATATAGAATGTATCTTTTGCCAGACAATCATTTATTTTGTAGATTTTTTGCCATATTTTGTGGTTTATACTACAGTTCAGTCAATTATATATCTTCAAGCTAGCTAGAGCGTGCATTTATGTCTACAGCGATTTGTTTTAAAATTTTCATATTGGATGGCATTTCGTTAATTTGCTGAATGAATCTGTCCCAACGAAATTAATTAAGGGGATATTTGAGTGATAGTTGATATCAAACTGCGTTGGCCGTTGGGTCCTTGTTGATTCTCCATTCAGCTGCAGAACGACGCAGTTTGCTAGCCAAACCTAGCTACATTAACTTATGTGTGAGCAGGACATGACACAAAACATTGCGTGCATGGCACCTCGCTTTAGAGCATCTAAACACATTGTAATAATTGTTGGTGGGAGGGGTAGAATCGATCCATTCTCTGTTTTTCAACCAAACACTAGAATTGGTGGATGGGTAATTCCATTCTGTCTCATCCCACCAACCAAACAGTTCAGCGTCTAGGTCAGAGCTGCTCTAAAATAGGTAGTACATAATGGCATATAACCATTTGAGAGGGCAGTGTTGGCAGCATTTAATTTATTACGTTTTTTCGCACAGCATCCGCCGAATTGCTAGTGCTAGATTTGGCAACACATAATGAGAGTTTCAGTTGTATGCATTTTTGGTGAGCGGCCAGCAGCCACAGAGAGTTGACCTCCCATGCTCATTCACACCTCTTGCGCACCGCCAACAAAGGTCTTATTATCAGTTTTATATTTATATATAGAATATATATTTTGCCAGGCGATCATTTATTTTGTAGATTTTTTTCATATTTTATGGTTTGTACTACTGTTCAGTCAATTATATATCTTCAAGCTAGTTAGAGCGTGCATTTATATCTGCAGTGATCTATTTCAAATTTCATATTGGATGACATTTTGTTAATTTAATGAATGAATCTGTCCCAACGAAATCAGTTAAGGGGATATTTGAGGGATAGTTGATATCAAACTGCACTGGGTCCATGTTGATTCTCCATTCAGCTGGAGAATGGCACGGTTTGCTAGTGAAACCTTGCTACGTTAACTTATGCATGACCAGAACATGACACAAAACATTCCGTGCATGTCACCTCGCTTTGGAGCACCCACATACACTGGAATAATGGTTGGAGAGAGGGGTAGAATAGAATGGTTTCATTCCAAATTTTAGGACTAGAATGGTCCTGTTACAGATTTCAAATGGAATTGATCCTTTTTAGATTCTGAGCTTGGATCCACTATTAGTCTCATATTCCAAGTAGAATGGATGCATTCTAGAATTTTTCTTCAAACGTGCCCGTTCTGAATCTAGAGAAAACATTCTTTTTTCTAGAACGGATACATTCATCTATTTTCCAACCAAACACTAGACGATCGGATAATTCCATTCTATCTCATCTGACCAACCAAACGCTACCTAGTTGTCATCACCAATCTTTTCCTGACACAAGTAGCACTGTCCACACTGTGCCGACAAATCCTTTGTATTTGTCTCACTCCTGGCCACCGCTCTTAGTTCAAAAACCTAGGTGTTTCTCTTGCAATTAATATATGTGTATAAAATATAAGGTTCAACCTAAGAGCTCAGAGAGAGGATGTGAATCAAGTCAGTTGATCACTAGTTAACAAAGTACTCAAAAAATTTCACATACATAATGTGCACCATCTATTCTAAATAACCCGTGCTCTACGGTTTTTCTAGTGAACCCTGGCCTCACCCACAAAGTTCTACAATTTGTAGTCGTCATATCAAGCTAGATTATCAACTACTTTAAGACATTCACATACATGTAGAAATGTAATTACAAGTAAGTAAAAGAGCATAAAATAACAAAGGGGACCTCCAAAAAACATGTGATGAATTTGTTATATTAGTGGGCAAACAGACCCTGAATGCAGCAAAATATATGCTCCTGGTCACGAAATCTCTCTGGTCAGTCTTTGGCTAAAGAGCATAAAACAAGGGGGAAACTCTCCACAAAGGCACCGACCGAACAAAGACGAAGCTATTGGCAACATCATTCTACCTCTTCCGATCAAGTTGGTGTTGTCCACTACAGAGCTCCGTTCTTCGCCATGGAGTGGGCTTCATGTCCCAATCTCAAACACTTGTCATCATCGCTCCACACCAAGTTTGGAGGGTCATAGACAACCGCCACTGAGTCACACCGCAAGGCTCTAAGGTTTTGGCAGCGAAAGAGTATGAATGTGCCATAGCACATTCCTCAGAAGCACTCTCCAAGGCCTAATAGATTGCACTAAGCTCTCTCCTTACTAGTTCTAATTGCTTTGGATATGGTCAGTAAACACTAGGTTGGCTTGGATGTCTTATCAAGCGACTTGGATCAACTCTAGACTATAGCAACTACAAAGGTCCCTATGGAGATGTGCTAACTCTTTTCATTATATCTCAATATGCAAGCCATCCACATCAGTAGGCTCACTAGCATTCCCATAAATGCAAGGTATCTACATCAGGGAGCCATGCCATCCTACTAAAGCATGCATTACTCAACCTATCCATGTAGGCGAGCTACATCAGCTAACATGAAGTCATATATCCTTATCAACGATTTGTATCACCCATTAAGATGTATCAATGGTAGCGTACAGTTTACAGAAGTTCTAATACCATTAAATAGCCCTAGGAATCTCTAGAGATCCGTACCATAATGTTTGAGGCATCCTTTCTAGAAATACATATAGCTCGAACCAACCAAACTTAACGGTAAATAGCCTGATGTGCCATACAGTTTTTCATCACATCAGAACATCTGGTGAGTACACATTTAGCCAGCACAAACCATTGCAATAGGCCTCTATCTCATTTGTCTACCGTTTTATCAAATGTAGTGTTCCCTCCATTGTCAGTCCATCCAGTAGGTGCATCTTCAATTGACATGCCTTCACTGATCATTGTACGATATTGTCTGACATTTGTCTGATGGCTTCAAGTCTTGCATTGCCATACTCTTCAGTGATCAACAGAGCCAAACTTCACGCCTTCGTTTGAAATACTCTAGTGTTGTGTTGTTCATCAACATCAGATTGTCTGTTGAACAATCTTCAACTTTTCTCAACAGTCAATTACTCCAGTGAGTGTATCTTGATGTTGTCTCAGACCATCTGGCGAGATATTCTCCTTATTAGCCACTTCACCTCTTTGATGTAATAGGAGGGGCAGTGTCCCTAATGATTATACTAAATTAAGTAGAGAAAATAGTCAAAAAAATATTACAACAAATTGCCTACCCATATTACAAAGTTAAGTAAATATGAACCCTTGGCCTGATGGAAAACAATGGAGAGTTCTTGCTTGAAGATCTTAATACATTGCTCCATTGTGGCATTATTTCCTTTGAAAATGTTATAGTTATGCGTCACAGCTAGAGACTCAGGTCATTACTACAATGATCTCCATGAAAAAGGTTTCACCATTGTAGCTTTTAAACATTTTAATTAATGTGATGTGCCTTCGACTTCTATGATCATCAATATTCAAGCCTAACAAAGAGCTTTGTAATGGACATATGTGAGGAAGCGGTGATTGATGATTGTTTCTTTTCCATACAATTTGTGCACAATACAGAGTACAGTAAACTGAAGCTGCATATACGTATTCCTTCTCCTAAGGACATTTCTTGTGTCCAGCTTATCTTTCAGGAAAAAGCTAGAAGAAAATTCCTGCGCTTGATTTGGCAACACCTGCCCCAAAAACCAGTTTGAATCAACCACTTCACCTTTCTGCTGAAATAGATTGGCAATGTTCCGTATAGGTGATTTGTTCCACCATCAGCAGATATCCTGGTGAACCATACTTCACCTTCTTTAGCTTTTTTCAGTGCACCTGGTTGGATCAATCCAATATTCCAGTGTGTACTACTATAACATAGTGCAGGACCATCCACTAAGTGCACCTTTATATGGGTTTGATTGTTTTTTTATGCTTCTACTAATTTTGCATAGCTTCCTCTTGGTATTTATCCTTAGAACCTAAATACATGTCAATTACATGATTAACACATTTGTTAGTCCTAATAATCATAGTGTCACTCCATCACCAAAATCATACAAAGAAATATAGCTATAAGGCTAAAGTGAGACACAGATTTGAATTATACTGACATTTTACTATTCTCTTATTGCTTCATGCCCTTCAAGAAATGGGCACTTTGATGAATCAATGGGTGGGCTCAAAATAACAACAACTCAGATTTGGGATCACTTACATATCATACAAAGAGATGCAATATAGAAAAAGCTATGCAACTGTGAAGTAAATCCTTGATGATGCAATAATGAAAACATAACTCATAATATAACAAAATTAACAAGTCCCATGTAATAATATTCTCATGAATATTTTGAACAAATGTGTGAATGATGATGGATCTACTATTTAAATATCAGATACTATCAATGTGTGACTGAATTAATTGAAGTATATCTACTAACTTGTGTGTTAATATTTGGGGATCAAACACTACCATTATATGCTAACTTTGAGTTAAAGAAAACACCAACATCTACACTACCAAATTAATTTTATTAAATGTACCATGAATTCTATTTTGATAGTATAGTGATTTGGTTGTGGTGATTAATATATTTTTCTATAAACTTCATTAAAGTCAGATAAAATTAGTTCATAACAAAAATGAAACATAATACAATTTGGAACAAAAGGAATGCGTGTTCCTACATTAGTGCCAATATGGCCAAAGCAAGATATTGTGGTAGTTCGTGCATGTAGCAATGGAAAATCACGACCTTGGTATGAAGCGAATGAAGTGTACAATGTCAACATAGACACCTACAAAATATATAATTTGTAGTAGTAATTGACTACAGCAATAATATTCTTGTTCAATAATTGGCACACGCATTAAAGGCTATATGGTGTGCATTATGGAGAGAGATCATGTGAATTCAATAGGATTTTGACGCTTGCTTGTTTTTACATTGAAAGAGTTACATATTGCGAAAATATGTACTATCCATGATGAATCTAGTAAATTAACTTCATGTTATCGATCTATGCATCGTCTTTTAGTTGTCAATGACCAAAGCTAATGAAATCCTTACTCAAGTCAAAAATAAAACAAACTTATATTTAGGATCAGATGGACGATAAAATGAAGATGAAAGGTTGCTCTTTTTAATTGTCAAGGAACTGTACTTCTATTGGTCTAGGATGTTTGCTGATTGTTTTAATTACAGCAATTGCTCTGTAAAAAATCTCAAGTTAAAAGTTCATCATCAATGTGTAGTTGGTTCTTGCTGATGGCTTTACATCATGTTACTTAAATAAAACTATGGTCATTCATAGGATCGGGTTTGGATTATATTGGCCACATTCATTCCCTTCATAAATGAATCTTGCTTCGTGTTGGTTGCTACATACTGATCAATTTGCTAATTAGACTGAGGCGATTCCTCTCAATAATATGACCCACAAAGAGGTATTTGAGTCTGCTAGCAAAACCCACTTGCTGTCGGTGAAACATAAATTACCATGGTTGGAGGTTGGGGCATGTTTTTTGCGTTCGAGATGTTGACCAGGGAAGGACCTAGATTGAAGCTTAAGAAGGTGGCTAGACACGTGACGTGAAGCAGCTTGATGTTGTAAATAAATGCTGATGGGGCATCATAATGGATTAGGCGCTGCAAAGGGATGTGGGACATGTTAGCGCTAATCATGAGTTGTTCTTCTTAAGTCTTTTGCATGTCTGTAATGTTCGTACTCTTGCTTGTAGGATAGATGTGTTAGTCACATTAGGGCACGGACAACAGGGTGCTTAGCATAGGTGTTTAAAAAGATAAACCTGGTTATTTCTCCAAACCAGATGAGAGCATATTTTTGCCTTGGTGCTTGCGGGTTATTAGTTGGTGCAGTTTGTTACCACCGATTCTTGCGCAGGTGCTATTCAACCGCACCCTTACTCCTGTCCAAGCCATCATGCAGCACTACAGCAGCACGGCATGCATTGTATCCTGTAGGAAATAAAAATCTTAAAGGGAGCCTAATGTTTACCGATAAAATTACTGTTTCTCTCTCTCTCTTTTAGAAGCTCTACAAGCATTGATGCATTGTGCATGCCATTAGTCAATAATAGGCTATCTAGTAGCAATTAGTTTGTGCTTAATGCAGCAATGTTCAATAGCTAGCAGTGAGGGATGCCGGATCATCAAGCGTTGTCCAAGTCTCTACGTCACTACGTGTGCTCGTGGCCGGATGCCTAGCACTAGCACTAGCACTAGTAGCACCCGGTGGTGCTGCTGCTGCTACCTCGATGCTGGAGATGTCAGCGATGAGGCGGTGGAGGTGTAGGGTGGATGAGATTGCCATGGTCTCGCTGTAATACATGCCGAAGGTGGCAATATCGAAGACACATATCCGATCGATGTGAGTGCGCACGATGGGGACGGGATATCCCGATCTTCCGGTAAGATGGAGATACTATCGATTTGGTGGCAGACAGGACACACACGATCCGACTTCCAATCAACACGATTCAAACTCTACAATCGTAGCACCACATTTCCTCGGGTTATCAACCGTGAGCACACGATTGACCTCACTACAAAGGCTTATCCCTGCTTGCGAATCGAAGAACACAAGCAAGAACAGTAGAAGATGCAACTGAAATTGCGAATAGAAAGGATTAACCACACGAAATTGGGGTCTCACAAACCAGAGTATTCTCCACGGCAAAACTGTTCAATGATAGATTAATCTAAGCAAAACACAAACCCTAACCTATTGATGGCTACTGAATATATAGAAAAAGGGGAATAGAGGTCGGCCAAGGGGGACGCCGACCAACACTAGCGTACGAGGCCTTCGGGCCCAAAAACCGGCATCGCAGCACCTAGAAGATTCTGGACATCGAATTGCGATGAAATTTCCCGTCGACTCCGAATACCAAATGGCCTAAAACCAAGTTCCATTGGAAAGCTTATGTTTTTATCTTTCCATGAATATGTGGATCGCTGAAAACAGAGCCCGTTTGTGGCCTGGACGTCTGTTTTCGTGAAGGCCTACTTCTGCAGTCCTGAACCGGCCTTGAGATTAAATTGGACTCCAACACCAATTGAGTTTGCGACTTTATCTTTTGTTGGGCCTTGGTCATATGCTTTCCTGGGTATGTCCTCATCATTCTCCCCTTCCTGGTTTTGAGTCATTATCAACTCAAAGTCGTCAATGCTCACCGAAGTAGTGGTTGGAAGTTCTTGACAGTCATCCATCCATGCTCCTCTTTTTGAAATTGATTCTGTTGTGGCACAAACATAGAAGACATAGAGGAACTCAGGCGTGATATGATTAGTCTTGAAACAGTCATCTAAGTCATTACATTGTGGTATAATAAAAGGAGATTTCATATTCGAACAAATATAGATTCGGTGAGCCATATACTCTCCTTTACTATCATACTTGCCAATGAAGTGATATGTATTTGTAGAAAACCATAACAAATCAGCATGCACAAAAAGTCTCTCCTTTAAATTATTCAGATTATAAAGAACATCAAATTTAATATAACCCAAAGTATTCAAAGAAGATAACAATTTTAGCTCATCATGCAAATAGCAATAGGAAGAAAAGACTTATGTTTAGCACAAATAATTAGTTCAGGAGTGACAAAATCATGCTTATTCACAAATTGTATCACATGAATAGCAGGAGCATCATCACACAATTCTTTTTTATCACACGAAATATCAATAAAATCACCTTCAATTTTGGTTGAATGTAGCACATCGAAATTTTGCTCACCTTGTGCAATCTTTGTACCCATGCCATTACCAACATTTATATGCTTAGTGCAATGCTCAGTCCTCCATTTGCGTGTTGTGTCTCTCATCATTAATTTTAACGCCCTGCACGAGGTTAGTAGCAAACGAAGCATCCACGGTATGTGTTTGACGTTCAATTTCATCAAAACATGTATCATTTTTAATTTGATTCACAATCTCATAAGCAAGTTCAAATAGATCGTAGAGAGAATTATACATCATATCAATAATAATATCATAGATGTCAGTTATCAAGACCGCTTAAAAATCTTCTTTTTATTGCCTTTTCAGATTCATATAAAACACAACGCAACAGCAAAGTATGTAGCTCATCAGTAATACTCCTTAACAATCTTATCATGTTCCTGTAGATATTGCAATTCACAAATTACCTTTATAGAATATTCAAAACAAATTCATCTCTCATAATTTTTTCATATCTCTCTAGGTTTGTGGATCTTCATCGTAATCACAAAGACCTTTCCACCAAATTAAATCACATGATTTTAGAGCACTAGCAGCATTCTTAATCTTTCTTCTATCATATAAATGATTTTGTGCAAATATTTTATCCATCTCTATTTCTCAATCTATATAAGCGTTGTCAGTAAAGACCATCGTTAGAGAGAAGACAGTATAAGGATATAACATGAACTTTATGATGGTGATGTTCTCAAAGTGGCATGATTCTCAAATGTTTTTATTCTTCTGTTGTGTGGAGTGGTGTAACCTACTATTATTAGTAGAAAATAAACAAACACACAAATGTATATTCCCCTATTATCTACTAGGATGCGGTAAAGGGAAAAAATCACACACTCTTAAGTTTCTTACCAAGCTCTTACTAAGTGTTCTTACCAATACAATGTAGTGGATGGCACAACCAGTGGCTGGTTCGTGATACTGTAAAGGCGTGAGCGATGCGATTGAAAAGGTCGAACCTGTACGGACCAGAAGTATATATATGTGGAGCTTTAGAAGGCTTTATATAGTAGCAATGATTAGTACAAATCAAAATCAGATAGCAAAATTGAATAAGTGTCCAAAGTACTTATCAAAGTTGCTGGCCTAAACTTGTTTCTAGAATTAGCTCAAGCAAACATGTCACGCCTGAAATACAAAGGACACAGAGGACTGCAAGCACTTTTTATTTTTCTTTTTTTTTCTTTTTTTGTGTGGCTTTTTTTAATTCACTTGTCTTTTAATTTATTTCTTTTTTCTTTCTTTTTTTCTCAAAAGTGTTGCAAGAGAAAAATACAACTTCGAACTAACACAATTCTCTTGTCTGTAAATCACATATTTTCTATCCAAATTTGCACAGACGATTTCGCACTTTATGTGACCTCAAATGCAAAAACTTATAATACCAAGGTTGTAGCCCTGCCTTATGGAATGCATCTTTTGGATGAACGAAGCAGGAGATATTGACCCCTCAATATAGGCTGGTCAGAAATTTTTGGATCACGAATAGATTTACTTCTGATGCAAATGACACCATGGAGACACCGTTTTCTGGACATCTCACAACCTGACAAAGTTGTGGATAATTTCACAAGTTTTCTAGAAAGTACTAGAGCACTAAAATCCGAGTTTATACGAGGGAGTTACGATAAAAATACCAAACTGGACATAAACTAATCCGATGATGACGGAATGATGGGATGAAAAAAGATACAGGTGACAGGATGAAAAACTCAAATCAATCTAAGAACATGATCTAAACCAGCAACAAAACAACGACAATGGACATCAACTCAATGATTCGTATTCCAAAAACAAAAATATGCGAGGCTAAACTTGGCTATGGGACAAGATTAACTACAAACCCTAACTTTTGTATAGCTTTTTTGGACTATGGAACGAAAGGAAACTAATCTATAATCTACTAAGATAAAAGGCAGGCAAACCTGATGGTAAACCTTGCTCTGAATACCACTTGATGGGGACAGGGGTATCTGATTTTCCGTCAGGTGGAGATAACTATCGATTTAGCGGAGGCACGATACACACGATTCGGCTTCCAATCAACACGATTCAAGCCCTGCAATCGCAGCACTACATCTCATCTGGTTATCAACCGTGCGCATACGATTGACCTTGCCACAAAGGCTTATCCCTCCTTGCGAATCGAAGAATACAAACAAGAACGCAATAGATGCAACTGAAATTGCGAATAGAAATGATTAATCACACGAATTGGGGATCTGAGTATTCTTCACGGCGAAACTGTTCAACGACAGATTAACTAAGCAAAACCTGACCCTAACCTATTGACGGCTACTGAATATATAGAAAAAAGGGGATAGGGGCGGCCAAGGGGGTGATCGACCAACCCTTAGGGCGTACAAGGCCTTCGGGGCCCAAAAACCGGCGCCGCAGCACCCTGCCAGATTCTGGACAACTTGCGAGGCAATTTCCCGTCGACTCACAGTACCAAATGGCCAGGAACCAGTTCCATTGGAAAGCTTATATTTTTATCTTTCCATGTATACGTCGATCGCTGAAAACGGAGTCCATTTGTAGTCTGGGCATTCGTTTTCGTGAGACCTACTTCCTGCAGACAGAACCGGCCTCGAGATTGAATTGGACTCCAACACCAATTGGTTTGCGACTTTATCTTTTGTTGGGTATTGTTCATATGCTTGCTGGGCATGTCCTTATCACACTAGGTAGAATATGAAGGGCATGTTCAGGTGCACGGCTTCATGGTTGTAGCAGCGAAGTAATGCTTGAGAGGAAGCCATCCTGCGCGCTGACCATAGTCAGGCGTAGGGCAAGGGGATCATCGGGGCATCCAGCAAAGAGGCGGAGCAGATCGAGCCATTGGTCTGGGCTGCAGTAAATCCTGCCTGCCTTCACCTGGCTCTGCTGCTGACCCATGTGCCCTGCCAGTCAGCCGTTGCCACTGCCTCCGGCTTCCTCGTGTCGAGTCAGGCTCAATGTCGCCCTTCCGCTGTCCATGTGCACCTCAACGATGCTCTAGCCCGTCTCCAAAGGCAACTCGTTTAGCCATATCATCTCTGCGAAAATACTAAATTATAGTTCCTTTAGCCATATTTCTATATGTTCATGCTCTCGATAGATGTTGATTAATTTAGATATATGTACATAACACATTCATGTAAAATGAATGAATCTATTCAAAAACATAAAAACTGTAACTTACGGAGGGAGTAAGTGTGAAGTGCAAGAAGCATATCGTTAGACTCTGTTAACAAGGAATGTTTATTTATTTCCTTTATTGGTTTTAGACTAGCATACTGCTTGTTACTGGTTTTAGACTTTAGTTGTCACTGAAATTCTTTTGCCATGTACTTGAAGTGGCACTGGACCCCTCGTACTTGCAAGGATTCTCAGTTGAACGCATAAGCAACCTGTTCTACCAGGAGACCAAATGAAGCACTTATTTTTCAACGAGGCTATCGAATAGAATCCAGCATCAGTTAGTTAACAACTCCAACAATTGAAAATGCAGTCGACACCCAGAACAATAATAAGGTGCTCCGTACATAATAATAAGAACTGGTTCAACGACAATTTGTTCCGCAAGGAAATTAAATCTAGAGAACCACCATGTCATGCATACAGTCTGCAGGAAGATGTACAAAACCCTCATTATCATTCACTAAGCTTTCAGAGTGGATCAATAACCTGCAGTCCATAGATACCCCATCAACAAGCTCAAGCAGCCTAATAAGCCATATCAGTTTGCACATGCATAATTCACCAGTTGTTCCTCGCTGGTCCCATGCTATCACCGAGAACATGGGGATCTTGCCGGAGTAGATGATGAGGTGGGTGCTGTCCTTCACCACCCAGTACCTCTATGTGCCATCGACGGACATCTGGAGCTGCAACAACCCCATGTCCGCAAATGCGTTGAAGCTCATCACTTGTGCGGGCTGGAACCCAGCCACGGCCTCCTCTACGCCCGTGGTCCATGCCCTTGTGGCGCTCTCGGCGGGAGAGCCATCACTGGCGACGATGTCCATGATCTCCTCTCGGAGAAGGAAACGCTCTACGACCTCGAGGTCCAGTGCAGCACCCCACCGCCTGCTGCTACCTCGATGTTGGTGGTGTCAGTGATGAGGCGGTGGAGCTGCAGGGTGGATGAGATTGCCATGGGATTGCCGTGATACACGCCGAAGGCAGCAATATCAAAGGAACATATCCGATCGATGTGAGTTTGCAATGGGTTGAATATGAAGGGCACGTTCAGGCACACGGCCTAGTGGTTGAGCAGTTAAGCAGTGCTTGAGAGGAAGCCTTCCTGCAGGCTGACCACGGTCAGGTGCATGGCAGGGGTACCCTCAGGGCGTCCGGCAAAGAGGGGGAACAGATCGAGCCACTGGTCTAGGCTGGCGCCGCTGAGGTCGACGATGTGCACGTGGCTCTCACCCTGCATCAGCCGTGAGGATAGCATGGTTGGAGACGGAGCCGGCGACGCGGAGGAATGGGCACAACACTTGGAGGCAGCGGCGGGCGGCGTCCTTGTACGCTAGCTTGGCCGGCTCCGTCATCTGGGGATGCAGCGCCCAGGACAGGCCCGGCAGCATCCACAGCACGCGCTGTCCAAGCGACTCAACGAAATCAAAAGCCACGAGCTGAATAGGGCCGCCGCCGATAGACTCTGAGGCTCGACATGAGCAACAGAACGGCGTTCGCTGCTGTGACGTTCCCAGTGGCCAACGAGGCTGACACAGCGATGCATGAAGTTTTTGATGAGGAGCATGCTTGTGTCGTCAGGTCGCTGGAACGCCGGAAGTATCGCCGGCGGCAAAATTAGCAGATAAGGCATAGGCACAACCGGCATGAGGAGTGCCGGGGCTGACGACGACGACCCTACAATTTCCTAGACACTTCCAGCGAGGTGCCCGTCTTCGACAGTTTTGTCGTCGTCCTCCGTCGTGACCGGAAAAACCACCTCATCAGCTCCTACCGGTGTCAGCGGATCCAAAAAATCCTTCTTGACCCTGCCCATAGCCTGCACTGGCATCAGCGCATCATCAGCAACCTGCTCCATCTTCACCACAAGCCTTGCCCTTGTTATTTGAGTTTTGCAACGACATGGCTGCAAAGGACAAAAACATTGATGATGCACTAAATATGCTGTAAATGAGAAGAGAAAGAAAGGAAGATGAAGTTCTAATTGATCCAAGTAAAATGTAACGTCTAAGCGGTCCAAATAAACCAAAAGGTGGTAGCTCTCCAGAACAGACCCTAAATCTACTTAATCGGCAAATAAATGATGGAGCTAGCGATACACATACATCATATATCAATACATTCGTTGGGTATAGTTACAATTTACAATAGGCTTCAAGGTAAGCTGGCTTCAGTAAAGAACAATAAAAATAATGTATCATCCATCTCACGTCTATCAGAAAAAAGAAATTAAAGAAATTCACAGTAGAGACCAAACATGCACGCTTAATTTAATCGCGGGTTTGGCTAGGTGAGCAGGTGTCTATCGAATAACTGCTCAATATATAGGCTTCTATTTTATTGAAAGGATTGAACAAACAACAAGCCACATATCGATGCAAGTGCAGCAAAATAGGGGAAACATAGATACATAAATTAATGAGAGTACACCATGTACTGAAAATAAAAAAACATCACATATGGACAATCTAGATACATATTGTTCTTTGATCACCACCTTAAACTAATTAAGCCATAGCTATTCGCGAAGGGGATGGCTCTGGTAGACTACCTGAGGCGAGCTAGGACAGATCCATGCCAACAATGCATGCTGCAAACAGTGGATGTAGCAAACTGACCGGTAATCTCCCTCCCTTAACCTGCCAGATCAGACAAAGTTATGACTCATGAACATCCATTACTATCCATGTTACTGAAATTACAACATGCCTCTATATGAATGGGGACTAGACTACTACTACACGTTACCAAAATTACAACAAACTAGAGAAAGTTCATGCAAGACAGACAAACCAAACACTGCAACCCTCGCCCTATGGATAGATCTATGGGCCTCACATAACGTTGATAAAAGTCAGAGAGGCAAACACAAACCCATGCCAAGACTTTCCAATCTCTATCTCTACATATACACAATAAAAATATGAAAATGGGGAAAACAACAAAACTATACATATATAGCGAGCAAGCTACTAGGAGATCTTTCAAACGGTAGGCCTTCATCAGATAGCATCGAGCAAGTCCATCGCCAATATATTACTTAAAACTACAAAACTATACTGCATGGCGGTAGCTACCACTCAACATGCTATGACGGCAGATATATTAGATGCATGGAGGGCCTAGGATACAAAGACATATATACAAGCAGACTATCCGATGGGGATCACCGGACTATCCGGTAGACAGCACCGGATTATCCGGTGTTGAGGCTGACAGTTTGTTTTAAGTTGTGTAAATTTTTCAGTTACGCCTATTTACCCTCCTTCTAGGCGACATCAAGGTCCTTTCAGTCAGGAGATCCCACGTGTCGTGTAGAACGCACCGTCGCGGTAGGTGTCTGGTACATTGTTTTCTGGGTATGTGGTGCTCCCCACATCTGCGAGGACCCCAGAACCTCCGGTCCGGTAGGAGGATTAAAATCTAGTCCATCGGAGGCGTTTCTTGGGTCAAAGTAGGTGTAGTCGTGATATGGGGCCCCATCCTCTGTAGCGCCTGCCAAATTAGGACAGTTTTTAGGTTTTAGGAGGAGATGGATATGATAGACCATATGAAGTGGTAGTTGTTAATTGCAATAGAACTTACCGACGTGTGTTGTCTGTTGTTGTCCCATCTGGGGCCATGCACTCATTTGTGATGGCTGTGCAACCACCCACCCATATGGGGCCATGCACCCATCTGTTCTTGCTGCAACCATCCACCCATCTCTGGATGCTGGGAACTACCACCCTCCTGCTGATGCTGGAACCAGCCACCCATGTGCTCCTGCTGCGACCACCCACCCATGGTTGATGTACCGTACCCTAAGCGTATGAATTGTTAGGAACCAGCTATACTGAGTAAGAACATTTGCTGCAAGTATGAAAATCAGCCATTATATACCTGGGTCTGGGTATTGTTCAGTCTATGAAGGACCAGCTGTTGGCGGTGTCTGTGATGGGCCAATTGTTCTTCAGAGAATTAGTCATCATAGGCTCTCAACACATGACGTACGCTCTCCCGAGTTTTGTCCAGGCTTCCCTATGCTCGCTCTCGGTCATCGGGGTCCCAACATCTAGTCTCGTTATATAGGCTGAGGCGTCTGTATCAACCAACCTACATGCGCGCATCTGTATCATGTATGATTACAAGTTAAATTCCTCAACCATCACAATGCAATGAAAATAATTGCAAGCTAGAAAACTCACTGCGCCTGCTAGCGCTTCATCCCAGTGACTGGCATACAAATCACTTGTACTTGCTTGGTGTGCCTCTTGATGCTCTGCAGCATATGTGATGCGACATCGCGTGCGAGGCTGGTACCACATCATGTGTGCCCTGAAGGAATCGTTCGTGTGTGGTCCAACTGGCTCCACGACCTGGGTAGCTACTTCTGCCCAATATTCTATCCATGGGGCCAATTTCAGGACCGAGGTGCTAGAAAAAGGATGCCCACTCCTTTACAGCCTGCAGAGTGTAGGTGATATTTCAATAAACTCGTAACTTTCAAACCGAATGAGTGGATGCGCACAAATAATAGTATGGTACAAACCTGTGGATGTGTGCTGGAACCCGAGGCTCACCACTGAGGGACAGGCCAAGGCTAGACGAATCCGAACTATCTCATAACTCTGTCCGGACAGTGTGGCTCAACCTATGTAGTCATACACCATGGGTGCGGTCGTACACCATAATTTGCCATCCCTGGTGCAAAGTGAGGACAACCCCAAGGGAGCACGCATTGCAACTTGTTGAGGGTTATATGGCTCCCTGATCACGTCATCGGCATGCAACCTGTCAAAATCAACGGTAAACTGGGGATATACCCGCTGGACCTGTTTGTGTGCCCATGACCTCTGCAAGTGAGTGAAAGGACCTAGATGTCGCCCTAGATGGGAGGTGAATAGGCGTAACTGAAAATTTACACCACTTAGAAGCACACCGTCATCACTTACACCGGATAGTCCGATGGGTACAACTGGACAGTCCGGTATAACCGGATAGTCCGGTTCTCTACACCGGATAGTCCGGTGTCACACAGAAACCGAAACCCCCAAGGTAAATATACGAGAAAATACTTATCGATCTATGTGGAGCTGTGTAATGTTTTTATATGTTGATTATGATCTCGGCAACACTTTATTACTGCACTCACAAAGAGAACTTGCACACGAATAATAATAGCGGAAGCAATAATGAAATGCAAGCAAGTAAAACAACCACAAGCACCAAGCTTGGGTCTCCCAGCAGGGGCACAGCACACACAATAAAGGATTTTTAGTCCCGAGGTTCGGGCACACCCGCAAGTGTCCGTACGTCCCCGTTGAGGCGCCCACCAAGAGCTTGAGTCTATTTCAACTCACGGCCTCTCCTTCACAACCACCTAAGGCTATGAAGGTGCTCACTGCAAATGCTCCGAAAAGCGGGGTAATCACCTACAAGAGAAGTGGTACCCACAAGCCGGGTGCCCTTCGGGTTGCTCTCGCCGTCTAGGAGGAAACCTCCAAGAGTAACAAAAACGCTTCCCGGAAATGCTTGCCAACTGTGCTCAGAAGCTAGGTGCTCACAATGTAGCTCACACAATCTCACAAATCCTCTCCCAACTCAAGAATCTCACAAATTTAGCTCAATCTCACAAAGAGAGTGTTGGGAGGTGTTACTAAGAGCCTCTGGATGGATGTGGACGTGGAGGGAAGCAACAACTACAACTGTAAGAGAGTGAGGGGTATAAATATCCACCCTCATAAAACTAGCCGTTGGCCTGTGTCAGACCATCACCGGACAGTCCGGTGCGTACCTATCGGATAGTCCGGTATAGGCGGACTAGCCGTTGGAGCTCAAACCCCCTATACCGGACAGTCCGGTATAGCTCACCGGATAGTCCGGTGAGGGGTTCCCTGATCAGAGGCTAAGGCACTGAGCCTGAGTCAACAGATAAGCAAAGTGTAGGTGTTGTCTCCATTAGAGATACACCTAACCAGGAGATGAGAGCACAAGGAAAAGATCAGAGAGATCACTCTCAATACTGGGCTCAGCCTTCACCGGATAGTCCGGTGAGGATTACCGGACAATCCGGTGAACCCACCCTCAACACAATAACAACTCACGAGGAGTGTTTTGGCTCGACACTCTCTGAACTAGCTGTGAGCACATGTTGACTAGAGACTTCCGAGCTTCGCTTCCCTCTTGATAGTACAGCATACCTATGCTCAAGGTGAATATGAATCTAGATGAAATACACTTGAGTCTTGTCTTGATGAATAATGCCGTCTTGAAATATATCCATAGAGGGAGATAGCGAAGCTGAGCTTCTTACTTTGTGAGTAATCCTCTTTGAGCGAAATAGTTGGACTTCAATTTAGAAAACCTCTTCGATAGGTAGATGGAGCACATTTGCTCGTTATCCATTCATTCAATTTGTCTTGATCATTATTGGCTTTGATATGCAATAGAGTGTCTTCATGATCAGCCACTTATTATATATGAGAAATCCAAGTAAGTTAGTGACATCCAAATGAAAAAGATACAATTTAGAGTCACTTTTCTTAACATGAAAGTCAAGTGTCTCAAAGTGCATTAATAAAGCAACCCTAGTGATGTCTTTTGGCAATATATACCTGTAAAAACCTGTCAAATGATCTTACAAAGAGATTAGATCTTTAATCGCATTGTCACTCAAACACCAAAACCACTAAGTAGCCTTGTTGCACTTACAGTGAGAATATGTTAGGAACGTGCTTTATTGAAACGAACAATGTGAATAAAGAGTTTTTTATCACCCCTTTGCGTCCTATCCATAGGGTCGCCATTGTCAGCCTTTCATCGTCTTTATCCCCATATAGGACATCATCGTAAGGCTCAAGGTCGACCACCGGCCTTCCGATTGCAAATCTCTCGTACGACCACAGTTGGACAAGCAATGGGAACCCGTCAGAATGGCCTGGGCCTCAGACTTACAGCAAGCGTCGCCCAAGCCTCTGTAAGTAGCAGCAAGTACCGCAGAACTCCAACTCCATTGTGGGACTGCTTCATCATCAGCATCTGCAATTGCCTGTGCATATGGCAGAAGGACCCTATCCACACAGTTCCCATGGGAATTGTTGGTCATTATGTAGCCGAATAGCCACAACAAGTACGCCTGCAATTGTCCGTTGATCTTTACAACTCTGAACTCCTTCATAAGAGACAAAGACCGTAGCTTCACTGCCTCTTTGACGGCTTCAATAGTTGCATATTTTGCCCCCTACACTACCTCATTCGCTCTGTACTCCCACTCTCTCCTCCTGCCATCTTGCACTACTGGGTTTCCAAACCCAGGGTCCCTCCAAGCCGCAGGCACTGGGGCTTGCTCGTCATCTGAGAAGTCCCCATTTTCCTCCATTTCCAATACCAGGTGGTCCTCATTGTTCATTTGCTCAACAATACCGAGGATTCTTTCTCCCTCATCAGCCAAGCCTTCTGGTATAGGTGCTGTCACATTAACACCTGCAGCCTCGACCTCTGCTTCTTATACAGGTGCTGTCACATTGACCTTTGGAGCATCAACCTCTACTTCTTCCTCGCAACCTTCATTCTCCCGGAATGCATGACCTACATCACCGCTTGTTCCACTTGGACCCTAAACATATGCTGATCCTCCAACTTGGCCCCTCTCATCAATCCTAACAAGTATGCTAAGAGGCCAGCCTCGTTCAACTGTTATTTCCATGTAAAACTTCTGGTCTTCCATATTATTGATAGGCATTAGCTCCCATTCTTCCCCGTCAACTGCTCATGACACAAGGTTTTGCACATTGACAACATGAGTGTCAGGATTAATGTGAAACCTACGCTCCAGCCATTTCACAATAGAAGAGAAAGGCCTCTCCAATGGTTTGTCTACCATTTTCATGGTACAATGGAAACCTAAAAGTTCTACTCCATATGGTCCATAAAACACACTAGATTCTCCAAAATATACTTGAAACTGCATCTTGTTTGACATATCTGTAAATAAATAAACTAGGACCGTCAGTTCCCATCTATTGATGTCGGAATACCTCTACATTGTGTCCCTGATTAATGGCTAATAAACGCGTAATTACTGCATACTCAGTCCCTAATTAAGTCCTATTAGACACCTAATTACTCCTTAAGTATTGCCTAATATCACCCTAATTACTCATTAATAAATGCACAATTTCTATTTAATTACTGCCGAATTAAAGTTTAATTAGTGCCTAATTACAGATTAATTACTGCCTAAATAGTGCCTAATGGCTACCTAATTACTATTTAAGTTATCACTAATTATTGTATAATTATAGTTTAATTAGTGCCTAATTACTGTCTAATTATTGACTAATTACTGTATAATTACTGTCTAATCACTGTCTAATTAATGTTTAATTACTATTTAATTAGTTCCTAATTATTCACTAATTATTGTCTAATCGGTCCCTAAATACTACCTAATTACCATCTAATTACCTACTACAAGCTGTCTAAATAATCATAAATTACTAACTAATTTTTATCTAATTCTAAATACTTGGTCACTATTTTTTTACACAATAACGAACAAGTGTAAAAAAAATTACCTGCAGACTGCAATTTCTCCCTCCTCCCTCCTGCCTCATTCACACGAGGGGTTTAAATTGTGCACGGTAAATAGGGGAGGGGTGGGCTGCCTTTTATAGGCGCCTTGGCCTCCATCCTCTCCACGGAAAGGCAACGGGAAGCCTCTCGCCCTGCGGTCAGGCGATAGGTGCCGGTAGGGGTGTAATCGGATCGAATACGGACGGATATTGCTGATACCGTATTTGTTTTTATATTTTTTCTTCGGATTCGGATCGGATATCGATATTGATCAAATATGTCAGATAAGACTTCAATAGTTGTCGACATCATATTTATCCAACTTTGAGTACTCGATACGGATACAGATCGAATAATAAACGTCCGGATTCGAATACGGATCGAATCTTAGACCTCCTGCATGCATAGGAACTCGAACACGGACCGTTCGCGGGCCCCCAAGGCCGAGCGACGGGTGTATGCTCCTACAATTTTCGGCCAGCAAGGTATATTTTTGTAATTTATGTTTGAAAAATATATAAATGAAAAAAGCGCGTCGCGCGGTCGGGGCGGAGGGGGCCAGGCCGCCAGGGGGGTGCGCCTCTTTTTACTTGCCCCGTACTCCTCAAACTCGTATCGGCGTATGTATTGGCGTATGGCTCCTAAATCCAATTCAGCGGGTACCAATCATTGATCCCTCGCTAGGTTCGGTCAAATCCTTGCCGCAAAAATTTCCGCCCGCCTTTCCTCCGGCGAGGTGGATTCCATTGTTCTTGTGCCGAATCCGGGCGGGATTTTGGTCTCCCTCTCAGTTTGGGGGAGATTCCGCTTCGTTTCGCGCGGTGCGGCTCCAGCCTCCAGGGCATGGAACCGCGGAGGTGGCTCGCCGCAGCCGTTTTGATGTGTCTGCTGGTGCTTTGCTCCGGTCGAGGTAGGTTGTTATCCCTTCTTTGCTTCTTCGGATCCTTTGGTTGGTTTCCCCTCGGCGGTTGGGGCCCTGTATGGTGCAAGTGGACTGTGCTGACGGTTAGTTTTCCCAAGTTTGCGTGGGGAATGTGGGCGATCAGTGCTGTGTTGAGCATTTCAGCTTGGGCAATCGTTGAGCTCCATAAGATCAGTAGCTGTTACCTGTTCTGAGCATTTATTTTGTTTGTGGACGACGGAAGGCTAAGTCTTGACGATGCCCGTTCATGCACAATGCCTCTTCTTTATCTCTCATATACTGCACATTTTATCGCATTCTCTTTTTGCTTGTGCCTATTGATCCAGAACTGAAGGCCAAACATGCGCCCATATACGACCCTGCCCTTGCCCGGACGCTTGCTGAATATACTTCTGCTGTGAGTTCATCTGGCCTTCATGTTGCTGTCATCATCCACATTGGATTTTGTTATTGTTGAACACCCCTTATTTCTAGTAACATTATGATGTAGCTCTCGTGGAATTGAACTTTTGGCACTTTTATGCAGGTCTATACTGCTGACCTTACCCAACTGTTTACATGGACATGTGAAAGATGTGGAGACTTAACAGAGGTATACCATCATCTTAAAGCAGTTTATCGTTTCATCAGAGTTTCCAAATTCATGTTTGGTCTTGTGTGGAAGATTCATTAAATTTATTTGTGATACTCAGGGGTTCGAGGTGATAGAGCTGATTGTTGATGTGAAAAATTGCTTACAGGTAACTCACTACTTCTGCCAGTCTCGCCTGAATCTTTTTCCTTTGACCTAGTAATAGGATTTTGTTTATATTAATGATCTTATTTATTATGAATCAGGCATATGTCGGATTTGCTAAGGATATGAATGCAGTTATAGTTGTGTTCAGGGGCACTCAAGAAAACAGGTAGTCGTCATATGTCTCTTATCATTTTAACTTACTTTTAAAATAGTGCCCTTGAAGTTCTGATTCTTAGGAAAACTTTGCTATTCAGTATCTTCCAGATGTTATAGGTGCTAAATTGGGAGGCATTTCAAGTCATTACATGAAGCCAGTCAATAAGTATCAAAGTATGTCCATGTTATCAATTTGGAAATGATTTGTTCCTCTAATTTTTTCAGCATTCAGAACTGGATAGAGGACTTATTTTGGAAACAACTTGATCTTGACTACCCAGGCATGCCTGAAGCAAAGGTGAGCATGATATTTGTAATTATGATTAAACTCCTTCTGTGCAGATTCGGGACACACTATTGATGTTGGTCTTCTACCTTATAGGTTCACAGTGGATTTTATTCTGCTTACCATAACACAACATTGCGTGATGGAGTTGTCAGCGGCATTCAAAAGACCAGGGAAGTGTATGGTAATATTCCCATCATGGCAACAGGGCATTCCATGGGAGGAGCTATGGCTTCATTTTGTGCCCTTGATCTTGTTGTGAGTAACAAATCTTGTATGAGGGTTTTTTTTCTTTGCTTAGAAGTTACTGACCACATTGAATGGAGGATGTTTTTCTCTTTCTCAAATTTTGTATTTCTATTATCGCAAATACAGCATCCATCTAGGTTTATCCTAATGGGAACCTTTTTGACTTTGGCCATCAATATCTAAATTTTTTATATAAATTAAATTGACAACACAAGGTTGGCATCACTATACTTTTATAATGTGGAAGTTTCACTTGCAAAAGAGTATAATGGTGCACATGTGCACAAACTCAACTCCATCCATTGGATCCAATCTAGATGCCCTAGGTAAGAGGTGAAAATCCCCTCATCCCCTTGTCCAACTCTTAATTGGACCAAATCTAATTGGACCTATCAGGCCAAGAGGATTCCTACCTTTCACCTAGGCCATTCAGATTGGATCCTGTGGATGAAATTCAGTTTGTGTACATGTGCACCTGATACTCCATCTTAATGTATATAAGTCCTTTAATCTAATTATATTTTTATGGATATTGCTAGTTAAAGTTAAAACGTTGGCATAGGAAAGACCTAGATTTCACTTATATTTCTCATTGGAGGAAGTACCTTAATTAAGGGATGAAACCATTTTTTATAATCTTTGGTTATTAGTTATGATTGTTGCATTACCTTGCAGAGTTTGCATTCTGTTATATCAAATAGAAAACAATGACAGCTACTGATTTCACTACTGTCAGATCAAACTATCATTACATTTAAGGGGCTGAGTGTCGCTAATATTTGATCGGAATCTTAACCGCTATTTATGAAAGTTATTCTGAGTATAGATCGTTTTGGCATACTTCTGTCCAGACTGGGATATCTGTGGCTATTTGTTCTTCCAGGTGGCTTTACACATTCTGTATATGTGATGCGAAATCTTTTCAGTATAGGCATAAATTTTGACTCAAGCGTATAAACACACTGTGATGGTTATTTGTAGACAAACATTTCTGGACTTTACTATATTTCTACACCCTATGATAACCCAGATTCTATATTCTTGTAGATTAACTTTGGGCTCAAGGATGTGAAACTCATGACATTTGGACAGCCTCGGATTGGCAATGCTGTCTTTGCTTCGAATTTTGAAAGGAGTTTGCCAAATACAATCCGAATGACCAATTCACATGATATTGTACCTCATTTACCCCCATACTATCAATACTTTCCACAAAAGACGTACCATCATTTCCCACGAGAGGTATGTGTTCTGCTTGCTTCCCATTTACCTTTGCTAGCTACTTGATCTAGTATTGTATTGTGCCCAATGTTTTCTTAAGATATGTGATGACAATTAGCTGGAATGTAAGTCTCTCATCAATTTTTTGGCACACGTCAAATATATCACTCTTCCAGGTATGGATTCATAATGTTGGCCTAGGAAGCTTTGTATATTCAATAGAGGAAATTTGTGACGGTTCTGGAGAAGACCCGACTTGTAGCAGGTCCATCTCACACATACGAATTTCTTTGGTTAATTTTATCACATTGACACTCCTAACATTATCTTTTCTGCTTTCCAGGTCTGTGAGTGGAAACAGCGTGCATGATCATATACACTATCTTGGCATCAGCATGCATGCCGAGTCATTGGGACATTGCAGAATCGTCACAGACGATAGAACCCTGCAGTATAACATGGATACTGCTGGCAATATTGTCTTGTTCAAGCAGCCTGGTTTATCGGTCAATGAACTACACAGTGCACAATGAAAAACTCAAGATGGCATGAATAATTTTCTTGTTGGGTACCATTCCCTGCGTTGCTGTAGGGGGTATTGGATGAACGACTTTGCAGATAGTTCTGTTCGGCCACGTAAAAAATTACTGGCATCAATCTACATTTAAAGGGTATACTTGTTAACAAGGATGTTGTATATACATCTGTATATATCTCAACTTTCGAAGCATAGAATCTGCTATTTGTACATAATGTTGCACCAGAAATGTAGAATGACCAATTTGTTTGATTTGAGATAACATATTCACTCTCACAAGAACTTGGGTTCGATGCTCGTCTACCTTCAAATTCAAAACGCATGGGGAGTTTCCCCGTTGCCGAGAAAAAAAAAGTCTCGTCCCATCAAAATACCACCCCACACAGGGTTTTTTTTTTTCCATAAGAACCCCCACACAGGTTTGTGAGGTCCGCCAGGAACGACAATAACCTATGATAAACGGTATCGAAACATTTCTTCAATAGGGAATAAAAATTGTTTTAGAACTGAGTAACTTTCATATCTGGTGATTTTTTTGTTATTTGGAATATTTAAATAAATATATACTACCTCCTTCTCAGTAGACTATGCTCACCAGTGAACCCATTTGAGGTGCCCAAAATATTGCTTTACGCATTGTGCACACATTGTAGACGGATAAGATTTTGAAATATGGGCGATTAGATAGACTCACTGATACAAATAGCCTTAATATATGACGTTTTTTATTTAATTTTGTAAAAACATCATATATTAATGAATGACTGGAGCGTGTATTACATTTCTCTCAACAAGTTCCCTATAAAAGATGACTGGAAGTGAATGAGTATATCACCAGTCGCATTTCGAATAAGTTCTGATGCAACCAATCAAATGAATGCAAGTTTGGTCCACCTAAAAATGATAGGGCACAAAACTAGTTTTGAAAGCAGCATACACAAGATGCAAGAGGCAACAGTTTCTGAGAAGTGAAAACATAAAGGATGTGTTCTGATAAATCAACACAAAAATGTCACAGGACAGATGTATCAAACAAAGGTGGACTGTTGTAACCCTGGTTACAAACCATTCATGAAAAGAACATCATTCCTCAACCCTCGGTACTCAGACTCGACATAAGCTCTACACTCTGATAATGGTGCAGCCTCTGACACCCATCATGCAACAGAAGACACCCAGTGGGTAAGATCATGCTCAGAGCAGATTTTGCCTATTCTCTACATTTTCAAATGCTGTTCTCCACCGTTACAACAAAGGTTCATTAGGAAGAGACTGCCAGGAATGGGCGTTTTGATGGCGGTTGTGGTGGTGGTAATATTTGTATGGAGAAGCTACGAAGCAGTGGCAATAGACAGGAAAGGGGGGGAAGGAAAGCTCTATTCACATAGGCCAAGGGACCAACAAGGCATTGATACAATGTTTCTAATCGTCCTGTTTGGTGCTGGCAAGGAACTCATCATTGTCTTCTGAATGATGAGTGGATTGAACCTTCTGCTTCAGAGTTCTGCTCGATCATACCTTCATTGCTGTCCTGAGACTTTGGTCAATTTCTCTCTCTTGAATTTTCCCCCCATGTTTTGGCCTCTGCTACAGCACGCTGCCTTTCCGCAGTCCTAGGTGATTCCCTCTTCCTTCCTGCATGAGCAGGACTACCTAGTTGTGAACCAGATATATCAACATCATCCAAGCCAGACCGACGACCAGAACCACTGCCAGAGTTTGTCCTGATAACATCAGCTTCATGTTTTGATGCTGTGGTGGCTTCTCTTCTCCTCAAATCTGGAGAATGGTGATTTGGTGACCGGAGACGGCGTTGGTCATTGCTCCCGCCACCTCGGCTAGCCCTTGGAGTAGATGAATTACTCCGAATATGTTGAACAGGCGCACTTGGATCGTATGTCTGAGAAGCTAGGTACGAAAGAGCAGTGACCACATCACCTATAAAGGGGCGAGTAGCAGCTTGCTCTTGCAAACACATTGCAGCAACAGCTAGAGCCTGATACAAACCCCTCATGGGGAAGCGGCCTTGAAGTAACGGATCAGCCATTTTAGGAAATTTTCTGCGGTCCTTGAATAGAGGACGAGCCTACAAGTATCCAAACTTGAAATATCAGAACATATATCCAGAACAATGTGTCTATTTAAGACTAAGCAGCCTAAGAGTATGCACAATGGGCTCAACAGTTTAATATAATCCCATTTGTGCTTCTGCAGGATCAAAATCATTTTTAGCATGGCAAATTCCACTGATGTATAATATCACATGAACTGAAAGTTACTTTTATAGAAGAAATACTGATGCTACAGGCGGTCTATACTTCTATGAAAATAATTTGATTAAGCACCGCAATGATATCATCCTTTAGAATGACAGAGTGTTCAAGAAACAAAAAAGAAAAGGAATGGTTCATAAAGTAGCACAACTGCATAAGATAGAAGTCTATCGCCATATGTAAGTTAATAAAGTTTAAGGACAATTTCTATAAATACTAATACGATATGAGAAGGTAATAAAAGAAATAGAACAATATAATGACAGTAAAAGGGGAAAACATCTAGATAGCAGAGTAGCTCAAAGCAACTAATTTATTTGATTGCAAAATTGCGTGTGGCTTCCTAAAAGGCTGCTCTGACCTATTCTCTTTCTGTTTCTTGGAGCTGTCTTATTATCCAGGTCAGGGAAACAGTTTAATCCATTCCTAACTCTTTGACAAAGAGTTACTGTATTTTTTTTAATCAGGTGCATTATTCCAGTAATTGTGTTAACTTTTATCTCAAGAAATCTAAAAGGTGTGACCTTTTCATTGATAAACTGAAGGCAAACAACTGATTTTATGAAGAAAATAAGTCAAGAAAAGAAACATACCCATGCAACTAGGTTTTGCTCTCCATGGGGTTTTGTGTTGTCAATTGCTTTGCGGCCAGTAATCAGTTCAAGGAACACAACACCAAAACTATATACATCAGATTTAACTGTAAGCTGTCCTGTCATTGCATACTCTGGCGCACAGTAGCCATAAGTTCCCATAACTCGTGTTGAAACATGAGTCTTGTCGCCAACAGGACCAAGTTTGGCTAGGCCAAAGTCCGATAGCTTCGGATGAAACCCTTCACCAAGTAGAATGTTTGAGGACTTGAAATCCCTGTAAATAACAGGAGGACTTGCCTTGTCATGCAAGTACTCTAAGCCCTTGGCAGCACCGGCAGCAATCTTCATCCGTGTATTCCAGTCCAGAGGTTCTTTATCAGGTGGAATATCTAACATAAAAATTAATAATATAATAAAGTTGTTATTCAAGAAAAAATACATGAGAATAAATCCATGCATACCTTTTTGAGAAAAAAAGAGTTACTCTACAAAATCACAAGTTATCATTAAAGGGAAATGAAGATACGTTTGCCATTCTCAGACTGGATGATGATTTATATAAACTCTCAAACTAAATGTGAAATAAGGAATAACCTGGATCCATACTCATTGTCTAGAAATCAAAATTGAGATAGCTTAGATATAGAAGGATGGATGTTAGAACTGACACTAACTTGATGCTATCATGCATCCATTTAGATTTCTTGAAGTTCAGCCAATTGATGCTATATAAGAGAGCTCTTTGCATATAAGCATGTTTCAGTAGCATGTGTTAGTCGTTATAGCAAACTAACCATGCAAATGATCCTCAAGGGATCCCAATGGCATAAACTCATATACTAGAAGACGTTGGTCCCCATCAGCGCAGTATCCAATTAGGTTGACCAGGTTGTCATGGTGCAATAGACTAAGCATTAGAACCTCAACAAGAAACTCCCTATTTCCTTGAAGGCCATTGCGATCAAGTTGCTTCACAGCAACAACCTGAAAAGGTATAGGTTGGTTAACCAAGAGTTACATTGAAGAAAAGGTATTTGTGTCAACCATATCAAGAATTAATCGGCGACAACTAAATTTCTGAACCTAAAATATGAGAGGTTTAATATAAAACATGGAATTAGAAAGCATCAAAGCGGTTTTTTTTTAATCACAAACCTGCCCATTCTCCAATCGTCCTTTATAAACACGGCCAAAACCTCCCTCACCCAATAAGCAATCTTGCCTGAAGTTCTTAGTGGCAGCAGCAAGTTCACGAAAAGTGAAAGTGTGTGCAGCAATATGTTGATTATTTCCGTCCCTCAGGATTACTGCATCATTCTTAGAGTCCGATCCACCCTGTGCCTGTGGTTTTGATTTATCTAAAGTAGAAGTTAGTTTAGAGTTAGGTCTCATCCAGGTTGAAGAGCTTAACACAAACAAGATGAACTAAAAACAAAAACACAGCCTTAAAGCAGTAAATGTAAAAACCATAATCAATTCAGTGCAACAAGACAGGTCATGCGTCAACTATTTCATAACAAGCTGATGCTAGAGCAATTACCTAATCTTTATGCCTTACTGTAGAGTTCTGTTCCTTATAAATTTCTAATATTATATACAACTGAAAATATACCTATATTAATTATGCAACTAATATACTATAGCAATTTTAATATACACATAGTCATAACCCATTATCTCTACTAAAAAAGTACATAACATTGTTTACTTCACCCTCCATATTTTGCCTCTCCCCGGGTTCCCCATTCCATGTTCCTGTGTGTTGTCATGTGGGCCTATCTTTCGCATCCGACATGCCCCACCCTCATCCAAACCCATGGCTCAGGAACTGCCCTTGTCAGTCACCAGATCCTCTGCTCACACAGTCACCAGATCCTCTGCTCACGCAGTCAAGCTAGTCAGACATCGTCACCACAATCCTCTCCCTCCTTGATGCTCACTTCCTCCTCGCCGCCACAGCTCGCCGCAGACTCTGCACCTGCACCTCCAACAAGCCCGCCTTCCTCCAAGCCCACCCTTGCAAGATCCTGCAGCCTGCCCTCAGCCGCTGGAACCGTGATGCCACCTGCCCTCGCCCAAGCTGCAGCTTGTAACCGGACCGCTATCCTAATCCCAGTCTCCCACGAATGTGATCTTTGGGCCCTTGTAACTGCACCCACTCACACGCAATGTGCCTCCGTCAACCACACACACCCCTTCAAACAGCGTGCCTCACCAGCCACCACCCTCCTGGATCACGCCATTGCATCTCCTTCATGGCTACCGGTGCCCCTAGGGGGCACCCCACCTCCTGTCCCACTCATGGCGTGCGGCATCCTCTTTGGCGTCATTGGGCTCCACAGCTCAGTGCACGGCCACCTCCTTTCCAGACCAGCGGTGTGGGATGCAAAGTTTAGGCAAGCAGGGATCAGGGTCCTAGAGGGATGAGAAGGGGAAGCATAGGCATGGGTACACTTATCCATCACGCGACTGCAGCAACCGCGTGCCTGGCTGCAAGGGTTTGGGCTTGGCAGCGTTCGGCAGTGACAGCACACAGAAATCTGTAGCTGTGGAGAACTCACAGGTAATGGTGAGGCCGTAAGAATCGCTCGACTGGGCACAGATGCAACCGTGTAGCTTGGCTACAGGCAGGGTGCAGAACTGCAGATGCACATCGCTCGGCATGGACTCAGGCACCATGCCTGTGTGGATACGCAGGGCGCCGGCGAGCACTAGGGCTGACTACTACTAGCTTCTCCATCAATGGATTGAGCGATGACCAAGGCAATGCTAGATTCTCATTGTGGTGAAATTGTTTTGATTCAGTGATGAGCATTTTGTGCTCCCCATTTGTCATGGACAAATTTATTTTGCCTGCTATCAAATTATTTATTCCCAGCTCAAAAATTCCTCACTGCCAACTTCTTTTTGATAGGCCTGTGCTTTGTAATAGAGAAGATCTGGAAATATGAACAAACTAAGTGGATGTGTATGTTTTAGATCATCAATTATTGCTACGAGACGTGATTGAGAACAGAACAAGGATGTCTGGTGTTTTCTTGTTTGAAGCAGCTTTGACATTCTGATTTTACAGTCTGATGAAGCATTTACTGCAATTTAAATCCTAGAGCATAGCTTATCCCCTTGTTTGACATTCTGAATTTACGGTCTTGAGATCCTGATATCTTGTTGAACTAAACTACTAATTATATATTGCATGCTAAATATTATTGAACCATGCTTCTGTCTGACAGTGCCCTTTCCGTAATCAAAGCATAGCTTATCCTCCAGCTCGCAGCTAAACAAACTTGGCGTTGAGTGGCTGCTACAATCGATCAAGGAGGAGAAGAGGGGGACAGGAAAGCGCCATTGATCTACATAACAATTTCAATATTTTGTATTCTCCCTCCATTTGTTTCACATTATACCCTTCATAATCGTAAATTTGAAGTACACATGGTGTTTCTTACTTTTTTCCTAATCATCATATCGACTTTGGTTCCCGGTGCAAGTTGACATGATAAGAACAGGAGAGCAGCACAGAAGGAAATTGATAAGGAAGAGTGTAAGGTACTGCTTTCTTGCAAGAGCTTATCGATTACTTCGACTAACAGTTGTACTTTCATGCAAAGGCTTAGTGATACAGGGCTGTTTCTTCGACTAACAACCAGTTAATGAAGACATTGCTGTCCCAAATCAGCCAAGGGCCATTCTCGACATTGCTGTCCCAAATCAGCCAAGGGCCATTCTCTTAACAGTTTTCAGGGATCCTTCAGAGATTATTCATCACTGCAAATTTGAAGTGCCTTGGAACATATAGTTCGGTACCTGTTATTCATCTACTTTAACCTCATTGCCTCCAATAATGACTGGAGGCTCAAGACATAAGTTTTGATGCTACTAGATAGAAAAGGAGCTATATGTTTCTCAGGAAAAGACATAGTATTTGTTAATATGGTTTAAAATTTACCAGCATACAGAAGCAAGTTGCTGCCTGAAATACATTAGCTTGTACAGATCAGTAGCTACGTCTACAGTTGAGATATTATACAAACCCATGGCAACAAACTGATTGAGATTTGCATGACTGGAAGGTTAGCTAATTATTTATTTTTCTCAATGCAGTGATGCATTCTTATTTTCAGTGTATAGAAAATTGCAACTTAGACTTAGGGCCTGTTTGGTAGTGATGTTTTCCAAACCACTGTTTGAGAATACTATACTTTGAAATTGTTTTGACAATACCATGATTTTATGCAATTACATTGAAACTGTTTGGATACAACATCCAAAACAATGGTGTTTCAATGGAAACATGCAAGAAGCTAAGCCAAAGCCGTGAAAATTTTGGGTTGGAGTGGAGTTTCACATACTCCAAAAAAATATGTTATCTTCAAAAATCAAAAATATGGTTTTGAAAACATAGTTTTTCACCAGACAACCAAACACATCATGGGATAAGATACTATTGTATTCTTATAAACCATGGTATTACCTAGAAACCATAAAAATACCATGCTCCCAAACACACCCATATTGATTCATCTGTAGTCAACTGATGCTGTTTCTTGTTTCCAAGGTTTAAGTTTTGTCAGTCTGGTACATATAGAATTCAGGGTACTTCATCAGATTGACACTGGTCTATCCATTTAAGATTTGGATATTAGCCATTTAGGAAATCCTTGATTGTGCATCATGCTATATGTCATTATTTGATTTCCAGCAGTTTCTCAAATTCAGTTGGTGATGTTTATGCTGACGGAAATAGAATATGTGGTAGATGAGGTATGCACCTATCTGAACTCTATAAATACCTATCCACTACCTGTAGAGATTATCAAATTGATGTCCCTGCATAAAAATGTCAGGGTGCTGATGGGTTGGGGGTGGTTGCCAAGGTTGTATGCAGAAGTGGTTGGGTGAGGAACCAGGGCTCGCTGGTGACCTGTTACCAACAGGATGGAGCCAGGCAACAGCGTGCGCAGGGAAGGCATTCATCTAGCAGGGAGACTGGGGGAGGAGGAGAGAGGCAGACTGTCAGAGGCATGGAGAGCAGGGAGCAGGAGAGAGATGAGGTTGAACCAATTTCTCTGCTCGATAAAATATATCAGTTTTGAATTTCTAGAAAGCACCCGCCCTTTCATTCTATGGAAAAAAATCATTCATCTTTCTATAATCATTTGTTTTATATTTTAACATGGTCTACTTCCTGTAATCTTTTAGCAGCAGTGGTGCCATGTTTTTACATTACATAGGCTATGAACATTAAGTTTTTCTTTTGATTATCATATGGAAAGCGACAGTTTTTTTTTGTTGCAGTTTTCCCCATTCCCGTTATTCTTTTGATTCTTCTATTGTTTACGGAAGAAGACAACCGTGCTTCTTTGGTTCTTTTATTCAATGCAGGGAAAATTTTCAGGTCGTTCTTCAGATCTGGTAGACAATTTGAATGGAAGAATGAGAAACTAGTTGATGTTTGGGCAGCCCAGTGCATGAGTTCCCGCCTTGCGCGGGGTCTGGGAAGGGGTCGGACCCACTTATAGTTACTAAATATTTCCTATACTTCATTGAATGGTTCACTGAAAAGGCAACACTTGAGGCTAACATGTTGGGGTTGGAGACTTTTTTTTCTTGACAATGACTTCTGCATCTGTTAAACCATCCTCACACAAAGGCATCCAAGAGTATTGTTTTACTATCTGGAAATATGTACGTGGAGTGTGAATTTTATTGAAGGCAAAGATCAACCACTGCTACAGGTTGTTGCAAATATTTCATATGCTGAAAGGCAGCTTATAAATAGAAAAGTCACACGATTTAATCAAGAACAAAGAAGTCTCAAATGTTAAAGTCGCTTAAGAAAAATCATAGCAAGGATGTGCCGTGGTAGTTCAATGCTCGATGCTGGCTGAGTCCGAGGGTGGTTGTATGTCATGATGAGATTTCACATTTTTGCCTGTATCAACGCACAGGCATTTAGCTAGTAAATGTCTAATATATATAACTGAAATCATTCGTGTATTCAATATGTAACTAATATACTATAGTAATTCTATTATGTGCATTTTCATATCTGACCATCTGTTATTGTACAATTGTATAATACGAGACCACCAAATAAATGCAACTGTGCACATCTTTCTATTTTTCATTTGACTAAACTCTAAAGTGTGAATATATAGCCTCCAAGAACAAATTTTGAGAACCCCATTAACATCATTTTGAGTTTAAAAAATAGCAAGTGATAGATAATGGCAAAATTAAAGCTACTGGTGAAATACATAACAAGTAAAAACAACACTACTTATGCTAATCAATATCATATGGTCATATAATGCTACTGACAAGTGGGCCCTGAGGATGCTGGGGAGGCAAAAAAAGTGGTGGTTTTATGAGAAGGGAGCCTAAACCAGTGGTAGTTTTGTGAAATGGCCAGTAGAAATGGTAGTTTTGTGAAAATTAGGATAAGAATGTGGTATTTTTATGAAATTTACTCAACAGATTATGTCACTTCTTATCAGTAAAGGAACATATCTTTGATGGGCCTCAACCTCCTAAATTATTGCTCTAGGACTTCCAAAGCAATGGACAAGTGTCAATGGCCATGGTCCTTTTTTTAGATAAAGGGTTAAAATTATCCCATCCGCTATCAATCTCTCTTAACTTGGTACACGTATTATAGCCCAACATGAACACTAATTCCACAAATACTAAATGACATTTTTTAAAAGAAATCAAGCTTCAGCTCGCGGTATCTGAATGCAATACGCTACGGGGTAAAGGACTGTTGGAACAGCAAGCTTGGCTCTTCTTAACCCGATCCACCCAGAACCCGTTTTGCGCGCATCAGCTGGCCACGTCGGATGCAATTACAAACCATTTCCCACCACGAACACACCTAAGATCCAGCCTTTCCCCAGGAACCGCACCTGATCCGACCCGGGTGACGTGGCGATCCGACGAGCCGTCCTTGCGCCCGCCGCCCTTCTTGGCCGCCCCCTCACCGGCCGACCCGAAGCACGGCAGGCAGCCCATCCAAAGCCGCCCTTGAGAGGGGGGGGGGGGCGGGGGCGGGGGCGAGCCAAGAAACGGGCAGCGGAGGCCGACCCACCAGACTGAACGGGGATTTCTCCCCGATCTGGGGGCGGTGGACCTCCCAAAACCCGATCTTTGAAAGATGCGGAGGAATTGGGATGGGATTTAGAAGCGGCGGGTCGGCGAATTTGGGGAGGGTGCGGGGATGCAAGGACACACAGGGCGTGGATGGTAGAGGGTGAAAGTCAGCTCGATAGAGTGAGGACCGGATCGTCGGGATTTTCAGTCCATGGGGGCAGTAATCACACGTGGCTTGTACTATCGGGTACCTGGGTAGGCTATCAAAGTGCTACTTATCGGAGTAAGACGTATATTTTGCAAAATAGATAATAGGATAGACAGACAGACTACGCTATCCTAACTAACGCTGTCTCCAACGACATTCTTTATCCTAATTTTTTAAATCTTATTCCACTTTGTACGTCACATCAGCTACACTGTAAAACCGTGCCAAACAGTGCAGCTACAGTATTTTGAAAAACCCCTTTAGAGAATCCCATTGGAAACAGCCTAATGCATCAATACTGTTTTATACATCTATTTACATTATAAACGAAATTGAGTTTAAAATATAGATAGTATGATATGTACGGTGTAATCTTACATACTAACAAGTAGATTTGTCGTAACAAAGATTATCATATATTATGAAACTAATTAAGACCAAGCTTACAAACTACCTTACTATACAACTAGACTCAAGAAGGATCGTGGGACACTAGTATGCAACTAGAGTTGAGATAGGACTGTGAGATTCAATCTATAATGTAGTAATCTTACGCAACTCATTGTATAAAGTATGCTTGTCTCAGTGAGCCAGGGTAAAAGATCATCTTGCAAACCACTCTCATAGGCTCTCAAAATAGAGCCATCTTGCAAACCACTCTTAGATAGGGTAGAATGTGTTCTACGTTCTAGCTAGTTATATCACGTGACATGCGGTATCTTGTCTTAATTAAGGTTGTGATGTAGTCAATCTTGACCCAAGCTTACCAATACAGAATTTTTAATATCATTTTTTACCCAATAAAAACATATATACTCTTCACATTGGCCCTGCTGGACGGGTTGGAAAGAATCGGAAAGAGTTAGAAATGACTTAAAATTGATGTAAGGAAAGTGTTTCCACCATTTATACCTTTATTTTCTCACCTAGTTTTGTACTCATACACACAACACAAGCTAGTTTCCTTTTGTTCTAATTAATGAAAAAGGGCGGATGTTAATCAAGGGTCTTCTTTTTAATTTTGTTTATTTCTCTTTCCTTTCCTCACCAATTGCCTGGCCGGTCATCTTTTTCCATTTTCACATGAGACCCACGTAGACCCATCAAGTATACAAGTTGAGACGCGGTACATAGCTTGTGTGGCATACGTGCATCTACACTAGTTTACACTATAAAAGAGAAGTTTGAAAAAACTTTTTTACTTGCGATGGTCCCACTGTGGAAGCAGATCGTCTGTAGTTGGTCACTCTACAATTGGGTCACTGACATGTGGGCCCCGAGCGCATGGGATCCACGTGTCAGTGACCTAACCGCAGGGGGCCAACTGCAGGGATCTCATTCCCCATTGTACCCCTCACGTTGGTCCCATTGCGCAGATTGAAAAGGATTAGAAAGAGTACACCCATAGTTGTAGAAAATTAGGGGTATATCAAGTTTTTTTCTGCTCTAGCTAGCATAAGAATAGCCGACGCGTTGCCATCAGATCGCATGATCAAAGAAAACTAGCAGATAGTGGATCATCGCCTTTAGAATAAAACAAAGGAACAAAAAAGACATCCTCTCAAGTGAAACCTACGCCTAGGGGGCATGATCTCAAGAGTACGATTTCGCGAGGTGACACAAGTCTCTTTCGGATGGAATTGCAGAATCCAAAGAACGCTTTCGCCAGAACGATGCAAGGTCGAAGATGGTCAATGGTGGTACAAGGGATCACCAAGCGCATCGGATCGGCTTTTAAAATGACATCTACATTGTCGCTTACCGATGCCAGGTTCTTATCACAAGTAGCCCTCCTATCATGACTTCTAACGATGCCGAGTATCTTGTTTGCTGGATTTTTCAGTGTACAAATCTGAATTTCATCCTCAAATGCTGGAAGAGTCCAAATCCTGGTAACAAAGAAGAAAAGAAGAGAAGCAAGAACCTGTACTATCACCAGGAAGAAGAGCTTGTAATCGATCATGAAAGGCCGATAGCTACGAGGGCGCAGATCAGGAAACACAACCTTGCTATAACATGTCCGACCTAAAGCTGTTCACACACACTTTGAAGCATCGGTCAAGGAGAGGAGCTTCAATCAGCTTAGGAGCCATTCAGTCAAGATATGTGCTTCGCTGGCAGATCAAGAGGATTCAAGACTAATAGCCGATGTGTTGCCATCGTCCATAGAAAGACAAAACCACAATTTCACTTCCAATCAAGGATCGGAGGAACAAGTTGGCCAAAATAATAGACGGTAACGAGATCGTTAGACAAAGTAGAAGACAGAAAAGACAGAAACAAATGAACATAGGGGGAAGTAAAGATCGGAGAAGTACTGTGCTAATGCTTGACATATTTACAAAGAAAAGTCTTAGTCTTTTTAGACAAAGGAGCTAGCCCCCTCGCAGCCGATGCAATGGCTTCCCCTACACTAGCCTATGGCGCTAGGTGTGGCGGAACCGCCGATTTAATCCGAACTAAGCACACCTGCCACCTCTGGCTTGCAGTGTGATTAGGCCGAACTAAACCCGGTCGTCCGTCGAGCTACCCAAAAGGGCACTCGATGCAACCATCACCCAGGGATACCGACATCACACACGTTAAGCCCTCGAAAGAGCCACAACAATTACAACAACCCATCATTTCATACAAACATAGATTGATTTGTTTAAGAATATTTACTCAAAATGGGATACAATCATACTAAAATAGAGTTCCAAAATAACCTCGCAGCGGAAACCGTAACGTAATATTGATATACTCTTGCAGCGGAAAAATAAAACATCGAGCCATGACATTGAGCCCACCATTGTCATTCTCGATCATGAAGCTCCTGTAAAGAAAAACATCAACAACGTAGGGGTGAGTACGTGAGGTACTCGTAGGACTTACCCGTGGGTGGTTTGAACCCGACACATTTGAGAGTATGCAAGGCTTTTTGTGGACTGGACTCTAACCCGCGCATGCTTACTAGAAGTGAGTCCTTACTTTCAAGTAGCATTTATTTTTAAAGTATAAGCCTCACTTGATTCATTATAATTATTATCATCATCCATAACTCATATATATCATCATCCCAACACATATGTCATCATAAAGGAGCTTGCGAAAAGGTAACATACAAGTACAAACTTGTAATATAAAAAGCATGATTAAATGAACAAGATATTAAAGTTATTACTACGTTGGCCGTGTGCGATACTGGCATTCTCACACCTGGTGAGCATCAGCGATTCGAATCGATTTTTAATTCCCGGGAATAACTATCATGCCAGGGGTATATGCTTACTAGCCATCGCGTTCCCACATATAGCCCCGATCTTAACCTGCCTCGTCCCAAGTTCGATTCACTCCCGCCTAGCCCTCGGGTTGTGCCCCCATGACGAGCCTGCCGACATCTCGGTCTCCCCGCCATGAGTACCAAGCTACCCCGGGCCACCTTCCTCTCAACCAGCGGGTAGGAACGTGTCTCTGTGCTTTGGACGAGCCCAGGAAAGACTTTTCCGGTCCCATATCCCGGATAAGCACTCTAGCAATGTTATGCCGATCAGCAGGCGAGCAGCGGACGGGCCTTAAACGACTCGGGCGGAGTCCACTAGACCATCCACGACATTTTTCATCGTAATATACCCATATCTCCGCCCGGTCTCATCTTTTCATTACGTCATATCATATTTCTCTCGTATTAAATTTTTGTGAAACATTTTGAGTCCTATCATCTCGCGAGTGAATATCTTCACTCGTCTTCTACCGTCTAAGCATGGCTAAGCATAGACTTCGTTCTATCCATTCTACATAGGATATCAAGTATTTATGCAGGTGGGGTTCCAAACAACACCTGAACGTAAATGCACAATCAAATAAAGGGTGGTGAGATTCCCTAGGTAGGTGTATATGCCTAAGGGGCCTACCTTTGTTGTTGATAACTTGAACAAACTAAACTAAAGTTAGTTTGCCGGGTTGTGAGGCTCTGCCCCAGGCAACCCCTTGATCACTTGGACAGCTCCTCCTTCCAAATACCACTTCAGGGGCCTCCAGGTAGTATTTGGGTCTTAGTTGGTCTTCTGGACACCGTTGCTCGAAGTACCTCCACGCACTTGCTTCTCGATCACGTATCTGCAGTGAGCGTCGCTATATGAATGATATGCATGATGCAGCAAATGAGATGCCTGAATGTCAAGCATCCGTATGAGTAACCATATTTCACATAGCTAACTTAGAATTCCTAGCGTGCATATCTCAACTGTAGTGAAGACCTATATTGCATTCCAGAAACGTCTACCATTTTCAAATCAGAGCCAAAGCCTTACATGCACCACCTCCTATGCTAGCAGTGGGTTATGGTCATAACCTAGAGCTCATATCAAGCCCCTAAAGTCACTTGGAACATTTTTCACCATAGCAAACTTTTCTTAAATTAAATACATGCTTAAATATAAGACAAGGGTAGAATAGTAATTAAACAGCCAATGCTAGGGCTACTAAAATTTATACAGAGCCTACATATGCTAACAAGGCCTCTGCCCAAACTTCATAATTTTTGAAGCTTATCTTACCTACAATTCCTATTTATTAAGGTTTTTCATGCATGTTCATTAACAGGGGCAAAAAGGTCTTTTCATACCCAACCATCATATCCATTCTGTAGATCTACTTAATAGGAGTATATTGCAACAAAGTTTGTATTTTTCTGATTTTTATTTGATTTATTACGAATTTCCAAAGTTTAAACCGAGAGAAATGAATTTAAATAGAAAAGCCCACTGGTGGGGACTAGATCGGAAATATCCGTAGCTTCCAGGGTCCTGTGTGGAATATGTCTAAGACTCAGTGCACAGTAATCAAACAGGGCGCATAAAAATGAAATACGACAGGGGGATTTTTGTAAAATAACCATCTTCTTTAGCCTTCTTCTTCTTCTTCCTTCGGTCGTCGGAGAGAGGCGCGCGGCCGCCGGGGTGCTCGCGCGCGGCGCGTCGCGTGGGGCGCCGACTTGGAGCCGAGCGGGTCCGGGAAGGTGTTCTCGGCGATGGCGATCATTTCCCCCAAGGTCTCACCGCGCGGGATGGACAGCGGAGGCGGAGCGACGGCGATGAACCGGGATGGCCATGGCGCGGTGGTGTGTGATGGCTTCGGCCCAATCCGACGGCTCCAGTGGAGGGAGGGCCAATTTGGGGGCGCATCGGTCGCGCGAGGAGATGGCGAACCTGGCGCCGTAGGTCTAGGTGTGGGGAAGGCGCCAGTGGGGGCTCTCCACGGCGGGGCGAGCTCCGACGCAGGGCGGTCATGGCAGAGGCGCACATGGGGAGGCAGCTAGGGTGATGACGGCACCCCAAAACTTGGGGGTTTTGGTGGAGAAGGTCGTGGCACCTCGGGTGCTTGAGCTAGCTCGTCGGGAGAAGGCCGGAGGCGACCGGCACACGGGCTCGTAGCAGGCGGCTCCCATGGCGTCGGCGCTCTAGGACATGAGACCAGCAGGGGAAAGAGCGAGGGCAGCGAGAGGGAGGGGCGAGTGAGAGAGAGGCGCGGGCTCGGCTCCACCCGGAGGAGAACCAGGGGCACGGCAGGGCGGGGGAGGGCGGCGCGTGGCCTCGGCGTGGCAGGGCGGGCGGCGCGTGCCCGCGGTGGCCAGCGGTGCGTGGCCGGCTGCGCCGGACGCCGTCGCCGCGTGGCGGGTGGGTCGGCCGAGTGGGACCCACTCGTCAGTGACACGGAGGAAAATAAATTCGGGAAAATGAAAAATGCTGTTTGACTGCTGAGACATGTTTTATAAATTGTTGTTTTTGAACATCCTAGGGGCCGAATTTGACAAAACTCAAAATACAAAAGTTGTTCTACTCTTCGAGATCTGCAACTTTGTCAAAAGGAGTAATATCAGATTCCAAGTTTAAATATGATTAAATTTGAATTTAACCTGCTGACTCCAGTTTGACCAAGGTTTAATGCAACTTAGAAATTCCTAAAGTCTATTTTATGCTCATTTTCAGAGAAAGAGTATTATACCAATGTTGTGTGGTTTTTAATTATATACAACTTTCTTATATGATGTTTTGCATGATAGGGACTTTTGTTCCTTTGAAATTTGAATTTTCCTTACTGATCAAATTTAGGCAGATTTCTGTCTTTTTCATTAATCGACTCAAAACTCCACCTAAACCTTTGTGCATGTTACCACACTCAATAACAAAGTTAATCTACATAAAATTGTCTACAAGTTTGTTATAGAGAGTTTGGTTCCAATCACATTATATTTTGAACTATGGTCACAAGTAAACTCAGGGGTTTTGCATATTTCATTAGAAAATTTTGACTTCGTGATTGTCTAGTTGTTGCTCTTCTCTAAACATTATTAAGCCAAATCCTTGACTACCGCTAATCTAATCACGTGTTAAAACTTTCGAGATGCCGGGGGCATCACACTAAGCTAGGGGCTCGTCAGGATCGCTCACATCGTCATCGTCGTCTTAGACCTCATCATTGTCGTTACCACCACTATCAGCGTCGTACCAGGCATCATCAGCATCATCGTCTTCACCGACGCCGCCATCGTCTGAACCGTCCCCAGCTTCCATAATAGGACTAAAATGTGCTTTATTACCATCCCAGGGTTTGGTAATCACATTCTTACATCAGAGTGATACAGATCCGCTCTAAACGGGTCGGACAACAAAGGGGGGCAATCCTGAAAATCTAAGCAGCGGAATATGAAACGTAAGCCATCTTCCTCACGCCATAGTTGGGAAGCATGTCATAATCCTTACTGGTTCTCGGATCAATAAATGTCCATAGCACTGAGAAAAACAACAACAAAGCAAGGGTAAGTACATCGTACTCAACAGCCCACCTTTTCCAAAGGAACTTGGGAAAGGCTAACGCTATATGCAAGGATATATCTGGAGTTCAGGGAAGGTTTTGCATAAAAGTAGTTTGTACGCAGGGTTTGAGATAGTTATCAAGTTTTAATCTTCTAAAAACTGAGTTTTTCCTAAAAAGGGTTGCCACTGGACTTGCCGATCCAAAGTGGCTCCTGGCTTTACAGCCAACACATTCTCTATATACCCAGCATCCACTGCTGAACCAAAAACCATTTTATCCAATCACATACCAATTCCATTTACTCTCATCCATACCAGTGGACACATGCTATCCGAATATGTTTTGTTCTGATAAGAGGTTGTACTTAATTCTCACAAGTTAGACTCAGCGGCACGTTACCGTCGTAACTGCCCGAATTCCAAACCAAGCCGTTGCCTTTATTTCATACAGAGCGAGTGGTTGTACTAGAAGAGTTGGGCAAGATGAAAATCATAACGGTCCTTACGGAGAGCTCAGGTAGAACAATTCCAACTTCTCAACGCTCGACAGCGCGAGCATTCCACCTACCCGGTATTATCCACGAATCCTGGGAGAAAGGATAACCGTAGTTAGCTAAGTTATCCGTTCATAGCCCTGCCCTTATGGCTGTTTCGGTGCGTATTCGTATTCCGACAAGGTCGGTTACCGGGTTCTTCCCCATTTTATTTTAAAACCACACACACATCTACTTTCCCAAAACCTTCATATTCCACATTATTAGTATCAAGATTGTGATAGATAATTAAATGAGCGATCCCATCTATGCGCGCTATTTGTAAAATAGGCTTAGGTGGCTGTATATTTTGCTGGATCATCCTTAGCAAGCAAATCATGCAAATTTTTATATGATTATCAGGCCAAGGGTTGTGTTTATAAAATATAGAAAATTTATGGATCAAATGTGGATTCCAATAGACTTGCCTTTCACTTTGTTGAGACGGTTCATAAAACAGCTGCCGGACGTATTGGATTGTAACAGCCCCAAAATTTAGCCCCCCAGAATTTTCGTCTAATCTCTCCTTAATTCAAAATCAAATTTTCGAAAAATTTTGGACGTTGCTTATTTGTTTTGAGTGTGTTAATATGAGCTAAAAAAATTCCAAATATCGCAAATATTCTCGACAAAAAATTCTTTACGAAATTCATTTCCAAAATTCAATTCTAAAAAACATCCCCGCGCCACTTGGACCCCATCTCCGCGCTATGTGGACCTTCCATCTCTGCGACACTTGGTGCCCTATCTCCGCGCCATGTGGACCTCCCATCTCCGCGACACTTGGACCCTCATCTCCGCGGCATGTGGACCTCCCATCTCCGCGACACATCATCAGCCTGCTCCTCCGTCAGCTATAAATAGCCCACCACCCACATGCCCCCATTCACACCAAGCTCACCACCGCCGCAATATCAGCCCCCTGTTCAAGTGTTTATGCACGGGAGCAAAGTGCCTCTGCGTTCTTCATCGAGAGACCACCATAGCTCGATTGCTCCAACTGTGAGGACCTCGCCACCTCTCTCCACCATCCCAAGCCGCGCTTTCTCCTTCTCTCTCCCTGTATCGAGCTCATAGGCCGCAACCAATGGCAGCCCACGGCGAGCACCACCGCATCCACCACCTCCACCACGCTGACAACCACCACAGTTGAACGCCGGTGAGCCCCTGCCCGTTGCGCACGGCGGCGCGAGGCAAGCAGCCGAGCAGAGGTGTTGCTCGGGTCTGCTCGTACCCCTCTGCCTATTATAACAGTCCACTCTCCTGTGAATGACATTCATAGGTGGATGCCACCAATTATTTTTTTCGCGCCAACCACCAGCCACCGGTGATTAGCCGATCGCTAATCACGTGTCATTCGAACTAGCAGGTCCAATCGTGTACCATTCTTTTCTTCTATTTATTTATTCACGAATTAATTTCCTGACCATATGAGCTCAAATTCCGTTGTTTCTTCTTTCTAAATTCATCAAAAATCAATATCTACCGTCCACATTAATTTCATAATTTTAGGAGTTTTCAGAGCCGCCTACAAGCCGATGCCACATTCGACATTGTAGGCATGGACCGTTGACATCAGCCTGAAACTTCCGCTCGCAAGCAGTCTAGAAATATTTTCTGCTCATCCAGAATCCAAAAATACGATTTTATTCTCCAATTTCCAAATATTCGGATTTTGGAATGTTCCAGGAATATTCCTTTCTCTTTTTCTTTTCTTTTCCCGAATATACAGAATTCATATCTTGTCCGTTACAACTCCAATTTGGGTGATTCTTTTGTATAAATTCATCTAAAATCAAGCTCTACCTACCCATACACTCCACATAATATTTTGTCCTATCCGGAAGCCGCCGTCGTGCCACCATGACGCCGTTCTACGTCCAGTCAGTGCTTCACACCGGTCGCACAAACATCGTGAGCTTGGTTATCGATGCCGTTGATCTCCTATTTCACATAAATCCTAAGTGTTCCTGTCTTAGCCTGTCCGAGCCTTGAATTCAGATGATGACGATACCGAAACATCAACATGCAACCGCCACCCCTTCGGCGTTGTCGACCCCGCATCTCGCGTCCACCACCCCTACCTTGGCGTCTCCGTAACTGACGTTACCGAACCCGTCACCTCACCTGAAAACTCACTACACTCCAACCATTTGCAGTAATACCACCAGTAAGAACCTAGCAGACTCTTATCTCCGCAATTCAAGCTCTACACCATCAAACCTGTTGAGCTCATATTATGCCTCAATTTGTGTATTCCTTGTTTGTGCACTAGGCCTTATCGGAGAGTCTGTTCAGCCTATCTCTCGCTGGTATACTACGCGATGGTCTGCGCACAATACGTCCAACAATTGTTATATCAACAGTCTCAACAAAGTGAAAGGCAAGTCCACTGGAATCCCCATTTGATGCATAAATTTCCTATGTTTTGCAAACACAACCATTGGCCTGTTAATCACATAAAAACATGCATGTTTTGCTTGCTAAGATAACCCAGCAAAGTATAAAACCACCTAAGCATATTTTAGATATAACGCGCATATGTGGGATCGCTCATTTAATTATCTATCGTAATCTTGATATTATGGATGTGGAATACGATGGGTACGGGAGAGTAGTTGTGTGTATGGTTTTTGAAATAAAATGGGAAAGAACCCCGGCAACCGACCTTGTCGGAATACGGCTACGCGCCGAAACAGCCATAAGGGCAGGGTATGAACGGGTAACTTAGCTACCTGCGGTTACCCCTTGTCCTGGGAATTGTAGGAGAATACCGGGTAGGTGGATTGCTCGCGCTGTCGAGCATTGAAAAGTTGGAATGGTTCTACCTGAGGTCTCCGTAAGGACCGTTATGATTTTCATCTTGCACAACTCTTTTAGTACAACCACTCGCTCTGTATGAGGCATTGGCCAGGGCCGAGCCCCTAAAGTTCTGCTAGGCGATGAAACAGAGGACAACGGCTTGATTTGGAATTCGGGCGGTTATGATGGTAACGTGCCGCTGAGTCCAGCTTGTGGAAATTAGTACAACCTCTGACCAGAGTAAAAACCTATTCGAATAGTCCGTGTCCACTGGTATGGATGAGTTACGGCTTGGTTATTCAGTTGGCAGTTTTCATAAAATAAAAATGGAATTAGTTTGGAATAGGGTAAAAATGGTTTTTTTTCAGCAGTGGACGCTGGATGTATGGAAAATGTGTTGTCTGGAAAGCTATGGGCCACTTTGGACCGGAAAAATCTAGTGGCAAACCTTTTTTTGGAAAAATTTAGTTTTCAGAAAGATTAAAACTTGACAACTATCACAAACCCTGCATACAAGTGTTTTTTCTGCAAAATTACTCTAAGCTCCAGATATATCCTTACATATAGTGTTCGCCTTCCCCAAATTCCTTTTGAGAAAGATGGGCTGCTGAGTACGTATGTACTCACCCTTGCTTTGTTGTTGATTTTCTCAGTGCAATGGACATATATTGGTCCGAGAATGAGTAAGGGTTACGATCTGCTTCCCAACTGTGGTGTGAGGACGATAGGCCTACGATTTATATTCCGCTGCTTAGATTTTCAGGGCTGTGCCCCTTGTTATCCGACCCGTTTAGGACGGATCTGTATCACTCTGATGTAATAATGTGATTACCAAACCCTGAGATGGTAATAAAGCACATTTTAGTCCCATTATGGAAATTGGAGCGCTTTAGGTGGTATCAGAGCCATAGTTGGCCGTAGGACGTAACCCTAAGGTTGGAAAATTGTTTTGAGTCCAAAATCGATTTGAAAAACACTTCTGCACCTCATCTTACTCTATTTTCAAAAAGTTTTGGCCCTTTCCTACCCCAACGGCTGTCACAAAGGAGTCAAGCTATAACAAAGGAAAGCTGGTAGCTTGAACGACACATCAATAAAGCCAGAATACATGGACGGACGTGATGGGTCAATGTTAAATGAACCAGCGCCCGCCGTAAGATACATCACCATCACAAATACACGTGGCTCAATCTCAAGATATGGACCATACTAGTCAAGCACGTGACCCGATGAATAGCCAGAAGGCGTGGAACATAGAACAAGGAAATAGTATGCACAGTTAATCCTGCCCCCTTCGCCATAACTTGCCGCTCAGTATGGCACAGTCGATAAGAGACCTATCAATGGCGCCAGGCACTAAAGGACACGCCAACCAAGCTATTTAAAGGGGATGTCATAGGGCTCAAAGGACCTAGAACCGCTACATCGCAAAGCAGCAATATCAGAAGAAAAGGCTGTGGCGGAACCGCCGATTTAATTCAGGCTAAGCACACCTGCCACCTCTGGCTTGCAGTGCAATTAGACCGAACTAAACCCGGTCGTCCATCGAGAGTCATTCGGCTCCCGATATTACCTTTTCCCAGAGGAACCGACATCATACACATCCAGCCCACGATGGAGCCACAACAGTTACACCATCACATGCAGTTGAAATAGAGTATAAGTAGATTTACTGTGCAAACCAGTTCGAAATAAAATACAAGTTTCAATATAATGCCATACGAAAGGCAAGTTCGAATCCGATAGCGGAAGCGAATTTAAAAACATCACGCAGTGGAAACATAATACTTTAGTAGTCTTCATGCAATGATGATCGAGGCGAGCAGCACTGAGCCCACCGGTACTACCCTCCTCCAAGCACTTGTCCAGATGTCGTCGGTACCTGTTCTCAAAAGGTGGGGACAAACCCTGAGTACTAATTACTCAGTAGGACTTAATGGATTGGCTTACGGCTGACGCAAATCTTTTCTTACTAATATGTAGATCCTTAGCTATTGATTTTAACCAGAGGTATAATATCATAAACTGACAAGTCTCATCATTTGTATATATCTCCATCATAATATCTTGCAGAAAAGTAAACAGCATAGTAGAGCAAGCATGTAGCATTTTGAAAACATGTGTAATAGATATAATATATTCAGGTAATTACTACGTTGCCCGACAGTGATATTGGGATTCCCACACCTGGTGGGCATCAGCGATTCGAATCGATTTTAATTTCCGGGAATAACTATCATGCCAGGGGTATATGCTTACTAGCCATCGCGTTCCCACATATAGCCCCCATCTCCACCTGTCTTGTCCTAAGATTCAAAGCGCCCCCACCTAACCCCCGGGTTGTGCCCCCTCAGGAGCGATACCACAGTGCCCTGGGTCAGCCCTTCCTCGAGTACAAGCGCTCTCGGGCCCATCGGCCTCCAGCAAGTGGATGGGCGGAACCTCGAAAACTCCTGACAAACCCAGGTAAGACTTAACCGGTCCCATACCCCGGTTAAGCACTCTAGCAATGTTATGCCGATCAGCAGACGAACAACGGACGGGCCTTAAATGACTCGGGCGGATCCAAATAGTACAACAACACACACTCCAAAATAAAATTATTCTCCGCCCGGTCTCCCTTTAAATCATGAGCATAATATTTCTTCCTCAATAGTAAATGTTTTGTTATTTTTGAAACCACCTACGCGACGAGTGACTAGTTTCACTCGTGTCTACTCGCACCTGGTAATTCTAGGCAACTCGTCCTATGAACTCTAGGTATAGGTGCTAGGGCCAGGGCGGCCAGGGAGTCTAATGCAAAGGTTTTCAATCAACTCCTAATGCGGATGCGTAAGCACCAATCAAGATAATATTAGCTGGGAAATTCATGGTCCTGCCTACCTTTGCTTATTTTCACCCAAACCAACAAACTAAGCTAATGTTAGTTTGCTGGGTTGTGGGGCTTTGCCCCAGGCAACCCCTTGATCACTTGGATAACTCCTCCTTCCAAATACCACTTCAGGGGCCTCCAGGTGGTATTTGGGTCTTAGTTGGTCTTCTGGACACCGTTGCTTGAAGTAGTTCCACACACTTGCTTCTTGATCACAGTATCTGCAATAAGCGTCACTATATGAATGCCATGCATGATGCAGCGAACGGGATGCATGAATATCAAGCACACATTTGGACAACCATTTTATGGATAGGTAGAAAGGTGATTGATAAACTACTTAAATATGAATTACTTTTGTGCCTAGGGTAAACTTATTGTTATCTACATTGAAGCATTATTGACAACGGTGTTGCCTTGGGGATTGAAATTTGGTGGCCATAGATACAAGATAGACACTTGTTATGGTTTGCTTAGCATTAGTAGCTTTATGGTTTTGATGATAATATGCATGCACAAGATATGAGACTCATCTAGGCATTTCGCTTGCATCAAGTATATTGGATAGGAGAAATCACAACTAACACGTACACGCTCAATAACATGCCCCCTATTTATCTTCTTCATTTCTTTTTAAACCTACTAGAGTGATTATACCTGAGCTCCTCATGAAACAACACCCAAACTTCTAGAACAGTCACATTAGCATCCTTGCACAATAACATTGCTACATGAACTTCGGTGGGATTTTTAGAGCACTTTTAGTAACACTTTTCTATTTATTGGTTTTTATCCTTATAGAAGTCATCATTTTCAAATCACCTAGTAAACAATGACTAACTAAAATGAAACTTTATTTCTTGACTATACTGGACTAAACGTGTATAACATAATTACTGGGGATTTATTTGAGCACATTTCATATAGCGTGCATTTTCTCATTCAATAAATATCTAAAAGGGGACCCTAGGGGTAGATCTATCATTTTCTAGTAATAGCTAGGGCTACCAAAATATATATGACAATACTTCACATAAATAGCACTCAGTCCAAGTTTCATAATTTTTGGAACCCATTTAATCTATTTTTGCCATTTATTTGTTTTTGTCATGCATTCAGCAAATGAGGGGCAAAATAGTCATTTCCTACCTAACCACTATACCTATTCTGTAGATCTATTTAATAGGAGTACACTGCAACAAAGTTTGTATTTTTCTGATTTTTATTTGATTTACTATGAATTTTCCAAGTTCTCAGCTTAATAAAATGCATTTAACTTGAAAATCATTTGGATCAGGGACCTAATCATAAATAAATCTATCTCTCAGGGACCTGCATAGAAGAGATTCATGGCTCAGTTTAACAGTGACTTAAATAGTATGGAAATAGAGGAAACAACAGGGGGTTCTCAGGAAAATCCCTTTCTTCTACCTCTTGACAGAGGCAGGGGGCGCGCGCAGGGAGGGGACGGCGGCTTGCGCCGGCGGCGTAGAGGCCCGACCTTGGAGCTGAGTCGCCCCGGGGAGATGTTCCCGGGCATGGGCCGTCTTTCCCCCCAGGCGGCGTCACGCGAGGACGAGCGAGTGGGCGGGGAATGCGGTGAACCGAAGGTGTCGCGGCGCACGGCGCTCGGGGCCGTGTTGCACGCGGATCCGGTCGGGGAGGCAGGGAGCGGCGGAGCTAGAGGGCTTGCGGGCTGCGTGTCGCTGTGGCGAACCCAGTGGACAAGGCCTAAAGGCGAGGAAGGCGGCGGCGGCGGCCCTCCACGGTGGGGCAAGCTCCTACCCGGGATGGCAACGGCGGGTGCGCGGTGGTGCAGGCAGGGGCGATGCCGGCGGCCCAGGAGTGTTGGGGTAGGTGGCGCGGTGCCGGGCGATGGTGGGGCGTGCAGCGCCTTGGTGGGAGGAGGCCGGAGTGGGCAGGGCCAGCGAGCTCGGGCTTGGCTCTCATGCCTGGCGCGCGCCGCGCGAGGGTTAGTGTGGCCCTGGGCGAGCGGAGCAACGAAGGGAAGCAGCGGAGGAGGAGGAGACCAAGGCGCCCTTCGCTTCTAGGAGCTGGGCGAGGCGAGGGGCAGGCCAGGCATAGGGCAGCGGGTCGCCCGGTTTATGGAGGCTGGTGGCCATGGCGGAGTGCGGGCAGGAGATGCCCGCCGCGTGGGTGCAGGAGAGCGGAGGAGGAAGAAGGTGGAGGGCGTGGTGGACACGGTTCGTAGACCGGATGACATCGACAGGTGGGACCAAGGTGGGAATGGAGACAGTAGTGCGTGGACCGAGTCTGCGGAGGAGTGCGACGTGGGACCCACGCGCCGATGTCGACATCCTCCGATGCAGGAGGTCCGACAGGTGGGGCCCGCTTGTCATAGAGACAGCGAGAAAAGGAAAATTCGAAAAATAGAAAACTGATGTTTGACTGCCGAGACCCCTTGTCTGAATATCGCATTTTTGAGTAATAATAAGGCCAAATCATGGAAAACCCATAATACAAGAAATGATCTACACTTCATGATCTACAACTTTGTTTTAATTTGTGTCACCATGTTATATTCAAATTTTAGGAGAAATTTGAATTCAAAAGTTGTGACCCTAGTTTGACCAACAACATCTCCCAATTTGAAAATTCCATAAGTCCATTTTGGGTCTACTTTCACACAAAGATTTATATACCAATATTTTTCATAGTTTCATTCCCTACAACTATGATATACAAAGTTTTGCATGATCATGTCTTTTGGTCGCTCAAAATTTGAATTTTCCACTCAGGCCTAGTTTGACAGATTTCACTAGAAGACAGAAAATGACCTAAAACACTATGCAAACCATTATGCATGTCAACACACAAAATACTAAAGTTGTAAAGCATGAAATCGTCTACAAGTTTTATATATAAAGTTTAGCTTAAATCACAATAGATTTTGAAATACAAACACAGATGTGTTCAGAGGTTTGGTCAAAATGCAGGTTTACTTCATGTAGAGTATTTCTTGTTTCTAACTTTTGAAGCATCAAATAAAGTCCAATCATTTTAAAGTCGGATGCATTTGAAAGGTGATAAGTTTAATTTCATTTCATAGAAAGGAAGATTTTGAAGTTGTATAGTCAAATCGAAACTAATTGCAGAGTGAAATTTCGTAAAGAGTGTCAGCTCTAGACTTAGCAAAATTTCCCGAGTGTAGGCTAACCTGGTTTGGTTTCAACTTTTGAACCTCTTAACATTTGACTTTGAGATTAGTAAAAATAGCATATTTGGAAGGCAACATCCTAAACTACCACTTTTGTATTTGATGTCTTGCATGAAAATGTATAAATGTTTAACTACTCAACCAAGGTACACAAAGTTTTGCATACTCAACTTGAAAAATTTTGACTTAATGTTTTACTGGCCTAGTTGTTGTCCTTCTCTAAGCATGATTTGGTCCAAATCTTTGATTAATATCAATCTAATCGCGTGTCAAGGCTTTTGAGATGCCGGGGGCATCCAAAAGCCCATCCTCGACGGTCGCCCCGTGCTCCTTAAAAAGATAAAGCGCATAGACCTCTCGGTGGAAGTCCCGGTGTTGGAAGGCATACCAGTTATCTTCCCCGAGCCTGAGAGCCAGCCAAATCCAGAGCCCCTCCCAAATCGTCTACCAAGGCTAACAGAACCCCTCACCTTGAGGAAGATCCCAGCACCCGAGCTAGAGTGCCCAGAGTGCCTGGAGGAAGAGCTACCCAGAGCCCGACCTCTAAGTACTGTCTCCTTGAGCAAACCAAAGGTTCCACCAACAACCTCGCCAGCAGAAGCAAGGCTAGAACCCTCAGGCATTGGCTCGCCCAGGGGACTAACTGAAGAAGACGACCCAGTCGTCGCAACTCAACCACCGGCAGAGGACATCATCGACATCAGCTCAGATGAGTCAGAATGAGGTCCCCGATCCAGACATGGAATGAAGTCGCATGGTCCAAAGCTGGTTGTATCTAGTGTCACTCTTACATTTGGGTAGTGAAGTTTTTCCTTCACTTTGGTTAGCACCCTTGTAAGAGTTAACTGTATAGATCGCGTGCGTTGTAGACGTTGTCTTGCTTGTTTGTGTGTTGTTAGTAGTTTTGTTCTAAGACCGAGTCCTGTGAGTCTCGTTCAGATGGCAACTGCCGGACGTGTCAGCCTATGTGAAGATGTAAAAGGTTTTCTAGAGCTCCTAAGGGATACCATACGGTACCTCAGGATTTCCGGATACCCTGAGTACCTAGGTAGAGAAATCATCGAGAATGGAGAACAGAAATGGATGGTTTCGTTGTACATTAAGGACAAGCGCGCCCTTGAAGGATGGCATTCCACAGCTACCAGTCATCGGTTTGTGGATGCATGTCACATTACAGCTCGTGATGCAATAAGAAAGTTGTGCTCAACCTATCATAGGGCAATCCAAGACACCCCCATGAGATTCTTCCCACCCTTCAACAAGATGACCACAAGCTAGGCCAGAAAAGTTGAAGTCTTGAAGATCATGAAGGAAACCGAGGATCCCATCATAGCCTATCTTGCTCTTCATCTACAGGCCTTGGATGATGAGTATGACAAGCTGAGCCTCATGCACGATAGGTTGGAAGCTCGCAACCGCATAACAAAAGACCTTCTATCCCAGTACAGAGCTAGAATGCTATGCCAAAGGCAAGAAACCAACCCTAGTCCAAGCAGCACGACAACACGGAGTTTGTTTGACCTACATCACCCATCACCATTGGAAATGCAGTACCCCCTGCTAGGAGGAATATCAAACCCTCCTTGGCAAACGGAGCCAAGACACCAAGCTGGTTTCCAGTACTCCCTGCTTGAGCAACAGCAGAATCAGGGAGGAGCTCCAGTAACCATCCACCAAGAGGAAGATGGAGGAGGCTTGAGCACCATCCTGACACTCTCACTTCCTAGAGAAGGATCCAGTGTGATGCTCCCGGCATCTCAAAAGCCTTAACACACGATTAGATTAGCGATAATCAGGGATTTGGCTTAATCATGCTTAGAGAAGAGCAACAACTAGGCTAGTAATCCACTAAGTCAAAAATTTTCAAGTTGGATATGCCGAACCTTGCGACGCTTGGTTGAGTAGTTAAACATTTATACATTTTCGTGCAAGACATCAAATACAAAAGTTTTAGTTCTTGTTATATAGATCAAATTTCCTTCTGGTACAAGTTAAAAATGTTGAATTGGAAGCTTCAAAAGGCCAAGTCAAATCAGGTCAAACTTAGTCCACACTTAAACTCCCAAATCTGCATTTCAGCCTTTCCCCAAACTTCGTTCTGAAATTACTTTTGTTTTCACTATAGAACTTCAAAATCTACCTGACTAGGAAATGAAATTAAACTTATCACATTTCAAATGAACCTAATATCAAAGTTATTGGACTCCGTTTGATAGTTCAAAAGTTTGAAACAAGAAAGACCATACATAAATTGAAGTTGCAGTTTTGCAAAACCCCTGAGTACACTTGTGACTATAGTTCAAAATATAATGTGTTTTGGACCAAACTCTCTATAACAAACTTGTATACAATTTTATGTGGATCAACTTTGGTATTGAGTGTGGTAACATGCACAAAGGTTTAGGTGGAGTTTTGAGTCAATTAATGAAAAAGCAGAAATCTGCCTAAACTTGATCGGTAAGGCAAATTTAAATTTCAATGGAACAAAAGTCGCTATCATGCAAAACATCATATACTTAAAGTTGTAGATAATTAAAAATTACACAACATTGGTATAATACTCTTTTTCTGAAAATGAGCACAAAATAGACTTCTTGAATTTTCAAAGTTGGAGTAAACCTTGGTCAAACCGGGATCAGTAAGTTCAGTTCAAATTTAGACCAAAATTTGATATAGAAGATGGTGTCAAAGTTTATAACAAAGTTGTAAGGTGTGAAATTTACTACAGTTCTTGTATTTTCACCTTAACCAAATTCGGCCATTTGTTTTCTCAAAAACGTGGAATTAGAATAGATGTTCCAGCAGTCAAACCACCCTTTTTCCATTTTCGAATTTCTTTTTCTCTTTTGTCTCCATGACACGCGGGTCCCACCTGGCAAGGCCTCGGGTCCCCGCTGGATGCCATCTGCTGCGGGCCCCACCGGCTCTTTCGCTCCATGCACCCGGTCTGCGTGCATGTGTTCATTTCCTCGCCCCGGCCCCATGTGTCTGTCTCTTCGGTTCACTGCATCGCGTCCACGCCGCATCGCCCTCCTTCTTCCCCGCTCAGCCACGCCCACGCGGCGGGCGCACTCTGCCGGTGCCGCGCCCTGTCCGCCGGCTGGCCATAAGCGGAGACCGAGCCGGCCTCCTTCTTCCCCGACCTCCCACTCGCGCGCCCCGCTTCCGGTGCTCCCCTCCGCCCAGCTCCCTCCTCGCCTCCGCTCCGCCCCTAGCTCGCGTGAGCAGGGCGCACCCACCATGCCCGAGCTCGGCTCGAGCTCGTGCCCCACCATCATTCAGCCTCCCCTCATGCCGCTAGCAGGCGCGTCCGCTTCGCCTCGTCCCGAGCCACCCCTCGCGCCGCTCCTGGGCCGCCTCCAGCACCTCCTCCTTGACGCCTCCACCATGGCCGTAGTGCTTATCCGAGCCTCCCCGCGGAAAGCACCCGTCGGGTCATCCCCACGCCTCCCGTCTACCTCCACATGTTTCCCTCGTCCTCGCGCAGCAGAGACACCAGACCTCGGCCCCTCCCGTCGCCAGAGTTGGTAGATCGGGGACGCGCACGCCACGGTCCGCGGCTTCAAGTTCAGACCGGGTTCACGCGCGTTCCCCGCGCGCTCGGACCTCCCCGCGGGATGAAATCAGGGGGAAATGGTTCCCCGCGGCTGGGAACACCTTCCCCGACCTTGTCCGCCGTCGATCCGTGGCCCTACGCGCGGCGGCCGCGCTGCCGTTTCCCTCCCTGCCCACCGCCAAGCCCCTGGTCCAAGGTAGAAGAAGGGGGTTTTGGCGAAAACCCCTTGTGTTTTGTTTTATTTCATTCCCATTCGAGTCACTATGTACTGAGTCATGGAAATCTTGCATGCAGGCCCCTAAAGTCCATGATTAATCGTGTTAAGATCCCTGGTCATTTAGGATTTTCGATTTAATGCATTTCTTTAAACTAAGAACTTTAAAATTTCATAACAAATCACAGAAAAATGATAAAAATGTGAAATCAGTTTTGTTAGAAAGATAAAAATGATATCTATGCAGTGGACTAGGCCTTGTATGGTAACATGACATGTTTTACCCCTGATTTAGTGCATGCATGTTGAGGGTAAATAAATGCTAAAAGTGGGTCAAAAGGACTTCAAAAATTATGAAACTTGGTCAGTAGCTTTATAATGTTATTTAGGGTTTATGTGATTTTTGGTAACCCTAGAATATGCTGTCAGTTTACCATTTTACGCTCATGGATGTATTTTATGCATTTTACAAGAGTGGAAATACTTGCTACATAAAAAGTGCTCCAAATATTCTCCTGAAATTTGTAGATGCTCTATGTTGCATATTTAGTCCATTTTTAAAGTTTCAAGTTCTGCATGTAAGTTTTGGTTCTGTTTTGAAAAATACAAATAATTGCATGTTAAAATGAATAATGGGAGAAAGTGACTTTATTGTGCGAAATAAATTCCGAGAAAAATCATGGTAATTAATGGTTAAGTTTAGGTTCCGGAAAGTATTGCTATGAAATTAATTGCTACTGTTTCGAGTTACATGAGAAATATGTTAAAATGAATGTATTGGAAAATAGATGTCGGATGTTTCAACTTATTAGCATGTGGTGCATGGTTTTTCATAATTCCCTAGCATCATGAGCATCCGTTGCATCCATCTTGCACTTGATCATGCATATAGGATTGCTAACTACGGCAACCTCTCGAGCAGGAGTTTGGCTTCTCCATCAAGATGAAGACGGTGTGTCGCTGATTAAATCTGTCCGTGATTCAAGGGGTTGCCTGGGGCAAAGCCTCACAACCCGGCAAACTAACTTTAGTTTAGTTTGTTCAAGTTATCAACAACAAAGATAGGCCCCTTAGGCATATACACCTACCTAGGGAATCTCACCACCCTTTATTTGATAGTGCATTTACGTTTAGGAGTTGTTTGAAACCCCACCTGCATAAATACCTGATAACCTACGTAGAATGGATAGATCGAAGTCTATGCTTAGCCATGCCTAGACGGTAGAAGACGGGTGAAGATATTCACTCGCGAGATGATAGGAATCAAAACTGTTTACAAAATTTAAATGCTAAAGCAATATGATATAATCTGATGAAAAGATGAGACCGGGCGGAGATATGGGTATATTATGATGAAAAATGATGAGGATGGTTTGGTGGACTCCGCCCGAGTCGTTTAAGGCCTGATTCGCTGTTCGCCTGCTGATCGGCATAATATTGCTAGAGTGCTTATCCGGGATGTGGGACCGGTGAAAGTCTTACTTATGCCATCCGAAGAACAGAGACAGGTTCCTACCATTCTTGTTGGAGGGAGTTAGGCCTGGGGGAGCTTGTACTCGAGGGAGGGCTGACCCGGTACGGCCGTGGTATCGCTCCTGAGGGGGCAAAACCCGGGGGAATGGCGGGATGGAATCGAACTTGGGATGGGACGAGTGGAGATGGGGGCTATATGTGGGAACGCGATGGCCAGTAAGCATATACCCCTAGCATGATAGTTATTCTCGGGAATTAAAAATCGATTCGAATCGCTGATGCTCACCAGGTGTGAGAATGCCAGTATCGCACACGGGCAACGTAGTAATAACTTTAATATCTTATTCATTTAATTATGCTTTTTATATTACATGTTTGTACTTGTATGTTTACATTTCTGCAAGCTCCTTTATGATGACATATGTGTTGGGATGATGATATATATGAGTTATGGATGATGATATATATGAGTTATGGATGATGATAATAACTATAATGAATCAAATCAGGCTTATACCTTAAAAATAAATGATACTTGAAAGTAAGGACTCACTTCTAGTAAGCTTGCGCGGGTTAGAGTCAAGTCCACAAAAAGCCTTGCATACTCTCAAATGTGTCGGGTTGAAACCACCCACGGGTAAGTCCTAAGAGTACCTCACGTACTCATCCCTACGTTGTTGATATTTTTATTTCAGGAACTTCATGATCGAGAATGACAATGGTGGGCTCAATGTCATGGCTCGATGTTTTATTTCCGCTGCACGAGTATATCGGTATTACGTTACGGTTTCCGCTGTGAGATTATTTTGGAACTCTATTTCGGGATGATTGTACCCCATTTTGAGTAAATATTTTCAAACAAATCAATCTATGTTTGTATGAAATGATGGGTTGTTGTAATTGTTGTGGCTCTTTCGAGGGCTCAACGTGTGTGATGTCGGCATCCCTGGGTGATGGTTGCATCGAGTGCCCTTTTGGGTAGCTCGACGGACGACCGGATTTGATTTGGTCTAAATACACTGCAAGCTAAAGGTGGCAGGTATACTTAGCCCTGGATTAAATCGGCGGTTCCGCCACATCCAGTGTCCAGCAGCCGTCACCAAATAGAGCCTCCAGCAGCTAGAAGTCGAAGTCAATCATGTGCAAATAGTCGTGTTAGTGTGTTTGTTCTTGTGTTTTGTTGTTGTGCCCTGCTATATCAAGCAGAATCAAGTGTTGCCTTGTTCAAGTGCTAATAAAATCGCCATTAGAACTAGCTCTCACCTCTGCTATCTCTTCTCACATTAAAACCCGTCAGTTTGAAAAGTGTGTGCCTTCTAAAAGAAGCGGCCAGAGCAAGCTCTAGTCAAATTAAAGGATGGTCGGTAGCTAACAAAGCTCTGCCCAAGGAAGGTGCAGCTAAAGGAAACAGTGCCCTGGAAAAATGGATAAAATCAGAGGAAAGACCCCGTGCCATAGTCTCCTAGCTAACAGTATCCACCACAGTTTCCCGCCACTCAAATCTCTCGACCACCCGGCCCCCCCACCCACTCACCCCTGCCACCGCGTGTGCACGCCGCCTGCCACCACCTGCGGCCTTTGGCAGCGCACCCATGCGCCCCTGCCGGCCAAAAATGGCCCCTACACCACCATCCACCACTGGCCGCCACGTGTCCCTACCCCGCCGCCCATGGGATGCCCGGTCCCCTACTCCACTCTCACTCGCATGCCGCTGCGTGCTCCTGCTCCACCTCCACCGCTTGTGTCACCTCGGTGCACAGCACGCCGCACTACAACCACCGCCCTCGCGCGCCGATAAAACCCCCCTCCCTTGAGCTCAGATCCTCACCTCGCAGAGCAAACCAACCATCACTCCTCTCCCACCAGCTAAACCAGCCACAACTCCTCCCATGTTCTGCAATTCTTAGGTAGGACAGTTCTTCCTAAGTTACTACACTATCGCTGCCATCACCCTCCCACTTTGTCTCCTTTTCCTCTAGGAAATCCGCCGCCCTCTCCCCTGGGAAGAGAGACTAAAAAACCCACCCAAATTGCCTGCCAATTCCACCACCAGATGATAAACCTAGCAATCTTCCTCCTCATCCTTATCCAGTGCGTACTCCTCTCCAAGATCCTAAAAGTCCTCGTCCACTTTGTGAGAAGAGGAATCATTTTTGAGATCCACGTTCCACCCCCACCCAGAATATGAACCCAGAGCCCAAAGTTTGCATCCCACTTCGCTACATACTCTTCGCTGAAATCCTACTCCTATGCCTCATAATCCTCCTCCAGTTGATAACCCTCCCACGGGCCGAGCAGAAGCAAGAGGAAGCTTCTTGCTAGCAAAGCTGTGCCAAGATCAAGAAGCCCAAGGCAAACTAAGAAGCAAGCAAGAAATTCGAAGAAGAAGTGCTTGAGGCAAAAAGAAATGTTACGGGAAGAAAGCTATCCTAGATAGCTATTTCTTCTCCATCCTGCCCTCCGTCTGCTGATACCGCAACAACAGTGGGAAAACACAGCAGCTCCTCGCTTTCAGAAGAATGCCTAGCCTACTCAAGTAGGGCTATCCGCCCTATTTAAGTGGGGTAGCCTTCCTTCTGTTAGCGCTGGTGCAGGATAATCTGGATCCCATAGGTTGACGGATCCATCCCTTTGGACGAGCCACCCGGATTATGCCACCGTCTAGAGAGCAGAAAGTGTCTTTCTGAATTTCTGCCGCTCTCTAGAAAAGCCCCTGCCTGAAGCTGCCAAGCAATGGATCAGCCTTCCAATGTTCATGAAGTGGATGATCCAGCTCGTATGTGGAAGGCTTGTACGAACAGCTCCAACAAAGAAGAAAAATAAAGAAAAAGAGGAATCGAATTAGACATGTAGGTGTTATTAAAATTCCACCTTCCATTTCCGTGTGAAGAATCAGGAAGTAGCTAGCTGAAGTAAAGCAAACCCTGTAAACCTTCTGAGCCGAATCTTGAGGACGAGATTCATTTTAAGTGGAGTAGATTTGTAACAGCCCCAAAATTTAGCCCCACAGAATTTTCTTCTAATCTCTCCCTAATTCAAAATCAAATATTCGAAAAACTTTGGATGTTGCTTATTTGTTTTGAGTGTGTTAATATGAGCTCAACAAAATTCTAAATATCGCAAATACTCTCCACCAAAAATTCTTTCCAAAATTCCTTGCCAAAATTCAATTCCAAAAAAATATCCCAGCGCCACTTGGACCCTATCTCCGCTCCATGTGGACCTTCCATCTCTGCGACACTTGGACCCCCCATCTCCGCGCCATGTGGACCTCCCATCTCCGCGACACATCATGGGCCTCCTCCTCCATCGGCCAAAAATAGCCCCCCACCCCCATGCCGCCATCCACACCACCGCCGCAATATCAGACCACGTTTAAACCCGGGCGTTGTGCGCCGCAAACGCCATCCCCCTTCTGCTCCCTTGCTGTGTTTATGCACGGGAGCAGAGTGCCTCTGAGTTCTTCATCGAGAGACCACCATAGCTCGATTGCTCCAACTGTGGGCACCTCGCCACCTCCCTCCACCATCCCCAAGCCACGCTTCCCCCTTCTCCCTGCCTGTATCAAGCTCCCCATGAGCTCCTAGGCCGCAACCAATGGCAGCCCACGGTGAGCACCACCTCCACCACGCTGACAACCATCACAATTGAACGCCGGTGAGACCCTGCCCGTTGCGCACGGCGGCGCGAGGCAAGCAACCGAGCAGAGGTGCTGCTCGGACCTGCTCATACCCCTCTGCCTATTATAACAACCCCCTCTTCTATGAATGACAGGTTGATCCACCAATTATTTTTCCCACGCCAATCACCAGCCACCGGTGTTTAGGCCATCACTAATCACGTGTCATTCGAACTAGCAGGTCCAGTCTTGTACCATTCTTTTCTTCTATTCATTTATCCTCGAATTAATTTCCCGACCATATGAGCTCAAATTCCGTTGGTTCTTCTTTCTAAATTCATCAAAAATCAATATCTACCAGCCACATTAATTTCATGATTTTAGGAGTTTCTAGAGCCGCCTACAAGCCGATGCCACATTCGACACTGTAGGCACGGACCGTTCACACCAGCCCGAAACTCCATTCGCAAGCAGTCTAGAAATATTTTCTGCTCCTCCAGAATCCAAAAATACGATTTTATTCTCCAGTTTCCAAATATTCGGATTTTGAAATATTCCAGGAATATTCCATTCTTTTTTTTATTTTCTTTTCCCGAATATACAAAATTCATATATTGTCCGTTCCAACTCCGATTTGGGTGATTCCTTTGCCTAAATTCATCTAAAATCAAGCTCTACCTACCCATACACTCCACATAATATTTTGTCCTAGCCGAAAGCCGCCGTCATGCCACCATGATGCCGTCCTACGCTCAGTCAATGCTTCGCACCGGTCGCACAAACATTGTGAGCCTGGTGATTGATGCCGTTGATCTCCTATTCCACATAAATCCTAAAAGTTCCTGTCTAAGCATGTCCGAGCCCTGAATTTAGATGATGACGATACCGAAAATCATCTGAACGTTATTACTCTGTCCAGCACTTCACAAAAAGATCTTCTCCAAAACACCAACATGCAACCTCCACCCCTTCGGCGTTGTCGACCCCGCATCTCGCGTTCACCACCCCTACCTTGGCGTCTCCGTAACTGACATTACCGAACCAGTCAATTCACCTGAAAACTCGCTACACCCCAACCACTTGCAGTAATACCACCAGTAAGAACCCTAGCAGACTCTCATCTCCGCAATCCAAGCTCTACACCACCAAATCCGTTGAGCTCATATTATGCCTCAATTTGTGTATTCCTTGTTTGTGCACTAGGCCTTACCGGAGAGTCCGTTCGGCCTACCCCTCGCGGTATACTACGCGATGGTTGAGAGCCAATGGACCGGCTCCATTGCCTCTGGAGTGATGAGTGATTGTCAACAGTAGCAAGACCTAGAAGGACTTAGGCACAAGACCTCCGATGGACAGGAGGCCCTTCGATGGACTGGAGGTAGAGGAAAGTCCTCCGAGGACTGTAGGCATGCTCGGCGTCTGTCGGCCATGGGAGTTCGGTACACGGAGGAGCGGCACGGCGACGGCAGGAGTAAGTCCTCCGAAGGACTGCGAGGCTGCCCCGATGGACAGGGGATGCCGGGCGCCACCGCGGTGCTCTAACTCGAATGCATGGCGCGAAGGCGTGCGAGGGAGGCTTCGGTGGCTTCGGCTCAAAACCGCCACCCAAGCTACCCAAGCCTTGGTGAGTTGGGCCACGACACGCCAAGATAGAGAAGATGGGCCAAATCCAGCCCAGGCAGAGACTTCGTAAAGTTTCCCGGTTTCTGACTTCAAAACCGGGGTCAGATCTCGGATTGGACTACTGGCCACGTGGAGAACATCTGAGGATTGCGTGGAACTTACGAAGATCAAGACTTCATCGTGGTCGTCCGTCCCGAAATATCCTGTAATTTTTCGTTTGAGTCCTTAGGGTTTGTCTAGTTGTAGGGACCTAAGTGCAAAACTATCTAAATAGCACTCGGGTATAAATAGGTCCAAGGCAGGTCATTAGAATCTCTCTTGGCTGCTAGGATTAGTCTTTGCTTTGTGATTTTCGTCCTCAAGCCTTGAGCTCCATTGTTAGGGAGGTTAGAGTAGGATTTAGCCTCCTAATCTTGAGGCAAGGTGAGGGTGGTTGCTTGGAACGAATTTCTGCTTGTATGTTAAATCTTTAGACCCGTCTTGGGCACTTAATTGAAGTAAATTCGTGCAGCAACCTTGTGTTCTTCCCCTCCCCCTCTCTCTTTGGTTTTTGGGTTCAATCCTTGGCTTTTGGGTGTTTTTGTTGGCCAAGCTTGAATCCCCTTCCTTGCTGATGTTCTGGACTTGCTAAGACATGGAGATCATGACTTAGTTCATCTCAATCTTGCTGGATTGCCACGAGCAAGCCTCCTTTATGTTTTCCCCTTCTTGCCCAAAGATTGCCATTTCACGTGATCTGAAATTCCAGCTGATTCCGTGGTCACATTGAGTTGATCTTTTGGAAAAAGCTTTGGAATAGGGTACAAATAGTCTGTGCAAAATTTTGTGAAGTTTGGATAAGGTTTGGTCAAGTTTGGGTTTGAAACAACCTTTTGCTGCGACTCTACCGGACAATTCGGCAGGCGCCACTGGACAATCCGGTTCCACCGGATAGTCCGACAGAGCTCACTGGATAGTCCAGTGTGAGCTCTGTCCAGGCTGTGCCACTGAACAATCCGGCAGAAGGCACCGGATTGTCCGGTCCTGCCAGGAGCTGCTGTGTTCTTTCCGGTTTGGTTTTTCCGCTGTGTTTTTGCTCTGGATTTTTGCATTCCCCACTATTAGACCATTCTCTTTGCTTGCTGTGAGTCAGTGAGACACATCTCAGTGTGGTGAGTGTCGTGTGGCGGTTTGTTGCAAAGTCTCGTTGCCGGTGTGCCATTCTTTGTTGGATCTCGAGTTTTACCGTTTTGGTGCATATCCTTTCAATGGACGGCACCCTTGCACTGCTAGGCACGTATCTGTTCAGTGGACAATGCCTAGTTCTGTTTCTCTTGAGCTTTGCTGAGCACCTTCTTGGGGGTTGTGATTTTGAGATTTCAAGTGCTCCTATTTACCCCCCCTCTAGTCGCACGTCTCGGTCCTACAATGGTCTGCGCCCAATACGTCCAGCAACTGTTATATCAACAGTCTCAACAAAGTGAAAGGCAAGTCCACTGGAATCCCCATTTGATGCATAAATTTCCTATGTTTTGCAAACACAACCATTGGCCTGTTGATCACATAAAAACCTGCATGTTTTGCTTGCTAAGGTAACCCAGCAAAATATACAGCCACCTAAGCCTATTTTAGATATAGCGCGCATAGGTGGGATCGCTCATTTAATTATCTATCGTAATCTTGATATTATGGATGTGGAATACGATGAGTATGGGAAAGTAGTTGTGTGTGTGGTTTTTGAAATAAAATGGGGAAGAACCCCGGCAACCGACCTTGTGGGAATACGGCTACGCGCCGAAACAGCCATAAGGGCATGGTATGAACCGCTAACTTAGCTACCTACGGTTACCCCTTGTCCCGGGATTCGTGGAGAATACCGGGTAGGTGGATTGCTCACGCTGTCGAGCACTGAAAAGTTGGAATGGTTCTACCTGAGGTCTCCACAAGGACCGTTATGATTTTCATCTTGCCCAACTCTTTTAGTACAACCACTCGCTCTGTATGAGGCATTGGCCAGGCCCGAGCCGGAGTGGATAGCATAGTAGCTTCTGTGCTGGCGCACAAGGGGCTAGGGGAATGGGTGGTGTGCCAACGGGAGTACCGCGGGGTACTGGCGTGGCTCGGAGGCCCGAACCCCTAAAGTTCTGCTAGGTGATGAAACGGAGGCAACGGCTTGGTTTGGAATTCGGGCGGTTACGACGGTAACGTGTCGCTGAGTCCAACTTGTGGAAATTAGTACAACCTCTGACCAGAGTAAAAACCTATTCGAATAGTCCAGTGTCCACTGGTATGGATGAGTTACGGCTTGGTTATTCAGTTAGCAGTTTTCATAAAATAAAAATGGAATTAGTTTGGAATAGGGTAAAAATGGTTTTTTGTTCAGCAGTGGACGCTGGATGTATGGAAAATGTATTGGCTGGAAAGCTATGGGCCACTTTGGACCGGAAAATCCAGTGGCAAACCTTTTTTTTTGGAAAAACTTAGTTTTCAGAAAGATTAAAACTTGACAACTATCACAAACCCTGCATACAAGTGTTTTTTCTGCAAAATTACTCTAAGCTCCAGATATATCCTTACATATAGTGTTCGCCTTCCCCAAATTCCTTTTGAGAAAGATGGGCTGCTGAGTACGTATGTACTCACCCTTGCTTTGTTGTTGTTTTTCTCAGTGCAATGGACATATATTGGTCCGAGAACGAGTAAGGGTTACGACTTGCTTCCCAACTGTGACGTGAGGAAGATGGGCCTACGATTTATATTCCGCTACTTAGATTTTCAGGGCTGCGCCCCTTGTTATCCGACCAGTTTAGGGAGGATCTGTATCACTCTGATGTAAGAATGTGATTACCAAACCCTGGGATGGTAATAAAGCACATTTTAGTCCCATTATGTAAATTGGGGCGCTTCATGGGAGCAGACCATCGCGTAGCATACCGCGAGGGGTAGGCCCAACGGATTCTCCGGTAAGGCCCAGTGCACAAACAAGGAAAACACACAAATCGGGTCATAACATGAGCTCAACATTGTTTCTGGGTATGTGGTGGAAATGGTAGAGGGTCTAGAGTTATCGAGGTAGTTGGGGCTTACCCAAGGTGGTGGTTGGGGTGCAGGGTGTTGACGGCCGCATTGGCGTGCAAGGTAGTGGTCATTGCGGAAACGCAAGGGCAGTGGGCCGAGACAGCCAAGGAGGAAAAGGAATTTGCTGGATCGTGGCCGCATGGTGAGGTCAAGGGTTACGGGGGAATAAATGGAGGAGCGATGATTTTCAGATGATTTTTGGTTTCGTCATCATCTGAATTCGAAGCCCGGAAAGACCATGGCAGGAACCTCAAAGGTTTATGAAGATTAAGGGGGGAGGTTAACGGCATCGATCACCAGGCTCAGAATATTTGTGTGACGGTGCGAAGCCCTGACTGGGCGTAGGACGGCGTCATGGTGGCATGACGGCGGCTTCCGTCCAGGGGAAAGGATTATGTGGAGTGTATGGACGGATAGAGCTTTATTTTAGATGAATTTAGTCGCAAGAATCACCTAAATCGGAGTTAAAATGGAGAAAATATGAAGTATATAGTGGCTATGGGTAGATTTAGACTTTTTGGGAAGTTTAGGGAGGTAGATTTAGACTTTTAATGGATCAACTGGTGACTTTCGGCCCGTGGGAATTCAACCTGGGCTGGGGGTGGAATTTGGCCCGAGGCGACTTGCTCGGCCCACGTGCGTGTGAGGAGGGGATGAGGCCCAGTGGCCAGCTCGGCCCGCGTGGGTGGACGCGGCGCATGAGGCCGAAGTGGGCCGACCCACAAGGCGGGGACAGCGGCGGGCGACGGTGTTTGGCGCGGGTCCCACGTGGTAGTGGTCATGGGGAGGTGACAGGCGTCACGAGGGGTGACGGTGGTTGGTTCTGCCGGACCGAGGTGGACCGGGGTCGGCCACCGGCGGCGGCTCACCGACGGTTCTCACCGCTGGTGCCGGTTCTGACGACGAGGTCAAGGGGGCGAGCTCCAGGGGAGGGTGGAGAATGCGGTGGCGGCATTGGATGGGCGGATTGGAGGCTAGAGGTGGGGCGTCTGCGGCGGCAGTCACGGGTGCACATGGCGGCGAGGAAGAGCTCAGGCGCTGGCGGCTTAGGAAGGGGAAGGAGGTGGCGGTGAGGGGCCTAGAGAGGTAGGGGGCTCGAGGCAGAGCTTGGGGCACGACCAATCGAGGAACGGCGACCGGGGGGTGGGGAATTTGGGCGGCGGTGTTGTGGAACGGGAAAGGTGCTCGCGGCGTTCGGCGCCCGATTTCGAGCTGAGTCGGGGGCTATTCGCGGCAGTGGGAGGGAGGCGTGGGCCCAGCTAGTAGGGAGAGGGGTGGGAGGCGGCGGACTGTTGGGCCGGCCAGGCAGCCCAAGTGGAGGGAGGGCGGGGTGGGCTGAGGGGGAAGAGGGGAGTTGGGCTAAGGGTGTAATGGCGGCCCAAGGGAGGTTTTTCTCCTTTCTACTTTTCCTGATTTTATGAATTTGAATTTTGGAAGGAATTTGGGGAAGGTATTTTTGTGGAGGGATATATTTTGGAATATTTTGGGCTATCGAGAGATTTTTGTTGAGCTCATATTAGTATGCTCAAACAAACAAGCAAACAACCAAAGTTTTTGAAAATTTGGTTTTGAATTAAGGAGGGATTAGAAGAAAATTCCGGGTGCTAAATTTTGGGGCATTACATCGTCGGATCCCAGAGTGGGGCAGGATCTTCATCAGAATAGTTGAGTAGATCCTACTCTTGCTCCCACCTCTTCCGTGGTCTCATTATCGCTGAAAGCCCAGGGGAAGAGGGCATCATTGCTCGACGAGATCGGCGTTTGTCGCCATGTCTTCCGCGGAGATCGCCGCACTGCTCCCCGTCTCCTCATCAGTATTGCTCTGGGAGTAATCCCAAAGCCCCTCAGTCCACCAATCAGGAAGTTCGAGTGGAGGGTTGAACAGGAGAGGAGCGTAGGTTGGGGAAAGAGAAGGATAAGGAAGATCGTCCGCCATGGTAGAAGAAGGGTTTTACTTTCGCTTCGATGAGAAGGAAGGGCAGGAGAATGGGGGTGAGTACTACGGTTAAAATGATTAACTAAACTCAAGTAGAAAAGTTGAAGGGGCGTCGATCCAACTTCCAAGGCGAAGCACAATAATTTTTCGCTAGAAGAGAAGTGGGTTTTTATTGATGATGTGATGCACTTGGGTCAAGATTCACTGCCAATTCAGAGGTTGTTATTTAGTTTCGCGATAAAATTACCCCCAAAACTAGGGGGGCATGTGTTGCAACCAAATCCTATCCAAGCTATGATTGCCTTTGGATCGGCTACTGAGCTTCATGGCTCGCCCAAGCATAGGCGAATTAATTTGTTATTGGCCCAAATGGTCATGTATCTTAGCTTAATAATAGAAAGTAATATAGGGCTTAGCTAGATGAGTCGAACTTGTCATCCAAGCCTTTGGGCTATAAATATGTAACCCCATGTACAATAATAAACATGAAGATATTGTTCCCCAGCAGCGATGTCTCCTCAACCTCAATCTCGGCGCATCGCAACCCCTGGCCCCAAGGTTTTTCAACCAAGTAAGTGCCATGCGACTCTATCCTTCCTCACTGATCTTTTTAGGGCATGTTTAAGTGTCTTGCTTACCCGGTAGATCTCGTACTAAAGCGTTTTTTATGGTGAGATCTGCTAGTTATCCAGATGAAGCTCACGTCAAGCTCTGCTTCGCGCAAGATCCATCAACTATTAATAAACCTCACGTCAAGCTCTTCTTGGCGCGAGTTCCATTAGTTACCGCGCCCACAGCCGATCTATATATCTATTTCTACTTCACGTGAATGAATCGGCAGTGGGCAACTAAGCGTACATAGCTTATTCTTCTGCTATATTCCATGATATGATGCCGCAACATGTGCACGCAACAGTTCGAGAGATCAATGTACGCTTAGCACCCTGTTTAAATGTTCTAGATCGTACCTGCATCCGTGGGTGAACCCCATTGGGGGTTCCAATCTATGTTGTGTGTTTTGATTAGATCCATCTAGTCGAGTGCGTAGCGGATGTCAACCAAGTGGGTTGCGTCATCTAGATCATGCTTCAAGTAGAGTTCCCTATCTCACTCTCTGGCTGTGCTTTGTGATCAGCCTAACGATGCTAGGCCGAAGGAGACGATCGGCTTTCAAGAGCCGATCAGCGGAGATGGCACAAGCCGATCCCAGCGATCCGACTGGAATTTAATGCCGATATCTTGTTCGTGTATCTGCATGGTGATTCTCCGACGAAGCATGCACGAGCACCCACACCGGACGATCAACCAGCACACGCCTAAAACCTCCTGGGCTGGAAGGTCAAGCCGATTGGCACAGCCGGTAGCACATTGGAACCGCTTGGAGAGGTCGACCGTAGCGGCAGCGTATTTCTCGGTTCGCTTGGTGTCCCTCTCCCGAGCCTTGAGTGGATTTAGGTGACAACACCCCCTCTAGGTCGCCTTCTTGGTCCTTACATCCTTATCAATGATCAAGTTATGAATGTGTTGTATGACGCATTAGATGTGAGTGAGTTCAATCGCATCAAGAATCTCAAGACAACACATGAGATTTGGAACAACCTCATGGAAATTCATGAGGGAACTCTCATGATAAAGAGTGCTAAACTATATGTGCACAAGGGCAAGTTTGATCAATTTGTGATGAAGAAGAATGAAAGTGTGTCTGAAATGTTCAATCGGTTGAATGAGATTCTAAATGAGCTCAAGGGTCTTGTATTTGATGTGCCGGATGAAGATTTTTCTAAATCAAGTTTCTTAGATCACTTCCAAGTCGATACGATACAGTTGTCACTTTGCATGTGACATCCGACTTGAAGACTACCTCTCTAACTAAAGTGTTGGGTGAAGGACTCACTCATGACATATTCAAGGGGCCACATGAAGAAGCTTATTGTGAAGTGGTTGATAAGAAGAAAAGGTGTATATCTCTCAAGGCAATGTCCTCCAAAGTCATTAAAGAAGATGATAGTGACGACAAAGCTAGTAAAAGTGGAGATGATGAACAAATGGCTCTCATTGTGAGAAGATTCAACAAGTTCATGAAGAAGAAGAAAGGTTTTCCTAGAAGGAGTCAATCATCAAAGAAAAATCCATTCGATGAAACAAAGTGTTTTGAGTGTGGTTAACCGGGTCACATTGATATTTATTATCAAATAAGAAGAAGAAGGACAAGCGTGTGGAAAAGAAGAAAAAAAGAATGGGCAATCCTATCTTGTTGAGTGGGATTCCAACGCAAGTTCGGATTCGGAGGATAAAGGTGAGTCTTCCAAGCTTATTGCCAGCATTGCCATCAATGAAGCTCCATCACTCTTCTCTACTCCACATTACCTTATGGCAAGAAGTGGCTCGAAGGTAGATGACGATGACGATGATGATGGAATACTCGTATGATGAACTTATGAAAATGCATTGAGGCCGATGACTACATGTACAAGGAGAAAGAAATGTTTAATGCATTGAAGAAACTGTACAAATCTCTTCAAGTGTCTTTTAGGAGCTAAAGATTTCTCATGAAAAATCTTGAAGAGGCTCATGAGAAGCTTGTGGAAGCTCAAAACTCTCCCCTTATACATGAAGTGACCACGGTCAAGGTGGATATGGGCTATTTTTTGACTTACTTAATAGTACAACAAGTGCACCAAGTTCCACCAACTCTTTGCAGCACTTGCAATGGTTCTTCTATGAAGGATGGTTTCTCTTGTGATGCTACACTTATTGTTGAGAATGAGGTGTTAGTGAATAAAGTTGAATCTCTTACTCATGCTTTGAAAAGGGCCTATGGTAGTATGACAAAATTGGATTTTATCTTGGAAAGTCAAAGGTGCTCACTTAACCATTAAGGCCTTGGGTATGCTCTCAAGAAGGGTAAGATCCACAAAAGACCACTTTTACCAAGGAGTGTGGTAAAATTTGCCACAAGTGTCACAAAAGTGGGTCATGTGAAGAAAAATTGCACAAGCGGCCATAATGTATCCTTTTGATTCATGCTATGTTCTTGCTTAAAATGATAAAAGTGTTTGTGCATAATTTGTTGGTATGCCTATAATCGGTGCTAAAAAGAATGCCATTTGGGTGCCTAAAGCCTTGGTGGCTAACATCCAACGATCCAAACAAATTTGGGTACCAAAAATAAATCAATTTCTTGTTGTAGGTAAATTACAAGGCAGGTGCAAACATTGGGTACTTGATAGTGAGTGTACTCAACACAGTACTGGTGATATGAGGTTGTTCTCTTTAATGAATAATGATGATTGCACTAGTTATGACAATATTACTTTTAGGGGCAATAGCAAAGGAAAAGTGAAAGGATGGGTAAAATTGATATCTCAAATGATCTTTCCATATCAAATGTGCTATTAGTTGAGTCCCTCAATATCAATTTATTGTCCATTGCTCATGTAATCTTGGTTTCAAATGCACCTTCTCTATTGATGATGTGGTTATTACTAGTGATGATGGTAGTAATCCTATCTTTAAGGGTTTTCGTCACGAAAATCTTTATCTTGTGGATTTCTAATCTAGTGAAGCTAATCTCACAACTTCCGTATTATCTAAGTCATCAATGGGTTGGTCATGGCATATGGGACTTGCTCATATTGGAATGGCTCAACTTAATAGATTGTTGAAGCATGATCTTGTTCTAGCATTGAAAGATGTGAACATTGAGAAAGATAACTTTTGTAGTTCATGTCAAGCTGGGAAGCAAGTGGCTAACACTCATCCTAGCAAGACTCAAATGTCCACTTATAGGCCATTGAAATTATTGCATGTGGATCTAGTTGTGCCTACAACTTATGAAAGCATTAGTGGTAATAGTTATTGTCTTGTGATAGTTGATGATTTCTCAAGGTTCACTTGGGTGCCCTTTCTTCATGATAAATCCAAGTGTTTTTATATCTTCAAATAATTTGCTATATTTGCTCAAAATCAATTTGAGAATAATATCAATAAAGTGAGAAGTGATAGTGGAACTAGATTCAAAAATGCAAGAGTTGATGAATATTGTGATGACAAGGGTATTAAACATTAATTCTCCTCCAAATATGCACTGAAATGAAATGGTCTAGTTGAGAGAAATAATAGAACTTTGTTTGAGATGGCCAGGTCTACGGGCCGAGGCTATAAATATCGTTGTCATGCTTCAAATATATTATATTGTCATAGATTGTTGAAAAAGACTTTATATGAATTGGGAGAAAGCCAAACATTTCATATTTCTTGTTTTTATGCAAATGTTATATTTTGAGGAACGGAAGTCGTCTCTCCAAGTCGTCTCTTCAAATCGTAAAGTTTATAGAGTGTATAACAAGAGTCATGGTTTTGTTGTGGAAGTGTATGATGTTGAGTTTGATGAAACAAATGGCTGTTAAGAGGAAAGTGAAAACTTAAGTGATGTGAGAGGAAATGAGTTGAGCAAGACAATCGTAACTATGGCAATCGGTGAAGTGAAATCTAAGGAAGTTGAAGATGATGATGACTCCATTGTGGTTATTCTACTTCAACTACAAATGAGCAAGATCACCGAAGTCAACAAAATAATCATATAGATGGTTCTCAATATCACTCATATCCAAGCTGTTCGGTTATCCCCTCAATATCAACACATGACTCTCACCCTCATCCTAGAAGTCATCATGCCGTTGCAAAGGATCATCCCGCTGAGCAAATTGTGGGTGACATTAGTAAGGGTTTTCAAACTCATTCTTGTACTGCATCTTTTTGTGAACAATATTTTTTTGTATCTTGTGTTGAGCCTACCCGTGTAGATAAAGATCTACAAGATCTAGATTGGGTGAATACTATGCATGAGGAAATGAATAACTCCACCTGAAATGAGTTTTGGGAGTTTGTGGAAAGAACAAATAACTACAATGTTATTGGAACAAAATGGGCATTCTAGAACAAGCAAAATGACAATGGTATAATGGTAAGAAATAAAGCACGAATAGTGGCACAAGGTTCCATTCAAGTTGAGGGTTTGGATTTTGGTGAAACTTTGCCTCAGTGGCTAGATTGGAATCCATTCGTATGCTCCTTGCATTTTCTTGTGATCACAAAATCAAATTATTTCAAATGGATGTGAAAAGTACCTTCTTGAATGGCAAGATTAGTGAACTTGTGCATGTGAAGCAACCTCTCGATTTCGAGGATCCTAAAAAGCCAAATCATGTATATAAGATTTCTAAAGCTCTTTATGGGCTAAAAAAAGCTCCACGTGCATGGTATTAATGGCTTAGAGATTTCTTACTCTCTAAGGATTTCAAAATTGGGAAGGTTAACACCACCTTGTTCACCAAGAAAATTAGTAAGGATTTATTTGTTTGTCAAATTTATGTCGATGATATTATTTTTGGGTCTACTAATGCCTCATTTTGCAAGGAGTTTAAGAAATGATGTCAAAGGAGTTTGGAATGTCCATAATTGGTGAATTGAGTTTCTATCTTGGCCTTCAAATCAAGCAAATGGAAGACCAAATTTTTGTGAGTCAATATAAATATTTGAAGGATATGTTGAAGAAATTTGCTTTGGAAGATGCAAAACCAATCAAAAACTCTTATGGAAACAAATGGTCATCTTGATCCTGATGAGGGAGGTAAATTGGTTGATCAAAATTTTATCGTTCCATGATTGGTAGTTTACTGTATATCACCGCATCTAGGCCCGATGTTATGTTTAGTGTTCGCACGTGTGCTCAATTTCAAGCATCTCCAAAAGAAGCTCATTTAACGGAAGCAAAAAGGATTTTGAAGTACTCCTAATATTGGGTAATGATATCCAAAGGGTGTTCAATTTTAATTGATTGGTTATTTGGATTCCGATTATATGGGGTGCAAAGTTGATGGAAAGAGTACTCCGGGAAGTTGTCAATTTCTTGGAAGGTCACTTGTTTCTTGGTCTTAAAAGAAGTAAAATTTGGTTGCTCTTTCAACCGCCGGAGCGGAATATATCTTGGCAGGAAGTTGTTGTGCTCAATTGTTGTGGATGAAGCAAACTCTTTTGGATTATGGTGTTAACTTCAATAAAGTGCCTCTTATGTGTGATAATGAAAGTGTCATGAAATTGGCCACAAATCCCGTTCAACATTCAAGAACAAAGCGCACCATTTCTTAAGAGATCATGTTGGAAAAAAGAGATATTTCTATTCGTGCAATTGGCACCTTTGGATGAATCAATGTTTTGCAAATTAAGAAATAAGCTCAATGTGATTGATTTCTCAAATGTGGCTTGAAGATGGGAATTAACATCACTATATTCATATGGCCTTTCAAGTATTCAGATGGGATTTAATTAGGTATTTTCTCTCTCCATTTCACTTAAGTCATTTTATAGCACTTTGTTTCATATCTTTTGTGTTTGTGCACACTTTGCATACTTGAGCTTGCATACTAACTCTTATTGCAGCCTTTGTGCCCATATGTGAGCAATGATCCCTTGTCAAAGTTCAAATCTTGAAATATATTGCAGCTTCTCGGGCAGTACAGTCTTGCAAAGTCGAACTGTCCATGTGTAAAATGCAGACTGTCCACAGTATAATTGAAAAAATCGAACAGAATTGGCTGGTTTCTAGTGAGTCTAAGATGCTGAATGGTGAACTATCTGCAGCTGGACATAGGCACTTAGTAGTGAAGAAGGAAAATTTTGACAGAAACTGTACATATCTTGGTCGCCAAAATTTACAACGACGAACTGTCTGCCTATGGACCATTGATAGCCCGAGCGTCAGGTTTCAATCCACTTCCATACCCTTTCATTTGAGCCCAAGTCCCTCTATCTCTTTCTCCTCCCTCCCAAAGGAAGAAAAGGTCTCTATCAAGGTAGAAGGATTTGTCAGCTTCTCTGAACTGTTTGCAAGTGATCCTTGACCTCAACTCAATCTTCTCCATCATGTCCTCTCGAGGCATTGGCAAGTATGTGAAGACATTTGCTTCTATATTCAAGAAAAGTCAAACCAAGAGGCAGAGAGCAGAATATGCGAATGATGAATATGATCTAGAACTTGATTCAGAGGCACAACCATCAGCTGCAGGAGGTAATGTGTCAATGGAGGCAGAAAACCTTGGGGAAGAGGATGAGGCCCTAGATTTGTCTGGATGGGCTTTCGAGGAGACGTGTTGGACATTTGATTAATACTTCACTTTCAGAAATCCATATCAATATGAGAAGCCTCGTGACACCAACATCCTGTACTTTCATGCTGAGGTACAACTTGATGATTTTTGGTCACATCTGAGGAAAGCTGGAATTCACAAGCATCAGAATATTGATGGGGGTTACATTCATGGAGCTAGCTATGTGTGACTTCGTGGGTAAGTTCACTCAGATTGGACTCTATGATTTTCTATTAAATAGAGTTGATTACAATGAAATGATGGTCATGCAATTCTATGCAACTGCTGAGATTAACATGGTCACTAAGACCATTGAGTGGATAACTGGAAAAAGGAAGTATGAGGCTACTTTTAAGGAGTTTGCTACCACAAATAAACTCGATTATGCTCAGATTATAGTAGGGGATAACATTGTGAAGAGAACTTATTCACTGTGTTTGCTCCATACTACGAGCCTACTAGATTGGGTATTCTTGTCACCATCCAGCTGTGATCAACAAGATTGCTAGAGTCACAGTCTACACAAAGGATGGAAATAGAAGCATGTTTTTGGATTTATTTTGGAATATCATTCACCACATAATGCAGGGCCACACTATTGATATGATCACTTTCATGTTAGATCAGATAAGTCAGGTCAAGCTAGACATCACTGTCAACTTGCCCTAGGTTCCCTACATCATGGCTATGATTCTTCAGAAGACAAGATTCAGAGAACCATGTGACACAGTCCACACTTCTATCGGGCCCTTCAGAAAAATGATAGGACATTTCTTGAGTGTGAAGTGACTATATTTCCTGATGAGGAAGCTAATGAGGAAAAGGAAGATGCATGAGGCAGCAGAGAAGTAGGTAGGAGATGATGCAGAGCAAATACCTCTACCCCAACTAGGTCAGCCATAGTGGATGCCACCTCCTGGATATTTTGATCCATATTTTTGCCACAATGAAGCAAAACCTTAGCCAGTGATTCACAAAGCACTTTAATGGGTTGAGGCAGGATATCAACTCTAATTTTGGTGCAAGGATTGATGCTTTACAAACATATATCAGCCAATCATGAGTAGGATTGAGAACATGCAGAGAGGTTTTCTGGAGAAACGAGCGCTCTCAATTATCAGGTTAGCACTCTAACCACTCATGATCAGTTTGAGCAGCAGAGTTAGAGACAGCAGCACCTAGAGATCAGTTTAAACACATTATCCACAACATCTGATGATTTCTCCGGTCATTTCTACTCAGCCTATCCCTAGCCAATTCCTCCTCCTGAGTTTCACCCATATGCACCTCACTATTCTCCTCCTCCGCCACCTGAAGATGATCAATGATTTTGCTCTTTGGTTATGTTGATGCCAAAGGGGGAGAATTACAAGAAGTTGGAGCTAGAAATGCAGAGATACTAGGGTTGGAGCTGAGATCAAGGGGGAGCTCACGAATGGATGGACTCTCATATTATGTTTTTGCATTGCATTTACTTGAACTTTGCTTATGTGTTGTATGTACTCTAAACTTGACATGTAACATCTTAAGTACTTGTGTGTGCTAGAAGTTGGTACCTTAGAGTTTCCTTCTAATCCTTGTTGTTCTAGCTCTCTTGTTGTGGACCGAGTTGGTTCTTGGTTGTGTGGCTAACCTCTCTTATTATGATATTATCTATGTTACCTCGGTCACCATTTTGTAGGGGAGTCTCCACCAAAATTTCTATCAAACTAGATGTGCACAAGTTCATTTTTATATCTCCATGCACATATTTAGCGGGAGCCACCGCTACTTCTTTGAGTTTTGTGATGGCTTATTCATTCCTCATGTTGGAACTTCACTCATATGGACAAGTTGTTCAAAACTCAACCTCAAATCCATATTATGCCTTTGGTGTATGAAAGATTTGATTCTTTTGGTGTTTAGCACGGGCAGCAAACCACAGGACGGATCATGTGGGAATTTTGAGATCGGTAGAGGGTTGGCAAGGAGATCACGATGGTGTACAGAATGAAGGAGACAATGATTTAGACAGGTTTGGGCAGCCAAATCGCCGAACCCTACGTCATGTATGGGGCGTATGTGGATTGTATTATGCATATGAGCGAGTTGACCCTAGATCATTGTGACCTAGATCGATAGACGACCTAATCTGAGGTCTGATATAAGAGATATGATGCTGAACTAGGGTTCCCTGCTCCTCTTATATAGGCTGAGGAGCTTGAGATACAAGTCAAGAGTCCTAGTTGGATTACGATTGCTATATAGAGTCATAATATGATTTCCCTAGCATCCCACACCGTCTTGCACTATGGGTTCTAAGGCAGACCACTCAGCCCACCTGGTAGAGTGGTTACAATCCGTCGTCATAGGGTACCCGTGGGTATATGACTCCCACACTTTATATTCAGCTTCTTGATATAGGTTTTCATCAATTACCAAAAGAGGGAAAATGTAAGCATCTAGGTCTCTAATTGGTGTTTCGGTAATTAATGACAACATGTGTGGACTAACAATTTCATTGAGAGATTAAGTATGTAGATTCGTCCATACAAATGGGAGCTACACCAAGTGCTTAGGAAGCTAGAGTAGAACCTTGGTGGTGGATAGCTCAAGGCAAGGGTATATGATAGGTTTTCTATTTGATCGGTCAAGAGGTGATTAGAGATGAGAATTGACCAGATTAATAGACTAGATAGTCATATTGTCAAGAGGGGTCAATGTCTTTTACTTGGCGGACTTTTAGTACCTCATTGCTCATATAGTGGGATGCATTTGCATGAGGACTAACAACACTACAAATTTCAAAAGAAAAAATCAACTTCAAAAGCTTGGTTGAAAGAGGGGTGAAATTATGTCATGTGGACTGTCTAGGCCTATGAGGTGGACTGTCCACAGGGCTAACTCTTCTTGGTGGATAGAAACCAGTGGATTCTGTGGTGGACGAGTTTGTCCACCGCAGACTCTCCGGCTCCTGGCTGCGGTCTGTCTGCAATTTGCTTGTAAAATTTCCATCACACCGTTGTGTTCCCTATTGAGTTTTTAAGGTTGAACAGTGGACTATCCGGCGTTGAAAGGTGGACTATCCACAGTAATCTTCTAGAGTTTGGATAGGGCACTTGTGTTTCAATTAAGTTGCTCTAGGTGAACGGTGGACAATCCCAGCCATTTGGGCGTACCGTCCATAGGTCTTTTCTTTAAATCTTTCTAGGGCGGCAGAGTTGCTATGGCTTCGACTAGTTGAACGGCAGACAGTCTGCACCATGTGAGGCGGATTGATCGCAGTTCATTTTTCAGTAAGTCCGACAAGCATTGAATGTGTATATATCCATTAGATTTCAAGTGCGGATTGTCCGAGCTTTGTACTGTGGGACTGTCCACAACCAAGTGTCTGTTTTGGTGAGTTTTTTTTCACATAACAGCTAGTTGATGAGATGGGGAGTATATATACCTGTTGCCCAAGGGTTGGGCATCTCCCTTGGCCATTTGGATCAATTGTTGATCATTCTTGAGCCTTCCCTCTCCTCTCTCTCACTCATATTGCTTGGAATTGCGTTCTAGTGAGATTGAGAGCCACCTAGTGCATTGCATCAAGTATGTGAGCTTTGAGGCACTTAGAGTCCATCAAGCAAGCATCATTGGCAAATTGCTCTTGGAGGTTGCTGCCACCTAGATGGCTTGGTGGTTGTTCTCCATCGAGCTCTTCAAAGAAAATTGTGAAGGATCCGCAGTGGTGGTTGTGACAGGCCTTGTGCTTGCCTCACTGGAGTGGTGAAAAGCAACTCCAGTGGAATTAAGGTTTGAGAGGTTCATTGACCAATCTAGCTCAATGATCAAGCATAGTATTGATAGAGGAGCGCTTGTATGCTTTGAATCTACCTCAATATGGATTAGGGGTGACCAACAAGTCACAGAGACCACGGAAGAAATTCAGTCTCTTGTGTGGTGATCTCTTGACCCAATTTCATTTCTTGCATTTACTTTTAGCAAGTTATTACTTTCTTAGAATCGAGTTTGTTACTTGTTCACCGTAGGTTGCAAACCCACTCTAGTTCAACATAGGTTAGAAGATTTAATTCTCTTGTGGTTCTAAATAAATTTGCCTAGTGTCTTTGATTTTAGTTGAAATAGTCTATTCAGCCCTCTCTAGCCGGTGTCCTTGATCCTATAGGTGTATACACCATACCATTTAGTGCTTTAAAATCTTGTACGCGGACGCTCCCTTCTTCCTCTGCACAAAACATCCGGTGTGTAACCACCGTACTGTTCTGTGCGTGTAAATCGTACTAGGTTTTGAATCTTCAACTTAGAGGCATTTTCTACTCAACGGGCAATCCGGTGTGTACCACTAGGCTGTTGTGTCAGGGCATTGGGGCTTGATTCATTATGTCTTGGGTCCTCTATTGTGCTCTTTAAACCCTCCTTTGAGGTGTTTGTACTCCGAGTCTATTTCTTGCACTTTGGAACCTTAGAAATATAGATTTGCACACATATTAGTCCCAAATGGTACATATTTTCACTTTAACCACCAAAATTACATTAGAGAGCTAAGCATGAGGCTTAGGGCCCATTTTCCTTACATATACTATAAGAAGAGTGAGTCCCCACCAAGAGTTTATATGTCGTTTCACCATGAATCAGAACATTATCTATGATGTCACAGAAGGCATGTTCAGGGGCTCTCCGACACCCTCCCCCTGAACCTAATCAAAAATATGTCATGAAGCCAGTATATGACTATGTAGGAGATGTTTGCTATTACGGACAAATACTCCTAAGAGGAGGATGGTCTCCTCAAGCATCAACAGGATCACTCAAGTTAGAAGGACAACAATGCATCAAACAAGCATAAAGACCACAAAGAGGAATCTTGATGTATTTGTTATACCTGCCGAGTGTAGTTGGTCTTGAATGCCTTGAGCACAAGACAAGACTATGAGAAGGTCATAGAGGCCTAGTGTCCATTCTAATCGAAGGAAATCACCCAGCAAAAGACTACAATATCTTCAAAAAGTCATAGAAGAACACCAGTAACGCCCCAACAATTTCATGAGAAGTGTGATCTTCCTCTTGCTAGTGATTAGTACTAACAGGTTGATCAACAATTCAACTTCATCTTTGTAAGTGCATCTAGGCTTCTAAGTGGATTTTGGTGTATTGAGTGACAAAGCGATTAAAGGACTAACTTCTTTACGAGTTGTTTGGACAGTGATCTAAAGAATAAATTAAATGCAATCCAAACTAATAGAAGGGTTTCTCATATCTATACCAAGGGCGGAGGACCCGTTATGGCACATTGTGTTGCACGCCATACGTTGGCCTAGCCCAACCTCTATACCCCTTCCATTTTATTTTGTTCCCAGCCTCACCCAGCTGGCCAGCCTAGAAGCCCATCGGTGTTCATGGTTGTGATCCACTATTCCTATTTGGTGACAAAGATACCGGGTCTAAGGGACATCATCACACTATTGTGATGTTCATTAGGGATATGTATGCACATAGTAGAGCTGTGACCTGATGCAAAGCCTAGAGGTAGAAGTCAAACGTAGGAAGATATAGGAGCATATGACTTTTATAGACGGAATGGAGATCCTAAAAAAAGGTAGCTAAGATAACAGTGAAATGCAACAAAGGTGCCAAGGGGATCAGGTCGACCCTCCTAAGCCAAACAAAATGACTTTGATCGGGAAAAGTTTAATCCCAAATAGGAAGACATCTAGCAGGCACCCATGTCGATGAAAGGACAAGACCGATTTAGTGTCTCCAACTATTCATGAAGGATTATTGAGAAATAATTAGGGAAGAAATTACTAGATAATTAGCTACACTATTTGTTAGAGAAGAATAAAAGGTAGTGCATGGCATGTGGTGTTGATTATACCAATCACAACAAAGCATACCCTAAATATCTGTTCAAGCTACCTAGTATATACCGAGCGGTGGGCTAAACCACCGACCACGAGTGTAACACCCTGAAAATTGACAAATTGAAAATCACATAAATAAACCATCCAAACAAATCATCCGGTTTTCAGAAACATTTTCAAAATCTAATTTCTGAACCCAACCAATTCTTCACCCTTCATACACCCAAACCCTCCACGCTCCCGTCTGAAAATCCGTTGTGAGGGGTTCTCTCCAAATCCTTCCGTGGCCAAATAAGAAATTAGAAAAAACTACCCTTGGGCAGAAACCTTTTCCCTTTCTCTCTCTCGGCCCACCTGTTCCTCTGGCCCGCTCCACCACCCTGCCTTGGGCCATCACCAGACCGCCAGCAGCCCAACCTACCTCCATTTCCACCCCCTCGCTAACAGACCGGCCCCACTTGCCAGCTCCGTCCCCACCCTGGGCAATGGGTAGAGCCGCACGAGCCCGCGCCGGTTGTGATACCCTAAATTTTTAAATGCATTTAAGCATTTATCATATGCATTTTAGAATTTCAAATTTAAGATTTAAATTGTTTTAAATTAAATTTGAATTCAAATCCTTCAAAAACTTATTTTTGTTCAAGGGCAAAAGTGTAAGGTGATAATTTAGATTTTACCCTTTAACTTTTGTAGTTGGACTCTTGGGTAATTTTGTATGATTAAGGGGTTAAAGCTGAAAAAGTTGATTAGATAAAAATAAAAATAAAAAAAGAAGAGAAAGCAGGGGAGCCGGCGGCCCAAGCCGCTGCGGCTCACCCCCTATTTTCTGTTGGGCTGCGCCACGCACCCCCTGCTGGCGGCCCAGCCAAGCCGTGGACCGACGCTGTCTTTTCGCCCAAGCGCCTCCAGAGCCAGCCCATAAGAACCCACGACGCGCCCATCGTCTTCAAGAGTTTTTTTTATTTTCATATTTATTTAAATCGTTTTTTGCAAAAATAAATGGACGATTCAAAAAATTGCAAATCTATACCAATACCGCCGGACCATCCGGCGGTATTTAAAAAACACCGCCCTATTCGGCGGTTTTTAAAAACCGCCGGAGCAACCGGCGTTTTTTAAATACCGCCAGAAGAGGTTGGCAGTGCGGCGGGCGCTGCGACCGGTGGGCCCGCCGATTAAAAAACGCCGGATGGTGCGGCGGTATTTAAAAACCGCCGGCGGGGACGGCGGTTATTTAAAAACCGCCGCCCCGTCCGGCGGTTTTTAAATACCGCCGGCGGGGACGGCGATTTTTAGCCCATATACCCGCGGCGCCTCCTTTCTTTTCTTTTCTTCTTCTTCTTCCTCGCCGCTCTCCAGTCGCCGCCCGTACGCCCGCGCCGCCGCGCCGCCGCGCCGCCGCGCCGCCGCGCCGCCGCGCGCCTGAGCAGAGAGGGGAGAGGAGGAGAGGCTCGGGCGCCGCCCGGGAGAGGGAGAGAGAGGGAGAGTAAAGGAGCCCAAGGTTGCATGTAAATTTTCTTTGAAACATGTTTTTTTTTAGCATTTTAAATATCATTAGTAGTATTCTTTGATATTAGTAGTAGTTTAGATACAATATTAATAGATTAGGTAACAGTAGTAGTATTTTATATAATATTAGCACTAGTTTGAATTACCATTAGCGGATGTAGTCTCGTTTTATGTAATACTCATACTATTTTAGTTGACATTAGCACATTTACCAGTTTTAGATTTAGATAGAATATTCAATCATTATAATATAAGAAAAATTGAGTGTTATATAGAAATGTGGTTACATATGTGCTAAGTACTGTCTTGTTTGTCGCATTTGTGGTCATGCATGTCACAGAAAACATATTTTCAGATATATTTTGGTGAAGAAGAGATACGTTACGGTCAGTTCGGGGTAGATTTGAGTGGGTTTCGGTCAGTGACAAAAGGGCTGGACAAAGCAATTGAGAGGCCATTTCGTTCAGTGTATAACTGGTTCATGAAGTGTTTTAAGTTGGATTGTAATGAATGTCAACAGAGCGTCTCAGCAGTAACAACTAGGAGTTCATCTCCTGTTTATTATGAATTAGTGCAAATAGAAAGCACTGCCGTATGGAGGAGGTTTGTTGACGTTAGCTTGCGTCATGGGTTACCTCTGGTTCTTTTTGTGCAAGCATACGAGAAGGTGAATGCTGAACAAGAAAGCTCACAGGGCTGTGATGAGGCAACAACAATTGAAGAAGTGGTGGAAAATAATGTGAATCAGGTTAACGAGGTGGGCGTTGATATAGGTGAGCAAGGTGAAGCTAATGAAACAGTACGGGAACCAAGGGGTGAGGTAGATGAGGGTGAAGAAATTGTAGGTTTGGTTGAACAGATGCAGCGGGAGGATGCCGAGGCCAATGTCCCTGTTGATGAAGATTCAGACAGTGAAGATGAAATATTGAACCAGGTTCCAAGTCAATGGACCAACTTTGATCACTCAGAACTGCTAGTAAATGAAGGTGAAATGGTTCCATGGGAATATAGTGAAAATGAAGTATCTGTGGGAGCTATTTACCATAGCAAGATAGAGCTAAAAGAGGCCGTGCAAATATGGTCGGCTAAGTGCCTGAAGAAAGAGTTCAGAGTTCAAAAGAGCAGTCCACAAGTCTATGATGTGAAGTGCATACGAGATGATTGTCCTTTTAGGGTCCATGCTTTTTTGGGAAAGTATGATATTTTCTGGACCGTTTCAAGAATTGAACATCATACATGCGTCCTTGAAGAGCTTGAGAGTCATCACCGTAACTTGACAGCTGATTTCGTGGCTCAACATATGTACTCAAAGATAGTAAATAATCCTGCATATGAGCCGAAGGCAATAATCAATAGCATAGAGGATGACTTTCAGTACAAAATAAGTTACAGCAAAGCTTATAGGGCAAAACAGAAGGCGTTGGTAATGAGATGGGGTACGTATGAAGCATCGTACCACAACCTGCCACGTGTGCTGAACACACTATGTGACCGGAATCCGGGTAGTTACTTTGAGATTAAGCACTATAATTTGCCTCAGGACCGGACAAAGCGTGTTCTTCAGCGTGCTTTCTTTGCTTTGGGGGCATGTATCAATGCATTCCAGTATTGTCGCCCAGTGATATGCATCGACGGGACCTTCCTAACAGGGAGGTACAATGGCACAATTCTGACTGCAATTGCGGCAGATGGAAACAATCAGGTGCTCCCACTGGCTTTTGCATTTGTTGAGAGTGAGAATGGGGACAGTTGGTACTGGTTTTTAGAGCGGATCAAAGCATGTATTGTTCAGGATCGGCGAGATGTGTGTGTGATTCATGATCGCCATGGAGGCATTATGCAAGCGGTGCAAGATTTACAGGAAGGATGTGTACAACGTCAAAGAATAGCAAAGTGGGTCGATCTGAAGAGTCGGTGGTGCATGAGACACATGGGAGCTAACTTTCAGAAGCAGTTCAAGAACAAGAAACTAACAAAACTTTTTAAGAGGTTGTGTAGTCAGAATCAAGAAAGGAAATTCAATGTTTTGTGGAAAAAACTTGATGAAGTCACAAAGAAGAACGCTACGGAAGTAAGTACTAGAGGGGCGAATTTAGAAGATGATGAGCCAATTGCAATGGAAAATGTGGGCCTCGATGGTCCTAATGTGCGACGGAGGCCTGGTCGTTCGATTAAGTCATTCTCGGAGTGGATTGAGCATGAGCCAAAGGAGAAGTGGTCTTTGTTGCATGATGAAGGAGGTGCACGTTATGGTATTATGACTACGAACCTTGCCGAGGTGTATAATTGGGTGTTACGTGGAAGCAGAAGCATGCCACTTGTCGGGATTGTGGAATTTTACATATACCGTACAACACAATACTTTCGGGAACGTCATTCAGCAGCAAAGAATGTGTTTCTAGACCACCGCCTCGTATATGGGCAGAAATTCTTTGAGTATATGGCCAAAGCAAACAAAAAAGCCGCAGGACATCGTGTCAGGAACATGGGTGTCGCTGAGCATCGATTTGAGATCATTTGTCGGGACAAAGGCCGAAGAGGAGGCAATCATGAGAGGCACGTGCAAGAATGTGTCCTATACAATAACCATTGTGTTTGTACCTGCCACAAGCCGAGGTTATACCACAGGCCGTGTACACATGTCACAGCTGTATGTCAGGAAGTTGGAGGTTTGAACGCTCATATGTTTGTGTCCCCCTATTACCTGAAGGATGCAATCTACCACACCTGGACTTCTGAGATATATGGTTTCGCCATTGCGGGGACTTTCACTAGTATTGCAGAGGGTGCTCCTGATTTCATACCCAATCCTCACCCGGACATGAAACAACAGATAGGGCGACGCAAGACTCGTCGCATTCGTAACAACATGGATGATGCCGAAGCTGGGCCAAGAATTGTCATATGCTCGAAATGCAATGAGTTCGGGCACAGCTACAAAAAATGCACTAATACACCTCAAGGAACCGTGTCGAACATACCTGAGCCAGGATCATCGAGTCACGGTCGACGCGATCGTGGAGGAACCAATGAAGTCATTTAATGATTTTTTGTTACTGTCCTGGATTGTAATAACATAATGTTTGGAACCTTTCTCTGTTACGTTACTCTTGCATTACTTGAAATTCTGTATATGTGGATTTGCTATCATGGATTGTAATAATATTATGTGACTATGCATTTAGTTTGTTAATATTTTGAATTCGATGCTATGATATGCAATGTTATGTTATTGTTATGTGATGTTATTTTGAATTACATGCAGTCTTATGTTAATGTTTTAGTTAGTTTATACTTGGTTTATAATGTGGACTAACGATATCAATCTTTTTTAGGGATGGATGCCCCACAGGGTTACGTGACCCCCGACCTGCTCGATGCAGCGACGGACAAGAAGCACCGGTCGTACTTCAGTGCGGTATTGGGGAGCTCCCTTGGACAGTTTCGCGCACATGTTCCGATGGAGACGATGGCGTTGGACCCTCGTTGGCTACCGAGCTTCGCTTTACGTGCTTCGTTCTCTTGTTCAGATATATTCAACCTCGTTCAAATTTATACAATGCTATGCTCATCGTTTTTTTAGACTGCGCGCTTCTGGTCTGCTCCCACTTGCTCGCATGGTCGAGGGAGACAAACCGCGTTTCAGCTACGACTTCTCTCTCCTTGCTTCAATGGTGGATAGGTGGAGACCGGAGACACACACTTTGCACCTCACCGTGGGCGAGATGGCGCCTACGTTGCAGGACGTGTCGTACCTGCTTGGGTTGCCATTGAGGGGCGATGCCATGGGCCCCACGGACGTCGGCCCCGGCTGGCGTGAGGACTTGCTGGCTCGGTTCGGTGCCGTCGAGCGTACCGGCAACGCACAGCCCTACAGGGAGTTTCCACCGACGTACACGGGCGGGCCCCCAAAGTGGTGGATTCTTCAGTTCAAGGTGAGTAGATTCGACCGCAACCGGCATAGTTAAAATTCATATGGTTCTTACTTATGTGCAACTATTTACAGGCCGGCACCATTCGAATTGGTGCCACAGAGTACGAGGTTGCGGGGCATTTGGAGGCGTACGTGCTGTGGTTGATGGGGTGGGTGATGTTCTGCAGCTCTGGGGGCAACTTTGTGCCCAAGAACCTACTGCCTTTCGCGCGTTACGTCGCCGACAGCCCACTGGAGTCGATCCCGCAGTTCAGCTGGGGGTCCGCTGTCCTAGCTGCGACGTACCGTGGACTGTGCACGAGTTGTTTGAAGAGTTCGTCAGCGGAGCCCATCTTCGGGGGATGCCCGCTACTTCTACAGGTTTGGGCCCACGAGAGGTTTCAGATTGGTCGGCCCGCGGTCGTGCACAGCCCGTACGACGCGTATATACGCGACGACGTAGACGGCCCGACGATGGGCTCTCTGTGGTGCGACCGACGAGTACGTGGATTCTTCTTCGTTTACTTATTTGGGTGTGTATTTAATTTTCTGTACTAACGATGTAATTGAATGCTTTCGCAGTTCGCGTACGCTCACGTGCAGACTAGGAAGTCTTACCCTGACTTCGTAGGCCAGTTCGACGTCCTGCGTGACGACGACGTTCGTTGGACGCCCTACTCTGACGAGGCAGTGGAGAGTCGTGCACCTGACGGGCTGTCGTCGTTGTGCGTACGCGACGACGACTACTGGAGAACGCGCAGCCCACTTGTCTTCGACATCTACGTCGAGGAGCACGCAGTCCACCGCGTGCTCCGTCAGCTAGGCTTGCGGACAGGAGGTGGTCGTCCCCCAGAGCTTACTGCCGCCACACGTGCACCGGTTCGTGCCGACCTTGTAAATTACCGTAAAGTTATATATTTCACATAATTCACATGCTGAGTCCACCGACAAAACTATTTTTATTTTCAGGTTTACGAGACAGGGCCAGAACGTTGGCCAGATCTGGGCACCACGTCTTGCTGAATTCGTGGCGAAGTGGTCCATGGCCTTGGATGACCTCGTCATGGAGGGTAGGCCACATGACGATGCAGCCTGGGGTCACTACCTCCGTTGGTACCTCCCACGGACACGACATGCGTGTCTTGTTGATGCCACAGGAGTTGCCCCGCCGCACACCGTCCGTCACGGACAGTTACCCTACACAGCGAGACCAGGGGGCGTATATAGCTGTAAGTTTCTTTCCTGATTGTCGATTCCGCATTAGAAGACATCTAAGTTCATACTTCATGGCAAACTAATGCAATCTTTTTGAAACAGCATGACGTGCTCCGGCAAATCCATGCAGACGTCACGACGTACAGCCGTAATGCCCTCACCATGGCCCCACAAGATCACAAGGCGGCGTACGACAAGACAGCGGACCTGTGCAGAAGAGTGACTAGGTCGTTGTCTTGCCGTGGCGGCGATGTTGCCCATCCACCACCGCAGCCGATGTTTGTTCCCCCTAACCCGACCGCACCACGACCCCCTCCGGTACGACCTCCGGTACCACTCTTTGCGCAGACTCCGCCGATGACCTACCCGCCGCTAGGTATTTCTTGTACAGGTCAATTTTATTAAACACGAGTTCGTCAATTATTTATGGATGTTCCGTGCAATAGGTACACAGTACGGGACCCATGTTGGGTCATCGTCTCGTCACCCTACCTACCACCATGACGTCTTCGCTGCAGGGACATCACGGACTCGTGACGTTGAGTGGGGTAAGTGGCATTCACATACATGCAGCAGACTCGTCATGCCTGTTACAGTGTTACTTTACATTTTTAATCCATGCGATTAATTTGCAGGATATGAAGCTGGCACGACCCCTGACGACAGCTACGGAGCCGGCCACGCTCCTGACAGTCCACCAGGTGCAGCAGAACAGATGGCGCAGTCCTTGTTCGCGTCGCCGCCGCGACATGATGAGATTGGTTACTCACAGCTACAGGAGGCGCCACCCCACGAAACTCAGCAGTCACAGGAGCCGCCAGCGCCCGATGCAGTCCCTGGCCGACGTACTCGACAGGCACCCGACCCCTTTAGTCACGGGTCACGCCACACTTGGGCTGCCCAGAGAGCTGCACGCAGGAGCAAGAGGGGTCGTAGCTAGATCATAGTTCCAGAGTTGACTTGCATTAGTTAGGTGTACATTCGTCATCATGTATTTTATCACTTTCACCTTTGCAGTAGGCCGTGACAACATGTAGGCAATCGTTTCAGATATATATGCCTCCGTAGCCTTTTCTGCTCGACGTGACAGCGCATCACGTAGCCTTTTCAGTTACAGGTACATGCGTAGCCTTTTCAGTTCTATATGACAATACCTATGTAGCATTTTCAGTTTTACGTGACAGCGCAAGACGCAGCCTTTTCAGTTACAGGTACATTCATAGCCTTTTCTATTCGACGTGACAACACATATGTAGCCTTTTCAGTTCGACGTGACAACACATATGTAGCCTTTTCAGTTCGACGTGACAACACCTATGTAGCCTTTTCCGTTCGACGTGACAACACCTGCGTGGCCTTTTCAGTACCATTTCCAGTTTGACCTAACAACTTTTTCGTTTTCAGAAGACAACTCAACCCCCATCTCGACTACAAAAAGACGGCACACATTCAAAGAACACACACAACACACTACCAGAGCGAGGGAGGAATGGCCGAGCTGGGAGGAAGGGGGCGTGGCCGCGGCCGAGGCCGAGGAGGGAGGGGTGGAGGACGTCGTAGCCACCACTTCCTCTGGGGAGGTCCTCAAGGCCCAGACGTGTTTCCACATCCACTGAAGGACTTCCCGCTAGAGGGACCAGACGCCTTTGTTGGCGAACGCAGGCTTAGGCCTTACGATGATCGCACGGAGGTGTGGCCTACGTGCCGTTGTGGTGAGTATTGTGTCGTGCAGGTGTTCGATGAGTTCATCGATGGAGGTCGTCGCTTCTACAGATGCCCTTTTGGCTATGTGTGTCCTCAAACTCGCTCTCTACACTTTGTTCTGACATAACTCAAATTGTTTCTAAAAAGAGATATATATGATTGCAGGATTCCACTGACACGGCATGCCGCTTCACCAAGTGGGTAGATCCTACACACCATGCCTACGTCGAAGACTATATCAACCACTTGAAGAACAAGATCCACGACCTTGAGTGTCGCGTCAACTCTCTGGAAAACGAGGCTGACGCTAACGCGATAGTGGTTGGACTCGAAGATGATCCCCTGTGTCCTGACCCCTTCTGCAAATGCCCATACCACCCGCGGCAGCGTATGCCCCCCAAGTCTCCACCATCCGGAGATTACGGCTACTATGATCTCCGAGGCCCGTCGCAGCACTATCCGAACCAATTCGCTTAGACGAACTTCCTACTATTTTTACGTTTCTAGCATTTCAAATTACCTAAGCCAAGTCAATTGTGTAGCGCGAGTTACGCGCTACAATGACAAGGCATCGCAAATGTGTTCAACTTTATTTATGTCGTTAATCTACGCTGTCAACATTGAGAATTATGTATCCGAGTTCAATCTATGTTGCGTTTTAACTTCTGCATCAATTGTTCATGTCGTACTCAATGTAACACTGTGATTTCAATTTAATGTAACGTGTACTCTCATAATTTGTTTTTGTCTGTCCTCCATACTAAGAAAAAGAAAAAGAAATATTTTACGTCATAAAATAAAGAAATACAAATTTACCGGTACTAATTACAATAGTTTCCATGCCCACATTCAAATTGTGTTTTAATTGCCATTTGCTTTTACGTATACTCATATTGCTTATTTAACAAATTATCATGCTCTTGTTTTTTAAAAATGCACATGGAGCAAAAATAGCCGGATGGACCGACTTTATTTAAAAATCGCCGGATGGGCCGGCTTTATTTAAAAAACGCCAAAAGGATTAAATACCGCCAGCCATTATTTAAAAAACGCCAACAGGACCTAAATACCGCCACGGGAAATAAAAATCGCCGGCCCATTCGGCTTTTTTTAAATATGGCCGGGTGGGCCGGCTTTATTTAAAAAACGCCAAAATTCGGTGGTAGTTAGGATGCCACGTCATAAAACCGCCGGATAGGGCGGCGTTTTTTAAATAAAGCCGGATGGTCCGGCGGTATTGGTATAGATTTGCAATTTTTTGAATCGTCCATTTATTTTTGCAAAAAACGATTTAAACAAATATAAAAATAAAAAAAACTCTCGTCTTCAACCTCAGCACCCGGGGAAGCTCACCGCCGCCGCCTATTCCCCGCTGGTGAACGGGTATAAATACCCCTCGCCATCGCCGCTTCAGGCGTCTTCATCGCCTGCGGCCATCCCAAGCCTCCGCCGCGAACACCATCTCCCTTCTCCATCCCTCTATTCTTGCCCGCAAGCTCGGCCACCGCTGTGTTCTCCGCGGTCGAGCCATCCCGGTGCAAATCATCAGAGAGAACCACCTCCACCTCCCGTACGCTTGCCCAGCTTCAATTTGTACTTCGCTTGCCCGAGTTACGTTGTCCGCGGAGCTCCTCGCCCGCGGCCATGGCCACCCATGGCCGGCCCCCTTCCGCACCTCTGCGCGAAGCAAGAACCACCAAAGATGAATCCCCACCACCTCCTCTCACTGTCCATGCCAGCGGATTGATGAATGGTGACCGGAATTGCTGCTCCTGTGACCAGTGAGCCGTGTCACGGCGCGAGGCAAGCAGCCCGGCGGCAGCGCCGCTCGGCCAGCCTCTGCTCTCATGCTCTGCTCTCCCTTCCCGTGGAGACTCCTCTCCCGTGCCCATGACAAGTGGGCCAGCCCCCTTGATGCCCATCAGTACCACGCTAGCAGCCGCGGCCAGCTGATTAGCCCACGTGAGGTTGCACAAGCTAGCATGCGCAATTGTGTACCATTCTTTTCTCTTGACCATTTATTTTTTAAATAATTTTCCCAGTCATATGAGCTCCAATTTCAGTCATTCCTCCACTAAAATTCTCCATAAATCAAGCTCTATCCATACATGTTTTTCCCACAATTTTCCGACACACTTCACCGACCACATCACAAGGCTTGTTCTCATGTCTACTTCGTTTTTTGGTCGATCCGCGACGGGACCAGGACACCGGTGGCAAGCCATTGGTGAACCGATTCTGCCCTTGTCGGTCAGTTCACTGAAGACCCGGTCAGAGAGCTGGACCAGATAGTTGTCAACCTCTGTCCTTGTCCCCGTAAGGATGACAGGTGGGGCCGGCCGACGCCGTTTGCATCTGTCGTCCTCTCCCCCACTGCGATCGCAGGGCCCATCGCGGCGCGGGAGTAGGCCAAGCCTGACCGGAAGAAAGAGTTGGGCCGCACGCGCTGAATTCGGCCCGTGTCCTCTTTCTCTTCTCAATGATAGTGTCTATCACTGTCAGTTGGTCCAGTTGTTGCTAACATGCAGTCCCCATGCTGCTAGATATCAACCTCGTGGGCCTAGCATGGATGGCACGGAAGACCCGTTTGACTCTCTTCGCATGCAATCTATAAGGACATCCTTAGCTAAGAAAACTTCATGATCTTGCTCCTATCAATTCAGAGTCCGATGATCCCTTCGCCTAAATCCTTCTAAAATCAAGGATTTCTCGGAGAGCCATCGGTCCTGTCCCCAAGATGACTCGGACACTGGAGTAGGAGTTCGACGATGCAACAACTGTCATCTTTGCTGCCTCAACAAAGTGAACGATACGATAAATCGAGTAGATCGTCAATAAAAGTTTCAAAGAGAAATCCAGAAGCCAAGCTCTGCAATGACAGTACCAAGAGGAGCATTGCAGATCAAGATATTAACTTTACAAGCCTCAACCCTTGGAGTAATCCAGGCACCGGTGCATTTACCCCTTTTTATTTTTAGTCTTAATTAATGAGTTATGAATGTGCATTAGAGCTACGAATTGATTGAAACCCTAGTGCATACTAAATTCATGATTCAAGCATAATGAATCATATACGTATTAGATTAAATGCTTAGTCAAGCTTAATGATAGGTTACTTTTACTTTGAGAGGAATCCAAGAAAGTTTCCTGAGATGTTAATTGGAGACGTCGGACAAGATCGGTTATGCTTTTGAGAAATTGTAAATAAACAAGGTTTAATGAATAAACATGATTCACATCCTGATCATGTCTATGTCGTATAAGGCCATCCGATGTTTAGCCATGTTTTCGGTTTTCGAATGCGCCTCTTTCACTTGTTGTCCTTAGCGGGCTCCGATAAATCTTTCATCCTTTGTACCTAAGAGTTGGAACTATGTGAGACCAACTGGATGGTGGGAAACAGACGGGTGTCCATGGATTGTACACCCGGGTTCAGTGAGAATGGTTCTGACTAGGTGACCATGGATGTTAGGTTGTCATATGTGGGGTCGTCATACACATATGACGGGTGATTAAGTATTATTTCCGGGAGTATAAAATCGATTCGAATCGCTGGGCTTACCAGGTGTAAGAGCTAAATCATCACCAACATCGTAGTTAAAAAGAATAATGCTTCTGTAAAGAATGATCTTGCAAATTGTTTGCCTTGATTGATAATAGAATAGGTATAACATAGCATAAATATGATATAATTAAAATAGAGATAAACATTAAAAGCTAAGGATCTATTTTTAGGCAGCTGCAGTGTGAGTTGACCTAACCAGATCAGCCATAGGTTACGAAGTCGGGTTTACACCCAGTGGTCGGATAAGTCTCGCTGAGTAATTAGTACTCAAGGTTGTGGCTTTAACTCTTTTTCAGGTAGAAAGTTTCTAGCTCATCCCTTTTCTGCAAGAAGGCATTGAAGCTAGATGTTCTCCTGACGGCTTCTTTATACCTCTTAAAGTTGAAGAAATAAAGAAGCCAGATGCATAAGCTTCCTTTTCTATTCTTAAATTTGTTTGAACTGAAACAACACCAGTGGGCTCGATGTTGATTTCACATAATGTTATCACTTATACAGCAAAGTTTCATCATTTGGTTCTCACCTCCGCTATAAGTTTTTATACTTTCATTATACAATTATAAAACTTTTGTTCTTATTTGTTTTGTTTCATTAAAGTTTATTGTTAAACTTCTGATATTGGAGAAACCCAAAGACTCTTTATGAGTCACCTGGTGTATATTCGATCCTGTCTGGCGTAGTCAGGGCCCTTTGAAGACTTTACGGACTACCGGGCTTAATCTGGTTTAGGCGCAAATTCGTGTTATGTGCTTAAACTAGGTTAAGTTGGGCGGTTCCGCCACACCGGCATTGATGCTGTCGTCCCCCCCCCATCGGCCTTCCCAACCTCCACCAGCCCCAATACCCGGTGCATGTCACGACACGCACACGAAATCAGTCCCGCACCGATGCCGCCGACCCCTACCACGCGTGAGCGCATCACGCATAGGACAAGTCGCTACACCGGCAGCTTGTCCCGCACTGTCGCTCCATGACATCTATAAAATCCCTCCCCTCGGCATCCAATGGCACGTCACACCACACGTTGCACTGGCCTGAATCTGCCCTGGAGGTAACTCCGGCGTGGTGCCGTGCCACAACCACACCACCTCCAAAGCTGCCGAGCCCGATTTCCCCCTATGCACGCAGTCCACCTCCAAATTAAGGTAAACACCAACCACATCACAACTCCGCGCACCTTCCCCACACCACCCTAGCCTGAATCCGCCCTGAGGCAACCCTGGTGTGGTGCCGTGCCACTTAGCCCCACCGCGCGCTCCGCTGGTGTACGCCGCCAGGGCAAGATATCACCTCTCCTACCCTGGGGGCTGCGTTGCCCGGACCGCTGCCTCGACCTCCACCCCACTGGGCGGACTTCGCTGCAAGAACCGCTTCACCGGCGGAGAACCACCAGCGAACTGCCACCCTCCTCACAGGTCGGTTCAACCGGTCGGTTGAACCAAACTACCGTCCAGCTCTCCCCTAATGCAGTCACCCACCCCCTCACTCCTCTGACTCATGGGCCCGGCGTGACGCAGTCTTGCCCGCCATCTACCACCCCCCCTACTGCATCCTGGGCTGGGCCAACAGCCATGCCGCGCACGCGCATGGGCCAAGGGTGGGCCGCACCTTCACCAGAAACGTGGGCCGCGCCCAAAAATCAGCTCAGGGAGCCATTTTCCTTTTTCCAAAAAAGAATTACCCCGCCCCCTACTAGAAACATGCATACCTTGGCCACTTCAAACCCAATTTAGATGATACTTCCTCCTAAGTCCGTCTAAAAACACCCTCTATCTAACCCTACCCCCTTCAAAATGATTGGGCAAGAATGTTTGTATTTATCGTATGTTTTTGTTTGTGCGCACTAGACACCATTCTAGAGGAGTCCCAGGAGCCAGAGACGATCACTGCAGAACATGAGGCCAATGAACCTAGCACCGACCTCCACTGCAATGAGGACTTAGACGACGGCAAGTCCACTAGAATCCTCACTTGATGCATAAAAATGTTAGCTTTACAAAATTCACCTTGGCCATTTCAACTAATAAAAACTTGCATGTTTTCGCTTGCTAAGGAAAACCCTAGTAGGATAGTCACCCAAACCTATTTAGATGTTGTGCGCACAGGTGGGATCGCTCACTTAAATTATCTATCATGATTTGACGTTATGTTGGATTAGTTAGGGAACTTACTAGGTATGGGGAAAGTGGGCGTGGACGTGTTTTTTAAAATAAAATGGGGAAGAACCCCGGCAAATGACCGACGGGTCGGGATACGCCATTTCTAAGGGCAGGATGTGAACGGGTAATTTAGCAACTCGCGGTTACCTCAGTCTCGGACTTTGTGGAGAAGGCCGTGTAGGTGGATGCTCGCGGTGTCGAGTTTGGAAAGAGAGGAATGGTTCTATCTACACCCTTTAAGGACCGCGTTGATTTTCATCTTTCCTAACTCTTTTAGTACAACCACTCGCTCTGTATGAGGCATTGGTTGGGCCCAAGCCAGAATGGATAGTCTAGCGGCAGTTGTGTTGGCGCACAAGGGTGAAGGGAATGAATTGTGTGTCGAGAGGGTGTCGAGGGACACCAGGGTGCGGCTCAGTGGCCCTGATCCTTAAAGCACTTCTAGACCATGAAGTAATGGTGACGGCTTAGTTTGGAATTCAGGCACTTACAATGGTAAGTTGCCGCAGAGTCCAACTTGTGGGAATTAGTACAACTCTAGCCAGCAGTAAAATCTATTCGAATAGTCCGAGTCCACTAGTATGGATGGGTTACGGCTTGGTTCTTCAATTAGCAAGTTTTCATAAACTAAAATGGTGGATTAGCTTGGGATGGAATGGTTGTGGTTATGGGACAACAGTGAGTGCGTTGTTAAGAAAAGAGCCACGTGGACCGACAAGTCCAATGGCAACCCCTATGAAATAAAGCTCCATTTTTGTAACTAAAACTTGGTAACTAAAATGAATCTTGCATCGTTTTTCTGCAAAACCACTTAAGCTCCAGATATCACATTGCATATAGTGATAGCCAAACTTCCCCAACTCTATAGGAGGAAGGTGGGCTTGCGGAGTACGTATGTACTCACCCTTGCTATATTGTTGTTTTTCAGATAGTTCCGAAGAACTATTCGAGCTACTCTTTGGATAGGTCGCGACCCTGCTTCCCAACTAGCCTATGGCATTGGGCCCCGAAGGATTAGCTTCCGTTGTATCTTATTTTCATGCATATTTATGTACTTGGTTTGTAACCCTTATGTCAGACTCTGTACTATTTGAAATAAATGTGTTGCTAGAACCCTATGACTAGCATTTGTATCACATTTGAGTTCTCTAGAAATTGGGGATGCTTCAACGAACTCCTAAGCTTTTTGCATGGTTATTTAGGCTACCACTAGATCGTTTTGTGAGATAAGGACTACCTCAAGGCTTCCATCATTTGGTTGTTCGAGGCATACTACTTTGTCACAATGTCCTTTTGGTAGAAAAGAAATGCTAGCATAACTTTCTCAATGTGCTATCTGGCGGTGTTTTCACACATAACTTGGGCACGACATGGAGGTTTGTGTTGATGATGTAGTAGTCAAGACTCATGTGCAAGATGATCTCAGCAGAAACCTTGTTGAGATGTTGTAGCCTATGCAAGTAAAAGATAAACAATGACCCTCAGAAGTGTATTTTTGAAGTTCAGTCAGGAAAACTAGTCAATGTCCTCATGGTGTATCACAACATAGAGGCAAACCCTAACATGATTATTGCCATCATAAAGATGTATCCACTAGTCTACTAGAAGGATGTCTAGAAGTTTGCCATGTGCATGTCGGCACTTAGCCGCTTCATTTCCCACTCACGGAGAAAGTAACATCGAGAAAGCATGGGCCCACAATAAGGAATAGAAATCCAATGTATTTCTGTCATGCATACTCCATTCCGCTTCTCGATTCTTTGAAGCAATGACTATTCGTGATTGTAGGGGGGAGTAGAGTGTAGGAGAAGATAACAAGAGATTCTTGTAGATAATGAATTAGGAGTGGTGGGGAGCAGTTTTTTAGCTCCTACCTTGCATTATAAATAGAGAAACAATCTCTGCTCGGCACCCAAAATCTAGTTGTATTTTAGCTATTTGATTGTGCGTGGAGATTCTTGTTAGGGATAATTACCACTACATACTACACGGTAGGGGTAGTTTTGCTAGAACCGTTATAGTCTGACTAGGACTCCTAAGCCTATTATCACTAGAACTTGTATTCAACCATGTGTCCCACCTTCTATTTCAAACTACAGTATGTACAGTGCATCTACAGTGCGTCTATAGTGTTTTGCACATCCTCATGCACGCTTTGGTGACAATAGCCTAATTTGTAACCAACTAGGAAACTTGGCATGTAACCCTTGTCCTCGAACTTCATAAAGACGGGAGGAGCATTCTAGTTAGATAAGTTGACCAGATCATACTAATCTGAAGAAATGGTCACATACGCTGAACATAAGTAATACAACTCACCACCCACAGAATGCATAGAATTACATGATTTATTGGCCCAAACTTGTCCAAATCTTGCTCATCAGCAATCTTGTGTGACCATTGCACTTTGTTGATAACCAATCCCTCAATCTAAAACCATAGTGTGGTATATCACGTGGTGGATTGATGTGATGCCCCCGGCATCTCGAAAGTTTTAACACGTGATTAGATTAGCGGTAGTCAAGGATTTGGCTTAATGATGTTTAGAGAAGAGCAACAACTAGGCTAGTAAATCACGAAGTCAAAAATTTTCAGTGAAATATGCAAAACCCCTGAATGCACTTGTGATTATAGTTCAAAATATAATGTGTTTTGGACCAAACTCTCTATAACAAACTTGTAGAAAATTTCATGAGGAATAACTTTGGTATTATGTGTGTTGACATGCATAAAGGTTTGCAAGGTGTTTTAGCTCATTTTCTATCTTCTAGTGAATTCTGTCCAAATAGACCTCAATGGAAAATTCAAATTTTGAGCAACCACAAGACATGATCATGCAAAACATCATATATGAAAGTTGTAGATAATTAAAAACTACACAACATTGGTATAATACTCTTTCTCTGAAAATGAGCATAAAATAGACTTTAGGAATTTCTAAGTTTGCGTTAAACCTTGGTCAAACTGGAGTCAGCAGGTTAAATTCAAATTTAATCATATTTAAACTTGGAATCTGATATTACTCCTTTTGACAAAGTTGTAAATCTTAAAAGGTAAAACGTTTCATTCAATTGGGTCCTTTTCAAATTCGGACTCTAGAATACCCAAAAACTCAAGTTTCAAACAGGTCTTCCTGCAGTCAACAGGGGTTTTCCTATTTTTCGAATTTTGTTTTCTCTATGAGTCGCTGACGAGTGGGCCCCACCTGTAAGGTCATCGGATTCCTGCTCACGCGGTTGGGACACGTCGCACCGGTGGGCCCCACCATCCCACGCCTCCGCAGGCTCGGTCCAATGCACCGTAATATTATTTTTCCCGCCCGGTCCCACCTGTCATCGGTTCACGGTCCACAGACCAAGTCCACGCGCTGCTCACCTTTCTTCTTCCCCGCTCCGGCACGCACACGCGGCCATGGCCGGCCGCCACGACATGGCCACGCGCCGCCTGCCCATGCCCGGCCTGCCCTCACCTCTGCCGCGTGCCCCGTGCCCCCGCCAGGCTCCTTCGGGCCGAAGGAAGCAGAGAGCGCTCCCCTCACCTCACTCGCTCCCTCCCTGTCTCTCTCCCTCTCGCGAGCGCGGCAGAGCGCGTCCGCCATGGGAGCTCGCGGCGAGCTCACGCCGCCTCGCCTCTCCGTAGCCCCTCCGCCCCGCCCGTCGCGCGTCCCGCGCTCGCCTCCATCTTCTCCACCGTTTCCCCACCTCCGTAGCCACCGCCGTTGCCCCTAGCGTCCTCCCCACATTCGCAGCCGCGCGTCGCGCGCGTTCACTGCGCCTCCGCCGAGGACGACCACATCCGGGCAGTCCCCGCACCACCAGACCGCCTCCGCTGGGTTCGCGGCATCACCGCGCAGCCTGTGGGATCCTTTGGGGCGCCTCTCCCGGTCTCCATCGACAGATCGAGCCCAACATCGCCAAGCACGTGCACTGCGGACAGCGCCGGTTCACGGTGCGTTCCTCGTCGATTCGGGCCTCCCCACACGTCGAAATCAAGGGGGAACGGTAGCCCATCGCTGGGAACACCTTCCCGGAGCTCCACGGCTCCAAGCGCGCGCCCCCACGCGACGCGCCATACGCGGAAAGCCGGCCCGCCGCACGCCCCCTGCCCTGTCTGGAGGAAGAAGATGGAGGTTTTGTAAAAAAAACCCCTGATCTTTCCTGTATTTCTGTCTCGATTGTAGTACTGTGCACTGAGTCTTAGACATATTTCACGCAGGACCCTGGAAGCTACGGATATTTCCGATCTAGTCCCCACCAGTGGGCTCTTCTATTTAAATTCATTTCTCTCGGTTTAAACTTTGGAAATTCGTAATAAATCAAATAAAAATCAGAAAAATACAAACTAGGTTGCATTTTTATCCTTGTTAAAAGATCTATCTGCTAGGTATGATGGTTGAGTAGGAAAAGACATTTTTGCCCCTGATTTTGTACATGCTTACTAAACCAACATAAATGGAAAAGATGGGAAAAATGAGCTTCAAAAACTATGAAATTTGGGCAGAGGCCATATTAACATGTGTAAGCTCTGTATAAATTTTGGTAGCCCTAGCATTAGCTGTTTAGTTACTATTTTGCCCTTGTCTTATATTTAAGCATATATTAATTTAAGAAAAGTTTGCTATGGCGAAAAATGTCCCATGTGACTTTAGAGGCTTGATATGAGCTCTAGGTTATGAACATGGCTCACTGCTAGAGTAGGAGGTGGTGCATGTAAGGTTTTGACTCTGATTTGAAAATGGTAGAAATAATGCAAATTTACGTAAATAATAGAAAATGTGAAACTAGTGTATCCAAAAAAAACCCCCACACTTACCTTAATAATCTTAATAAATAAATAACTATTGCATGTTTTATCGGCTCACATCACCATGTTAGCTTTATGATTGACAACTTGATTTTTGTATATGTGTTCTTGTGAGATTGCACATACACGATTGCTTCGGGTCCATAAAAGTAATATTAATGCTAGTGCCAGTCGGGATGTTTTGATTGAGCTAGTAATCCATTACATGCGTAACTAGGTGTTTGCTCATATTTTTGCTTAATCAGTTGTATGCTTGATGATTGTGCATCTCATTCACTATGTCATGCATAGCATTCATATAGCGACGCTTATTGCAGATGCGTGATTGAGAAGCAAGTGTGAGGAACTACTTCGAGCAACGGTGGTCCAGAAGGTCAAGTAAGCCCGAGACACGACCTGGAGAGCCCATCAGTCGTGTTTGGAAGGAGGAGTTGTCCAAGTGATCAAGGGGTTGCTTGGGGCAAAGCCTCACAACCCGGCAAACTAACCTAGTTTAGTTTGTTGGCTTGATAAGAATAAGCAAAGGTAGGCAGGACCATGATTTCTCCCAGCTAATGTGATAATTGATTGTTTCCTTACGCATCCGCATTAGGAGTTGATTGAAAACAATTGCATTAGATCTCCTGGCCACCCTGGCCCTAGCACCTATATATAGAGTTCGTAGGACGAGTTGCCTAGGCTCTGCTAGGAGCGAGTAGACACGAGTGAAAGGAGTCACTCGTCGCGTAGGTGGTTTCAAAAATCCCAAAGCTTTTACCATCGAAGAATTAATATTGTGCTCAAGACTTAAATGGAGACCGGGCGGAGAATAATTTTATTATGTGGTGTGCGTTTGGCTCCGCCCGAGTCGTTTAAGGCCCGTCCGCTGTTCGTCTGCTGAGCAGCATAACATTGCTAAAGTGCTTAACCGGGAAATGGGACCGGTGAAGTCTTACCTGGGTTTGTCCGAAGTTTTCAAGGCTCCGCCCATCCACTTGCTAGAGGCCGATGGGCCCGGGGGCGCTTGTACTCGAGGGAGGGCTGACCCAGAGAACTGTGGTATCGCTCCTGAGGGGGCACAACCTGGGGGTTAGGTGGGGGCGCTTTGAATCTTGGGACAAGACAGGTGGAGATGGGGGCTATATGTGGGAACGCGATGGCTAGTAAGCATATACCCCTGGCATGATAGTTATTCCCGGGAATTAAAAATCGATTCGAATCGCTGATGCCTACCAGGTGTGGGAATGCCGATATCACTGTCGGGCAGCGTAGTAACTACTTGAATATATTATATCCGTTACTCATGTTTTCAAATACAACATGTTTGTATTGTATTGCTTACATTTCTACAAGTTGTTATGGAGTTATATGCAAAAGATGAATCTTGATACTCTATATTGATATACCACTGTTTAAAATCAATGGCTAAGGATCCAAAGGTTAGTAAGCAAGCTTTGCGTCAGCCGTAAGCCAATCCATTAATTTCTACTGAGTAATTAGTACTCAGGGTTTGCCCCCACCTTTTGAGAACAGGTACCGGCGACATCTGGACAACTGCTTGGAGGAGGGTAGTACCGGTGGGCTCGGTGCTGCTCGCCTCGATCAACGATGCGTGAAGACTAGTAAAGTGTTTCGTTCTGCTGAGAGATGTTTTCAAACTCACTTCCGCTATCTGATTCAAACTTGCCTTTCGTATGGTAATATGTTGAAACTTATATTATTATTTCGAATCGGTTTGTAAAACAAGCTTATATATGCTATATTCAACTGCCTGAGATGATGTATCTGTTGTGGCTCCATTGTGGGCTGGATGTGTATGATGTCGGTTCCTCTGGGAAAAGGTAATATCGGGAGCCGAATGACTCTCGACGGACGACCGGGTTCAGTTCGGTCTAATCGCACTGCAAGCCAGAGGTGGCAGGTGTGCTTAGTCCGGATTAAATCGGCGGTTCCGCCACAACTGATCTATGGACAATTCTTGCTGGGAGAGGAGGTACATGAGCTCTGCCAAACGCCGCCACAGTATGCTCATTGTAGTCTCTAGTATGATTTCTAGTGGAACATTTATTGCCCACAACGTTTCAACAAGTGAGAGAAAAATGAAAGTAAGGGCCTATTTGGGAGCAAAGTTTTTCAATACCATAGTTTTAGAATACCCTGATGTATATTGATCATGATATAATTAAATCATTTCTTCTCCCTACTAAAACCATAGTATTTTAGACTTATTTGGTTCCATAGCCAAATCATGGAGCCGAACAAGTTCTATAGTGTTAGTCTCTTGCTCACTTAGATGATAAAACTTTCGTATGGTGTAGAGTTTACAATACTCAAAAATACCATGTATTGACAATACTATAGTATTGAAAACAGAGTTTTCTCAATATCAACTAAACACTTTTTTAGCAAAAATATCATAATATCTTCAAGTACCGTAGTATTGCATCGAAATCGTGAATTTACATTGCTTCCAAGCAGACCCTCCATTAGCCACTTGTGGTGCCGAACCAGACCCAAAAGCACTAATATGTGTAGTGTATGCAACAATAGAATGTGGCATTGAAGTACTAGCATGAGTAGCTAGAATCCCTCCATTAGTCGAATTCTCAATAATTGTTCGACTTTGTATATAAGGCACTGGTGTAGCAGAAATAGGGACTCTAGGTATAAACACATTTGATAAATCAGGAATCATGCCGGTAGTAGCACCTTGATCGGTAGTAACATTAGAAGTAGATGCATGCAAATCATTGCCGACATGTGGTTTAAGCTTGGCATCTATAGTTTTATCAATGACATCAAAAATACTACTAGCCATAGCATCAAACATATTATTTAAACTAGCAACAACGGCACCATCAACAACACTAGCAATTCTTGTATCTATATTTGAAGGAATAACTGCACTAGATGTTGCATCAGGTATCGCATTATCAAGAAGCGGGTATTTATATACCTTGAGTTGAGTGATCGGTCCATGTCGGCCCTTCTTCTCATAACAAGATAGGAGTTTCTACAATTCTTCTTCCTCACGTTGCTTCCAGTACTTCAAGTCCTCCTCAGCTTGTATCCTCAACCCCTCTTCGAATTGTTGTTGAACATCTTCAGGAAGCTCCTCAAATTTGGGCGCGATGATGTTGTCGACGGTAACTTCACACGGATCCACAGGACCGGCCATTGAAGCCGATTGTTTCGGATATGCTGTCTTATTCCCTAACGGAATCGCCAAAAAGTATGTTGGCACTTGTTTGGCCAAATACCACAAAAGCCCTAGGTTCTTCTATGTCCGACGGCATGCGTCGGACTGTTCAGTGAGCCCCTAGGAGATCAGGCAGACCTATATCCAAACTCGCTGGAGGGACCCCGTCGAAGAGGATGGATCCTATGGTTGCTTTAGGATCAGCATGCCACCTAGAACGCCTCCGTGCCGCCGTCGAGACACAGGGAGAATAACAAGATATGTTGAAAAAGTAGGATAAGAGATAAAAGGCAAAAACAATAAAAAATGACGATTTCGTTCGGTTGTGGTGGCTCAATCGGTCGTGGCCCTTTATATTTATAGGGAAGGATGGTCTTACCCCCTTTACGAGTCAGAATCCAACCAGATCACGCACAATCCGCAGATTCCGTTCGAACTCTTGACCACCGGACTATCCGACGTAGTCCACCGAACTGTCATATAAAACCCAAACTATCCGGCACCCTACACCCTGCACCGAACTGTTCAGTGCATGACTGTGCCAATTTTAGTGCTCAACGATAATATCTTCAAGGCCATAGTATTGCCCTAAAATTCGTGACCCTAAATCTGGGCCTATCTCAACACAGACCAGCCCAAAGCCTGAGGTAACACCGATACGGGCCGGGCCGAGTCGGGCCCACCAATTATTGTCTCCGTGTGGCTGCGTGACGACGAATGACCGGAGCGGTGGCGGCTGCCCTTGCCCCTGTTTCGTCCCAGTTTTCACCCACCCCCAGCTTCTCTCCGGCCGAACCATGGCGTCGCGGATCCTGGCTCGATCCAAGGCCCTGCCTCTCGCCGCCGCCCTCGCCCGCGCCGCCGCAGACGCAGTGTCTCCGATCACCGGAGCCCGCGCGCTCTCGTCCCTGCCCCGCTACCCGGCCGCCCCATCGCCCCATGGGCTCGGCAAGGTTCGTTCGTCTCCCCACGCCACCTTGCCCTGCGCTACATCTTTGCAGATCGGTGTGGATGTCTGTGATGGGATTCTTTCTCGGTTCGTGTGCCCTCGTCGCGTGCGCGCTTATTCCAATCTGCGCCGTGTGTTTGACGATCTGGCTCGTAGCGGTGCCTAATGCAACCCTCGTCCTTCGATTATCGTCTGCTTTCGTTTGGTGTCGGACGTGGAGAATTCTTGCGCTTATTATCTCCGTGGGGGTTTACTTCAAGTCTGGAATGGAATATGTAGCAGTAGTATGCTTATTATTATGTAGTTGGGTGGCATCTGCAAGCCGAATCCAGGGACGTGGCGAGGGTGAAGGTGGAAGTGTGACGTAAGGAGAGAAGCACATCGCCATGGAAAACTAAGACCTGTCGTTAGGGATATATCTTTTCCAGGCTTGACTGCTTTGGTGTCTCTCGATTGACATGGCAGAGAACTGCATATGTGTAGTTGCTTATAAGCTTTCACATTGTGGATTTCGTTGTACACATATTTATATTGCAAAATTCACTTTGGAGATGATGAGTCCCCATCATAGGACGATTCAAATATTTGATAAGTGGGTATGATACTGCTCCCAGCTGGTGCCATTTCCTTTGATGAAGAACATTATCTCAGTGTGCAGGTTGTGGCAATCACATACTAGTGTTTAGGAATCATGATGCCAAGCCTTTTCTTAGAGTGGAAGCAGTATCAGATTTATGAATATCGTCAATCCTAGTTGATGCGGCGCGGTCGTTAGAGTTATCCTCACTTTGATTACATCAACTCCAGCAATAATGTTCAAATATGGACTATTGTAACACACTTTTTATCCTAGTGGCATGGGAGATTTGGAAATTCCGTAACTAATGTGTGTTTGAGGGGCCTCAACCGAGTGTCAATCAGCTTCTCCAAATAATAGGAAACGGAGGTTTATTTTGGTGTATGGCTGGACTGGAGCATTCAATCTCCAGGAGCTGTCTAGAAGGTCGCTAACCCTAGCTGGATAGGTCTGGCGGTCTGGGTCATGGTTTTCTTTTCTTCTTTTTGACGTCTGGTGTTTGGGTGTAGTGTTCGGGTTTGGTGTTTCCTTCTGCCTACCCGATGTACTTAGTTTTTTCTACCTTAAATGAAATGACGCGCGGCTCTCCTGCGTTGTTCGAGAAAAAAATTGGGATTGCCAATATTCTTCTATTTTTTACTCCCTCTCTCTCTCTAAATAAATCAATCTCTAGTTTCGTATGAAGTTTCAGACCCATTAGCATATTGGAGAAAAGACATCATTGCCCTCCATTAATTCTGCACTCTCTCTTTAGTGGCACACTGATCAGTGGCCTTTGTTTGCCCAAACTCATTTTAATTGTTGTTCAGGAATGGTGCTTGTAACCATGTTAACTAGCAACATTTTCAAGTTGTCTAGTCGAACCTAGTTGCCTAGTGACCGACCAGGCGACTAATCGAGATTAGTCGACGAATAGGTCGACCTAATCGATCCTAGGGGGGCAGGGGCAGCTGCAAGAAGCCAACAAGCAGGGGAGTTTTTTGCCTCATGAAATGGCTTATATATGCTTCTCACTAGTAAAGGTTTGTTCTTCTGGGCGGAGAACTGAGCTAAGACAAAAAAGGAACTAAGAAAACACCGTCCATGTTTTCATAGTGGATAATAAGATATTTGAGGATACTATGCTAATGCCTTAAATCATTTAAAAATATTTACCTTTCTGTATCAGTATGGAATATAGATTAGCTTTGAACTTTGAAATAATTCATAATTTGCATCCTTGCTATTGCTAAGTTGCTGATCTTTTTTGCTACTGATACTGATCACAAATACTTGTTGTTTTGGACAGTGACACTGTCTCCCAAACACAACATTAACCAGTAATTTCTACTGTAATATATGTATAGAACCAAAAATAGTTGTGATACTATGACAGTGCTTGTAGGAATACCTGCAAATATGATTATTACATTTCCAACCTAGAAAAAAATATAGTCAAATTTAATATATATTCCTACATTTTACTTGTTTTGAGTTTTTTGGTTTCCCTCCTTTTTTTGCATGATATCTCTGTACTGTTATTCATCCATGCTTGGAAACAAAATCTTTGCTTTATTTGTTTCACTGGGTAATGGAAACTCGTGACCTTTTTAAAAGTTGGTTCAGGTTTGAAGAAGTTGGGCATATGGTTTCCATTTATACTATTATATTTCTTATCATTCAGAACTCAGAAGAATGAGAGTCTATAAGCTGCTCTAATTTGTAGTCTGGCGTGTATTCCCGCACAGGTTCTGGGATACGAACCAACATCTCAGCTTAGTGGAGCACAACTTTTACCCCGTTGGTTTTCCTCTGTAGCATCCAATGGACCTCCCTTGCAGAAGTCACAGGTTTGTCACCAGCTAGTCTAGTCTTTGATTTGTCATTTAGTCTGCTACCCTGTACTAGATGTTAATGAATTTGATGATGTTTGCAAATCTGGCAGATCTCGGAGACATACAAGTCAGGTGTTGAAATGAAGCAGTCTGATGCACAGAAACCAAGCGAGGGAACCACACCAAAGGTTGTGGCCTTCAGCCCGCTAGAAGCAGCTATCACTAAACCCAGGAGCGGCCCCTTGACAGCCGAGAGTTCTAAAGTAAAGTGGTCGGAGATAGCAACCCAAGTCACGTTTTACGCGATCCCAGCTCTGCTTCTTGCCTCCAAAACCAGCATAAGCACGTCTATTCTGGTTGGCGCAGTGTTCCATCAAGTATACATGTTCCACAAGGAGATCCTTCTGGACTACGTGCACCATGATATCACCAGAAAGTGGTCTTTGATATACTTCAAGCTGCTTTTGCTGGTGATGGCGAAGGACACCATCATGTACTTCAACATGTTCTAAGCTCACCCTGTTAGTTTCTCAACGATCCAGCGATGCACTCGTCTGTACACTCAGAATAACGATGATGGATGAATTGTGGAGTCCTTGTTCTTCTGTTCTCCCTCATCTGAACTTGCATTTTCCATCTTTCTTTCCTGCTGCAAGTTGCTCTCTTGTTAAGTTTATCATCTTGGAAGGGATTGATTAGTGGCCAGTCAGATGATATCCCTGGTTAGATGGCTAGGCCAGTGCTCCTATGTTTGTAATAATGGTAAATATCGTTTGTGCTACCTCAGATTTTCTATTATTTGCTAGCCTGTTTAAGGCCCAACAGTTTAATGCCCCATGCTTATCGTCATGCTATAGGCAGCCCAGTTGTTGGAAGAATTCTATGCTTCCGACTCATTTGCTTTGTGAACTGTTTTCATTGCTGTGGAAACCTGCGTGTTTTCTTGTTTGAATGCTTGTGGAGTTGATGCAGCGAATAGGTTATCAATTCTGGCTCAATGTTCATGTTTTTGGCTGGAAAACCTTTTTGCAGCTTATATGGACCAGCTGTGACTGCGAGCATGTGTCTACTGCTATTAACGCTGCCGGGATTCAGAGCGCCCCCCCCCCCCCCCCCCCCCCCAGCTGCTGTATCATCCGTCACCTTAGGGCGTGATTGGTTGAATGCATTTGGTCCAACCTGGGCGCTGTATCATCCGTCACCTTAGGGCGCTGTATCCGTCACCTTAGGGCGCTGTTTGGAATCCTGGGTGGGTGACACGGCTTGGCTGAGCAGATGCAAAATGGCCTCCTACAGCCTGGCTGCGCGGGAACGGAAACGAAATCCGTTTCTCACGGGCCTGGCTCACCGCTCACACGATGCAAGTCGGTGCATACAAGTAGGCTACTAACAACAGCTTCAGCTCAAAATCTAGCCAACCAAACAGCAGCTGTACTCAGCCTGACTTCAGTGATACAAGCGCACCAAACAGTCATGCCTGCACGTAGACATGCTGGCCACATTGGGCCTGGTTTCTTTCGCCTAGCCAAGACGAGTTGGGCCACCTAACCAATCACGCCCTTGGTCGCTGTTGCCCGGTACTTTGTAAATTCACGTGCACAAGTGGAACTTGGGAGGCGCGTTGCCTTGCACTTCTGGAGCCCTGCTGGGTCTTGTTGCCTGAATCGAAAACCCTGTGCCGTGCTGTGCTTGTGCCTCGTGTCATCGCCAAGCAGCAATGCCCATGCCAAGGATGAGTGTATTTGTGGCTCACTGCCCCTGTGCGGTACGCATCCTCTGTCTCTGCAGCCTTTGTAGTGGCAGTGCAATTCTGCGTGGCGCCTGTAGCTCAGCGTCACTGAATTGCCGGCCGGACGAGCGTCTACATGCGACATCATCGGCTGCCGTGCGCACATGCTCCGTGACGACCGGCGGCCATCGGCTGGGCTGCGCGCGTGAACAGACGAAGACGACATGCATGAGAGAGCTGGCGCTGGCCCTCGCCCTGCACAGCACAGGCAGCAGCTGCGGCAGGGACGGGTACAGATTTCTAGCTGTCTCTGCGTGCCACGGGCTGACCCCCACAGTGCTCTACTCTACCAGTGGCCACCGTCACAGTGCAGTCACTGCCAGCCTGAGTTGGATGTCTGTCAGCAGCGGTAACTATGGGTCAGCCTGAGTTAAGCTCTCTCCAACGAGATTTTTAAAATGGTTCCAAAAACACTATAACCGACCGATGTCATTGTTTTGCATTGTAGCTAACATGACGCACATAGATGAAGTGAGATTTGAAAAAATAGGATGAAAGAGTGTTGTTAGATATAGTCTTAAGAAGATGAAAAAATGGATGGTGTAGATAAAAAAAAATGCTGACAGAATCGCATAGGGGGGTCTTGAGACTAGTTCCAGCCCGTGCTCCCATCTAGCCGCCTCTATCACTGTAGCGCTATTGTTCCTACACTATGGACAAAACTGAGGAATAGTTGAAACAGTGAGAAGACGCAGGTGGGGGAATTGTTAGAGACAGACTGGATGCGTCTTCTCCCTCTCTAGTTTTTTTACCACTGTACCTTCGAAGATCCAATCTTTTCTGATTTTTTTATTCCTTTTCCTTTTGACATCTGTTTGGACGGGATGTTTCAGATTTCACATCATATGGTATGACTTGGTTTGGCCGCCTGAAATGGCTGCAGCTGCAGCCTTTGCATTGCATTTTGCATGGCAGGACCGGGAGGGCCATTCAGGTTGTGAGGCCGTGTGGCCAGTAGTGCCACAAAACTGATCAAATGGCCCTGGCTGGTCCTGGCCTGGCCTGGCCGGCTGGCCCTGTAATTACAGGGGAAAGCAGATATCGCTGTGATTCCGAGACGGCTTGCCTCTTTTGTTGGATTCCTGGCCATTACAACTCATCACCTGTTCATTCATATGCTCCTTTCTTCATCTCTGCCTAGTGCCTAGTAGCTCTGTTTTCTCTCACCCTTCTTCTTTTGATTTGCTGAATGGGGGCCTTGTGCATTCAATGCTGGTTTAAGAGCTTCTTGGTTTGAGCAAATAATTTGCAATCAATGCTGCATCATCAAGAATCTGCACTTTCCACTTTTAACGATGTGTCGCTTTTGATATCCAATCACCATGATTTTATCGCATTGTTTTTTTTTTGGCAATGAATGTCTAAAGTCACTAGTAAAAGGCACTGTACTCCTATGATAGCAGCCTGGAAGTTGGAACATGTTTGTTGGTTTTAGCATCATATTCATATCCAACGAGAAAACTCTCTCACTTCTTATATGTTTGTTGGTTTTAGATCTAAAAGAATACTACTACAACTTTTAAGTTGAAAGAGGAGGGAGTATATCGGAGACACGATGGGAATCTCTTATGAACCGTTTTATGCGATAAAGTACTAGCAGTACTTTCAGTTCATTATAGCGAGTATATGTGCAAAGGGGTAAGGGAGAAGAGCAAGTTTTAGTGATCATTGGATGTTTCATCAGCTAGACAGCTGCACATCTTATGCATTTAGACACACTCTCTGCCTTCAGTCTCTAATTTGGACAAAATGCTGGTTCTACTTTAAGCAGCAATCAGCATGAACTACCTAGTAGGCCACGCGTATCTGATTACCAGATCTTCTTAATAAACAATGACATGACATCTCTACATAGATCCTCTCCCCCTGCGGTCTTGGATGCAGACAGGCTGGAGGTTTGGCCCACCGTGATGAGTGTCTCTGCAGAGGCAATGCCATTGGATTCTCATCTCCGTGATTGTTATCATGCATGTGGCCTCACACTGTTTTGATCTTGTTCCCCAACTTTGGCTTCTTGCTCGGTCAACTTGGCACCTTGGGGATGTCTCTCTTCGTAGTAGAGAATTTAGATTAGATATATATTGCATCCAACGCTCCTCTGAGAATCAGAAATATTACTAGATGCTAGACAACAACTACTAAACTACCACTGGTATGCACTTTGGATATAAATTTTGGAGGAGTTCGCAATCTTTTATCTTAACTGACGTCAGGTTTGAGTGCTTAAACCTTCGATCGTGCTAACAATTTTCTATGTGGGTTGGACCTGCGTGAGTTTACTGCCCGAGCCCGACTGGACCCGTTGGTACCCTGTTCTTCGCTTGGCTTGGCTGTTTCCTCGTGCACAGCAACTTGCACCCTGCCCTGGCGATGACCCCTACCGCAGGCGGCAGAGGCGCATTGCATGCACATTGACATCGCTGCCAGTATTACGTGCGAATCTTTCCCGAAAAATAAAAAGAAAGAAATACGCGCGCACTGTGCTTCATGTGATGGAATGGATCATATGTATGTTTGGCTCACCTGTGGCTATATAAAATTTTGCAAAGATGCAGCTGTTGTTGTAACTCTAGCGAGCCGACCTGTCAAGAGGTTAGTGTATTTTAGTCGAGCTTGTCAGCTATTTCTTGTGTTAGCCTCTCCAACATGCAATGCAAGCGGACCATCCGTGCGGTTTGGTAACCTGCTTTGCTTGGTAAAAACAGAAATTACCGTCACCCATTACAAATGTTGTGTTGGTTTGAGACAATAACCGGAGATGACCTTGTTACCAAACTCGCAACTTCTATAGACAAGACAAGACATTGTTGGCAAAGTTAAAAGAAAGGAGGGGAGTAAAGAGATTGGGAAGCAGAAGCAGAGGGAGAGACATAGAGCTGGCTCCCCATCTAGCAGCAGCAGCAGCAACAAAAAGGAAAGCTGGATCTGCTGCGTGCTGTAGCAAAGAGGCTCCCTTTATACGTGGGATGGGAAGGGGATCCTCGCTTTTCCACGGCAGAGGAGAGGAGCTTTTCTTTGGAGCCCAAAAGCCCACTCCTGTTCACCCTGTTTGCATTGCACTGCATTCCATTGCATCAACTCCCACACACACGCTTGACTTGAACTTGGGTTCACATTAACGTTAACAAGGAGGCTGATTGATTGAGTAATAAAAAGACAGTGCGCCGGAACCTTGTCCGTGAAAATAATCATCCTACCCAAAGCGAGGCGTAGGGTGTCCTTTGCTTCAAACAGATGCCACGCATGCCTCAATTACGGCATCCCGTGGCAACAAAGACTAGCTAACACAAGAACAGTGAAAGGCCCATGTTCCAATCCTCTGAACCGTAATGTTTACTTATGTTGTTTTTTAACTAGGTATTTACTTATCACACTTAGCTGAACATGAATGGAGCACGGTGTGGAGTGTGAAAAGGAGAGGCATCGGGTTCGGTGTAATGGCGAGGAAGAAAAAGAACCTCCATCTGCTCCGAGATCCGCTGGACCCACATGCCCATCGATGGTGGTAAAATGTCCCCGGAGTGGTGCAAGTTGCAAGAGGAGAAACGACTGCGTACTGCCGCCGTCTCTGCTCGGCGCGTGCGGGCGCTGCTAGCGCTTCCTCCGCCGCGCCACCCTGCTTCCGTCCCAGCCGCCCGCCACTCGAAGGCTGTCAGCGTCTTGACACCCTCGACGCGGCTTCCCCGCCCGCTGGCCCACCCCACGATCTCCACCGCCGCCCTCACGCTCCGGTCGCCCCCGCCCCACCTTCGTCCAACTGTCGTCCTACCCTACCCGACCGGCGGCGCCCTCACCGTCGGTCTCAGCCGCCAGCAACCCCGCCACCACCGCCGGGCCGGCCTGCTTCCCCCGGCCATCCCTTTAAGGTCGGAGGTGGAGGAGAGCAGGAGATGGCCATGGCAGGTGGCGGAGCCCTCCAACCCCAACCCTAAACCCTAACCACCGCCACCCCACCCGCCGCCACTCGGGAGGCCACCGGCGCCTTGGCGCCCTCGCCGCAGCCTCCTCGCCCGCCGCTCGGGCACCTCACTAGCCCACTCCCGCACCGCCGCTAGACACCGCGCGCTCCTAGCGTGCCGTCTAGCAATTTCGACGTACTCCTCCATCGATTCTAATTTATAGGTCGTTTGACTTTTTCAAACACTAAGTTTAATTGATTTGTATTATTCAAGATATTTGTGAAATATATAGAAAAATTCAATTCATAGTTAAAGTATATTATATACTAAACTAAATCACAATAAAAATAAATGATAGTTGTAAATTTTTTTGAATAAGACGAGCAAATCAAATTTGATATAAAAAAAATCAAACGGCCTTTTGGGGTTGATTGTTTTTACCATGTTCCTGCACTCTCTTGATGGGAGAGGAGCCAAATTTCTCCTGGCAAGTTAGGAAATGGTAGCATGATTCTTCATTCATAATTCAAATGCTCCATCCAAAGCGGTTAAACATTATTTGGCTGATCCGTGCATGATCCAACATTATCCGGACCATTTTGATGCAAAAAAGGGAAATGACCCATCTATGATTCACTTAGTCAAAATTCTAAAGTATGCACAAATGAGGTTAGGCACAGGATTTTGCCTAAGTGGGGGTGAATCAAAATAGATATTAATGGAACTTTCAATGACGAATCCAAGGAAGCTGGAATTGGGCTATTGTCAAGTACTTCATCGGGTACTTTTGCTGAAGAGATAGAAGAGATGATATATTTTTGGATACTGAAGGTGACTCCAGCAGATCGTCTATTTCATTACATATATTTAAACTTCACTATGTCCACAATGTAGCTATAGTATCATTTTCGTACTATGGACAAGTATATAGATGATCTGTTGGACCTGGTCTGAGTGGTGTAACAAAAAAACTATCTTAGAGGCAGGTTGTGTTTATGTAAAGAAAGCCATGGAAAACAAGTATATTTCCGTTGACATATATTTTCTAGGGGGATATGTGTAGGCTTTCTTCTTCGTCTCCAATGGTCTGTGGCAAACCCTATTGGCTTCAATGAAGGTTATGGCTAGAGGTTTGAGTTAGGTTTTTAGGATTTCTTTTAGTGGGGAGGGGGGTCGCCTGCTGGTTATAGAGGAGTAGAGGGTGGTCTCTAGCCCAACGGTGTTGGTAGGAGTGGCCCTGTGGACTGGCGGTGGATCGTGGTGGCGATGGATGATGGTGGGGAGAGGGTTCATGCTCAAGTGTTTAGTGGAGGGTGGTGGATCTAGTGAGCGTCGTAGAAGCCATACAAGGATGCAGGGAGATCATGACAAATGAAGAGGCGGCAGGTAGCTAGTTGGGAGGTGGAAGATTTTTGTTTTGAAGGGATGGCCATTTGATTCTCATCCTACTGTGCAAAATCAAAAGTTTTCCAAATAGCTTAATATCAAATCTAGCAGTTATAATTGCTGAAGTTAGGGAGGCCTGGTGAAAGCCTACCGAAGTATAAGCTTATCCACGTGAAAAGGGGAGCAAATTTGTGTTGCACATGAGCTCGCACAAAATAGTGGAACGGTATAAACATTTGGTAACATGTTAAACTTTTTTCCATTGTTTGTTGAATAAACTGTTGCTCTAGGATTTTTGAATATAATTATTAAGGGTTTTTTTTCTCGAAGAAGACGGAATTAGTGAAGGTTATTTCATATGAGCCAAACCAAGAGATGTTTTTTAAAACATCATTGGTTATATTAGAGTTATGTTTATTGGACAGAACTACACAAGGTAGGATGCACGGTAGAGCATGGCAAGCCGAGGACTAAGATTAATGTCACCAGATAATGGAAATATGTGTGAAAAACATTATTTGCTTATTGTACACAAAATCGAAAAACGTTGTTTATGCATTGTATACGGTACAGATGCACATGCGCTACCTCGTGACACTGCGGTGAAACCGATTGCAGCAGAAAAACTAAATTATAAGACTAAATTCAGACTATATTCTATATACAATGTTTATAATATAGATTCCTTATTCCAAATACAGCTCAAAGATTCCACCGCACCCGTAGGCAACCATGCCATCTGCGCCGCGCAGCCCCACCAGGCACCAACCCCTCCCCCTCCAACCCGCACGGCCCTACGGCGCTGAGGCGCACACGCCCCCCGACACGCGCGCACACATGGGGTGATGGACGGGGGCAGCGCGGCGTAGGGGCCATGGCGCAAGAATGGCACTGGCATGGCGTGGGTGGCGCAAGCGGCCGCATTGACAAAAGGCCGCGGCACCGCAATTCGCCGTCCCAGTTGCCATGTGGGGGAGCCGAGGGCGGGTGGGAGGCTGCCCCCTGCACCAGCGCCAGCACGAGCAGTCGCCGCGCACCACCACAGCCCCCATCTATCCCCTCCCTCTCGCCTGCTGCTCTGCTCCCTCCTCCTTGGTGGTTCCTCCGCTTCCCTTCCTTGATCGATAGCCATACCATCGCCTCGCCAATTCACCGTCCTCTTCAAAGAAAAAGGCGCCGCTTCTCGGAGCGATTGGCCATTGGGATCTTGGTTTCCTGACCTGCATTGCCGAATCGAGGCGCCGGTTGGGGGGAAGACTGCTGCCCTGCATTGATGAATGCCGGAACTATAGCACTCACTGATTTCGGTGTAGGTCAAAGGGGTAATCGGATTCAAAAGGGGGGACTTTTGATGCGAGGTGTTTTGGGGGGTTGCTTGACCATTCCCCAACTGCAATTGCAGCTGACCCTTTCTGTGTCTCTTGCAGATTCGATGTCACGGGCTCCCGGATGTCATTGCCGATCGCCCTTGTAGTTGGCATTGCCGTCGGTGGCGCCACCTTGCTCGCGGCGGCAGCCGTGCTGCTCGCGCTCTGGTGCGCGGCGCGGCGCAGGGCGCGGCGTAACCGCAACTCCGACACCGGCTCCTCCGACCCTTCAACGCTAGGTGAATTTGCGGTGGCTAACTCAGGTCAACATCAATCTTCCCTTCACCGTGCTAACTGCTAACGCAATGTGTCAGTGGAGTGGGGAAAGGGGGGAAGGAGCGCATTGGCGCCGGAGCCAGAGCATCAGGTTGCGAGGCAATTCTCGCTGGAGGAGCTGGTGCAGGCCACCAAGAACTTTAACGACGCCAACGTCGTTGGTGCCGGGAGCTTCGGGTTGGTGTACATGGGGCTGCTTCTTGATGGTACTATTGTCGCGATCAAGAGGCGCGTGGGGGCAGCAAGGCAGGAGTTTGCTGATGAGGTAACAATGTCGGTCAGAATATGATGCCAGGGACTTGTTCAGCTTTGGAGTTTTTTTTTTTTTTTTGAGATTACACAGTGCTCAATGGTTCAACTTCAGTCATACTTGTTTAGTTTCTGAAGTGCATCTGCCATTCTGCCATAATTGTTTTTATCATCTGTATCAAGTGTGAACAGTTTTCACGTTTTGGTACTTCCCGTGGCATGCATTGTGTTATTTGGACTCGGCACATAACTGCAATAATTTAATTTGCATCTTATTTATGGCAGACTGGGAACACTTTTAGCCAAGTGACAAGTTGTAATGTTACGAAGATCTTTCTTTGTCAAACGTTGTTGTTTCCTAGTCCACTAAATGCCATAAATTTAGCCAAGGACAAGCAAAATAAATGCATTTGTTGTTGCCTAGAAATTGATTCTTAGTAGTAGTTCTGTTGCCACTTGCAAAATGCAGGTTAGGTCTCTTTCGGAGATTCGTCACCGGAACATTGTAACTCTCATCGGCTACTGTCAAGAAGGGGGTCTACAAATGCTGGTGTATGAGTACCTACCCAATGGCAGTGTCTGTGGCCATCTGTATGGTAATATTTACATCTTGTCAGTAAAAAAGAGATTGTAGCCTTTCTTGCTTTGCTACCTCTCAAGCTTCACACTATTTACCAGATGCCAGGAAAGGCTCAGGGACACGGCTTGAGTTCAAACAAAGACTGTCGATAGCCATTGGAGCAGCTAAAGGTATAAAAACTAGATTTGGCCTTTTGTGGGTTACTGGCTTGGGCATAACTTAGTGGAGGGCAAATGCTGTTGCAGGTTTGAATCATCTGCACAGTCTTGATGCTCCTTTGATTCACAAGGACTTCAAGACAAACAATGTGTTGGTTGATGAAAATTTCATTGCCAAGGTGGCTGATGCTGGACTTGTTAGGTTACTTAGAGGATCTGACGACGCTGGCCCATCGCATGGGTTTAGTAGCAATGTATACCAAGATCCAGAGTAAGTCCATCTACTACATTTGTATTATACAAGTATGTAGGCCGTTTTGCAATGACATGTACAGTTCATTTCTCTATGGAAGCAGTACTTTTTAGTAGCGTGGGTCCATAATGTTATTAAATCTTAAATTTTTGCAGTTATGGAATGATTTTGTTTGTTCGTCCTGTAATAATATTTGCAACCCATTGTGCATGCTTATATGTAGGGTACAATCGATGGCTCAGTTCTCTGAAAGCAGTGATGTGTACAGCTTTGGAGTTTTCCTTTTAGAGCTAATTACCGGCCGGGAAGCGGCTTCCTTGATACCTCCAGAGTCCAGAGAATATCTGGCCCACTGGGTAATTTCCATTGACATGTAGCAGTAAGTTACCTAGAAAGGAATTTATGGACTCTTGCTTAATATCCAGCAAATCTCATTCTCTAATATGTCAGGATCCACGAAAAGCTGCTACTACCTTTTTGCTTGGGAAAGGAAATGATCCTTTTGTTCTTGTGGTCCACTAGTTAGCCTATGATTAACTTATCTATGTGTGCATTGACAAAATGGAAAATTTTATGGTTTAGTATGTCTGGCCGAAGTCAGGCCACAAATTTTCAAAGAATGATAACATCTGGAACACACCAGCTTTTAAGAAGTTTTCATAATTATTAGGCATGAGAAGTACAAGTCATGCTGTAGGATCGCATAAGTTTTTTTGGCTAATTCTACCTCTTTTGAGACAAGCTTTTAGAGGAAAATAACAATTTCAAAAATGTGCTGCAGCTTCTTATTCATAAGAAGTTTATTTTACTAACTGCCCTCTGACAGATTTTTTCTTGTCACATCAAAAGATGGAAGCGCGTTTCAGTTCAAATGAACTGATTGACCCAAGATTAGGTGGCAGCTTCACCACAGAAGGTATGAAGGAGCTCGTCGGCCTCGCCTTCCAGTGCCTGAATCCATTGTCACGACGACGACCAAGGATGCGCTTGGTCGTGTCTGAATTAGACCGTATTCTGGAGACGGAAATGTCCATGACGACATTTATGGGCGATGGAACCGCCATCGTCACACTGGGGAGCCAATTGTTCACGTCGTGAAGCGACAAGTTTCATGACAAGGGATTGGTTTCATGTCTGCTATTTGATGACATGATGATTGCGTGTAAGAGCCTAACAGCTGTTGTTTCTACCAAGCTGTGCAGGCTCTGCATTGTTGTGAATGCCATGTATGGTTATTTTTTTAAGCTTGTCATGGTTGATATAATAGTTTGGTAGCAGAGGTGAGAAGAAATAGGGCTGTATGTATCTTTCTTTTTCTTCTTTTCGTCGTTTGGGAGAAGAATTGTATGTAGTTTTCAGATTGTTCAGTGCTAAGATGTATTTCCAGATTGTTCATTGTCATTTTGTTTTATTCCCTGAAAGGGCTACTTTATAGTTTTCGAACTAAGATGCTGTTGCACACGGGCTGTCCATACATCTTATCTGCATGTGAAAACGAATAAACGATTACACACTGCCTTGAATTCAGATCTCCACGGCTGTAGATTATTTGTGAAGCAACTGATAATATATATCCATATGGCTTTTTCCTGTAGCAATGTCCTGGTTTAATCAAAATCCTTCTGAATTTTATCTATGTTTTGAATTAGTCCAAGAACAGAGTAATCGTAAGCATTAAATCAAAAAAAATCCAGGGAGAAAAAAAAGAAAGGATAAAAGAACCCTAAGAGAGTGTTCGTCACCCGCGGAAATTCTGCCGCAACGCACTGAACAGCGCCATCCCTGCCTCGGTGCTGTACGATGGAACACATGTGCGGTTCGAGAAACTTCACATTTTTTTTATATTTGCTATGCGGCAAGGTTACCGCGGTGACGAACGCTCTCTAAATCCGTAAAGGAAGAAGTCCTTTTGACCTATCCAAGTCCAAGTACTGCAGTAGTGTGGGTTTCTTCCCCCCAACTTAAAAACCGGGAATTGACCCTCCCTTAACTTGTCAAACCGGGTGTTTTACCTCCTCCAAGTGGTTTTGACAGTGGTTCAGTCTTATGTGGCAGCGGGGCCCACCTTAAAGGCTACATGTTTCACTCGGGCCCGTATGTCAATGCCTAGTAGTTCTTCCACCCTCTCACATCCCAGCCATGCTTTCGTCGTCGCCTTTTACCGCCCATCCACTGCCATCTCCCACCTAAATCTCTGCTTATATCATCTCTTACCTCACTGCACCACCTTCTCCTCCCTTATTGCATCGTCACTGCCATCCCACAGACCACCTCCATCTCATCCGACCACTCACCCGCGGTGTCACGTCAAGGAAGCAGAAGAGGCAACAGTGGCTTGTCGAGGAAGGGTAGGCGGTGAGGTGGTGAGGAAGGAAGCAACATCAGCACGTCGAGTGAGGAGAAGGCGACAGTGAATGCTTGATGGAGACAACGCAGTGAGAGAGGAGCTAGCGGCGATATGTTGAGTCATTGAGGGAGGAGGAGGTAGCAGTGGCACGAGTCGAGAAGGGGGGCGTGCAAAGTCTTGGTGGAGGCTAAGACGTGGTGACATGAGTAGAGGAGGGGAAGGCAACGGCGGCAGATTCAGCAGGGGGGCAGCGTCACAAACTCGATGAGGGGAGGCGATGAAGGCGACAACACGAGCTAAGGAGGGGAGGCGACGGTGGAGGCGAGGGATGAGAGAGCATGGAAGAAGTAACGGCCCCACTGCCATACAGAACTAAACCACCATCAAAACCTTTGGAGGGAGGTAAAATGCTCGGTTTGTGGAGTTGGAGGTCGAATTCCCGGTTTTTTGGTTGAAGGGCGAAACCTGTACTGTGGCAATACCTAGAGGGGGTCGAAAGGACTTCTTGCATTCGTAAATGCCTGTGCACTGGGCTCCAATGGCCCAACTAATATTACAGCGGATGGCCTACTCCACTACACTGCTATGATGAGCACCGGCCTATCCCCATCGCCATCCGCAATGGCCACCCGCACCCTCGGCGTCCTTGACCGGAGGCGCCGTTCTCTTCCCAGTCTGGAGCGGAGATCCGTTCCTCTGTGGTTTCGTCGTCCCCTTGGTAAGGGCCCCGTAACTTTCATTTGATCTTATGCTATAGGCCGAGCAAAGATTTGCTTGTTTGCTGAGTGATGTACTGGTGGTAGTAATCGAATCAATCGGTGGTTGCATTAGGCTCATCATCCATAGGGAGAGAATGCTCGATTGCAGTGCACCCTGCGATGTCTTTCTTTACCCAAAAGGAAGTACATTTCCATCCATTTGATAAATTTTTAGGATGTGAGGTAAGCCCGCGCGGTGTGGGGGGCACCCCGACCTTTCCATCCATGAAGCACCCCATGGAACTGGGAAAATGGAGGCGCAGTCATCGCTGCGAGTACAAGACACATCCAGGGCGTCTCCAGAAGGTTAAGAATTTTACATGGGAGGTGAGGGGAACTTTCATGATTGGAGTTCTAACCCATAGTAAACAGTCTACACCAGCGGTCTGTTATTGATGCTTTGGTTCCTGGCAGTCTGGCCTTCCATACTCCATAGCCTAGCACTTTCCTTGCATGCCGCGGCCAGCCGAGGCAAGCTCGCGTCTGGCCTCTAAAGACCACATCATGGCATGGCGATGAGTCCACGCCCACCGTTTCACGGTAGAGGTCCGCCACAGCAAAACACCAGCATGTCGGAGTCCCCACGCCGATGGTGCCAGTGTAGTATGCCATCAGCAGCTGGACCTTAGCTGCATGTGAGGTGTACACCATGCCGCCCGCCCTCCAGCACGGCGATGCGATTCGCTCGCATCCACACAGATGCCTGCACATAGAAGAATTCGTGTTCAGGTCACCTTCTCAAATGGCACTTGGCACGGAACTTCCCCTCTTTGCTTCCACCAAGCTGCCCTCTTATGCACGAGGAAGGCAAGGCATTCTGGCAGCACTGGGAAGCACCATTCACCAGACAGCAAGCGTTCTTCCTCGAACAGATCAAGCAAGTTTATGATAAATTTTCAGTTAGAATTGGCATTCGATATACTAATGCCCAGTGGACTTGCCTTGCCTGAAAAGTAAGATCTAATCTTCAGGTACTGTAGCTGAGATCAATATGTTGTTCTTCTGTCGATTTGGTTGGCTGGTTTGTTTGCCATTGGCACTGTATTGCATATAGCGTGTGGAATTAGGAATTGCATTAGTCTGATAAGGTAGTTCAAAATTCAGTTTATTCAGAAACTGTTCAATATGTTGTTCTTCTGTCGATTTGGTTGGCTGGTTTGTTTGCCATTGGCACTGTATTGCATATAGCGTGTGGAATTAGGAATTGCATTAGTCTGATAAGGTAGTTCAAAATTCAGTTTATTCAGAAACTGTATTAGGAGCTGCCCCTTTCAATGGGGGAAAAAACTGCTATTGTAGAACAAGAATTTGAACTGTATTATTTTCTGTTTCTTCATCAGAATCAGGTAATCTTCCTTTTTTGTATTGCAGTCCCTTTTTCTCACAGGAGCCTGGATTAAAACAGTTTAGCAGGATGTCTTTCCTAAGACTGTTACCTCAAAGACTACCCCAACTAATCAGGTACACCATTTACTGCGATATGAAAGATACACAACGAAATTATGTGTCTACAGTTGCCTTGGAAATGAAAATTGAATTGTGTGTCTACGCCTGCTCTCTCAGGCAGGTGGAGCAAGATGTTGAGACTGTAATCCATGTTCTCCAGCCAGGTCCAATAGGAATTGTGGAGCACAAGTTCACCGATGCAGATATCCTGGAGGCCCGGGCCACTGTAAAAAGAGCAGTGGATGATTGGCGAAGGAACTGGACCAATGAGAGAAATCTTGGCAACGCTTCTTTTGACAAATGGAAGTAATACCCTGATGACTTGTGGCAGCAATACTTCAGATTAAAGGGCACCATGGATGCCCACAGCCAATGCAAACAATAGTTGACATGTTTCCTTTCTTTAAGAAGCCATGGAATTAATGGTGATATGTATGTGCCCTGATATGTGATTTGTTGCTGTGAATAAAATTCTGCCTAGGGAGGTTTATGTAAGTTGTTGCGATTTCTGAAACTCTCCGTAGCAGTACCTCTATGGCCAGTCTGTGGTTGTACTTCGTGGCTTAAAAGTTTCAGATTGAGGTAATGCGTTGATTTGAGTTAGGTTCATGGTTTATTTGGAAGTACAGTTTCTTGATGCACACTCGCATTGCTGGCTGGCCTGAATTTGGTTGCAGAGTGATAATAGGAGTCTCTTTTTGGTTTCTGCAGAAAAAAAAAAAAAGCACAGTGAGAGTTCATCTTCAGAAGCTTCTTAGCAGTTAACAGTAGCACGGGTTGTCCTAGCGAACATGGGGAAATAAAGATTCTTTATAGCAATTTATTGCATAATAATGCTATAAAACGGCAGATCTTCATCCCCTCCTATTGAACGTACCGTTTCTATCTAAACAAACAAATTGGCCACTCGAGTATAGATAAATAACTTAAATGAATACTTGTAAGAGGCAGCTGGAGTAGCTCAGTTGGTTAGAGCGTGTGGCTGTTAACCACAAGGTCGGAGGTTCAAGCCCTCCCTCTAGCGTGCTATTTTTTAACCTCTTTGTTTTTTAACCTCTTCAGTTGAGACACAATAGCGCGCTGAAATAATTGTTCTTAGTTCATTTTTCTCCCTTGTGCCGGTATCTTTTTCTTTTAACCTTTTGATTTTTTTCTTCCTTCAGCTGTCTCCTTTTTAAACCTCTTTGATTGAGACACAATAGCGCTGAAATAATTGTTCTTAGCTGTAAGAGGTTCTTTGTTTATTAGCTAGTAAAAATGCATTCTGCATGTGAGTACGCGACTAAGTAAACTACTATTATAGTAGTGAAGTATTGTGATTTTTTAATCCAATTTGACTTATTGTTTAAGATAAGTTCTAATTCCAAATTTATGGTTTGCACCCAATATTATCCCATGTCGCTATCTCAAAATTTTGGACTTGGCTTATTTTCTTTGTCCTCCTTACCCTTTTCATAGATCATGTCATCAAATATTCAAATTGCTATGTCAGGACAACAAAACAAAGCCGGATGATAAACCACAAAGTACCAGGGAGAACGATAAGGACGACGTAAGTGACACTTGCTGGATAAGTTATTAAACTAAAAATTGGCTAGTGGCGGTACAATGCAAATACCTAATACGAAAAACTGTATTTGATATAGAGTCTAATTTTTACCATGAGCTCGACGTCTCGGCAATAATAATACTTACATATAATGTAAATAATAACTATGGCAATCTATATGCTCGGTCAAGATTATTCATACTATCATAAAAAACATTCAGTAGAAGAGAGTGCACAAATCAAAAAGCCAAGAGCTGAATCTGAAACAAATATCAACGATAACTTCCTCAAACCAAACACACCATTAAATAATCACAACCAATAAGTCGTACGAAAACGTCACGTATTCTATGGTTTTTTCAAGTAAAATAAGGTATGGCACACCTGAAGGTAGAGAAAAGGACATGAGCCATCTAAAAAGAAGATATATATAAGACGGCTTGTATAAGACAGCCCACGCCTGATCTGTGCCGAACGCCAAGTCAGGTTGGCGCGTGCGCTCTCCGCGGTGCGTGTCATGTTCGGTTTTTTTTTTCTTTGGTCAGATTTTAAGTAAAAAACCCGGTGCGGCTCGCGTCCACCCGATTGCATCGCTAGGATCAGGATCAGATGTAATCGGGTTTTATGGGACGGGTTGGTCGGGTAAGCTTACCTACTCCAAAGCCATTGTCAGACGTATGATCCCAACTCCGAAGTCACAGCACGACGCGAGTGACGAGAAGAGGACGTCGTCGCCTGCGCGCCGCTCTCGCCGTCGCTGCACGCGCGGAGACACGTCGTGCGCTTTCGCAGCAGGACCGGACGTGCGTATAAAATTATTATTTTTGCTCCGCGCGCTCATCTCCGCCGTTGAACCTCCATACAACCGCTTCCACCCCCGGCCACGTGCAACAAATGCCAGCGATACCTCCTGAACCCCGCCGCCCCGGTCACCAAATTTTATTTTAATATTCCGCGTCCTATTTTTTTTTTATTTTCCCTGGTAGTGTATTGTACACAAGTCCTCCTATACGTACTGAAAACACCCTCGTACTGCTATTTCTCTGTCGCCTTTCCTTTCTTTCTCCTCCCGTCCGTTCCGTCCTCTCTCCTCCCTCCGAGGGCGGCGACGAGAGCTCAGGTGAAAAAAAAAACCCAGGGAGGAATAAATAAAATACTAATCTGCACCGCAGGAACGGGAAAAAAAATAACGCGAAACACCCTAGGCCGCGATCCCGCGCGTCGGCGATCGGCGGGGGTCGCCCCGCCGCCAACGTGTTGATGACGGGGCGGCGCGGGGACATGGGGTACGAGGAGGGGGAGCTCGAGCTGGAGGACGGCGAGGCGGCGTCCGGCGGCGGCGCGCTTGGCTACGGGTACGACGGCGGCGAGCTCGTCGATCCCGACGCGCCCACCTACATCGTAAGGACGTCCTCTGCTGCTCACCTCCTCTTGTTTGTTTGTTTTTTTCTCGTGCGTGGTTGGATGGGCGGTCGATGAGCCGGTGGTGGTACGCCGCCGTCCCCTGCTGGTTTCCGTGGATTGTTCGCCCGCCTGTCCTGTCGCGGCCTCACGATCGTTTTTTCTTTTTGCTTTTTGCATTGCGATCAGCTCACTGATAACGGCGCTGCAGAATTGTAGATCAATTCCGCGGTGGTGCATTTGAGGTGACTACTGATTGTTGCTCTTGGTTTTTTTTTTTTTTTGGTTATAAAAAAAATCTAATAGCATAGCCTAGGCAGGTTCTCATAATCCTGAGGAACCCAAACACCCCTTGGTCTATCATGGCTGCCTGGCGGCTGCTATGTCTGGTTCTGCCAGCCAATTGCTGGCCTCTGCGGCGGGATTGGAATTTGGTCAGCCTGTTAGCGTTTCCTGGCAACGCGTTAGGCCCGACTGATGACAATGTCAGACTAGTTCGTGGTTACCTCTGCAATCCTCGAGTTGTAGTACTAGTTTGCTGTGATTTCTGGTACCCCCACGGAGCTATCTCAATTTCAGTGCTAGATTTTACAGGCCACTGGGAGTTTCTGTTACTTGGAAGAAGTTTAGCATGGTTTGGAGGCATTCTTGTGCGCATGCCGGTTTCGTTTGCTTTCAGATGGTTTACGTTACATGGCCTTCCCGGTGAAAACTATGCTATGTTACCATGGGTAGTGTATGAACAGGATGGAGTGATCAGCTTGGTAGTTGATGCTGTCTAGTTATTTTTTTGTTATGGATTAAATTTAACCTTTTTAATATTATGTTTCCTACATCATTGTCCACATCCCTAACTGGGCAACACAAGCAATGTGCACCTAAGTTTTGAGGACAGAGCAAAAAGTTTTTCACTTTCCCTTTTCTTGTTTGCTAACTCCAAAAAAAAAGCTTCTCTTGTAGTTTTTTGATCTTATGATGTTTGGATATGGAGCTCATGCTCCAAATTACATTTTTTTTTGCCCTGATCGTGTTAACGTCAGTGATACCCCTAATGAGCGATATTTGACTAAAATTGAAGTAGTCTGCTATATTTTCTTATTTTTTCCTGATAGTAATCTGTATGAACTTCTTATTCCACTACATGATCGATTAACTGATAGTATTAGTTGAAGTTGTATATACTGAAGTAAAGAAGGGCCATGTATTCTGGTAGTCCCTTGTACTTGATGATTTGTAGGATGTACACAAATCAATTTCTGTTGTCTAGATCAGTGCCGAGAGACAACACAGATATAAATTCTTCTCTCTTTTTCTCTCATCTTTTCTGTGGAGTTTATTTATTCTTATTGCAACTAAAATTTTCATTTTTTGACTGATGTAGGAGTTTCTATCTTTTCAGCTGAATAGGATTTGTGTGTGGGACCACTACTACAACAAAAATGTCACCAGTGCCCAAACAGGCTGGCTTAGGCTAGAATTGAAATCCAACAAGTGCCACATAAACCAAAAAGAAACAAACAAAGAAAAATGTTGCATTAATACAAAATGATAGTCACTATTAGTGAAAGGTATTTATTTTCAAGTACTATTCTCGCATTTGGATTGCTAATTTCCATCTATCTATCCAAAGATTTCTATTTCCGGGTATAAAGGTTAATATTTTTTGTCATTAGGAATGCAAGATTATATGGTACATTTAATTTTATTGTGGAATTTAATTCATCATTGATAACTATTGCTACATTGACATTCCTCACTTTAGTTATTTTGCTGCTTCATTTTCGTGCGTGCACGTCAAGTTTTTTGAGTTAAAACTTTTTAGTCGGCTGTTTACAAAGTGGATGAATTCTGAGCCGACCTCCCAGTTCTTAAGACTTGTACATCTAAAATACGTGGAGAGGTGACTCAATACATGCTTGTTTGGATTCCGAGGATTTAAACAATTTGTTAGATGATAGTTTTTGGGTTCTTACCTCTACAGTGAGTGTTTCGAGGGCTGAATTATTCTTGCTAAGCTTATGCTTCGCCACTTCTATTGGCAATTGTATGCCCAGGAAGAGCGTTTTTTTTTTTCATAAAGAGAAAGAGTGTATTTGACTTTGTTGCTCCATACCTACATATAATTCAAGAAATTCCTTTCCCTTTTAATAGACACGCTCTTGTTTTTTGTATACACTCTCACAGTACAGCTTCATCCTTCTGGAAGCAGTTTTTAAACTTTTACATATAAAATTTATCATCCTTCCACTAAAAGAATAAAGTATGCTGCATTATTTACAGGATGAAAAAATCCAAAATTTCTTGGGTCATTTCCGTATGAAATTTGAAGGCGACCTAACTCCTGAAAAATTGGGTAAGAGCAAAAATCGCCACCCTGTTTGCTCTGCAGAATTATTGATGTTGTACTGGCTTATGTGAAAATTCGTTCACACCACATAGGGCCACTATGGGGGATGTATGGTTCGTTCTTGCCAACATACACACGTTCTCCTTTGGCCTTTCCTCAATATGGGAGCCCTGCAGATCCACCTAACCATGGTGCCTCTAGATCACCATATGTGCTAATGGAGGTACACTTCTACAAAGTTTTTCATTTGTTAACTTACTAGGATTGCTACCCAAATGGGACTATTTTAATATTACAATGCGCTTTCAGACTGCACAAAAGAACCATTTGGTTAAGACCGAATTAGACAGCCGCAGGAAAAGTGACTACTGTCGAATGTCCAATGAGAGCAATGGTAATCCCTCGCAACTGATGTTAAACAGAGCAGTCGATGGATTTAAGCAGAAAGCAGCGAAAATACGCATCAAGGTGAATAGCAATAAAAGTTTGGCAAGAAGCACTGCTGATATATACAGTGGTCTGGGCCTTGACATTTCCCCTTCGTCATCTTCGGAAGACCACCTAGATGGGACTGCTGGGGCTTTGGTGCCTGAAGTTTTGCCCGGTGAATCTCCAGATACCATTTTTGAGGTTAAGTTTTGTCCTCTCTGTGTTTTTTGTGGTGCCTTGTAGGATTGATTTTTAAGAGTTAATCCATTGTGTTGTTTGAACAGATAATGACCTGTCATTTTATTCCCGGAGGACATTTGCTCTCACCTCTCACAGGAAATGTTCTAGATCTGAGACAAAAGCCTAGGGCTATGGTAAAACATGAAGCACTTCAATTTCATGACGGCGAAGCAGAGTTACACAGGGATTCATCTGGTACTCTCGATAACAAAGATAAGAGTGCCAGGGAAATCAAGTCTGATGAAAATAAAATCAGGATTCCCAATTTGAAGAGTTCAAAATGCAGGGTTAACAAACTATCTGCTGTTAATAAGGGAACTAAGCCTCAATCACAGGATGTCTCAGATGATACTGGTTCAAACTTCTTGCCTACAATAATAAAGACAGAACATTTGGTCAAGGAGTCAGTAAAATTTGCAGGTGAGATTACAGATCAAATGAAGGGGTCAAAGAATGGTCCATTGAAAGGACATATTAGTGACAAGAACAAAGGCGTTAAGAAAAAACCTTCACTTGGTCATGGATTTTCATGTAAAATCAGATATGATTCGGATGAGTACAATGGTCAACCTTGTACCAGTTCAGGTCACCCGCAAAACATTCCTAAGAAAACTACGTTGCTGGAGAGGGAGGAAAAAACAGTGGATGTAAAAGAGGAACTATCCCAGGACAAAAATAAGTCAACAGGAAACCTGTTTAGTGCAGAATCCATGGACACCATGGCAGGAAATTTTGATAGAAATTCTTCAGAACTGATGACAGGGAAGAAGAAACTTTCCTTCTCGCAAGCTGCCTTGTCCAGGAAGAAGCTCAAGTTCAAGGCACATAAACAGTCGAATAATGACATAGAAAGAAAATCTTATGGTGAAGATGGGGATTATGCTTTAGACCATATAATTGATTTAGCTGATTCATATCCAAATGATAAGAGTGTGAAGCTTGAGAAAAAGACCATTTCATCTGTGCAGACTGGTAACAAGTCAGATGTTGGAAATGGCGGTGACCTCAAATTCTCTACCTGGTTTGATGACAAATCAGATCCTTTGCCATTAGTATGCAAGAATGGAACTTCAGAACCATGCACAGCCCTGAATGCTCCAGCACCTATAGTAATAAATGAACAATGGGTGTGCTGTGACAAGTGTGAGAATTGGCGCCTTTTACCCTATGGGATGAATCCAGATGTACTTCCCAAAAAATGGCGGTGTAGCATGCTGAGTTGGCTGTAAGTTCATCCACTTTGTTCATTTCTTGCAAGTACCTTAGATATGTCATTTGGTATAAGCATGCTTATTTTGGTATTCGCAACTTATTGTAGGCCTGGAATGAATAGCTGCAAAATAACTGAAGATGAGACCACAGCAGCCCTTCGTGCTCTTTATATGGTTCCTGCACCTGAAAATAACAGTATGGATGGTCATGATAATGCTATGTCAGGCATAGGCACAGATATCACTCCATCTTTTCGGGGCAACATACAGTCCAGTAGATTGGGGAAGCTGAAAGGTTCCCATGGTGAAGCCAATGTGACAAATACTTTGGACATGGCTGATATGTCAAAGGCCTCAAAGAAGCCACATGGTCGTTCAAGAAGAAAACCTGATGGTGTTGATTGCTTACCTAAATTCAGGGAAAAACCGAAGCCAGTAAAATCATCAGAAAAAGGTGACCTAAAGGCTAGAGTTTGTTGAAGTTTACAAATACCTTTCTGTTGTACTCATTCTAATGGTTCACATTTGTGCAGGAGAAATTGTTGTAAAAGGTCAGTCACATCCAATGAGAAGCAGTATAGGGGTTGATCATGATAACCTGAGAGCATCAAAGAAATTGAAGAAAGAATCCAATGACCCTTTGATGAAGCATGATCCCTCTGACTTTGAAATAAGCAAAAGTAATTCTTCCACCAATGAGAAACTGAAAAACATGCAGAAGCATAGTGATATTTCACCTGGCATGGGAAAGTATGGTTTATCTTTACGACGTAAACATTCTCATGATGAATATAAAGGATTCTCAGATGAGGTCATTAAAATGTCAGATACAGAATGTTCTGCACTTCCAGATTCATCCATTAAGAAGAGAAAATTGAAACAAAGGCAGCCAAGCCAGCATGATCTGGACCCTCGGCATAACAATACCGAAACAAATGGTATTGCAATTGTGAAGAAAAAGCTCAGGCCAGAACAGAAGTTGTCAAAGACTGATAGGACAGCTACCCATTCTACAGGCACATTGCCTGGAGTTGATGATGATAGGATATCTGCTGAAAAAGAGTGTTTAAGTGAGCAATGTCAAGAAAATATCCATTTCCAGCATCCATTGCTCTCTGAAAGCTCCACAAGGAAGAATGCCTGTCACGCACAAACATCTACAGCGTCCACTTCGAGTTCATCCAAGGTGTCTAACTCCCGCAAGTGTAAAGCTGATTTTCTGGAAACAAGGGCCTCTCCTGTAGAGTCAGTTTCTTCCTCACCCTTGAGAGCTTCTGATAAGAATCCTTTGGATCGACATAGAAGTTATTCATGGGTTGTAGAAAATGTGCTTTCTCAGGAGTCAGGGAAGAAAGTTTCTTCAAATTCCAACATAAACTATGATCTTGGGCCTGATTGTGATCAAGCTAAGGCTCATGTTTCTGGCTACATTAATGGAGGCACCGGTCATCATGTTCAGAAGGACAAGGACTTGACGAAAGATAAACAAGACTTGATGAATTCATGCCTTATAAAGAAGGGTTCTGTACTAAGTACTAAAATTGTTAAAAATGTAGAGTCAAATCCTGAAGACCATGATCGCAAGCAACCGACAGGCCGTCAGAATGGGAAAACACTACCCAGTTTTGATTCAAACCGAAGTGACCATGCAAACTTGACTTATGGAAATGTGAAGCCTGACAAAGGGAATATACCAAATAAGGATCTGAAAATAAATCCATCTACACTCAAAGAAAGCAAGCAGCAGCCATCATTGAACAATGCATCAAATGGTGATGCCTCTTACACGGCAAAGAAAATAGAAATGGCCGTTATCGAAAATTTGGAAACCAGGAAGCAACTAACTCTTTATGGTAATGCTTCAAATCTAATAGATGCATCTGTTCTACTGAAGGAAGCTCGAGATTTGAAACATTTGTCTAAACGTCTGAAGGTCTGATTGCTCACATCATTTCTTATATTTTTACTGTTCTTCCCATTCAAATCCTGTCTCGTTGCAGGAAAAAGGGGATGACTTTGAAAGTACAAGCATGTGCTTTGAGGCGGGTCTGAAATTTCTCCATGTTGCTTCTCTATGGGAGGCTCCAAGTGCTGATGGCTCCAAACAGGGAGATTCTGTACAAGCTATGAAACTATATTCTCAAACAGGGAACCTTTGTGGGTAAGAAATATCCTTATGATCTTTTTCTTTAAGAGGCAGACATAAGTCAACTTATCAGTTCTTAATGATATTTGTGACTGTTATACCAAGTTTTAACAGCAGTTTTCTTTCTTTTACGGAAAATTGATTAGATTGGTTAAGGACCACACTATAAGTGATGAGTTTCTAAAGAGATATTCCTTCCGTCCCAAATTGTAAGTTGTAACGGGTCGTAGCCCTCTTTTTATTTGTTCACATTCATATGGATGCTGATGAATCTAGATACATATTGAACACACATACATGGAGAAATGAATGAATCTAGTAGAGGTATAGAACCCTTACAGTTTGGGACGGAGGGAGTACCTGTTAGGAACTGAGACTAGCTTAGTTGATCAAGGATGTGGATGCATGTTGAGTGCCTGTCTCTTCTCCATAAAAAAGTTACCTAGTTCCTCCTTGATTGGTCTAAAAAAGATAGATACTTGTTTAAGTGGCTCTAGACTTTGTAAGCCTTTTATCCTTTGTAAGCCTGTCAGAACTTCTATCCTTTGTAAGCCTGTCAAAACTTCTATCCTTTGTAAGCCTTTGTTGCTCCAGGATAGAAGTATGTGTCTTAATTTGCCAGTTATGGTACTCATTATTCAACTCTAACGTGCATTATCATTTAGTGCTTACATGGCATGGTTAAGCTTAACTAATATCTCCCTGTTGGTTTTGTTGTATCCAACAGATTTTGTGGTTACGAATTTGAGCGACTTAAGAAAATGGGTAATGCTGCTTTGGCATATAAATGTATGGAAGTGGCATATATGAAGGCTGCTTTCTTTAAACATCCTGGAGTAATTAAAGATACACATGCACTGCAGGCAGCATCTTTTATGGTTCCTCCAGGTTTTTTCACATACGCTTTAGCTTATGTATCTGCATAATCATTTGAATATATAGCATGAATCCTCTAGGATCATTACAGCCTGTTTGGTGAGGAATGGCAGGATGGGTTGGTCCATTATGGGAGTATCCAATTATAATAGATTGTATTTATTATTCGTTTTGTCGGTGATGTGAAGGACCCATTCTCAAACCAAGCTGGATTTAGAATGATCGCATAGTCTTCAAACTTAACCTCAAAAAGTAGGGGATGCTGCAATTCTGTGGTTCTGATCTGCAGTACTCCGTATATTCTATTAGAACTTAATCTGCATCATTTTTAATATCTTGCCTTCAGAAGTTGTGCTTTTGTATTCTTAACTAGTTAATAGCTTAGCATTGTGTAAGAAGTAAAAAAAAAGTTCTTTAATAATTCTAGCATTTCAACCTTGCACACGATTTTGGTGAATCCCATATCAAATTTCCAGTGGATCTCTCTCTGTCTCTCTCACAGAAATGTAGACCTAATGTCCCTTTCAGATGCATGAAACAATGAAAAAACTTCATTTTATTTAAAGTGGCATCAATGCAATTAAGTTTATCTTGGATCCATTTTTTGCTAACATATCTCTTCTCTCTCTTTCTAGCTGAGTCTCCATCATCTTCCACTTCCGATATCGATAATTTGAATAACCAGAACACAGTTACTAAGGCTGTTTCTGCAAGGGGCGTAAACTCTCCTCAGATTGCTAGCAATCCCATGTCTCGGAACAATCATCACTTGATGGGACTGCTTTCTTATGTAAGTTCTTGATTTCATTTTTAGTTTTACGACTACATTTATCTGTATTTAAACAAGAAAAAGGAAGACTATTGTCACCCCCTCTGTCTCTCTTAAATACACAAGTCATCTACCGGAAGATTCTGATGTGTAATCATGAAAGTTACATGATAATGCTGAGTGAACAATCATCTAGCTACTGAAACATGTCCCACACATGTGGTTAAAATGAGAATGTATGACTCTGATTTTTCTTTTCCACATCAGACTCTTTTTAACTTGGCTCTCAAATACACTTATTTGCATCTGCATGCCCTGTTTGTCATCTGTGGAGGCACTTGCTACCCCTGCTTCCAGTATTTTAGAGGTCAGGATAATCAGGACATGAAATTTTAATCTAGTTTGAGCAGCAAACTCCCTCGTGCTTTTGAGCATATTTTAACGGAATCAGTCTCCATTTTCTATTTTTTGGATTGCACGTTAATATTTCCCTACTTTCAGATGGCTGCCATCAAATAGTCATGTCAATTTGCTTCATATTTAAAAATTGTTCCCCTCAGTCACAACTCACAAGCAACTTGTGTTTGGACAGTGACATGTTCTTCAAATTACTGCTCTAGACACCAATTTTTCTGCTGTAATTTATTATCAAAATTTTCAATCTGTCTGTTAGATATGTTTGAATTGGTTTACTTTCTAGCTCTCATTTCACTAGTTACACCCTCCTGTCGGAAATACAAGTCGTTCCGACTGGTGGATTTGGCCTATAGCTAGTTCATTTAGCTTGTCGGAAATGACATCTAAACATACCTTTCTATTTGTGGTCTGTGATCAGCTCTTCTAGTTCTTGAATGTGCTTTTCCTTTTACAGACAGAGGACATTAGTAATGCATTTGATGGAACCAGAAAATCACAAAATTCATTTTCTGCTTATCTTTCTGGTATTGCAAAGAATCAGGTGGATGGCACTACTCTTGTAAGGGAAGTACTTGATTTCAGCTTTCATAATGCCAATGGATTGCTGCAGCTGATTCGTCATTCATTGGAGTCTATCAACCATGAAAGTGTTAAATAATAGAACATACTTCTTGTGAATAAAGATTTATGATGGCAGAGTTACTTTGGCATTTGTGCTACATTGGTACCCCTTCCAATATGGACGTATAGAGATAAAATAAGGATTAAAGAGTAAACAGTTGTGAATGGAAAACTATATGTGGGTGTTCATTTTGAGCGGTGCCAAACTGCCAAAATAGTTCTTTTACCAGTATTGCTGCTTTTGTTGCCTGGAAGTGTTTCTTGTGGACCATTGGCGTTAACTTGTGTCAAACTGGCAATGGGGTTTCTTATCAAGAACTAGCCTGCAGATACCAATAGCTAAATCCAACATTCTTGGTTTTGATGTCTTTTGAGTGACCAAATCCAAGTTTTCAGTGTGAATCTAATGTCCATGTGTTGTAATGGTAAGAAACTTTTCCACAGTTATATTGGGATATTGCCCCTATTTTATTATATTACAGTAAATGCCTAAGAAAGACCTAATCAACTTGCTAATATGTAGATTTCACTGAATCCCCCTTAGCTCCTCAAGTGACTTGCTCATTTTGTGTTCATTTTCTTGACATAAAATGGCACAAATCTGTTTTATTGAATATTTGTACACCTCTGATATCATTTTTGCTATAAAGGTCCTTTTCCTTTTTATCACCTAAGACCATGTGAGAATCGGACATATGCAAATTAATGTCATTCTGTGTCACAATTAATTGGTCTATGCACTGGTTAAAATTTGTGCTGAGCTGCTTTTAAAGGCTAATTGGTCTATGCACTGGTTAAAATTTGTGTTGAGCTGCTTCTAAAGGCTAGTGTAACATAAGTCTGATTAAATTAGTGTCATAACTCATGATCTGCAGAACTTAGGCTAAACCTTTCCATTTTCTTATTTTATTTATGTCGTTTGTTATCATCTCTGGTTCTCTGCAGGCTGCATTCATGTTGGCACATTGCACATAACTTTCTTACTCTGGACAATGCGGGCAAAGTCCTAGTTCCCAACCATAAGATTTATGCAAAGATAGTGCGAGGAATGGTGCCACAAAAAAAGTTATTTTAGTCTTGCTGTCTGGCAAAAGACTGTCATCTCCAATTTTCTTTGGTGGTCGATTGTTGGACACACGGCTTCTTCTTGATTTCAGTTTTGGAGATGCACTTGGACTCAGCAACATCTAATTTACATATTTGCGGAGTTTTGATGGGGATTGATCGAGTCCACTCTTAGGTGTGTGTATATATATAGGCCAACCTTGTAGCTAAATCCTGCCCTTCTTTCTCGATACATGTGCGTATATATGAGAAGAAATAATGTTGTCGCAATTTTGGTTAATGGCTGTAATTGATATTCTGTCTGTAATTAATATTCTGGTGTCTCAAATTCCATTCTTTGGTGGCCTGCGAAAAACCTAGTCTGGTTGCCCTATAATATAAACTATCCGACTGTTTAGGTGCCCTGTAACTGTAAAATCGTCCTGCATTCAGTATGTGGTATTTTTATCTATTTATTTGCTGGGGACTAAGTTAACAACAAATGACGATGGCAATATCTGCTGCCAGCCATCTGAGTGTTGTTTGGGGGTCATGCCAGGGCGCACTGCCATTGTAATAACGGATTCAAGTGGTGTAAATGCTCCCGCTGCTAATAAAGAGATGTTTTCTGTCCTTTCTGCAATGCAATGGTCCTTTATACTCAAAATTGCTTCTGTTTTACATGTTCTGTTTCTCCATTGAGACTGGAAGGCAGTGGCTCGTAGAGTATGATCGTTATATCCCTTTTGGAAACTGAAAGGGTAGATGTAGTGCTGGGCGCCCGGGCAGCATCTCTTATGGTAGTAGAATTTCTCACACAAGAAACTGGGCCAGCCGTTGCCTCAAATGAGCTGGGCTGAACATAACTGCCGGCCTACCATAAATAGAAGTGGGTGCAGAAGCCCAGACCGCCGTGTCCGCAAGAAACCCTAAGCCCACGCCGCCTCACTATATAAAGATTCGCGAGGTTTTGCCTCTCGCCTCTCTCCCTCTCCTACGCCGGACGCCGCCTCTCCGCTCTCCGCGGCACCTGCAGATCGTCCATCCGATCGATGCTTGCTTGATGTTTTTTTCTTCTGAGGTTTCTTCGGAATTGTCTTTTTGCTTGCTTTCTGGCATGGATCTTGCTGTGTTTTGGCGGCTGTGATGCTTCATGTATAAGGGATTTTCTGAGGGACGGCTTCCCGCCCTGCTGACTGAGAGAAACCAATGGATCCTTCTGAGCCTGCCCCAGTCCAATCCAGCCTCTTCTTGCAATCTCTGTTACCGTATTTTACTGTGTTTCTTTGTCTTCAGATTTCTTATTTTCTCTTTCCCAAGTGGTAAACTGCAGAGTGCAAGATTTGGTCCATTTGATGTGAGGATAGCCTTTCACAGAAACGCGTAGTTGTGTTGACTCGAAATATCAGACTACAATTATCTGATCAATTGTTCGCCACATCTTGCCAGCCTTTCTCAAAAGCAGCTAGCTACTCCTTGTTTTCTCTTTATTCATACAAATGATTCAGATTTTGTTTGGTTTTCCTCTTTAATAAGTTAACCTTTGCACAATAAGCCGATGCTCTGGATGAGAAAGAGGAAGGAAGCATGGTAGTGTGCACGGAGAGCGGAGCACCAACGGGTCTGCATGTCTGCTCGCCGTGACGCCAACGGGTCTGTTTTTTAGGCAGAAATTTCCTGTTGTTTTGCTCTCGCTATTGCTTGATAGAAGTCCTAGATAATCGATCCCAAAATAAGCTAATAGAAAATCATCATCTGCTATTCCAAGTAATCAAAGCCAAATGCATGTGGCCATAACCCCCCGTTTTGAACATTTGTTAACTTCGAATTTTTACTGCTCACCCGTCGACTATAAACATTTGTTTAAATTTTTAGTTGAGCAAGGAGTGAGACAGAGTACCAGCGGATGTTTAGCAAATAGCAACTCCTTCGCCCGGTCGACGGTGGTGGTTCTCCCGCTTCTCACGAGACGCCATAACAGATGATGTTGAAGAATTGTTCAAAAAGCCTTCCATGGTTCAAGACACAATGAGTCGAATTTATTCATGCATTTGGACGTCTTTGACAACCGGAAGCAACACAAAGACCATCTCCCTGAAAGCGTCGGGATTTTTGTTTCCCGAAAGGGAAGCAAGAGATTTGCTGCAAAATCTATTGATGGCAAGGAAAAACAGAGTGGTCTCTTTTTTGAAAAGGGAAAAAATAGGCCCATTGATGGCAAGGAAAAACAGAGTGGTCCCTTTTTTGAAAAGAGAAAAAATAGGCCCAACTTTCACATTAATTACTGGAAGAACGACGGCCTACTCCTATATTTCATCTTGGCAAATTCTAAGGCCATTTCCAATGGAGATTTCATCTGAGTTTCATTTCCATTAAATGCCACGACATATCAGTACGCTGGATGTCATGGCAATGGTGTTAAATTGTTTTCGGTTTTATATTTTTTCTCGAAAATGGAAGCGAAAATGATATTGCCGGAACGAGTACAGTGCCGGTACTACGGGAACTTCGAGAACGAAACTATCCGACCGGGAATAGCTCGATATCGGTCGGGAATCGATAATTTATAATTTGAAAAACAATTAGTGAATACCATATATAGGTTTAATAAATTAAATTTGTAAGATAAATATAATTGCTTTATTTTAACTCAACGTCATGCTAAATTATAAATATTACACAAACTAACGAAAAATAACCACATATTACATGCCAAATCTAATGGTACAAGACTCAAGATAACTAAACAATTCAAATTCACAAATATGATTATTGATTCACCATTCCAATATGCTCACGTTCGATGGCAAAGTAAACAAATTCTAGGCTAAAGGGAGGCAGTAGAAGTGCGTATGATGGATGATGATTGATGACATTGTGTTGCATATAGACGTTTAGATTAAACTGTTAAAAACGGTATAATATCAACGGTCATTACCGCAAAAATATGGTAAAACTTGAAAACGATCGGAAAGAGAAAAAATCGTTTTCGTTTTTGTTTCCGTATTTTTTACCGCTATCGTTTCCGTTTTTTCGTTACCATTATCGTTTCCGTTTCACCTAAAATCGCGGTAAAACCTTGAAAACGAGCTAGTAAACGGAATTCTCAATTACGGCTTTCATCCCTAGCAATGGCAAGGTAGTTACGAGGAGAGAAATAGACAGAGTTTCATCGGATAGGAGAGAGTTTCATCCAGTGCACTCTTACCTAGACAAAAGATGATATTGCACTCTTAGAAATTAGGAAATGAAACTCTCTACCGAGAATGGCCTAATACCCCCGCGGCCCACCACGGCCATTAGCACTCGCTTCTCCTCGTCCGACCACTCGCTCGCGTGCCTTCACCGCCATCTCTAGCCGTTGCCGCCGGGTTAGGGTTCGGGGCAGCGGTTGCTGAGGAAGATGGCTGTCCTCACCGGACCTAGAGGAGAGGGTTGGGGGAGGTCGGCGGCCTGGCGGTGGAGGTGGATTGAGCCATCGGTGGAGGTGGAAGATGGCTGTTTTGCACCGTTTAAATTGAACGCTGACACAATAAACAAAAAGAAATAGTTAGAATAGTGATAGAGAATGGAAGACAGGGAGTACCATTGGATATAGCCTCATATGGCTATGCAGTGATGGGACTTGGGAGATGATTGATTTCTTCTGTTTGGGGAGAAGGTTTGGAAATTATCGATTATTGATTTGCACTCAATCAGAAGCGACGTTATGTCTGGCATGCGATGGAGACGGACAGCGTCCGGCTAGGCCGTGGCGCACGCGCAGTGAAGTTCCTGGTAAGCGATAGTGGTAGGAACCGTCCCTCCAGCCTGTCTATCAGTGCCCGCACGGCAGCGTTGGCGCGGCGGTGCCGCCGGCCTTCTCGACGAGGTTGGCGAGCCGTGAGCGAGAGCTCGTACATACTTGGACTCGTGGAGAGATCGTGCATCATCCCTAGGAGTTCCTCCCCACTGCCGTGCAACCTCACTGACCCAGCATCCGTGGTCCCGAGCTCATCCCGGCGTCCACAGCCCTACCGCCGGCCACTCCGAGCTAGTGTGCAACATGGCTAATCTGATCCTGCTAGGCTGGTACATGAAAGATGATTGGTGGAGAAACGTGGGGGCATATACGCAAAAATATGAGTTAGCGTCAGATGGATAGCTAGCACCACGGGTGACCACTCGGGATGGATCTTTTCTTGAGGAGCCCGACGATGCCCGCGACGTGGGGTGTCGCCATCGCTATCCCAAAAACATCCAAAAGAAGACACTATCATTATAGATGCTGTTTTGAGACGTGTTTGTGATAAGTTATCACATGCCTATTTTAACTGGACACGTATGTGATACAGTAACCCCGCGGCTCTCATCTGGTAAAAAGAAAAATACATCTGTGGTATACACAAATCACAGATATGTTTTAAGAAAAAGCGTCTGTGATGATTGGCCCATGTCATCACAAGCGCGAACTGTGATCAGGAGGCTACGGACCCGAAAATTTTATTAAATATGGTTGGAGCACCAATCGGGTCTGATAGGGAACCGAGTCACCACTTGTGTCCGATCTCTCTCCCCTCACCGGTCACCACTCACTCTCTCTCCCTGCCTCTCTTCGTCCTCTCTTCTCCATCCGAGCGGCTCGGCCACCGCCGCCTCCTCTTGCCGCCCCATCGCCGGATCCGCTCCCGCCCCGCCTCCTCTCGGCCCGGCGCAGCCGGATCCGCGCTCTGTCTCGGTGCCGGTATGCACAGCCCTAGTGTGGTGGAACCGCCGATTTAATCCGAGCTAAGCACACCTGTCACCTTTGGCTCGCAGTGTACTTAGACCGAAATAAAACCGGTAGTCTGTCGAGCTACCCAAAATGGGCACTCGATGTAACCATTACCCAGTGATGCCGACATCACACACATTAAGCTCTCGAAAGAGCCACAACAATTACAACAACACATTATTTAATACAAACAAAGTTTGATTTATTACAAATACTTTGCTCAAAATAGTATAAAAACATATGGACAAAAGAGCTTCAAAATATCTCACAGCGGAATACATAATAATATCTAAGTGCAATGCAGCGGAAAATAAAACATCGAGTCATGACATTGAGTCCACCGTTGTCATTCTCGATCACGAAGTTCCTGGAAAGAAAAATATCAACAACAAACGATGAGTACGTAGGGTACTCGTAGGACTTACCCGTGGGCGGTATCAGCCCGACACATTTGAGAGTATGCAAGGCTTTTTGTGGACTTGACTCTAACCCGCGTAAACTTACTAAAAGTGAATCCTTCTTTCAAGTATCATTCATTTTTAAAGCATAAACCTCATTTGATTCATTATAGTTATCATCAAGATGCATAATTCATATATCTCATCATCTCAACATATATGTCATCATGAAGTAGCTTGCAGAAATGTAAACATACAAGTATAAACATGTAATATAAAAAAAACATGATTAAATAAATAAGATATTAATGTTATTACTACGTTGCCCGTGTGCGATACTGGCATTCTCACACCTGATGAGCATCAGCGATTCGAATCGATTTTAATTCTCGGGAATAACTATCATGCCAGGGGTATATGCTTACTAGCCATCGCGTTTCCACGTATATCCCCCATCTCCACATGTCTTGTCCTAAGATTCAAAGCGCCCCCACCTCATTCCTAGGTTGTGTCCTCTTAAGAGCGTTACCACAGCGCACTGGATCAGCCATCCCTCGAGTACAAGCGCCCCCGAGCCTATCGGTCTCCTGCAAGTGGATGGGCGGCACCTCGAAAACTTCGGACGAGCCCAGGTAAGACTTTCACCGGTCCCATATCCCGGTTAAGCATTCTAGCAATGTTACGCCGACCAGCAGGCGAACAGCGGACGTGCCATAAATGACTCAGGCGGAGTCCACCAAACCATCCACATCATTTTTCATCGTATTGTACCCATATCTCCACCCGGTCTCATCTTTTCATCACATCGTTTCATATTGCTTTCATATTAAATTTTTGTAAAACATTTTGAGTCCTATCATCTCGCAAGTGAATATCTTCACTCGACTTCTACCGTCTAAGTATGGCTAAGTATAGACTTCGATCTATCCATTCTACAAAGGATATCAGGTATTTATGCAGGTAGGGTTTTAAACAACTCCTGAACGTAAATGCACAATCAAATAAAGAGTGGTGAGACTCCCTAAGCAGGTGTATATGCCTAAGGGTCCTACCTTTGTTGTTGAAATAACTTGAGTAAACTAAACTAGAGTTAGTTTGCCGGGCCGTGAGGCTTTGCCCCAGGCAACCCCTTGATCACTTGGGCAACTTCTTCCAAACACGACTGATGGGCCCTCCAGGTCGTGCTTGGGGCTTAGTTGGTCTTCTGGACCACCGTTGCTTGATGTAGCTCCACGTACTTGCTTCTTGATCACGTATCTGCAATAAGCGTTGCTATATAAATGGCACGCATAATGAGACACATGAGATGCATAAGGGTCATACACATAAACAATCATTTCATGGACAGACAAAAGGTAATTGATACCCTACTTTAACAAGAAGTACGTTCATGAGCCAGCAGGTTGGAAGTTCTGCCATCAGCTACACACAAGGCAATGCATGGAATGAGTATATGAACAGCATCACAAGGTTACAATTTCTCCTATCATGTCTCATACAAGCAATGCATAGAGCAAGCCTTGATTTTTAGTTCTGTAATGGACTACTAGCTTTGAATAATTATTCCTAGCACTATTGACATCAGCATTTTGCTCTAATTGTTTAGTTATTCAACTTATAAACTATTGCATAAGGTGACAGCAAGTAAACACATGCAACGTAAACATGAGATATCAGAATTCATTTGAGCCCATTAGCTTCGCCTTTTTATCATATTCATTCTTAAGGCTATTTAAACGACTATTTGTAGACCCTCAATATGACAACAACAAAACACACGAAATATCCAAACAAGCACATATATATATAGCAACATGGCTACCAAATCTTTGGTGCTTTTCTACTTTATTGTTTAAATTACCCTAGCCTCTGTCATTTTTCAAAACACATAGCAAACAGCCAGGAAAACACATGGAACATTATTTCTAGACTGCACTGGACCAAAAGAGTACAAATATAATTTCCATGGATTTTTTGGGACATGGTTTATGTAGCGTGCATTTCCATATACATAAAATGTACTAAATGCACACATAGGGGTAAAACAGTAATTAACTTGTGCATTCTAGGGTTGCCAAAAATCATCGCTAAGTCTAGATATCATGCAATAGCTGAAGTCCAAGTTTCATGATTTTTGGAGTTCATTTTCATCACTTTTGCTATTTATCTTATTTTATCATGCATGCAAGAAACAAAAGGGCAAAACAGTCATTTCACATGTCCAGACCTAGTTCATTGTGTAGATCTATTCATAAGCAAACCAACAAAATAAGTTTCATATTTTTATGATTTTTATACTAATTTCTAGAGCATTTTAAAGTTCATATGCCAAATCCGGAAGATAGTCAAATATAACCCTGTAATTGGACCCATATGTGATTATTCATACTATGCAAATATAACCCTATAATTGGACCCATATGTGATTATTCATACTATGCAGGGGCTAGCATGCAATTAAACCTAGACTCAGTGAACAGCATGTGTGAATCCCACATACTACTGGGTCAGATTTGCAAATATACCAAGGGTCGGGTTAAAACGCAAAATTCCAATAGATCTAGGGTTTAACCTGCAAATTTCGCAAGACACAAAGAATAGTGAGATAATATGCAGAAATTACAAAGGCTTAAATGCGAAACGTCGCCTTCTTCAACCTTGGGCCGTCGCGCAGGGAAGGAACTGGTGGGGCCGCGCCGGCATGTGGGGGCGACGAGGTGGCCGGGTGGGACTCGGGGAAGACCTTCCCGATGAAGGGGAACTCCTCCCCCTAGCTCGCGTCGTTCGGGGTGGACCGTGGAGGGAGAGTGCGGCCGGTGAACCGAGGTGCCCACAGTGCGGCTTGGGGCGGCGGTGCGGCTCAATCCGCCGCGGAAAGGCGGGATGGCGGCGGCTTGGCGCACGCGCGAGATGCATCTCACCACGGCGAACTCGGCGGGGAGGTCGTGGAGGCACAGGGACGACTCGATGATGGCTCTCCGCGGGGAGGTCGGTGGTGGCGGCCGCATCACGATGGCGGTCTTGGGGAGGGGCGGAGTGTGATGCCCCCAGCATCTCGAAAGCCCTGACACATGATTACATGAACACTAATGGTGAATTATGATTTAATTATACTTAGAGAGTGATGAGGATTGGTGGAGAAATCACTAAGTCAAAATTTTTCTATTCAAAATAGAAAGTCGCACATTACTTGGTTGAGTAGTTAGACATTTATACATTTTCATGCAAGACATCAAATACAAAAGTTTTAGTTCAATATGTTGCCTTCGAATATGCTATTTTGACCGTTTTCAAAATCAGATGTTAAGGGGCTCAAAAGTTCGAACCAAGCCCAGTTAACCTACACTCATGAAATTTTGCTAAGTTTAGGGTCGACACTCCTTCCCAAATTTCATTCTAAAATTACTTCCGATTTGACTATACAACTTCAAAATCTTCCTTTCTATGAAAGGAAATTAAACTCATCACTTTTCAAATGCACTAGGCCTTGATATCATTGGAGTTCATTTGATACCCCAAAGCTTGAAAACAAGAAAGACTCCACATAAATTGGAACTGCAGTTTTACCGAACCTTTGAATACAAATGTGACTGTAGTTTAAAATATAGCATGATCTAGCCAAAACTTTCTATACCAAATCTGTAGACAATTTGATGAGGGACAACTTTGGTATTTTGAGTAGTGACATGCATAAAGGTTTGAATGGCATTTTAGGTCTTTTTCTGACAGCACATGAATCTGCCCCAAATTTGAGCTGCCTAGTAAATTCAAATGTCTGTGAAACAAAAGTCATTTTCATGCAAAACTTTGTATATGGAAGTTGTAGGAAATGAAATTGTGAACAATATTGGTATATAAAAGTTTTCATGAAAATGCACCCAAATAGGACTTTTCGAATTTTGGAGCTGCCTCACTCAGCTTGGTCAAACTGGGGTCACAACATTTGAATTCAAATTTCTCCAAAAATTTGAATATAACATGGTATTAAAGTCTATAACAAAGTTGTAGAGGGATAAATTTAGAGCAACTCTTATATTTATACCTTAATCAAATTCCCCCAATTGGGTGTTCATTTTATCAAATTTCAGAAACCTAATTCCATGGTCAAACTCCATTTTCCTATTTTTGGGATTTTTCCATTTTCTGCGTGCCTATGACGTGTGGGCCCCACTGGTCGGATGCCCACCGGGAGCGGATGTCGACATCGTCAAGTGGGTCCCGCCTTCGTCCGTCTCCCCGAACTCGGTCCAATGCACCGTAATCCTTTTCCCTCGCCCTGTCCCACCTGTTGGCGTCCCACGGTCCACGGACATAGTCCACGCATCGTGCCCCCTTCTGCTTCCCCGCTCCAAGTCGCCCACGCGGCAGCCAAGCTCCGCCCGCGCCCGTCCATGGCTGCCAGCACGCCACGTCGGGCCACAAGAGGAGCAGCAGCTCCTTTCGCTCCCTTCTTCAGGAAGCTGGCACCCTCCCCAGCTTCGCGCCCTCTTCCCTGTCCCTCTCCCTTGCTTCCCCTGCCTCTGCTCCCTGCCCTAGTGCCCGAGCAGAGCACCGGCCACCATGGCCATGGAGCTCGGGCTCCACCGTGCCGCCTCTCCAGTACTCCTCCTGCCCCGATAGCACGAGAACCGCGGCCGCCACAGCCTCCTCCGTCTTTACCCCAAGATCTCGACGCCAGAAATCACTCCACCACCCGTCCCCACGCGAACGCCATCGCTCATCGTCGCCGCGGTCGCACCTCCTCGCGGACACCCACCATTAAGCACCTCCCCGCACCTCCAACCGCCTGCGCCGGACTCGTCACGCCACCGCGCTGCTCGCGCGCTGCCCCGGGGCGCCGTTCCCCCACTCCTCCACCATATCGAGCCGCCGCCCCATCCTCCGCGTCGCCCGGCTCCACGTCCGGTTCACCGGCGTTCCCCGCCCGCTCTGGACTCCTGGCGCGACACCGTCTTGGGGGAAGGGAAGCCCTTCACCGGGAACACGTCCCTGGGGTGGCTCGGCTTCAAATCCGGCCACCCACGCACCGGTGCGCGCGTGAGAACGCGGCCCGACAAGCGCCTCCTGCCCCTGTCGCGAGGTAGAAGAAGAAGGGCAATTTTGCCAAAAAGCCCCTGTCGTTTTTGTTATTATGCGTATTGTTTCATGTGTCCTGTTAAAATTGCTGATAACCCCCTAGATCTATTATGTTTGAGCATTTTAACCTGAGCTTTTGGACTTTTACTGGTATAACCTTATATATATATGTTAAATTGGTATACTGTTGGTTGAGTATTGGGATATTTGTTTGCTACCCCCTAATAGCTAGGTTTAATTGAGAAGGAGTCTAATTACAGGGTTATGCATTCGCAATGCTTTAGAAATTAGTAGAAAAATCATAAAAATTACAAAACTTGTTTTGCGGGATTGCTTATCAGTAGATCTACACAGTGAACTAGGTCTAGTCATGTGAAATGCCTGTTTTGCCCCTGGTTGTTGCATGCGTGTTAAAAATAAAGAAATGCTAAAAGTAGTTGAAATGGAACCCAAAAATCATGAAACTTGGACTATGTGCTATCTATGTTATGTATTATGCACTAGTATTTTTGGTAGCCCTAGTTAGTACCAATAAATGACAGATCTACCCCTAGGAGTCACTTTTAGATATTTATTGAATGAGAAAATGCATGCTATATGGAATGTGCTCAAATAAATCCCTAGTAGTTTTGTTATGCTCGTGTAGTCCATTGTAGCCTAGAAATAATGTTCCATGTGTTTTGCTTGTTGTTTTGATGATGATCTGAAATGACAAATGCTATAGAGGGTTAAACAATAAAATAGAAAAGTGCTAGTTAATGTGTTACAAAAATGCCACCAAAATACATGCAGCCAGGTTACTGTACATTTATGATTATGTGAGTTTTCATACGTTTTAGATGTTGCTTCATTAGTGGTCTGCAAGTAGTTACTTAATAAGCTTTAAAAAAAACAAAACAAAACAATAATAATAACATAAAGAAAATGAAACAAGGAAGTTAATGTGCGATCAAGATCAGATGTGAACCTGTCATGTCGTGTATATGCTATTTGGTATAGTTGGTTGCTATATCATAGTGTAACACACACTTTCTACGTAAATCTCGTATGTATCTTATCAATCACCTTCTTCCTGTCCATGAAGTGATTTGTTACGTGTGTGCTCTATCTTCATTACGTGTGTGCTCTATCTTCATGCATCTTTTGCATCGCATCGTGCATGGCATTCATATAGTGATGCTTAATGCAGATACGTGATCAAGAAACAAGTGCGGGAGCTACTTCGAGCAACGGTGGTCCAGAAGACCAACTAAGCCCCAAACACGACCAGTAGAGCCCATCAGTCGTGTTTGGAAGGAGGAACAATCCAAGTGATCAAGGGGTTGCCTAGAGCAAAGCCCCACAACTCGACAAACTAACATTAGCTTAGTTTGTTAGTTTGGTTGAAAATAAGCAAAGGTATGCAGGACCATGATTTCTCCTAGCTAATAGGATAATTGATTGTTTCATTACGCATCCGCATTAGGAGTTGATTGAAAACAATTGCATTAGACTCCCTGGCCGCCCTGGCCTAGCACCTATACCTAGAGCTCATAGGACGAGTTGCCTAGAATTGCTAGGTGCGAGTAGACACGAGTGAAAGGAGTCACTCGTCGTGTAGGTGATTTCAAAGATTACAAAACTTTTACTATTGGGAAAGTAATATTATGCTCATGATTTAAATGGAGACCGGGCGGAGAATAATCTTATTTTGTGGTGTGCGTTGTTGTATCATTTGGCTCCGCCCGAGTCGTTTAAGGCCCGTCCGCTGTTCGCTTGCTGTTCGGCGTAACATTGCTAGAGTGCTTAACCGGAAAATGGGACCGGTGAAGTCTTACCTAGGTTTGTCCGGAGTTTTCGAGGCTCCGCCCATCCACTTGCTAGAGGTCGATGGGCCCGGGGGCGCTTGTACTCGAGGGAGGGCTGACCCAGGGCACTGTGGTATCGCTCCTGTGGGGGCATAACCCGGGGGTTAGGTGGAGGCGCTTTGAATCTTGGGACAAGATAGGTGGAGATGGGGACTATATGTGAGAACGCGATGGCTAGTAAGCATATACCCCTGGCATGATAGTTATTTCCGGGAATTAAAATCGATTCGAATCGCTGATGGCCACCAGGTGTGGGAATGCCAATAACACTGTCGGGCAACGTAGTAACTACTTGAATATATTATATCTGTTACTCATGTTTTCTAATACTACATGTTTGTATTGTATTGTTTACAGTTCTGCAAGTTACTATTATTATGGAGTTATAAGCAAATGATGAAACTTGTTAATTGATGATATTATAGCTCTATTTAAAATCTATGGCTAAGGATCCACGTGATAGTAAGCAAGCTTCGCGTCAGCCGTAAGCCATTCCATCAAGTCCTACTGAGTAATTAGTACTCAGGGTTTGCCCCCACCTTTTGAAAATAGGTACCGGCGACATCTGGACAAGTGCTTAGAGGAGGGTAGTACCGGTGGCCTCGGTGCTACTCGCCTCGATCATCATGGCATGAAGACTACTAATATATTTTGTTTCCGCTGTGAGATGTTTTCGAACTCGCTTCCGCTATCTGATTCAAACTTGCCTTTCGTATGGCATTATGTTGAAACCTATATCTTTATTTCGAACTGGTTTGTAAAATAAATTTATATATACTATATTCAACTGCCTGAGATGATGTAACTGTTGTGACTCCATCGTGGGCTGGATGTGTATGATGTCGGTTTCTCTGGGAAAGGGTAATATCGGGAGCCGAATGACTCTCGACGGACGACCGGGTTTAGTTTGGTCTAATCACACTGCGAGCCAGAGGTGGCAGGTGTGCTTAGTCTGGATTAAATCGGCGGTTCTGCCACACGGAGGAGCGATGGTGGCGACCACGGACGGAGGCGAACAGTGGAGGATGGCGAGGCAAGCGCATGACGTGCATCGGTCGGGGCGGAGGCAGCCTGAGGCGGCGGGGGGCGCGAGCTCGAGCTCTGCCATGGCGTCGTCCATGGCGGGTGTGCTCCGCATGTCTCAGCGCAAGTGGGAGAGCGAGGGCAAGGAATGGCAGAGGCAGGGAGTGTGAGTGAGAGAGAGTGAGGAGGCTTGTAGAGGAAGGGAGAGAGCTGCTACTCCACTTTATGGCCGACCGGCGCGATGGCAGGCAGCCATGGCTGCGTGGAGAGTGTGCCCAGGGAGCAGCGTCCACCTGTTGCGCGAAGAAAAGGATCCGAGACAGGATTGAGCAGTGGGGCCCGTTTGTCATAGACTCAGCAGAAAAAGGAAATTCTGAAATTGGAAAAAGGGGTGTTTGACTAGGATATGGACTTCTGTAATTTGCTCATTTGACAATATATTTGGCCGATTTAGGGGAAAGTCACAATACAAGAAATGCTCCAAATTGTGTTACCTACAACTTTGTTACAAACAGTAATATGAAGTTCTGTACATATTTGGGGTTTAAATTTGAATTTAAGTGACTGACTCAGATTTGACCAGGGTGCATTCCCAACTTAAGAATTAAAGTCTATTTCATGGACAATTTCATACAAAGTGTATTATACTAATGTTGTTGAGTTTTTCGTGATCTATAACTTTCTTATATAAAGTTTTGGATGAACAGGTCTTTTGTTTCACATAAATTTGAAGTTACTATTCAGGCCAAGTTTGGTCAGATTTAACTTGTTGACAGAAATTTACTCATAACCCTATTCAAACCTTTATGCATGTCACAACACATAATACCAAAGTTGTTCAACAAGGAATTGTCTACAAGTTTGGTATAGAGAGTTTGGTCTAAATCACATTATCTTTTTGAACTACAAGCACACATACATTCAAAGGTTTGGTAAAACTGCAGCTTTAATTTATGTATAGTCTTTCTTGTTTCAAACTTTTGAGTGACCAAATGGGGTCCAATCACTTCAAAGTCTAGTGTATTTGAAAGATGATAAGTTTAATTTCATTTCATAGAAAATAAGATTTATAAGTTGTCTAGTAAAATCAAAAGTAATTTGGGATTCGATCTTGAGGAAGGTGCTGAAAATCCAGACATGGGAATTATTCAAAGTATGGCTGGTTTTGCTTTATGAATAGAATTTTTTGACTTAGTTATTTCTCCACATAATTTTCATACCTCTCTAAGCAAAATTAAGTTACAAATCATCTTTAGCATGAATCAATTATGTGTTAATGACTTTGAGATGCTGGGGGCATCACACCCAGGGAGCCGCCGGCGAGATCCGCCTGGGTAGCTGGAGGCCGCCCTGACTCTGCCGCGGCCAGATCCATCGAGCCTGGCACCGCCCAAGCCTGGAGCCCCGACCGGACGCGGCCTCCTCTCGACGCACCGACCTGCCGCTGCCGCCAATCCACCTCCCGTTCCCACATCTCGTCATTAGCAGCTGCGCTGCCGCGACCCCTGAGAGGGAGAAGAGATGGCGGGGAAGAGCGACGGGCCGGCGATCGGCTCGGCACCACCATGAACCCCATCAACGTCGTCTTTGGTGAGCACACCCTCGATCTCCTCTCTACTTGCTTTTTTTCTCTCAACTCAGATCCGTTTTGTTTGGCGTGGTTAGTTGTCTGATCTGGCCGATCTATTGTAGCTTAGCTGGATCTATGACTCTATGTTAGTGATTGATTGGTTTATGCTTCGATTTGTTACAACAGCTAGTTGCTTAGGTCAGATCCAGATGTAGCTACACTGAGGCTTTCAGGAAACTAGACAGCTACTTTGATTATGCCGCAAGCTAGATAGTTTGTGTAAAATGGTGTGCTTCTGTTTGTGAAATATATCCGTGAATGAACCATGGTTACAACTGAGTTCAAACACCGTGGCTACACTGCATAAATATCAGCAATACTCATCGTGTACTCTCGTTTTGCCTTAATGTTGTATCCATGGCTGCACATGTTTATGTTTACAACCACAAAAAAAAAAAAAAAAAAAAAAAAAAAAAACAGGTTCTGCCTGCTAGTGGGCTCTGGCTGCTCTTTTACTCTACTAGATTGGAGCCTCGTGTCGCTTGTGCCATGCTTGATCTTTTTTTTTTGTCTTAGTGTCTCCCTTTGCATACATGTGATCTCTGTCCTTAGTTTGCCTTGCAGGATTTGGTGAGCCAAAGGGTGTCCTGGTGCGATTGCAGTGACCAAGAGGAAATCTCAGTTCTTGGTCGTCGTCGTCCGGTCTCGGTAAGCTCTAGGCCTTTCATTTTACCATTGTGCAAGTTTGTTCCTGGCCAAGATTGTTTGTTCCTATTGCTGCAACAATATCTGTTGTTTCATATTGATGCCTGCATATTTTTTTGATTCCTCATTTGTATTTCATGCTTAGTACAGCATTGAAGGATTGACCATCTGAGTAAAACTAATTCAAGTGCAAAGGTGAACATCATTCGTTTATGTATGTGTAACTGAACCGGATAGCCTTAGTTTAACTTTGAGATGATCTGGATGCAGAAAATGGTCCCAGCATTTTAATGATTGTTTTATTGCTATACCACTACTTTTAGTGAAGCTGTTTTAATGATCGTAGGGGGCATTCATGCAAGTTTCGTAAAACTTATGTATCAATCTCTCTGTTTACATGTAAAATAAATATGCATCACATTTTCCTTTCCGTGTGTTTCTACTCTGTGTGACTCTGAATATACTCTCACTTGGTCTAATCTCAGGACAAGTATGAACATATATGACTGACAAGAATGATAAGTGAACATATTACTATGTCTCTAACCCATTCCCTTCTTTTAAGGCATCTTCTTTTCATGGCAGTGTACTTTGTTTCTTGATTTTCCTCAGCCTATGCAATTGTACATTTCTTTGAGGCTATGGTAATACTATGTTTTTTGTATATATTTTCAGGCTATGGTGAAATCACAGTACATGCTTATAGATAGATACTGTTGCATAGGACTATAGTTAGATTAGTAAGTCTATACAAGCAGAAGATAGATTAGTATACCATATAGATGCTTGATACTGCTGCATTGGACTATAGTTAGGTTAAAAGTGACTTTAGAAAGCTGCTGTGTGTACAGTCTGTTTTTTAAATTGTATACTACTTGCAACATTGTGTAACATATGATTGATATACCATCCTTGTTTTAAATTGTATCCTCAATTCTTGTTGTGAAACAATTATTAGAAGCAGAGAATAGGGAAGCTGGAACACTGTTCCCTTTGCCAAAACGCGTCTATGATGACATCACATCAGAGACGCATTTTGCCAAAACGCGTCTGTGATGACCCTAAATCAGAGACGTTTTTTTTTTCCAAAACGCGTCTGTGATTTGAGGTTATCACAGACGAGGATTTCCGCGTCTGTGATGACCTCACATCACAGACACAAAATCACAGACGCGTTTTTGTCGCGTATGTGATTACTTTCTCTGGCATAGTGCATGGAACTTCCGGACATGAACTAGTAGTTGATGTCATCAAGAGAGTAGGACACTTAGGCCAGGATGTAGACGCCGGACGCGAGGATGTCGGGCTTGGCGATCCCATGCGTGAGCCAGCTGGCCGGGCCCTCGCTACAGAAGCTCCCAATGAGCGATGCAGGCGTGAACCCTAGGACTGTTCCCACCGGCATCATGGATGTAGATGCCACTGTGTGAGCGTAGTCCCTAACACGAAAATGGTTGGTGTAGGCTACCTTAACCACTCTAGGAGACCGGTAGCCCTCCAGTTGGAATGTGAACCCCTCTTTTAGAGTCTAGGATGACACCTGAGGTGCCAGAGCACAACAATTCATCAGGGAGGCCCTCGTAGTAGTCCATGTCCACAGGAATCACTGCGTCACAAACCAAACACCATGATCTTATTCAGCATGCACTCTTGCACGTCCTTGTCTAACAAGATGCATTAGCGGGCACTTCCTTGACCATCGTACTCATACGCGAGGTTAGCCGGTGTGGTTGATGACTGCCAGCCGCCGATCGTCCAGTCCCTACCATAGGACTCATCGAACAGAGTATCACCACCTTCCTCAGCCTTCGGCCTCACTAGCAACTTGGACTGAAGATATTAGTTGATGGTCCTAGCTATGACGGTGAATAGCCACACCACGTTGTTCTCAACCGGCGATGCAGTCAAGCCGGAGTTGCCGACGCTGGTCACCAAAGTGACACTATGCACCATGGTCATGTAACCACCCACCGCGACAGGATCTTGGTCGTAGGTCACATCTATCGGCCCTGCTGATGATATCCGCGCCATCTATCACCGCCGTGTCGAGGCCATCCAAGATGAGCCTGTCTGGGAAGCTCTACAAGTTGTCCACGATGCCGCACACATTGTAGGCCACGCCATGAGCCAAAGGAGCTGTCCCTGAGACTGTGCCATTGGCCATCCCCTTGTTATCAAAGGAGACTCTCGGGATGAAATTGTCCACCTCCATGGTGGCGATGTGTGTGTTGTGGCCATCATTCTCGTCGTCAGGTGACTCTTCGAGATCAACCAAGTTGCGGCCGTTGATTATCTATTTTCTTCGTGCACTCAAACTGGTCGCACCTTCCTTTCTACCACGGTAGCGATGGTAGTAAGCCGGCATCATCAGCGAATGACGGATGCTCATAGTCAATGCCAACGATGAGGATTCCTACATTGCCACTGTTGAACATAGCAGTTGTAGCAGATAGAATGGATCCATCCATCAGTGCTGTGGCAGCAGCAGCTTCCAAGCTCTGGGATGCTTGGGTGTGTGGACGTCAACGACGGCAAGCACTCGGCTCCTCATGTTGTGATTGCTTGATGTGAGCAGTGTCAGATCTGGAACAATGTTCTAGCGGGGGCTCATTCATCTTTAAGTCCCTTGTTAAGTGTATTGTAGTATCGAGACGTGCGACTAGAGGGGTGGGTGAATAGGAGCACCTAAAAACTCAAACTCAACCCCGACTCAAAACAGATAATAAGATAGAGCACTAGATACCACCCACTGATCAGGTACGTACATAGCCAAACCACAACGAAAGAACTTGTCTTGACGATCAAGGAAACGACCGCAAAACAAGACGAGCGACAACTCTTACAAAACGGGCCTCACTTAGCCACTCCACACCTAAGTGCATCTCACTGATGAACATTGAGCGAAGAGTATGGGCCAGTGGTGAGAAATACCCAAAAGCAAGGTTGAAACAAAAGCACGAAAGCGAAAACACCAAAAACACCAAAGAAAGGCAAATCAGCCTCACTTCACCGGATAGTCCAGTTGAACCAGCCAGATAGTCCAGTCGATTGAACCGGACAGTCTAGTGTGACCTACCAGATAGTCTGGTCTATTGAACGGATAGTCCGGTGTGACCTGCCAGATAGTCCGGTTGAACCGAATAGTCCGGCTGGTTGAACCGGACAGTCCGATACACCCGGAAACTACCCCGGTTCTTGAGCTCCCAAACTTAAAACTTGTCCAAATCTTATCCAAACTTCACGAGATATTGTAGAGGGTATTTGGAACCTATTCCAAAGCTATTCCCAAAAGATCAACTCAAAATGACCAAGGGATTAGCGGAAATTTCAGATCTCATGGAGAAGGGAAGCTTTGGGCAAGAAAGGGGAAAACTCAAGAACGACTTGCTTGTGGGAATCCTGTGGGATTAAGATGAACTAATTCATAATCTCCACATCCTAGCAAGTCCAAAATACCAAAAGAAGAGGGCTAACTCATGGGCAAACACAAATCACCGAGAGCCTTTGAGTTTCACCCAAAATCCAAACTAGAGAGGGAAAAGGGTGAGGGTTGCACACATGAACTCAATTTGGGATGAATCCTCCTTGGATTAAGATGGAGAAATAGTTCTTACAAGGTTCCTCACAGCCTACCACCCATCATCCTCCCACTAATGCAAAGTACTAGCTATAGGGGACTCCAAATCCTAGATTACCATCCGGTTTTCACTCTAAGCACTTGGCTGGTTGGAAAGCTAAGCCTAGGGTTTCTAGAGGTGGAAGAGTCACCTAAATGACTAGCCACTTAATTATTTATAGCCCAGGCCTAATTGACTCAGTTTACACTAAGACCCCTATATTACAGAAACGCCCGTAGGGGCTGAACTGAAAAAGACCCAACTTTCTCGGGGACGGACGACCGCGATGGAGTCTTGATCTTCTTCAGTTGCATGCAATCTTCTGGATGACATCCACGTGGCCAGTAGTCCAAATCTGCCGTCGACCCCCGGTTTTGAAGTCAGAAACCGAGAAACTTTAGGGTTTCCTTGCTGGGCCTGGAACAGCCCACTCTGCTCTATCTCGGCGAGAATTGAGCTCATTCGTCGAGTCTTGGTAACTTGGTGGTAGGGTGGCAGATTTGAGCGAATCTGCCATCGCCCTCGCACGTCTTCATGCCATGCACTGAGATTGGAGCACCACGGTGGCACCCGGCATCCCCTGTCCATCAGGGTCACATCGCAGTCCTTCAGAGGTCTTGCACTTGCTGTCGCCGCGCCGCTCCTCCGTGTACTGAACTCCTATGGCCGACCGATGTCGAACATGCCTCTTGTCATTCGGAGGACTTTCTTCTCCATCTACCTCTAGTCCATCGGAGGGCCTCCAGTCCATCGGAGGGCTTATGCCCAAGTGATTCTGGGTCTTGACTTCTGTTGATAATCACTCATCACTCCAGAGGCAATGGAGCCAGTCCATTGGCTCTCATGTATGTGTGCTAATAAATTTATAGGAGGGGCAATAGAGGGCTTGATAGATCCAGCAGCAGTAGGGGGGATTGACCCCCTTTAGACCCACCGTTGGATCCGCCTCTACACTGTGAGCATGACCGTCCCTTTGTACACACATCCAGTGATGGGGATGCCATAGGAGCAGACAATATGTAGGAAGACTTCTAACCCACTGATGTGAATTTCAAGTTGCTCAGCTCCATCGAGACCCTCATATCATTGGCCATGTCTGCCCTAATAATGTAGGTCTTCAACTAACCAAAAGGTGCAACTACATTGGTTACTGTTCGACTGAGGATGAATGTTGTCATCTGTAGGGGTACAATGGTGGTGGGGGTATTTCAGGCCATCACGCATGCATCATGGGCAAACTTGAGCAACTCTCAGTGCCGTCGACGGTGAGCATGCGAAGTATGTTCTTGTTGAATATTGAGTAGATATACGCCATGCACTCTACTTCTCTCATGTCATAGATGAGTACAGGGTCCACCGTTCTGGTGATGTTGATGTGGTTGTCTCCTGTTGTGTATATGCCGACAGGGGTCTTGTGCTCGTCCATGATTGGATGGCCAGTGTTGTCCACAACGTCGGCGATCGTCATCAGCGTAACTTGAGCTCCATGAGAGATCACTCGGGGTGGATCTTCTTGAGGAGCCCAGTCCATGCCCGTGACGTGGGGTGTCACCATGGAACTCCTAGACATGAACTGGTAGTTGATGTCATCTGGAGTGTATTACACTCAGGCGAGGATGTAGATGCTGCGCGCGAGGTTGTTGGGCTTGGCGATCGCAAGCATGAGCCAGTTTGGCCCTAGCCCCGAGAAGCTCCCACTAAGCTATACGGGTGTGAACTCGAGGACTGTTCTGACTGGCATCAAGGATGCAAATGCCGTTGCGTGAGTGTAGTCTGTGACACAAAAATGGTCGTCGTAAGCTACCTTAATGACTCTAGGAGTCCTGTAGCCCTCCAGTTGGAACGTGAAGCCCTCTTTCAGGATCTAGGATGACACCTGAGGTGCTAGAGCACAACAATTCATTAGGTAGGTCCTCGTAGTAGTCCATGTCCATAGGAATCGCTGCGTCATAGACCATGATCTTATTCAGCACGCACTCTTGCATGTCCTTGTCCAGGAAGATGCATTAGCAGGCACTTCCTTGCCTATCGTACTCGTATGCAAGGTTAATCGGCATGGTTGATGACTGCCACCCGCTAATCGTTCAGTCCCTACTGTAGGACTCATCGAACAATGGATCACCACCTTCCCTCGCCTCCGGCCTCACTAGCAGCTTGGACTAAAGAGATTGGTTGATGGTCTTGGCTCTAATGGTGAGTAGCCATACGGTGTTGTTCTCCACCGGTGATGCAATCAGGCCGGAGTTGCCGATGCTAGTCACCTAAGGGACACTATGCACCATGGTCATGTAACCACCCACTGCGATAGGGTCTTGGTCATAGGTCACATCTGTCGGCCCGCTAATTGATAGGCTGATGACATTCACGCCATCTCTCACCGTCATGTCGAGGCCATCCAAGATGAGCCTATCTAGGCAATTCTATAAGTTCTCCACGATGCCGCACAAGTTGTAGGCTACAACATGAGCCCATGGAGTAGTCCCTGAGACTGTACCATTGGTGATGCCCTTGTTCAAAGGAGACTCGTGGGATAAAATTGTCCACCTCCATGGTGGCAGTGTGTGAGCTGTGGCCATCATTCTCGTCGTCAGGTGACTCTGCGAGATCAACCAAGTTGTGGTTGCTAATTATCTATTTTCTTCATGCACTCAAGCTTGTCCACACCTTCCTTTCTACTATGGTAGTGATGGTAGTAAGCTAGCATCATCGGTGAATTACAGATGTTCATAGTAGATGCCACCGTTGAAGATTCCTATGATGCCACTATTGAACATAGCAGTTGTAGCAGATGGAATGGATCCATCTGTTAGTGCTGTGGTAGTAGCAGCTTGCAAGCTCTGGGACGCTTGGGTGCATGGACGTGAACAACGGCCATCATCTGACTCCTCACCATGTGATTGCTTTATATGAGCATTGTCGGATCTGCAGCAATGTTCTATTAGGGGCTTGTTATCTTTAAGTCCCTTGTTAAGTGTATGTGTGCTAATAAATTTATAGGAGGGGCTACGGAGGGACTTGATAGATCCAGCAGCAGTAGGGGGCTTGTGCCCCCTAGACCCATCACTGGATTTGCCCCTACATGTGAGCATGACCATCCCTTTGATGATGAGAAGTTGTGCCTGCTGTCTAACAAGTTCTAGCACCTCTACTCCAACAAGACAAGCATAGAAGAGGTGACAAGCTCCAGTGCTATGAGTGTGGGAAGACTAACCACTTCATTGACAACTACCCCCAGAGGAGAGCTTAGGAGACGTACTCTGCCAGCAAGCACAAGGGCGAGTACACCTCCGACAAGAAGAAGGGCAAGTACAAGGGCGACAAGAAGAAGCGATCGTTCTTCAACAAGGAGTTAGTAAAGCACTACCAGAAGCATGCCTAGGAGCACGACTGTGCTTTCCTCTCCAGCCTCAGTGACTGTGACGGTGACTCTAGCGACTCTAGCTCTGACAGCAACGATGATGATGATGATGAGAAGAAGAAGAAGATCATCGGGCAAGCTAGACTTTGCTTCCTCGGTGATGAGATCAACCCGGCTCCACCAACTCTAACATCTGCAACAAGTCCAATGCCAAGCTTTAGGTGAGTGAGTGATGATGATGATGAGGCTATGTTCACTGCCTTGAAGAACCAAGATCGTTTGTTTATAGTAGCTGCTAAGAATCTTAGGCTTGCAAATGCTAAGGTTGCTACTCTAGAGGCTGTGCTTGAGACTTTGAAGGCTAAACTTGCATGTGCTTTGAATGATCTTGCTATTGCTAAGGAAGCATGTGCTATGGCTAGTGAGATTGAACGCATTGATTGTCAGGTCCTAGCTGGTGAATTGACTGAGTTGTGCACCAAGCATGCTAGTAATGTAGATTTACTTTTCTCTACTACTGCAACGTTAGAGGAGTTGAAGGCTAGGCCGACTTTGCTTGGTGCTTGTGCTATTTGCCCAACCCTTAGGAAGGAGTTGGAAGGGACTAGGGCTGCTTTGAGAACGTCTGAAAAGGACTGCTAGCCCAATTAGTTCTAATTGTCCTAAGTGTGATGGCTTTAGAGGTAGGCTTGATGATTTGGCCATTGAGAAGGTCTAGCTATAAGATGAGAATACCTATCTTAGGACCGTTGAGAATACCTATCTTAGGACCATTCTCAGTTGTATTTTGGCTAAGGAGCCACAACTTGGCATGATTTAAGTTGAGTGACAAGTTGGGGGTTGGCTACCACTACACCTAGGCTGATTTTGATCAGTTCTATGGAAAGATAGGTTATTTGAGTGGGATTCCTATTAGTGAGAAGTTCCCTATCACCCATGACAAGCCCTACTTTGAGCATGGAAATCCTAAGGACGGTGTGTAGCCAAAGGAGCCACCAAAGAAACATGTGTGTACTCCCAAGCCAAACTTTGTTAGGAACCCACTCGACACACTACCTATGAGGAACTCAGTTGACTAACCTCCTGAGAGCTCTAAGCAGGGGGCTAAGAGAAATGCTCCCCTCAAGCTTGGTATGAGAGACATAGGAAATTCCTAGTTGCCTAGGGTTTCGAGATGGGGAGTGTGGACAAGACTATGTTTTTGCAAAAACATGGCAATGACCTTTTGATTGTTTAGATATATGTGGATGATATCATCTTTGGTGGCTCTTCTCATGCACTTGTGAGCAAGTTTTCAGAATAGATGAGCAAGGAGTTCGAGATGAGCATGATGAGGGAACTTCAGTTGTTCCTAGGGCTCCAAATTAGGGAGACTCCACAGGGTACCTTCGCCCACCAGAGCAAGTACACAAGGGATCTGCTCCAAAAGTTTGAGACGGTAGATGCTTCGCCTTGGATGACTCCGATGAGGACATCCACTATGCTGGACAAGGATGAAGATGGTAAGGAGGTTGATCAAAAGGTGTACCGTGGGATGATCGGATCGTTGATGTACCTAACTGCTACGAGGCTAGATATACAGTTCCCTATAGGTCTATGCGCTTGTTTATAGGCGTCTCCAAGGGTGTCACATCGCACCACTGCGAAGCGTACCCTGAGGTATGTCAAGTTCACCCCAAAGTATGGTTTGTGGTACTCCACGGATTCATCGCTTTCCCTCCACAACTATTCTGATGCTGACTTTGCGGGGTCCGGTTGGATTGAAGGTTGACTTCTGATACCTGCCAGTTCTTGGGTACCTCTTTAGTCTCCTGGTCCTCTCGCAAACAATCTAGTGTAGCTCAATCTACTTGTGAGGATGAATATGTAGTCGCTGCTGGTTGTTGCTCCCAGATCATATAGATGCTTGCTACTTTGAAAGATTATGGCCTAACCTATGGGAGGATACCACTCTTGTGAGACAGTTCTAGTGCCATTAGTGTTGCTAAGAATCCAGTGCTCCATTCTAGAACCAAACACATAGATGTGAGATATCATTTCCTAAGAGATAGCTACGAGAAAGGCCTCATTGATGTAGTGCATGTAGTGAGTGAGAACCAAGTGGCTGACATCCTAACAAAACCCCTAGACCTAGATGATTTCACCCGTTTGCGAGGGGAGTTAGGGGTTTGTTTTCCCGTTTAGTCAGGGGGAGTTTTGTTAGCTTTTAGGTTTTGTATCGAGTTTCTTTTGCTTCTTTATGCATCTTTGTATCATACCCATACATTGCATTATGTACATTTGTAGTATACACTTGCACTTGAGCTTAATCAAAATGACTTGCTAGTTTTCGCTTGTGCTATGATGTATAGTAGTATGCTTGATCATGGTTGGCTAGAGCTCATTTGGATCTATTGTATACTATGTGAGAGCCTAGTAATTTTTGTTTTCTTGAAAATCATAAACTTGATCACCACATGACTTGGCAGCCTAGCATATGTAGGAAGCTGAATGCCTATGCTATCTTTCCAAGCTTGGTTTTTCTAGTTACTTACCTTTGTTAGTTGATTCCTAAGCTTTCGTGATACCTTGCCAAATCTGAATTATGAATTATTTTCCATAAATTTGTATCTGTTTGAGCTGAAAAGAAAAGATCCAGGTGGATTTGCTTTGTATCACTGACTTGGTTTGAGATTGCTCACTTTTGCACTTGGGTGAGAACTTGGACCTAGCTGTGAATGACTAAAACCTTGTCTTAAGCTTCTGGTGGTCTTTATAGGCCTAGGCTTGGCTTTGGTTGGTAAGAAGTGGCATGACAAGAAAATAACCCCTGGCACATGTTTAGATCTTGCTTGAAATGAAAATGCTAAATCTAAAATTGCAAGTCTATTGCTTGTGGCTCGTTGGATATGCTCAGGTTAGGATTAGCACACCTTGTATGCATTGCTAGCATTTTGTTGTTCATGCCTATTCTGCTAGATGCTATTCATGTTGGTGATGCTTTCTTTTGAACTAAACCTAAAAATCTTGCTTTGCTCTGGACCTAAGTAGATAGGTTCTCTTGAGCTTGTTGCATGCCTCGTTGCCCTCACATGCTCTATATGTTAGAACTTGTATCTGCTACTTTCCATCCCTTTTGAGCTCTTTGTTACACCTAGTTGCATTTGCACAACATTTTTCTCATGGGGCTTGATGTGTGCATTGTCAACATGGGGAGAGGTAACAACCACCTTGAACAAGGAAGAGAGTACCTTGATGAAGGCGGAGAGTTGGGAGAATGCATCATTCCAGGGGGAGAGCTGCATTGTGAGATGGGTTGTAATGTAGGGGAAGTTGGAGTTTTAGCATGCTCTTTTGGCCAGCTGTGTCGAGCCTTTGTCTCTTTCTAGAGGAGCTAGTCCTTTGCTTCTAGCATGACTGTGTTGAGCCCTGCCTCTTTCTTGAGGGGTCATGCTTTGTTGATCAGCTGCATTGAGCAGTTACCCTTGTCTTAGGGGGCTGATATTTTGGCTTTGCTGTTGTTCACTTCTAGTGCTCTTGTTTCTGCATATCTTTGGCTTTTGGGAACTTGAGTGGATTTTCTTTGTTTTTCATTCTTCTGTTGTTCTTTGTTACGCTTTTCTTTCTTTGTCTATGATTCCAGGTTGTTGGCGAGGGTGTTGACAAGGCACTCATCAAGGGGGAGATTGAGGGACTCAAGTGTACCTAGTCTGGTCTATTTTCTTGGCTGCGATGAGCGCTTGTCAACACCAAAGACTTGCTGAAGGATGAGCGAGCACTCCTAAGCGTGACCGAGAGGAAAGTCCACCTAAGCATGACCTGGTGGCGGCGCCCGAGTGCCACCGTGGCGTGACAAAATTCCTGCCGAGCGGACTGGTAGGCGGCTTGGGCTGCGGTCCAAGTTAGACTCGGCCCATAAGTGTGACCTTGGGTGCGCGATGGTGTTGTGAGCCGTAAAATTACTCAAGACTAGAGGCCCAACAAGTGTTTACTGGTTCGAGCATCAAAACCGGGCCCAACTATCATTTCCTGATTCGAACGTCAAAACCAAGGGCATGGTTGCCGATATTCCAAAACCGGAGTTGCCCCCGAGGGATGAGCTACTGGACACATGGAGGACATCAAGTGAAGGCGGAGAAATTGAAGACATCGAGAACTCCATCGTGGCCATTCATTTGATGAAGTGCCCCAATTTCCATAATGGGACTAAAATGTGCTTTATTACCATCCTAGGGTTTGGTAATCACATTCTTACATCAGAGTGACACAGATCCGCCCTAAACGGGTCAGACAATAAGGGGCGCAGCCCTGAAAATCTAAGCAGTGGAATATAAAACGTAGGCCCATCTTCCTCACACCTCAGTTGGGAAGCAGGTCGTAACCCTTACTCGTTCTCGGACCAACATATGTCCATAGCACTGAGAAAAACAACAACAAAGCAAGGGTGAGTACATACGTACTCAGCAGCCCCTCCAAAGGAATTTGGGGAAGGCTAACACTATATGCAAGGATATATCTGGAGATTAGGATAGCTTTGCAGAAAAATACTTGTATGCAGGGTTTGCGGTAGTTGTCAAGTTTTAATCCTTCTGAAAAGTGAGTTTTTCACATAAAGGGGTCGCCGCTGGACTTGCCGGTCCAAAGTGGCTCCTGGCTTTCCAGCCAACACATTCTCCATACACCCAGCATCCACTGTTGAACCTAAAACCATTTTATCCAATTCCCAAAGCAATTCCATTTTTTATTTTATGAAAACTGCTAACTGAAGAACCAAGCCGTAACTCATCCATACCAGTGGACATGGACTATTCGAATAGGTTTTACTCTGATCAGAGGTTGTACTAATTCCCACAAGTTGGACTCAGCGGCATGTTACCGTCGTAACTGCCCGCATTCCAAACCAAGCCGTTGCCTTTGTTTCATCACCTAGCAGAACTTTAGGGGTTCAGGCATCCGAGTCACTCTAGTACCCCGCGGTACTTCCGTTGACACCCACCCATTCCATAGTCCCTTGTGCGCCAACACAAAAGCTACTTGGCTATCCACTCCGGCTCAGGCCTGGCCAATGCCTCATAGAGAGCGAGTGGTTGTACTAAAAGAGTTAGGCAAGATGAAAATCATAACGGTCCTTATGGAGAGCTTAGGTAGAACCATTCCCACTTTTCAATGCTCGACAGCACGAGCGATCCACCTACCCGGTATTCTCCATGAATCTCAGGACATGGGGTAACCGCGAGTCGCTAAGTTACCCGTTCATACCCAGCCCTTATGGCTGTTTTGGCGTGTAGCCATATTCCGACAAAGTCAGTTGCTGGGGTTCTTCCCCATTTTATTTCAAAAACCACACACACACATCCACTATTCCACATCCATAATGTCAAGATTATGATATATAATTAAATGAGCAATCCCACCTATGCGCGCTATATCTAAAATAGGCTTAGGTGGCTGTATACCTGCTGGGTTACCGTAGCAAGTAAAACATGCAAGTTTTTATGTGATTAACAGGCCATGGGTTGTGTTTGCAAAACATAGGAAATTTTTGCATCAAGTGGGGATTTCAGTGGGCTTGCCTTTCACTTTGTTGAGGCGGTTGATATAATAGTTACTGGACGTATTGGGCGTAGACCATCGCATTGTATATCATGTGGGGCAGGCCGAACGGTCTCTCCGGTAAAGCCTAGTGCACAAACAATGAAAACACACAAATCGAAGTATAGCATGAGCTCAACATTGATTTTAGGTGTGGCAGAAATGGTAGGGGGGGTCTAGTGTTTATTTGGATGGTTGGAACTTACCATGGGTGTTGGTTCAGGTGGAGTGTGTTGTCGGCCGCGTTGGCATGCAAGGTAACGGTCATTACGGAAACGCCAAGGCAGTGGGCCGGGACGACCAAGGCGGAAATGGAATTTGCGGGATGGTGGCCGCATGGTGATGGTGGAGGGGAAAGGTCTTGTGTGGAATGATAGAATGAGCGATGGTTTTCAGATGATTTTCGGTATCGTCATCATCTGAATTCAGGGCTCGGACAGGCCAAGACAGGGATCTTTAGGATTTATGTGGAATAGGAGATCAATGGCTTCGATCACCAGGCTCACAATATTCATGCGACCGGTGCGAAGCACTGACTAGGCGTAGGATGGCGTCATGATTGCATGACAATGGCTTCTGGCTAGAGGAAAGATTATGTGGAGTGTATGGGTAGGTAGAGTTTGATTTTAGATGAGTTTAGGCGCAAGAATCGCCTAAATCGGAGTTGAGACGGGAAAGATAGGGGGGTATGTAGGGTCTAGGTGGTAGCAAAATGCTTTTCTAAAAAGTTTAGGGGTGTATTTGGACCTTTTTCTCGAGGACTAGGGGATTTGGCCCGCTGGAAAATGAACTTGGGCCGGGGAGGATTCGGCCTGCTCGGCCCGGTTTGGCCCATGCGCGCGACGGGGGAGCGGGCAGCCGGATGGGCCGACCCACGGGGTGGGGGATGGTGCAGTGACGCCGTTAAGGCCGGGCCCATGAGGCAGTGGAACAAGAAGGCGACAGCGTCAGATGGGGACAACGGCGGTCGGGTCGGCTTGGGTGAACCGATCGGCAGGAGGTTGCTTCTCGGTTCACCGGCGTTCCTCGATGGCGGCAATGGTTCCGACGGCTAGGGCGCCCTTACGAGTACCAACACGACACGGCGAGTCCGGTGGGGGTACTGCGGAGGTGGTTGGGCAGTCGCAGACAGGGTTTCCCTGGTGAGGGCGGAGGAATGCACAGCGACGGGGATTGGTGCTGGTGGGTTCACGGCGGAGATGGCATGCTAGAGGGGGGAGTGAGATACGGCTAGCGGCGGTGCAGTGTGGTGGAGGCAGGTGGTGAAGGTGAGGTGCGTCGAGGGTGGGTGATTTATAGCCGGTGGATGAGGAGGGGTGGTGTGCGGCGATGCGGCGGGAATGGGAGTGGGGCAATGCCGGCGCGATGACAGATGGCGGCGTGATGGGGGTGGGTCCAGGGAGGGCTAGGCGGGGCTGGGAACAGCGCGTCGTGCCGGGGTCGGGCGGTGTTGCGGTGCGGCGGGGTCGGGTAGGGCGACGTGCGGCGCGTCTGGGGGTGGCGCGGCAAGGCCCGGGCATGGCGCGGTAGGGCCAGGCGCAACAGCGTCCAAGGCTAGGCACGGCGTGGGCGCACATGACGCGACGCCGAGGCGGGGTCGGGCGCGGTGCAGGCGCGCGTGGCGCGAGGCCGAGGCGGGGCTAGGGGCAGGTGCGCGGCACGGTGGGGGCTGGAGGCGGGGGCTGGCGCGTGCTTGTCGCGGTGTGTGGTGTGGCTAGCGCATCGCGTGCAGCTAGGTGCGCCCCTAGACAGAGGAGGGAGAAGAGGCTGTCGAGCGGGACTCACCTGGTAGCGAGAAGGGGGCGTGGGCCTGCTTGGCTAGAGAAAGGAGGCGGGGGAGGGCGTCGGGCCGAGGCGATGAGCGGGCCGGGGGGGGTGGCGACGGCCTAGAAGGGAAGGGAGAGGTGGTTGGGCCACGGTGGGGAGTTGGGCCGCTGGGGAAGGGGGTTGGGGGTGGGCCGAATGGGGTTTTCCCTGTTTTGTTTTCTGGATTTGGTTTATGGGATTTTGAACATGGATTTTGGGGGTTTTTGGATCTGAAATTTTTGGGTGGGGAATAATTTGGGCTAACGGGGCTTTTTGGGAAAGGAACAATTTGGTGTGTTTGGAGAATTTCTAGAAATTTTGTTGAGCTCATATTAACACACTTAAAACAAGCATCCAAGATTTTCGGAAAGTTGATTTTTGAATTAGGGAGGGATTTTTAGAAGAATTTTTCTGGGGCTAAAATTCGGGATGTTACATCTGTGTTGTTGTGGTATTTCCTAGCCTCTACAGGCATTTTAGTGTAATGATTCTGTAATATAGGGGGTCAAAGGCAAAACTGCCTTAAGGCAATAGAGGTGTAGCATAAATAAGGAGATGGCAGCCACAATGCATCTCTCTTGGCTGGTTTAGGGTTTGCCTAGGGCTAGGTTAGACACTAATTTTCATAACCAAGCTAGAGCAACAGGTTTAGTGAGGTTTGAGAGATCTTGCCTCCACTTTTAGAGTGTAGGAAGTGGGTGGCTGCTTGGGTGATCAAATCCCCATCTTGTAATCTGAATTTGAGACCCCTTTGGGCCATTAATAGATGGATTTCGAGCAGCTCCTCTTGTGTTCTTGTTTCCCCCCTCTCTTGATTGGCTTTTGATCTTGGTTCCTTGGTCTTTTGGTGTGTTTGTGCTTGACCAAGCCCGTGATCTTTCTTTTGCCGGTGTTTTAAACTGCTAGGACTTTGAGAGATTGTGGTTTTGGTGTGCCAAATCTCTAGCTCCAAGGGCAGCCCTGATATCTTTCGTTCTTGCCTTGTGAACTTCACTTTGGGGACAAGTCAAATCCATGGAGAAAATCTTAAGGCTTTGCCTTGATCTGTTGGGAATAGCTTCTCCATGGCCTAGATGAAGTCCTTGTGAAATTTGGTGAAGTTTGGATTCTATTTGGTCAAGTTTTGGATCAGTTCTTGGTGGATTCGCGGACTGTTTTCTGTCTGCTGGGGACCATCGAACTAGGTAGATCACCATTGGACCAGTCCGATGGTGTGATCATCGGACGAGATTCGTGCCCAGCCGAAGATTTTGAGGCTCGACCACCTTTGTGGACTTTGCCACCATTGGTCCATCTGATGGTGTAACCATCAAACCGTCTGATAGTTGCCTTGGTGCTGAAGAGCCCCTTCTGTCTAGGTTTTCCGACGGTGCATCGGACCATTCGATAGTGTGACCATCAGACCGTCTTACGCTGACCATCGGACCATCTGGTGCTCTGTCCCAGGTGCTGTTGGCTCGTTTTGCGTCGTTGTCGACCGGGGTTCGAGCGAGTGCTTCCGCTAGGCTTTCATCTACGTGTCCTAGGGTCAGTTGCCTTGTCTTGGCAATGTGACTTTGCACGTTTGAGAAGAGAGGGTTTTGGGGTCCAAGTTTTTAGGTGTCAACCTATTCACCCCCTCTAGGTCGCTCTTTCGGTCCTCATAATGACACTAGGAGTCCTGTAGCCCTCCAGTTGGAATGTGAAGCCCTCTTTCAAGGTCAAGGATGACACCCGAGGCACCAGAGAACAACAATTCATCAGGCAAGACCTCATAGTAGTCCATGTCCACGAGAATCACCGCATCACAGACCATGATCTTATTCAACACGCACTCTTGCACATCCTTGTCCACGAAGATGCATTAGCAGGCACCTCCTTGCCTGTCGTACTCGTATGCATGGTTAGTCGGCACGGTTGATGACTGCCAGCCACCGATCGTCCAGTCCCTACTTAAGGACTCGTTGAACAGAGGATCACCACCTCCCTCCGCCTCCGTCCTCACTGAAAGGAACGTGCTGGAGTATCTGACCCAAGGGGGGAGGGGGGTGAATTCGGTCTTTAATTGCTCATCTAAAACCTAGGGCCATTTAGTGCATAAGATAAACCTATTTCGCCCTACACATGCTAATTAAGACTAAGGTTTATCTATGCGCTCTCTAACTTACCCAAAAGACTTGCAACCTAGAGCCAAACATAATCAAACTAACTAGGAAAGCTAAAGGCACACAAGAGAGTAAATGCGGAAACGTAAATGTGGTAAGTAAAGAGAGTAAGGAATAGGGATGCAAACTCTCGGGGAGACACGGAGATTTAATGTGGTTCACCACTAATGGCTGCGTCCACGGGCTCGCCATCGAAGGCTATATCCATGTCGGGCACCAAGACTCTCCCGATCACCATCTTGCGCTCGCCACAAAGGCTCCCGGCAAGTAAAGGCTAAGTGCCACCAAACCACCAAGGCTTGGCCACCGCCACAGTCTATCTCAGTCACAAGGCACCAGATGCTTTACTATGGAGTTTGTAGGGTCTCCTCGTCCCCGCACAAGTTGTCGCCGCCACTCCACACCAATAAGGAGGGTCTAGCAATGAGTACAAGTGGCTTGGCCGTAGCCAAGTCTTCTCCCTAGCTCATGCAGGAGCTACTCTCAAGAAGAGCTTGCAAGATCACTCTCTCTAAGCTCTAACCTAGCTTGGATGTGCACTAAGCTCTCATATGGTGGTTGGAGTGATGTATATGCTTGGAATACACTTCTATACTTGCTCTCAACTTCAGTGGCTCCAACTACTTCGAAATGGCCGGGTGGTGCGGCTTATATAGCCCCCAAACTGGAACCAGCCGTTGCTCCAACGGTCTTCTGACGCAGTGTAGACCGGACCATACGGTCTATGCTTTATGCCTAGATCGGACCATACGGTCCATTCACTTTTCCAATGGTCACTGACTTCTTGCGTCACTGTACTATGGTCCGGAGTTTAGTACGGTTTGTAGGATCGTACCATACGGTCCATGTATCTCTGATTTCATCTCCAAAACCATAGCTTCGGGTAATAGGACAGTCTGTGCAAACCGTACTATTCTTCCTCTAGTCCGAAGGTTTGGCACCCACAGGTTATTTAGTACGGTCTAAGGATGGTCTTCACTTCTTCCAAATCCTTCACATCTTCACTTCCTCGGCCAGAATGGTCCGATGGTTAGGATGGTCTTCCAAACCGTACCATCCAGTCCATTATACTTGATCGCTTCCACTTCTCAGCGCCCTTAGGAAACTTGGTACACTCTAGGGACGGTCATGTGGATCGTACCTTCCGGTCCTCACAAACTCGGTCATGTAGTCATGCGGAACCCCCATTGGGGTGGCCCTTCAGGCCTTTCCTTTGACTCTTCTTCTTCATCATCCCTTGAACCTAAACACCTAAGAATGTGCATCTAGACAAGTTCATTAGTCCAAGTGTTGATTGTCAATCAAAACCATGAAATTATGGCACATGAGGCCATTTTCCTTACACTCACTAGCAGCTTGGACTAAAGAGATTGGTTGACGGTCCCGACTCTGATGGTGAATAGCCACACTATGTTTTTCTCCACTGGCGACGCGGTTAGGCCTATGTTGCCAGCGTAGTTCACGAAAGGGACACTATGCACCATGTACTGTAGTTTCCCACTGTGGTAGGGTCTTGGTCGCAGGTCACATCTGTTGCCCCGCTGATTGATAGGCTGATGACATCCATGCCATCTCGCACTGTTATGTCGAGGCCATCTAGGATGAGCCTGTCTGGGCAGCTCTACTTGTTGTCCATGATGCCGCACCCGCACACCTTGTAGACCATGACATGAGCCCAAGGAGCTGTCCCTGAGGTTGTGCCATTGGCGATCCCCTCAGTTCTCCAAGGAGACTCTTGGGACAAAATCGTCCACCGCCAAGGTTGCGGTGTGCATGCTGTGGCCATCATTCTCTTCATCGGGTGACTCTCCGAGATCAACTATGTTGTGGCCGCTGATTATCTATCTTCTTTGTGCAGTCAAACTGGTCGCACCTTTCTTTCTGCTGTAGCAGCATTGGTAGCAAGCCGGCATCATCAGCGAATGACGGATGTTCATAGTCGATGCCACTATTGAAGATTCCTACAATGACACCAGCACCGTAGTTTATCTACCTCCAGATTGACGAATTGTCGCCACTCACAAGCCCAAAGAAGTTTGGCATGTGCGTGGTCCACTTGTAGTGTTACCTGCTCGATATCACCACGACGGCGCTGGGCTTCCAGACCAGCTCCTCCACCTCTCCGTCATCGATCAACTAGGTGGAGAACCCATCGAGTGCGTTGTAGGACGACAGAAGCCAGGGGCAACCATCACGCGTCGCCCTACTGGGTAGGAGCGACACGTGATAAGCGCGGTGCGCCTCGATGTTGTGTAGGCCACCATCGGCGGTGCTGAAAGTAGGGAGGAAGTGGATGTAGTGTCGGTAGCCACTAGGAGTCAGAGGTTTCAGCTCTCGACAGGGGCCATCACCATCGTGGGGCTTGCTTCTTCGTGCTGCGGTCGCCACAGTCGCAGCGGTGGCGACCAGCAACAAAGCTTATAATTTCTGAATCCAATTCAAATTTGTGAGTAACCTGAGATAAGGTTGACATATAATATGAACTGCATTAATATGCCACTAACCTTCAATAATCTACTGCCTCCTTTGGAATAAAGAAGAAAATGAAGGACTTTTGGAGAATTCAAATTCTACATAAAATTTCCCTACGTGGTCTAAGTGATTGAGTTTTTACTAATCCTATAAAATTCCTATGAAATGATTCATTGCTTTAAGATTTTGAAGAAATTTTAATACGAGGTCCAACCTATTGAAAACTTTGCTTTACGTATATATTTCCAATTTCTGTAAAATATATGTACTATACAACTATAACCTTATATTTTTCTTATTCCTGTGTTGCAAGGGCCCGAGACATGGACATGAGCCGATGACCGATGACCGCTGACGTAGCCGAGCACATCAGTCAAGGCCTGAGGAGCTAGCTAGTGGAGCAGGAGAATCGTCCACTAGTTGCATTGGGCGGCACAGGCCAAATTGCAATTTCCGTGTATGAGTAGAATGCAACGAAACGACCATCTCGCCGCCTCTCCCATCCCATGACCCACGCAGATGCAGCGGCTTAATTAATATACTTACCACCCGCCGAACCGTCTACTAGAATAGAATACAGCGAACCTGTACATTCACCCGATACCAAAGGATCTAGTCCCGTTTGTATAGTACAAACCGGTTAGGAATCCGGTACCGACGGCAGTTCCCAACCGGCACTGATGGCTACTTCTTCTCCAATAGTGTATATTGTTTGCTAATTAAGATAAATCCGTTCTCTTCCACCTATCTCCTGCAGCTACATGCTTCCAGTTGCCAGAGTTTATTCAAGGAAGATTGTTTTATAAATTAGAGTTTCAAGCCTACGAATCATAAGCCACTGATAGTATGTTTATATCGTTTACTTTATTCCTGCCCTCATGTCAATGTATGTTACATAGCTGGAGCCCAGCACCAGGGGTCTGCATGAACATCTGCTATAACATTGCCTGTCGTAGCATTATATTGTTATCACAACGATAAGTACGTCCGCATGCATGCAATGCAGCGCGCCAGTATGGACTATGGAGCAGAGGCAACACGTTCAGTTCACCGAAGTCAGCATGGGCGGCTCGCGATGAGGCAACACACAAGCAACACGTATATCTTTTTGCGACGTCTGCGCAATGGCTGCATCCAGCGCTAGCTGTCTTCGTGTCGTGTCGTGGCTGCATCCACTTCCACCACGTAAACCCGAAGCGCGCGCGGCGTATACGTCAGGTCGGATGGAGGCCTTCTACTAGAAGGCTAAGCACCCGGACGGACACCCGGTAATAGATCCCAAGATTAAATAGACACCATCTGCTTGTCCGTTGCTTGGAAATTAGGCACCGCTTCAACACAAAAATCAGGACATCGCCTCGCCTCGCTTCTCGGAAGCTCAGCCAGTCTCAAGTCTCATAGAACCCATGCATGGCATCTGAAAGAGCAGCCGCCCCAACCAGCGAGGCCGCCGCCGATGAGGTACTCCACGACTTGGGGCTTGTCCGGGTCTACAAGAGCGGCCGCGTCGAGCGGCCCTTCGTGGCCCCACCAGTAGCTCCCGGCCTCGACGCCGCAACCGGCGTCCAGTCCAGGGACATCCAGCTGGGCTCCTATTCCGTCCGCCTCTACCTGCCTCCGACCACGGCGGCAACCGCAGGTGGCAAGGCCTGCACGCTCCCGGTCATCGTCTACATCCACGGCGGCGGCTTCGTGGCGGAGTCCGCCGCGTCTCCGGGCTGCCACGGCTTCCTCAACAGGCTCACGGCCGCCTGCCCGGCGCTCGGCGTCTCCGTCGAGTACCGCCTCGCGCCGGAGCACCCGCTCCCGGCGGCCTACGACGACTGCCTCGCCGCGCTCAAGTGGACGCTCTCCGCGGCCGACGCCTGGGTCGCCGCGCACGGCGACCTCGACCGCGTTTTCTTGGCCGGGGACAGCGCAGGCGCCAACATCTGCCACTACGTGGCCGTCCACTCCGACGTCGTCAACGCCCCGATGATGACACACCAGGGTCAGGGAGGCGGCCCGCGGCTGCGGGCGCTGGAGGGCGCCGTGCTGATCCACCCCTGGTTCTGGGGCTCCGAGGCCGTGGGACGGGAGCCCAGCCACCCCACGGCGCGCGCCATGGGGGCCAGGCTCTGGCTCTTCGCCTGCCCTGACGCCAACAGCATGGACGACCCGCGGATTAACCCCATGGCGCCCGGCGCGCCGGGGCTGGACATGATCGCGTGCGAGCGGATCATGGTGTGCGCCGCAGAGTACGACTTCCTGAGGTGGCGCGGTCGAGCGTACGCGGAGGCGGTGGCCGCAGTGAGGGGCCGGGAGGGGGAGGGAACGGTGGAGCTGGTGGAGACAGAGGGCGAGGGCCATGTCTTCTTTGTCTCCAAGCCCGACAGCGACAAGGCTATGGCCATTGCTCGACAGGATCGCCTCCTTCGTAAATGCTCGGTGTCCTCCGTGATGAGCAATTCTCTTCCTTGCGTTCGTTGCAACGGGGGGGGGGGGGGGGGTGGTGTTCAAAGCTCTTTGACGTTGCGACTCGACTCCGAAATTACAACAGAGTATATAGCAGAGAATAGAACAGATTTTACCAAAATTATTTTGTGTTCTCATCGGTCATCATCCTTGTCCGTCGGATGTTGGATGAACACTCTCAAATCACACCACGCGCAGCTGTGTGGGTGTCATGGCTGTGATTGTAAGTCGGCTAGCCATTTGTGCAGCTTGGCTTCATAGCTGTGGCCAGCGTATGACACTGAAAACGAAATTTCGACCGCAATTTCATGAAATTTGAATTTTTCGAATGGAAAGCAAATTTAAATTGACCAAAACGAAATTCGGATTTCCCGACAAAAAACAAGACTTTCCAAACAAAAAACCGGAAATCTTGTCGCCGGCCAGCCGCCGCCTGGAAGCCACCCGACCACTGCCCAACACGCCGCCGCCTGCAGTCGCCGATATCGCACCCCTGCACGGCCTACTGCCCCCCTCCCCCGACGGCCGATACCTGGAGCCACTCCACTGCCAACGGAGCATACTGCGCAGCCGCGTCCCGCGAGGTGCCCCAGGAACACCTCCAAGTTGCTGCGACGACGCAATGGCGTCGTGGGGCTGCGATGATGTCAGTGGGGCGCCCGGATAAGGAGGATGGGGACGGAGGCAAGGGGTAGAGGAGAGACGGGGATGGGAACGGAGGTGGCGGCGCCCACCGCGCGCGCCTGGTCGGCCTGCGGGGGAGGCAGCCTGCTGGGATTCCGCTTCTCCCGATCGGGATCAGGCGCTCCCCGCCTAGAAACTCGCCTCCGATGGCGGTTTCTAGCTTTGGTAGCGGTGCGGAGTCTCGGGTGGGGGAGCGAAGGGAATCTCGAGCTCGGTTGGTGGGGTGGTGGCCTGAGACCTGAGAGGATAAGGCGCTCCCCGCACAGGAAGTGGGATGGAGGATGGAGAAGGTAGGGGTAATCTCGAGCTTTCGTTCACCTCCGCTGGACATGCAGGTTCAGGTTCTAGTCGTTCGACGCCTTCCTTGTTGCTTCGATGCCCCCCTCTTCTACTCCAGCCCAGCCCATGCTATCCTTTAAGCCCACTACTAGCACTGGTCCATGATATCCTCCCCTCCTTTTTTTAACGAATACATAGGAGAGCTACACATCTTTGTATAAGCATGAAGAAAATGCATAGGACGCGCTTAATTTAACGATCACCACAAATCGATTACTAAAGGCAAACTACTCATATTGGAAACAACCCTGAGGAACTGAACCCTGAATCTGCAAAACCTCTAACTGACCAGCTTGCAGCAGGGCGAGATTCCTAGCGCCGCCCATGATCCAGAGTTCTGCCAACTCACAAACAGCTAGCACGGCTCTAGCGACTGAGGGCGATTCTACGTTGAAACAACACCGGCTTCTCTCCTCCCGGATGATCCAAAACATTCTCACAATATCACAACATGCCCTGGAGTTTAGGCCATGAACATTCCACGACAATATCTTCAAGCTATCCATGGCTGTAGACAACCATGCAGTGGATCAGCCTTCTAGGCGATCACGGCCGAAGCATGATATGTCCAGCGTGACCTTGCCGGATTGAGCCCTGGGAAAAGTTCGGAGATAGCTTCAAGGTGGCCGGTAGACATCTTGCCCTGATACACAGAGTTGTACTGCTTGGCAGCGTCAGAGCACACTGTGGCTGGATCTTTAACGTACACAAGGCGCTTGATGACGATGATCTCGCCTCGCTTGGTGACCGGGACCCCCTCTCGCGCCGGTCGTCTCGATAGTGGCCACATGGCAGCCGCTGGACACCACGCGCAGGGCGGAAGTCACGGCGCGCGTGCGCCAAATAGTGATTGGGCATCGTTCCTGTCGATGATGCAGGTCCCGTGGAACGGCCGTGAAATACCCGGGTGGTAGTCCCAGTCCCACCACGTCCAGGTTCATCAGTGCATCATCATCATTCTAACCCTAAACCAGCTCATCCAGTGAGGACGGCAGCGTGGCTCCCTCGGCCTAAGAGCCTGCAGGCATGGCCAGCCAATCCTGTCGAGCACAAATGAAACTTCGTGGGTCGCCATGCACCACCGGTGCAGCAACGGTGATAGGCCTACCCTAAGTCCACGCATCTGGCGAGGATGCCGGCATCGGCCCCTCAGCCCAAGAACCTGTGGGTGTGGGTAGGCCATCGTGCCGAGCATGTACGAACCTCCGTCACTTGCCGTTCGCCCGCAGTGCCGCATTAGTGATGGGCCTTGGTCGCTTGCATTCACAAGCGAGGTGTCGGAAGCCATGACACCGAAGGCATCTCCGTGGTAGTCTGCAGGTGGCGACGCGGTGCCCATAGGAGAGGCAGTCCAAGCACCGATCGGCCAGCTCCGCCGGAATGTGAGACCACCGCGGCGGACCACCAGCAGGAACATGATGGTGCTCACGAGCCAGAATGTGAGCCACCGGCAGGTAAGACATGCTGCCAACCCTCATCATCTGGTGGGGAGACCCTGCGGTGACTCAGCGGCCCCAATTTGTGCTGAACTGTGATGAGGCGTTAGTCAGTAGCCGAGCAGCGGTAGACTGGCCTTGGTGCTACACAGCCAGATCAGCAGCCGCCACTGGGCGCGATCACGGTGTGCACGCTGCTTGCCTCTCCATCGACGTTGGGGTTTCAGGGCAGTGTCGACAGCCTCGCTCTCGACTAGGACGTCGAGCACCGGCGGCATCAGCACCATCTCTGGACTCGGGCACCCTGAGGAGCCAAGCAACACATCTTGATACGACGCCAGTGACTCCTCGGAAGGTGCGGGCTAAAGCTCCATCTCACCGTCTTGCGAGTCCTCTGTCCAGCGCAGTTGCTTGGATCTCCCATGGAAGGCACGGCAAGGATAGAAAGGCACGGCAGTAGGAGATAGGGAGGAGGTGATCTTACCTAGGCTAGGCGCAAGAGATGCTAGAGCCGCGGTGGCGACCGGCGGGGTGATGGTGGGAGGCGGGCTGGGAGTTCTCTCTCTCATGCTGAAATGACACTGATCTATACTAGCTTTGAGAACCCGTTAAAAATGTGGCATGTCCCCAAGCCGCTGTTGTTGAAATCGCTAGGATCCCACAGCACAAGAAGCATCACAGTTACTTGAAGTTCTATCTACATCTTGTGAACTGCATGTGCTGTTGTCCAAAGGTTATTCACCATATGTTCAATTAGACGAGCTCTTCTGATAGGAACATACTGATATTCAGATCCACCCTGTAAGAGTTGAACACCGCCATTGAATACTTGTTGCTGCCAGACTGGAATTTGCTGAAAGTGAAGGACTTCTTTCTGTCCAGAAAACTGAAATCCCACCTATTTGTCGAGTTGCCTGTACAGCACATAGTCTTTTCTTTCTCCATAGAAACCATCCATTGCATTTGTCCATGTCCCGAACTGAGCACTACACTCTTTGCTTTGATGATCAATCTATTGGGCCCCCAGGACACGCTCGAGCTCACTGACACAGTCTCTCACTCGCTCACTGCTCCGCTCAGCCGCCGTCAGCGAGGTAGACGATGAACAATGCACGAACTAGGGTTTCTCGGCGACGAATGCCGCGGCGACAAATGCCTGTATCTTGGCCTCTATTCAACAAACTCGACACCGCACAAAATACAGAGGGGGCTGGGGCACTTATAGGCTGAGGCGCACCATGCCACGCCCGCCATACCGACCATGGCCAATGGCCAATGCGTGACATCGTGCCCGGGCGACGCGCTCGCCCGCTCGACACTGGCCACGATCAACTGCCATGGCTTCACACGCACGCCACCCCCCCCACAATGGACTCCGACCTCACCTAAACCCCACACGCCGCTCGTGTGCACCTGACTCGGTTTGTTTTGCCCACCATTGTTGCCCCTCGACGCCACCCACGTCAGTCTTCGCGACCCAGCGCTTGACCGGCCACACATGCGCGCTCGACGTGCTCCACGCGCGCACACACACTAGCCATGTCAAGATTATTGCTAACAAATCACCCTCTAAGCTTGACATGGGACAACCTTGATCTTCACAGGAGCGCCGGGGTGTCGGCGTCGGCCAACAACGCCGTCTCCTCCTTCTTCTTCCTTTCGCGGCACCACCTGGCAATGTGGCCGATCTCGCCGCATTTGTAGCACCAGCCACAGTTGCGGCATCCCCGGTGACGGCTGGAGCCCGAGGCAACACTGCTCAAGTCATCGTCGAGCTCGCCGCAGTCATGGTCACCTCAGCCATTGTTGCCGCAGTTGTGCCGCTTATCGCCGCCATAGCCGCCACGCCTCCTGTCGCCACCGCACGCCCGTTCCTTGTTCCACGGCCGGCGCCACGCCTCCCATTGCTCCTCAGTGAGGTACAACCGCCTAGCCTCCTCTGTGACCTCCTGGACATCCTCCTTGTCCACGTCCTCCGCCACGTGCAGCCGCCCGACGAGTTCTTTGATCGTCGCCGTGTTGAGGTCCATCAACATCTTGATCGCCATGACCACTTGCTTGAACTTCCTCAGGACGATGCACAGAACCTTCTTCATGATGCGGTGGTCCTCAATCTTCTTGCCCATCTCCTGCAAGCTCGCGATAAGGCCATTGATCCGCACCGCAACCTCATCGACGCACTCGCCATTGTAGAATTGAAGGTTCTCGAACACCTTCCACAGCCGCTGCGCGCTCGCCTCCTTCACCCGATCATTGTCGACCCGCATCGATCGCACCGCCTCCCAGGCCTTCTTCGCCGTCGCCTTGACGGCGAGCCCTACCTTCATGTCCGCCGGCACCGCGCGCAAGATCGCGGCCAACGTCCGCCAGTCCTGTGCGCGCTCCTTGCACACCTTCTCCACCGCGTCCCACAGCTCCATCGCCTCCAACAAGACCTGCATGACAAGTGCCCACTCATGGTAGTTGGCCTTCGTCAGCAGCAGCAGCTCGATGGCGTTCGAGCTCACGACGCGCTCTAGGGCGGCACCTCCGCCACGAGAGCTTTCTGGCGTTTCCGGCTCCGTCGACATCCTCCCGCCCCTCCTAGGCTCCGATGCCAATTGTTCTGCCCCCAGGACACGCTCGAGCTCACTGACATGGTCTCACACTCGCTCACTGCTCCGCTCAGCCGCCGTCGCAAGGTAGACGATGAACAGTGCACGAACTAGGGTTTCTTGGCGACGAACGCCTGTATCTTGGCTTCTATTCAACAAACTCAACACCGCACAGAGTACAGAGGGGGCTGGGGCACTTATAGGCCGAGGCGCACCACGCCGCGCCCGCCATGCCCGCCATGGCCAATGGCCAACGCGTGCCATCATGCCCGAGTGACGTGCTCGCCCGCTCGACGTGGCCACGATCAAGGGCCACGGCTTCGGACGTACGCCACCGCCCCACAACGGACTCCGACCTCACCTAGACCCCACAAGTCGCTCGTGTGCACCTGACTCACTCTGCTGCGCCCGCCATTGTCGCCCCTCGACGCCGCCCGCGCTGGTCTCCGCGACCCAGCGCCTGACCAGCCACACATGCACGCTCAACGTGCTCCCTGCACACACACACTAGCCATGTCAAGATTATTGCTAACACAATCTCGGTGTTTATTTTGCTCTGTTCATTGCATGGACAAACGCATATATTTGCATTGTCCCCTGAAGTCGCACACGAAACTTCTTGTGCTGGAAACTCCAATTGCTGTGTAGTACTGAACGGTGTAAATTCTCGGATTTGGCAATGGCTATTTGCAGAAGCAAGCTGGGAGGCCTTAAAAATTTCATAACAGCATCCTTGAGAACAATTCAGTCCATACTGCTCTAGTGCCCAACTCTGAACACAGAGAGTAAAATCAAAATCACACCTACAGAAGGCCTCTTCATCACATGGATCCCAAGTTCTCACTTGTTGATCCACCATGACACGAGTCAAGAACGCGCTGAATTTAAACTGCATCTGTAGTAGATAATACTCAAGCACAGCTTGTCGGCATGGAGTCGGAATCATTATCATCCCAGTAATATAACTCTTCCAACTTGAAAGTAGTGCATCAAAATCAGTAGTTATAACGTCACACACAGTACTGCTATAGAGGTGCCACGCTCTGTAAAGCTGATCGCTCACTACAACTGTGATTATGCTTAATGGCTGATACCTTGTGGTCAGAAAAAATGATTGAATAGTTCTCCAGCATGGACATAACAAATATTATCCTGCTGTCATTAAGGCTTTGGAAGAAATTGAGCAAACACATGGCCGTACCTTGATTGTCAGTTTTCATCAGTTCCCCATCCCATATAGTTGAATTTGGTCTCTGCACCATGATCACTGCGGCCACAGAAAGTTCATTTGCAATTAACCTCACCAGTGCAAGCAGTGGCCAATGAATTTTCGGTTGCATCCGTAATGCATAGCCTCTGCACCTGTAACACTTGCACGTATCACCCATTCTAGCATTAAAGAGATGCAAAGTACCTCTGACCATGCACTTGGAGCTTGACTGTTGCTGAGTGACAACAGGAAGGTCTGCAACAATAATACCGCCCATGTTGCCCTTCTGACAATTGCAGTTAACATTTATGCATAGCAAGAGTAACCCCTGTACCACTGCCTGCCATTAGGGGAACTAGGATTTGAACTCAGGGCAGTTGTAGCAAAAAAATTCAACATGAAATTTGGTAAAAAAATTGCTAAAATCAATAGAATAATCGGTAACACAATTGTATAATTTTAACAATTCGGTAAATGATTCCAAACATCTGATAATTCTGATCAATCAAACAAAAAAGTTCAAAACTTGCATAAATTACAATCTTAAAGGTTCGAACATAGACAATGTCATACATAAATAGATTATTAAAATACTAGACTACTCTACAGCTTTTCTTTTACGTTTTTTCATAGCCATAAAGAGGTCAACTGTGTCATCCTCACTCACATTGGAGAAGATTTCACACTCAATAAAAGTTACCAAACAATTATTCAATAACTGATCACCCATACAATTCCTGAAATGATTCTTCACTAGTCATGGGCCTGAATCGTTGTGGGCCTTGAAGAATACATAGGAGTTGGGCCAAAATCCAGGGTCGTCATGGGTCTACCTTGACTACCCATTGGATCGCCCCTGTACCTGCTGCAGAACTGAGGATTGAAAAAACTACATGTGTCATGAATCCAAGGTAAATATAATGCCATCTTGTCCCATACTTCACAAGTCATGGGCTAAATTGTTGTGGGCCTTAAGAATACATAGGAGTTGGGCCAAAATCTAGCGTATTCATGGGTCTACCCTGACTACCCATTGGATCCACCCCTCTACCTATAGGACTAGAACGTGCGACTAGAGGAAGGGTGAATAGGAGCACTTGAAAACTCAAAATCACAACCCCCATACTTGGTGCAGCCAAAACTCACAAGAGAACTACGCTAGACACCGTCCACTGAACGGATACGCAGTCTAGCAAGCGCAAGGTGCCATCCACTGAAAGGATACACACCAGGCAGGGAAGAGCACACAACTCAACAACCACAAAGATCGCAATTCATGGCGAGCAACGAAACTTGCGAGTTCACCACTCGACACTCATCGCACCAAAATGCTACTTACTAGGACACAACAAGCAAAGAGTATGGTCATTAGTGGGAAAAACACAAGGTCGAAGCAAAAACATTGCGGAAGAACAAAATCATGAAAACAGGGCAGCGGCCCTAGGCAAACTTGGACTGTCTGGTGCCAGGTGCCAGACCGTCCGGTAACACTGGATAGTCCGGTAGTGGCTGCCAGACTGTCCGGTAGGACTCCGGGACAGACCCGACACCAGACTGTCCGGTAGAACCGGAGAGTCCGGTAGTTGTATCGGATAGTCCGATACAGTCGTAGAAAATGAGTTCTCAAACTCAAAACTTGTCCAAATCTTGACTAAACTTCACGAGTTTTTGCACAGGCTATCTGGACCCTATTCCCAAGCTATTCCCAAAAGATCAACTCAAAATGACCACATGATTAGCGGAAATTTCAGATCTCATGAGAAGGCAATCTTTGGGCAAGAAAAGGGAAAACTCAAGAAACACTTGCTCGTGGCAATCCTGTAGGATTGAGATGTTTTAAGACATAATCTTCATGTCCTAGCAAGTCTAAAAGAGCCAAAAGAACAAGATTAGCTTGTGGGCAAAGCAAATCACCAAAAGCTATTGAGTCTCATCCAAAATAAAAACTAGAAAGGGGGAAATGAGATGGTTGCACACATAAACTCGAATTGGGGATGAATCTTCCTTGGATTAGAGAGGGAAAACAATTCTTACAAGGTTCCTCACAACCTACCACCCATCATCATCCCACTAATGCAAAGTACTAGCTCTAGGGGACTCCAAATCCTAGATTAGCACCAGGTATTCACTCTAAGCACATGGCTGGTTGGAAAGCTAAGCCTTGGGTTTCTAGAGGTTGAAGAGTCACCTAAATGACCACCCACCCAAGTATTTATAGCCCAGGCCTAACTGACTCAGTTTACACTAAGAACCAATATTACAGAAACGCCCGTAGGGGTTAAACTAGAAAAGACCCAACTTTCTCGGGGACGGACGACTGCTGATGGAGTCTTGATCTTCGGTTGCGCGCAATCTTTCAGACGACGTCCACATGGCCAGCAGTCCAATCCACCGACCGACCCCCGTTTTTGAAGTCAGAAACTGAGAAACTTTAGGATTTCCTTCCTAGGCCTAGAACAACCCACTCCACTCTATCTCGACGAGAATTGAGCTCATTCCCCGAGTCTTGGTAACTTGGTGGTAGGGTGGTGAATTTGAGCGAATCCGCCATCGTCCTCGCACGTCTTCGTGCCATGCACTTGGGTTGGAGCACTGCGGTGGCACCCGGCATCCCCTATCCATCGGGGTCACCTCGCAATCCTTCGGAGGTCTTACACTTGTCGTCGCCGTGGCGCTCCTCTGTGTACCGAACTGCCATGGCCGACCGATGCCGAGCATGCCTCCTGTCCTTCAGAGGACTTTCTTCTCCATCTACCTCCAATCCATTGGAGGGCCTCCAGTCCATCGGAGGGCTTGTGCCCAAGTCCTTTTGGGTCTTGACTTCCGTTGACAATCGCTCATCACTCCAGAGGCAATGGAGCCAGTCCATTGTCTCTCAATCTCCCCCTTGATGAGTGCATTGTCAACACCTTCAACCTGTAACCTCAAATGGAACAAAGACAAGAAGAAAAGCGTAATACCGAAAAGAAATAAGAAAAGAAAAGGTTGCTCAAGATGCCCAAAAGCCAAACACAAGCAGAGAAGGGCAAATTGAGACAACAAAAACAAATCCAAAGATCGACCCCCTAAGACAAGGGAAACCACTCAACGTAGTCGATCAAACTGAAGCATGACCCCTCAAGAAGGAGGCAAACTGGCTCAACACAGTTATGTTTTAGGCAAAGCATCGGCTCCTCTAGAAAGAGGCAAAAGGCTCAACGCACCGATGCAAGAGCATGCTTAAAGCTCAAGCGCCCCCTAAAATGCATCCTCACAAATGCAAAATGAATGCACAGCTCTCCCTCAACTAGTTCTCTCTAGAATTCTCCCTCGTGGTCCATGAACTCCTCCTGGGAGCAACAACCTCTCCCCCTTGTTGACAATGGACACATCAAGGGTTCATAATGCTCAACTCCCCCTCAAAATATGCCATGAAATGTAGGAAGTGTACCAAGAAGAGCTCAACAGGGATGAAAAGCTAGTAAATACAATTTCTAGCATACAGAGCAAGTGAGAGAAAAAAGCATACAACAAGCTCGAGTGAATCTATCTTATACAGATCAGGAACATGTTTTTCAGGTTTGTTAAAAAGAAAGCATCACCAACATGAATAGCATCGAGCAAAGTAGGCATGAACAGCAAGATGCTTGCAAAACATACAAGGTGTGCTACTCTCAACCAAAGCATATACAACAGGCCATAAGCAATTTAGAGACTTGCAAATTTCAGAACTATTAATTTGTGAAACATAAGCAAGTTCTAGTCCAGTGCCAGGGGTTATTCACTTGTCTAGCCACTTCTTACCAACCAATGCCAAGCCTAGGTTCAGAGAATCGTCAGAAGCTTAAGACAAGGTTTTGGTCATACACAGCCTAGTACAAGTTCATGCCAAAGTGCAAGGGCAAGCTACCTCAAATTAGATTAGTGTGATAAGCGAACCCACCTGGATCTTTTCAATTCAGCTAATAAGACACAACTTGTTTATAGTTTTAGGTCAGAATTCAGATTTAGGCAAAGTGTCATAAATGCTTAGGCAACAACTTAACAAAGGCATACGACTAGCATATCCAAGCATGAAAAGATATCATAGCATTCAACACTCCTACACATGCTAGGTAGTCAAGTCAAGTGGTGATCATGGTTTTTGATTTTTAGGAAATAAAAGTGACTTAGCTCACAAAAGATATTAGACAGATTCAAGGAGCTTAGTCAACCATGATCAAGCAAGCACTGTACAATCTAGCACAAGCAAGTACTAACTAGTCATTCCAGAAGAGCTCTAGTGCTAGTGAAGTGAAAATGCATATGATATAATGCAATGCGTGATATGATACACAATGCAAGGAAAACAAGGAAAAGCAAAGAAAAAGCAAAAGCAAAAACCTAAACTACAACAAAGCTACCCCAAACTAAAAGGGGCAACAAACACCAAGCTCCCCAAGCAAGCGAGCAAACGCGCTAAGCTCTAAGGGCTTGGTGAAGATATCGACCAACTGGTTCTCGGTTTCCACATGGATCAAGTCTATATCTCCATTCTCATAGTGATCTCTCAGAAAGTGAAACCTCACATCTATGTGTTTGGTTCTAGAGTGCAAGACGGTGTTCTTAGCTACAGAAATAGCAGAAGTGGAGTCGACTAGGAGGGATCTTCACAAAACTCAGGCCAAAATCACTCAGGGTACCTTTCATCCAAAGTAGCTAGGAGCAGCAACTAGCAACAACAACGTATTCGACTTTTGTGGTGGAAGTGACTATGCTAGATTGCTTGCGTGAGGACCAAGAGACAAGAGAAGAGCTAAGGAATTGGCAGGTGTCAGAAGTAGACTTATGCTCCAGCTGACAACCCGCAAAGTCAGCATCCAAAAACCCTCTAAGGCAGAGCGTTGAAGCTGAAGAGAACCAAAGACCAAGCTTAGGAGTGTATTTCAGGTACATAAAGATGTGCTTCACCACTTGACGGTGTGATGTCCTTAGCGAGGCTTGAAATCGGGTACAAAGACAAACAGCGAACTGAATGTCTATTCAGGTCGCCGTCAGGTATAGAAGTGAGCCAATCATCCCTCGGTACTCTCTTTGGTCCACCGCCTCCCCTTCTTCATCTACATCATGCACCGTTTGTGTTGACATGGGAGTCGACATAGGCTTGAATTCTCCCATATCAAACTTCATCAGAATGTCCTTTTGTGTACTTGGCTTGATGGATGAAGGTTCCTTCTGAGCCTTGCTTGATTTGCAGTCCAAGGAAAAACTGCAACTCTCCCATCATACTCATCTCAAACTCCTTTGACATCTGCTGAGAAAACTTGGTAACAAGAGAGTGAGACGAGCCATCAAAGATGATATCATCCACGTATATCTGGACAAAAAGAAGATCACTGCCATGCTTGAGGAGAAACAAGGTTTTGTCAACACTCCCCATTTTGAAACCTTGGTTCAGCAGAAAGGTTTTTAGTCTATCATACCAAGCCCTAGGGGCTTGTTTCAAACCATACAAAGCTTTTTGCAGTTTGTAAACATGGTTAGGGTGTTTAGCATTTTCAAATCCAGGGGGTTGTTTTACATAAACTTGCTCTTGAATGACACCATTCAGAAAAGCAGACTTCACATCCATTTGAAAAAACTTAAAGCCCATGGAAGTTGCAAAGTCTAAGAGAATACGTATAGGTTCCAGGCGTGCAACTGGAGCAAATGTTTCCTCATAGTCTATCCCCTCTTTTTAACAAAAACCCTTAGCCACAGGTCTAGCCTTGTTCCGCACAACAATGCGATACTCCCCTTGCTTATTTTTGAAAACCCATTTAGTACCAATATGATTGCATTGTGGCAGTGGCTCTACTAAAACCCAAACCACATTCCTTAGTACCAATATGATTGCATTGTGGCGGTGGCTCTACTAAAACCCAAACCTCATTTCTCTTAAAATTTTCTAACTCCTCATGCATGGCATTAACCCAATTACCGTCAAAAAAGAGCATGTCCAATATCCTTGGGCTCAAAAGAGGCAACAAACGTAGCATGTGCAAAGAAAGCGATAGTCTGGGACCTCAAGGTCCTCGCATGCAAATCAACAATGATCCTGTGTGGAGGGTGATCCTACTGGACCTGCCGAGATGGAACAATCTCGGAGGTCACCTCCCCTGCGTCCTCAGCAGGGCCAGCCTCTGCTTGAGCTTGCAGCTGAGGGAGCGAGGAGGAAGCCGTAGGCAAGGTGTGGCGGAACCGCCGATTTAATCTGGGCTAAGCACACCTGCCACCTCTGGCTTGTAGTGCGATTAGACCGAACTAAACCCGGTCGTCCGTCAAGACTCATTCGGCTCCCGATATTATCCTTTCCCAGAGGAACCGACATCATACACATCCAGCCCACGATGGAGCCACAACAGATACATCATCTCAGGCAGTTGAATATAGCATATATAAACTTATTTTACAAACCAGTTCGAAATAAGATATATGTTTCAACATAATGCCATACAATAGGCAGGTTTGAATCAAATAGCGGAAGCGAATTCGAAAACATCTCACTGCGGAAACAAAATACTTTAGTAGACTTCATGCAACGATGAATGAGGCGAGCAGCACCGAGCCCACCGGTACTACCCTCCTCCAAGCACTTGTCCAGATGTCGCCGGTACTTGTTCTCAAAAGGTGGGGGCAAACCCGGAGTACTAATTACTTAGTAGGACTTAATGGATTGGCTTACGGCTAACGCAAAGCTTGCTTACTAGCATGTGGATCGTTAGCCATTGATTTTAAACAGTGGTATATCAACATAGAGTATCAAGATTCATCTTTTGCATATAACTCCATAATAAGAACTTGCAGAAAGGTAAGCAATACAATACAAACATGTAGTATTTGAAAACATGAGTAACAGATATAATATATTCAAGTAGTTACTACGTTGCCCGTGTGCATTATCAGCATTCCCACACCTGGTGGGCATCAGCGATTCGAATCGATTTTAATTCCCGGGAATAACTATCATGCCAGGGGTATATGCTTACTGGCCATCGCGTTCCCACATATAGCCCCAATCTTAACCTACCTCGTCCCAAGTTCGATTCACTCCAGCCTAGCCCCCAGGTTGTGCCCCCATGACGAGCCTGCCGACATCTCGGTCTCCCCGCCATGAGTACCAAGCTCCCCCGGGCCACCTTCCCCTCAACCAGCGGGTAGAAACGTGTTTCTGTGCTTCGGACGAGCCCAGGAAAGACTTTTACAGGTCCCATTTCCCGGTTAAGCACTCTAGCAATGTTATGCCGAACAGCAGGCGAACAGCGGACGGGCCTTAAACGACTCAGGCGGAGCCAAATGATACAACAACGCACACCACCAAATAAAATTATTCTCCGCCCGGTCTTCATTTAAATCATGAGCATAATAATAACTTTCATAACGGTAAGATTTCTGAAATTTTTTTGAAATCACCTACGCGACGAGTGACTCCATTCACTCGTATCTACTCATACCTAGCAGAGCCTAGGCAACTCGTCCTACGAACTCTATATATAGGTGCTAGGGCCAGGGCGGCCATGGAGTCTAATGCAATTGTTTTCAATCAACTCCTAATGCGGATGCGTAATGAAACAATCAATTATTATATTAGCTGGGAAAAATCATGGTCCTGCCTACCTTTGCTTATTTTTATCGAAACCAACAAACTAGACTAGGTTAGTTTGCCGGGTTGTGAAGCTTTGCCCCAGGCCAACCCCTTGATCACTTGGATTGCTCCTCCTTCCAAACACGACTAATGGGCTCTCCAGGTCGTGTTTGGGGCTTAGTTGATCTTCTGGACCACCGTTGCTCGAAGTAGCTCCCGCACTTGTTTCTCGATCACGTATCTGCATTAAGCGTCACTATATGAATGCCATGCATGATGCGATGCAGAAGATGCATGAAAATAGAGCACACACACATAATGAAGATAGAGCACACACGTAACAAATCACTTCTTGGACAGGCAGAAGGTGATTGATAAGATACATACGAGATTTACGTAGAAAGTGTGTGTTATACTATGATATAGCAACCTAACTATACCAAATAGCATATACACGACACGACAGGTTCACATCTGATCTTGATCACACATTAACATCCTGGTTTCATTTTCTTTATGTTATTATTATTATTTTGTTTTTTTAAAGCTTATTAAGTAACTACTTGCAGACCACTAATGAAGCAACATCTAAAACGTATGGAAACTCACATAATCATAAATGTACAATAACCTGGCTGAATGTATTTTGGTGGCATTTTTGTAACACATTAACTAGCACTTTTCTATTTTATTGTTTAACCCTCTGTAGCATTTGCCATTTCAGATCATCATCAAAACAACAAGCAAAACACATGGAACATTATTTCCAGGCTACAATGGACTACATGAGCATAACAAAACTACTAGGGATTATTTGAGCACATTCCATATAGCATGCATTTTCTCATTCAATAAATATCTAAAAGTGACCCCTAGGGGTAGATCTATCATTTATTGGTACTAACTAGGGCTACCAAAAATACCAGTGCATAATACATAACATAGATAGCTCATAGTCCAAGTTTCATGATTTTTGGATTCCATTTCAACTACTTTTAGCATTTCTTTATTTTTAACACGCATGCAACAACCAGGGGCAAAACAGGCATTTCACACGACTAGACCTAGTTCACTGTGTAGATCTACTTATAAGCAATCCCGCAAAACAAGTTTCGTAATTTTTATGATTTTCTACTAATTTCTAAAGCATTGCGAATGCATATGCCAAATCCGGGAGATAGTTAAATATAACCCTGTAATTGGACTCCTTCTCAATTAAACTTAGCTATCAGGGGGTAGCAAACAAATATCCCAATACTCAGCCAACAGTATACCAATTTAACATATATATAAGGTTATACCAGTAAAAGTCCAAAAGCTCGGGTTTAAATGCTCAAACATAATATATCTAGGGGGTTGTCAGCAATTTTAACAAGACACATGAAACAGTACGCATAATAACAAAAACGACAGGGGCTTTCTGGCAAAATTGCCCTTCTTCTTCTACCTCGCAACAGGGGCAGGAGGCGCGCGTCGGGCCGCGTTCTCGCGCGCGCACCGGTGCGTGGGTGGCCGGATTTGAAGCCGAGCCACCCCAGGGACGTGTTCCCGGTGAAGGGCTTCCTTTCCCCCAAGACGGCGTCACGCGAGGAGTCCGGAGCGGGTGGGGAACGCCGGTGAACCGGACGTGGAGCCGGGCGATGTGGAGGACGGGGCGGTGGCTCGATCTGGTGGAGGAGTGGGGGAACGGCGCCCCGGGGCAGCGCGCGAGCAGCGCGGTGGCGTGACGAGTCCGGCATAGGCGGTTAGAGGCGCAGGGGATGGCTCTATGGTGGCTCTCCACGGCTGGCGTCGACTATGTGGAAGCGGCGTGCAGGTGGCGTCCGGGTGGGGAGGTGGGGAACGGCGGAGCGGGCAAGCGCGCAAGCTCCGCGAGGAGATGGCGAGCCCAGCGCCGCAGGCCTGGGTGTGGGGAGGCGATCGGAGGGGGTCCCCCATAGTGGCGTGGAACTTGAGCAGGGCGTTCGTGGTGGCCATGGTGGAGGCGCTCGTGGAGAGGGCGATTGGAGGTGGTCTCGGTGGACTAGGACTCCCGGGAGAGATGGAGCGGGTAGCGACGGAGCTCACGCGGGCCTTGCTTGCAGGAAGAATGGTGGGGAGCGGCAGTTGAGCGAGCTCGAGCTCGAGCTCGTCCATGGCGGAGCCCCCGGGTGCGACAAGCCGGGAGGCACCGGAAGAGGGCCCGGCAGGGAGAGTGGAGTGGGTGACGCGAGGGGGAATGGCGAGGCGCTGCTGGCTCTCTCCCCTTGAAGGCAAGCTGGGGTGGCAAGGGCGTGCTGGCGGCCATGGATGGGCACACGCAGAGCGCTTGCTGCCGCGTGCACGCGAGGAAGGGGAGGAGGAAGGAGATGGCGCGAGGTGCACTAGGTGCAGTGGACCGATGCCAACAACTCTTGGGGCCGGGGAGAGGAATCAAGGAGACCACTCGTAGACCGGGTGCGCGGAGAGGTGACCGGTTTTCCAAAAACCGGGGCAGACGATGGTTTTTGGGTCCGCCGGATTCGAGGGCTGACGCGCGGGTCCCACTCGTCATAGACACAAAACAACAAAAAAAAAATAAAAAAGGAAATGATAAACCCAGTTTGACTGGTTAGACCCCTTTTGAAAATTCATATTTTTGAGGGACTTAATGGCCGATTTAGAAGGAACCCAAAATATAAAAGTTGTTCTACTCTTAAATCTCTACAACTTTGTCAAAAGTCATGGTACCATGTTTTATTCAAATTTTGAGAGTTTGAATGAATTCAAATCAGAAACTCTAGTTTGACCAACAATTCCCTAGACATTTATAATTCTGTTAAATCTATTTGGAGGCATTTCCATGATAAGTGAACTATACCAATATTGTTTAGAATTTTATGAAATACAACTATCATATATAAATTTTTGTATGATTAGTACTTTTGATTTACAGAAATTTGAATTTACTATTCAGCTCAAGTTTGGGCAGATTTCGCAATTTCATAGAAAATGACCCAAAACCATATTCGAACCATTATGCATGTCATGATACAAAATAACAAAGTTGTTCCTCGTGAAATTGTCTACAAGTCTGGTATGTACAGTTTTATCAAATTCACACCAGGTTTTGAAATATAAGGCCAAACATATTCAGAGGTTTGGTAAAATAGCAAGTTTACTTCATGTGGAGTCTTTCTTGTTTTCAAGTTTTGGGATATCAAATGAAGTCCAATGAGATCAAGGCCTAGTGCATTTGAAAGGTAATAAACCTAATTTCATTTCCTACAAAGGAAGATTTTGAAGTTGTATAGTCAAATCGAAAGTAACTTCAAAAAAAATTTGGGAAAGAGTGTCAATCCTAGACTTAGCAAAATTTCATGAGTGTCGGCTATCTGGGCTTGGTTCGAACTTTTGAGCCCCTTAACATCTGATTTTGAAAACGGTCAAAATAGCACATTTGAAGGAAATATCTTGAACTAAAACTTTTGTATTTGATGTCTCGCATGAAAAATGTATAAATGTCTAACTACTCAACCAAGTAACGTGTGACTTTCCATTTTGAATAGAAAAATTTCGGACTTAGTGATTTCTCCACCAATCCTCATTACTCTCTAAGCATAATTAAATCCTAATTCACCATTAGTGTTTATGTAATCGTGTGTCAGGGCTTTCGAGATGCCGGGGGCATCACACAAGGGTCCTCCTTCGTCTTCAAAACTCATAGTAGAGGGGGCAGGAGCTGCTGCCGATGCAGTGGCTTCTGCATCACCCGCATCTACTTCACCTCCCTCATCTTCAAAGATGGGTGCGCCTTCCTCATCATCACCAGAAAGCTCAAATGCAGGGGTTGTGCAGGGCATAGATTCATCGAAGGAAACTTTACAGGTCTCTACCACTTGTTTGGTATTGAGGATCCACACTCTATATGCTCTAGAGCTAGGGGCGTACCCAAGGGAAATACCATCCAAGCAGCGAGATTCAAATTTGTCCAAAAGCCCCACTTTCTTGAGCACAAAGCATCTGTAGCCAAATTCTCGCATGTGCTTGACACTGGGCTGCATAACAAACCGTAGCTCGTATGGAGTCTTCCCTAAGAAGGCTCGTAGGAAGATGCAGTTGGCAATGTAACAGGCTGTATTCGTAGCCTTAGCAAAAACGTCGTGAAGTCCTATGCTCATCAAGCATCATCCTAGCCATCTCAACAAGTGCGCGGTTCTTGCGTTCCACAACACCATTCTGAGGTGGGGTGTAAGGAGATGAGAATTGGTGTTCGAGACCTAGGTCACGACAGAAGGTTTCAAATCGAGAGTTTCGAAATTCTCCGCCATTGTCACTGCAGATAACCCTTATGGCCTTATGACTCTCATTTCTCAACCTCAAGACCAGATCCCGAACATAACCGAAGGCCTCATCTTTGAACTCCATGAAGAACACCCACGAAAAGCGAGAAAAGTCGTCTACTACGACAAGTACATATCATTTCTCATAGACCGACTGTACCCGAGCAAGGACCAACCGTGTCCATATGCAACAACTCACCTGAGGTAAGAGGTCATAACCTGATTAACAGGAGCATGAGAAGCGGCAACCATCTTACCATGGCGACAAGGGTGGCAAACTAAGTCCTTTTCTGCTTTTAATTTGGGCAATCCTCGGATCAGACCCATCAAGCTCAACCTGACTAGCAAATCAAAACTCAAATGGCCTAGCCTTCCATGCCACTTCCAGACATCAGCAGAAGGACTAGCTACCAAACACCAACGAGGGCCAGAAATAGATGCAAGGTCAATCTTAAAAACCTGCCCATAGGGCAAAATCCGACAAACAAGGTTTTCCTTAGCATCAAGCACACAAGAAGAACCCTCCTTAAAGCGAACCTCAAACCCTTCCTTGAGCAGTTGTGAGACAAAAATGAAATTGAACCCCAAACTCCTCACAAAAGCAACTTCTCTCAGGGAAAGCTTGACAGAAAGCGAAAACACCACCAACAACCAACGCTTTACCTTGATCATTATCCCCGAATGTTATGTACTCCTTGGTGCTCCAGGGTTTCTCCTTGGTGCTCCACGTGGCCAGTAGTCCAATCCACCGACAAACACCCGTTTTTGAAGTCAAAAACCGAGAAACTTAATGATTTCCTTCCTAGGCCTAGAACAACCCACTCCACTCTATCTCGATGAGAATTGAGCTCATTCCCCGAGTCTTGGTAACTTGGTGGTAGGGTGGCAAATTTGAGCTGAATCCGCCATCGCCCTCGCATGTCTTCGTGCCATGCACTCGTGTTGGAGGACCGCGGTGGCACCCAGCTTCCCCTGTCCGTTGGCGTTGCCTCGCAGTCCTTCAGAGGTCTTACACTTGCCGTCACCGTGCCGCTCTTCCATGTACCGAACTCCCATGGCCGACCGACACCGAGCATGCCTCCTGTCCTTTGGAGGACTTTCTTCTTCATCTACCTCATGTCCATCGGAGGGCCTCCAGTCCATCGGAGGGCTTGTGCTCAAGTCCTTCTGGGTCTTGACTTCCGTTGACAATCACTCATCACTCCAAAGGCAATGGAGCGAGTCCATTGGCTCTCACAACCTACTATAGAACTGAGGATTGACAAACTACGTGTCATGAATCCAAGGTAAATATAATGCCATCTTGTCCCATACTTGTAAGTCTCTCTACACAGAAATACCGCATCCCTTTTTATACTGGCCTTGAACTGATTTGGCCATTTGAGACATGTGTTTACCAAATAAATAGAAGTAGCAGCGACCATGCTACAGCCCTAGAAAATCATAGTGTGTGTGTTTCATGGGCTGACTACAATTACCGCTTGCATCAACCACGGCCATGGATGCTTTAGAAACTTGCCACCACTATTGGAACTAAAAATTGGTGACGCCATTGGCCTCAGCTCTTCCTCACCATGCAACCTCCATGCAGAATGGTAGGTGGTAAGTCAAAAGATGAAATGCTTGGATTACCTCAAACACCTTGTGGTATCACTAACATCAACACCCTAAATGCACATATTATTGACAAGGCTCGAAAACCACTTGGTGGGTGTCACTTGGGAAATATCAATGATGGTCAATGGAACTGCACAGAAAGTATTTGGAGCAGTGTAGAAGCTATTGATGGTGTCGAGGACATGGCCACAAGGTTCAAAACATTGGTGTCCTAAACGTGTGTGCCTATGGTTGCAGCTCAGTGGTGTCGAATTGGATGGTGAGGGCACTATTCTGGTGTGGATCTGTGGATAAGGAAGGTAGGAGCGGCACAAGGGAGGGTGACAATGGCTTGCTGGTGGCAACAGTGGCCTCGCGCTCGTTGTAATCAATTGTGGAGATGGGGGTAGTGATGTCGATGGTTGGGGAAGGTGAAGATGAAGCCGAGGATCGGGAGCTCTAATTACTAGCTATCACAAACCTAAGCCTTTCTCAGCAATCAAGCACAAGGAATTTTCATAGAATCCACCAAATCACACGATTACAAAGTTCTAGAAGATCCTAGTACAACGAACTAAGAGGAGGAGGATAGGAAGTCGGATAGAGGATGGAGAAGGTAGGGGTAACTCGAGCTTTCGCTCGCCATCGCCAAACACGTCGGTTGAGGTTCTGGTCATTCGATGCCTTCCTTGTTGCCTCGATGCCCCCTCGTCTACTCCGATCACCATTCACCATGGGCCGCAGCCAAGCCAGCCTAGCCCGTGATATCCTTTAAGCCCACTACTAGCACTGGTCCATGACATAGCGCCATGACGATAGCTGACCCTAGTGACGCTTGCTTACTGCCGCTCGCATCCTTGCATCATCCGACGAAACCGTAGGCATCATCTTCTTCCCACTAAAGCCCAACAGCGTCACTCCCGCTCCTCTTTCTCCTCTGCATCCATCCGACCATCCCCAATGTTGTAGCTTTACCCCCTCACAGATAGTAGATGTGGCCATGTGTTGCCGCCAAATCCTAGTCGATCCAAGATTACCATCGGATTGACTATTTAGACTTCATGGGCCGCCCAAAACAGAGGTAGATTTTATGTATCTTTAGCCCAAACAATGATGTATCATAGTTTAGGAAATTAAAATCTAGGGTTTGTTTAGAAAGATGAGCATGTTGTCTAAGTCACCATACTATAAATATGTAACCTTATGTTTTGGAATAAACTAATGACAGCATTGTTCCCTAGCAGTGGTGTTTCGTTCATCAACTCTTGGTGCATCGCTACCCCTAGCCCCCCTAATCCTTCTATCTTGGTCGTTTTAAGGCATGTTCAGTGTTTGCTTACCTAGTAGACTTCGCACTGAAGTGTTTTTTATGGCGAAGTCTGCTAGTTATCCCGATGAATCTCTCATCAAGCTATGTTCGGTGCGAGATCCATCAGTTATCACGTACACTACCGATCTATCTACCTCTTTATGCTTCACATAATAGATCAGGTAGTGTACGGCCACACGTACATAGCCCACCCAGTTGCTACAAACCATGACATGCGCCTGCAACATGTGCATACAGTAACTCAAGCAATCAATATGCGCTTGGCACCCTAGTCTTACATGTCTTAGATTTGTATCTGCTTTCCTAGGTGAAACCCCTTGGGGTTACAATCTATGTTCATGTATATGGTTAATAGTTCGGTTAAGTTCATATTAGCTAGACCCATCTAGTTATATGCATAGCAAATCAACCTAGGGAAGTTGCATCATCTAGGCCACGCTTTATGCAGGGTTTTATCTCCTTGTTTAAGCTTTATCGACGCACTAACTCATCAATATGCAAGGTGGCAATTGGCTCTGATGAGCCGATCCACGGAGATGCCTTGGGCCGATCCCAGCAATCCAGCTAGAATTTAATGTTGATATGTTGTTTATGTTCCTACAGGGCGATTCTCTAACCAAGTGCTCACCACCACCCCAAACCTCCTTGGCTAGCAGGTCAAGCCAGGTGGCACGGCCAAGATCCCCTCTCACCACCCTCGTGATGCTCGGGGATGGTCATAACCGCTGCTAGGAGGGATCAACCGCAGCAGTAGCGTATCTCCCGATTCTTTGGTGTGTCGGCTGCCTAGGTCATTGGCTTTTGGCGACGACAAATCTTTTGGCACTTCTAGTGGGACCACACCAACATCACAACTTTACCAAGCACACAGACCATGGTTGCTCCAAGCAATCCCTATGGGAAAGACAGGCTGGTCATCTCAGCTCGTCAAGATCCGAGTGCATGGGTGGAAGGCAAAGATGCACCTCCTAAACTAGAAGGATTGAATGTAGAATAGAAGGCGGTTTACGATCGTCATCTTGTTCAGTTATCTGTCGAGCTCTTGGATCACTTCACTTGCACTTGGCATGGAGGTGTCAAGACCATCGGCTACCTAGAGTCATTGCTCAACAGCATTGACTTGACTGTTCCCTCGAAAGAGCATACAATGGCCGTTTGCCAAGAGATGAACTACATGATCTGTCACACCTTGGTACGTCAGTTTGAAGTTCTTATCAACTCCTTGGAATAAGTCATTGCAAAGGTCACTAGATCTATCATAGCCAGAGAGTATACTCCTCCTAGACCCACCTTCGGCTCGTTAAATGGGGAAAAAGCGCTCTACACTTGGCCTCTGGAAGAAAAACCATTTGAAGCACCATAGGGCATGAAGGCCAAGTTCGTTGTTTACATTACTGAAAGTCCGCAAGATCCACCCTCTGTGTATGACAAGCCGCCAATGTTCATACTAGAAGGATGCAAGATGTGACATGCAGTACAGACCCTCGCATGAAGATGAGAAACCATCCAAGGAAACTGAAGGCCAATGTTGATGACTTGTTCTAGTGGAAAGCAGTATACGATGATGGGCCAGCTCCTAGAAGTCAGGCCGGTTTTTATGGAAATTCTATCACACCCATTCTTCAAGATTAGATCTATGATATTCTAAAAACACAGTTCGGGATGCAACTCAAGGTGACGATGGCTAACTTCGCAAAGCCTTATCCAGAAGTGTTCGAACAAATGCCACCTCCTCTGAAGTTCAAGGTGCCAGAGTTCTCAAAGTTCAACGGTATTGACAACACTAGCACTGTCGAGCATATCAGTTGATTCACGTGAAGCGCCCCGGTTTCTATAATGGGACTAAAATGTTCTTTTATTACCATCCTAGGGTTTGGTAATCACATTTTTACATCAGAGTGATACAGATCCACCCTAACAGGTCGGACCACAAAGGGGCGCAGCCCTGAAACTAAGCAGTGGAATATAAAACATAGGCCCAAACTTCCACGCGTCACGGTTGGGAAGCAGGTCGTAACCCTTACTCATCTGAATAGATGGTAACTACATCATCTTCACTGGAAAAATATCAAAAAGAAAGGGTGAGTACAAACGTACTCAGCAGCCCATCCTTCCTTCATACGGAGTAGGGGTATGGCTACATCTACATGCAGGATATATCTGGAGCTTAGGGAGAGTTTTTGCATAAAAACATTTTGCATGCAGGGTTCGAGCTAGATACCAGGTTTTATTCTTTCTGTAAACATGGTTTTTCTTAAAGGGGTTGCCACTGGACTTGCTGGTCCACTTGCTCGAGGCGTATCCGCCAACACATTTTCCACACTGCTACTGGGTTTTACCCCTCGTAGCTCCAACATCCACAAAAAACCATTTTGTTTCCAAGCCAAGCCAACAGTTTTAGTTTATAAAAGTGCTAATTGAAGAACCAAGCCGTAACTCATCCATACCAGTGGACTCGGACTATTCGAATAGGTTTTACTCTGATAAGAGGTTGTACTAATTCCCACAAGTTGGACTCACCGATTGCTTACAGCCAAATAAGCGTCCGAATTCTAAACCAAGCCTTTGCCAATACTTCATGGTCTACAAGTGCTTTAAGGATCAGGGCCACCGAACCGCACCCAGGTGTCCCTCGACACCCCCTTGGCACACAACAAATTCCCTTCACCCTTGTGTACCAACACAGCTGCCGCTAGACTATCCATTCCGGCTCTGGCCTAGCCAATGCCTCATACAGAGCAAGTGGTTCTACTAAAGAGTTAGGCAAGATGAAAATCAACACGGTCCTTACAGGGCACAAGTAGAACCATTTTAGCTTTCCATTGCTCGATACCATGAGCATCCACATGCCCGGCCTTCTCCACAAAGTGTGGGACTGGGGTAACCGCGAGCTGCTAAGTTACCCATTCAAACCCTGCCCTTTCAAATAGCAGATCCTGACCCGTGGGTCATTTGCCGAGGTTCTTCCCCCATTTTATTTCAAAACACACCCACACATCCATATTCCACGACCCATCAAGTCCCACAACGACAATCCAAGTTAACGTCAAGATTATGATAGATATGATTATATGAGTGATCCCACCTATGCGCGCTATATATAGATAGGCTTAGGTGGCAATATTTTACTGGGTTACCTTAGCAAGCAAAACATGCAAGTTTTATCGTGATTATCAGGCCAAGGGTTGTGTTTGTAAAACATAGGAAATTTATGCATCAAGCGGGGATTCTAGTGGGCTTGCCTATCGTTTTGTTGATACAAACGATGCATCGGTCGCTGGTGACAAGGGTGTATCATCTGCCGAATGCGTTGGCGTACCATCATCTGCTGAGCACGTTGGTATACCAACTGCTGGGCGCGATGGTGTGCCATCCACTACGCATGCTGATACAACATCTACTGCAAGCAGCTGATTGCTTTCTTCAAGCATCGTGAAGGTTCTTGCGAGGGGCATACCGATCAAAATCTCTGGTATATCCTACGTGCACAAACAAGGAAACACACATACATCGAGGTATAATATAAGCTCAACATTGATTTTGAGTGTGGTGGGATAGAAGAGGGCTTTGGCGGGGCATATAGATTATCTGGGGGATCGGGTTTTGTTTACCAGAGAGGTTGGCTTTGGCAAGTAGCGGGGCATATGGGATCAAGTTGGGATTGGCCGGTCACTTTGGCAGGCACGGTAGTGGTCATTGCGGAGGTGCCATGGTTACGAGTAGCGACGGTTGGAGTGAAAACAGAAGCGACGAGATGGCGGTCGCATGATGACATCAGGGTGGGGGTTTTCTGTAGGAGGAAGAGACAAAAGAGTTGGGCTTGACGGAGTACGATCGGTGGGGACGATTTCGGAGATCGGAATCATCTAGAACGGCATTTGGAGAGACCAAGACAGGATCGTTTAGAATCTATGGAGAATAGGAGGGCAACGGCATCAAGCACCAGGCACACAAAATTTGTGAGACCAGTATGAAGCACTGACTGGGCGTCGGATGATGTCTTGGTAGCATGACGGAGGATTTTCGACCAGAGAAAAGACTATGGAAAATGTATGGATAGATAGAGCTTGAATTTAGATGAATTTAGGCACAAGAATCACCTAAATCGGAGTTCAAACAGAGAAGATATGGAGTATATAGTGGCTAGGGGGTAGATTAGGACTTTCTGGGAAGTTCAGGGGGTAGATTTGGACTTTGTTTGGCAAACTTTTGGAATTTGCCCCGCGGGCAAGGGAGCCTAGACCGGGGGCACGTTCGGCTTGGTTCGGCCCGCGTTCGCGCGCGCGGCGCAGGAGTGCTAAGTGGGCCTGGCCCACGGGGAGGCGACGGCGCGGGTGACGACGGTAGCGCGGGCCCACGTGTTGGTGACAGCGGAGGAAGGTGATGGCGTCAGGAAGGCGACGGCGCGCTGAGTCAGTTGGACCGGTATGGTTCGGTAGAACCGGGCGATGGGGCTCATCGGCGGTTCTCACCGCCGGTGAAGGTTCTGTCGGTGAGGATACCAGGGCGAGCACCAGCTCAAGACGGTGGACGTGATGGTGGGGTTAGGTGAATGTTTTAGAGGCCAGTGATGTGGTGTCGAGGTGTGACGGTGCGGGCATGCATCGGCGGCGGTGCTGGTGAGCGCTACGGCAGCTCTGGGTGGTGGGCAGAGGCGGTGAGAGGCCGGGGTGGTGGAAGGAGACGAGGCGGCGCTCGTCGGCTAAAGTAATTGAGCTCAGGTGGCTAGTGAAGGGTAGATTTTGGTGGCGGCGCGGTGTGGTTACGCGAGCTCAGGCGGTGGGGGAAGGCAGCTCGGCATGGTGGAGAGGTGCGGCTAGCGACGCCGGGAGTCCCGAGGTCGGTCGCGGAGTGCATGTGTATGGTTTCGGTGAGGGGCACGGTGACGAGCGGTGGCGAGAGCTATTTATAGCCGGAGAGGCCGATGACCGGGAGCTTGGTGGCGTAGCGCGGGGATGGGGCAAGGCAATGAGGGGCCGCTTGGCGCGGAGACGCAGCAACAACATGGCGGCGTGATGTGGCGGGGTCGGGTAGGGGCCGAGAGCGGTGCGGCGTGGCCTGTCACAGCGCGCAGCATAGTGGGGACCGAGGTTGGTGCGGCGCACTGTGGGGAAGAAGACAGAGGGAGGGGTGCCTGATGGGCGGGCCCGTGGTGGCAGTGAGAGGAGGGAGGTTGGGCTACATCGGCTTGGGCCAGGGAAGGAGTCGGTGAGGGTGGCGGCCCAAGAGGGAGGACGAGGGAGGCGGGCCGGTGGGGTTGGCTAGGCCAAAGGGGAAAAAGGGAGGGGAGTTGGGCCAGCGGGTGGTTGGCGGCCCATGAGCAAGGAGAGGGTTTTTCTCCTTTTTGGTTTTGGAATTGAATTTGGAATTTTGGACAAGGGATTTTGGGAAGGAGTTTGGGTAAAGAATTTGGGAAGGATTTGGTGGAGGAGTATTCTGGAATATGTGGAGCCCATATTATGCACACTCAAACAAACAACCAAAACAACCGTGGTTTTTGAAGAATTGGTTTTGAATTAGGGGGAGATTTACAATAAAAATTCCGGTCCTAATTTTCAGGGTGTTACATCACGACTCAGCTGGGAGTAGCTATTGCAGCTGAGCGTATGAAAGTTCTGCTCTTTTCGCTATCTTTGTTGGGACCTGCATTTGGATGGTAGACGTCACTCACTACAAGGTCTATCACCTCATGGGAACAACTGGAAGATCAATTCCATGCTCGTTTCTTCTCAGGGTTCCAGTGAGACGTCCATATCCGATCCAAGTATGCTTCGTCAACAAAGGGGAGAGACGATTGCCCAGTATATTCAAGTGCTTCAGAGAGGTCACGAACCGATGCTATTCGCTCTGCCTTACTGAGAAGCAGATGGCTGAGATTGTCCATGGTGGATTGTTGAAAGCCACCAAAGATGCATATGGGCCTACTGATTTTTAGTCAATCGGTGAACTTCTAGCCAAGGTATCGACTTATGAGAAGCAGAGGCCTGAGGCATCTCAAGAAAGATATGGGAAGCCAATTTCCTACTTGCGGATATGCGATGAATGTAAAGAATTGGCTGATGAAGCCGATGTAGCAGTGGTACAGTGGGCCCAAGGGGCAGACTCGGTACCGTATCAGTGGATCAAGGCACCAGAGGCACCTATGGGTTTTGACTTCAACACCAACAAGACTGAGCAGATCTTCGATCTATTGCTCGGATCAAATCAGCTCAAGCTCTCAGCCGATCACAAAAATTCCATCGGCTGAAGAATTAAGAGGACGTAGGTACTACAAGTGGCACAATGCCGCCACACACAACACTGGAGAATGCAAGGTCCTATGCCAACTGATTCAATTGGCTATCGAGCAAGGCCGGCTGATTTTTGGCAAAAAAGTAATGCGTGTCGACAAAAATCCATTCCCTAGCATCAACATGGTCGATGTTACATCAAGCTCCAAGGGAAAGGAGTGGCTGATTCAGACGACTGGCCCTGAGAATTTCGTCCAGAATGCCACATATCAAAAGAAGACGTCGCTCGATGTCGTCACTTCCGTCCATGCTGATATGAGCTGTATGAGCGGCGTCGATGCCATGAAGAAGAAGAAGAAGAAGAAGAAGTCCGCTACCATCGCAAAATATAGAGGTACCAAGAAGAGCGGAGGAAGAGCAATACCTGTCACAATCAGTATAATTTTCGCGAGCATTGGGACTGTACCTCCATTGCTGCTAGAGCAGAGGCATGGCCAGCCTACCAACCGTCGATTGCCCCGAGTGTGCAAAGAATTATCACCAAAGAACATCCGTCTTCCAGCGATGGGGAGGGGGCACTTCTTGTCAAGGCTGAGATCAATCGGTTGGTTCGTGTGGTCATCAGCCAATGCTGACCGACAGTGAACTAGGGCGGAAAGAACACAGCACAACCTCAGTGGTGCCCAGATGGACTATGAAAGACTCAGAAGTGCAGAGTCCAACGCTCGAGGAATATAGAACAAGTGGAAGAAGAATACATGCGATTGAGGAAGATACGGCCGGGACCCATACCTGTGCGAACTCCACGTCGTTTGGTTTGGATAAGGAAAAACCAGCAGGATGCCGATGAATGGTCGGCAAAGAAATCGGCTAAGGAGGCGGCCTAGGTAATCTAGATGAAATTCTATCCCAAAGAAAAGCCACACAAGATGAGATCGTATGATTAAGATATTGCAATTGAGGAATTTTGATTGTAAAGAGAGAGAGAAACTGAATTTTTCCATAACCCAAGCAGATCCAGCGGCTTAATTGATATTCTTACCACCCGCCAAACCGTCAACTACAATACAACGAACCTATACATCCACACAGATTCACTGTACAAGCCTAGCACACGGAAGCACGACACAAGTAACCCCAAGCAACTCATCAAACTCAAACGGACCATGGAGACAACCAAGGGCGGCAGCGACCGCAAGCCGCCGCAGGCGCCGTCGCCGCGGCACCACCACTTCGTGTTCGTGCACGGTCTGTGCCACGGCGCGTGGTGCTGGTACAGGGTCGCCACGGCGCTGCGTTGCGCGGGCCACAGCGTCACGGCGCCCGACATGGCCGGCTGCGGTGCGCACCCGGCGCCGTCTCCACGAGGTGCGGACCTTCGAGGAGTACTCGCAGCCGCTGCTCGACGCGGTGGCCGCGCTGCCGCCGCGGGACCGCGCCGTGCTCGTCGGCCACAGCCACGGGGGGCTCAGCGTCGCGCTCGCCGCTGAGAGGTTCCCCGAGAAGGTCGCCGCCGCCGTGTTCGTCACCGCGGCGCTCCCCGCCGTCGGCGGCTCAATGTTCGCGACCACAACGGAGGAGGTACGACGCTCGTTTCTCTCCCTCTTTTTGCGCCGTGCGCGCTAGTGAACGGCGAGGGATAGCAGACAGCACAGTAATTCTTCCATCGCGCCCCGCGGGCCGCAGGCTGCGGCTGCATCCTGCTTGCTGCATACTCCATGTTAGAGGTTATTAGTGCGATGATGAGTTGATTTATCGATCACCTCTTACTAAAGCCAGACTCCCACGACTCACATATTCACATGTGCTTTATATTAGAGATTAAAATCCAGGCGAGCCTCCGCCGAGCTGGTGGTTGCACCAGCCTATCCGGATGAGCTATGAAAAATGTGCTCAAAGCTGCTAGAATAATGGACATGGATATTAATTGCTTATTTGTATCTGTTGGAAACTAGCTAGAACCTGCCGGCATATACACCGATAAAACGAGGATAAGTCGATAAGCCTATAGCTTGTCCATATATGCGACGATTGGATTGAAATGATCTTTAAATGTGGCTCCCGATAACATCTACAACTTCGTAATGGATAGCTCTTCCATTTGAATTATTCCATCAACCCGCAGTCTAATATGTGCTATATGTAAATTATGGACTATACCTCCATCACATGAAGAGCGCCAATCTAAAAGACATATAGTACTAACTACTAAGGTTAATTAACACATATGCCCCTCAATTTCCATTGATTCTGGTGCATAATCAAATTGTGTCATGCAGAAAATAACTACCTAAATTAGCTAAATTAGATTTGTGCTCTTTATGGAACAATTTGCAAATGCTAGATTGTCACTCTTTATAGGATAGATGTAGTATCAATGTATCATAATTGAAAAGTCTGATATTTTAGACAAAAATTTAGAAGGTTATTTTATATTTTTTTACAATGATAGAGGTGGGTAATTTGGATGTAAATTTAATGGATTATTTCATTTTTTTATAATGGCAAACGAAGATAATTATTTAGAAAATAAAACTAAAATAGATATACCTATTACGATAACTTTAGTATACCGGAATTGATGGCAGGATGCTTATAGCCATTGTGATCATTATTAGAATTTATCTTTTCTTATGCATATCTTGAGGATGAATGTCGGCTTAAAAATTAAAGGAGTCTCAATTACAATAAAGCGCCCGAACAAGCGTTAAAACACCACCCCATGAGATACAATTCAAAGTACTTTCCGCCACAACAGCGTGCAACCGTAATAGTACTATTTTTCAAGTGTGGGACTAACCCAGAGCAAATAATTAATGCATATATCGTTCTCCTGACTTTTATGGAGTAGTTATTTTAGTGGTTGATTGAATTCTTTTTAGACATTGTAAATTCTCAGACGCTTACACAGATATATTGACCTCTATAAACGCCCACACATGTTCTACCTCTATAGTACGTACCTCCTTAAAAACTAGATTAGACCAGCATATTATAATTAGCCTGATAATTAACTAGAGAAATGCGTCGGTGACGCTGAAACGATAATTCTAGCCGGTGACTATTGACGTAATGGAAAGTACTGTAGTCCAGGTTGATGATCTGGCTGGACGACAACCGTCAACCGACGCATGCAGGGGCGAGACGCAACAGGCCGTACTGGAGGTGTCAGTCAATCATAAATTAAACTATAGTAGGCAACATGCATGTGTCCATCCGTACATATGAGTTGGTGTGCCGCCCCCAGTGGCTACGCACAGTAGGAGTAATCCGTACATACAATGCATCGATGGGTGGAGCCATTAGGATGTGTGTTTTTTTGTTGCGAGAATGGAATAAGATGATTTAGGATAAATAACTATTCAATATATATATATGTATATATATATATGTATATATATATATGTATATATATATATATGTATATGTATATGTATGTATAGAGGTACTCTCTAAATAATAACACAATTCCTTTTCTTCCTCGTCCGTTGTTCCACTTCTACCTTTGTCAGTTTCTCAGGTTTGTTGAGCAAGAGCAGCCAGACTACTTCCTTGACACCAAACAGGTGGCGCAAGAGAATCCTGAGATCCCTGGAACCCCTATTATATTCGGTCCAAATTTCATGGCCCAGAGGCTGTATCAACTTAGCCCACCAGAGGTGAGTCACAATGTGAAGCCTGAGCTCAATGCAACTACGTGCCCTATGTTTCAACTTCATCATGTCATCATCAGGAAAAAAAAAGCTTTAAGATTCAGAAAATAAAAATGTTTTTCAGCAAAAGAATAAAAGGAAAATAATTCTACGTTTTGTCTTGACTTGAGGACACGCCGACACACGTTTTTTTTTTCAGCTTTAAGTCATTCCAAAACAAGCGCCAGGAGGTGACAATAATGGTACGGTATCAACTAATGGAGATGTCCTCTCTTAATTTCACTTCAGGACTTGACCCTAGCATTGTCGCTGCTCCGGCCGGCGAACCAGTTCACCGATGACGCGCTGATGAGGGACGAGCAGCTGCTAACGGAGGACGGGTACGGGTCGGCGAGGCGCGTGTTCGTCGTGGTGGAGGACGACCAGGGCATCCCGGCCGAGTTCCAGCGCCGCATGGTGGCGCAGAGCCCCGGCGTTGAGGTGGAGAAGATGGCAGCCGGTGGTGGAGCTGACCACATGGCGATGCTCTCGCGGCCTGAGGAGCTGGCCGAGCTCCTCGTCAGGATCGCCGACAAACGCAGCGAGTGAGTGATGCACCGAAAAATGTTATATATTAATGAACGGAAGGAGTATATCGTAGTACACGGAAGAACAAAAGCAGTGTGTGTGGAATGTATTACGTATGCATGCTGGTTCATGCATTTTATTTGTTCATTGACAGGCGGTGTCGGGGCACCACTGCTCAGAAAACAGAAGTCTCTGTTGTTTGGCGATTTTTTTGACGGATTGTTCAACCTTGGGAGAAATTGGCTTTTATATTCTATACAATAATGGTCTGTGTCATCTGTCCATCCATCCCCTCACACGCCTTTTCAACTAAACTGCTTTTAGGTTAATTCATTTTGGTGGCCGAGTCCGTTTCCGAGGATTATTCTTGGAAAATATTATTTGTATTTATAAAAGAATATTCTATCTTCATTAGCAAAATATTCGAATTTTACTACAAGAATATACTATCTCCATAGAAAAATATTCTACCTACCTTCACGAATAAAATGTTTTGGCTTCACCGCTAAAATGCTCCATGTTCAAAATAAACAAAAAAGAAAAATAACTTAAATAGAAACTACGTAACACAAATACAGATACGTGGATAACTCGATATGCAGATACATTTTAGCATTTTTCATAAATAGAGACAGTAAATACCAATGGTACCACTAGGACTAGAGTAGCAATGCTAGATGATGCCATACTTGCGTATGGGAAAAATAAAGAATGTAATATAAGGCCTCCTTTGGAACAAAGTATAAATGGAGGAATTTTGTTGAATTCAAATCCTGTAGAAAATTTTGCTATGTGACCCTTTGAAACAAAGTATTCAATTCCTATCAATCTTATGAAATTCCTATGGAATGGTTTATTGTATTGAGATTAATTCTAACATGAGATGCAACCTCTTAGAAACTTTCCTATGTGTCTATCTCTCTCCTTTGGTCCATGTGTTTTCTTACACTGCATCCAAACGGTTCATTAGTAACTTCCCTACGTTTTTAGTTACAAGGTTATTCCAGTTGAATGAAGGGCTGGTCATGCGGCCCATGGGCTTGATCCCTGCTGGATCTATACCCTAGTTGCTTTTAGGTTTGGTCTTGGGCTGTTCATGTTTTTAATTAGGCCTATGTCACCAAACCACTTGAATCTGTACATGTGTTCCGTTGACTTGGTGAATACTGTCCTTGTTACGCCTCCATGCTCATTTGCTTTTTATATTGTGGATGTAGATTGTTCATGGCGATGCCTATTGTTCTTCATGTCATTGCCTAGACTTATTTTGGTCCATAAGCTCCAAACTTGCTCGTGTCCTTCATCGTTTATGGGTTCATGTCAATGCCTAGATTGTTCATGTCGTTGCCTAGACTATTCATTTTGACGTCTCTGAGCTAATCTAGTTTTCTTTTCATTTTGACGTCTCTGGGCTACTCTAGTTTCAGGTTGTTCCTACAGCGCGCAGCCACGTTATCCCTGACAACGGAGAACGGAGGCATGAGGCATCTCATCCAAGTGATGACTAGCGATCGATCGATGAACAGCCCCGAGATGTGTTAATTTTAAATTTATATAAATGCATTCTCCCATATATGACATTTGAAATGTTTTAATTTATCTAGCTTGTGCACTGGTGCCCGTGCAAGAGCCAAGAGGCTTTACATAATATATATATCGCGATTCGCGAGCAAATAGAAAAATAGAACAGCAAGGCTTCGTGGATTCTTCTTTGCAAAGCAATGGCTGCGCTGCAACGAAATGGCGCACTACCAAATTCTCAAACGATGCCGCCCATTCACACTTCACAGACGTGCCCGTGCTCATGGGCCATGGCCCGGCTCCTCTATATATAAATGCGCGCAAACGGAGCAAGGCAAGCAGCTCAGGCAAGCGCAGCCTCGCCGAGCAGAACACGGTAGGCGCTGGGCATGGCCTGCCGGACGCTGGAGCTGACGCTGGTGTCGGCGAGGGACCTCCGGGGCGTCAACCTCGTGTCCAAGATGGAGGTGTACGCGGTGGCCTATCATACCTACATTTGCTACAAATGGACCTCCTTCTGCGATGATAGCAGGGATACTAAATCCACCAAGATCGAAAGTGAAAGGGCGCAAAAAAGAAAAAAAAAAAGGCTAGTGAAGGTTATGAATGGGAAAGCAAAGAAGAAAAATCATTACAGTGTATGCACATCATCAACTAGTAATAATGCTGCGAGGTGCCTAAATAAAGTACAGAAAGGAGTTGAACGTCATGAGCTACAGCTGTTCGGATGATTTTGATTGTGTCTTGTAGTAGGGATAAAAATACCTTCGCATGTTGGTTTTATGTTAGGCTGAGATAAAAATATTATGCATTGTGTTACTATAGTAGCTTTGAATTCCTTTTTCTACTTGAATTATAATACCTTCGCAGTCTTTGAAGTTGTAAATTGAAGACCCATACCACTGGTTGATGTGCATCAACATGTAAAATCCGCAATCATGACTGTGCAAAAATAAAAAATTAGGCTGTCATTTTGACTGATTGAGTCTAAGTTTGGCGAAAATATAAAATAAACACAAAGAATAGTGCACAATTTTTTAGGGGGCTTACTTGTTTGTGTGGTTTGGGGCACCAATATCACCTACTTGAAGTTGATTGCATCCACGTCAAGTTCGTATTTCACTTGATCCTCGCTATTTTGAAAGACAAAAATATCAGATATAGATTGAGCTGTGACTGCAATCCTCCCCCTTCCAGGAAACACTAGATGCGAGCTATCAGGGTTAAAATACTCACCCAGCCAGCTTGCAAGCTCTGCTGGGATTCGTTTGCAGGTAAATTTAAGCAGACCAGCAAATTCCTTGTCCTGAATCCTCTTCTCCTGGGCATTCGAGTCATGTATAACTTTGTTAACCTAAATCGAGATGCCCTAAATCTCTGAATCTAAATAATATAAAATGGATTAGTAAAAACTTGAAAAAAAATGCAGCAATTGCTTCAAATGCCGCTGAATTGGAAAACTGAATTTTAAAATCAATGAGTGATGACGCTAGCTAGAAAATGATGTAATCCTAATGGTGTGAAACTGCTAATGATAACCAAGTTGATACATATACTAAAACCAAATCGTAACGGAAAAAAAATTCCTAATTATGTAAAAAAATTCTAACCAAAAGAATTCAATTGACATGTCATCCACACAGCCGCACAAAAAAAATGCCAGATCAAGAACAACAACAAGATCTGGGAAATGATGTAGGTAAAATGCTGATAGTAATAAACAGTTTCCTGCATGTACTAAAATCAGAAAAGTTCTACTCTACAGCAAAAATAAAAATTAGAAGACTTTTGACAGTCTTCAAAGTACCACAGTTTGAAAAAAAGAAACACATACCAGTAAGCCGCCTTGTGACATCCTCGGCTTTCTAGCCATTGTAATTATCCTGCTATTAGTTGCTGAAAAACAGAAACACAAACCACATGTAAAAAATTGACGATAATCAATGCACAGGGCAACAATCTGACTGTGCAAAAATGTAGGAATGGAATGTCCTGGCGCAGTGCCTAACTCCAAATGCAATATATATGGATATTCTGGTACGTTTTTTTTTGTTACTGGTATGAACGTGCTACCGCAGAATGAACGTGCGAATCAGACAGTGCAGCAGCAAGATAGGCAAAAACTTGTGATCTTGTGTGGGAAATAATGCGGATGAATCCACCAGCAACGGATCAACTGAAACACAAAAACCCAAAATGAGATCGGAGTGATTTTCCAGTGTGATTTCGCGTATAATCCAGGGTCGGATCCCCCGCGCTCCCTCATCTCTCTTGTTCCTAGATCCACTTCGTCCCTTTGCCCTGGATCTGTGATGCTTATACGAGTTAAGAACAGAAGACCATGGGGACGAATCTGTTGTTGCGGCCACCGAGTATCACTTGCCCCCTGTCTTCCCACCTAGATCCATGAAGCCAACTGCCGACCCAACTGCCGTCCGGATAGCGGCGCCAGTTCCTGGCGGCGACATGGCCTTCAGCGCACTGGGCACCAACATCTTCATCGACACCAACACGTGCAGCCGCGGCAACCACGCACCCCCGACCTTCGTCTACGACACCAAGACAAACTCCCTCACTGCCGGCCCGCGGGTTCCGGATAGGATCCATGACTTGAGCAGGGCCATGGCTGTTTCTGATGATAGGTTATATGCCCTAACAGTAGCTCCCTTGGATCCGTCACCCTCCTTGCAGGCATTGTCATGGGCACCAACCACCGTTCGGGATCCCCATCCATGGGAACCAGACATGGAGTGGTCCTGGAATACTGTGCCCTCGCCACAGCCGCCACCATATGATGGAACTGAAGTCATCGGCTACGCATTGCACCCAGACGGTCGCACCATCTTCATGTCTTCAGCCGACAGTACCCACTCCTGGGACGCCACCAGCGGTGTGTGGAAGGACCTTGGGGAGTGGGTGCTGCCCTTCAGGGGCTAAGCCTACTTCGACGGTGGCCTTGACGCTTGGGTGGGACTTCACCGTCGCCACCACGGATGCGTTTGCTGCTGCCCGGTTGCCTCCCGCAGCAGCGTCTCCGCCACGCAGCCGCTAGGGTGCAAGATGCTCGTGGACAAACTCGCCTGTCGCAAGGAAGAGGACCCAAAGCACTGGCCACTCTTGAGGGACACGGAAACTTCTCTGGCCTACATGGGCGACAGTAGTTTCGTGCTGCTGGAGAACATCCCACGAAGTAATAATTACAGGGACGGTGCTGTGCTCCATGTCACCTTGTTTGGCCTCAGGTATGATCGCAATGGAGAGCTGCGAACTAAAGATCAACGATCCACAAGATCGTATGCAATGTCCAAAAACACCCCCATGTTTTCTCATGCAGCATTCTGGATGTGATATTCCTCTGTAACTGCTGTCCAAGTGACATTCCTAAATTTATACTATTCTTGATGGATCTAGTGTACTACCACAATACCACATGTTTTAGGTATTCTGGATGGATGTAGTAATTTGTGAACAGTGCAAATATATACAATACAGCAGCAGCAAATCCTTTTGGTTGCAGGCACACGAGCCACCAACAAAAAGAGAAAAGAAAGAGTAAAGCCCCATATATAATGGTTCGTTGCATTAAGGTTTTAGAGGAATTCTAGCACGAGGCCCAGCCTCTTGGAAACTTCCCTTTGTGTTTATCTCTCCTTCTAATTCCTTTGATCTTCCTACGTTGCATCCAAAAGCAACGCTCAATTACAAACTTTCTTGCATTTTCAGTTCGTGTAGAATTGCAAATGCCATGCAAAATGTAGATTTGCTCGGCATCAGTTGCTGAGCATTTGTCATCATGTCAGTCATTATCCTCATGTCACATGTGGGATCGTGGACCTGTGAATATCGGCATCAGCGATGGGTACTGTCAGGCAAATATGTCTTTGTTATTGTTCTCCAACATGGTCTGTGTAGATTCTGATTTTGCTGTGACATGGGACTTGATTTGACCTTTAGAGTGGGAGATCAGAGGCTATTAGGGTTATGTTTTTGCTGTTGCTTTAGTTTTGGACTTGTGTGTTCATGGATTCTAGATGTGCTGTTACATGTGTGTCTCTGTGCAGAATCCGAGAGGCATTAGGCAGGCAAGTAGGTGGTTGTGCAAGATATGCAGCCAGGATCCTGGTGGGGGGTTGGCACAGGGGAAGAAAGCCTAGAAGGCCATTGGAGAAGTGGGCCACCAACAAACGCGAGCACCTCCATATCATGCTGATGTGAGGATCCTCAATAGTCCCCTGTATTCTTAGTCACTACTGTAGTACTGTACATGGCAATCCCCCTCTTGATTTTCTTTCTCGAGTTCCTTAAACTTCCAAGCCTGCTAATCTCTCCATAACACCGTATCAGTGGAACTTTTTCTCTATATGAATAAGCAGCGAGTCTTACATATCTCCAACTAGAAGTATACCCCACGCGTTGCTATGGGATTATCGAAGTTAAATTGAAGTATTAAAGTACTTATTTCAATACAAAATAAAGAATAGTTGTGATGATCTATTCGAGGAATGTAATAGAAGTGTGCTTCAATACACAAAACTTAGGAGTAATATTAACATTGCAACAACTTACTATTTGGATGCCATCTTTTTAGAGTTTTTTTTAAATATTAAGATCTATTGTAAATGCATGCTAGTGGAGATTGTAGTGGGCTTGATGATGTGGATAGCTTGCATGGAGAGATATAAAGGTAGTGGGGTTTGCTTTTATAAGAGTTATATTTCAGATGGTTTGATGTATAGAGCTAGAAATGGGTATCCCCCTTCTGTTGTGTGGCAGCAACCACTCTGATAAGCGCTTAGATAGAGACAACGTTGACAGAGCTCAAGCTTCTATCCATTTTGCTAATAGACTTCCTAATCCCTCCCCGTACGTAGATAGACACAACTGCCAAGTTGTTCTTTGCTCTGGTGACCTTAATCCATTGTTCGACAACACTATCTCCACGTCAGGTAGAGCCGCTATTCATTTGTGCAAGTTGACTTTTCTATTTGTGTCCTATTTTTGTTCAATCTGGACCTAGTTTTGTGATCCTATGTTTCTTTGTGGTTTGATTTGTGGTCTATTGGGTTTCATCTCCATCTAACTATCTGAGTAGCTAAGTTTTTACATTGGCTCGCCACGCCTAGCCCTGCTAGTGGGGCGGGTTTGAACGGGTCATATGGGTAGGGTTTTGATGTGGAATATATTTGGATGGGACGGGTTTTTTATGCCAGCGGGTCGGGGTGGGGCGGGGCATCGGCAATGTGCGGGTTGGGGTGCGGTGGAACGGGTCACGACAGGAAGGTTCGTCATCACCCCCGACTCGGCTCGGCCCGGCCGATCTTGCCTCCCTCCGAGGCAGAGAAGGAAGGTTCCTCATCGCCTCATCGTCTCCGAGAGAAGCCTCTCTGTCCCGAGGTAGAGAAGGAAGCAGTGGCCCGTGGCTAGCGTCCAACCTGTAGAACGAGGCTGTAGTACGTCGGCGAGTTAGCGGGGGCAGCCGCGCATGGGCTGCTAGGCCCCGACCGCGCGAACCAGAGGTGAGCGCCAACGCGTGCGGACGGCAAGCACATGAAGACGAGCACGGCAGCAGTGGCGCGCACGGCTGCGCGCGGGCGGGCGGAGAAGAATGGCTGCATCATGGCCACGACGCCGAGCCGGCGGTGGGTCTGCCACAACATGGCCGCATGGACGAGCGGAGGGGACGCATGCGCCGCTGCGGCAACTCGAGCCGGCGGCGAGGCGGCTGCATCACGGCCACGGTGACGCGAGCCGGCGACGGGGCGGCCGCGTGGTGAGGTTGCCCAGCTCCTTCGAAGTCTGCCGCTGCACCAGGTCAGCCCACCCCCAGTGGCGGTTCGGCCACACGCCCGGCCTCCGCGCTGGGTTGGCCCGCACCCAGCCTCCGTGCCACTGCACTAGGTTGGCCCTGCGCAATGGGTAACCCGCATCAGGTGGGGTGGGTTGGGGTGGGGCATTGATTGATTTTAGTGGGTAGGGTAGGGATGGAACAATGGACTCCCTTGCTGCGGGTCGGGGAGCGTGAGGGGAGGGTTCAATCCCATTAGCAGGGCTAGCCACACCTAACACAACTCTCCTTTTACCTGGGCTTGGGACCAGACTATGGGGACAACATAGGCGGATGTGCTTGGAAAGAAACTATCCAAGTGTCTAATCGTCCCCCACCCACCTAGGCTTACTCGCCGAGGTGGATGATTGCCGCAGCAGTGCCCTTGTGCAGGTAATCCCCGGAGCTTCAGTCTTGATCGGGTTGTCCTCACATTCCGATTTCTTTCGACTAATTTGTGTGTTCTCTCTTCTATGATGCAGTTCTTGAAGGATGAGGGAGCTGTCCCATCACCAAAGGTTGAAAAGAAGAGGGAGCAGGTGATCCGAGAGCTTAGGAAGGTATTGGTGCTCCGGAATTTTTGGTCAATAAAGCATCTTGAGAATTGTGGTGGTTCCGTTCCTGCATCTCTCATTTGTCGTCTTCATGTTGTTCTCTCAGATTGTGGTGCATTGGGACAAGATGGTGGCCTATGAGGAGAATGTGCCCCAGAGGCTGGCCACGGCTATGGTCTTGACATATGGTTCTTACACATTAGGGGTAAGCGAGAGAGATACACAAATTTGGAGTCTTGGTTTTTCTGAATTGTTGTGCACCTGATGCTTCTAGTTCGTGTCGTTGACGTATGGTTCTTATACATTCTGGTTAAGCTAGAGATAGGCGAATTTGGATGTGTCGAAATTGTTAATGTTTCTAGCTATCCCTTCCCTTGTTTCACTCACTGATTTTTTTTATATTAGTAAATGAGTTGTATCCCAGGTTTGATGCTTCACACTTTGGTTATTAAGCTGGCTTACATTATAATTGAGTGTATCTCTTGGCCAGTATTGATATCAAATAATGGTCTGATGAAATCTTATCCAAACACTTTTTACTGTATCCCTGAATTATGGACATCGCAGTATACAAGTTACTGCCCAGCAAATTTCTATTTTACCTTCTATATTCCGCCGTAGTTTCTGCTTATTATTAAGCCCTTTAACTCTAAAGAAAAGCTTATGCTTATTATACATGTTATTCCATGACTCTGAATAAAAGAAAAGGATCAGCAGCTGCATTCCCCGACATTACCCTTTTGTATTGAATGAACATATTGCCCGTTTCTAGACTTGTGTTATAACGTTTATAGAGGAGATAAGTTGCTACAGATGCTCTTCGTGCTTACGACCTAGGTATGGAAATTAGTGTCTGAGAACACATCTCCGCTGTATTTGGCTAATCCTTCTTACTACCTTTAAGGTCCATGGACTTGAATCTGACATTGACTCCCTTTAACACTGCAGGTGGGCATCGTTCTTTCTGTTTTGTACCTTTAGCCCTTTAATGAGAACCATTTTTATTCTTAATGTCAATATAATAACTTGTTTATTTTGTAGTACCATTTCTTTGTTGTTCTGAGACATTCTTGAGGGCAGGCCAGAAATATCAGAAGTGGTGTGCTAAAGTTCCGTTACTGCGATTTAGATTCGCTGGGATTGCTGTTGATATGAAATATGCCCAGCTCCCTGTTATTGATGAATCAAAGGCAAGCAGATTACATTACGCTGACACCATTACTTGTTGGATTTTTTATGGGTAATTCTTATATAGCATCCCATACTATCTATGTTTTCTACTTCTATATTGCTGTCTGATGTTGTGTGGTATTTCATCATAGAAACCAGATTATTTTCTAAAGAATATGGAATATGATTGACCAAATGGCTAAACTGTTCTTTTGTTAGTGTTATTGAATCGATTAGCTTTTTAACTTTATATGACTTCATTGTCACTGCATCTTTCGTTGATCCATGATACACTTTTGTTTTGTCTACCCCTTTAAAAATTTACAGTGTTCCAACTCCGCCTGTTTCTGCTCCTCCCGCACTACGTCGCCGTCCACCCTGCCGCTACCTGCATCAGTATCCCACGCTGCCCCACCACGCACGCCCCCCCCTCCCTCTCCCCTCGCCTTGCGCCCAGCATCCAGCATCCCGCCTGGCCGCCATGGCCGACCTCCCTACCCCGTGCTGCCCCACCTGCACGTGGGCCCTCCCCTCCCTCTCCCCTCGCCCGCACCCAGCCTCCCGCGTCCCACCCGGATCCAACTCGAGGAACCATCGGCGGCGGCCATGGAGGGCCGTCAGGGAGTAGGTGGCCGTGGCGGAGAGAAGGCTAGCTAGTAGGAGGCGTGTCGGCCGCAACGTGGAGGGGAAGGGAGCGGCGCCGCGGCAGAGAGGAGGCTAGTGAGTAGGAGGCGCGTCGGCCGCAATGTGGAGGGGAAGGGAGCGGCGCCCCCTCCGCATCCATCGCCCCCTGTTCCCTTGGCTCTTCTCGACTCGCTGACAGCTGTGCCGCGACATCGGCGCTCCAGCCACCGTGCTGCAGTTGTCTTGGGCCCCACACCGCCGCCGGAGCAAAGCCAGACGTTGCACGTCTCCACTCTCCAGCACCATGAGCTCGGTCAACATCTTGTGGTCAAACTCCATGGCATACGCTTTTCTGAACTGGTTGTGATGTATGGCGAGACTTATCCCCGATCCCCAAGGTGAGCGCACTACACATCATAGGCTAAATGCAATTACAAGCACACACATAAATTGTCTATTTAAATGTCTCTATAGTCTAAATCTTATCACAATGCTGATAACTAACATTTGTATGTACAGGCTGTTTGTTGCAGACCCACCTTTCATTTCATTTTGTGAACATGCATCATGAATTGTATTTCCATGCAGGTGACTGAGGATACATGCAATTTCATGTTCATGTAAGAGGCATATTGCTCTCTGTTTTGGTTAATAATTGGAAAGCACGTTTTGGTTACACATTTATGATGCAAGGGAGTGTAAGTTGCTAACACAAAATAAACCTCATTACTTAGTCCTATAAAGTTTTTTAATCACAAAATATTCATGTTTAGTGAATAAGCTCAACGGTGCTAATTTCTCAACCAACATTAGCACCTGAGAATTGAAATATGATTCAAATATTTAATTATTTCATGTTTCTACAAATCTCGTTCATATTCTAGAATATAGAGCAGCAACAAGTGTTATCATGATACTTAGGATAAGTGATATGTACAAGCATATCATGTATTTTTCTATTAACCGTTTGTTTTCCCACCGCAGTTTGGTGTTCAGCCTCCAACAAATATTTCCAGTAGACCAGTACTCTGGAAGAAGCATGGGATGAACTGATTGCTCCTATATCTAGCTTTTTCATAGACGAGGTCAGTATTTTTTTGCCTCATCTTGATATTATGTGTCTCCCCTACTTGTGAGTAAATGTGTATGCACCGTACACTACTTTTCTGTATCTTGAGAAATGCAGTACATATTTGTTAGATTTCTAGGGCGTCTCCATTTGGGAATGCATTCGAATTTTCTCATCATAATTTAAATACTGAGGACCTATATGGTAATTTTCAGCAAACTAATATGCTTTGGCTTAGTACGTAGCATGATAACAACAGGAGTGAAACTGCAGTTTCATTATGTTACTATTGAGCCCAAAGCTGGAATTTAAGTATGTTACTGTCAGGAGTTTGGCTGGAGATGGAATTGCAGATTACCCTTGTACTGACAAATGAAGATTTTATTAGGAATGACAATGTTCCTCAGAGTCTCAGACAAGGCTTAGTCGTCCTGCTATCTTGTGACTCCCATTTATTGCATCCATAAAGTTTGGTTTCTCAGCAAAGGCTTGCTTTGTCTTGCGTGGCTCATAAAACAAGACAAATCTCTTCCATTTTCTGCTCTTCATATCTCTGAAAATAGAAAACAGGTTTGAGTCCAGTTGCATTTCAGGGCTAGAAGTAGAGATCATTGCGGTTTGATTTTGAGTTGTCATCTATTGCTTTGTATTTTGTTTTGCCTCTAAGTGCTAGCAGTAGCGGCTTTAGGTTTGCCTTCTAGGGGCAATTCCTAGTCTCCTTACCAATGTTTCATATTTTGGACTGTACCATGAATCGATGGAGAGGGCTAGAGAGGTGAGGTCATGGTAGTGATGACTCATGTATCAGCTTGGTGGTTTGGAGAGGAGGGAGGGGGTTATCTGGGTCACTGATCAACTTGTGACAAATTCATTTTTGTTGCAGTGTTGTATTTGCAAGAGCTAAATCAAGATACACCACTTTTTTACTGAATTCATTTGATAGTAAGGATTGAGCGGAAGAAACAAGAACAAAAAATGTTTGGCGAGCCATTTACTTTTGAAATAAATAAGATTGGATAGTTATATGCAATTTTGATTCAGGATTTCTATTTTTTGAGCAGGTGGCCTGTTTATGGTTAGAATTACAGACAGTAGTAGCCTTCATTTTCTCTGATAAAATTGGATGTGCCTGTTGGAGTATGTGTATTGGCCCATGTATCAGGCCCATGTATGAGGCCCATGTACTCTACCTATTTCAACCACCCTTCTAGGGTTGGGAATACAAGCACTCATTCTAGCATGGTATCAGATTAGGGTTAGGTTTTATTTTCTCCTTCCTCTCTCTCCCTACCAGGCCGCCACCAGACCGCCCGCCACCGCCGCCACCGTGCGGCCATGGCAGGCCCACCGCAGCCTCCCCCCTCCTCTGCCTTCCCTCCTCTCTCCCCTACTGCCCAGATCGATCGGCGCTACTTGTCGCTTCTCCAGTGTGGGGTGCCCGCCCGACCGGGGGCCTCCCACCCACCGACGACGCTCCGCCCGCCGGTGTTGCCATCGCCGCCGTGGCACCGGGGGCGGTGCAACGGCTGTGGCCGGGCGGCTCTGGTCTCCCGGCGCTGCCGCCGGGGCTGCGCCTGCCCCTAGCGTCGTCGCGCCGCCGCCCCCGCACCTTCATCGGCCCCTGCCGCGGTCCCTCCTCCCGGCACCACCGACCCACCGCTGCTGGTCGCCATCTCCGCCGTCGTTGGTCTTCCCGGGGGGTTCGGGTGGCCCCTTCCTCCTTCCAGGCGGCCACGCCATCTAGCCCGGCCCTGGGTGCGACGGCCTCAGGTGCCATCGCTGCTAGGTAAGCAGCTCGTCGCTGCCAGGATCGCTGTGGTCGAGTCCGACCTCGCCGAGGCCCTCCTCGCCGCCAGGACTGCGGCCGCGGTGACTCAGGAGCGTGTACGCACGGCTGCCCTCACTTGGGAGGGTGAGTGTGCCGCGGCTGATGCACTTGCTCGCTGGGTCGCCGAGGCGGTGCACCACCTCTCCGTCTCCATCGACCGGCAACCCTACCTCGACTACACTGAAGCTGGCGCCACCTCTTCCCACCATGCCCCATCCACTCAGACGATCTCCCAGCCGGACCTGGTCGATCCAATGGTCACCCAGCTCCACCTCCAGGCCGCTGGTGTCCTAGAACATCAAGGCCCTAGTCCCGGTCGTCCTCGACCCCATGTCGTCTTCCTACGGGCGATGGCGGGACCTGTTCCTCCTCACCCTCTGATGCTACGCCCTGGACGACCATGTCCTCCTCGACACGCCGGTCGTGGCTCAGACCCCGGCGTGGCAGCGTCTCGACAGCGTCGCCCTATCCTGGATCTTCGGGACCCTCTCCCTCGACCTCTAGGACATCGTCCGGACCCACGGTGGCGCCGCGCGTTAGGTTTGGCTGGCGCTCGAGGGTCAGTTCCTCGGCAACGCCGAGGCCCGCGCTCTCCAGCTCGATGCGACCTTCCACAACTTCGAGCAGGGGGACCTCTCCATCGGAGAGTACTGACGGCAGATGAAGGGCATGGCCGATGGTCTTCACGACCTCGGCTAGCTGGTGGAGGACCGGATCCTGGTTCTCAATGTCCTATGGGGTCTCAACGACAGCTATGGCCACTTGTGGACATGGATCACCTGGCAGCGGCCCTTCCCCTCCTTCCTATGGGTTCAGGACGACCTTGTCCTAGAGGAGATCACCAAGGGCCACACATCAGGATCGTCCTCCTCTACAGCCCTTGTGGTCGAGGGGTCCACCAGGCTTCCTCCACAGAGTACCACCACCCCTGCCAGCCGCCTCACCGCTTGGCGCTCCTCCCACCCAGCCAAGCGGTGGTGGAGGGGGCCGTGGCAGGGGCGGTGGTGGACGTCGTCGCCAGGGGTGGGGGGCGCATCGGTGCCGATCGTAGGAGCATGCCGATACCACCTCCTGCCTCCTCTGCTGCTGGTGCGCCCTGGCCATCCTTCAACAACCCATGGTCCGGGCGCATCTCGATGTGGCCATTCCAGGCCACAGGGGGGTCCTCGACCTCAGCAGCAGCCGGCGGCCATGTTCACTGGTACCTGCACCTCCTCTACTGGCGCAGCACCCCACTACGCCGCCTTGGGCTCCACCAATGTAGCACCGTCCTCCTTTAACCTGGCCTACCGGATGGGACCAGACTGCGCTGGCACAATCCTTCAGCACTATGGGACTGACACTGCCATTCAGTACCGACTGGGTCGTTGACTCGGCGCCTTGTACCACACCACGCCAGACGCTGGTATTCTTTCTTCTATTCGACCTTCCCATCCTTGCCCTTCTTCCATCATGGTCGGAAATGGTTCTTGTCTTCCTGTCACTTCCGTGGGTAATGCAGGTACCCAGGGTCCTTTTCGTTTTCCCAATGTTCTTGTTGCCCCTAACATGGTTCATAATCTTCTTTCTATTCGCCAATTTACAACTGACCATTCCTGTTCTATCGAATTTGACTCGTCTGGTCTTACCGTGAAGGATTCGGCTTCCCGATGTCCTCTTCTTCGATGTGACATCACAGGGCCCCTTTACACTCTTCAGCTTCCTACTTCCGCTGCACCGTCTTCCACTTCTCCATCGCCCTCTTCGTCAGCTGCCTTCGCCGCCACCACTTCCACTACATGGCACCGCCGTCTTGGTCACCCTGGCCGCGACGTTTTGGCTTAGCTTAGTTGTAGCGCAGATGTTACTTGTACTAGGGCTACTGATGAGCATCTTTGTCACGTGTGCCAGTTGGGCTGTCTTGTTCGACTACCTTTTCCTACTTTGCATGCGGCTCATATTTTTTATCTTGTTTACTGTGACCTGTGGACCTCTCCTGTACACAACATTTCTAGTTATAAGTACTATCTGGTGGTGTTGGATCATTTCTCTCATTATTCCTGGACTTTTCCTTTGCGCTCCAAGTCTGAGGCATTCTCCACGATCTCCCACATCTTCGCTTGGGTGTCTACTCAGTTCGGCCTCACCATTAAGGCCGTCCAGTGTGACAACGGGCGTGAGTTCGATAACACCGCCTCCCGCTCTTTCTTCCTATCTCACGGTGTCCAGGTGCGCATGTCTTGTCCCTATACCTCCCCTCAGAATGGTAAGGCTGAGCGGATGATTCGCACGCAATGTCCGTTTCGTGAGCGCTCGCTCCGAGCGAATCGGGCGAGCGCCTCTCCGGCACGCGAGGGGAAGTTCGGGGGCCCCACGTGAGACGGCGACAGCGATGGCAGAGGACTCACGTGGGCCGACTCCTTCCACCCGTCCCCCACGGTAAGTGCAAGTCCGTTCCCTTTTTCTTCTTTCTCTATTTTATTTTCTTTTTCTTTTTTTCTTCTTTTTTTGTTTTGTTTTTTTATTTCTTAATAATATAAGTTCATAATTATTATTAAGACATAACTGTATGACATAAAATTATGCTAACATAAATTTATCATAACTGTATTACATAAAATTATGCTAACATAATTTATGCTAGCATAGTTTTATTTTTTTCTTTTTCTTTTTTTTTTCATAATAAATTTATGATGATCATAAATGTATGATATAAAATTATGCTAACATAAATTTATCATAAGTTATGACATACTAATTGTATGACATAAAATTATGCTAACATAATTTATGCTAGTAATTTTATTTTCTTTACTTTTTTTCTTTTTTCTTCATAATAATTTCATGATGATCATAATTGTATGACATAAAATTGTGCTAACATATTTATCATAACTGTATGACATAAATTATGCTGCTAACATAATTTTATCGTAACTGTATGACATAAAATTATGCTAACATAATTTATACTACTATAAATTTATCATGGCATAAAATTATATTTTTATTACAAGTTATATATAAATGTGGTCTTGTTTTGTTTATAAAAATAAGAGAATCGTAAATATGAAATCAGTTTGGTTAGTAGACATCTTAATTACAAGCTATGTAGAAAAAAAGAAATTGAAAGACCTTTCGTTTCCATGCATGTAAGTAGCAGCCGAACTGAGCGAAGGAGCCGATGGGGCCCGCGACAACAACGTGAGGGGGAAAAAGCGGCGGCATGCGCATGGCACTCGCTGGGGTTGGAGCTGACCGGGGCCCGCACAGCAACCTCAGGGTGGCGCGCTGTGACCATGTGCACGTGGAGGCTGCCGGTCTGATCGCCCGCGCGAATCGAGCCTGGAGAGCGCTCGCGGAATAGTGATCCCCTGATTGGCACCACTAACGATGTCATGCACACTCTTCTGTTCCACGTCTCTCTTTCTGCTCGCTTCTGGGCAGAGAGTCTCCACGCTGCCACCTACTTGCTCAACCGTCTACCCTCCACCGCTTCCCCAGCTCCCACTCCACACCACGCTCTTTTCAATATCCTCGCTATGATCACCTCCGTATCTTCGGTTGTGCGTGTTACACTAACACCTCCGCCACTGCTACCCACAAGCTGGCGCCCCGTTTGACTCGTTGTGTGTTTCTTGGTTACTCCCCAGATCACAAGGGGTGCCGCTGCCTTGACCTCACTTCTTGCAGGATCCTTGTCTCCTGACACGTTGTCTTTGACAAGTGGGATTTCCCTTTCTCCAACACCTCCAACCCCGCCTCCGACCTCGAGTTGGAGTCCTTGTTTACGACTGACCCGGTGTTTCAGCCACCCATGTCTGAGTTTTCTGCAAGTTGTCTACCAGCGTGTTTCCCTGATGCGCTAGCACCGCTTCCGGCGGTCTCTGCTGCGCCACGCGCGGCCCTGGAGTTCCTTGCTGCGTCATGCGCGGCACCGACGACCCCCGCTGCGCCATGCGCGGCCCCAGTGGCGCCGTCTCCGTTGCCTCCAGCGCGCTATGCCCAACCCATGCGCGTCTACCATCGCCGTTCGGCGCCGCCCTCGACACCGACTCCGACACCGCCGTCTCTGCGCCTCCCGCGCGCTATGCTCAGCCCATGCGCGTCTACCACCGCCATTCGGCGCCACCCTCGACACCAACACCGCCGGCGGCGGCGCCTCCACAGGAGCCACCTCGTGGTTAGACTTGAGATTGGATCGCAATCCATATCCAATAGAGTTCGGTCCAAAAAAATCCAACCGATGGAAGGTGTTTATCCAATCCAATCCAATTTTCCAGCTCCGTAACCCAACCCCATCCGATTCAAACTCGCAATAATCCAAATCCAATCCAAATATCCAATTTACCAGGCAAGCCCTGCAGCCGATGCCGGCGCACGCAAGACGGCGATGCCGCACGGTTGTCTGGCTCCGCAACTCGGACGCCGTGTCGTGCCTCGGCCTCAACGAGTCTGCTGGCCTCCTCTACTCCGCCTCCTGCGACCGCACCCTCAAGGTGTGGTACCTCGCCGACTCCGCTGCCTCGAGTCCCTACCCGTGCACCACGACACCGTCAACACGGTCGCTGCCGTGGGCTTCGGCAGCCCGTGCTCACCAGCTCAGCTGACGGCACTGTCAAGGTGTGGCGCTGCGAGCACCTGCATCCCGTCCACAGGACAAGGCACATGCTAGAGACGGTGCTCTGAGAAGGCGAGAACGGCGTGCGGCGAGGCCTGCGCCGTGTACGCGGGCGCGTCCGATGGGTGGTCACATGCTGGCGTTAGGGGCTCGACGGCGAGCCGCGGCATGTGAGCGTGCTGGCGAACCACGGCGGCATGGCCGTCATGTGCCTCTGCATGGCCGCTGGGGAGCAGCCGCCGCGCACCGAGGATTATGGTTGGGAAGACATCGCACGCAAATCCTCCTGCACCCTGCTACGAGGAAAGATCCAGTGAAGTCCGATGGATTTGGATTTTTCAGCTTTGGGATCCAAATTCCTTAAGCGTTTGTTGGACCTCAAGTGAATGGATATCCAGATCCATGGATCATTGGTCCAAGGGGTCCAAACATAGTTGAGTCCACTTGGACTTTGGATTATAGTGATCCACTCTTAGGTCTACTCGTGGTGCCCCGACCCGCTCTCGCGACGAGCCGTCGGTGTACCACCCGCCCGTCCTCCATCGGGATCCTCGTCATATTCATCCCATGGTGACGCGGCAGGCGGTTGGTGTTCTTCAGCCTATGATCCTCTCCGCTGTCGTCATCGAGCCATGGATCTCTCCTGTACCCTCTTCCGTCCGTGACGCCCTAGCGGACCCTCATTGGCGTCGTGCAATGGAAGAGGAGTACGTGGCTCTTCTTGCCAACCAGACGTGGGACCTGGTGCCGCGTCCGCCTGGTTGCAATGTGGTCACTGGCAAGTGGATCTGGACGCATAAGCGTTGCGCTGATGGTATCCTGGATCTCTACAAGGCTCGCTAGGTTCTTCAGGGCTTCACCCAGTTCCCCGTCGTGGACTATGATGAGACTTTCAGTCCAGTGGTGAAAGCCTGCTACAGTGCGCACAGTTCTCTCGCTTGCTCTCTCCCGCTCATGGCCTGTGCATTAGCTCGACGTGAAGAATGTGTTTCTTCACGGCACTCTGGCTGAGACAGTCTATTGCAGCCAGCCGGCAGGGTTTGTGGATTCTACTCACCCTGAGATGGTCTGTCGGGGTCGTGACCGGGTCGCCATCGGCGATGTTTAGGTTCTCCACATCCCGACCACCTTCCAGTTTGCCAATATATTCACCAAGGGTCTACCCTTCTCGACCTTCTTCGAGTTCCGTTCTAGCTTCAACATCAGCCGTGGCTAGTGCTGAGACTGCGCAGGGGGGTTGGCCATGTATGTGTTTTTTTTCTTGTCCAGTCTCAAACTCCGCTGCGCCGGATGTTCAGACTGGGGGGGAGGGGTGTTGGAGTATGTGTATTGGCTCATGTACTCTACCTATTTCAACCACCCTTTTAGGGTTGGGAACACAAGCACTCATTCTAGCAGTGCCAACAGAATTGCTCTAATAAAACTGAATGCCTGTTTAAATGCTTGTGCATCATCAAAACCAGCCTGACCAATACTATAGTCGATCACTAATTTCACCAAGTCAGAATTGTTCCCAAATACTTAACAACACTGCCATTACACTCGTTTTACACCAGGGAATGATGATGATCCCATGCCACCATGTTTCCTCCATTTTCTGGAGCCATTGCCTACTCCATTGCCAAATCTTACAGCATCAACACCCTGCAGAGAGAAAGCTAGCTAGGCTACTTAAGGTAGGTGAGAACCGAAGTTACTCAAGGCAGGCACTGCTAGGCTATTAGGGAGTTATTATACTTACCATGAATTATTTGGGCATTCGGTTTGCATCCTTTCAAAATCATTTAAAATATGTATTTTGATGTTAGTGCGGCAATTTTGTATCCAGAAGCTCAAGATCTAAACCACTGTAGTAACAGTGCTTCAAGGTTAATGCTTGATCATGTCCATTAAAAAATAAATGCCCTTTCCATGAAATAGAAAGGGGGAAAAGACTTTTGCTACCTAGAAACTACTGGTTTAATAGTAATTGGCCCGTGCATTGCAACAGGAGATGCCAACTTCTTCCTCAGGTTGTTGGTGACATTTCCACACTTTCACCCTTATCAAAACTGAGTATGCTATATGGACTGATGCCTGAACAAGTTGGCATCGATCATAGACTGCACATTTGATTGAGTTTGTGCTTGACATGATTAGTTGATTACCTTTTTTTTTGTATTCAAGCATGTTATATATGATAGCCAGAAGAAGACTAGGTTTTTGTGTTCAACCATGCTGTGAATTCTTCCACGCTAACATAACGCCCTAGCACACAATGATCAGTTTAAGATGCTAATCACATTTAAACTCTTACTTGTCACTGAATTGATGTGCTAAAGAAGTAGTCTAAGTACTAATAGTCACATTTCCCCCTTTATCATAGGTCTATGTTTTCAGCAGAGAAAAAACATATAGTATGCTTTGGTGGTTTTCTGCCTTATTCTTTGTTCCTCAGGTTGAATAACTAGAACCATTTCCGGTGAAACATCAACAGGACATTGTTGGGAGCACTGGTCAAAGGCAGCGCAACGCGTAGCTTGAAGTCGAATATTCAGCGCAATCCATTGGAGCTGATGCGCTCATCGTCACCGGCCTTGCAAAGGAAGGCTGCACATATCGTCATACATGTTGGTTTTCAGATAACACCACGTGAGCCTCAACGCTGATTCCCCACGGTACCTTGCGTGAAGTGCAGATCCCCTCTGAAATTCTATCTTCGTTCATAAATGAATGGTAGAACTGATCTGAAACCTTTGTTGATAGACGAAGGGTGTCTGGTAGCCACGCTATTTCAATTAGCTGAGCATTACCGATCTAGCATGTTTGGCTTATCTTTTACAGCACAAATAAATGGACTATAAACCATGTCCCTTCCTCCTTTGCAGCCCTGAACTGCGGAACTGAACAAACATACAATTTTGTGTCAGGTTTCAAGGCCTTCCCAAGTCAAAGCAATCAGTTTTTAACCAGGAGGCATTTCACTTGTTCCGCCTTGGGTCAGCACCGAGGTCCAAGGTAGTATTAGATTTACTGAATGCCAAATGTATAAGACCAGACGAATTACATGTTTAAGTCCCTCTAGACTGATTTCTAGGTTTAAGGGTTTAGTGACCTTATTGATTTGTTGAATACTGACCAGAGTATACATCAGCTTAGTAAAGTGTAGTTCATTTCAATTCAATACAGTTCATTTCAATACCGTTGACCAGCGGAACGCTGCCAAAGTACCAATACCTGGATGGCGTCCGTAACATGGATGTCGTGTATGCTCGCTGTAGGGTGGCAGATGAACTAAACCTATCAATCAACTTGATCACCCAAGCTCGACTCGCTGTTATACTATGATTATTGACATGTATATTGTGTTTGTATGTCCGACTATGAGTTAGCCATGATTCTAAAGAGTAATATTTAGCACATAGCACTTTACTGTGTGCGTGGTGGTGGCGGAGGTTGTTAATACAAGCCTTCTTTCTGCCATATGAAAAGAAATACATACATTATTTGTTCTCACATGCCTATAGAAAATTGCTATTTTGAATATTGTTACATGGCAATATACATATCACTTTGCAATTTTTTTATCTTCCGTTGCAACGCATGGGCCAATTACTAGTTTTTTATACATAATAATAGGCATTTAGTCAACCACCATACGAACTCTGGAGCATCTCTACTGGAATTTGTACCCACGTCTTGGTATTCTACACACAGTCCATGTACTCATGACCTCACTTGCTCTGGCAGGCTATAAATACATTTAGTCCTTGATCGCTTCAGAAAATTGATGACCAGAGCTGGAGCAGTCTATTTTGAGTTTGTGTTAATGAACAAAAATTTCAGCTAGTACCAAATGCGGGGGTTGAAAATTAATCTAATTAATTTAATTGCACAAAATGTTTATCTTGTCCACTGAATTTACTGTGGATCAATATCCAGTTAACCATGTTCTATTGTTTTTCTGATTTATTTTCTTGAACTCGTATGGTACTCATCGTTTCTCTTTTAAGATCACCATTTTCATTGCTTTGTTGTCTTTAGTTGATCTGTCAGCATGTCAACTTGCTCATTGTGCTAATATCTACTAGATATTTTCAGTTTTGGTTACTCTTCTCAAATTCTGTTTCTTTTTATCATAATTTTAGGCCATGTTTTGGACTGCTCCGCTCCACCAAAATCAGCTCCACTGCAACTTCATTTAGCCAAATGGTGCCTGCTCCACGGACTCAAGCTCTGCGAAAAAATCAAATCTAGAGGCCAACTCCAGGTTTTTTCTAGAGCTTCTCAAAGAGTGATCTGAAAACACATTTTTGGTGCTTCCTCATAGAGTTGGGGGGTAATTATGCACCTTGCCACCGATTACACTTGTCTCTGTACCGGTTCGCGAAACAAATTTACGGAGCCTCAATCCCCTGCGTGTGTGGTGGTTTCCTGACTGCGGCATGTCCGCCGACCCAGGGGAGCCATCGGTGGCGCACAGCTCCTGCGGCGGGGTGCCATTGGCTGGCTTGGCAGGGCCTGGCTTGCTCGCCCTTGGGCGTCGGGCGTGGATTTTTGCTGCTCTTGCTCTCTGCCACCGCAGATCTGCATTCCAAGAACCAAACGTTTTGCTGAGACCTCATATCACTAGGTTGCGTGTTCCGAATCTTGAACCTACCAAAGGATTGCGTAGAACCAGGGAGAACAATGCTTGCTTTGGTCTGGCTCCAGCATCACTACGGCTGCCGCGGGATTGGAAGTGTAGAAGCAGTTGGTGTTGGTTTGTTGAGCAACAACAGAGCATAGGGCAGCCGAGGTGGTAGCTATGGTGGAGGGGAGGGATAGAATCTGATCACCAGCACTGGCATCATGAACAGATTTGCTTGAGCTTGCAACTAGCACAGGCAGTCAGGCACAACAAGCAGACAGAGAGTGGCCGCGGAACAAACACCACTGCTTGCTTCCTTTCCACTCTTCCCTTTCACATTTTACAGAGTTGTACGTCGGTATCTCTTATGAAGCCAAAAGGCCACCGCCAGCCCTTCTTGACCTGTCCGCTGCAGCCCATCAATGATGGGTAAATAAGGCAACTCACAAAAAATCCATCTTTTCTGGAAACGAGAGCTAACTTACGAATCCCAACTCTCTGGTGAAGCTGTTCCCTGTGGAGTTGAGAGGGTGAAACTATTCTTTTGTGGAGTGGAGCGGTCCCAACAGCCCCTTACTTTCCTGAAAATGCAATGCAGAAGTTTTAAATTCTGTTGCGATGCATCAAACTATGGGCTAGGAAGAGAGGACTTCATTGTCATGCATGTGGAAATTTTCTCTACGGACTGCTCATTTTTAGTCAGCACTGTATCATCATTTTGGTCTAACAATGGGCCTCTTGTCATGACATTCAGCATGTTGGCTTCTTTGCCAGGATTCATTTAGCAATCCTTGACTCCTTGTAGCTTATTTCTGTTGGTTTTGGCCCAATGCCAGTGTCAATGGTTTGTTCACAATGTTCTTTCTGACTTTTGGTCATTGGTCTTGGCAAGTTCCAGTAAGTCTGCATGATGAATCAACTAACTGCCTGCATCCAGAGGGGCGTCTGATGCCCATAGCGATGTCTTGTATAGTTGTACCCCGCCAGAGTTTTGTATGTCCAATGTGACAAAAGACACCTTCAGAAAAATAAGAGAGGAACTTACACGTGGCTACACGTTGACAAGGATGAGTCTAAAATCTGCTTTAAGTTTTCTCATGTTTTTCTTGGTGTTCATAAACAAATCCTTGAGGTCAACGATAAATCCAATTAATGTCAATGAAAATCTTTTTTCCCAAGTTCATTGGAGTCTGGCTTCCGAAGCAAAGTCATTTTTATTATTTGTTCCCATTCAAATCTAAGTTAGAATATTTGTTTTAGTCTGGGTGTTTATTCCAAAGCACTGGGGAAGTGGGAACTGTTGCTTCTTAATGTAGGATGATAACGCATAAGTGGTAAAGGATTTTTTGTGCTTTTAACATTATTCCTGTTCAAATAATCAGTATCTTTTAACTTAAGTTTCAATCTGTACAGCTGTACTTCAGTACTTATTTGGCACGTGGGACTGGCCCCATTTCCCTCGTTCAGTGCATGTAGAGTATGGATTCTCTTGTTTTCACTGTAGGCTTGAACCATTTTTGTAGTCCATTCAAATTGGTTGGTGACAAGGGTATCTAGTGTGTCCCATTTTTGCAAATCTTCTTAGGACTTGCAATTCACATTAAAACATTGTCTATTTTGTGGCATGGTGCCTTTTGTTTTTCCTGCTTAGCACGCTTTTGCATTATTATGCAGCATTGCTTATCACTGCTTGAATACTAGGGTGTTATAGTTGATCTGTATATCTTTGTTTCAGGGTCCATTGAGGCATGATTTCGTATGGACTTGGCTTTTTTAACCCTTTCCATATGCTCAGAAATATCAACAATCTCTTCGTGTTTTTTATGTGCGCCAACGGTTGCAGAGCTACATGACTGGGCTGGATGAGTGAAACTTCACGTGTGCTTCCTGATTCTGAAGGTACAACTGAAGTGACTGTTTTGTTGTTTATTCATGCGGTTGCTGCGCAACTGTTTGTTTCTTTAATTGTTAGGAATGCTGAACAATATAACATATAAACTCAGCCAAGTTTCCTTTGGTTCCGCAGCTGGAAAGGGCTGGCAACCTGGCATCAATTGCCACCCATGCCCTTCAGAGGAAGTTGATCATACAGTCAAGGAGCCTAACATGATCTTCTACTGGGGCCTCATCCCTGAAACAATCATTCATGCCGACACTGCACTTCTGAAAGAAGATTTCATGAAAAATGTCACAAATGATGTCTACGGCAAGGTTAAGTGCACACATTCCGATGTGACAATATCTGTGGTTGAGCCACCGCAGCTGCCAAAGGGTATGTGCGGCCATTCTGTTCACTTGCAGTACATGCAGCATCGTATGCTGGGCTAGCAGGCCACAGGTGAAGACCAGAGTGCAGGCTGGCTAGGACTTGGTTAGGTCATCTCGTGTGGGAGGGACAAAGGTGTTTTTTGCCCGTAGCGCAGAAATTCATTAGCTTGGGCTGGGTATTCTTTTGAGCTGACTGAGTCCAGCAGATCGTGTAAATGGTCATGTACAGTACAAAAATAACACTGTAACGACGCTGTTCACAGAGACAGAGATAGTTGGAACAGTGGATAGAAAAATAGGATAAACGATCGGCTGGACTCAGTCTGAGAGGTGCATAACAGCACTGAGTGCTTGTGTGCCCATGAACATCGGACCACTGACCAGTAGAAGGCCGAAGAGTAGAGTCGCTCATGAACATCGGACCACTGACCAGTAGGAGACAGAAGAGTAGAGTGTATAGTAGCGGCATGTAAAAACGCAGGTATGTTGTGCTGTTAGCGCAAGTGTAAATGTCATCTGTGTTACTAACTGCTGCTAGACTTTGATTCATTCAAATTTTGCAATGGCAAATAATTATATATAGTTGGTTCTCTTGAATCAGCCAAAATTTTGAGTAGCATGCCTGTTTCAGTTGTGTGGCCTGTGAGCACTTGCAGAATTGGGAAATTGTCCTTGATGTTTGAGCGTCCGTTTGTAATTACTGACTTTCCCTGGTGCCATTGAAGCGAGGTGGTCATGCTGTCTAGGGTTCTAACCTCCTGCAGGGCTCGGCCTGCCGAAGTTGATTGCCTTGGATTCACCATACGAGCAATGAACATTAGTCATGCCGTTACTCGATCTAGCGCAGCTGCGTATGCTCGATCGTGCCCAGTGTCCTTTCGCGGTTCCGCCTGATTGATACTGAACGACGAAGATGTATAGGAGAAACATTTCAGTTTCACCTGAGTCTTCTTGCAATGTTTTGGGTCAACTCGTGAACAAATCCGTAGATGAGGAAACATAACGAAAATTTGAGTCTCTAGAATTGAAATTTCATTTGTTCACTAATATGAGAAAGAAATAGCTAATTTGAGAGCTTTGGAGAAAAAGAGAGGAAGGAGGTAGGGGGTCAACTTTGTGACACCATTCTAAACAATTCATAGGCGGACGGAAAGAATCACTATCTCTTAGATTAATACATATGTGAAATTAGATGAAATGGTAGATTTCAATCCACATGCATAATTACACGTTCACTGGAAACAAAAATCCAATATGACCTGTGGATGCCTAATATTTTTAGGGAACATGCTGACCATGTTCATTAAGTTTACATTTATCACTACACAAGAATGTTTATTAAGCATCAAAGTTAAATGAACGGGCTTACTAGCACCCGGACGTCCGATGGGATTGGTCCCCATCGAACGCTCCATGCAACATCCCAAATGTGTATTTTTCAACATCAAAAAACAATATCTCGCAACATTGAAAATGAACTTCTGATGGAAAAAAATCACAGTGTTCTATCCCAATCAAGGAGAAAAACCCACCACAACATCGGTTAATGTTTCACACATCATGAATAACAACGGCAAAATTCGTGCAACATTAGAAATTGATATCTTCAACATTGAAAAATAGCGTATGCAACACTCGAATTCAACTATTGCAACACTAAAATTCATCCGATGAAACGTATTATGTCACGAAACATCTCAAGTCACAAACCGCAACATAAAATCACAAGTTGCAACATGACTCACCTGCTCAACTTGGGATCCTTCCTCAAGCTTCTCGCAGGTGCCAGGTGCTACCGTTGGCCACGACGGAGGCGGGGGAGGCCGGGGAGGACGCGTTGGGGTCGGTTCCGGTGCCAGGACCAAGACCGGAGGAGCCGCTACGCCGGCGACCACTTCGACGGCCGTCGTGGTCTTCCTCCGCCATGGCACAGCAGCGCTAGAGGAGCGGAGCGGGAGGAAGGGCCGTCCTGCAGCGGCATGGAACGGGAGAAGGGAGCGCGCGGCGCACGACGACGATGATAGGGTGGCGCAGCGACGCCGGAGGAGCAGAGCGGGAGGGAGGGCCGTCGCGCGGCGGCACGAAACGGGAGGAGAAGGACGCGCCTCACGGTGGAGCAGAGAGCACAGGCCATTACGACAGGTTTGTGGTGGAGTAGAGCGCGAGCCATCGGGAGATGGTGGGCTCGCGGCAAAACAGAGCGCTGCCTGCTGGGAGGCTGGCTCGCAGCTGAGTGGAGCACTGGATGCTTGGAGACTACGGGTTTAACCGGATCGGATACGGACGGATATTGCTAATTCCATATTTGTTTTCATATTTTTTGTCGGATTCAAATTCAAATACGGATAGCCTCATATACAAATACGGATACGGAGTGTCTCGATTACGGATACGAATAGTCACATGTCGAATACGAAGCAAGTCAGATGCTGATAATGTCAGTAACGAATATTTTTCCTCGGATATTGAATTAAAGCATCATCCACAGATCTAACATTTGTTGTAACCATTTGGACACTCCATGAACTCAAATTCTACATATATTGTGCTTAAAAAGTAAATTAAAAATAAATGATAGCTTAATAACAATTCTTATAACCAATTTTCTTAAAAAAATTATTCTGGCCACTTTTAGTTTCATATTATTTCAAGGTATATATCTTATTATGATGAAATATTAGGGAAATAGAAGTGCTAAACTACAAAGAAAAATATAGGAAAAGAAAACATACTACGTGCATGCAATCTTTAGTATGCCTTTTTGTATTTGGACTTGACCAAGCTTAGTGACTGGTGGCCGTTCGTGGGCTTCATGCCACAGCCCCAAAGCCTATCACTCTTTTTGGGCCTCCTGCTGCTCTCAGTAGTCAGTAGTCATCGCAGCACGCTTTTTTTTTTATTTTTATATTTATTTTATTTATTTTTTGCAGAAATAAATAGAGGATTCAAAAAATTACAAATCTATACCATTACCGCCGGACCATCCGGCGGTAATTAAAAAACGCCGCCCTATCCGGCGGTTTAATGACGTGGCATCCTCTCTGCCGCCGGACCGCCGGCCGAAGCGGCGAAATTTAAAAATCGCCGGACCACCCGGCGAAATTTAAAAATCGCCGAATGGGCCGGCGATTTTTAATTCCCATGGCGGTATTTAGGTCCTGTTGGCGTTTTTTAAAGAATGGCCGGCGGTATTTAATCCTTTTGGCGTTTTTTAAATAATGCCGGCCCATCCGGCGATTTTTAAATAATGCCGGCCCATCCGGCGATTTTTGCTCCATATTTTCAACATGGTAGTTTGTTAAATAACCAATATGAGTATACGTACAAGCAAAATGTGAATTAAAAAATTCTTTGAATGTGGACATGGAAACTATTGTAATTAGTACCGATAAATTTGTATTTCTTTATTTGATGACGTAAAATATTTGTTTTCTTTTTCTTACTATGGAGGACAGAAAAAAACAAATTATGAGAGTACACGTTACATTAAATTGAAATCACAGCGTTACATTGAGTACGACATGAACGATTGATGCAGAAGTTAAAACGCAACATAGATTGAACTCGGATACATAATTCTCAATGTTGACAGCGTAGATTAACGACACAAATAAAGTTGGATACACTTGCGATGCCTTGTTATTGTAGCGCGTAACTCGCGCTACACAATTGACTTGGCTTAGGTAATTGGAAATGCTAGAAACGTAAAAATAGTAGGAAGTTCGTCTAAGCGAATTGGTTCGGATAGTGCTGCGACGGGCCTCCGAGATCATAGTAGCCGTAACCTCCGGATGGTGGAGACTTGGGGGGCATACGCTGCCGTGGATGGTACGGGCATTTGCAGAAGGGGTCAGGGCACAGGGGATCATCTTCGAGTCCAACCACTATCGCGTTAGCGTCAGCCTCGTTTTCCAGAGAGTTGATGCGACACTCAAGGTCGTGGATCTTGGTCTTCAGGTGGTTGATATAGTCTTCGACGTAGGCATGGTGTGGAGGATCTACCCACTTGGTGAAGCGGCATGCCGTGTCAGTGGAATTCTGCAATCATATATATCTCTTTTTAGAAACAATTTGAGTTATGTTAGAACAAAGTGTAGAGAGCGAGTTTGAGCACACACATAGCCAAAAGGCCATCTGTAGAAGCGACGACCTCCATCGATGAACTCATCGAACACCTGCACGACACAATACTCACCACAATGGCACGTAGGCCACACCTCCGTGCGATCATCGTAAGGCCTAAGCCTGCGTTCGCCAACAAAGGCGTCTTGTCCCTCTAGCGGGAAGTCTTCCAGTGGATGTGGAAACATGTCTGGGCCTTGAGGACCTCCCCAGAGGAAGTGGTGGCTACGACGTCCTCCACCCCTCCCTCCTCGGCCTCCACCCCTCCCTCCTCGGCCGCGGCCACGCCCCCTTCCTCCTGGCTCGGCCAGTGCTCCCTCGCTCTGGTAGTGTGTTGTGTGTGTTCTTTGAAGGTGTGCCGTGTTTTTTAGTCGAGATGCGGGTTGAGTTGTCTTCTGAAAACGAAAAACTTGTTAGGTCAAAGTGGAAATGGTACTGAAAAGGCCACGCAGGTGTTGTCACGTCGAACGGAAAAGGCTACATAGGTGTTGTCACGTGGAACTGAAAAGGCTACATAGGTGTTGTCACGTCGAACTGAAAAGGCTATGAATGTACCTATAACTGAAAAGGCTACGTCTTGCGCTGTCACGTAAAACTGAAAATGCTACATAGGTATTGTCATATAGGAACTGAAAAGGCTACGCATGAACCTGTAACTGAAAAGGCTACGTGATGCGCTGTCACGTCGAGCAGAAAAGGCTACGGAGGCATCTGTATCTGAAACGATTGCCTATGTGTTGTCACGTGAAAGTGATAAAATACATGATGACGAAAGTACACTGAACTAATGCAAGTCAACTCTGAAACTATGATCTAGCTACGACCCCTCTTGCTCCTTGATTGGGAGGTCGTACCGGAGGGGGTCGTGGCGGAGTCGGGTTAGGGGGAACAAACATCGGCTGCGGTGGTGGATGGCCAACATCGTCGCCACAGCAAGACAACGACCTAGTCACTCTTCTGCACAGCTCCGCTATCTTGTCGTACGCCGCCTTGTGATCTTGTGGGGCCATGGTGAGGGCATTACGGCTGTACGTCGTGACGTCTGCATGGATCTGCCGGAGCGCGTCATGCTGTTTCAAAAAGATTGCATTAGTTTGCCATAAAGTATGAACTTAGATGTCTTCAAATGCGGAATCGACAATCAGGAACGAAACTTACAGCTATATACGCCCCCTGGTCTCGCTGTGTAGGGTAACTGTCCGTGACGGACGGTGTGCGGCGGGGCAACTCCTGTGGCGTCGACAAGACACGAAGTCGTGTCCGTGGGAGGTACCAACGGAGGTAGTGACCCCAGGCTGCATCGTCATGTGGCCTACCCTACATGACGAGGTCATCCAAGGCCGTGGACCACTTCGCCACGAACTCGGCAAGACGTGGTGCCCAGATCTGGCCAACGTTCTGGCCCTGTCTCATAAACCTGAAAATAAAAATAGTTTTGTCGGTGGCATGTGAATTATGTGAAATATATAACTTTACGGTAATGTACAAGGTCGGCACGAACCGGTGCACGTGTGGCGGCAGTAAGCTCTGAGGGACGACCACCTCCTGCCGCAAGCCTAGCTGACGGAGCACGCGGTGGACTGCGTGCTCCTCGACGTAGATGTCGAAGACAAGTGGGCTGCGCGTTCTCCAGTAGTCGGCGTCGCGTACGCACAACGACGACAGCCCGTCAGGTGCACGACTCTCCACTGCCTCGTCAGAGTAGGGCGTCCAACGAACGTCGTCGTCACGGAGGACGTCGAACTGGCCTACGAAGTCAGGGTAAGACTTCCTAGTCTGCACGTGAGCGTATGCGAACTGCGAAAGCATTCAATTACACCGTTAGTACAGAAAATTAAAGACACACCCAAATAAGTAAACGAAGAACAAGCCACGTACTCGTCGGTCGCACCACAGAGAGCCCATCGTCGGGCCGTCTACGTCGTCGCGTATATACGCGTCGTACGGGCTGTGCACGACCACGGGCCGACCAATCTGAAACCTCTCGTGGGCCCAAAGCTGCAGAAGTAGCGGGCATCCCCCGAAGATGGGCTCCGCTGACGAACTCTTCAAACAACTCGTGCACAGTCCGCGGTACGTCGCAGCTAGGACAGCGGACCCCCAGCTGAACTGCGGGATCGACTCTAGTGGGCTGTCGGCGACGTAACGCGCGAAAGGCAGTAAGTTCTTGGGCACAAAGTTGCCCGCAGAGCTGCAGAACATGACCCACCCCATCAACCACAGCACGTACGCCTCCAAATGCCGTGCAACCTCGTACTCTGTGGCACCTATTCGAATGGTGCCGGCCTGTAAAAAGTTGCACATAAGTAAGAACCATATGAATTTTAACTATGCCGGTTGCGGTCGAATCTACTCACCTTGAACTGAAGAATCCACCACTTTGGGGGCCCGCCCGTGTACGTCGGTGGGAACTCCCTGTAGGGCTGTGCGTTGCCGATACGCTCGACGGCACCGAACCGAGCGAGCAAGTCCTCACGCCACCCCGGGCCGACGTCCGTGGGGCCCATGGCATCGCCCCTCAACGGCAACCCAAGCAGGTACGACACGTCCTGCAACGTAGGCGCCATCTCGCCCACGGTGAGGTGCAAAGTGTGTGTCTCCGGTCTCCACCTATCCACCATTGAAGCAAGGAGAGAGAAGTCGTAGCTGAAACGCAGTCCGTCTCCCTCGACCATGCGAGCAAGTGGGAGCAGACCAGAAGCGCGCAGTCTAAAAAAACGATGAGCATAGCATTGTATAAATTTGAAAGAGATTGAATATATCTGAACGGGAGAATGAAGCACGTAAAGCGAACCTCGGTAGCCAACGAGGGTCCAACGCCATTGTCTCCATCGGAACATGTGCGCGAAACTGTCCAAGGGAGCTCCCCAATACCGCACTGAAGTAAGACCGGTGCTTCTTGTCCGTCGCTGCATCGAGCAGGTCAGGGGTCACGTAACCCTGTGGGGCATCCATCCCTAAAAAAGATTGATATCGTTAGTCCACATTATAAACCAAGTATAAACTAACTAATACATTAACATAAGACTGCATGTAATTCAAAATAACATCACATAACAATAACATAACATTGCATATCATAGCATCGAATTCAAAATATTAACAAACTAAATGGCATAGTCACATAATATTATTACAATCCATGATAGCAAATCCACATACACATAATTTCAACTAATGCAAGAGTAACGTAGCAGAGAAAGGTTCCGAACATTATGTTATTACAATCCATGACAGTAACTAAAAATAATTAAATGACTTCATTTGTTCCTCCACGATCGCGTCGACCGTGACTCGATGATCCTGGCTCTGGTATGTTCGACACGGTTCCTTGAGGTGTATTAGTGCATTTTTTGTAGCTGTGCCCGAACTCATTGCATTTCGAGCATATGACAATTCTTGGCTCAGCTTCGGCGTCATCCATGTTGTTACGAATGCGACGAGTCTTGCGTCGCCCTATCTGTTGTTTCATGTCAGGGTGAGGATTGGGTATGAAATCAGGAGCACCCTCTGCAATACTAGTGAAAGTCCCCGCAATGGCGAAACCATATATCTCAGAAGTCCAGGTGTGATAGATTGCATCCTTCAGGCAATAGGGGGACACAAACATACGAGCGTTCAAACCTCCAACTTCCTGACATGCAGCTATGACATGTGTACACGGCCTGTGGTATAACCTCGGCTTGTGGCAGGTACAAACACAATGGTTATTGTACAGGACACATTCTTGCACGTGCCTCTCATGATTGCCTCCTCTTCGGCCTTTGTCCCGACAAATGATCTCAAATCGATGCTCAGCGACACCCATGTTCCTGACACGATGTCCTGCGGCTTTTTTGTTTGCTTTGGCCATATACTCAAAGAATTTCTGCCCATATACGAGGCGGTGGTCTAGAAACACATTCTTTGCTGCTGGATGACGTTCCCGAAAGTATTGTGTTGTACGGTATATGTAAAATTCCACAATCCCGACAAGTGGCATACTTCTGCTTCCACGTAACACCCAATTATACACCTCGGCAAGGTTCGTAGTCATAATACCATAACGTGCACCTCCTTCATCATGCAACAAAGACCACTTCTCCTTTGGCTCATGCTCAATCCACTCCGAGAATGACTTAATCGAACGACCAGGCCTCCGTCGCACATTAGGAGCATCAAGCCCCACATTTTCCATTGCAATTGGCTCATCATCTTCTACATTCGCACCTCTAGTACTTACTTCCATAGCCTTCTTCTTTGTGACTTCATCAAGTTTTTTCCACAAGACATTGAATTTCCTTTCTTGATTCTGACTACACAACCTCTTAAAAAGTTTTGTTAGTTTCTTGTTCTTGAACTGCTTCTGAAAGTTAGCTCCTATGTGTCTCATGCACCACCGACTCTTCAGATCGACCCACTTTGCTATTCTTTGACGTTGTACACATCCTTCCTGTAAATCTTGCACCGCTTGCATAATGCCTCCATGTCGATCATGAATCACACACACATCTCGCCGATCCTGAACAATACATGACTTGATCCGCTCTAAAAACCAGTACCAACTGTCCCCATTCTCACTCTCAACAAATGCAAAAGCCACTGGGAGCACCTGATTGTTTCCATCTGCCGCAATTGCAGTCAGAATTGTGCCCTTGTACCTCCCTGTTAGGAAGGTCCCGTCGATGCATATCACTGGGCGACAATACTGGAATGCATTGATACATGCCCCCAAAGCAAAGAAAGCACGCTGAAGAACACGCTTTCTCCGGTCCTGAGGCAAATTATAGTGCTTAATCTCAAAGTAACTACCCGGATTCCGGTCACATAGTGTGTTCAGCACACGTGGCAGGTTGTGGTACGATGCTTCATACGTACCCCATCTCATTTCCAACGCTTTCTGTTTTGCCCTATAAGCTTTGCTGTAACTTATTTTGTACTGAAAGTCATCCTCTATGCTATTGATTATTGCCTTCGGCTCATATCCAGGATTATTTACTATCTTTGAGTACATACGTTGAGCCACAAAATCAGCTGTCAAGTTACGGTGATGACTCTCAAGCTCTTCAAGGACGCATGTATGATGTTCAATTCTTGAAACGGTTCAGAAAATATCATACTTTCCTAAAAAAGCATGGACCCTAAAAGGACAATCATCTCGTATGCACTTCACATCATAGACTTGTGGACTGCTCTTTTGAACTCTGAACTCTTTCTTCAGGCACTTAGCCGACCATCTTTGCACGGCCTCTTTCAGCTCTATCTTGCTATGGTAAATAGCTCCCACAGATACTTCATTCTCACTATATTCCCATGGAACTATTTCACCTTTATTTACTAGCAGTTCTGAGTGATCAAAGTTGCTCCATTGACTTGGAACCTGGTTCAATATTTCATCTTCACTATCTGAATCTTCATCAACAGGGACATTGGCCTCGGCATCCTCCCGCTGCATCTGTTCAACCAAACCTACAATTTCTTCACCCTCATCTACCTCACCCCTTGGTTCCCGTACTGTTTCATTTGCTTCACCTTGCTTCCCTATATCAACGCCCACATCGTTAACCTGATTCACATTATTTTCCACCACTTCTTCAACTGTTGTGGCCTCATCACAGCCCCGTGAGCTTTCTGGTTCACCATTCACCTTCTCGTATGCTTGCACAAAAAGAACCAGAGGTAACCCATGACGCAAGCTAACATCAACAAACCTCCTCCATACGGCAGTGCTTTCTATTTGCACTAATTCATAATAAACAGGAGATGAACTCCTAGTTGTTACTGCTGAGATGCTCAATTGACATTCATCATAATCCAACTTAAAACACTTCATGAACCAGTTATACACTGAACGAAATGGCCTCTCAATTGCTTTGTCCAGCCCTTTTGTCACTGACCGAAACCCACTCAAATCTACCCCGAACTGACCGTAACGTATCTCTCATTCACCAAAATATATCTGAAAATATGTTTTCTGTGACATGCCTGACCACAAATGCGACAACCAAGACAGTACTTAGCACATATGTAACCACATTTCTATATAACACTAAATTTTTCTTATATTATAATGATTGAATATTCTATCTAAATCTAAAACTGGTAAATGTGCTAATATCAACTAAAATAGTATGAGTATTACATGAAACAAGACTAAATCCGCTAATGGTAATTCAAACTGGTGCTAATATTATATAAAATACTACTACTGTTACCTAATCTATTAATATTGTATCTAAACTACTACTAATATCAAAGAATACATCTAATGATATTTAAAATGCTAAAAAAATACATGTTTCAAAGAAAATTTACCTGCAACCTTGGCCTCCTCTACTCTCCCTCTCTCTCTCCCTCTCTCTCCCTCTCTCCCTCCTGGGCGGCGCGCCGGACGCGCTCCCTCCCCTCCGGGCCCTCTCCCTCTCCTCCTCTCCCCTCTGCGCGACGCGACCGAGCCACGGGACGACCTTGCGCGGGCGGCGGGCAGTGGCGAGGAAGAAGAAGGAAGAAAGAAAAAAGAAAGGCGGCCGGCGGGTGTATGGGCCTAAAATCACCGTCCCCACCGGCGGTATTTAAAAAACCGCCGTCCCCGTCGGCGGTATTTAAAAAACCGCCGTTCCCGGCGGCGGTTTTTAAATACCGCCGCCCAATCTGGCGTTTTTTGGTCCGCGGGCCCACCGGTCGCTGCGCATGCCGTACTGCCAACCTGTTCTGGCGGTATTTAAAAAACGCCGGTTGATCCGGCGGTTTTTAAATACCGCCGATTGGGCTGGCGGTTTTTATATACCGCCAATTAGTCCGGCGGTATAGGTCCATATTTGCAAATTTTTCAATCGTCCATTTATTTTTGCAAAAAACGATTTAAATAAATATAAAAATAAAAAAAAATTCGTCGCAGCACCGGAAGGACACTAGTCCCACCTTGCCAAGATACACAACGTGCTACAGGGAGACACGCTATAAAGCAGACCGAGGGAGCGAGACAGCAAGGTGCGTTGGGAGCCAAACCAGGCTATTGGGCCCGGCGGACTTGCGACCCGCTGGATAGTATTTGGATACTATGTCGGATATATCCGTGAAAATGTTCGGATATCGGCCATCTCATATTCGTATTTGACGTTCGAATTATACCGTCTAGATTTGTATATGAAATCCGAAAATTTTAGGCTTTTTGGACGGTTGGATTTTCATCTACATGTCATTGTTAAGTCCACGTCATGCCAGCCAACGGATCTGTTGCCCTGCGTCTGGAGATGCATCCGTGAAAATGTTCAGATATCGGCCATCTCATATTCGTATCCGGCATCTGAATTATACCATATATGAAATCTGAAAATTTTAAGTTTTTCGGACGGTCAGATGTTCGGATAATATCTATTCTGTTTATACACCTATACGTCATTGTTAAGTCCATGTGTCTTGTCAGCCAGCGGGATCTGTCTTATGCCCGTTTGGACTTCGAGCCGTTTGGACCTCGATAAAATCTGAACATAGTTTAGAGACCAGGGGACGAGGCTGACCACTTTTGGAGTTTAGGGACCGAGGTGACACGACGACACAAGTTTAAGATCCAGCAGTGTATTTTACTCTAAATTTAATATCCGACCAACTAGTCAAAATTGCTAATATTCACTCACTCCATTTGACTCTACTTTACAACTAATACTCCAAGTTAGTTTATACTCTACATATTTTTAACGGTAAAACAGTAATTGCACAATATATATATATACATATGGGCCACGCTATTTAGTACTTGAGGATGGAATAGCTTATTCTATCCCCGAGCCACCCGACTGCAGGCCCGGTTCGCCCACCCTGCGTCTCCCACTCCCCCCGCGAGTCGGCCTGCGCGCAGCCGAGCGCTCACGCCCGCTCTTCCTGGCACGTGCTGACGTGCGGCCGTTGCTGCTCGGTTTGGCTCCAATTTATTCTTTTTTTTTCTTATCGTCCGCTGCTATTCCAATTTTGACAACGTTTTTTTTTACGCTGGCTGCTATTCCGTATCCAAGTTTCCATATGTGATGGTCTATACGTGTAGATATTACGACCACCGTTATGTAATAATAAAAATCTAATTTCTTGACAAAAAAACTTGAAATTAGGATCAGAAATACTGACCCGCGTGATCAAATGTTGTGGATATTTTTCTAAGGGTGCTTCGAACCAAGAGAAAATATTGTTGTTTCCAGAACATAATTGCAAGAAAAATATACACATTGAGATCCTTTTATGGTCGCCGAACAAATCTAGTTACAAGACATAACATGCAGTCCAGCGACTAGGTGTAAACCTTGGTCACATAATTCTCCCTATCCATGTCATTAGCATTCCCAAATTTGTTTAGCGTGATCCTCAACCTTGTGGATATACTCCAGCGGTTCCTGTGCAAACAAGAAAAACACATAAGGAAAAACGGTTCAAAAGAAGGTACAGATTATCTTCATCTTAAAACAAGACTCTATATCAAATCAAAGACTTAAAAATCCTAAAAATCTGAAAAGTGTACATTTATTTACTGCAATAACTTCAAAATTAGCCAGTTTTTTAGCTAACAGAGTGGCATTGACATGGCCACGATTCCCAGTCATGGAAGCACTTCAACCTAAAACATGAGCATCACGCGAAAAATATTTAGATCCAAAATAGAGAATATATATGACAAAATACAATAATAAAACATGAAGTGCATTATAAACATCAGAACAACAATTATTAAAGGATGCTTGTCTCAGTGCTTTGTAAACAGTATGCATTTTGTAGCTCTTCATAGTATTGCCTAGATGAGGGAAAACAGGGGGAAATAATATAATTATTTTGCATTCTATAACCACATGGAAATCCTTTATTCCTACGGCAAGCTACAGGGTTATTCTCTGAATATAGATTAAGTACTAGTAGCCAGTGGCATCCCAGTTGTTAATACTATCTTAGTAACCATACATAACACTTCTGTAAATTATCTGTAAAATGGAACTGCAATTCCACACTTATATATATTGTTGTGCACCCAACAAACTAAATTAAAAGAAAATTCAAAGGATAGATAACTATGTTGTAATCATACATGAGTTAAACTTCGTCGTGCATGTCATCTACAGTAGCACAGCTGATCCAATCTTAAGTCTCTCAAGTCTCAACATGTGAAGACAATTAAGTCAGGACACCTAATGCTTAGATATTAATAAGTTAGGTGCTTACACAGAAGAAACAAGGATGTATGCTGCTGTGTATCCAAAATCAGTACATGCTTGCAATACCAAATATTAGTGGTTTGTTACTTTGTTAAGATGCAGAGTGGTTGTTAATGCTCTAGTGGTAGCCAGTGTAACCTCACTAATTTGTTAGTGATGGCAGGTCCAAAATTAAGTTACTCCTATCTGAGTATCACCAGTTTGTTACTCAAAACAGTTATGGATGAACTGAGGCAGGTAACATTCACTGTCAGTCGAGTCTCTAGTGATCATCATGGATCTTGGAGCCTAAACAGCTGAGATCATGATTAATATAAAACACACACGATGATCCTTCACCTGTATAGTTTAGCATTACAAATGAGGAGGTGAGACTCGAGATCTGGAGAAAAAACTTAAGTCTATCCACTATTAGCTCCAGCCCCCCCTGAAAAAATGGAATCCCAAATATCCCCTCTTTGAACAGAAAAGGGGAAATCAGGAATTTCAAGAGCATGAGGAAGAGGATTAGATGAAATTGGAAACACAGCAAAGCAATGGTCTTTTAACCTTAGGACCAAAAAGTATTAGCTTCCTGGCTCCGATGTTGTATTCAGTCATGATAAATGCACCAAAGTGATGTGCTGATCGGACATCAGGTCTGAGAATTATTTACTAATTGCATTGCTCTGGTTCTACTTCAGTAGACTATTGCAGCCGCGGCTACTTCAGCTGAGCTACCCAAGTTACTAGTAAGTGGAAAAATTACGTTAGTTCTTATTCATGATATCTTGCACAGGTATGCACTTCAAGTCATCAACACAAATTGACCCCTGTACCCTGCCACTGCCCATTGGAATATGATTACATCATCACCGGACCTTCAATCCCTTCTTCTATTTCAAACTCCACTCTTGTCTACACAGTGTTTTGCACGTTCTTTTACACTTAGCCTATCATCCATGTGGTATAACCATTAGAATAGTCCATGGAGTCAAGTGCATTGATGTGTTTCTGACACCGATTGATGCAGTACACAGTACCATGATTGCAATTAAGGATTGGAATAAATATCTAATGAGTGAGATCAGAATCATAAACTAAGAGGGTCCAGAATATTTACAAAAAGCAATGGTAGATTCACAGTCGTGAAAGAAAAGGGTATCATCTTTACATTATTGAGGTCAATTCTGGGAAGGCATTGTATTATAATTACACAAAAGCTTTTAGCAAGAACAGATTATCCTAACTGAGATCATAAATATTGCCATGACATCTGTAACAGTTGACGTAGAGAAGCATATAATCTGGTTAAGGTGCATAAGCTTTTGTTTCTCAGACATGGATAATAACCTCGGCCAGGACTTTACTACAAGTGAAAGAAAATTATCTGTTACAAACACAGCGAGACAGGAGAACATATGTACAAGAAAACATTCTGATCAGATAGTAAATGAGAGCAAAAACAGATTAGGCATGGAGTAGAAATAAATTGGGAGCAGTAGGTGTCCTCGGAATTGTTAAAAACAAACTAAATTCTAGTGTTGATTTGTTTAGGATGAGAAATGAAAAGCATCAAAATTGTTATAATCCCCAAAAATTTAGACAACAAGTTTTAAAATAAAGCAGTTAGTTGTTCATCAAGATGTTAAAAAATAGGGATACCTAAATAGCTGAAAACACATGTATATATGACAAGAATCTGATGAGAAGATGAGAATAGAGATACAATAAATACCTTGCAGTTGAAGTACCAGGAGCTGATGGCTCGGGATCATCCTCAGACGGGTTAGGTTTACGGTTATAATCTGTGGAAAGACAACAGGTTAAAGGACTTGGTGAAAAGAATATGTTGATAAAAAAATAGATGAAAGCAAGACAAAAAAACAGAAATGCAGATTCGATAACGGTATAATATTTGGGAACAAATGGATGTAAACATCAGATTCGTGGGAACAAAAACTCAAAAAAACAAGCGGATTGATGAACCTCAGTAGTTGTAGTATTTTATGGCTAAGCTATTAGTTCATATGAGTGGGTTCAGATCACAAATTAACCTTAACGCATAAGAGAGATAGTCAACGTAATAACTGAGGCTATCCGATAGTTAAACTAATAACTGAGATAGAGTTATGGTTGAAAGTAGTCAATCGCATCAGGGACAGAATAGCGCATTGTAAAATTCTGATTAATGACAATATGAGATAGTCAATATAATAACTGAGGCTATCCGATAGTTAAACTAATAACTGAGATAGAGTTATGGTTGAAAGTAGTCAATAGCATCAGGTACAAAATAGCGCATTGTAAAATTCTGGTTAATGACAATATGAGATAGTCAATATAATAACCGAGGCTATCCGATAGTTAAACTAATAACTGAGATAAAGTTATGGTTGAAAGTAGTCAATCGCATCAGGTACAAAATAGCGCATTGTAAAATTCTGATTAATGACAATATGAGATAGTCAATATAATAACCGAGGCTATCCGATAGTTAAACTAATAACTGAGATAGAGTTATGGTTGAAAGTAGTCAATCGCATCAGGTACAAAATAGCGCATTGTAAAATTCTGATTAATGACAATATGCATACTAGTTGTGTGACAAATACAGCTTGAGCATGAAAACATGATTGCAATCATTAAAAAAACCAGTTGTGTAAAGGGGCATCAAGGTATATTAACTCATTAGATACAATTATTTGAGAAATTGTAGAATCTATGATCGACTAAAAAAACATAAATAATGTTTATCGATCAGGCAGTAAGTATGATTATTGGAGGAAGATTCTCTGATCACAACGAGTAAGGCAGCTTAAAAATGGTATTGTATCTTGATCTCAGGCAGTAGATATAATGAAATTGCAAAATGAATTAAAATTAAATTAAGAAAATTTGACAAGATGATTGAAAATAATTAAGAAAGTCATGTTAAATGAATTTCAACGGACTTGGATCTGGTGTAAAGGATCATTAAATTAAAGTTAATTAGACTCACAAAACTTGCACAGGCAGGAATTATGGGGAACTGATAGATATTTTATATAGATGGGATAGAAGAATTAATCGGGGTGCAGAGAAATACCGGTCGAACCAGATGCCATGGATGAATCCATTAGTGAAGAGAAATATGCCGTGGATGGATCCGTCGATGAATCCATGGGTGCAGATAAAACAAGATCGGGGAGGTCAACCAATGGAGGGGCTGCAGACAAACGTTAGAGATCAAAGTGGAGGATTAATGTAACACAAAATCAATGCAATGGAAAGGAAACCCGCTGACCACAAATCGCCGGCGCCGACCGCAAATCACCAGCCCAAGAAGCTGAACCCGTGGAGACCTGTCGAAGACGCGCTCACAGGCCGGGTCGGCGGCGCGCCGTTGGGAGCCTGAACAAGACTACCGCGCTCAGGGGCCGGGACGGCGGCAAGCAGCGGGTGATCTGGGGGCGGCGTTGGGCGAGGAGGAACAGGTGCCGCAGCCCAGGGTGCAAGCGACGGAAGACTTGAGAGCACAATCCGACGGAGGCAACAGAGGAGAACCACCGGCGGGCATGTAGAGAAGCCCGCGGGGTGCTAAGCAGGAGGGGGCGCAGGTGGAGCCGGAACAAATCAACGAGGTTGTGGGCGTCCAGCTCCGACGGGGCGGCGGCTAGGACTGGTTCGGCCTGGGGACGGCGGCCAGAACGGGAGCTGGGGGACGGCACTCGGCGAGGAGGAGCGGGTGCCGCAGGCCGGGCTTGAGGAGCGCTCATTCGCCGGAGTTCGCCGGGGCAATGGAGTCGAACCGAGCAGCAGACCGTGAGAGTCGACGGCGTTGAAATTGGCGGGGAAGGCGGAAGGTTGTGGGTTTCTGTTTTGGCGAGGTCGTGGGTTTTTTTTTTTTGATGAGAGAGGTCGTGGGTTTGGGGAGCGTAGGATAGGAATCACGCGGGTTCGGGCGGGCGTTCGGGTCTGGCTCCAATGGGTGGCGGGGTGTGGCCCTATAGGAAGAATTTTATTTACTCGTGCATACAGCTATATTCACCTTTAATAAATCAACAATGATATATCCGAATACTCATTTATCAGTTTGAATATGTTCATATACTTATTTTAAGATACTTCAAATGTCACCACACGAAAAAATTACAAATCAGGCCTTGATTTTAATTTATTAAGATAATACATTTATATTAATATATATAATGAGGTATATCCACGTACCTCAGGTATACTCGCATACCTCATGCACATACCATCACAGATGGTCTAGTATTATTGTATACTCCGTGTACATACCTTTCGTTCGACTAGATAACCTCAAAATATTGAGATATACATGTGAGTGTAACTATGTACGCATGTAGAAAGGAATTTTCATATATATATATATATTATATGGATATTTTTATATAATAGAAGATACCTGTAACTTTTAGTTAAATTTATGAAACCACTAATAAAATTATTTTTTATAATGACATAGTCAGGTAATTCAATACAAATTTAAAGAGGTTGCTTTAAATTATCTTTAGTGATGATATGGATAATTTATATGCAAATTTAGGAGTTATTTTAAACTACCATCCATAATGGCATAGGCATAATTGATATGGGAACTTAAGGGGTTTATTTGAGTTATCTTTCATAATAATATGATGGATAATTTTTTTAGAAATAAATAAATCTAGTAAATAGTATTATAATAGGCTATATATCATGTGCATGTCTAGATGTTTGTCCTTATAATGAGAGGTTCTAGAAGTATTTTTCCTAAATTATCTCGTGAGAATTAGTATGTAGCTCCATTAAGAATCTCCAATTAATTAGTAACAGTAACTTATGCTCACTGTGAGTGTTCCGATGATGCAAGATATATAAGAGTCTATTCTATGTGTGCCATTGAAAAAAATTGGCCTTCCAGCGACCTTTTTGCCACTGCTCGAACTTTGCCTTTCCCTTAGAGCCACTGCCGTCAGTTTTTGGACTCACATCCGATAACGGGAAGGACAAAAGTCAATTTTTCCCATGTAGCCAACCAGGTGTAAATTTTGTTGTTTCCTATTAGCCACTCGTACTTGAGTTAGTTGCCGTTCCCTTGGCGAGCGCGTACACGGTGGTGGTGCTGGTGAACCTGGCCCTGGAGCAGAAGCGGAGCTGCTGCGGTCAGCGAGGTCGGGTGCCAAGGCCCGCCGCTGCTGTGCCTCCGCCGCCGCACCCGTCTTCGTGTCCCCACTACTAGCTCCCGTTCGCCCCGTCCGCGACAGCCCCACCATCGCGCCCATTGCCGGATCATGCTGGCGCCATCGCGTGCTCTCTCGCCGGCCACGTGCAACGGCGCCCCATCCCATTCCCAGCCGCGCGCGTCCCCTGCCTCCGCACTCCTGCTGGCAACGCGCGGCGTCTGCCCGGCTCCGACGTGTGTGCGTGAGACGACATGGGCACAGAGGGAGATGAGGTGCATTGTCGACGAGGCCGCCGAGCTCATGGGGAGAATCGCAGCAAGCCGGGGCGCAAGCCTGCTCGGTGGTGGCGGCGGCGGCAGACTTGGCGTCCAGCCTCACGCGTCGCCTCTACTCGTGGCGACCTCGGCGTCCGCCCGCACACCTGTGGAAACCTCGGCGTTCGTTCGTGGCGGCGGTGGCCGGCACCCGCGCGCGTTGGATGGAGGAGCGGAGAGCCATCTGCGGCGTGGAGGAGCAGATGCACCGTTCGCTTTGGCCCACGGGGAAGGCGGAAAGGGAGGAACTGGCCGGCGGCGGCGTGGGAGGCGAGGAGGTCCCAATGCCTTGGCCAACACTGTTGACTCGACGGTGGCCGGGTGAACGGAGGCGAGCGGCGCCTTGGCCCACGCTGTCGGAGACGGGGGCAGGGCCGACGCTTAGACCGGAGCGACGAAGGCAAGCGCGGCGACGGAAGGTGGTGCCGGCGGAGGAGGTGGAGGTGTCGTGGCGGGGAGCCGAGCCATGGCCCGCGTGGTCGGGGTCGGGGACGGGGACAACGCCTCGGCTGGGGTGGCGGAGGAAGAAGAGCTGGCCAGAGGTGGGACCCTAGTGGTAGGGGTAAGATGGACAATACAAAAATATTTTGCTTGACAGAGTGGTTCAACCTCCCGTTGACCGTGAAAAATCTGACGGCAGTGGCTCGCAGGGAATGGAAAAGTTCGATCAGTGGCTGTTTAGTCACACACAAAATTTTAGTGGCAGTTTTGGAAGGACAAAATTTTCTAGTGGCAGAGAGGTAAAAGACTCGATATATAAAACATGTATCTGGTTTATGAGAGGTCCATTTGTTTCTGGGTTACAGACTATATATACCCCACCAACCGTTGGAGCTAAACGCCTCGACTCGATCCTCTTTCACTAAGACTATCTCCAGCAAAATGTCTATCCACTCTTGTTTGTCACTGTTCTAATACTTTTCACTCTATCTACAACAGCGCTATAGTATTGTTTTGTGCTATAGACAACCCTTTGAACGCTCTGTTGGAGATGGTCTAATCTTTCTTTGTAACACCCCGAAAATTAGCGTCAGATTTTTTCTTCTAATCTACCTCCCTAATTCAAAAACCACTTTTCAAAACCTTGCTTGTTGTCATGTGTGTTAATATGAGCTCAACAAAAATCTCCAAACGCTCCAAATATTTGCCCCTTCCAATATCCTTCCTACCCCTACACCGAATTCTCCACAAAATCCTTCCAAATTTCCTACAAAAATCGAAACCAAATACAAAATCAGAAAATAAAAGGGAAAACTCTTTTCCTCCCCTTTGGCCTGGTCAGCAGGCCCACTCCCTCTTCCACCTGGGCCGTGAGGTCGCCCCGGCCCATGTCACCCCTATCTCCCATCATACTCCCTATGTCAAGCAGGCCATGCCCCAACTCCCACTGACTAGCGGGCCCCACCCGTCAGCGCCACCATCCCTTCCTCATTCTTCTTCCTCTGTCAGACTGTTCGGACGCACACCGCGCAAGCGCCAAACGCCGGCGAGCGTCGTGACACCGCCCTGCCCCGCTGCGCCACCCCTGGCCTCGCTCCACACTCAGCATCGCGTCGCCACAACACCGCCCCATCGCGCTGCCACATGGCACCCCATCACCACGCCTCGCACCACCGCGCCAAGCTCCTAGCCGCCAACCTCCACTAGCTATGTATAGCCCTCACCACCGCTCGCCGCTCCACCACTCTCACACAACACACGCACACCGCTGCGACCGACCCCAATCCAATTGGGCGTCACAAGCCGCGGGCACTCCCTACCCCCTCTCTCGAGCTCCGCTGAACCAAGCACCGACAAGCCACTTCCACCGCCAAAATTCCACCACTATGGGAGGAAGATGAAGAGGCACCAGGAGCGAGTTTCAAGGAAATAGTATGGGCGGACGTGATGGTAATCGTGGAACCGTGTGGCTCTTCGTTTTTGACATTAAACTTAGCTTTGGAATAAGTTTTATTGCCAAAGCTAGGGGGCATGTGTTATCACCAAAATTTGGCCGATTGATATTTGGGCCAAATTGGTTAATGGGCCGAGCAGAGCCGATTCATGGGTCAAGAAGATCGGATGATGGGTTTAGTCTAGTCGCCTAGGGAAGGAGAGATTCTAAGGGGCCTGTGGGCCATGTATCTTTTATTTCTTGTTTTAGTCGAATTAGAAGTTAGCCTAGTTAAAAGTTAGGGTTTTTTGCTAGTTAGAATCGGACTTGACGTCCAAGTCTCAGTACTATAAATATGTACCCATACCTACATAATAAAATCGACGACATTACGGTTCCTATAGCTCGTGTCTCCAACTTCTCTCGGTGCATCACCACCCCTAGGAACTAGGGTTTTCAAGGTAATCGTTATGCTGCTCTAATGGTTCTTAGATCCGTTAGGGCATTACGACGTGAGCCGCATAGTGAACCATGTACTGAAACATTTTTGAAGGCACGGTTCGCTAGTTACCCTGATGAATCTCGTGCCAAGCCTAGCTTGTCACGAGATCCATCAGCTACCTCGATGAATCTCGCGGTGAGCTTAGCTTGGCACAAGATCCATCAGTTACCTTGCATGTTATCGATCTGTTTTATGTACCTATGCTTCATGTGGTAGATCGATCTTTATGTAGCTCGTGTTACGCTACCTAATCGTTTGTTACAATCCACGACATGCCGCTAGAGCGTGTGCACGCGACCTGCCGATAGATCAGTGTGGTTCAAGCACCCTAACTATACATGTCATAATTTGTATCTGTCTAGTTAGATGGACATTTTTGGAGGTCCTGATTTGAAGCCGGTTTGACTTTGCAGATCTGTTATATCATGTTTTCAGTCAAGGCTTTTTTATACTGGAATGTGGTTTTGGCTTTTCGCTCTGCTTATTCATACCCGATGGAACACCCAATGCTATCGCATCGACCGACTGGAGTAAATGACATCTCGTGTTTGCCGATCCTAGCGATCCGACAGTAACTTGGCGTCTGCATCTGTTGTGTACGCTTTTTAGGGAGAGCAGGAGCCAACGACCGTGACCAACTCACCTTCCTGGCTGCAAGGTCAAGCCAGGTGGCACGCGTGCACCATCACGCACAACCAGGATCGGCTCCCCCGCTGTGAGCCGATCAGAGCCGCACCATAGGGAGACAAGTGTAGCAGCAACGCGATCCTCGGCTCCTGTGTGCTTTGCGTCCGAACTGCACCGTCCGCCGGTATTTGAGCGCAACACACTTTTGGCATGCCCGGTGGGACCTCACCTTCGTCAACACTTTTGTCAAGCAATGGCACCCGAGAATTCCAAGAAGGGTGTGATGAAGATTTTGGCCAGACATGACCCAAGCATGTGGCCGAAAGATAAAGATGCTCTGCCTAGACTTGACCAGCTTCTAGGCGAACACAAAAAGTCTACGATCGCATACTTGATGAGTTAGCTGAACAAGTTCTTGACCACTTCACCTGGACTAGGAGCGGTCATGTCAAGTGTTTTGGATATCCAAAGAATTTACTGGACAGTGTAGATATCTCAACACCATTTGAAGAGCGCACTAGAGCACTATGAGCGGAGATGAATGAGATGGTGGGTAAAGCCATGCTATGCCAGTCTAAAGCTGTGTTAAATTCTATGGAAGGCTTGGTAGCGCATGTAATCAGGGAAGTCTTGGCCGGTGAATACCAAGAAACCGGCCCGAAGATCGGCACTTTCTGTGGAGAAACTAAATTCTATACTCAGCCGATCTATATACCTCCTATTACCGCACCAGAGAATAACAAGGCCGAATTCATTATGCATGCACCAAAACATCATGGGGATCAGCCGACATGCTATGATGAACCACCGACATTCATACCAGAAGGATTCATCTGCTAGTTGTGTACAGGCCACTCTGGGAAGGAGAAGAACCTCCACGCAAACCCCAGTCAAGCAAGCAGCCTCACCACACAGGCCACGTCGGCGGTGGCAAAGACCGAACCAATGATAACAAGACTGCCAATTAGCGAGCTTGATTTGGGTCAGGGCTAGTTTCTAACAACTAGTCCGGTTTTTGTTTCATTGGCGGATCAGCTGGTCAAGCCGATCTAGATGACTACTTCAGGAATCGGTATGACATAACGCCAGTAAAGGGATCTATTTCCTATTGCAAGCCGTACCCAAAACTGTACGACCAGTTCCGCCTCCACCAAAGTTCAAGATGCTAGAATTTTCCAAATTCAATGGCAATGATGGTACTAGCACTGTGGAGCACGTCAGCAGATATCTTGCGCAACTGGGTATCACAGCATCTACCGAACATATGAAGATTCAACATTTTTCACTATCTCTTACGGTCCTGCCTTTGGATGGTACACCTCGCTGACGCTGGGATTCGTTACAACATGGAAACAACTCGAGGAACTTTTCCACGCGCAATTCTTTTCAAGATCTGAAGAAGCCACTCTCACAGATCTGATGTCCATACGCCCAACGCCTCGGAGAGTCAGTCAATCAGTATATCTAGAGGTTCAGGGAAGCCAGGAACAAGTGCTATTTCCTCCGCCTGTTGGAGAAGAACTTGGCTGAGATGGCGTTCGGTGGATTGCATCGACACACCAAGGCTGCATATGGGCCGATGGACTTCAATTCCATCAGCCACCTAGTGTCCAAGGTCTCTGGCTTTGAGCGCGCCCACATGGAGCAGTACCAAGAGAAGCCGCGCAGAGCCATCAACCTCTTGCAGGATGAGGAATCGGCTGACGAGGAAGCCGATGTGGCATTCGTACAATGGGGTAGATCAAATCAGCCATTGCTCTGTCAATGGATAAAATGTCCAAAAGCGCCGGTCGGATATGACTTCGATGTAACTAAAACGTCCAGAAGTGCTTAGAGTTGATGCCAGGTCACAAGATTGTGCCAGCAGAAGAACTAAAGGGCCACAAATACTGTAAGTGGCATAATACTTTCGATTCTCATGGTCCCAATGACTGCAAAGTGTTGCGCCAGCATATCCAGGTTGCAATTGAGCAAGGGAGGTTGTATACCCCAAGACCTAGATGAAGATAGACAACACCCCATTCTCCAATGTCAACCTGGTCAGCGTGACATCCTTTACTCATCGACAAAAAGAGCCGATGGTGCCGAACCAGGGCAAGATCAGGATTGCCACATCAGTCGAGCCATCAGAATTCCTGTAGCGGGTCTAACAGGCAGTTGAAGATGGTTGTTGGCGGTCATTCTAACCCATTTCGACCACCAACATGTCATGTTCCAAGGGTGATTTTATGCAAAGTTCATGCATATTAACCGGTTCCACGAGTTGTGTACAAAAGTTTTGCAAGAACACATGTCACGGTGCGAAAACATACAAAACATGGCAAGACAGGGTCAACCAAGAAGGAAGGCTGGAAATGAGCTAAGGACCCAGGCCGCCCGGCCTCTGTCCAGGCCGCCCGGCCTGCCTCTGGATCCGAATGCCACCATTCTTCGCCTGCATGCAAGAGACAACGTGTCAAACACAAATCCAACCGTGGCAACCGAGAGAAGAAACACAAACATGTCGAAAGGCTTCCACCTCACCAATCCGGCCCATGGATTGGTTAAGTCAGCAATCCAGGAGAGTCCCATCCAATGGCTAAGGAAGAACCACAAAGAGAATCCAATGGTTGAGGCAAAAGCACACGAGGATAACCGCCAACCAACCTACAACCGCCTTGGGGAGTCAATATCAACCAAAGGATCAAGTAAGGCGGTGGATCCAAGGGCACCCCAGGCCGCCCGGGCTAGGGTGGGGCCGCCCGGCCTCCTACCAGGCTGCCCGGCCTGGCCCACACCCTTGTAACAGCCATACCGACCCTACAAGTACCCACTCACTCCCTTGGCACGATAAATACCCCCTAGTAGCTCATTAGTGAGGGTGTGTGTAGATGTAGTGGCATAGTAGCACTTGGTGTGAAGTGTATAGTGTGGAGAAGTGAAGTTATCCCTTAGCTTGTAGGGAGAGTGCCTCTTGTATCAAGGAGAGTAGTGAGGAGAAGAGTGCGGGAGCCAGATTTCTCTTGCGCCCATACTTGTATTCTCAGCGGAAGGATATTCAATTCCAGAATTGAGTAAAGTTCCTTGTCCTCTACCTTTGTTATTTCATACTTACTTTGCTTTCATACTTAGTCTTATACTTGTCTGTTTACGGAAACCTTGTGCTTGCTTATAGTGTTGGCTATATAGTAGTGCTTGCTTTTCTAGCTCATTACCAGTTAGCAGTAGACTCTCTGAGTGGCACGGCGGTGTTCATACTTAGAGTTTACCTTGTTTGGTCGGCTATCCCACGCAGCTCTGGTTGGTAGACACATTAGGTGACAGCTTTTGTGTTCTCAATATTCCAATCCCATACGTTGGGATAGACTCGCTGACGATATAGCCTTATCCTGTAGTACCCGCCTTTCTCGGCTGGGTAATCAGCACTCTGGTGCCTCGCAGTGGTGCTACAGCTTCGGTGTCTATGTTTACATGACAAGTATATCTCTTTGCATGCTTAGTATAGTAAGGTGATCTAACATTTGTCGAGAACCTGGTCCCTTATCTTTTATCCTCTACATTGCTAGCTTCACTAGTTCGGTTGGTTGTGTTACGTGTTATTATACTTCTCGTTCTGTGTGGATTCGATACCCTGGAATACTCTTGGGTGAAAGAGCTATAACGCATTTACCGTGCGCTTGCGAAATTATATCTGAAGGCTAAGGAACGCCAACAAGCTTTTTCTGGCGCCGTTGCCGAGGAACGGTAGCTATTTTAACACAGAACCAAGGCCGTCCTATCTGCCACTATACCACCATTATCACCACCACACCACCATCATATCACCATTCCACCCAATGGATCATACGCCTATCTACGAATTATCTGCTCCGAAGGGCGATTTTCTGGAGCCTCCACCATCATCTGCCCCCATCATCACAGATGGCTATCAGCTACGTTCCGGCTTGATAGCCATGGTTCGGGATCAATGTTTCACGGGGGACTCAGAGAGCCCCTACACACACCTCCGAGAATTCGAGCAGCTATGAAGTTGCCTCATAATTCCGGGAATGCCTGGAGAAACCCTTCGATGGCTGCTCTTTCCGTTCTCACTTACGGGAGCAGCAAAATCTTGGTATAACAGAGCAGTTGGTACAGTAGAGGGGAGTTGGGAAAGACTTAAAGTCAAGTTCTGTCTACGCTTCTTCCCACAACATCGAGTCGTTGACCTCCGATGTGAAGTTCTTAATTTCCGACAAGGAAGTAACGAGGACTTGGCCGCAGCCTAGTCACGTTTCACCAGTCTGGTCGCATCTGGCCCTGACTTGGCGATACAAGAATCCATGCTCATGCAACACTTTGTCCGAGGCCTATCACCAGGCGCAGGACTATGTTTGGATTTAGCATCGGGAGGATCATTCTCTCACTTAACTGCCCCAGAAGGACGGAAAGTCCTTGATAAAATCCTCGAGAAATCCTGTGATGGCAGTAAGATCGAGAAACCATGCTCATATCCACAAGATCCACCTGAGCCCAGCTACCACGAAGAAAGTCAGAACACCCATCCACCAGATCCACTATCCCGTCAAACCCTCATGATAGAGGATGTCCCTGAACCAAGCACGTCACAGGACACTGAGAGGGTCAGTGAAACCGTGACGAATCCTCCGTCGGTTCTGCCATTCTCATTCGACGATGAACTATTTGCAAGCTTTGGCAATGTATCTCGGTTGCCCAAAGTGAGCCGACGCTTCGAAAGGACCTCTCAACCAGCATACCTCTTCCCACATCAGATACATCAAATGAGAGAGGACCTACTCTGGCTTACAGCTGTGATAAATCGGGAATGGCTAGAAGAGAGAAGACTTGATACAAAATTCGTTTGGTTCTACCCAGAACCAACTCTCGTCCCTGGCCATGTATCCGACATGCTTCCACAAGATATTCTCTATGACCCACGAGTTGGGGTGAACATCATTCCCAAATATGTTGTAGACACCCATTTCCCCACTCAACCACGATCAAAATCCAACATTCGCTTGAAGTGGAACAAGAATGAATCGTTGGAAAATCATGGAGTCATTCGGGACATACCAGTTACCTTGCGGGACAAGCGGATATTCATAGACTTCCACGTCTTTGACATACCCGAGGGGCTTATGCCATTCATATTGATTGGGCTTCCCATTGCTTCCCTGATTAACACGACAAATCCAGGACAGTTATAGCTTTAGTTTGGTCAAGAAGTGCTCAAAATTGGCATGAGTCGGGCACTGAATACCAAAACAGAATCTAAGCCAGAAGTTGACCCCCTAGAAGAAGTGATGGGTATTTCACTTGAGGAAGAGGAGGATCAACACAGCCTAGAGGAAGAGGCTAGCGACTTCAGTGTGGTAGAAGAGCCGCTCAAGTTCGAAGAATTGGGTGAATCTCTGCGGCCCGACCCCCCGAAAATTGAGCTTAAACAGCTACCGCCTGGCTTGAAGTACGCCTTCCTCAACAGGAATCCGGACACACCGGTGATCATCAGCGACAAGCTAACCGAGAATGAAAGCCGACGATTACTCTCTGTCTTGGAAAAGTACAGATCAATGCTTGGGTACTCACTGCAAGACCTGAAGGGAATCAGTCCTAACATGTGCACACATCGCATCCCCATGGAGACCGAACATCGGCCTACAAGGGAACCACAACGCAAACTCAATAATGCGATGAGAGAGGTAGTTAAGAAGGAGGTACTTAAACTCCTACACACGGGTATTATCTACCCCATACAAGATAGTGAATGGGTCAGTCCAGTCCAAGTCGTACCCAAGAAAGGAGGAATGACAGTTGTGAAGAATCAGAACAATGAGTTAATCCCTCAGCGCACTGTCACGAGATGGCAAATGTGCATCGACTATAGAAAGCTCAACTCAGCCACCCGGAAGGACCACTTCCCCCTTCCTTTCATCGATGAGATGGTCGAAAAGCTGGCCAATCACTCCTTCTTCTGCTATCTCGATGGCTATTCCGGTTACCACCAGATCCCAATTCACCCGGATGACCAGAGTAAGACCACCTTCACATGTCCTTACGGCACATTTCCATATCGATGGATGTCGTTCGGGCTATGCAATGCTCCAGCATCGTTCCAGCGTTGCATGATGGCCATATTCTCCGACCTGATAGAAAATACAATGGAAGTCTTCATGGACGTCTTCTCAGTTTATCGCAAGACCTTTGATGGATGTCTAGAGAACTTGGAAAAGGTTCTCCAGCGGTGCAAAGAAGTCGACCTTGTCCTAAACTGGGAAAAGTGTCACTTTATGGTCAGAGAAGGGATTGTGCTAGGACACAGAGTATCAGAAAGAGGCATAGAGGTGGACCGTGCAAAGATTGAAGTCATTGAACAGCTTCCACCTCCAGCAAACATCAAGGCACTCCGAAGCTTTCTTGGCCATGCTGGGTTCTACAGGAGATTCATCAAAAACTTCTCCTTTATTGCCCAGCCTCTGACTAATCTCCTAGCCAAGGACATACCCTTTGTGTTTGATGATGCCTGCCTTGAAGCATTCCATACACTCAAGAAAGCTCTAGTCACAGCACCCATCATCCAACCACCAGACTAGAATGCTCCTTTTGAAATCATGTGCGATGCCAGCGATTATGCTGTAGGAGCAGTCCTAGGCCAGAGCAAGGATAGAAAACATCATGCCATATCCTATGCAAGCAAGACACTCACTGGCCCGCAGCTGAATTACTCCACCACCGAAAAAGAGTTGTTAGAAGTCATATTTGCCATTGACAAGTTCAGATCATATTTGGTGGGAACCAAGGTCATCATATATACATATCATGCAGCTCTCAAATACCTCCTCACCAAGAAAGATGCAAAGCCACGACTGATACGGTGGATCCTACTACTCCAAGAATTTGACATAGAAATCAGAGATAAGAAGGGAGTTGAGAATTCAGTTGCCGATCATCTCTCACAAATGCAATTTGAAGAGACATCATCCTTGCCGATAGATGACTACATGAGAGATGACACCATCCTAAAGGTCACCACATCCCAACCATGGTACGCAGATCTAGTCAATTACCTGATCACGGGATATATACCTGAAGGAGTTGACAAGAGGAAATTGATCCATGACAGTCGGTTCTATCTCTGGGATGACCCCTAGCTGTACAAACTTTGCGCAGACGGACTCTTACTTCGCTACATTCCAGATTGCGAAGTACCTCAAATCCTTGATAGATGTCACTCATCTTCCTATGGTGGTCACTATAGAGCCTATCGGACTCATGCAAAGATTTGGCAAAGTGGATTCTATTGGCCAAATATGTACGATGATGCCAAAGAGTTCGTACAAAGGTGCTCACGGTGTCAGCGCCAAGGAAACATTAACCCAAGGGATGCTATGCCACTCACAAGCAACCTTCAACTCGACGTATTCGATGTGTGGGGCATAGACTTCATGGGGCCTTTCTGCAAGTGTGGAGACAAAGAATACATCCAAATCGCAGTGGACTATGTATCAAAATGGGTAGAGGCACTGCCGTGCTCCGCGACAGATTCGAGACATTCAATCAGAATGTTCTACGACACCATCTTTCCTCGATTTGGTACGCCAAGGGTCATCATCAGCGATGGAGGACCTCACTTCATAGATAAAAGATTCAAGAGGTGCCTTGCAAAACTCGGTGTGGATCACCGTGTCACCACTCCTTATCACCCGCAGACAAGTGGCCAAGCTGAGACATCAAACAAGCAGATCAAGAACATCCTGCAGAAATCTGTCGAGGCTATGGGAAAAGATTGGGTATCCAAGCTACCCGACGCCCTATGGGCGTATCGCACAGCATATAAAACTCCCATTGGCATGACACCGTACCAAATGGTGTACGGCAAGACTTGTCACCTGCCAGTAGAACTTGAGTTCAAGTCTCACTGGGCGATAAGGAAATGGAACATGGATCTCCAATCAGCGGGAGTTCGATGTCAGATTCAACTCGCCGAATTGAAGGAATGGAGGGAGAAGGCCTACCACAGTGCTAAGCTATACAAAGAACAAACCAAAAGATGGCACGACAAGCGTAGCAAGATCAAGACATTCAAACCAAGCGATAAGGTACTACTTTTTAATTCTCGCATTCGTTTGTTTGGTCATGGTAAGCTTAGAAGTAAGTGGGAAGGGCCATTTTTTGTCCTTGATGCCGCCGATCACGGTGCCATCACCCTCTAGGACAATGACGGGAAAGTCTTTAAGGCGAACGGGCAAGGCCTAAAAGTTTTCCTAGAGCCCAAAATGCCACAGCTCGACGAAGTGGACGTCTACGAGCTGCAAGAAACGGCATGATCACACGGCCACGGTCTAGCTCCGACCTTAAATGAAGCCATGCACACTACCATGCTCCTCTCTTTTCTGTCTTATCTCACCTTTTGCTTGCACATCGCCAAATCTCAACAAAGTAATGGCACAACACGATGAAATAGGGTTTCAAGCAACTAGAAGGGTAAAACCGACACCTGATCTGCCAAACCAAGGTCGGCGAGGCTGGCCGACCTCAGGTCAGGCCGCCCAGCCTCATACAGGCCGCACGGCCTCAGGGCAGGCCGCCCGGCCTCCCACCTTGCCGCCCAGCCGCCTCCTTTCGAAATTTTTCGAGTTGAGTTTATCCCTAAGCCGTCGGACGTCGTTGAGTAGATGAGATCGAGATTTCATGACTTAAACATGAGGGTTTCTTCCCTTCTAGCCACTCTCTCCATTCCCATCTCATCTCCACTCAAAAATCTAAGTCATGGCCTCCAACAACACTCCATCCAAGAGCCTTGCCCTAACATCCGGCACCACGGCGACCTATTCGCCGGCCTCCGACGATGAGTTCACCCATGTAGCAACAGGGAACGGCACCATGAGGGTGCTGGATGTGGCACCGCTGGCCACCCGGCCACCCCCTTAGGCTGCCCGGCCTCCCCCGCGCGCTCACGCAGTGCGGGAAGGCCAGTGCGTGCCCTATCTCCTGCACGTACCATCGCGAAGAAGGTGTTCCGGGCAGATTCCCCTCGACCTAAGGTCGGGGCAATCAGCCCCAAGGTGCCCATCCAAAAACTCTTCTCGGAAGATTCCGTGGAGGGCACGGGCAAGGAGGTGTCCAAGGGGCCGCAATCACCAACCTACACCATTCAGGGTGGAGTTACTCCCTCTGGAAGGTGGGGGAAGGTGTTGGTCCCTAAGCACTTGGAGAACGTCCTTAGGGGGGACGCATCAATTGATGAGTCCATCGACTCCACTCCCCCTAGGAGGACCGTGAAGAGGATCTCCAAACCCCCTCCGATCCGCACTCCACCGGGCCAATTTGAAGATTCAGAGGAGGAGAATGAGAAAGAGACCATTGAGTCTCTAAAGATGGAGATCAAAGCGCTCAAGCACGCACTGCTAAGACTTGAGGAGCGCTGTGCGGAAGGCGAACTTTGGAAGTGGGAGATTAATGATAAGCTAGAAATCCTTAGGAAGAGCTTCTCTTCCAAGTTCCGCCGCCTCACGGAAGCCACAGGGCATCCTGATATCTATGATCCAAAACCATAGATGCCCCTGGATTCACAATAAATTTTAGTATAGGCGCCCTTTTTACTTTCCTAATGCTTAGGTTTTGTTTCATTTATTTCTTTCTTTGTATGGACAGCGCCTATCTTCATCTTTGTTTGATTAATGCTTAGTTCAATAAATGTTTTGTCTATCCCTGCTTTGAGTTCAAGTGTGGGGGGAATGCACTTAGCCTCCCCCAAACTCTCGTCACTAACCCTATAGAAACGAACGAAGAATCATGATGTACAGGGTTGCACCTCGCTGCAAAAAAAAACCTTAGGACGAACCAAGCCAAAGGCTGGCCGCCCGGCCTAACCCCAGGCCACCCGGCACCTATCCAGGCCGCCCGGCCTGTCAAGTTGATTAAAAACGTACCAAACGCAAAAAAGGACGTCCCAAAACACTTCTCCACGCAACACGATTGATGCAAAGGTCAGAAGACCCCAATGTCAGGCCGCCCGGCCCCTGACCAGGCTGACCGGCCTGGTCCTAGGCTGAGTCAGCCTATCTCCACCTTGACCTTGCACATGGACCATGTATTATCGCAAATTTTTCATATATGGTCCTCATATTCCATGCTATACATGAAACTTGGATAAAATTTACTCTACATGATCATATTGACAACCTGTGTCTATGCTTGTACAAACTTTACTCCCTATGTTGAAGTAAAATTGCCCATGGATACTCTTGATTATGGACCCGCTTTGATTTAAGATGTTGATTCATGAGATATGAGTAACATGTATACACCCCAGTAATCTCCCGCTTGAGCAAAGAGATTTTATTTTGCTAAAATATCAAAATGTGTTCTTCTCCAATGTTCTCGAGACACATGTCCTACCAGTGCCACAAATGAAAATTCTTATGCATCAAAAAGGCTTCTCTAAATGTTTTGAACCTTGTCAAATTTTGTGCCATCAAACGAGTTAGAATCATTCATAACTTTTGGCTATCACGTGCACATCCATATCACAAAGCTCCAGTAAGATGTGCTATACTAACATTCCGATTACCCCTGGTCAATCATGCAAAAAAAAGAGGAAGAGAGGCATGGAATTGAATTGAAAAAAAATGAAAAAGAAGAAAAAGAAGAAAAAAGAGAAAGAAAGAAAGAGGAAAGAAAATTCCATGCCCTTTCTCGCATCAAAAAGGGGAGTACCATGGCACACTTACCAATAAACTTCCCGCCACACTTGCACATAGCCAAAGTTCTTGAGTTAATTCATACTCTTTGCTTGACACATTGATTTGACTTGGTGATACAAACATCATGAGATAGTCAGATTACTTCTCAGCTCCACTCAAATTTAGAATAGGAGGAGAGGAAACACAAGGATTCTCATCCCTTGAGTGATCAAGAGGTGATCTTGAGAACAAAGGAAGGAGCACTATACTTTTCGAAAAAGTGAGAAAACCTTTGTTGCTCATAGTTGGGAGAAAACTGTTGTGATACTTGTGGCTCGTTCTTAGTCTCGACATCTCAAAATCATAAGTGTAGCCACCATTGAAATCCAGGGTAAGATGAACCAATTTGGGAGTATCTTTTGTGCTTGTTAAGACTACAGTTGTCATATGCTCCCTACACCATGCTTAACTCTCCTTTGCTCGAGGATGAGCAAAGATCTAAGTGTCTGTGTGTGGGGGGGGGTGTTGGCGGTCATTATAACCCATTTCGACCACCGACATTTCATGTTCCAAGGGTGATTTGATGCAAAGTTCATGCATATTAACCGGTTCCACGAGTTGTGTACAAAAGTCTTGCAGGAACACATGTCACGGTGCAAAAACATACAAAACATGGCAAGACAGGGTGAACCAAGAAGGAAGGCTGAAAATGGGCTAAGGACCTAGGCCACCCGGCCTATCTCCAGGATGCCCGGCCTGCCTCTGGCTCCGAATGCCACCATTCTTCACCTGCATGCAAGAGACAACGTGTCAAACATAAATCCACCGTGGCAACCGAGAGAAGAAGCACAAACACATCAAAAGGCTTCCACCTCACCAATCCAGCCCACAGATTGGTTAAGTCAGCAATCCAGGGGAGTCCCATCCAATGGCTAAGGAAGAAACACAAAGAGAATCCAATGGTTGAGGCAAAAGCACACGAGGATAACCGCCAACCAACCTACAACCGCCTTGGGGAGTCAATATCAACCGAAGGATCAAGTAAGGTGGTGGATCCAAGGGCACCCCAGGCTGCCCGGTCTCCCACCAGGCCGCCCGGCCTGGCCCACACCCTTGTAACCGCCATACCGACACTACAAGTACCCCCCTCGCTCTCTTGGCACTATAAATACCCCTAGTAGCTCATTAGTGAGGGTGTGTGTAGATGTAGTGGCATAGTAGCACTTGGTGTGAAGTGTATAGTGTGGAGAAGTGAAGTTATCGCTTAGCTTGTAGAGAGAGTGCCTCTTGTATCAAGGAGAGTAGTGAGGAGAAGAGTGCGGGAGCCGGATTTCTCTTAAGCCAAAACTTGTATTCTCAGCGAAAGGATATTCAATTCCAGGATTGAGTAAAGTTCCTTGTCTTCTACCTTTGTTATTTCGTACTTACTTTGCTTTCATACTTAGTCTTATACTTGTCTGTTTACAGGAACCTTGTGCATGCTTATAGTGTTGGCTATATAGTAGTACTTGCTTTTCTGGCTCATTACCAGTTAGTAGTAGACTCTTTGAGTGGCACGACGGTGTTCATACTTAGAGTTTACCTTGGTTGGTCGGCTATCCCACGCAGCTCTGGTTGGTAGACACATTAGGTGACAGCTTTTGTGTTCTCAATATTCCAATCCCGTACGTTCGGATAGACTAGCTGACGATATAGCCTTATCCTGTAGTACCCGCCTTTCTCGGCTGGGTAATCAGCACTCTGGTGCCTGGCAGTGGTGCTACAGCTTCGGTGTCTATGTTTACATGACAAGTATATCTCTTTGCATGCTTAGTATACTAAGGTGATCTAACATTTGTCGAGAACCTGCTCCCCTATCTTTTATCCCCTACATTGCTAGCTTTACTAGTTCGGTTGGTTGTGTTACATGTTATTATACTTCTCGTTCTCTGTGGATTCGATACCCTGGAATACTCTTAGGTGAAAGAGCTACAATGCGTTTAGCGTGCGCTTGCGGAATTATATCTAAAGGCTAAGGAATGCCAACAATGGTAGGGTCATCACCAAGAAACAACCAAAACCTTTCCACCTGACCATCAACATGATGAGTACCGATTCTAGCTCAGGGAATAAGGGCAAGGCCAAGGCCGATTCAGATGATGATCGGCCACTGGTGTTCCAACCTGAGAAGCATTTGTCTACGGAAGATATAGCTAGAAATCACAGGTCACATGCCGAGTTAGGAGTCTTGATTGGCATATACGCTTAGCACCACGAACGACGGGAACAACACTGTAGGCAGGAACAAGAAGAGGATTATATGCACCAGCAACGGTACTGGCGACAGGAGCGGCAAAATCAGTCAAGCTATGGACCGCGCGGATACCGTTACGAATGGGAGGAGCGGTATCGTCTCAGTCAACGGCGAGATGAAGAACACCGCCATGCCACTTATCATAGCGACGTGGATCGGCACCATGCAGAACGCCAGCAAAGCCGTGGGACCAGAGGGCATTGGGATTGCCCATTTTTCAAGTATTGCTGGAGCCAGGGGATGAAACACTTGCCAACTCTGGAAGACTGCCCTGAATGTTCAATCTCCTACCACCCAGAAGAGAATGTATCCGTGTTCCAGCGGTTGGGTCGTCCACGTTCATCATCGCGATGCCGCCTACAGTTATCTCCAGACAGACGCGTACATGGACACTCGGGCAATTCAGAGTCAGAGCGATCACAAGAGCACCGTTCGCGTAAGCTGGAGGAGTCAAACTCGAAGTGCAAGCAATGCCACAAGCCCAGGTGGTGCCTAGACGAGCTCTCTCACTCACAGAAGTGCAGAGTTCAACGCCTGCGCAGCTTGGAAGAAGCCGATGCAAATTACCTTCGGCTGCTGAAACAGGTTAATTCGAGTCCTGCCACTACACCATCATACAAACTCAAGCTGTCCCCGGTGCTGCCTAAGCGACCTGCTGTTTGGAAGAGAAAGCAACAAGATCAAGAACAGCCGGAGGATCCAATGGAGGATGATGCAGAAGATGATCTCATGGGGGATGAAACGGCCGGTCCATCGGCCGATGTCAATATGGTATTTTTCTTACCTGATGAGTTTCGTAATCCTTCTGCAATCTAAGAATCAGTGGCTCAATTGAGTTTGGGGCCGGCAGCGATCATATTTCAGAAGCCAGCCGATAAAAAATATAGTCATTTGAAGCCACTATACTTCAAAGGTTACATCAATGGGAAGCCTGTAAGCAGGATGATGGTGGACACAGGTGCAACAGTCAACCTGATGCCGTACGCAATATTCAAGAAATTTGACAGGAACGACAATGAGCTCATCAAGACCAACATCGTTCTCAATGATTTCAAGGGTGACCCGACAGGAGCAAAAGGCGTTTTTAACGTGGACCTGACAATTGGGAGCAGGTCAATCCACACTTCTTTTTTGTCGTGGACACTAAAGGACCTTACTCAGCCCTGCTTGGCCGAGACTAGATTCATGCAAACTGCTATGTACCATCAACTATGCACCAATGCCTCATACAATGGGATGGTGATGAAGTTGAGATCGTAACTGCCAATGATTCCACCGATGTCACTGTCGCAGAATCATCATTCTGATGGGTAGAAGGAGCAGAGTGCCTTACTGGACGGAAGCAGTTTGATTGGGATTTCGTAGAAGGTTCAGAGAAAGGATTTGTACCTGAGCCAGCCACTGACATTGATGTGTAATGACAAATCTTTCTGTGTAAGGCCGATCTAAACGATCGGCCGGATATATAAAAAATTATTGCATTAATATATGTTGAATGGCCGATCTTGATGATCGGCCTCCAAAAGAAAAGAGTATAATTGAATATGTGGATCTTTGATGCGTTAGAGGTTAGAAAGCCGATCTCCTCAATTGCTTGAAGGCCTCGGCTTGGGGGGCAAGACGTAGTGACACGTGCATACATGACAGTTGGCCGATGTCACTACAGGAAACAACTATTTTTTCGTAGGCCGAAAACCCACGAAATAACCCAAAACCCACGAATTTAGCGTGTATTCGTCGGCATGGCGACAAATTTTTTCGACAAAATTAGGTCGGACGAAATTTTACAAATAATTTCGTAGGTCCTGATGAAAATGGCGTATTTTCGTCAGCTTTACACTGACCAACAAAATTACGTGCCACATGGCTGTGTAATTTCGTCGGCCAACGTGGCCGACGAATTTATGAAGTGCCAGGTCATATTTTCGTCGGCCTATGTGGCCCACGAATTTATGAAGTGCTGGGTCATATTTTCGTCGGCCGACGTGGCCCATGAATTTACAAGATTTTTTGTTAAAAAAATAGTGGCGTACTCAAAAAATTCAATAAAGCACAGATAATTCAGGAAAATGAAAAATTTATACAACAGTCACACAATCCACCATGATGCATCATGTACTCATGTACCAATATTTTACACAGGGTTGGTCAAATTGTACATAGGGACGAAATAATATGGCAAGAATTACAAATTTAAGAAAACTAAACAACGTTTTGGTAGAAGTAGTCAATAGCATGCACACATGCTTATAAACTTAATCCTACTTCAACAATCAGATAACATGACAAGAAGTTCTATATGCAATTAACATGGATGGTTGCTTGGTGATGCAAATCTGTGATATACAGATAGGACAGCGCACATCAAAATTTCTGTGTAACAAGAGAACATAGTTCCAAGTTTTCAAGTATGAAATATCAGCAATAAGCAATGTATTTATCTTAAGATTTTCAGCATGGGTTAAGATTTATCTTAAGACACATACCTGAATGGGTCATGATTCAACTGTCCACCATGCAATAATTTATCTTAACCAACCAAGCTTGCTCTTGCAGCAGCACACTGCCGCACGCAACACTCCAACAATCAATCAAAATATGTTATAAACTGAATTGAACTGATAATAATTCTCTATACAAGCTGATGATTGTGTAGAAATATTGAAATAGTAACCTAATAATGGATTCCCAACTGAATTTTCCAAGCTTCTCAGTTTGTTCTTCTTCAAGGATTTGGTAGCTGCTGTCATAGTCAAGAAAACATAGCCACTGTTAGGGTTAAGAAATATTAAATAAACCACAAGTCATGCTTTTTGACAAATACTAGTAATGTAATAAGATATTATATGTAAAGATATGTATGCAAATAAGTAACAGAGTGAGACTGCAGTAATTGTATGTATGGATATTATAAAGCAAGTAGATCATCGTCAAAGCATGTAAATAACTCAGATATAGTTGTTTGGACTGGCCATGATTTTGGAATCAATCATCATGCAAGTGATAATTAACCAAGCAAAATTATCTTGTCTAAAATACTGCATGGTTAATTAAACTTCACATTTTGGAGGTACACTGCTACGTACAACAGTGGCTAAGCCTACATATATCATTAATCATGAATAAGAGTTGTTCAGCAAATAAAATAAGCAAAGTTTTTTTTCTAAAAGAGTGACTAACAGTGACTAAAGATGCACATATATATGCAGTAAAGCAATATATGCAGCTCAGTAAAAACAGAGAAAGTGAGAAAAGTGTGCAGGATTAAGCCGGAAAAACACCATACATTCCATAAAGTGAGCCACCACACACATTATGAAAAATTAGACGTCTACTTGGCCACATACTCCAATACTATACACTTCAGTCAAACATGGCATATATATAGTTAGAGGCAGCAGCTTCATTCCAAATATCTCAATTGGTGACTCTGCACCCTTTCCTTGGCAGGGAGGGGCCTGCCTTGCGTCGCTCTTGCCGGTTGCTGCCTACATGTGGCCACGGCGACGGCTCGCACGTAGGGGCCTAGGCCTCCCCAGCCCGCCCCCTCGTGCACCGGTACGGCAGCGGCGGGATGCTCATAACAGCGGGGGCACCAGGGATATCACTCGCCCACATGTCGACTGACGACAGCGAACGTGTTTCCTCTGCTTGTGGATGAAGGGGCTACATGCTGCTGTGATTGACTGATTGCTGGCGGAGAAGAGCCAAGCAGAAGAGAGGTGTCTTGCCTGGTGTTACTCCTGAACCTCTACAAGATCTGAAATAACACCAAACCTACTATGATCTTCCATAGGTAAATTATGCCCTTCTTTCCTCACTAATATATTTATCTATCTACTATTTTATTGTGTCATTTGATCTCCATAAACTTCGATGTCATGAAAACTAAATTACTTGATGCTGTGTGTTAATTTGGCGCACGAACATGTTGCTGAAATTCAATTTAGCTTTTTCCCTTCCTGAGATACGGAATGTCATTGGATTAGGTAAATGAGATGATATGCCAAATATAGGCAGGAATTATTTCAACAAGCAAAGCTCTGCATTCTGAAGTTTTGTCGGCAAGAACATGTTAGCAAGAAAGAAGGCAGGTCGCTACATGTTCAATGGTATCATAATTCCTTTCATGTTTTACCATGAAGAGACCAATCATATATAAGTGCTATAATGCATCAGTCTGATTATTTGAAATGTTACTGTCCAATTAGGTTCAGCATTTACATGTGCTTTCTTCTGTATGGAAACTGAAAATACCGGCACTCACCAGCATAACAAGCATCTATCTCGTTCATGTAAAACCCATCTATTTTATATGGGACCCTTCATGTTTTATGACCCATGCAGCCATGTTTAACGAAACATTAACTGGAATTTGGGGGATATCGGCCACCTCCTGGATACCGAGAATGGCACATAAAACTATATAATCCATAACAAGGTACGGGCACTCCGCTAGTACCCATATACATAATGGCTCCCAAACTAACAGCAAACTGAACTTTAGAAAGGGTGTGCATAGTACCCGGTGGCCAGCTGCAGGCATGAGCAGCTACGAGGAGGCGAGGCGGTCGACATGGGGAGTGGGGTGTGGGGTCACCGGGCGGTAGAGGCGGGGTTGGCGGGTGGTGGTGCTGGGCAGTGGCGGCGCTCGCGGGAGACGACGTGCGCTGGAGACGGGGCCGGCAGAAGACAAGGCCTGGATCTGTGCCGGGCGCCGCCCTCTCCTCTCTGCTGCCGTCCTCGGGGACGTTGGCACCCGCACGGCGCGGCTCCCCCAGCCCGCTTCAGCGTCGGCGGCCGGCCTCTCCTTCTTCACGCTCCGGCGCCGCCGAGGCTAGATCTGCCAGCGGGCGGCGCTAGATCCGAGGCCGGTGGGGGAGGCAGCCGGCGGCAACGCAGGGCCGAGCTGGGGAGTCGACGCTGCGGCACCAGACTGGGGCCGACGGCGATGCGGGGCCGAGCCGTGGAGTCGGCGTGGCTGCGGGCCTGCGACACGGCGGGCGCCGCCGGATCCAGGGACAGAGGGGGAGGCGGCCCACAGCGTCGGACTGGGGCCGGCGGGGGAGGTGACCGGCGGCGATGCAGACGGGGGTGGGGAAGGGCGCGGCGGCGGCATTGTGCATGCGTGTGTGCTGTGAGCGTGTGTGCGCGCATGTGGAGAGGGAGAGGGGTCATAGGCCGCCCGCGGTTAGGGTTATGGGCCTTACATTTTCGTTGGCAGAGCTACGGGCCGACAAAAATGTCCTCAATCTTAGTGGGCCACACAGAAAACCCACGAAATTACATGTATTTTCGTTGGCCTCATTGGCCCACAAAATTATTTTGACTTTTTCAAATTCCCGTGTTCATAGGTAATTTCGTGGGCTGACACGTCGACCAACGAATTTATATATATTTTTGTGGGTTTACATGTTTGGCCTACGAATTTACATTTGTTTTCGTCGGTTCTAGGAGCCGACGAAATTAGGGCGTGTAATTTCGTGGGCCGACCCACGAAATTAAATTGGCCCGTGAAAAAAAAAACATTTTTCTTGTAGTGTGTTTTACCATCGGCCCAAAAAATATAAAAACTGATAATGAATGGAAAAGTCAATGCGCTGTCATCGACTTTAGGCACCCCCGTACAATTTTTTTTTCTTTACAGCCGATGCTTTGCCATTGACTTTAGAAACCTCCATACCAAAAGAAGAAGGTGCATCGCCATCAAGTCTTACATAACATCATGACTGAGGGGCATATGCAGGCATTGGCAAAATAGAACCGTTCCAAGGTGTTACCCACAATTTACTGGAGAAATTGTTGAATAGCTATGATGGCCTTGAGACGGATAGAATCAATAGAAGAAATAATTGGTGAGACGAGCTGTTAGTTTTTTGACTTCAACCAAGCCTGAAGACATACTCTCCTTCAACTTTTGTTTGCTTGCTTTGATTTCTTCAAGTTTAGACGATGTGGTCTTGATGTCATCGTCAATTGTGGAAAGCTTCTGCTGAAGACGTTGGATTTCTTCGGTGACTTCAGTTCTCAACTTCTGCTGACCCGAGAGTTTCAAAGATAATTCTGATGAAGCTTGATCATCATCAAAGGCAGCCTTTTGTTGATTCAGAATCACACATTTGTCAGCAATTTCTTTCCTTGAGTAGGATTAGGAGTCTCAGGCCGCAATACGAGCTGCGGCTGTTTTTACTTCTTCTCTGAAGAAGGCCAGGTATGCTACTAGATGTAGTACTTGTCTCAGATTAGTTGGCAGTTGGTCTACTACCGGCTCCAAAATTGCGCAAAGTACTTCACTATTCTTGACTAACTGTATAACCGGGGCACCAAGCAGTCTGGCTATCTCTTGAAGCTGACTAGCTACATCGGCTAGTATGGACTTGGAAGGCGATGGAACTCTCTCCTGCTCTTGCCTAGAGCTGATGTCTAGGAATGAAGGATCAAAATCAAGCAAGGCTGACAAATTGACAGACAGCAGAAGACAGCAAAGTCACGTAAAAGAGCTAAATAAAGGGAATCTTGCCAAGCAGCAAATTTACCTCAGCATTTATGGAAGTTCTTTCATTCGTACGTCGATGCATTTTCAGATCAGGATTATTCTGCTGATGGGAAGCGCTGGTGCCATTCGAAGAAAGACTAATTGCTGAAAGTTTTGGTACTTGTTTTTCTTGAATCGGCGAGGCACTGCTTTTGTTAGTTGAATTTCTTGACTAAAGAAAGTATAAATACGTTGGCCAGGCAGAGAGAAAATTGCTCTCATTATGAGACTTACAACAGAACCAGCATGATCAGAAATGGATGGAGTAGGGGACCGTGTCTTGGATCTTTTGGTCTTCTTGTAGCAAAGAAGACCCTTGGCCGGTGATCGGCTCGCTTCATCACGGCAAAGTTTAGAGCGATCACCAGAAAGCAGTATCTTGTCAAGAGAAGGCGCTGATCTTCCATATAATGGTACAGGAGCTGTGAGAGAAAAGCTGAAAGATTCTCCTGATTCTCTGAGGGGTACTGGTCTTTCCTCACGCTATATTGAAAGAGAAAATCAACGGTGGTTTAAAGGGTATGGTAAGAGCTAATGAGATCAAGTTACCTCTGTTGATGAAGCAGTGTATGATGGGTCGATGCAGCGAAGCATGGTGCCAAGAGGACCTTTGAACATATGAGGTTTCCAAGCTCCCCACTAGGTGTCGAAACCATCTGCAGTATACACAAACTCCATATCACACGGGATGGGAATGAGGAATTCAGAGAAGAGGTTGTAAGCATAGAGAGTTAAAATCCATTCAGTGAGATCGGCCTGGCTCTAAAACTTTTGGTGAAAGATGAAGCAAGGAGAGACCTAGTTCAGGCCAAATTGTCGAGCAACTATAACCGGCTGATATGATTCATAGCCAGGCTTGGTAATTCTATTACTAGTGCTCATGCTCACAGGAAGCAGGCAAGGACAAATCATGGTAGCATATATCTGCCGAGTGTCGTCATCATCGGCAAAGTTATCCAGCCTAAAAAAGGAAGGATTTTCAAAATTTTCTGATTCTGAATAGGCGTTGAAGGTGGATACGGAACCACCAGGGGCCTCCTAACTTAATGCGCTCAGGATAGGTGTCTATATAGTATGCCTAGAAACAGTTTCCCAGTGCAAATTGTCGGCCATTGGAGCAAGGGAAGGGCCACAAAAAAGGAAATGGTCTAAATAGAGATTCAGGAAGGTTGTGTGTTCTCGATGATCGATAGATCCTAAACGCTTGTTGTGATGCTCAATGTATTGGCCCCAGTTTTTTGCTGTGGCCTTGTCTACAATCTTGTGCCTACATGTTTCCAAGGAAAGAGGAGAAGGACAGGCTGAATGGACATCTAGCCCCAAAATCATTGTCACATCCATTAGAGTGGGGGTCATGGGGCCGAGGCCAAATAAGAAGTAGTTCAGGGCATCAGACCAAAAATAACCTCTTGCTCTTAGAAGATTCTCATGCTTTTCTATTGGGGACAGAGTAAGGGAGAAAGCATCGGCTATTCCTATTTTTTGCCAAACTGTTGATTCATAACACTTGGCCACGCATTTATACCAGCTCACCCATCCTTCCATGGGGAATGGCCAAGACCTAAGCTGGTTGGCCCAACGGTCTAGATATGGATTTTGAGCCACGAAAGGGATTCGTTTGGTTTTAGCAGAAATTAAGTCCAGTGGCGGCTTGAAAGATTGTGGTCCTAGGCTAAAAGATTTTGAAGCCAGAGATTGAGGAACCAAGATGTCATTTGGCTGCATATTTACAAAGAAAAAAAAGAGAAAAGGGGAAAGTGTGAATAGTGCGATTATCCTCTCCTACCAAAAAGGGAAGGTCGAAGTAAGTACCTTTAGGCCAAAGGCTCTTTGGGGAAGCGTTTCTGCCATTGACAAGCTTGTGGTGTCCGCCATGTTCGAAGAAGTGAGCTGTCTAGACGGGAATGATTGGCCGAGGCAACATGAGGGAGATGCGTGGCTTAAGCGTATTTAAAGTTCGACTCTAGAGTCGGTTCTCCAGGAAAAGCCGATAAGATATCGGCCGATTCTAGGATGGAACGTTGCCAGATTAAAGCAAAAGCTGAGGTCTGATGCTGTGCTATCAGATCGGCTCATGAAAATATGACAAGAATGAAATCGCAGTAATGACAAGAGGCAAGATTGATTTAATATAAAGCTTCATTACTGTGGATTTTTACAAAGCATAATACTAAACAAAAGTTAATCAAAGAGGCTAATCCCCTTTGAGCCGATGCAACGACTTTTTTAACCCTAGAGGTTATCTACGGCTAGGCGCCGAGGAAGCGCGTCGGTCGGCGCTGACATTGTCGTCTTCACTTCTGGCGACGACAAGGATGCAGCACCATTGGCGAGGTCGGTGGTGGTGGTTCCTTCCGCTTCTTCCCTGAGCCATCAAACCATGGCATGTCGACATTGGAGGTTGGGGAGTCGAGGACTGCCCCAACATCGGTGTAGCCGCTGGTCATGGAGGACTCTGAGTCGGTGTCGCTCCCAAACTCCCAATAACCGTCGTCGCAGTCGGAGGGTAGTTCTAGGAACTTTGACGACTTCGGCGAATGCTCCGGGGAAGGCCACGACGACGGCGATGATGGAGGAGTGGGGTCTGGGCCCCAAAGAGCCAACCTGGCCCTGTCCGCTTCGGTAAGCGGCTTATCCTCCTCCTCTAAGTAGGCCTCCTTGACTAGCGGCACAGGCTCTACTCCTGCTGTTGGTAGGGGAGCAAAGCCCGGCGGTAGGGCCATGAAGGGCGGCGGTGATGGCAGAGGGCTTGGCAACAATGGTGGGGCGGTGCTACTCTCTGCGGACATTTCCATCGGCTAAAGGATTTTTCGCTAGAAAAGTTGGGGTTTTTCTGTCGATGTGAGGGAAGATGGGAAAAAGACTGTAGCCAAGGCTGTGGCTAAATACTACTATGGGAGGAAGACGAAGAGGCAGCAGGAGCGAGTTTCAAGGAAATAGTATGGGCGGACGTGATGGTAATCGTGGAATCGTGTGGCTCTTCGTTTTTGACATTAAACTTAGCTTTGGAATAAGTTTTATTGCCAAAGCTAGGGGGGCATGTGTTATCACCAAAATTTGGCCGATTGATATTTGGGCCAAATTGGTTAATGGGCCGAGCAGAGCCGATTCATGGGTCAAGAAGATCGGCTGATGGGCTTAGTCTAGTCGCCCAGGGAAAGAGTGATTCTGAGGGACCTGTGGGCCATGTATCTTTTATTTCTTGTTTTAGTCAAATTACAAGTTAGCCTAGTTAAAAGTTATTGTTTTTTGCTAGTTAGAATCGGACTTGACGTCCAAGTCTCCGTACTATAAATATGTACCCATACCTACGTAATAAAATCAACGACATTACGCTTCCCACAGCTCGTGTCTCCAACATCTCTCGGCGCATCGCCACCCCTAGCAACTAGGGTTTTCAAGGTAATTGTCATGCTGCTCTAATGGTTCTTAGATCTGTTAGAGCATTACGGCATGAGCCACATGGTGAACCATGTACTGAAGCATTTTTTATGGCACGGTTCACTAGTTACCCTGATGAATCTTGCGCCAAGCCTAGCTTGTCACGAGATCCGTTAGCTACCTCGATGAATCTCGCGGTGAGCTTAGCTTGGCGCGACATCCATCAGTTACCTTGCATGTTATCGACCTGTTTTATGTACCTATGCTTCATGTGATAGATGAATCTTCATATAGCTCGGGTGATGCTACCTAATCCCATGTTACAATCCACGACATGCCGCTGCAGCATTTGCACGCGACCTACAGATCAGCGTAGTTTGAGCACCCTAGCTATACACGTCAGAATTTGTATCTGTCTAGTTAGATAGACTTCTTTGGAGGTCCTGGTTTTAGGCCAGTATGACTTTGCAGATCTGTTATATCATGTTTTTTGTCAGGGCTTTTTTATACTAGAACATGGTTTTGGCTTTTCGCTCTTCTTATTCATACCTGATGGAACACTCGATGCTATCGCATCGGCCGACTGGAGTACACGACATCTCGTGTTTGCCAATCCTAGCGATCCGGCAGTAACTTGATGTCTGCATCTATTGTGTACACTTTTCAGGGAGGACAGGAGCCAACGACCATGACCAACTCACCTTCCTGGCTGCAAGGTCAAGCCAGGCGGCACGCCTGCACCATTACTCACAACTAGGATTAGCTCTCCCGCTGTGAGCCGACCGGAGTCACACGATAGGGAGACGAGTGCAGCAGCAGTGCGATCCCTGGCTTCTATGTGCTCTGTGTCCGAACCGCACTTTCCGCCGGTATTTGAGCGCAACAGACCACCATCTCATCGCTTCTATTTTCACTCTAACCGTCGTTACTCACTACTGTGGCGATTTCGCAATGACCGCTATCGTGCCCACCAAAGTGCCCAGCCAATCGCGACACGATCCCCTACACCCCGCTACTCGCTAGAGCCAACCTCTTTGGTAAGCAAAACCTGATCCCCCAGATAATCTATAACCCCTGCTAAAGCTCTCTTCCATCCACCCACACTCAAAACCATTGTTGACCTTATGTTATACCTCGATATGTGTATGTTTCCTGTTTGTGCACGTAGGATATATCAGAGATTCTGATCAGTACGCCCCTCGCAAGGACTTTCGCGATGCTTGAACAAAGCAATCGACGCCTACAACAGGTGTTGTATGAGCATGTGTAGTGGATGGCACATCATGGCTCGGCAGATGATGATACGCCGACGTATTTAGCAGATGATACACCCTCGTCACCAACAACCAATGCAACGTCTATACCAACAAAGCAATAGTCAAGCCCACTGGAATCCCCACTTGATGCATAATATTCCTATGTTTTGCAAACATAACCCTTGGCCTGATAATCAGAATAAAATCTACATGTTTTGCTTTCTTAGGTATCCCAATGGAGCATAGCCACCTAAAGTTATCTAGGTATAGCACGCATAGGTGGGATAGCTCATTTAATTATTTGGATCATAATCTTGACGTTGAGTTGGATAATGGTTGTGGAACTTGAAGGTTGTGGGATATGGATGTGTGGTGTGTTTTTGAAATGAAATGGGGAAAAACCCCAGCAAATGACCCACAGGTCGGGATCAGCTATTTAAAGGGCAGGGTTTGAACGGGTAACTTAGCAGCTTGCGGTTACCCCAGTCCTAGACTTCGTGGGGAAGGCCGGGTATGTGGATGCTCGCAGTTTAGATCAATGGAAAGGTGGAATGGTTCTACCTGCGCCCTATAAGGACCGTGTTGATTTTCATCTTGTCTAACTCTTTTAGTACAACCACTCACTCTGTATGAGGCATTGGCTAGGCGTAAGCTAGAATGAATAATCTAGCAGCAGTTGTGTTGGCGCACAAGGGTGAAGGGAAGGGGTTGTGTGTCACGGGAGTACTACGGAGTACTGAAGTGACTCAGTGGCTCTGATCCTTAAAGCACTCTAGACCATGAAGTAATGGCAAGGGCTTGGTTTAGAATTTGGACGGTTCTTTGGCCGTAAACAGCCGCTGAGTCCAACTTGTGGGAATAGTACAACCTCTAATCAGAGTAAAATCTATTCGAATGGTTCGTGTCCACTGGTATGGATGGGTTACGTCTTGGTTCTTCAATTAGAAGATTTTCGTAAACTAAGTTGATTGGTTTGCGCGTCAATAAAGTCGTTTTTGGTGGAAGTTGGAGCTGTAGGGGTGAAACCCTATAGCGCTGTGGAAAACGTGTTGGCTGGAAAGCCATGACCCATGTGGACCAGCAAGTCCAGTGACAAACCCTTTTTGAGAAAAACCCTGTTTTCAGAAAGAATACAACTTGACAACTAACTCGAACCCTGCATACACAATGTTTTGATGCAAAACCACCCTGAACTCTAGATATATCCTGCATATAGTGTTAGCTACACCCAACTCCTTATGGAGGAAGGTGGCCTGTTGAGTACGTATATACTCACCCTTGCTTTGTTGATATTTTTCCAGTGAAGAAGATGAGATTACCGTGTTTGCGGATGATTGAGAGTTACGACTTGCTTCCTAACCATGGCATGTGGAAGTTTGGGCCTACATTTTTAATATTTTGCTGCTTAGTTTCAGGGCTGCGCCCCTTTGAGGTTTGACCCATTAGGGCAGATCTTTATCACTGTGATGTAAGAATGTGGTTACCAAACCCTGGGATGGTAATAAAGCACATTTTAGTCCCATTATGGAAACTGGGGCGCTTCAGGTGGTATTAGAGCCGTAGTTGGCCGTAGGATGTAACCCTAAGGATGGAAAGACGTTTTGAGTCCAAAACCCATTTGAAAAACCTCTCTGCCCCTCACCTTACTCCGTTTTGGCCCTCCCTTACACCCAATGGCCTTTAGCAACTAGTCAAGGTTCTGGTAGAAGGAAGCCGGTGCCTTGCATAGCACACCATAAGAGCCAGAACAAGGTAGATTGAACGGACATGATGGGTCGATGTTAAAGGAACCAGTGCCTGCAGTAGAACACATCACCATCACAAGGACACATGGCTCAATCTTAAGATATGGACCACCCTAGTCAAGCACATGACCTGATTGATAGCCAAGAAGTGTGCAGCATAAATTAATGAAAGAAAGGACATGACCCTGCTGTCTCGCTTAAATTAGCCATGTAGTACAACACGGTCGGAAAGAGGCCCCCCTTGGAACAATGCATTAGCAACTCTGCGCCATCAGGCACCAAGGACGCTAGGCACTGCAGTAGAAAACCCTAAAGGAGCTACAAGATTATGCCAGCTACCTATTTAAAAGCTCACCCAGAGGACCCTTGAATCCCTAGAGTAAAGCAGCCATGGCAAAAGAAACACCAATCCTCTCCGGCTGCCCTATGCCCCTTAAAAAGAGAAAATGAATAGATCTCTCAGTGGAAGTCCCAGTGTTGGAAGGCATACCAATCATCTTCCCGAGGCTGAAAGCCAGCCAATCCCTCTGGAACCCCTCCCAAATCCTTCACCAGAGCTAGCAGATCTCCTCACCTTGAGAAAGATCTCAGCACCTGAGCTAGAGTGCCTAGAGTGTCTGGAAGAGAAAGAGCTACCCAGAGCCCTACCTCCAAGTCCTGTCTCTCGAAGCAAACCGAAAGCTCCACCACCAACCTCATCAATGGAAGCAAGGATAGAATCCTCGGGCATTGCCTCACCTTGGGGACTGGATGAGGAAGACAACCCGATCACTGCAACTCTGCCGCTGCTAGAGGACATCATCAACATCAGCTCAGATGACTCAGAATGAGGTCTCTGAGCCTGACAGGGAATGAAGTTGCATGGTCCGAAGTTAGCTGTGTCTAGTGTCCCTTCTACAATTGGGTAGTGAAGTTTTTCCTTCATTTGGTTAGCACCTTTGTAAGAGTTAACCATGTAGATCGCGTGAGTTGTAGACGTTGCCTTGTTTGTTTGTGTGTTGTATAGTAGTTTTAGTCTAGGCCGAGTCCTGCAAGTCTCGTTCAGATGGCAAATGCCAGATGTGTTAGCTTCTGTGAAGATGTAAATGGTTTTCCCGAGCTCCTAAGAGATACCATAAGGTACCTCTACATTTTCCGATACCCTGAGTACCTAGGTAGATAAATCCTCGCGAATGGAGAACAAAAGTAGATGGTCTCGTTATACATCAAGGACAACCGCGCCCTCGAAGGATGGCATTCCATAGCTACCAGTCACTGGCTTGTGGATGCGTGTCACGTTACAACCCGTGACGCAATAAGAAAGTTGTGCTCAACTTATCATAGGGCCATCCAAGGACACTCCTATGAGATTCTTCCCACCCTTCAACAAGTTGACCACAAGCTGGGCCAAAAGAATTGAAGTATTGAAAGAGATGAAAGAGACCGAGGATCCTGTCATAGCCTACCTTGCTTTTCATCTACAAGCCCTAGATGATGAGTATGACAAGCTGAGTCTCAAGTATGACAGGTTGGTAAATCACAATCGGGCAACAGAAGACCTCCTATCTAGATACCAAAGTAGGCCGCTGTACCTAGGGCTAGATGCCGACCTCAATCTGAGCAACGCATTGACAAGGAGCTTGTCTGACCCTCGCTATCAGTTACCAAGAGGAATACATTACCCCATGATGGGAGGATCAGCAGCCCTACCTAGCCAGCCAGAGTGGAGTCACCAGGTTAGCTTCCAGTACTCACTGCTTGAGCAACAACAGAATCAGGTAGAGGGCCCTGTAAACTTCCTAAATATGGAAGATAGAGAAAGCTTGATCACCCTTCTGACGCTCTCGCTTCAAGGAGAAGGACCCAGTTCTCAGTCACCATCGCAGAATGAAGCCTTCAACAGCCAGAAGATGAAGTCTGTTCTATTCAAGTAGCTACGCTAGTGTGTTCGTTCTGTGTCATGGGTTTTGTATGTTTTTCTTGTGTGTTTCTGATTGTCCTTGTTGATTGCTTATCGTTCGTCTTTTGCTGTGATAAGCAAAAAGCAAACATTGCCCTATTTGTGTGATAATAAAATCGCCATTAGAACTAGCCATCATCCCTGATATCTCTTCTCACCTTAAAACCCATCGGTTGATGGAGGTGTCTTCTAAAATAAGCCACCAAAGAAGGCTCCATTTAAAATGAAGGACAATCAACAGATGACAAAACTCTGCCCAAGGGAAGAATAGTACTAGCAACAGAAACTGGAGTTAAAGCATAGCTAAAGGAAACAGTGGCCCTGGGAAAATGGATAAGATCGGAAGAAAGACATCCCGTATCACAGTTGCCCTACAAACATTATCCACCACAGTCCCTCTCTACTCATATCTCTCCACCGCCCCCATTCTTTTTCTCCACACCCACCACATCCGATACCCCGGCCCCCCACCCACTCACCGCTACCGCCGTGTGCGCACGTCGCCTGCCACCACCTACTGGTTTTGGCAGCGCACCCACGTGCCCCACTGTCAGCCAAAGCTGGCCCCTACACCATACACCACCATCAGCCGCCACGTGTTCCCACTCCACTATCAGTGGACGCCTAGCCCCCTCACTCCACCCTCACTTGTGTGCCGCCACGTGCACCCGCTCCACCTCCACCGCTTGTGTCACCTCGGTGCACAGCACGCTACATCGCAACCACCGCCTTACGCTGCGTCAATCACCTCACAAGCACATAACCCACTACCACTCCCGACTCGCTAACCAACAGCTAAGCCCCCTCCTCTCATGTTTTACGATTCCTAGGTAGGACAGTTCCTCCTAGGCTACTACACTCTCGCCGTCATCACCATTCCCTTCTGCCTCCTCTTCCTTTAGGTAATCCATCTCCCTCTAACCTAGGAAGAAAATCACCCTAAACCATCTGCCAACTCCACCGCCAGATGATAAACCTAACAATCTTCCTACTGATTCTCATCCAGTGAGTATTCCTCTCCAAAATCCTAAAATCCTCATCCAACTCCTAAAGTAGGGAGTCATTTGTGAGATTCGCAGACCAAACTAAAAAGACTAGCACACACCACCCAACTCCACCCTGGTTATGAACCCAGAGGCCAAAGTCTGCATCCCACTTCGCTACATCCTCTTTACCGAAATCCTACTCCTATGCCTCCTAATCCTCCTCCAGTTAGTGACCCTCCCTCGGGCCAAATAGAAGCTAGAATATGCTTCCTGCTAACATAGCTGTGCCAAGATCAAGAAGCCTGAAGTAGGGCAGAATAGAGGCAAGAAGATAGAAGAAGTGCTTGGGGCAAAAAGAAGTGTAATGTGAAGAAGGATATCCTATATAGTTGCTTCTTCTCCAGCCTGCCCTTTGCTTGCTAATACAACAGCAGAAGTTGGAAAACGTAGTAGCTTCCCGCTTCCAGAGGAGTGCCTAACCTACTCAAGTAGGGGTATCCACCCTATTTAAGTGGGGTAGCCTCTCTTCTGTTAGCACTGGTGTGGGATAATTCAGATCCCTAGATTGACGGATCCATCCCTTTTGGATGGGTTGCCCAGATTATACCACCATCTATAGAGCAGAAAGTGCCTTGCTGAATTTCTACTGCTCTCTAGAAAAACACGCCCAAAGCTGCTAGACAATGGTTCAACCTTTGAAGTTCATGAAGTGGAAGATCCATGTTGTGTGCAGATGGCCTCTACGAACAGCTTCAACAGAGAAGAAAAGAGAAAAGAAAACAAAAGGGAGTCAAGGCAACCTAGTAGTTTATTAAAATTCCGCCTGCTATTCTGTGTGAAGAAGAAAGTTTATGTTGTAATCAGGAGTAGTTAGCTGAAGTAAAGCTATCCCAGTAACCCTCTAGGTTGGATCTCGAGGATGAAATTCATTTTATGTGGGGTAGGTTTGTAACACCCCAAAAATTAATGCTGGAATTTTTCTTCTAATCTACCTCCCAAATTCAAAAACTACTTTTCAAAACCTTGCTTGTTGTCGTGTGTGTTAATATGAGCTCAACAAAAATCTCCAAACATTCCAAATATTTGCCCCATCAAATATCCTTCCTACCTTTACACCAAATTCTCCACAAATCCTTTCTGAAATTCCTACGAAAATCGAAACCAAATACAAAATTAGAAAATAAAAGGGGAAACTCTTTTCCTCCCCTTTGGCCCGGCCAGCCGGCTAGCTCCCTTCTCCACCTGGGCCGTTAGGTCGCTCGGCCCAAGCCGCCCCCATTTCCCTCCTACTCTATTTGTCAAGCGGGAAGTGCCCCAACTCCCACCGACCAGCGCGCCCAGCCCATCAGTGCCACCATCCCCTCCTTCCTTCTTCTTCCTCTGTACGGACGCGCACCGCGCAAGCGCCAAACGCCGGTGCGCATCGCGACACCAGCCCTGCCCGCCACACCACCCCCCGGCCCTGCTCCACACTCTGCATTGCACCGCCATGACACCACCACATCGCGTTGCTGCTTGGCACTCCCATCGCCGCACCTCGTACCACCGCACCAAGCTCCCGGCCACCAACCTTCACCGGCTATATATAGCCCTTATCGCCGCTCGCCACTCCACCACTCTCACACAACAAACATACACCGCCACGACCGACCCCCAATCCAATTGGGCGTCGCAAGTCGTGGGCACTCCCTACCCCCTCTCTCAAGCTCCGCCGAAGCAAGCACCGCGAGCCACATCCGCCACCACCATCACCTCGCCGCTCGATTCGAGCAAGGGCAAGCCCCGCCCTGAGCTCCTCTACCTCGCTGGCTCCTCCTCGCGATCCATCTCCCACCCGCCAAATCCACCAGCGCACGTGCCTTTCGTCGCCACAGCGCGCTCCACCTATCATCACTGTCAAAACCTCACCGCCGGTTACCGAGCCCCATCTCACCGGGCAGGCCTAATAAGCAGTTCCACCCTGCGCTGCACGTGTTGGGCCAAAAGGCCAAACCCTCCCCGGCCCAAGTTACATCACCAACAGGCCAAATCCAAAGAGTTCGCTAGCCAAAAGTTCATTTTCCACCCCTGATCTTTCCAAAAAGTCTATTGCTACCCCTCCAACTTCTAGATAAGTTCATATCTACCCCTAACCACTAAATACCCCATATCTTCTCCGTTCCAACTCCGATTTAGGTGATTCTTGAGCCTAAATTCATCTAAAATCAAGCACTATCTATTCATACACTCCACATAGTCTTTTCTCTAGCCAGAAGCCACCATCATGCCACTGTGACGCCATCCTACGCCTAGTCAGTGCTTCATACTGGTCCCACAAATATTGTGTGCTTAGTGATTGATATCGTTGCCTTCCTACTTTCCATAAATTCCAAAGGTTGATGTCTTGGTCTCTCCACATCCTATTCTAGATGATCCCAATCTCCAAAATTGTCCCCGCTGATCGTATCCCATCGAGTCCATCTTTCATCGCTACCTCCTACAGAAACCCCCAACCCTGACGTCATCATGCGACCGCCATCTCGTCGTTTCTGTTTTCACTCTAACTGTCACTACTCTGTACTGTGGATATTCTACAATAACCGCTAGCATGCCTGGCCGATCGTGACACGATCCCCTACACCCCGCTACTTGCCAGAGCCAACCTCTTTGGTATGCAAAACCCGATCCCCCAGATAATCTATAACCCCTGCTAAAGCTCTCTTCCTTCCCACCACACACAAAACCATTGTTAAGCTTATGTTATACCTCGATATGTGTATATTTCCTATTTGTGCGCATAGGATATATCGGAGATTCTGATTGGTACACCCCTCGCAAGGACTTTCGCGATGCATGAAGAAAGCAATCAGTGCCTACAACAGGTGTTGTACAAGCATGCGCAGTGGATGGCACATCATCGAGCCCAGCAATTGGTATGCCAACGTGCTTGGCGTGATTGTACGCCGATGTATTAGGCAAATGACACTCCCTCATGACCAACGACCAATGTATCGTCTGTACCAACAAAGCAATAGGCAAGCCCACTGGAATCCCCACTTGATGCATAAAATTCCTATGTTTTGCAAACACAACCCTTGGCCTGATAATCACAATAAAATTTGCATGTTTTGCTTGCTAAGGTAACCCATTGAAATATAGCCACCTAAGCCTATCTAGGTATAGCACGCATAGTTGGGATCACTCATTTAATTATTTGTATCATAATTTTGACATTGAGTTGGATTATGGTTGTGGAACTTGAAGGTTGTGGGATATGGATGTGTGGTGTGTTTTTGAAATAAAATGGGGGAAGAACCCTGGCAAACGACCCATGGGTCGGGATCAGCTATTTAAAGGGTAGGGTTTGAACGAGTAACTCAGCAGCTCGCGGTTAGCCTAGTCTCGGACTTCGCGGGGAAGACTAGGGTATGTGGATGCTCACGGTGTCGAGCAATGGAAAGGTGGAATGGTTCTACCTGCGCCCTGTAAGGACTGCGTTGATTTTCTTCTTGCCTAACTCTTTTAGTACAACCACTTGCTCTGTATGAGGCATTGGGTAGGCCTGAGCTAGAATGGATAATCTAGCGGTAGCTGTTTTGGTGCACAAGAGTGAAGGGAAGGGGTTATGTGCCATGGGAGTACCACGGGGTACTAAAGTGAATCGGTGGCCCTAATCCTTAAAGCACTTCTAGACCATGAAGTAATGACAAGGGCTTGGTTTGGAATTTGGACACTTATTTGGCCGTAAGCAGTCGTTGAGTCCAACTTGTGGGAATTAGTACAACCTCTGATCAGAGTAAAATCTATTCGAATAGTGTGTGTCCACTGGTATGGATGGGTTATGGCTTGGTTCTTCAATTAGCTGATTTTCATAAACTAAATTGATTGGTTTGCTTTGGAACAAAGTCGTTTTTAGGTGGAAGTTGGAGCTGTAGGGATGAAACCCTATAGCTGTGTGGAAAACAGGTTGGCTGGAAAGCCATGAGCCATATGGACCGACATGTCTAGTGGCAAACCTTTTTTGAGAAAAACCCTGTTTTCAGAAAGACTAAAACTTGACAACTAGCTCGAACCCTGCATACAAAAATGTTCTGATGCAAAACCTCCCTGAACTCCAGATATATCCTGCATATAGTGTTAGCTACACTCAACTCCTTATGGAGAAAGGTGGGCTGCTGAGTATGTATGTATTCACCCTTGCTTTGTTGATATTTTTCCAATGAAGAAGATGTGATTACCATGTATGTGGACGATTGAGGGTTACGACCTGCTTCCCAACCATGATGTGTGGAAGTTTGAGCCTACAATTTTATATTCTGCTGCTTAGTTTCAAGGCTGTGCCCCTTTGTGGTCCGACCCGTTAGGGCGGATCTATATCTCTGTGATGTAAGAATGTGATTACCAAACCCTAGGATGGTAATAAAGCACATTTTAGTCCCATTATGGAAACTGGGGTGCTTCACTTTTCAATCCCTGTCACAACACACATGCTTGTGCACTCATGTGTACATGAAAAGGGGGGAGAGGGCCACATTCATGCACGGCTACCTCATCAAAATTCTATTTGGATGATCGTCGCATGCCAGGTTCCATCTCTTTTACCCATCCTTTCTTTTTCTATCACTGGTAGGGGATGTAGGGCAATTGGATGATGGATTATGATGAAGATTGTACAGGACGTGGCTCTGGACCTCGACAGTGCAGTGGAGCAATAGTGAAAGCTCAAGGACGCGTCGAGGAGGCATGGCTCAGATAAACTAGAGTAGATGTAAACTAGTGTCTGCCTAACCCTGATCAATGGCTTATATAATGCCGGCCAGGATAACAACAAACTAATGGATCTCCTATAATATAGCTAACACTAAGCCTCTCCCGGTGATTGTCCTATGTGCCCACGCCTTGGACCAGCGGCTGTAGAGAGTTCCCCACATGATATCTCCCCCCTGTTCAATAAGCTCATGCACGATCTTGAAATTTGGATACTGATCACAGAACTCAGAGACAGGCATCCACGTTGTCTTAGCAGTTCTAGTCTATCATGAGCAAGCGTGGAGATGTCATGATAACGGAAGCCGCAGCCAGTATGCGATTGAGCCAATGCGCTCAGCGGCTTGGAAGGGCTCGTAGAACTTCGGCCCCAACTTCTGATGGCCCCAGACATTTGGGGAGGCCGCTGGTTGTTCTAGGAGGCACAACCACACCCACTCTCTAACCACATATTCCATCGACCTGTGTCATCGATCATGTTGCGCTTTGTAGAAATTTTGAGCTTGTTCCCATTGCTCTTTTTATCTCCTCAATGAACTTGTCCCGTTATGCCATCATCTATTCCACCACATGGACTTGCGTGAACCTACCGTCGTATCCCTAGAGCATCGGCCATTCACGCACATAGACCACACATAACAGCGATGTGCAGATGGAAGCTTGGTAGCCTGCCACAGAAGCGATCGGACCCATTATCATGGATGATCCCTTATGAGGTAGCGGAGGTACATGCCGATGATCTAATCAGGTGGCCTCTGACTGACCTTCGAACTGTGGGTGGAAGGCGAAGGTGAAGTTGAGTTTCACGCCAGTGGGTCCCGGTCAGTGAAGATGTATGCTAGAATCCCATGGAGGTGCACAATGTCATGGTAGAAAGCGTGCGCCACTAAAGCTGTCGTGTACGGATGAGACAACATGATGAAGTGGGAGTACTTGGAGAAGCGATCAGTGATGTGAGGATGACTGACTTCCTATGGACCCATGGGAGCCCCTCATTAAAATCCATGGTGATGACAGCCCCATCCATGGACGGAACCTATAATGGTTGAAGTAGACCTACCTATTGAAGGTGTTCCACCTTGTTGTGCTAGAATTTTTCACATGTGCACATGAAATCCTAGACTGTGCTCTTGTCATTGACAATGTGAAAATCAGCCATGACCATTGCAAGGTTTTTTGTATGCCCTTGTGTCCCACGCCATGCACCAAGTGAAGGACATCCTAGAGAATTTGTGATGTCGCTGGCAAGACGAGGCGGTCATTGTACAAGACCAAGACGTTGACCACGGTCCACTAGGATGGATTGTCACCCTGCAGGATCTTATTGTAGACAGATTGCAGCGGTCCGGCGGCAGTTGTCTCATGGCGGAGCTCGTTGAAGAGGCTTAATCGCGGCACCGATAGGACCATGACTTGTGTTATGGCTTAGTCCTTCTATGAGATAGCAGTCGGCGATAATGTTGGTGGAACCCGCTTTGTATTGCACGCGAGGTCGAATCCCAACAGTTTGCTAGCCAATTGATGCTGCGAGATGGTGGCCAGCCGCTGGTCGAGGAGGAAGCGAAGGCTGTAGTGATCGGTGCGGATGATGAATCGACGACCACAGAGGTACGGAGGCCAATGCCAAATGGTGAGGACTAGCCCGATGAGCTCGTGTTCGTATGCAACGAGCGTGGTGTGGCTTGAAGCAATATGCTTGCTGAAGAAAGCCATCGCGCCAGTGCCCTGATGGAGGAGGGCATTGAACCTAGGATGCATCAAACATGATATGAAATGACGGTTGAAGTCTGGTGGACCGGCACAGTGGTGATGCCCTGTTGGAGGGCGGCGAAGGCTATGGTCACCTCATCCGTGTAGCTAAAACCATCGGGCTTGAGAAGTATCGTCAATGGAGCTACTAGCACACATTAGTTGTTGATGATGTGCCAATAGTACCCAGTCAGCCCAAAGAACCCACGCAACACATGGGCCGAGGTCAGTTGGGCCAAGTCGAGGATGGCCTGCACCTTCTCCTTGTCCATGGACATATAGTGTTTGGAGAAGATATGGCCCAAGTAGTCCATCGCTGTGGGGCCAAATTCGCAGTTGAAGCATTTGAGGTGAAGTTGGTGGTCGTGTAGTGTCTGGAGCACCATACGGACATGGTGTAGGTGTTCCGACCATGAGATACAGATTAAGATATCATCAAAGAAAACAAGCACAAATCGGCGGAACAACAGAAATAGCACATCATTTATGAGGGCCTGGCAGGTTGAAGGCATGTTTGTGAGGCCAAAGGACATCACCAGGAACTCAAAGATGCATTGGTGCATGTGGAGCGCTATCTTCTCGACATTCCTTAGCTATATATGAACCTAATGATAGCCAAAGCTCATGTCGAGTTTGGTGAAGAACGCCGCACCTCAGAGCTCATAGAGCAACTCCTCAACCACCAGGACTAGGAACTTATCCTTGATGGTGTTCATGTTGAGGGCACGGTAGTCAACGTAGAACCTCCATGACCCACCCTTCTGGTTGATCAACAAGGCCGGCAATGAGAACGTGGAGGAGCTAGGTCAGATGACACCCAAATGCAGCATCTCATTGCGTTGGCATTCCAGCTCATCTTTTTGGATGTGCACGTAGCAGTAAGGCTGGACCGCCACTGCTGAGATACCTAGTTTGAGACGGATGCAAAGGCATAGACGACATGTAGGAGGCAGACCCAAGGGGACCTCAAATAGGACCACCAACTCCTCCAACAGTGCCGCCATGTGAGGATCAGGTTGGTCATCCAGAAAGTAGGCCGTCGGAGCCTAGTTGCATAGTGTCAAGGCCGACCCATGTGACCTGGTTACCATGGGGCATTGAAGTACATTGTGTGTTACCAGCTCCACAATGGGTCTCAGTGACCAGTGCACCCCGAGGATTATATTGTAGCTGCCTAGTGGGAGGGCGTAGAAGTCATTATCGAACACCTCCATCCCAATCGTGGTGCGCACATGTCAGCACCAGCCACTCGCCGTGACATGGTCACCATTTGCCACCATGACTCAGAGACCCAGGTATGGTTGGATCGCCGGGGTTGCCACTAATGCAGTTGTGTCGTTCATGAAATTGTGGGTGGATCCCGAGTCCAGGAGGGCGGTGATGATAGTGGCACCCATGCAGACTTAAAGTTTCATTATGTTGATACCGTGGGTGAGGATGCTCATTAGGGCATGGAGAGAGATGCCTGGCTCCACTAGTTCATCGGTAGCATCGACCTCGGTCAGCAGCTCGTCATCAAAGTCCACCAGTTCTATGACGAGCTAGCATTTGCAACAGTGGCCTTGTACAAACTTCTCATCGTAGTGTGCCAACTCCGCGGGGGGCAAACATTTGTGGGGCATGGGCGCCGGGGAAGACAACTTGGTCAGCACAACGGCATTGGAGGCCACTGAGGTGCCCGTGGCCGGAATCGATGATGCGGCCGCCAGGTGGTGGGCGTGTGAATGACTGTCTGCTGTGAGGGTCCGCTGAGTTTGCTGGTGCAAGCTGCAGTCATTGTTTGTAAGCATGGGATAACATAATGATGTCATCTTGGGTCTGCGGTTGGCGAAGAGTGATGTTCGTCTTGAGGGGGTTGACGAGGCTGGCAATGTAGAGTTGGACTTGTTGTAGCTCTGATTCTCAGCATTGCAGCATGCTAGGGTGAGAAATTTTTCTTTGAAGTTGTCCACTGTGTTTGTTGATATCTCTTAGCGTAACAGATTTTACTCCCCAAGCGCACGGAGATTCGCTGTAGCTTTTTCACTCAGAGTATTCTGAGTATCGTAAAAATCCACAGGGAAGCAAGGGCGAATAGGTGGAATGAAATGTCAAACTTTCAACGGTACTATATAACTTAGATAAATACAGCTATTCTTACAATGGGGGTAAGATAAACAAGATAGTGTATGGTGGGAAATGTAAACAGGGACCAAAGTAGTCAGCAACTAGGTATAGCTATCTGGGAGGATAATAAGTGAGATTAAGATATCCAAACTCTATTTCTTAACTACTGCAAAGGAGTATTCGCGGTTGAACTAAGTTAATCGAATACAAACTAGGGTCTTTCGTCAAGCGAAATTCCAGACTACACCAAGGAGGCACGGGGGTAGATAGTTGGCCAACTGAAAGGCAACTAGCTAATGCCTACGGGCTTACCGAACAACGGGGTCGGATTACAGAGGCTACCTAATGATGTCACCAAAAGGGGCTACCAACCAGATCTGCATGGGTAAGATGGCACGCTAAACTAGTGATCAAGTGAGAACTTGATCAGTAAAGCTCGTCCTTGATCAGATGGTGTGAGCTAACTTAACCTTAGATCAGAGCCTAAGGCAAGTTTATAGCACTAGCAAGTCTAGTAAGATTCAAAGAACATAAAGAACAACACAAACCTAAGCCTTGATCTAGTATGCAAAAAGGTACACCACACTAGGCAAGTGTAAGAAATAAAGTAAAGTATAGCTGAAAGATAGAGCAATGATTTATATTATACTGAAGTAGCAAGAATACAAAAGTTAGAAAGGATACAAGAGCATTACCGAAGACTCAAAGCTAACTCCGAAATCCCTAAGGCAAAGGCTCAGACTCAACTCTAACTCTGAGGACTAACCTAGTGCTACAAGACTAAGACAATGGTATGTTCTACTCACCTCCACACTTCACAAATGAGCTACCAGGGGGTATTTATAGTCACCAAGTGAGTAGGGGTACTTATAGGGCCCATAAGGCTGTTATGGGGGCTGGTGGTAGGCCAAGCGGCTAGGTAGGAGGCCGGGTGGCCCCACCTAAGGCCAGGCAGCCTGGCCAGCCCTTGGATCCACTGGCTTACTCCATCTTACGGTCCATCTTCACTCCCCAAGTCGGTTGCATGGTGGTTGGCGGTTAAAACGTGTGCTTTTCCCCAAGCCATTGGATCTCACTTGTGTTTCTTCCTTAGCCACAGGATTGAAGTCCCTCAGATTGCTGACTTCACCAATCCAAGTGTTAGATCAATGAGGTGGCAAGCCTTCCGGTGTTTAGCATGTAGCTTTCATGGTTTCTACCTTGGACTTGTGTTGACATGTTGTTTATGCGCATGCAGGTCAAAGATGAGCTCATTTGGCCACCTTGTCAGGCCGGGTGGCCAAGGGGAGGCTGGGCAGCCTGGTCTGTTGGCCGAGCGGCCTGAGCTTTTCCTGACTTAGCCATTTTTACTTGTTTTCTGCTTGTTTTGCACCTGCACTCAAATATTCAACACAACTCATGGAGATATGTCAGTAGCAAGGGTTAGTCTATACTTTGATACATTTTCCTTCATGTTTGCGGATAGTTGATGGTCGAAGGTAGTGCATTAACGACCATCAACACGCCCCCAAGCTTAGACCTTTGCTCGTCCTCAAGTAAAGCCAAGATGGGTTATGGATCAGGAGTTGCTGCGATATCAATGTTCAAGAGTAGAGGCTATACATAACCGGCACCCATGCTTTTGTTTCAAACCATAGTGTATGCATCGATCACTCTTTTCTCATACCTGTGGTGCATCTTTTTGACTTACCTTGTCTTGGGCAGTTGAGAGAAAGAACGACCTTGTTGTAGGTCCCAGCTCTAAACATCTCTTTTTGTATTCTTATCTCAGGTGTTTTTGGAGATTTTCAAAATAAAGTTAGTTTCCCCAGAGGTACTCTCGATCGCTCAAAAGTGTATCCTCACCATGGAAGGCCAAGAGCACGGCCAAGATTTTTCCTACACAAAAAGCCTTTATGGAGCTCAGGGTGATGGGAAAACATAGCTTGCTTAGGTTGTTTATTTTGCAAAGCCAAAGATTGGGCCAAAGAAATGTACTACATCAGCAAATCTTGTTTATCATTGGAGCTTATTTGGTGGATGGATGGGTGGATCTCCTTGTTTTCCTTCCCTTGTCCTTCAATTGTGATGGGTATGGATATGGAGCCTTTTGTATTTTCTCTCTTTTTGCCATGCTTTGACTAGCATGCTTTTCTTTTTTTTTCTTTTTTTATGGCTCCACATCCTACCTCATTTTGATTTGGACGTAGTAAGGGTAAAGGTATTATTTGGAGATATATGGATGCATACCCGGGATAGATAGATGCATGTGGGATGGTGTGATTTTGCTCCAAAGATTCACAAGATAGCGATGATTCCATTCAATGAGACTCAAAATTTGACAACACTCGAAACAACACTAAGTAGCTGATATGCTAGGCTCAGATATTTTCAGTGTATTTGGCTATGGTATGTGTTTAAAGACCAATGGGGGAACTTCATTTTAATTTTTCAAAAGAATAACCTGAGATGTTCATCCTACTAAGAGAATGTGAGAGCTGGCCTATTACTTAGTCATATCATTTCTCACAACAACTTAGACAAAGTTGTACAAATGGCATCCACAAAGTAAAAGATCAGGTTCTCATTTTATACACACAAGCTCAAAATTAAGCTAAGTATGGTATGTGCATAGACAACTAAGCAAGAACATAATAGAGCAACTATTCATCATTTCCATAATGAAGGTAATATATCAAAGGTGGGAGTTTATTTTTATTGACTCTTCTTTTTTTAACTGAAAGATAACAACGAAAAAATAAGTAAAGAAAACATTATTTAATAGTACTTAATCTTCTCGTCGGTGGGACTGGTGATGCTAAAGATACTACTGCTGCTGGGTAGGACTGCTGGACTGGTAGGACTGCTGGTACTGGTACTGCTGCTGCTGCACAGGGAGAGACAAAGATGAGAATCAGGGGCCTTAGTCTAAAATGGGGACGTGACGAGGCATGCTCATGCTGGTCTACCACCCCCAAGCTTCAATGAAGCTAGGGGTTCTGGCTGTAGGAGTTGTTGTAGAACTCCTGAGCATTGTTGAAACCAGGCTCTGACTTGTTCGTTCAGGTTCTGAATCATGTTGGTGTTGTCCTAAAGCCGTTGGTCCATCGCTGCGGTGCGTCGAGTGATGTCGTCCACCTGCTGGTACAACCTCTGATTGTAGTGGCCCAAGTTCATCTCCCCCATTGCGGAGTTGATGCTGGCCACATTGTCGGAGTGGAACCGGGCTGATGCAGAGTGGCCTTGGTCTCTACTGACTTCATATGACGCACTCCCACCGCCATAGTATTGAGTACTATGTGATGGCTGGTATGAGCTTTGCCCTCCGCCACTGCTACTATACCATGGCTTGGGCTGGCCATATCGGTGGAACCATGATAGTTCTGGGTTGACACTTCCAATTGGAGCGGTAGTGTGTGGTGTCCATGGTGGACCTGCTCCTGCTTCCTCTCATGCCTCACGTTGGCGTTCCTCTGCTCGTCGTTGTTGGCCCCTAGTCACGACACCTCCAATGCTCTGGCGTGGTGCTTCTGTGTCGAGCTGCATGGTTAGGCTCCCAACTGTGTACAAGTTGAACTGTGGTGCTGGAAGCAGCAGCTCGAAATTATGCCCAAAGCAGGTCACAACTAGGTTCCCAAACTCATCCCTCTTCATGAAGTGTGCCTGAATAAAGTGCTGCTCCCCAATGATGTGTGACATGTCATCAGGGATGTATGTCACCTAGGCGTTTTCTAGGACGCCCAAGTTGGATGCAATCCTAGTGACTAGTGATGTGATGTTTTTGGGGGTGTTGGCTTTTGGCATGTCCATCTAGTGACGGACAATGTCAAGAACCAGGGCATAGCGCTTCTTCTTGCAAAAGGCATAAAGACATTTAAGATCTTCGTTTGGTGCACATCGCACTTCACTACGTGGAAAAAACATGAGGGAGACCCAACGAGCAAGGAGTCTCAGGGCAGGGTTGTGGATTTTTGTGGTGCTGTGTTTTCCCCTCACATTCTCTCCACAGATTTCCCTCCAAAAGGTTTTCATGTTATACCCCGCAGGCTCCTCTGCTAAAGAGCAGTTTGAGTTGAAGCCTAGGAGGTCGCTAAACCTCCTCGGGGTAACAGAAAATTCAGAGTTAAAGAGACGGAAATGGATGGTTGTACCTAAGGCATGTCTTTCCATATGGAGAGTCATTAGGAACTCCTTCATTAGAAGGATGGACCCTTCCTCAGTGATGTTCGAAAATTCTAACCATCCTGCATAGTCGAATGCCTTCGTAAATTGATCCAACATACCTATGGCGACAAGGAAGAAGGCATCGAAGTATCTTGTCCGTCCAAATGATTCGGAGGCAAGACGCTCTAATTTCTGAGCTTCCTCGTCACTATGTATGGTGATGTCGTGGATTGTCAAAAGTTGGCACTGAAGTGGAGGATGTGAAGACGTTCCCTCGTCCTGTTCCTGGCTTCAGGCACCATTGATGGGCATCCAGTCGGATGCAGCAGGAGTCCTTGAACTTCCACTCTGGGAGTGGGAGCGTGACGAAGATGGGAAGTTGAGGTAGGTACCCCCTCCCTGTGTTGCTGATGGCTCTCTTGGCTCTTCTTAAAAATGAAGACAATCCGCAAAATAGACACAGATAAGAGAATACCCGAGGGAAACAGCAGACAAAAAGTTAGCATTAGTGGTTAGCAGTCCAAAAGTCAGTCGTCTGAAGGTTAGTCATCCTTGTGGGGTGGGGCCTCCACAAACTGTCCAACAAGCGAGAGTGAAGCACTAATTTTATTCAAGCAGAATTTTTGCTAAGTGCAGAAATTAAATTAAGTGCTTAGATTAGAGAGTGATTAGGGGGAAGAAAGAGAGAGCTCATGTTGCTGAGCGGTGCGGGGAGAGCTGAAGGGGTTGCATGCGTATATATAGGCGCGCGGGAGTGCATGCATGCAGGCAGGACGCAGCAAGGCGGGCCGGGCGGCCTAGGCTTGAGCCGGGCGGCCAGCACTAGAAGCCGGGCAGCCTAGGGACTAGGCCATTAGCCTGGTTGATGTGCGCGCAGGAGGATGGGACTGCAACAATGCTAGAACGAGCAGCAGGCGTTGGTGGAGTAGGGTCGGGCGGCCTGAGCAAGTGGCCGGGCAGCCTTTTGTGCTTAGTGCCCTTTGACACTTTGTGCTTAGGGAGTGCACGAGGAGCAGGGGGCACCAGAGGGGGGCCGGGCGGCCTGTGTAGGGGGCTAGCGGCCTGGCACTAGTGCGCAGAGGGTGTAGGGGGGTCAGCCAGCCATGGTGGGGCCGGGCGGCCTCCCAAAATTTCATTTTTTTTTTTTGAGATATAGGAATTAACGATATAAAGGCTTATGCAAAAATTTAGACTAGTGCAACTTGAATTTAAACATGCAGTGATCGAAGGGAAAGTCAAAAGGTTCAAATGTAAATATGCGGGAATCAAATATGCAGTGAGGGTAATGCCAGTTTACCTCCTAGCAAGGGCAAGTCATACCTTTTATTCAGAGTCAGCGCTTGACGGAGACTTAGCGGCCGTCTGCGTTGCAACTTTTGCTCGCCAGATTTTCTTTGTTGCCATAGCCTTCTGGTTCTGAGAGTTCCTCTTCTTTTCTTCTGGCTTGGCTTTTGGCGTTTCTTTCTTCTTCTGACATTCTTTGTGTGTGTTCGTTGTTATGGCGGCGACCTTTGTGACAGGGGCCTTGCCTCCTGCTTCCTTTGTCAACGGCCTGACCATCGAGGCATGTCTTACTGACTTGGTGAGAGCTCGATCTTGGGTCTTGGCGTCTCCCTGGGTGCCTGACAGTTGAATGTTTTTACTTGTCGGCATTGTTCGACTTTCGACTTGAAGGTGAACGCCAATGTTGGCCTCAGCGGTGCTTAGAAAAGGTCGCCCTAGAATGAGCGGCGTTTTGCTGTCCATTTCCATATCCAACACAACAAAGTCCACTGGAACCACGAAAGACTTCTGTCCTAGGGCTCCTGTCCACGTCTTCAGTCCTGGGATTCCTGGCCACGACGTGGACAAATATAGCATGGCTGTGTGGGTTGCAGCAACGGAGAACCAGGGTACGTGACTTCGCCACGAGAGATGACGGTGTTGGAGTTGCCAACAACGGAGGTACAACTCATCGCCAACAACGATCATGCTGAATTCCATGTTCATCAATTCCTATGATAACCCATGTTTGCATATATTATTGCTGGCCAGTGTAAGTGCCATCGTCCGGTCGCCATCTACATGTGCTGCCATACCTCCGCCCAGGCGAATACAAGGTACTCCTGGTAGTTTTCTACATGTTGGTCACGGAAACAGTACGTCAGCCGTGTGAGCGCCGCCATCCATCGCACTGATCCATCTACGCAAGCATTGAACATCATTGCAGACTCCGAATTTAAAAGGTAATCATTTTCTTCTGACATACATTGGCACCCTTGCGTTTTAAATAAAATATTACAAAAACCCTTGGCCTTGCTTTCCTCCGCGTGTGGAGGATCAATAACAACTTGCATTCGGATTCTTGGCTGTGAACCTTGGCCATTACATCCTGCTTGAGATGCAACTCCTAGAGTTTCACCCTAATTTAGGCTGAGGAGTAAAACAAAGGTAAAGGCAGTGTGTTAATTTAATATTTAACCATTTTTTTAAATTTAATATTAACTATTACTAAATGGAGATTCCTTTTTAGCCTACATGTTAATTCTCACCAAACTGCTTTAGAAAAAAAGGATAAATCCTATAAAATTGCACAAACATTTGGCCATCCACCACATAGCTCTAATAATACTAGCCATTAGATCTATTATATTTTCAAAACAAATACCCACCATGCCATTATAAAAGATAAATTAAAAGAACCCCAAAAAATTTGCATATAAATTACCCTCAATGCCATTATGAAATATGAATTAAAATAACCCCTAAATTTGTATATAAGTTACCCACTATGTCTCTATGAAATAGGGATTGAAACCCCCTAAATTTGCATACAAATTACCTAGCACAACACTATGAAAGATAAATTAAAATAAGCACATCTAATATTACAAAAGATAAAATAAAATCTAAATTCTAAACTACAAACATATGTTATTATAATAAATAAATAACAAAAATAAATCTACGTGTATGTTTCTAAATTATCAAATTGTTGCTACTATTAAAGTTATGTGTCATGTACCTTCGAAATTATAACCCGTGCGAGGGCACGAGTTGATAGACTGTATATATTAATCCAAGAGAAAGTAATTCTTCACGTCCACCGGTGAATTGTTTGGAATTGTATCATGAAGTTGTAGAGTCCTACCTCGCTCTCTTTCCACCAAAGCTCTCAAATTATCTATTCTCTTTTCATATTAGTGGGAAACAAGTAGTTATTGTAATGAAATTCATATTCAAGAGACCAAATAGCCTCTTAATACCTATTCATTTCTCCCATTCCTCTTTTACTCCGTACTTTTTTCTACTTACTTGGTTTCTCGTCCACTTTAACTCTATGTCCAACAAGTTACATAGTGCATACGCTCTTGTTTTTTTATTTTTTTCCCTTTTCATTTTGTTTGTATATGTTCAAGCATATTTTTATTTACTTGTTTTTCATCTATTGATTGTCTTTTTCATCTGCACTTGTTTTGCTTGCATTTGGTCCCTGCTGTGGCAGATTCTTTTTTCTCTTTCGTTATTTTTATTTTCTTTATTTTGAATATATATTTGTGAAACTAGAATATTTTATTTACAAACGCTGAATGCTGTCAATGTAAAACTAGAATATGTATTCTGAATCAGGAATATTTTTATTGAAAAGTAGAATATTCTTCTTCAAAGACAGAATATTTTTATTTTGAAAGTACAATATTACATTGCTAAAGCTAGAATATTCCTTTAACAGATGTCAAACATCGTTTCTTATACAGATATCTTATCGTAAAAAGTTAATTTTATTTTTTAACATACTTGAGTGCAGTTTTTGTTTTGAATATTTTATTGGCAGAAATAGGATGATGTAATTCGAATTTGATTTGGACTTATTGTTTCGTGGATATAATATTTTTTAGCTTAAAGCCTGTTGGATCCACGTCATAATGACATGTGGTAAAAATATGTAGTTTGCTGTTTCCATTGTGAAGCATGGTTGCAAGAGCATCTGACCCGATATAAATTGTTACGAGTGAAAAGTAGAGAGCGAGACAAAAGTTGTGAAGAATGAATGATTCTTCATTGATCTCATAGGATGATTACATGTACATGTATAGGTGACTAAGGGGTGGTTACGTGTCACTTCATGAAATGGTGTCTCTTCACTAATAGCAACCGCTAATGACATCACTAATTGGCTAATTGATCGTTAACCAATATTTCTTAACACTCCCCCTTGATCAATTTGCACCTTGAAACCATCACATGATCATTTTATAATAAAGTAGATAATTCTCCTATTGTTCCCGCAGAAAGAGAAGAAATATCTATATACCACGAAAATTCTTAGAAAACCCAATGGGACTAATATTGTCCTCTAAAAACCCTTGTGGGGAAAAAAATAAACAATACGACATATTTATTATTCTCCTAAGTTCCTGAGAAGAATTAATCATTGTCCATGAATCTTACATACCTCATATCATCCTCGAAAAACCCTTGTGAAAAAAAATAGATGATACGACATATATCCTAATGTTGATATTGCCTCATTAAAAACTTTATATGAGAAACCTCAGAAGAGAAAAAAACTCATATAAAGAAAAGAGTACAATATGATGTTTAAACAAGTTTATAAATCAAAGAGAAATCTCCCCCTGATTCATGCAAAACTTAAGTTGTGTTACACCAATTCTCTCAACACATTTAAGATGTGGAGTCTGGTTAAAGACTTCGTGAATACCTCTGCGAGATTATCACGTGACTTAGTTTGCAACATGTTTAACTGTCCTTGTTAGGAGGAAAACAATCTTGGGCAAAAATGCATAGCAAAATTACACTAAGTATAACTTGTTCACACCTAAATAACGTAAGGTTGGTGATTCAATAGAACTAATATCATATTACTAAAGTATACGGTACATCATTCTGCGAAGCCAATGTCATTATAGGGAGGCTTCATATAATCAATATGATTATTTATCAGAATGAACGGTAGAAATGGTCCTAGATATCTTTATCAAAGACATACATAAATTTTGAGACTTTTTCCACGCTATAGGTATAAATTGTCTCTGGTGTGGTATTTGAGGGATCAAATAAATACCAAGATCTCGGTTTCTTTCGTAAAAGACACCAAGATATATCCAATCAAAATCAAATCTCAGTTTCTTTTTGTAAAAAATACCAGGATGGCTTATGCCTTGAGATATCAAAAAGATATCCCTTAATCTTAACCAGTGCTATTGGTAGGAGTAATGCTATACCTTGCAACAAGTTCACTGCAATTGCAATGTCTGACCAGATATTGATTACAAGATATGTAAGCATACATAAGGCATTGATATATGGAATATAGATTCATATATCTCTTCTCCATCTCCTCGAGTCTTTTTTTTAAAGATCTGACTACCAGAGATGGATATGACTTATTTATATTACGATTCGTCAACATGTTCTGGATGTAGACAATTTTATTGACAATTTTCCAAAGACAATATTGGATCATAGATCCACATGCCCCATTATATACTCCGTCTTTAGATTACTTTGTGTCATTTATAGTGTTCATCACCAATGATATCAACTGCATTGACGATCATTGGGGGAGCATGAAATTCAATTAAGAATTTCTAGATAAACACTCACATGTAATCATAATCTTTGTGTATCCTTTTAAAGAAAGGAATTCACTAAGTCGAACGTACCTTACTCGACTTATTTGCTTTTTAGGTCATATTAATGACTTTGTAAGCACTACATTTTATATGTTGCGAATTTATGTATGATGATTTGAAACCCAGTGACCCATATATGTCATCACCATATCTATTAGCTGCACAGATAGATGATTTTATACTACCAATAATTATCGAAAATTATGGGTGAGATTCTGTTAAGAATCCCTATGCCAAGTGGAGAATCGGTTGGGGTTCTGCACATGAACCCTGTGCTACAAAGCCTTGTTCATGTCTCACCACCTTTTCCGAAAGCCAATTTTGGGCAGAAATATGACCAAGTATCGGCATTAAAGCCTAAAACACCTCTTGGTGAAGAAAGCATCTCTGTTGTATTGCACCATTCCGAAAAATCCAGAACAAGTGCTAAAAGTACCCTGCCATAGTCTTATTCTCTGGATGGAATGTTGTATTCAATTCAATCAGAGGAGTTTGTGTCGACACATGTAGCTTAAAACATATTGTTCTCCAATAAATATTTATTTTATATGTATACCCTTAATCCACGGTGATTTTCCCAAAACACGAGGATTTAGGGTTTTCCGATATCCCAAGTTCGAATATGCGCGCATTCAAATAGGGTTGTGGATTAAGTCCACAAATCATCAACACTAGGTTGATGTGCATTCACCGTCTTTCTCTGCTCAAAAACAGAATAATCCTGCTTGGAAGCCAAATTTCTCCCCATCTTATTGTTAATCAAGGGTTGAGTGGTTTTATTTGGTACCTCCACTCTATTAGGCATATTCCTTGCAGAAACAAAAGACTTGTATTATAATTTTGTAATTAGTAAATGCATTTGCCAGATTATTTGCAATCTTTTGCAAATAATTCCTGAACTCGAAGTTCAAAAATTTTAGTATGTGATCCTGAGCCTGAAAATAATTTCAGTTAATTTTCTGGCATTATTTTGGTACATGAAATCTCCCCCTAATACCTAAAAAATGCTCATTATTATAAACAGCGTACGGACCATATATGGATCCATATTACAAGGATTCAAATATTGAATGATTTTCGGAGATTCAAGTCCCAGAAAGATCCCTATTTTCTGAGAGGGCCCATAGATGTACGTTGAGGTGGTGAGATCAGGGTATATTATGTATACCCGGATCGTAGATTGGGAAATCTATGGGATCACATTATTTATAGGGGAATGTGCAGTTAATCACACAAACCAGGAGAGTGTAGAAATACCTAGTCCCCCAACACAAGGCTGGGAAAAATAAGCAATCTACTAGTCATGTCATGATCTTGTTCAAAGATTCCAATTATCTCAATGAGATAGATGAATTCCAGGGGCCATACAATTGTCATTGTAGGCACAAGCTGAGAATACATGGACGTTCAATACGATGTCTTCAAATTTTGAGTCATCATATTCATGTGCTCATAAGATCATCCGAAGATGTATCTTTAGAATCATGAAAAATACCTGAACTGTCTGTTGACTATTTATGTCTTGCAACACATATATCCAATAGAAATGTGTTAGGAATCTTACACATATCACCAGATTCTAAGATATGATAATCTTAAATCATTTTCCCTATAGCACTTGAAGCACCCAAATGATGAGAAAATTATGACCAATAGCATTGCCGGATAATTTTCACAACATTATAAAGGATGGACACGTCGAAACGTACCAATTTTGGAATGAATCATGAGCCTAAAAAATTATCTTATTGCAACATGTTGTGCGGGCTGGATGTATATGCCATATCTGTTGTTGTCATATTTTGTTCCCATAGAAACACAATTTACAGATATCTTTATAATTCAATAAGATATGAGTGTCACTCATTATCCAAGGGCATGACATTGGTACGACCAATCAAATTATCATAACACATCGAGTGATTGTCAAAACTCATCTTCAATTCAAAAGAATTTTGGAGTTTTGTATTACCCAAATTATAGAGCATGTGGCATTCATCTACTGTTGTAATGGTACCCATACACATCTATATATAAGATCAGAGTTTAATAAAAACTCTCATCAAATAATTTGTGACATTGTTGAGTATACAACAAATATGCCTGACAACTTTAAATATTACAACATTTTTTATTGGACATTTTAATGTGAATAGACATCGAGATTATTAGAAATATCAAAACTGAGTCATCTGAATACATTCGATGAGCGTTATGTCCATTCTTGTGAGTTTCTCTTATTTTAAAAGAGAAATATTGATACACGATCTATAAGATCAAGTGATAAACAACCAACCTCTATCTTATGTCATCCTTAAATTTTTAGTACAGATCAAATTGGAACTTTATGAGTAAGGCATTGTTAAGCAAAAATGCTAAACCGAAACCACGATCATGACAATTACGTGTCATATCTGGGTTAAAAAATTACCATTGTTCCTCTTTTGCGCATTAACTTTTCTTCATCAATAATAAGTCCAAAATGCATAAAAGTTGCTTCATAAAATACTCTTATTGAATATCTCTATGGTATCATATGGTTTTTTAGCAAAGCAAAGATACCAATTTATTTGATCCATTGTGAAAGCTATTCCTGATGGAGTATATGCTTCCAACCGTTCATAGGATGAGACTTATGTTAATGTCCATCATCCATGGGGATTAAAGATGCCCATAAGGCGAGTTCATAAAACTCCGTATCTATTATCCCTAGCATGGTATAAAACCATTTGTTTAATGGTAATGTTGTAATAATCTTAAATGCAAATTTCATCGATTCTTCATATCGTGTCAATGTATTTTGGATCATTAGGAGCCTTACATAAAATATCGACTTCACAAATCTATCATTATCAATAATAGTATACACTTTGTAGATAATCTCTATGTTTAAAACATAGAGTAGATTTCTTAGTAGTAGGCAATTAAATTGCTGCTATAGACATGGTCTATGGGCTGATACATTCATATAAGAATATACCACAGCCAATGTCTAAGGCTCCACTACCTTGGGCATAACCAAAATTGACCATGAACAATGGTTATAAACCATAGATCCAAAATATTCGTTTAGGGTAAATACTATGTAGGTAATCATCAAGTTTGGAAAAACATGATGTAGATCTCGTAGTGACAGACGAATAATTCATTGCAATAGGCATGACCTCCGGGCAGAATGATTCATGAGAATAAAATACAACCAATGGTTATGACTATATCACCTTGTGTTTTAATCCCAAAATGATACAAGACATTCTTAAAAAATTCCGCATTCAATCATAAGTCAATTAAGGAGCATTTAATTGAGAGGATTTTCTGTTAAAATACAATTTTAAGAAGGAATTGCAAAATTAACAAGGTCGATATATTGTTAAAGTCATAGACTAAAACAAATTTGCACTAAATACAAAACACAATAATTGGATAGGGCTATAGTTTTGCGAAATCTATTTTGATTCACTGAAAAAAAAAAGCCATATCTTGCAAATTTCCCTTATTGACAATTAAATTAATTTAATTGTGAGAATTTTGCATTGAAAAACCCTTCTTGACAATTATTGTGAGAGTTTATTCATAAAACCCTGAGACAAATGAAATTAATTTTAATTGTGAGAGTTTTGGTGTAAACCATTTTGACAATTAAGTCTTATTTCTATTTGTGAGAGTTTTAGGTATATTTTGTTAAAACATACCGTCACATGCAAATATATAAACACATATATACATTCACATATGATAATAAAATTATATCAGGGGTCTAATAAAGACACTTGCTGATAATTACTGCAGAATGCATAATTCAGAAAATATAGGGACTGAAATGCATAACTGCAAAAAATACTGAATTTTAATAAAACAGTAAATATATAATTTGGTTATGAGAACCATTGCTGGTCCTACTAGGGCCCATTCGAGGGGCACAGGGATCTCTAGCGGGGGAGTCGGCGTGGGCCTGAGCTTTTGCAGGCGGCCCAATCATTCGGCACAAGAGGGAGGCAGTAGGCGTTCGGGTGGCACGGGCCTTGGCCCGCGGTTGTTCTGGCGAGGCTGCAAGGCGAGGGGCCATGCGGCCAGTCCAGTAACCGCACCAGTAGGTTAAGAGGGCGAGCAATTAGCGTTAACCCTAACCGTCATTCTTCTCTCCCCTTTGCCGCCGCCACAGTCTTCCTCATCCAATCCACCGCCCTAACATCCAGTCTTCCTCAGCCACCGAGCGCAGAAGAGAGCCAAGGGCCTCCCCTAATGTGTAGTTAACCTCTATCTTAAGGCAGGACGTTGCGGGAGCATGAGAGGGCGCAATTGCCGCTTAGGCATATGCTGAGCCGCCGCCACGCATGGAGTCCGAGGGACTCGTCCAGTAAGAGTATCATCAATTTATGAAATTGCAGTGCTTCTTACCGTTCCATGAATGCATGCAGTTTTTTTAACCGTTTGTGCTTCTGAGATACTTGTGTCTTGTTCTTGTGCAGAACACCGGTGGCGCAGAGGAACGACGTTGTGGAAGAAGATGGATATGATGAGCGGCATCATCATCTTCTTTTCATCATCAAGTGATGAAGTCGTTCTTCTATTTTGTTCTGATTCTCACCGATGTGAAATGCAAACAGAGACAAGCATGGCATTAAGAGCAATGGAGAACAAGTTTAAAGTAAGAACCGTCTTTGTGTGGATGGGCATCAACATCTTCTGCCTTGAATTGATCTTGTGTTAGCGGCCAAAGAACGCTTATGTTCTGTTCTTAATGGCTTAGTTCTTACGAATTGCTGTCTTGCAATTAGAATGCCTCCTGAAGTTTGTTGTCCTCCATTCTTGCATGCAGAAAACTAGAACAGCACGTTCTCGATAGAACTCAGCGATGATCGGTTGATCTCTCAGTGGAGAGCAAAGTGCATGATAACGTGTTACGAGTGAAAAATAGAGAGCGAGACAAAAGTTGTGAAGAATGAATGATTCTTCATTGATTTCATAGGATGGTTACATATACATATATAGGTGACTAAGGGGTGGTTACATGTCCCTCCATGAAAGGGTGTCTCTTCACTGATAATAACTGCTAATGACATCACTAATTGTCTAATGGATCATTAACCAATATTTCTTAACATAAATATAAAATTGAGAGAATAAGATTTGGTCCACGAAAGAAATAAAGGACAAATTCGATCGAGCGTTGGAAGTGGGTACAACAATCGAGTGAGGTATAGCCAGTGGCGGATCTACCGCTGGGGAGGGTGGGGCTCGAGCCCCACCTAACCCTGGCGAGCCCATGGAGCCCCACCTTAGCCCCCCCTAATTTTTCTGCCATTGGAGCACTCAAAGGTGGGGCTGAGCTTCTGTTCTGGAGGTTGAAGACGAGCAAAGGAGCAATACTCGGCAGATCGCGCTATGGGCCAGCAACTTGCTTCTCCGGTCCTTCTTCCCATTTATGATGGCCCACTAAACTAATAGCCCAGCACAGGCCACAGCCCATTTAGGGGCAAGTGCAATCGTCCCTGCCCTCCTAATCGAGTGAACCGAGGCTGTCTGCGCGCGCTGCAAAGAGACAAGGCTTATAAGCTAAAAAAAAAAAAAGCAGAGTCGCCCACGAAAGACCGAGCGCTCGAGCAGTACGCCAGTACTGCAATCATCAGGACACCATGAGATCATGCAATAGTTTGAAGAAATGAGCATAGTATATTCGTATGTTTGTGCCTTGGACTTAAGAGGAATTTAGTGGTTTGGTCACTTCTAAATTCTGTTTTAAGTTTTAATATACATATTTTTTTATAAAGTTATTATTAGCCGGTTGTTCCCATGTCTAGATTGGTCCTCATGAAGGAAAATGGGTGTCGCGGATTATTTATTGGTGTGGCACGGCCCAATTCCTTATTGTTTTTTTATTGATTGCTCGTGATGAACTGTTTTCTATTAGTCATCTATGTTTTATTATGAAATGTAGTAGTATTACAAGTTTTACGATGTTGGAATAAAATAGGAGGCATCCATCAGGAGATCAAATAGTTTAAAAATAGGCGGTACCACGGTTGACTAGCATTTAACTATTTATGGCATGAAGAGTAGTTTTAAACTATTTAGAGAAAGCCAACAGATCTTATATATGGTCGTCTATAGTACGAAAATAACACTGTAACTACAGTATAGATAGAGTAGAGTTTGAATATAGACGATGAGCGATCGGCTAGACTCAGCCTTATGTTCAGCCCCCCTGTGATTTTTTTCATAGATCCGCCACTGGGTATAGCATTTCTCCAGTTTTACGTCGGTGATTGGGCCATGCTGTGTCCTGTAACTTCAAAATAATAGTCTACAAAATCATCGTGTACGTATTCGTATATCTGTGCAGATGCACCATCTAGCCATTTGCACGGTTCTCCAAGTTTGGTGCCGGATCGGTCTGACATGTCACATTTCTGTTTCTTTGATTTGGTCATCTAGGGTCGAAATGGTCCCAGACATTTGCCGTCTCACGCCTTAAGTCCGGAGCTGATGGGCGTGGATCAAAGGGCGTATAGTAAAGGCTAATTTGCTCGAAGGTCAGCTTTTTTGGTGGTGCCTGTGTTGTTCTGCAGTCTGTGGTTCTCCAGCTTTTGGCGAGGATGATACTTGCTTACTCCTGTGTGTACGTTCAAATCGTGTTATATATCGGTTTTATATTAAGGTTGCTGCATTCATGTTCTCAATGTATCTGAAATACATATGGCATTGAGTGTTCTCAATCTGCACTGGGTTGGATGTGTTAAAAAAATGTATCTTATTTTGCTGTGATTTGTTTTAGCATTGTATAGAGTTTGAGTGTTCCTTGTTTCCTTATGTTTGCATAATTTTTTGATGGGAATAAAGTTTTGAAAAAAAATCAACCACGACTTCTTATATTTAAATATGGAGGGAGTACTTTTTAAAAAATTGGAGTAGTAATACAGTGCTAATGATTAATAAAATTCTGACGTTCAGGGAAAAACTATTTTCTTAACACATCATTGATCCTTTGAAACTACTGTACAAACAAGCTTGAGAATTTGGGGGTTATTGGTTCAACAGAAAATACATTATTTTTGAATGTATCTAAGGATAATGTATTATCCCTAGAACTAAACACCCCTTGATCTTGCTGCTTCTCCCCTTCAATTTCAACTTTCGAAGCTCAGCAACCTCCTGTTAATGGACTCCTGCTCAGCTTGCATCATCCTCACGCTCGGTGCATCACGAAATAAAGCCATCAAGAAGCAATGGATTAATGATTAGAAGCCAATGATTGGAAATGACCTAAAATTAATAGAAGAAAAAAAATTTCCTTTAGTTTTTTTATTTTCTCACCTCGTTTTACACTCGTACCAACCAAGTGCTTTCTATGTTTTGAAAAAAATGAAAAAGAAAGAACTTCAATCAAATGGGTCTCCTTTTTTAATTTTTTTCTCTTTCCTTTGCCTCCTCCCTTGATTGCCCGGTCAGCCACGATCTACCTAGACCCCTCAAGTATACATGCTGAGACACGGTTCATATCGTGCGTGCTGCACGCACATCTACGCTAATATGTTAAAACAATGGGTTGCTTCATGTTTTTCACCATTTCAATACTGAAAGGTAGGGGGTGTAAATGGTAACGGATATTATCCATCTATATCCGAGTCCGGATCCGTTTAGAAGGGTTAAGATTCAATCTGTATCCGAATCCGGATATTCAATATTCGATCTGTATTTGTATCAAGTACTCAAAGTTGGAGAAATATGATGTCGATAACCATTAGAATCTTATCCAACACAATTGAAAATATCCGCATTCGATCTGAATCCGAATGAAAAATATAAAAACAAATATGGTATCAGTTATATCTATCCGTATTCGATCCGATTATACCTTTATTGAAAAGTATGTCTATGTAATGCTTTCTGTAAGACTATGATCACCGGAGCAAATAAAAAAGCTCACAAAACATTGTAAATGTCTTATATACATAGCAGGGGTTTTAATAGAAAGTAGAATAGAAGGTTTGAGGGCTTTAGCCCAAGCCATGCTACCTCATTATGGGTGCTTGTTGTTGCATATACACTACTCCAATATATATATATATATATATATATATATATATATATATATATATTTTGATATTAGTGATCGTGTTCTTCTATTTTTTTCTAGACCATAAGTATACATTGATTGGGTTAAACCTGAGCATGGATCACTCGATCCGACCAACCTGTTTTTGAAGCGAACTGTAGTTTTTGATCCGCAATAATCAATGGGCCGGCTGCGTGCCATGCTTTTTAATTCAAAATCCAATCAATAGAAAAATCCGATACGACGCGTCCATACAGAATGCATGGCCTAACCTGACATAGTGTTAGATACGGGTTGAGTGTGGTATTTTCTATACAACTTGCAACGGAACTTTCCAAGGCTAGACTCGAAACCGACGTTTGCACAGCTCTAACTGGCTCAGCTTCTCTAAGGCTGGGCTCACCAAGGCGCCCAAAGGGGTGTCCATCCCTCTGTGCTGCACTGTGCGGGGGTACTGTAGACATGAAGAAAGGTGGTTAGAATAGTCGATTGGCTGAGTTGGATGTGTTAAATAGATTTTGGGTCTCCGAAGGAGGAGTACCTTCGGAGTAGAACGTGGAGGGCTTGACCGGTGCCGTGAGGACAACGAGGTTTCCCATGGTGCCGACGAAGGTCGACGAGGTGGGCAGTGGCGACGACGTAGGGGTGGGGGCAGCCTGCACGCCGGCTGTGGTGTTTTCCTTCGTTCCCGCGCCGAGAGGATCGGTCCTCACTGTCTATCCGCGAGGAGGAGACCGACAAACTTTAGTTTTCATACGCACCCTAAGAGATTTTAGTTTCGAAGCACTAGATCGATACGCTGAATGCGTGAGGATGGGTTCACTGGTTGGGCCTGATCGGCTGCTAGGTTCAGCAGCTACTGCTACAACTACTGCTGCAGCTACGTGTCTTGCGTATCACTGTGCACAGCCAATATACACAGTGGCAAAAAAACAAGCAGCCGATCAGGCCCGTAACCTAAACGATACTGTCCATGGCTAGTACTGTAACGATCGGTCCACAACGAAAGTTACGGAACCTGACAGCATGTCAGTCAATCCAAAGCGAGTCGCTCTCTGGGATACGACCTCACAATCACAACTCATTGCGGTCGTGTGTGAGGTGAACCCCAAAAGAAGGCCGATGTGGCCATGTCCCATCCCCACTCCCTCGTCCACTTCCTCCGCCACGTCTCCTTCCCTCCGGACCCCCACCTCCTGCCCACCGCGCTCAAGTCATGCCCGACGCTGCCGCTCGCCCGCGCCCTCCACGCCGCCGCCCTGGCCGCGGGCGTCGCGCGGGATCCCTTCGTCGCGTCCTCGCTCCTCCACACCTACCTCCGTTTCGGCGCCACCGTCGACGCCCGCGCCGTGTTCGACGGAACGCCGCGGAGGACGGTCGTCGGCTGGAGCGCGCTCGTCGCGGCGCACGCGGCGCGTGGGGACGCCGAGGGCGCCTGGCGCCTCCTCGGAGAGATGCGCCGGGGCGGCGGCGTGGAGCCCAACGTGATCACCTGGAACGGGCTCGTGTCCGGGCTCAACCGGAGCGGGCGCGCATGGGACGCGGCCGCGGCGCTGGCGCGGATGCACGGGGAAGGGCTCCTGCGTCCGGACGCCACGGGCGTGTCGTGCGCGCTCTCCGCTCTCGGGGACGTCGGCCTGGTCTCGGTGGGCGAGCAGCTGCACGGGTACGCGCTGAAGGCGGGCTGCAGTGCGGATGCCTGTGTGGTCACCGCCCTCATCGATATGTACGGGAAGTGTGCGCGGGCCGGGGAGATTGTTCGGGTGTTCGATGAGTCCGGCCACATGGATGTGGCTTCTTGCAATGCCCTCGTCGCTGGGCTATCTCGGAACGCGCAGGTCTCTGAGGCACTAAGGTTGTTCAGGGAGTTTGTTGGCCGAGGAGCGGAGCTGAATGTTGTGTCCTGGACCTCGATTGTTGCTTGCTGCGTGCAGAACGGTAAGGATTTGGAAGCTGTGGAGCTTTTCAGGGAGATGCAGGCACAGGGGATCGAACCAAACTCTGTCACCATACCCTGTGTGCTGCCAGCGTTTGCCAATGTGGCAGCTCTGATGCACGGGAGGTCAGCTCACTGCTTTTCTCTCAGGAAGGGCTTTCTCCTTGATATTTATGTGGGCAGTGCGTTGGTGGACATGTACGCAAAGTGTGGCAGGGTCAGGGATGCGAGAACAATATTTGACGCAATGCCATCTCGGAACGTGGTGTCCTGGAATGCAATTATTGGTGGCTATGCTATGCAGGGAGAGGCTGTGACTGCAGTTAGGTTGTTTCACTCTATGCTGATGTGCAAACAGAAGCCTGATCCAGTCACCTTCACCTGTGTGCTTTCTGCCTGCACCCAAGCTGGTCTGATAGAGGAAGGGCAATGCTACTTTGAAGAAATGCAGCATGAACATGGTGTTTCCCCAAGGATGGAACATTATGCATGTATGGTTACGCTTCTAGGACGTGCTGGCAAGCTTGATGAGGCATATGATCTCATAAGTGATATGCCTTTTGAGCCAGATGGGTGTATTTGGGGTTCGTTATTGGGCTCCTGCAGGGTTCATGGCAATGTGGATCTGGCTGAGGTTGCAGCAGAAAAGCTCTTTCATCTAGAGCCAGAAAATGCTGGTAACTATGTCCTGCTTTCCAACATTTATGCTTCTAAGAAAATGTGGGATGGAGTTAATAGGGTTAGAGAGATGATGAAGGATGTGGGCTTGAAGAAGGAAAAGGGCTGTAGCTGGATCGAGATCAAGAGCAAGGTGCATATGTTGTTGGCTGGTGATGATTCACACCCTATGATGACTGCAATAATTGAGAAAATAAAGCAGCTTAATATTGAGATGAGGAGGCTCGGCTTTGTGCCAAGGACAGATTTTGTCCTACATGATGTGGAGGAACAAGAGAAAGATGATATCCTTGCTGTCCACAGTGAGAAGCTAGCTGTGGCATTGGGACTCATAAGCACAAGCCCAGGAACAAACCTTCGGGTGATAAAGAACCTCCGAATTTGTGGCGACTGCCACGAGGCAATGAAGTTTATATCGTGTTTTGAAGGTAGAGAGATATCTGTTAGAGATACCAACAGGTTCCATCACTTTAGGGATGGAAAATGTTCCTGTGGGGATTATTGGTGACTCTTTTTGCGCTTTTCTGCAATTCTATCTGCATGCTAACTTGGTGAGGATGGCAATGGGACCATAGCATCTCATGAGGTAATTGTTTAACCACTATACAATCAGGACTGACTTCATATGTTGAAAGAAGACTGATATCGGGACTTATGCATCATGCAACAACTGCTACTGTGTAGTTTCTTCCATTGACAATTCCAAATTTATCTGTGATATATTAGTCCCAATCTATCTTAGTTTTGCTAGCCATTTTTTTTTATAGTCTTGTAACTACAAACGTATGAACTGATTAGTTATCATATGGCTGGCGCAACTCTCCAAAGACATTTGCTATGTGGTTCAACACATTTTTATCATTGTGTCATAAATCCTTTAACTTGCAAAGTTAAATTGGCTTGAGCTATTTTATTTATTTTTCAGTTGGGGCGCGTTCTAATTTGAGATGATAATACCATAGCAGCACTATTAAGATTTTATCATGCTAGGGCTTCTGCTACTGTTTTAGATGTGGGAAGATGTCTGGCTTGAATGGAGGGCACATTTCTCAATTTCTATGAAATACATAATCCTCACTGAATGATTAGAAATTCATGCCACACCAACAACACTACTCCATATTTTATTCAATTTAAGATATATTTTTTACTTTCCTTCCTATCTGTATTTCAGTATTTGTGTTGCTTTATATAATGCAAATCATAACACAGGCACCCAGCTGCTTTGATCTTCACTTATTCTTTCATAGCAGAAATGCCTTTCGCTCATTCTCTATTTCCAATTGCTTAACTTCTCTTCTTGGTACCATCTGGCTTCTCATTTGACATTAATAAAACGCCAATAATAGCTTATCTGCAGCTTTGTCTATTTGAATGATTGAATCCATGGAACTGGCTGCAGCAAGATTAGTAGGATACTAAGAGCTGATAAAAAGGACCAAGGTATCATTCCTGTTACGTTAACAGTTTGATTGAATCCTTGATAACCCCCTCGAATCATTTGACATTAATAAAACACTAGTACTTGATGTTTTGGATAAGGTTCTGATCTAACCTTGAAACTTTGGCTATCAATAGATTTTAAAATGTTTAGCATGGTAACATGGAATTCATTTATGTATTATCTTACTTGCCACATACAAAATAGGAGTCAAATCTGTGTTTCATATATGAACTATGACATGGTCAATCATGAAGTAGTTGTCACTGATGGGACTACTTTGCAGATTCCTTTCTTTTTAATTTCTCCAGCATCATTAGCATGCGCGTATAAATAATATTGGTGCAGGAATCCTATATTATGGTACCCTGGTATTGAATTTATTTTCTACATGATTATATCATGTTTGTACGTTCTTCCTTAAACTGGCCTAAGGCTGATTCCAGAAGAAGGACCATCCCAACGTCCATATTCGCTCCACTCTGTGTATAATGTTGTTATAGTATAGATTCTATTCTTTGCTCTTGTGCTGAACACAACCTAAGTATGAATGGGAGTGGCACAGCAACTCGGTACAACACAACTGAATGATATAATATACTGGTTTTGAACAAAAAAAAGGTATTATTTTGCAAAATCACCTCCTAAGCATGTAGAATGGATTGAACAAACAGTTTTGTATTAATAACATGTTCACATGGAAATTAAATTTTGTTAACAGCACCGTGAGTGGTCTAAATACTAACCATAAAAAATTAGTCTAAAGTAACATCACGTGATGCTTCATTTCGTGCATTACAAGCCAAGGAAGAAGAGATTCATGAGTTTCCACAAGAGGTGCGTCTTCCACTCTTGCCCCCCCCCTCTCCCCCCCCCCCCCCCCCCCTAAACAAAGGAAAACCTTCATGGTGGCGCCGATAAGAATTGGGCTTATCGATTGTAAGATGCATGTGGTGGCTTTGTCAGTTTTAGGCTATCCACAACAATGTGCTCTATATTTCAACCCCTAAATATATATTTGCAAGCCTCTTTAAAAGTTCCCATCCCCCTAAATTCACTTTCTTCACGTTTGTAGGGGTGTAATCGGATCGAATGCGGATGGATATTGCTAATACCATATTTGTTTTCATATTTTTTTTCGGATTCGGATCGAATATGGATATTTTTAAATGTGTCGGATAAAACTCTAATGGCTATCGACATCATATTTATCTAACTTTTGGTACTTGATACTGATCGAATACTGAATATTCGGACTCGGACATGGATCGGATTTTAACCTTTCTAAATGGATCCGGACTTGAATATAAACGGATAATATCCGTACCATTTACACCTCTCCACATCGGTGTCCTCTATTTCATTCCTTCCATAATATATTATTTTTACCTAAATGCTTTATCTCGGTCGCGCAGTATTTGGTGCTGCAGCACGCACACCCTTTTCCCGTGTGGTTTTTTTTAATTTAGCCCTTTTTGCAAACTTTTTTTTTACAAATAAACCTCTGGCGAAACTTTCTCCAAAAATGGACCTCGACCTCGGCGCTTTAGGACACCGCGCCGAGGTAAGGCGTTTAGGCGCGCCCAGCCCTAGCGCCGAGCCGTGCCACGTCAGCCGGCCCGCGTGCCCGGGTCAGCCACCTCGACGCTGGGTCAATTAGCGCCGAGGTACCTTAGCTCGGCGCGCCACGGAGTAGCGCCGAGGTAGGAAGGATTTAAATACCCCACCCCAGCCCCCAAACCCTAAATTCCTTCACTCCGCTCACTTTTCCCCTACTCTCAGTCCCATTGCAGCGGCCGAAACTCTAGGTCCCAAATCCTTGGATTTTTGAGGTGGATCAAGCATGTGAGGTCTTCCACGAGGTATTGTTCCCTCTACATTTGTGTTTCTAGTTTGTATTGGGCTCATTTTGTTGGGAAACCCTAGGTTTTGAGCAAAAGGCAATTGATGAAATGTTTGTGTACGATATATGTTAGGGCTAGTAGGTTTTGGGGTCATTATTGATTTGGTTGTCATTATTGTTTCATTTAGCTATGGGGTACACTCGTTTGCCCATCCCGGCCAGTATGGTACTGCCCATGTGCTTTTGTGGTGACCCATGCAAAATGGAGAAGAGTGACGAGGAGGAGACGTACAGGTGTAGGTATTGGATGTGTGGAAACTGGGCTTTTGACCCTCCAGTGCAGGCCGTCATTAGATGGGTGCCTGTAAGTAATGAAAATTGCTCAAGTCATGTAACGTTTCATCTTTTTTATTATTACATGTAATCTTGTTTCTCGATAACTATTTAGGAGCCTCTGCCTCTGTGTGACTTCGAGGAATGGATTGACACCGAGGTGAAACCGGAGGACAGGGCCTTCCTTGAAGGCTGCAAGGAGTTTGATAGGAAGATCAAGAGAAGGATTGCACTAAGGAAGAAGGAGGAGGAGGAAAGGAAGGCAAAGATTGAGGAGCACGCGAGGATCGCAGCTTTGAACAAGGTGGAAAGAGAGATCAAGCTGGCCTAGGTGAAGAGGGCCAAGGCAACTCTGGAGGAGAATCTTGATGCGCTGAGGAAGGGCAAGTGGCCTCGTTGCACCCAGTAGGCGCTAGGACATTAACCAGTGCTACCCAATTTGTTCAGGTATCGTTTAACTTCTAATGTATCGCTAAAATTGTGATGTATGGTTGAACCTGTATGGCATGTTTGGACATCAAACGTGTGATGTATTTTATTGTAAGACTTATTTCCGAGATGTGTGGCGGTGAATATGTGTTGTGATATGCTCTTTTTGTTAGCTGTGCGATGTCATATTTGTTATATTTGGTTAGGGTGGTCATATTTCTGGCCGTCTTATTTTTTGGTTGGAGTTTCCCTACCTCGGCGCTAAAAGACACAGCGCCCAGATATATTACGTCGGCGCTAGGCTCATAAGCGTCGAGGTGGTCTACCCACCCGCCACAGCCTCTGCTTCCTGGCTTCCCGGCACGCCGAGGTGGACCACCTCGGCACTAGGCCCATTAGCGCCAAGGTCGTGTGCCCAGTGGCCACAGGCCCTGCTTGCTCGCCTACTGGCGTGCCGAGGTGCACTACCTCGGTGCTATGGCAAAAGCCAGGAAGCAGAGGCTGTGGCGGGTAGGCAGACCACCTCAGCGCTAATTAGCCTAGCGCCGAGGTATTGTAGGTCGGCGTGGGGTCTTTTAGCGCCGAGGTAGGAACACTACAAAAAAGCAAAAAACAGCCTATGAATCCATTTCCTGCGAGCATTTGAAGTCCCAAATCACAGGAAACAGAAACAATGACATTGCAATGACTACAATACCAACTTGTCCATACGTAAGCAACTTAAAGCCCATAACAATTCATTACAATACCAACCCCAAGTCCATACGTAAGCATTACAATACCAAGTTCAAACACATGAAGTTCAACACTTGAGGTTCACACAACAGTCCATGAAGTTCAACACAAGAAGTTCAAACACATGAAGTTGAACACTTGAAGTTCAAACAAAACTCAGCGACCACCACGGCCCCTCCCTCGGTGTGCCCTACCAGGGCGTGGAATGGCGTCGCTCCCTGGGCTAAACGGAGCCTTGGTCCTCTTGCCTTTGTTCCTACGCTGAGTAGGTGGTTGTGACGACTTGGGCGCATCTTGCAGCTGCGACATGTTGATCTCGTCGTAAGTGGGGTCCTCATCCTCGGACCGGTTCTGATCCGGTGACAGGGCATCGTCGCTAGCAGCACCGTCGTCGTTGTCATCCTTGTCGTCGTCCTCATTCTCATTCGTGGTCTGCTGCGCCGCGGAGGAGGCCAGCACCGGCCCCTCTGCTGCGGCCTGTTTGTCGAGAGGAAGACGCGTGAGCCGAGAGCACAATGTCGTGGGACCGACAACCCATGCAGCCTGCAAGTCTCTTCAGCCGCAGCATGGCACGCTAAAACAATGGAGGGATCAAACCATATGCATACATAGAGGCAGATAGCAAATATGGACAAGTGTGGGCTGAACTCCATACTGTGATGAATCCTCGTAGCTGCTCTGCCTCGTCTGGGCTCCCCTCCAGGATCATGAGGGCTTACCCGTACTCGATCACTGTCCTCGTGATCTTGTTGCCCTGTCCATACTAGTTTAGTTCACAATTCATATGGCATGTAAACAGTGGCATGGCAAAACAGACAACGCTTACCGCACATGCAGAGACCGGGCCTATCTCAATTTGCTGTCCCTCCCTTGTAGCTCGGTCGTACTCGTTCTCCCTCTCGTTCGAGCTAGCTATGTCGGCGTAGTACTGATCTGTCTAGGTTGGAAGGAGGTGGAGACGAGTCCTAGCCTCTAACCAAGCAAGGTACTTTGCATGTCTTGTCTCACGGTGAACGTCGTGCATGAGGATAACAAGCTCCTCCAAGCGGTTCCACTCGTCGATGTAGTGCTAGAGGTGGTGCTGGAAGTTGGTCACCTTCTTCTGCTGGCAATGGTCGAGCTGGTGGAGCTCCCAGCTTATGGAGAAAGTTGGAATTGGGTATGCCCGAACTGGCGGCATACCCTATCCTCCAGGTGGTACTCAACCGCATAAAAGAAGATGAGCGGGCACCTGGTGAACCACACGTCCTCATCCTACTTGCAAATGGTACTGAGCTGCAGCTCTAGGACGGCGTCACACCGGTACGGTCTCCACTCCACCTACGAAAGAACAAGATCTGAGTTAGTTAGACTTAACGTAAGCAAAATTATACATAGAGCTACTCTACGACCCAAACTTACGTGCAGTGGCTGCAAGATGTCTAGCTCGTTCGTGGCTTCCACGTAAGCATGCCGCCTCAACGAGTAGGTGCTGCTGGCCCTGTCGTAGAGCCATGCTACCATGAGGCCCAGCTTCGGGTCTCCCTGCGGCTGCCAAGGGTGTGGCGGGGGCAAGCGGTGGGGCCTACCCACTGGGAACCTCTCCAACATCTAGACATGTGTAGTACAAGGACAATTATGACTGAAAGAGTGAAAAAAATATACGACAAAATACTAGTGGGAGGAGTATCACCTGGAGGAGGGTAAGGCAGCTCGAGAGCATGCCCCCACGAGCAGTCCGCCTACAGGACTCACACAATTGCCTATAGAGGAAGGCAAGGAGGGCCGAGCCCCAGCTGTACTGCCTGGCGTTGTCCCACTCAAGGAGGCACGGGATGTACATCCAGGACACGGTGTCTCCTGTGCCGTCAGGGAAGAGCATGGATCCAAACAAGTGGAGGACCCAGGCCTTGCAGTGGTAGTTGACCGTGGTCTCGTTCGCGTCGGGAGGGCACTGCCCAAACTCCTGTCAGAGCCAACGGAGTGGGACTCCGCTGCTCCGCTTCTTCTGGCCATCCTCCTCCGCCGGAATGGGTCGGCCGAGGAAGGCCTTGACATGGCCAGTCTAGCCGCTGGGTGGGGCATCACCGGTCACCGGGGCCCCCCGGATAGGGAGTCCTAGTATCATCACGACAGTCCTCGAGGGTCACCGTCATCTCCCCCAGGGGAAGGTGGAACGTGTGCGTCTCGGGTCGCCAACGATCCACCAGTGCGGTGAGGGCGGGAGGGTTGAAGGGTGGTAGCCCGTGCTGATATAACATTGACATGACTCCTAGCTTGGCTCGGTGGAGGAGGGGTGTGTAGTGCTGGTCAGTAGCGCATCACCGCCTGAGCCTCGTGGGTCATCGGCCTCAGAGGCCATAGCGCCTGCAAAAATTAAAGGGGGTCAGTAGTTTACCATATCAAATACGCAAAACCAATGTCGATTACAAACAAGTGCAATATGAGGTTACTGGCCCTCCTCGATCCACCTCGCTTGGTGGTCGCAGTCGTACCGCTCGTCCAGCAGAGGGTACCGATCCATCTTGCATTGACACAAAAAAAGGTTAGTACAAAGGCTCATAAAATGATACGATAAGTACAGAACGAAATAATAAGTATGTGAAAACAAAAAGTTAAGCATTACATGACGAGTTTGTGCTAATGGTCATTTTCTTTTGTTATGCTTCTCTTTGTGGCATGAAGAGCAACAGTTCTATTGAGCGTCTTCTACGAAATGAGAGCCAACAACACTACGCTTTGATTTCCCTTTCACGGAGCGGTCCATGTCCATTGCAAACCTCTTCCTCCTCCTAGGGCCTTTGCTTTTCCATTGCAAGCCTCGGTCGTCGACATACTTGGGTCCCCCATACTATGGCCACTCCTCTTCATCTCTAAAAGGCTCAAACCGTGGTGCCCATGTGTTCATGAGATACCGCAGCCCAAACTCTTTGGCGGTCCTTGGCGGCACCAATGGGTCTACTCGTCGCACCCCGCAAGCCGTGTGCATATGTGAACACGCAATGTGCTTCAGCGTTGGTTTCTCACATGTGCATGTGTTCCTAGAAATTACGACCTTGTGCTTCCTAGCATGATGATCCTCTCCACCTGTGTTTGTTCCACCGGCCTCCAATACCTCATAAGTGCCCGACGCCTTTTCAAAGGACGTAGCGGTCTGTCGTTTTGATTTCTTCTTTAAGAACGCAATCATTTCTTCTATCCTCGCCGGCCATTCCTTCCTCTTGTTGTGACGAGCTGTGGCTATGTGGAAGCGTTGGACAAACCATTTGTTGCACCTATAGAAGGTGAAGGCTGCAATGGCTGTAACAGGAAGTGAGCGGCAGCCCCTAAGCAAACTATTCATTATCTCCACAAAATTGCTCATCATGAAACCCCATCGTACTCCACCATCATATGCAAGGGACCATTTCTCCTTGCACATCAACAGGCCCTCCAAGAAAGCCCTACCCTCATCAGTTGTCCTTAACATAAGGTCGTCTAATTTCTTATGGAAGTCTCTCTTCTCACGTTGCCTGTACACCTCCTTAAACAACTCAAAGTTCTCCCTTATGCCATCATGCCTGATCAAGTTCTGGGCGAGGTGCCTCGTGCACCACCTGTGGTGCACGCATCCATGCCCTTCTAGTTGTTCTTCCATTGCATTAAGGCTGCCGGCATGGCGATATGAGATTATGCATACATCGCGGCCTAGCCCCACAACCAAGCGTCGTACAAGGCTGAGAAACCAAGACCAAGAGTCCGTGTATTCCTTGCTTACCAACCCAAATGCCAATGGAACTAACATGTTCTCTCCGTCAATGCCAATAGCAACCAACAAAGTTTCGTTGTACTTGCCCGTCAAGAATGTGCCATCTATTGCGAGCATAGGCCTACAATGCTTGAATGCCTCAATGCACTGGCCAAACATCCAGAAAGCCCTATCAAAGACTTTTCTCCCATCCCTTGTTTCACCTGGTTTAGGCAAGTACTCGAAATGCATCCCTGCATTTGTGGCTTTCCTGGCGTTCAACATAACCGGGAGCCGCTCGTAGACCTCCTCCCAATCGCCATATATCATTTCTGAAGCAAGTTGCTTTGCCCGCCATGTTTTACCATATTTGACTCGGTACTCGAAACGCACAAAGATTGACTCAATGAGGGCTGACACAGTTATGGTGGGCATGTGTTTGATGATGTTGCAAAACGTCTTGGCAATGAACCTAGAATTCAACTGCAAATGGGTTTCCTCGACCTCAGTGGTTGCACAAGTGTGTGGTTGCTGAACTGACGCTATCTTCCACTTTCCAACCTTGTCCTTCCTAGCACAAACCTTCCACCCACAATCTTCTTTGCAAGTGACAGTGTACTGCCGGTCCTTGTACGAGTGTATGACCCGAAAAGGGCGGTCGTGGACTATGGAGTACTCTTGCAACCAAGTTTTAAGTTGGCCCATATCCGGGAACACCATGCCATTCTCAATGATGTCACCTTTGCCCAGATCACATGGCACTTCACTCCATCCATCAGTTACTGCACGCTGCCCTTGGCTCAAATCAAAGTAATCGGGCTCACGAGGATCTCGCCATGTCACGACTTCCTTAAGAATTTCCTTGTCCCTTGCACTTAGCCTCGGCACCAGACGATCGTCATCCGAATCGGATGCCATTTCATCCTTGTACGATTCATCGTCTCCTTCCACCTGAACGTCCAGTCTATCAGATGCCATCGCTGTGGCGGAACCGCTGATTTAATCCGGGCTAAGCACATCTGCCACCTCTGGCTCGTAATGTGATTAGGCCAAACTAAATCCGGTCGTCCGTCGAGAGTCATTTGACCCCCGATAATACCATTTCCCAGAGGAACCGACATCATGCACATCTGACCCACAATGGAGCCACAACAGATACATCATCACAGGCAGTTGAATAGCATAATAATAGACTTAGTTACAAACCAGTTTCAAATAAAATACAAGTCCAACATAGAGTTATAAAGTAGCAAGTTCAAAAGTTTCTCGCAGCGGAATGATAAGTTCAGAATTCACCATGATATCACAAAAGATTTGCCTTAGAAGTAACAACATCGAGCCCACCGATGTTGCCCTTGTGTCACTCATGCCGATTCATCCTAAGTGGGGGCATGCACCACCTCCGACACAGGTGCAAACCATGAACTCCATACCTGCGCTCAAAATGTGGGGGCAAACCCTGAGTACTAATTACTCAGTAGGTCTTAATGGATTTGGCTTACGGCTGACGCGAAGCTGCTTACTAGCAAGTGGATCCTTAGTCATTTATTTTTAAACAGAGTCGTGTATAACATAAGTAAACAAGTTTTCATCATTTGTATAACCACCAACATAATAGTAAATTGCAGTAAAGTAAACAGTTCAATTCAAACATGTGATATTCAAAAATCATGAGTATTAAATGTAGAGTGTTTAAGTAGTTACTACGTTGCCCGTGTGCGTTATCAGCATTCCCACACCTGGTAGGCATCAGCGATTCGAATCGATTTTAATTCCCGGGAATAACTATCATGCCAGGGGTATATGATTACTAGCCAACGCGTTCCCACATATAGCCCCAATCTTAACCTGCCTCGTCCCAAGTTCGATTCACTCCCGCCTAGCCCCCGGGTTGTGCCCCCATGACGAGCCTGCCGACATCTCGGTCTCCCCGCCATGAGTACCAAGTTCCCCCGGGCCACCTTTGTGGCAGAACTGCCCGGATTAATCCGGATTTAGTGTGTAATCACCAAATCCGAACTAACCTTGGTAGTCCTTCAGGATGTAGGTATCCTGACTTGGCCTTCCCATCCGGATCGAGCTTGATTTTTGGGGTGACTCTCGAATGAGTCCACAGGTTACAACATACACATCCACATTTATTACATAAAGTTGAAATATTACATATAGAGTTTGGTGATTATTACATCCCGGCTGATAAGTTCCTCAGCCATTTTAACAAAAGTTACTATAGATCACAAGTTTTTCTCCAACACGCATTTTACTCTGCTCAAGGCGTAGGAGAGCTTGATTTCAGAAGAAAGGAGGAGTAAGGTAAGGATCCCATTCAAAGCAAGAATATTCTGCTCCTGTAAAAAGAATAGGCAAGAAGCCTGAGTACTAATTACTTAGCAAGACTTACCCGACCATTGGGTCAAAACCCGACTCTCTAGCCTATAGCCGGGGTGGTTAGGTCAACTCACACTGCGGCAGGCCTAATAATGAATCCTTAGCTCTTAGAATTTGGTTCATCTTTTAGTTATTACCTGACCGGACTAAGTTATTCTTAAACTACTAACCAACAAGAACAAACAGATTGTCAAGCATTCTCGATTAACAGGATCAATTCTCTTACTACGATGTTGGTCGCGATCAGGCAGCTTACAACCGGCAAGCCACTGATGATTCGAATCGATTTTCCACCTCTCGAGAGGGATACTCAGACACCCGTCATATGTGTGTACACCGACCCCACATACGACAACCCAACATCCAGTGCCACCTAGCCGGAACCATCCTCACCGAACCATGGTGTCAGTCCTTCGACACCCGCCCAACCTCCTCCTTCCAGTTGGTCTCGTCTAGTTCCGCGCTTAGGTATAACAGGACGAGAGGCTTACCAGAGCCCGTTAAGGACGGCAAGTGAATGAGGCGCGTTCGGCCCAACCAGGCCACACATCGAACGGCCTTATGAGACACAGGCAGGATCAGGGTCCATAGCAAATAATCATAACATGTAAAGTACGAAAGCGAAACTGATCCCGCCGCATGCCTGTCAAATTATTAACATTCTTCTTATTCTTAACCAATAAATTGTTGTAAAAGAAATCCGTTCTAGGCCTAGGCCACCTAAGCCCTCTATTGAGTATAGGATTTTATGCTGGATAAGGAGTAATCATGCCCTAGGGTTTCAATGAATTCCTGACTCTAATGCACAAGCATAACTCTAATTTACGTTAAGGACTTAAAGAAAATTGGGTAAATGCACCGGGGCTTGCCTTGGGTCACAGGATCTGTCTCTGTCGGTGACTCGGAGTCTGCTCCTGCTGGTGTGAAGGACGTCTCGGCCACACCGGCTTCCGGAGTTTCCGCTGCGGTGGAAGATTCTTCAACTGGAAGTGGTGGGACCAACGTGCCTAGGTTAATGACATGCAGGAGTTTTAAAAGTACGAGGATGATCAACCTGTTGAAAAAGTAAAAAGCACAATTTTCTAAAGAAAAAGGGTAGTTGGGGTTAAACATCTATATTTTCGGATGTAGTTGATTGCCCTAGGGTTCAAATGAATTACCTGGTATTTTTAAATATTTTTAAAAGCTTAAATGAATTTTCTAGGAATTTTTGAATAATTTAAATGGATTTTAGAATTTATTTTATATTTTTAATACATTTTATGAATTTTTCTGTATTTTTAAATAAAGGCTAACTTTTAAAAATATATAAACTTTAATTTAATTTCTTTTTAGAATTACCAAAATATTTATATGAATTAATAAATAATTTTAATAATTAATATAAACAAATTAATATTAAAGTAAAACAATAAACAATTTAAATTAATAAGAAAAAGAAAACAGAATTACAAATTGAAATTCGGCCCAGCCCATTAAAAAAACAAAATAAAAAGTTCTAATTTCCCCCTAAAAAAATCGCATGGGCTCCCTTTCGGCCTGGCCCAGCCCAGCCCAGAGTGGGCCGGCGGCCTTTTTCCCCAAGTGCGGCCCAACTCCCTCGCTTTCGGCTCGGCCCAGCGGCCGCGCAGGCCGGCCCGGCCTGCCAGGCGGGCGGCCCCGCGGAACGGCCTCGCCCGGCCGCCCGGCGACCATCCGGCACGGCGGAGGCCGGAAGGCCTTGCCGGCGGTGGCCTCGGGCGCGGCGCGCGTCCCTCTTTCTCCCCCCTCTTTTCCCCTTCTTTCCCCCTCTCCCTTCACTGCTGGGTCGTCGTTCGCCGCGACATGGCGCCCACCGATGCAACGCACCGGCGAGGTGGCCTCGCGGCGGCGGTGGTGCCCGCGGAGGTCCACCACCTACCGCGCGGGGTGCGCGCAGGCTTGGCGCACCCAATGCGCGCGTCCGCGGGAACCCTTAGGTTCCCACGCGCGGGGAACGCGGCAACGACACCCACGGTGGCCGCGGCGTCATGCGGGGCTCCGAGCTCTGGCGAGCTCCGGCCGGCCCTCAGCGTGGCGCAAGAGAGGGAGGAGGGAGCGGGGGTTGAACTCACCGGCGCAGAGGTCACGGCGACAGCGGCGGAGGGCGGGTAGCGGCGCCCCGGGGCGCGGGTGTTGGCACGGGCGAAAGCGCGGGCGTGGGGAACAGATTCCCCCGCTCGGCGAGGCGGGGAAGAAGACCCCGCCCCCGTGGGTCCCACCAGTCAGCGCCGCCTGACAGGGGGTGCCGGTGGCGGGTGGGCTGGCCAGCTGGCCCGCGGGGCTTTCCCCCCTTTTTCTTTTCTTTTTTTTTACTTTTACCATTTTCATTTTTAACCCTAGATTTTGATCTTTTTCGACATGGGTCCAAATACAAAAGTGAAAGGGCTTAATTTAAACTACCCTTTCACATTTTTGTCCCTAGAAAACTCTAAATTTTTGAAAAGGCCTCAAATTTAAATTTGAATCAAAAAATTTTTTTAAAAGAAGATTAGGGTAAAATGCAATGTACTTAGGTGTTTTAAATACGGAGCATTACAACCTTCCTCTCACCCAGCGGGTAGGAACGTGTCTCTGTGCTTCGGACGAGTCCAGGAAAGACTTTACCGGTCCCATTCTCCGGTTAACCACTCTAGCAATGTTAGGCCGAACATCAGGCGAACACCGGACGGGCCTTATGCGACTCGGGCGGAGTCCAAAGTGCAACATTATGAAAAGTAAAGACTGAAATAAATCTCCGCCCGGTCTCCAGTTACATTATGAGCAATAGTAATAATTGTCGTAATAATAGTCTAAGGTAACTTTGAAAACACCTACGCGACGAGTCCACACACTCGTGTCTACTCGTACCTAGCAATTTCTATGCATACTCGTCCTATGATCTCTATGTATAGGTGCTAGGGCCAGGGCGGCCAGGGAGTCTAATGCAACTGGTTTCAAGCAACTCCTAATGCATATGCGTAATCATCAAGTATAATTTGTTTGCTGGGTTAAGTATGGTCCGGCCTACCTTCCTCACTAGGGTCAGTAGCTGCCTCCTGAGCGAAGTCGGGCCCCTGCTGCTGGTCTTTCGGCTCCTGGTGCAGCTCCTCCTCGGGCTCCTCTACGATCGGTTGGTCCGGCGGGTGTCCTTCGCTCGCGTGATCTATATGCATGACATAGTGCAATTGGAGCATGTATTAGTGCAATGCTTGCTTCATGATGCGAGTGCGATGCAAGGAATCATGATTTATGGAATAAAGTTATGCATTTTTGTAATGAAACTTGTTTAGTACTAAGAAATCGTACAATCCATCACCTATGGTAACTTAGCTTATCACACATAACAACGTGGGGGTGTGTGACGAGGTAGCATCGATTCATGCGAAGCGACCGAAGTTTACTTAAACACCTATTTTCCACCTAGCTCGCTTAGCATTCCTACCAAGCATTTCTAAAACAGTGGCGAAGACCTATATTGCATTCCAAATCAGTGGCTAAGACTTACATACCCCTATGTTTCAAAATATGATCTATTGTGGCATTTATTAAATATACTAGTCTCATATTTTCTATTATTTACTTAAATAAGCATTATGTCTACCATTTTCAAAACAGGGTTAAACCTTACATGCACAGCCTCAAATTTTCAGCGGTGAGCTACTTGCATCATTTAGAACCCAAATAAATACCACGAAGCCCCCTATAGCTTATTTTTATATAGAACCCTTTTCTTTTGCTAATTATATGCTTAATTACTAGGCAAGGGTAAAACAGTAAATAAACAGTAAGCATTTGGGCTATCAAATTTTATACTAAGCCTAGGTTTGCTAGCAAAGCCTCTGCCCAAATTTCAGAATTTTTGGAGCTTATTTAATCTACCTTTCCTATTTATTAAGTTAAACATGCATGGACTTATTATTTTCAAAACACTAACTACACTTGACATGCACAGTACCCCATTTAAACAGGGAGCTATTTATACAACAGGGAGCACAATTAAAATGTGTAAAACCATTTAGAGCATAATTTTTATATGGTTATCATTTCCACATTTATTTTATGCTAAAATCACATGCAGGGGCAAAACAGTAATTAAAAAGTGAACACTTGAGCTACCAAAAATCACAGTGAACCTATATACCCTAAAAACACTGCTGTCCAAGTTTGCAATTTTTTGAGACCATTTGGTCCACATTTCCCATTTATATTGATTTATCAAGCATGCATAATATCAGGGGCAAAAAGGTCTTTTCCTGGTCAACCATCACACCCAACAGATAGATCTATTTACAAGGATTACAAAGCAACTTAGTTTGCTATTTTTGGATTTTTCTATGATTTACTACGATTTTCTAAAGTTTACTGCTGATTTTTAAATGAATAAAAAGTAAAATCGTAGATCCAGGGACTTCTTCGTGATTAACCTTAGATCCGAGGGGCTAGAACGCGAGATCTACAAGACTCATACAGCAGTGCGGTGGACCAACTTGCAAAAACGGAAAACACCAGGGGCTAGAACGCGAAACTCGCCGTCTCCTTCCTCCCTCTTCTTCTTCCTCGCGCCGGGAGGGGGAGGACCGGCGGCGCGCGGCCGGAACGGCCGGGCAGAGCCCGGAGGCTCGCCGTGGATGGTCGGGGAGAGAGAGGGGGATGCGAGGATGCTTAACCCCTACCTCAATCGACGGGGGAGACAGCGGGGAGGGCCGGCGACGGACCCTCTCGGTCGGCGGGGTTCGGCGGTGCAATACGCCGGGGTGGAGGGGTCTCGGGCGACGAGGCCTAGACAGGGCGGTGGAGTCGAGGGCGGCGGAGCTCGGCATGGTGGTGGTTGGGCTCAGGAGTGGACGGAGGCGGCCGGGAGCGAGCTCGACCTAGCTCCGGCAATGGCGGGTAGGGAGGAAAAATGGAGAAAAGAGCGTGCGGGCGAAGGGAGGAAAGAGCGCAGAGAGGGAAGCGCTCTCCACTTAGAGCCGCGGCCAGGGGGAGAGAGGCTCGATCCGTGGCCAGGGCGCGCCGGCCGTACGCCGGCGGCCACGCGGCGGCCAGAACCTGAGGGGAGCAGGGGATTTTGACGGGTGGGTCCGACCCGTCAGTGACTCAAAGGAAGCACAATTAAGAGTGTGTTTTCTCCCTCTCTGAAAAATGTGTGTTTGGCCCATTTAGAAGCTGATTCTGGAGATAGGCCCATCGGATTAAATGTTCAAAACTTTGAGCTCTACAACTTTGTCAAAAGCACCAAGTTCAAATTCTGGGTCTAAATATGATTTAAATTCGAATTTATCTAGCAGCCCTAAGTTTGGACAGAGAACTGTTTTCCTTAGAAAATTCAAATGTCCTATTTCTAGCCATTTTCTCCCAAAAGCCTTTTTGAAAATGCTGTTCACAATTTCATGGCCTACAACTTTCTTAATTGGACCTTTGCATGAAAAGGAGTGTAGGTTATAGAAAAATGAAGAATTCTAAGCATCTCAGATTTGGAGTGTGTTTGTTGGGTGACACCAAAGGATCCTTTACACTAAGTTAAGTCCATTTTCCATCCAAGCTCCAATTGACAAAGTTGTTCACCACTTCATGACCTACAGGTTTGGTATAAAAAGTTTCACCTAAAACTCCATAGGATTCAAGTTATGCTCACATTTATAGCGTCATTCATGCAAAACTGAGTGCATCACTTAGCTATTTTCATCATGCTTGTTCATATGAATCAAATGAACACTAACATGAGATGAGATGATGCTTATGAGAGGTAATTACATAAAGGATGCACAAGATAATGCTCTGGAGATGCCCAGGGCATCACAACCCACGCCCCTTAAAGAAATCTCGTCCCGAGATTTTTGATGTGATGTGGGTGGTTAAGTTGATTGTAGATAGTGTTGTGTGCATGTATTGAGTTTAGATCCTGAAATTAAACTATTGTAACATACCGAGTTGAAGTGGACGGTAGAAAACTAGGATACTTAGTGTGTAGATACTCCTCTTGTTCCCAAGTGGCTTCTTCTTCGGAGTGATTACTCCATTAAACTTTGTAAAAGTTGATTGTTTTTCGGCGGGTTGATCTTTGCTTTTGGTCAAGGATTTTTAAGGGATGTTCTTCGTATGTGAGATCTGGTTCAATCTGAATTTGAGAGGTATCTACCACGTTCTCCGGCACTCTTAAGCACTTCTTTAGTTGTGAGACGTGAAACACGTCGTGAACCGCAGCCAGATGTGGTGGTAGCTCTAACGTGTAGGCGACGGCTCCGCATTTTTCAATGATTTTGAACGGACCGACGTACCTTGGTGCTAACTTCCCTTTCACCCCAAACCGTTGTACCCCCTTCATTGGAGATACCTTAAGATACAGATGATCCCCCTCATCAAAGACTAGTGGCCTCCTTCTCTTATCCGAGTAGCTTTTCTGTCGGGATTGGGCTCTTTTGAGATGGTGGTGTATGAGTTTCACTTGTTCTTTAGCTTTTGTCACTAAATCAGGACCAAACGTAACACGCTCTCCACGTTCGGACCAGTTTAGTGGTGTTTTGCATCTTCTACCATAGAGAGCTTCGAAAGGAGCCATTTCCAAGCTCTTTTGGTAGCTATTGTTATAAGCAAATTCTGCCAGGGGTAAGCACTCATCCCACTTGGTGGAGTAAGTTAGTGCACAGGCCCTTAACATGTCTTCTAGGATTTGATTTACTCTTTCTACTTGACCACTGGTTTGAGGATGGTAAGCAGAACTGTGTACTAGAGTAGTTTCCAGAGCAGTCTGCAGTTGCTCCTAGAAATGGGATACAAACAGAGAACCCCTATATGAAGTGATAGTTCGCGGGATCCTTCGCGGGATCCTGTGCAAGGACATGATCTTGGAAAGGTACAACTCAGCGTACTGCTTTGCTCGATAGGTGGTCTTGACTGGAATGAAATGAGCAGATTTCGTGAGTCTGTCGATAATTACCCATATGGAGTCATATCCCTTTTGGGTACGAGGCAAACCCACAACAAAATCCATGTGTATATCCTCCCATTTCCATGCTGGAACATCAAGCAGTTGAAGCATTCCAGCGGGCTTTAGGTGGTCAGCTTTTACTTTCTTACACACGTCGCACTCGGATACGTACCTGGCGATCTCCCGTTTCATGCGGGTCCACCAAAATTTTTGTTTTAGGTCTTGATACATCTTATTGCTGCCCGAATGTATCGTAAACATTGAAGTGTGCGCTTCGTCAAGTATTTTCTTCCTCAATTCCATGTCCTTAGGTACCACTAGACGATTCTTGAACCACAGAACGCCTTGGTCATCAAGCGTAAAACATGCCTTCTTCTCTTCACTGATACCCTCACGAATATATGCCATGCCCTTATCCTGCTTCTGTGCTTCTATGATTTGTGCCTTGATAGAGGGTTCAATGATGAGATTATAAAGTTCTACTTGTTGCTCATGAGGTGTTTCAATTTCATTCATCTCACAACAGATCTCTCTTGCTGTAGGTCGGGCTTCTATCACATTGCAATGAGCTTTACGGCTTAGTGCATCTGCTACCACATTGGCCTTGCCTGGGTCCTGGCCATCTGTTTTTAAATAAGAGACTTTTAATCAGTGATAGGCATTAGTTGCATATAATTCAACGATTAAAAGGGTGATGTGTGCAGAAGATATCTTTGAGCTTTCGTTTTACTCTATTCGACTTTTAGCAATGACCCAAAATATGAACAATGAAAGTAAACATGATGCATGACTCGTCCTATTCGACCTCTCATCACACACTAGATATACATACATAGCTAGCGATATTTCGGTGACACATATGCACGGCACTCTTCTAATGCATCTAGTCGTCTCTACTCGATCTTAGTTTCGTGCGTAGTTAGTGTACCTGCAGAAAAATGCATGCTCATACCAACATCACCATTATCATACATTACCACTCTAACCCTAAAAAGTGGCATCCACGAATTTCTTTAAGCTACGTCTGGTGGACGACGTAGTGGCGCCATTTCTCCCAACGCACCCAACGTTCCTCCAGTACTGGGGAATTGCTGGGGAGAGAAACGGTGGCCAACAAGATCTAGCTATAATTTTGGTCGAAGGAGAAGTGGTCACGAAACACCCCAATGGCGTGACCACCCCCCTTAAAGAGTTCTGCCCTATCAGCATGAATGCAGGGTTCGCAACAGTCCGCAAATCCCGATAGCGCTCCGCCAGTACTGGGGATGGCTATGGCCGAAAAGTTGCTTCCCAAAGCGCCGAATATGCATATGAGTTCTATCTAGGTCAGAATGTTAGCGATGTCACCTGGTATTACACTAACATCCTTAATATGGGCATATCGATACTCTCATTTTTTTTCAAATACTTCAAAAAGGGTTTTCGAAAATAGGTTTGCAAATCAAAACTGGATGATATGTCTGTTGTCTGTGTATGATCGGCTCTGATACCAGCTGTGGCGGAACCGCCGATTTAATCCGGACTAAGCACATCTGCCACCACTGGCTCGCAATGTGATTAGGCCAAACTAAACCCGGTCGTCCGTCGAGAGTCATTTGACCCCCGATATTACCATTTCCCAGAGGAACCGACATCATATACATCTGACCCACGATGGAGCCACAACAGATACATCATCACAGGCAGTTGAATAGCATAATAATAGACTTAGTTACAAACCGGTTTCGAATAAAGTACAAGTCCAACATAGAGTTATAAAGTAGTAGGTTCAAAAGTTTCTCGCAGCGGAATTATAAGTTCAGAGGTCACCATGATATCATCAAAAGATTTGCATTAGAGGTAACAACATCGAGCCCACCGATGTTGCCCTTGTGCCACTCATGCCGTTTCATCCTAAGTGAGGACATGCGCCACCTCCAACACAAGTGCAGACCATGAACTCCATACCTGCGCTCAAAATATGGGGGCAAACCCTGAGTACTAATTACTCAGTAGGTCTTAATGGATTTGGCTTACGGCTGACGCGTAGCGTCTTACTAGCAACTGGATCCTTAGCCTTTGGTTTTAAACAATATCATGTATAACATATGTAACAGTTGTCATCATTTGGATGACCACCAACGTAATAGTAAATTGCAGTAAGGTAAATAGTTCAATTCAAGCATGTGATACTCAAAAATCATGAGTATTAGATATAGAGTGTTTAAGTAGTTATTACGTTGCCCGACAGTGATATTGGCATTCCCACACCTGGTGGGCATCAGCGATTCGAATCGATTTTTAATTCCCGGGAATAACTATCATGCCAGGGATATATGCTTACTAGCCATCACGTTCCCACATATAGTCCCGATGTCCACCTGTCCTGTTCCAAGATTCAAAGCTCCCCCACCTAACCCCCGGGTTGTGCCCCCTCAGGAGCGATACCACAGTGCCCTGGGTCAGCCCTCCCTCAAGTACAAGCGCCCCCAGGCCCATCGGCCTCCAGCAAGTGGATGGGCGGAGCCTCGAAAACTTTGGACAAACCCAGGTAAGACTTTACCGGTCCCATTCTCCGGTTAAGCACTCTAGCAATGTTATGCCGATCAGCAGACGAATAGTGGACGGGCCTTGTACGACTCGGGCGGAGTCCAAAGTGCAACATTATGAAAAGTAAATACTGAAATAAATCTCCGCCCGGTCTCCATTTAATTCATGAGCAACAGTAATAATTGACGTAATAGTAAGTTTTTGTAACTTTGAAAGCACCTACGCGACGAGTCCACACACTCGTGTCTACTCGTACCTAGCAATTTCTATGCATACTCGTCCTACGAACTCTATGTATATGTGCTAAGGCCAGGGCGGCCAGGGAGTCTAATGCAACTGGTTCCAAGCAACTCCTAATGCATATGCGTAATCATCAAGTATAATTTGTTTGCTGGGTTAAGTATGGTCCTGCCTACCTTCCTCGTTAGGGTCAGTATCTTCTTCCGGAACGTAGTCGTGCCCCCGCTGCTGGTCCTCCGGTTCCTGGTGCAGCTCCTCCTCTGGCTCCTCTCTGATTGGTTGGTCCGGCGGTTGTCCTTTGCTCGCGGGATCTATATGCATGACATGGTGCAGTTGGAGCATGTATTAGTGCAATGCTTGCTTCATGATGCGAGTGCAATGCAAGAAATCATGATTGATGGAATAAAAGTATGAATTTTCGTGATGAAACTTGTTTAGCGTTAAGAAATCGTACAAGCCATCACCTAAGATAACTTAGCTTGTCACACATAACAACGTGGGGGGGGGGGTGTGACAGGGTAGCACCGATTCATGCGAAATGGCCGAGCTCACTTAAACAACTCTTTTCCACCTAGTTAGCTTAACATTTCTATCACGCATTTCTAAAACAGTAGTGAAGACCTACATTGCATTCCAACTTAGTGGCTAAGGTTTACATATTCCTAAGTTTCCAAATATGATCCATGGTGGCATTTATTAATATACTAGTCTCATATTTCCTATTATTTACTTAAATAAGCATTATGTCTACCATTTTCAAAATAGGGTCAAACCTTACATGCATGGCCTCACGTTTTCAGCGGTGAGCTACTTACATTATCTAGAACCCAATTAAATACCACAAAGCCCCCTATAGCTTATTTTTATCTAGAACTCTTTTCCTTTACTAATTATAGGCTTAATTACTAGGCAAGGGTAAAACAGTAAATAAACGGTAAGCATTTGGGCCATCAAATTTTATACTAAGCTTAGGTATGCTAGCAAAGCTGCTGCCCAAATTTCAGAATTTTTGACCCTCATTTAAACCACATTTTCTATTTATTAATTTAAACATGCATGAACTTATTAATTTCAAAACACTAGCCATACTTGACATGCACAGTACCCCATTTCAACAGTGAACTATCTATACCACATGGAGCACAAATAAAATGTGTAAAACCATTTAGAGCATAATCTTTATATGGTTATCATTTCCTCATTTATTTTTATGCTAAAATCACATGCAGGGGCAAAATAGTAATTAAAAAGTGAACATTTGAACTACCAAAAAACAGAGTGAGCCTATATACCCTAACAACACTGCTGTCCAAGTTTGGCAATTTTTGGAGGTCATTTAGTCCACATTTCCTAATTATATTGATTTATCAAGCATGCACAATAACAGGGGCAAATCTGTCTTTTCCTACTCAACCATCTTAACCAACAGATAGATCTGATAACAGAGGTCAAAATGCAACTTAGTTTGCTATTTTTGGATTTTTATTTACTTTTCTACGATTTTTCAAAGTTTCAGCAGTTTTAAATGCATTTTAAATCGAAAATCCACAGATCCAGGACCTATACATGATTATCCGTAGCTTCTGAGGGTTAACATGCAAGATCTACCTGACACAGTGTACACCGCTCTGTATGGAAACGTAAAACCGTTAAAATAGGAGGGCAAAAGTGCAAAAGTCCGTCTTCCTCCTCCCGTCGTCTTCCTCCTCGCGACAGGAGGAGGGGCTCCGGTGGCGCGCGGCGTTTCCGGCCGCGCAGGCGCGGAGGCTCGCCGGCAGGGGTCAAGGGGAGAGAGCGGAGCGCGGTGAATCTCACCCCATGCTTGGGTTCGCCGGGGAGTGAGCGGAGATGACCGGCGACGGAGCTCGGGAAGGCGGACCCTTCGGCGACGAAATGCGGGGCGACGGGGTGGAACCGGCGGCCTAGAGCTAGGGATTCCGATGGAGGGGAGGATGGCAAAGCTCGGTGTGGTGGTGGATGGGGCGGGGAGTGGCCAGAACGGCGGGCACGCTCGAGCTCGAGCTTGCTCTAATGGCGACAGGGAGAAAAAAAATGACGAACAGCGCTTGCGGGCGAAGGAAGGAAAGAGCGCTGAGAGGGAAGCGCGCTCCACTTAGAGCCGCTGCCGGGGTGGGAGAGAGAGGCTCGATCTATGGCCGAGGCACTCCGACCGTACGCCGGGGGCCACGCGGCGGCCAGAGCCTGAGGGGAGCAGGGGTTTCTGACGGGTGGGTCCCACCCGTCAGTGACTCAGAGGAAGCACAGTCGAAAATGTGTTTTCTCCCTTTCTGAAAAATGCATTTTTGGCCTATTTAGAAGCCGATTTTGGGAAAATGAATATTGGAAGAATTGTTCCCCTCTTCCAATTCTACAACTTTTTCAAAATCCTTGATACCAAATTCTATTTGCAATTATGAATTTGATTTGAATTTAGCTCTCTAGTTTGGTTTGTCCCTCTGTCCAGAATTTTGAAGAAATTATAAAATTCCTATTTTCATTTAGTTTCACCCAAAGACCTTATTGACAAAGTTGTTGGAAATCTCCTGTTCTACGACTTCTTCAATTATAGCTTGGCAAGGTTTGGCCTCTAGGTTAGGGTTAAAGTTGAATCTTTGGTCTGGACAGGTTCTGACAGAAAAACAGTGTTGGCACAAAATGAGCTGTAACCCTATTTTAGCTCCCTCAAATGATCATGCCCCAATTGACGAAGTTGTTCACCACTTAATTACTAACATCTTTGTTAATATGAGTTTCCCCTAGATGTGAACAGATTTAAAGTTACGAGCATAACACCTAGTGTAATTCACCCAAGTTTGAAATGAGGCAACAATTGTATGTCATGTATGATGCTAAATGATGCATGCTGCATATACGAATGGTGATTATACACCTGAGATGCTGGAGCATCACAACCCACCCCCCTTAAAGAAATCTCGTCCCGAGATTTTTGATGTGATGTGGGTGGTTAAGTTGATTGTAGAAAGTGTTGTGTGCATGTATTGAGTTTAAGTCCTGAAATTAAACTGTTGTAACATACCGAGTTGAAGTGGACGGTAGAAAACCAGGATACTTAGTGCGTAGGTATTCCTCTTGTTCCCAAGTGGCTTCTTCTTCGGAGTGATTACTCCATTGAACTTTGTAAAAGTTGATTGTTTTTCGGCGGGTTGATCTCTGCTTTTGGTCAAGGATTTTTAATTGATGTTCTTCGTATGTGAGATCTGGTTCAATCTGTATTTGAGAGGTATCTACCACATTCTCTGGCACTCTTAAGCACTTCTTTAGTTGTGAGACGTGAAACACGTCGTGAACCGCAGCCAGATGTGGTGGTAGCTCTAACCTGTAAGCGACGGCTCCGTATTTTCCAAGGATTTTGAACGGATCGACGTACCTTGGGGCTAACTTCCCTTTCACCCCAAACCGTTGTACCCCCTTCATCGGTGATACCTTAAGATACACATGATCCCCCTCATCAAAGACTAGTGGCCTCCTCCTCCTATCCGAGTAACTTTTCTGTCGAGATTGGGCTCTTTTGAGATGGTGGTGTATGAGTTTCACCTGTTCTTTAGCTTTGGTCACTAAATCAGGACCAAACGTAACATGCTCTCCAGGTTCAAACCAGTTTAATGGTGTTCTGCATCTTCTACCATAGAGAGCTTCGAAAGGAGCCATTTCCAAGCTCTTTTGGTAGCTATTGTTATAAGCAAACTCTGCCAAGGGAAGACACTCGTCCCACTTGGAAGAGTAAGTCAGCACACAAGCTCTCAACATGTCTTCTAGTATCTGATTTACTCTTTCTACCTGACCGCTTGTTTGGGGGTGATAGGCTGAACTTCGAATCACGGAGGTTCCGAGAGCGGATTGCAAATGTTCCCAAAAACGGGACACAAATAGCGAGCCTCTATCGGAGGTGATTGTCTTGGGCACCCCATGTAGAGAGATAACTCGTGCGATATATAGCTCCGCAAAGGTGGCTGCAGTGTAATGGGTCTTAACGGGTAAAAAGTGTGCCGATTTGGTGAACCGATCGACAATCACCCATATAGAATCATATCCCTTTTGGGTACGAGGCAAACCCACAACAAAATCCATGTGTATATCCTCCCATTCCATGCTGGAACATCAAGCGGTTGAAGCATTCCAGCGGGCTTTAGGTGGTCAGCTTTTACTTTCTTACACACGTCGCACTCAGACACGTACTTGGCGATCTCCCGTTTCATGCGGGTCCACACGTACTTGGCGATCTCCCGTTTCATGCGGGTCCACCAAAATTTTTGTTTTAGGTCTTGATACATCTTATTGCTGCCCGGATGTATCGTAAACATTGAAGTGTGCGCTTCATCCAGTATTTTCTTCCTCAACTCCATGTCCTTAGGTACCACTAGACGATTCTTGAACCACAGAACGCCTTGGTCATCAAGCGTGAAACACGCCTTCTTCTCTTCACTAATACCCTCACGAATATATGCCATACCCTTATCTTGCTTCTGTGCTTCTATGATTTGTGCCTTGATAGAGGGTTCAATAATGATATTATAAAGCTCTGCATGCTGTTCAGGAGGTGTTTTAATGTCATTCTTCGCACAGTAGATCACCCTTGCTGTCGGACGGGTTTCTACTACATTGCAGTGAGCTTTGCGGCTTAAGGCATCGGCCACCACATTGGCCTTGCCTGGGTGGTAGTGTATCTCCAGATCATAGTCTTTTATCAACTCTAACCACCGCCTCTGCCTCATATTGATTTCAGGTTGAGTGAAAATGTATTTGAGACTCTTATGATCAGTGTAGATGTGACATGTGTTGCCTAACAGATAGTGTCTCCATATTTTTAGTGCATGAACGACTGCGGCTAACTCAAGGTCATGCGTTGGATAATTTGCTTCATGTTTTCTCAATTGACGGGAGGCGTAAGCAATTACTTTCCCTTCTTGCATTAAGACACAGCCAAGTCCATTGCCGGAGGCATCACAGTACACATCAAATGGCTTGGTGATGTCCGGTTGAGCTAGCACTGGTGCTGAGGTTAACAATTTCTTTAATGCTTGGAAAGCTTCTTCACAATTCGGATTCCAAATGAACTTTGCATTTTTCTTGGTCAATGAGGTCATGGGTTTTGCAATTTTGGAGAAATCCTTTATAAAGCGGTGGTAGTAGCCTGCTAAACCAAGAAAACTCCGGATTTCAGTCACGGTCTCCGGTTGCTTCCAATTTAGCACATCTTCTACTTTGTTAGGGTCAACTGCGACTCCCTTCTCAGATAGTATGTGACCCAAGAAACCCACTTCTTTCAGCCAGAACGCGCACTTGCTAAACTTGGCATAAAGCTTGTGCTCTCTAAGCCGGGTGAGTACGATCCTTAAGTGCTCTTCATGTTCTTTTTCATCCTTGGAGTAGATTAGTATGTCATCAATGAATACCACCACGAACTTATCGAGTTCATTCATGAACACCGAGTTCATCATATACATGAAGAAAGCCGGTGCATTGGTTAGCCCAAAAGACATGACCAAATACTCATACAAGCCGTATCTGGTAGAGAATGCTGTCTTGGGTATATCCTCTTCTCTAATCTTTATCTGATAGTAGCCAGACCTTAGGTCAATCTTAGAAAAGACCTTAGCCCCAGCTAACTGATCAAATAGAATATCGATGTGTGGCAATGGGTATTTGTTTTTGACGGTCACTGCATTCAGTGGCCGATAGTCAACACACAGCCTTTTCCCACCATGATCCTTTTTCTCAACAAAGAGAGCTGGACAACCCCACGGTGATGAACTAGGCCTAATGAACCCTTTGTCTAATTGTTCTTGTAGCTGTGATTTCAATTCTTTCAGATCATCAGGTGGCATTTGTGGTGGAACCGCCGATTTAATCCGGACTAAGCACATTTGCCTCCTCTGGCTTGTAATGTGATTAGGCCAAACTAAACCCGGTCGTCCGTCGAGAGTCTTTTGACTCCCGATATTACCTTTTCCCAGAGGAACCGACATCATACACATCTGACCCACGATGGAGCCACAACAGATACATCATCACAGGCAGTTGAATAGCATAATATTAGACTTAGTTACAAACCAGTTTTTACATAAAATACAAGTCCAACATAATGTTATAAGGTAGCAAGTTTGAAAGTTTCTCGTAGCGGAATTATAAGTTTCAGAGGTCATTATGATATCACCAAAAGATTTGCATTCAAAGGTAACAACATCGAGCCCACCGATGTTGCCCTTGTGCCACTCATGTCGTTTCATCCTAAATGAGGACATGCTCCGCCTCCAACACAAGTGCAGACCATGAATTCCATACCTGCGCTCAAAATATGGGGGCAAACCCTGAGTACTAATTACTCAGTAGGTCTTAATGGATTTGGCTTACGGCTGACGCGAAGCGGCTTACTAGCAAGTGGATCCTTAGCCTTTAGTTTTAACAGTAACATGTGTAACATAAGTATCAAGTTTTCATCATTTGTATAACCTTCAACATAACAGTAACTTGCAGTAAGGTATACAGTTCAATTCAATCATTTGGTATTCCAAAAACCATGAGTATTAAACACCGAGAGTTTAAGTAGTTACTACGTTGCCCGACAGTGATATTGGCATTCCCACACCTGGTGGGCATCAGCGATTCGAATCGATTTTTAATTCCCGGGAATAACTATCATGCCAGGGGTATATGCTTACTAGCCATCGCGTTCCCACATATAGTCCCCATCTCCACCTGTCTTGTCCCAAGATTCAAAGCGCCCCCACCTAACCCCCGGGTTGTGCCCCCTCAGGAGCGATACCACAGTTCTCTGGGTCAGCCCTCCCTCGAGTACAAGCGCCCCCGGGCCCATCGGCCTCCAGCAAGTGGATGGGCGGAGCCTCGAAAACTCCGGACAAACCCAGGTAAGACTTCACCGGTCCCATTTCCCGGTTAAGCACTCTAGCAATGTTATGCCGATCAGCAGACGAACAGCGGACGGGCCTTAAACGACTCGGACGGAGTCTAAAGTACAACCTTACGAAAAGTATATACTGAAATAAATCTCCGCCCGGTCTCCATTTAATTCATGAGCAACGATAATAAATGATATAACTGTAAGCTTTTGTAACTTTTGAAAACACCTACGTGACGAGTCCACACACTCGTGTCTACTCGTACCTAGCAATTTCTAGGCATACTCGCCCTACGAACTCTATGTACAGGTGCTAGGGCCAGGGCGGCCAGGGAGTCTAATGCAACTGGTTCCAAGCAACTCCTAATGCATATGCATAATCATTAAGTATAATTTGTTTGCTTGGTTGAGTATGGTCCTGCCTACCTTCCTCGTTAGAGTCAGTAGCTGCCTCCTGAGCGGAGTCGGGCCCCTGCTGTTGGTCCTCTGGCTCTTGGTGCAGCTCCTCCTCGGGCTCCTCCGCGACGGGTTGGTTCGGCGGTTGTTCTTCGTTCGCGGAATCTATATGCATGACATGGTGCAATTGGAGCATGTATTAGTGCAATGCTTGCTTCAGGATGCGAGTGCAATACAAGAAATCAGGGTTTATGGAATAACATTATGTATTTTCGTGATAAAACTTGTTTAGCTTTAAGAAATCGTACAAGCCATCACCTATGATAACTTAGCTTGTCACATAAAACAATGTGGGGGTGTGACGGGGTAGCATCGGTTCACATGAAACGGCCGAAGCTACTTGAACCCTACTTAACCCTAGCTAGCTTAGCGTTACCATCATGCATTTCTAAAACCGTAGTGAAAACCTACATTGCATCCCAAAACAACGACTAAGGTTTACATACTCCTATGCTTCCAAATATGACCCATGGTGGGATTTATTAATGTACTAGTCTCATAATTTCTATTATTTACTTAAATAGGCTTTATGTCTACCATTTTCGAAATAGGGTCAAACCTTACATGCATAGCCTCACTTTTTCAGCGGTGAGCTACTTTCAACAATCTAGAATCCAAATAAATACTACGAAGCCCCCTATGGCTTATTTTTATTTAGACCCCTTGTCTTTTGCTAAACATATGCTTAATTACTAGGCAAGGGTAAAACAGTAAATAAACAATAAGTATTTGGGCTATCAAATTTTATACTAAGCTTAGGTATGCTAGCAAGGCTTCTGCCCAAACTTTAGAATTTTTGGCCCCCATTTAAACCACATTTCCTATTTATCAAGTTGATCATGCATGAATTTATTATTTTCAAAACACTAACTAAACTTGACATGCATAGTACCACATTTCAACAGTGAGCTCTTTATACTACAGGGAGCACAAATAAAATGTGTAAAACTATTTAGAGCATAACTTCTATTTAATTACCATTTCCTCAATTATTTCTATGCTAAAAATACATACAGGGGCAAATGGTAATTAAACAGTGAACATTTGAGCTTCCAAAAATCATGGTGAGCCTATATACCCTAAATACCCTGCTGTTCAAATTTGGCAATTTTTTGGAGATCATTTAGTCCACATTTCCTAATTTCATTGATTTACCAAGCATGCACATTAACAGGGGCAAAATGGTCTTTTCATACCCAATCATCATATCCATTCTGTAGATCTACTTAATAGGAGTACACTGCAACAAAGTTTGTATTTTTCTGATTTTTATTGAATTTACTAGGAATTTCCAAAGTTTCAGCAGTTTTAAATGTATTTTAAAACGAAAATCTACAGATCCAGGGCCTATACACAATTAACCGTAGCTTCTGAGGGCTAATATGTAAGATCTACAAGACTCAGGGCACAGTGCGGTGGACCGATTTGTGAATATGGAAAAGACAGGGGCCGGATCTAAAATTTCCCCGGCCCCCTTCTTCTTCCTCGCGACGCCCGCGGCCGCGCGGGAAGAAGCGCGCGCGCTGGCGAGCCGGAGCTCGCCGCGGCCGCGACGCGGGTCGGGGACAGTGTTCCCCATGCGGGGCTTCTACCTCGAGGTGGCGGTGACGACGGAGACGGCGTGGTCGAGGCGGGCGGCGGAGGAGAACCGAGGGTGAACCGGCGCGGCGCGACGTCGAGGCGAGGTCTGATCTCGGCGTCCCGGCGGGGAATGGTGACGGGGACTCGAGCGTGAGGTGCGCGGGGTCGAGGCGAACGCAGCGGTGGAGGTGGGGAGGCTCGGGGAGCGGCGGAGGGGAAGGCGCGAGCTCGAGCTCCGGGCTCGGCTCCAATGGCGGGCGCGCACTGCCGGCATGGGGAGCGAGGGAGACGGAGAGGCCGAGCGCGTGAATGGGGCTCGGGGAAAGGAGGTCGGGGCCTCGCCCCCGCCTTGAAGGTGCGCCGTGCGCGCTGGCGGCGAGCGGCAGCGGCGCGTGGCCACGGCGGTCGGGGAGGCCGACGCGTGGCCACGGCGCCCAGAAGACCGGCGCCGCGTGGGCGCGGCCGGGCGGGGAGAGAGGAGAGAGGCGCGCGGGTGGACTGAGTCCATGGACCGGTGAGACTGACAAGTGGCGCCAAGTCCGGGAATGAAGAGCAAGGCGCATGGACCGGGTGCATGGAGCGAGGGAGCCGGTGGGGCCCGCAGCTGCGGGTGTCGGGCGGAAACCCGCAGCCCTGCCAGGTGGGACCCACTTGTCATAGGCTCATGAGAAAAAGAAAATCCTGAAAAATGAAAAATGGAGTTTGACCACTAACCAGGTTTCTGAATTTTGCCAATTTAACTAATTTAAGAGCCGAATTTGAAAAGGACCCAATTGAATGAAATGTTGTAACCTTTGAGATCTACAACTTTGTCAAAAGAACCAGGTTCAAATTATGGATCTAAATTTGATTTAAATTTGAATTTAACTATCAGCCCTCAGTTTGGACTGAGAATTGTTTTCCTTAGATAATTCAAATGTCCTATTTCTAGCCATTTTCTCCCAAAATCCTTTTTTACAAAGCTGTTCAAAATTTCATGGACTACAACTTTCTCAATTGGACCTCTGCATAAAAAGGACTGTAGGATATAGAAAAATGAAGAATTCTAAATATTTCAGATTTGGAGTGTGTTTGTTTGCTGACACCAAAAGTCCCTTTACACTAAGTTAAACCCATTTTCCACCCAAGCTCTAATTGACAAAGTTGTTTACCACTTCAAGACCTACAAGTTTGGTATAAAAAGTTTCACCTAAAACTCCATAGGATTTGAGTTATGCTCACATTTATAGCTTCATTTTTGCAAAACTGTGTGTATCACTAGGCTATTTTTCATCATGTTTGTTCATACGATTCAAATGTACACTACCATGAGATGAGATGATGCTTATGAGAAGTAATCAAACAAAGTATGCACATGATAATGCTCGGAAGATGCCTAGGGCATCACAGCATTCTATATGGCCTTTTTGACACAGGTGCCGTGCCTGGAACGAGTTCGATGGCAAACTCTACATCCCGATCTGGTGGAAGTCCAGGAAGCTCCTCTGGAAACACATCCGGGAATTCTCGCACTATGGGTATCTTCTTGATTTCTTGTAATTCAGTTGCATTTACTGTGGGTGTCATGTGTTTTTGATTTGGCATGTGTATTTGTAGAATCTTGCCGCTGACCCTAGACCTTAACTGCACTGTCCTGCTGCCGATATCCAGGACCGCATTGTTTTCTGTCATCCAATTCATCCCTAAGATGATATCAATCCCCTGGTGTGGCAGCACCACAGGGTTGATTGTGAAATCTTCCTCTCCTATACTCAGCCTTAGCCTTTTCACTATCAGATTTGTATTAATCGGGTTTCCAGGCACGGTGATTTGATATTTCTCTTTTATGCGTGAAGTCTTTACCCCGTGCTTAGATGTATATGACTGACTAATGAAAGTATGAGTAGCCCCTGAATCGAATAACACGACGGTCGGCTGACCGTTGACCATGAACGTACCAGCGAGAACAGGCTCTCCTGCAGGGATCTGCTCCATGTGCACGTAGTGCACCCGACCTGTCTTGGGTACGGACCCCTTCGGCTTGCTCTGCTAGTTGCCACCTGCGGGAATGGGACCTTGGATCCTGCGAGGCGCCCTGCAGTCCTTGCTGAAATGGCCGATCTTGCCGCAGTTGTAGCAGGGAGCACCCGGCCCCGGAACAATGGGAGCACGGGGAGCTGGTAGCTGTGCGGGTGCTCGATAGGTGGGGTACTGTTGCTGCGGTGTCGCCCTATGGATCCACCCTGGCTGGTTGGGTCGGACCACATAGCGAGGCTGCTGATAGTATTGCTGTTGGGGCATGTATGCAGTCTTCTGCTTCTGTGAAGAGCCAGACGCTGATATGTTGGCTAGCCTTTTGCGCTTCTGGTCCTCGTTAGTGGCACTGAGACGATTCTCCATGTCGAGAGCAGTGTCTACCAGCTCAGTGAAGCTCTGGTAGCGCCGTGCCAGGTGAGTCCGGAGAGTAGGGTCAAGGCCCTCTAGGAGTCTCTCGGCCCGCTCCGGCTCAGTAGCAACATCCCTCGGAGCATACTGAGAGAGGTGGATGAAGGTCTGCACATACTGCATGACGGTCCTGTTATCCTGCCTGAGGTCTCGGAACTCACGACGCTTTTGTTCCATCAAACTTGCCGGGATGTAGTGAGCCCGGAAAGCCTGACGAAACTCCTCCCATGTGGGCTCGTGGCCCTCCTCCTGCATGGCGAGGAAAGTGGCGTACCATGCCCCCGCAGGCCCATGAAGAAGCTGAGCAGCAAATCGAGCCTTCTCTTGCTCGGTGATCCCTGGCAGAAGTGTGAACTTGGACTGGATGGTGCGAAGCCAGTCGTCCGCCACCAGCGGCTCAGGACAGTTGGTGAAAACTGGGGGTCGCAGCCCCTCGAAATCCTGGTAGGAGATGCCACGTGGCCGGTACTCCCGCGGTTGCTGTTGCCCACGGGCCTGGCGGTCTTCTGCCAGTATACGAATCAGCTCAGCCTGCTAGACCACCAAAGTGGCCAACTCCGGCGGGGGTGGAGCGCCTTGCGCTGACTGCCCCGACGATTGACCATTGCGAGTGTTCACCATCTGCAAAAATGGAGCCATATAGGTTCAGTCCAATAGCCCTTGTGCAAAGATGCGGTGATAAAAAGATCATAGGACTATAGACATGTTATGAATACATGAAAACATGTAACAAAACAGTTAGCTTCCATCTCGCAAGGCCAAGCAATAGCACGTTGCCACCGGGTCGTGCAGTTTCGCGTATGTAATTAGCAGCTCTGAATTTTGATGTTTTGGTTACCAAAACGACCGAACTAGGTCTTATCACCATTAGAGGAGTCGTCCTAAATTTTATGCTCCGCAACTTTGTTATATAAGGTCTTAGCTAATTCCTTTCGCAAGTGGTCAAAATATACAACTTGCTACAGGGTGTCAAATCTGTCCAGATTTCTAAACCTGGATGTTTTGGGACATAACTTTCAAACAAAGCACTTTCAGTTTAAGGTTCAATTGACAAAGCTGTGCAACCAGGAGTTCCCAACAAGATTGGTATTTAAGGTACTTCTCCAAACCCTCCAAATTTCATGCTATGCTCAGTATAAGCTGCTGCACTCCCGAATTTCAGATTGCAACCAACTCGAGATTCGGGTGCCATTTTCCAAGCTCAAAGGCATTGCATCATTCCACATTGTCCATACGCATCCAGCAGCTACTACAACCATATTTAGAAGGTCTTAGGAAGCTAAAGGTCTACTTAGTACACACGTGGGGCCATCACGCCCATAACATCGAAACACCAACCTAAAGTTCTAACATCGGGTTACATGACGTACATAAATGAGTTCTCTCGACCTCACCAATGTTTAGTACAGTCATGGCAAATTGCACGGAACGGCAACGGTGTGGACCATCCCATTCTCAAGCTGGGGAGGGGTGTGGGTCACTGGTGGGAGGGGAATAGCCCTTCCCTCCTGCAAGCGGAGTCCCCTCGCACTGGTGGCCTTGCGGGCGGTTTGCTTGGTCCTGGCCATCTGTTTTTAAATAAGAGACTTTTAATCAGTGATAGGCATTAGTTGCATATAATTCAACGATTAAAAGGGTGATGTGTGCAGAAGATATCTTTGAGCTTTCGTTTTACTCTATTTGACTTTTAGCAATGACCCAAAATATGAACAATGAAAGTAAACATGATGCATGACTCATCCTATTCGACCTCTCATCACACACTAGATATACATACATAGCTAGCGATATTTCGGTGACACATATGCACGGCACTCTTCTAATGCATCTAGTCGTCTCTACTCGATCTTAGTTTCGCGCGTAGTTAGTGTACCTGCAGAAAAATGCATGCTCATACCAACATCACCATTATCATACATTACCACTCTAACCCTAAAAAGTGGCATCCACGAATTTCTTTAAGCTACGTCTGGTGGACGACGTAGTGGCGCCATTTCTCCCAACGCACCCAACGTTCCTCCAGTACTGGGGAATTGCTGGGGAGAGAAACGGTGGCCAACAAGATCTAGCTATAATTTTGGTCGAAGGAGAAGTGGTCACGAAACACCCCAATGGCGTGACCACCCCCCTTAAAGAGTTCTGCCCTATCAGCATGAATGCAGGGTTCGCAACAGTCCGCAAATCCCGATAGCGCTCCGCCAGTACTGGGGATGGCTATGGCCGAAAAGTTGCTTCCCAAAGCGCCGAATATGCATATGAGTTCTATCTAGGTCAGAATGTTAGCGATGTCACCTGGTATTACACTAACATCCTTAATATGGGCATATCGATACTCTCATTTTTTTTCAAATACTTCAAAAAGGGTTTTCGAAAATAGGTTTGCAAATCAAAACTGGATGATATGTCTGTTGTCTGTGTATGATCGGCTCTGATACCAGCTGTGGCGGAACCGCCGATTTAATCCGGACTAAGCACATCTGCCACCATTGGCTCGCAATGTGATTAGGCCAAACTAAACCCGGTCGTCCATCGAGAGTCATTTGACCCCCGATATTACCATTTCCCAGAGGAACCGACATCATACACATCTGACCCACGATGGAGCCACAACAGATACATCATCACAGGCAGTTGAATAGCATAATAATAGACTTAGTTACAAACCGGTTTCGAATAAAGTACAAGTCCAACATAGAGTTATAAAGTAGTAAGTTCAAAAGTTTCTCGTAGCGGAATTATAAGTTCAGAGGTCACCATGATATCATCAAAAGATTTGCATTAGAGGTAACAACATCAAGCCCACCGATGTTGCCCTTGTGCCACTCATGCCGTTTCATCCTAAGTGAGGACATGCGCCACCTCCAACACAAGTGCAGACCATGAACTCCATACCTGCGCTCAAAATATGGGGGCAAACCCTGAGTACTAATTACTCAGTAGGTCTTAATGGATTTGGCTTACGGCTGACGCGTAGCGGCTTACTAGCAAGTGGATCCTTATCCTTTGGTTTTGAACAATATCATGTATAACATATGTAACAGTTGTCATCATTTGTATGACCACCAACGTAATAGTAAATTGCAGTAAGGTAAATAGTTCAATTCAAGCATGTGATATTCAAAAATCATGAGTATTAGATATAGAGTGTTTAAGTAGTTACTACGTTGCCCGACAGTGATATTGGCATTCCCACACCTGGTGGGTATCAGCGATTCGAATCGATTTTTAATTCCCGGGAATAACTATCATGCCAGGGATATATGGTTACTAGCCATCACGTTCCCACATAAAGTCCCGATCTCCACCTGTCCTGTCCCAAGATTCAAAGCGCCCCCACCTAACCCCCGGGTTGTGCCCCCTCAGGAGTGATACCACAGTGCCCTGGGTCAGCCCTCCCTCGATTACAAGCGCCCCCGGGCCCATCGGCCTCCAGCAAGTGGATGGGCGGAGCCTCGAAAACTTCGGACAAACCCAGGTAAGACTTTACCGGTCCCATTCTCCGGTTAAGCACTCTAGCAATGTTATGCCGATCAGCAGACGAATAGTGGACGGGCCTTGTACGACTCGGGCGGAGTCCAAAGTGCAACATTATGAAAAGTAAATACTGAAATAAATCTCCGCCCGGTCTCCATTTAATTCATGAGCAACAGTAATAATTGACGTAATAGTAAGTTTTTGTAACTTTGAAAGCACCTACGCGACGAGTCCACACACTCGTGTCTACTCGTACCTAGCAATTTCTATGCATACTCGTCCTACGAACTCTATGTATATGTGCTAAGGCCAGGGCGGCCAGGGAGTCTAATGCAACTGGTTCCAAGCAACTCCTAATGCATATGCGTAATCATCAAGTATAATTTGTTTGCTGGGTTAAGTATGGTCCTTCCTACCTTCCTCGTTAGGGTCAGTATCTTCTTCCGGAACGTAGTCGTGCCCCCGCTGCTGGTCCTCCGGTTCCTGGTGCAGCTCCTCCTCTGGCTCCTCTCTGATTGGTTGGTCCGGCGGTTGTCCTTTGCTCGCGGGATCTATATGCATGACATGGTGCAGTTGGAGCATGTATTAGTGCAATGCTTGCTTCATGATGCGAGTGCAATGCAAGAAATCATGATTGATGGAATAAAAGTATGAATTTTCGTGATGAAACTTGTTTAGCGTTAAGAAATCGTACAAGCCATCACCTAAGATAACTTAGCTTGTCACACATAACAACGTGGGGGGGGGTGTGACAGGGTAGCACCGATTCATGCGAAATGGCCGAGCTCACTTAAACAACTCTTTTCCACCTAGTTAGCTTAACATTTCTATCACGCATTTCTAAAACAGTAGTGAAGACCTACATTGCATTCCAACTTAGTGGCTAAGGTTTACATATTCCTAAGTTTCCAAATATGATCCATGGTGGCATTTATTAATATACTAGTCTCATATTTCCTATTATTTACTTAAATAAGCATTATGTCTACCATTTTCAAAATAGGGTCAAACCTTACATGCATGGCCTCACGTTTTCAACGGTGAGCTACTTACATTATCTAGAACCCGATTAAATACCACAAAGCCCCCTATAGCTTATTTTTATCTAGAACTCTTTTCCTTTACTAATTATAGGCTTAATTACTAGGCAAGGGTAAAACAGTAAATAAACGGTAAGCATTTGGGCCATCAAATTTTATACTAAGCTTAGGTATGCTAGCAAAGCTGCTGCCCAAATTTCAGAATTTTTGACCCTCATTTAAACCACATTTTCTATTTATTAATTTAAACATGCATGAACTTATTAATTTCAAAACACTAGCCATACTTGACATGCACAGTACCCCATTTCAACAGTGAACTATCTATACCACATGGAGCACAAATAAAATGTGTAAAACCATTTAGAGCATAATCTTTATATGGTTATCATTTCCTCATTTATTTTTATGCTAAAATCACATGCAGGGGCAAAATAGTAATTAAAAAGTGAACATTTGAACTACCAAAAAACAGAGTGAGCCTATATACCCTAACAACACTGCTGTCCAAGTTTGGCAATTTTTGGAGGTCATTTAGTCCACATTTCCTAATTATATTGATTTATCAAGCATGCACAATAACAGGGGCAAATCTGTCTTTTCGTACTCAACCATCTTAACCAACAGATAGATCTGATAACAAAGGTCAAAATGCAACTTAGTTTGCTATTTTTGGATTTTTATTTACTTTTCTACGATTTTTCAAAGTTTCAGCAGTTTTAAATGCATTTTAAATCGAAAATCCACAGATCCAGGACCTATACATGATTATCCGTAGCTTCTGAGGGTTAACATGCAAGATCTACCTGACAAAGTGTACAGCGCTCTGTATGGAAACGTAAAACCGTTAAAATAGGAGGGCAAAAGTGCAAAAGTCCGTCTTCCTCCTCCCGTCGTCTTCCTCCTCGCGACAGGAGGAGGGGCTCCGGTGGCGCGCGGCGTTTCCGGCCGCGCAGGCGCGGAGGCTCGCCGGCAGGGGTCAGGGGGAGAGAGGGGAGCGCGGCGAATCTCACCCCGTGCTTGGGTTCGCCGGGGAGTGAGCGGAGATGGCCGGCGACGGAGCTCGGGAAGGCGGACCCTTCGGCGACGAAATGCGGGGCGACGGGGTGGAACCGGCGGCCTAGAGCTAGGGATTCCGGTGGAGGGGAGGATGGCGAAGCTCGGCATGGTGGTGGATGGGGCGGGGAGTGGCCAGAACGGTGGGCACGCTCGAGCTCGAGCTTGCTCTAATGGCGACGGGGAGAAAAAAATGACGAACAGCGCTTGCGGGCGAAGGAAGGAAAGAGCGCTGAGAGGAAAGCGCGCTCCACTTAGAGCCGCTGCCGGGGTGGGAGAGAGAGGCTCGATCCGTGGCCGAGGCGCGCCGGCCGTACGCCGGCGGCCACGCGGCGGCCAGAGCCTGAGGGGAGCAGGGGTTTCTGACGGGTGGGTCCCACCCGTCAGTAACTCAGAGGAAGCACAGTCGAAAATGTGTTTTCTCCCTTTCTAAAAAATGCATTTTTGGCCTATTTAGAAGCCGATTTTGGGAAAATGAATATTGGAAGAATTGTTCCCCTCTTCCAATTCTACAACTTTTACGAAAGCCTTGATACCAAATTCTATTTGCAATTATGAATTTGATTTGAATTTAGCTCTCTAGTTTGGTTTGTCCCTCTGTCCAGAATTTTGAAGAAATTATAACATTCCTATTTCCATTTAGTTTCACCCAAAGACCTTATTGACAAAGTTGTTGGAAATCTCCTGTTCTACGACTTCTTCAATTAGAGCTTGGCAAGGTTGGCATCTAGGTTAGGGATAAAGTTGAATCTTTGGTCTGGACAGGTTCTGACAGAAAAACAGTGTTGGCACAAAATGAGCTGTAACCCTATTTTAGCTCCATCAAATGATCATGCCCCAATTGACGAAGTTGTTCACCACTTAATTACTAACATCTTTGTTAATATGAGTTTCCCCTAGATGTGAACAGATTTAAAGTTACAAGCATAACACAGAGACACACATGCAGAAAGCAGTTTTTCACCTAGTGTAATTCACCCAAGTTTGAAATGAGGCAACAATTGTATGTCATGTATGATGCTAAATGATGCATGCTGCATATACGAATGGTGATTATACACCTGAGATGCTGAAGCATCACACCACCTTTGTGGCAGAACCGCCTAGATTAATCCGGATTTAGTGCTTAATCACCAGATCCGGACTAACCTCGGTAGTCCTTCAGGATGTAGTTATCCTGACTTGGCCTTCCCATCCGGATCAAGCTTGATTTTGGAGCGACTCTCGAAGGAGTCCGCAGGTTACAACATACACATCACATTTATTACATAACTTAAAATATTACACATAAGTTTTGATACTTATTACATTTCCGGCTGATAAGTTCCTCAGCCAGTAAACAAAAGTAGCATTGTTCTCATGTTCCTTCAACTCACGCACACATCTAACTTCTTCAGTTGTAGCCAAGCTTAGATTAGAAGAAAGGAGGATTGAGATAAGGGTCCCATTCAAACCAAGTGTATTCTGCACCTGAAAAAGCATAGGCAAGAAGCCTGAGTACTAATTACTCAGCAAGACTTACCCGACCACTGGGTCGAAACCCACTTCCTAACTCAAGGCCAGGGTGGTTAGGCCGACTCACACTGCGGCAGGCCTAATAGTAATTCCTTAGCTTTAGAATTTAGTTCACCCTTTTAGTTATTACCTGATCATACTAAGTTATTCCTATTCTACTACCCCACCAGGATTCATCAAGACAAACATGTTGTCAAACATTTATTATTAACAAGATCAATTCTCTTACTACGATGTTGGTCGCGATCAGGCAGCTTACAACCGGCAAGCCACAGACGATTCGAATCGGTTTTCCACCTCTCGAGAGGGATACCCAAACACTCGTCATATGTGTGTACACCGACCCCACATACGACAACCCAACATCCAGTGCCACCTAGCCAGAACCATCCTCACCGAACCCGGGTGTCAGTCCTTTGACACCCGCCCAACCTCCTCCTTCCAGTTGGTCTCGTCTAGTTCCGCGCTTAGGTACAACAGGACGAAAGGCTTACCGGAGCCCGTTAAGGACGGTAAGTGAATGAGGCGCGTTCGGCCCAACCAGGCCACACATCGGATGGCCTTATGCGACACAGGCAGGATCAGGGTCCATAGCAATTAATCATAACATGTAATATATGAAAGCGAAACTGATCCTGCCGCATGCCTGTCAACTTATTATCCATCTTCTTATTCTCGACCAAAATTTGCTGTAAAAGATTTCCTTCCGATGCCTTTGCCACCTAAGCCATCTACAGAGCATAGGATTATATGCTGGGTGATGAATCATCATGCTCTAGGGTTTCAATCAACTCCTAATTCTAATGCACAAGCATAACTCTGATTTAAATTAAGAATTTAAGAAAACTGGGTAATGCACCGGGGCTTGCCTTGAGTCACAGGATCGGCCTCTGTCGGTGACTCGGAGTCTCCTCCTGCAGGTGTGAAGGATGCTTCAGTCGCACCGGCTTCCGGATTTTCTGTTGCAGTGGAAGACTCTTCAACTGGGAGCGGTGGGACCAACGTGCCTAAGTTGATGACATGCAGGAGTTTTTAACATATGAGGATGATCAACCTGTTGAAAAAGTAAACTGTACTATTTTCTAAAGAAAAATGGTGGTTGGGGTTAAATATAGATATTTTTCGAATGCAAAAGATTGTCCTAAGTTTTAAATGAATTACCAGATATTTTTAATATTTTTAAATAATTTTTAAAGCTTAAATGAATTTTCTAGGAATTTTGAATAATTAAAATGGATTTTTGAATTAATTTTCTATTTTTAATGCACTTTATGAATTTTTCTGCATTTTTAAAATATATAAACTCTAATTTACTTTCTTTTTGGAATAACCACCTTATTTATATAAATTAATAAACAATTTTTCTAATTAAATTAAACATATTACATTAAAGTAAAATAGATAAACAAATTAAATTAAAGGAAAAAGAAAAACAGAAATACCGTTGAAATTCGGCCCAGCCCACAAAAAAAGAAGAAAGCAAAAAGTTCTAATTTCCCCCTCCAAAAATCGCCTGAGTTCCCCTTTCGGCCTGGCCCGGCCCAAAGTGGGCCGGCGGCCTGCCTCGGTAAGGCGCGGCCCGGCAGGCCGGCCTGCCAGGTGAGCGGCCCCGCTGGGCTGGCGGCCCAGCCGGCTGGCCTCGCCCGGCTCGCCCGGCCGCCCGGCGCGCGGCGCGGCTGCGCGAGCGCATCGCGCTCTGCGCGTCGCCGCGCCGGCAGCGCCGGCGGCCATCCGGCGTGGCGGAGGCCTGGCCGGCGGTGGCCTCGGGCGCGGCGCGAGCTCCACTCTCCTTCCCTCCCCTATTTCCCTTCTTCCCCCTTTTCTGTACACGGTGGGGTCGCCGCTCGCCGCGGCCTGGCGCCCGCCGGCGCGACGCGCCGGCGATGTAGCCTCGCAGCGGCGGTGGTGCCCGCGGCGACCTATTTTCTACGGCGCGGGGTGCGCGCTGTCGCGGCGCACCCGATGCGCGTGCCGGCGGGGACCCTCGGGGCTCCCACGCGCGGGGACCGCGGCGGCGACGCCGCGGTGGCCGCGGCGCCATGAGGGCTCCGAGCTCTGACGAGCTCGGGCCGGCGCCCGGCGTGACGCAGAGGGAAGGAGTGGGGTGGGGGCGTGCTTACCAGCGCGGTGGCGTGGCGGTGACGGCGGCGGAGACGGCGGCGACGGCGCGGGGCGGGGGAACGGCGCGGCGCGGAGCTGGGAGGGCCGGCCTCGGCGCGCGCCGCGGGGAAGAAGACCCCGCCCCGCGGTCCCACCTGTCAGCGCCGCCTGACAGGGGGCGCGGGGGCGGGGGGGCTGGCAGCCACGCGGGCCGCCGCCCCCCGCTGGGCCTCGCCCAGCGGGCGCGTGGCCGCGGGCTGGCCAGCGGGCCCGCGGGGCTTCGCCCCCTTTTTCTTTTTTTTTTTTACTTTTACCCTTTTCATTTTTAACCCTAGATTTTGACATATTTTGACAGGGGTCCAAATACAAAAGTGAAAGGGCTTAATTTTAACTACCCTTTCACATTTTTGCCCCTGGAAAACTCTAAATTTTTAAAAAAGGCCTCAAATTTAAATTTGAATCAAATTTTTGAGAAAAAATAGCGTAAATTGCAAATGCACTTAAGTGTTTAGAAAATTACGGAGTATTACAGCCCTCCCCCCTTAAGAAAATCTCGTCCCGAGATTTAATAGCAACTAAAGGGTAGGAAGCAAACATTTTTAAATGAGGGAAGGACTTACTAGCTTGGCCTTTCTGAAACTGTTGCCAGAAGTCTGGATATTCTTTTTGTAGGAGTTGCTCAGGTTCCCAGGTAGCCTCTTCTGAGGTATGATGTCGCCATTGTATCTTATAAAACTTGATCGATCGACGCCGGGTAGCTCTCTCTTTAACATCCAAAACCTTACTGGGGTACTCCTTGTATGCTAGATTGGGCTCCACTTGTAATTCCGTATGATCTACCTCTTCGGAAGGTACCCTTAGACATTTCTTAAGTTGAGATACATGAAACACATTGTGGACTGCTACCAAGTGAGGGGGTAATTCGATTCGATAAGCCACTGGACCGCACCTCTCGATAATTGGAAAAGGCCCAATATACCGAGGGGCTAACTTACCAGCGACACCGAATCGATGAACTCCCTTCATCGGGGATACCTTAAGGTATACCCAATCTCCTATTTCAAACACCAAAGGTCTTCTTCGTTTATCCGCATAGCTTTGTTGGCGAGCTTGTGCAGCTTTCAACCTATCTTGGATAAACCGGACTTGCTTCTCAGCATTCATTACTAACTCAGGGCCGAAAGTTACTCTTTCTCCTGGTTCTGACCAATTCAACGGAGTTCGGCATCGCCGTCCATAAAGAGCTTCAAAAGGGGCCATCTCCAAGCTCTTTTGATAACTGTTATTATAAGTGAACTCCGCTAAGGGTAAACAGGATTCCCAATCGGAACCATAAGTCAATGCACATGCTCGAAGCATATCCTCCAAGATCTGATTAATTCTCTCCACCTGACCACTGGTTTGAGGATGGTATGCTGAGCTATGAATGAGGGTAGTACCTAAAGCTGTTTGCAACTGTTCCCAAAAGCGGGCAACAAATTGCGGACCGCGATCGGAAACAATAGTTTTAGGTACCCCATGTAACGCTACTATGCGTTGTAAATATAGCTCTGCTAGTTGTGGGACTGAGTTCTGTATATTCACAGGAATAAAGTGGGCCGTCTTGGTTAACCGGTCCACAATCACCCAAATAGAATCCTTCTTCCTGCGAGTTTTAGGTAAACCCACAATGAAATCCATGTGGATATCTTCCCACTTCCAACTTGGAACTGGCAATGGTTGTAAGGGTCCTGCGGGTCGTAAATGATCCGCCTTTATTCTTTGGCAGACATCACATTCCGACACATATCTTCCTATTTCTCTTTTCATTCGGGTCCACCAAAAACGTTGCTTTAAATCTTGATACATCTTGGTACTCCCCGGGTGAATAGTGTAACGTGAGGTGTGAGCCTCTTCCATAATCTTCCTTCTAAGATCGGTGTTTCTGGGCACTACCAGACGATTTTTAAACCAGAGTACATCTCCTTCTTTAACCTCGAAAGGTAACTCCTCGCCTTCAGCAAGCCTTCGCTTTAAATGTTGGACTTCTTTGTCTTCCTTTTGAGCTTGAATCACTTGATCTTTAAGAGTGGGTTCCAGTTGAAGAGCCATCCTGGTTCGAGGTTGTATCATTTCTAAATTCATCTTTTCCATTTGCTCACAAAGGGATTCGGTGGCGGGAGATAAGGTAAGACAGTGGCAATGAGCCTTACGACTCAAAGCATCCGCAACCACATTGGCCTTTCCAGGATGATAATGAATTTCCAGATCATAATCCTTGATCAATTCCAACCAGCGGCGTTGCCTCATATTTAACTCACTTTGAGTAAATATGTACTTTAAACTTTTATGATCTGTATAGATATGACAATTGTTCCCTAGCAGATAGTGGCGCCAAATTTTTAAGGCATGCACCACTGCTGGTAGCTCCAAATCATGGGTGGGGTAATTTTCTTCATGTTTCTTCAACTGACGGGATGCATAAGCTATGACTTTTCTTTCTTGCATTAACACACATCCCAATCCAATACCCGAAGCATCACAGTATACTTCAAAAGGTTTGGTGACATCCGGTTGGATTAATACCGGGGTAGAAGTAAGCATTTTCTTTAAACTTTGGAAAGCCCGATCACATTCGGGTCCCCAAACAAACTTCACATTCTTCTGTAGCAGCTTGGTCATGGGCTTGGCTATTCTCGAAAAGTCCTGAATGAAACGACGGTAATAGCCCGCCAAGCCTAGAAAACTTCTAACTTCAGTAACAGTGCTTGGGGTTTTCCAGTGTAGAACTTCTTCTACCTTATCGGGATCAACTTCTATCCCCTCGCCAGAAAGGATATGCCCCAAAAAGGTGATCTTATTCAGCCAAAAAGCACATTTACTAAACTTGGCATATAGCTTATGCTCCCTCAACCGGGATAGCACCACGTGCAAATGATGTTCATGTTCTTCCTTGGACTTAGAGTAAATCAAAATATCATCGATAAAAACCACTACAAATTTATCCAACTCCGGCATAAAGATGGAGTTCATCAGATACATAAAATATGCCGGGGCATTGGTTAGTCCGAAGGACATTACCAGATACTCATAAAGACCATATCTGGTAGAGAAGGCTGTTTTGGGTATATCTTCCTTTTTAACTTTAATCTGGTGATACCCTGATCTCAGATCGATCTTTGAGAAGATCTTGGCTCCTAATAACTGATCAAACAACACATCAATCCGGGGGAGGGGATATTTGTTCTTAATAGTTACCGCATTGAGGGGGCGGTAATCCACACACATTCTTAAAGATTTGTCCTTCTTTTTCTCTACAAAAAGAGCTGGACAACCCCAAGAGGAGGTACTAGGACGGATGAAACCCTTTTTAAGAAGGTCTTCAAGCTGTACTTTCATTCCAGCCATCTCTCGTGGAGCTATTTTATATGGTTTCCGATAAATGGGAGCCGTGCCCGGGACTAGCTCTATGGAGAACTCAATTTCTCTATCTGGGGGTAGTCCCGGAAGATCTTCGGGAAACACATCTGGAAAATCCCGTACCACCGGGATAGCTGCTATTTCCGGACTCACAACTGTATTTACTACTGGCACCTCTTTCTCTATTCGGGAAAGTGACACTTGCACTAGGGTATTATCGGAAGAAATAACCCGTATGGTGCGAGCAGTGATATCCATAACGGCTTGATGAGCATTCATCCAGTTCATCCCTAGGATGACTGGTATGCCATGCCCTGGTAACACAATGGGTTGGATCTTGAATAATTTTCCACCCAACTCCAATTGCAAGTCCCTAACCACTTGGTTAGTTAATAATTGTTGACCAGGAGCCGTGATAAGGTATCCTTGTTTAACGGTGAATACAGAAAAACCCCGACGAGATGCATATGCATGACTGATAAAAGTATGTGATGCTCCTGTATCAAATAAAACTTGCATAGGCAGATCATTGATTGGAAACGTACCAGTCATAACTGCTTCTCCTTCTGGCAATTCTTCCATCTGCATATAATGTACCTTGCCCACTTTCGGGGCAGGGCCCTTCTTCTTAAAATTATTTTGAGGGTTCCCACTGGAAGTTGGGGCAGATGGACGGAACCCTTGACCTTGACGCGGATACGGGCAGTCCTTCGCGAAATGATTAGGTCGTCCACAATTATAACAGGTATAGCCAGGCATTGAAGTACGAGGAGCAGGAGTACCCAAAGCCAGAGGACGAGGGGGCTGTGACTGTGGCCTCATCATCCATTGTCGTGGAGGTTGATTCGGCGGTGGAGCTGACCGAACCATCCACGAGGGATGAGGAGCGGAAAAAGCATACCTGGGTGGCTGATAAACCACCCGTGGCCGGCTGCTGGCTCCCTCAGTGGCTCTCTTGCGTTTCTTTTCTTCTCCATACACCCGGAGTCTCTCTTCCAACTGGATTGCATCATTCACCATTTGATGGAAACTGGGGTAGGACATATTCATTTTTGCCCTCATCCGAGGAGATAAGCCTCGTCAAAAGTACATCCTTTTTGATTCGTCCCCAGTAATCAGAGCAGGAGCATATTGAGCAAGATGGTTAAAGGCTTGGAGATACTCCAGGACTGTTTTATTACCTTGTTGCAGGCTCAAGAATTCCTGCATTTTCATTTCTACAAGACCTTCAGGGATGTGATGGTCCTCGAAGGCCTTGCGGAAGTCTTGCCAAGTAACCTGTTGATTGGGCTGCAAAGAAGCTTGATAGGTTAGCCACCAAGCTCCAGCGGGGCCTTGCAACTTGCGGGCTGTAAACATAACCTTCTGCTGATTGGACAGATTTGGCAAGAGTTCAAACATACTCTCTATGGTCCGCACCCAATGTTTGGCATCCATTGGGTTTGGTGCAGACTGAAAGACTGGCGGATGGAGAGCTTCGAAGTCTAGAAAAGTCACTCCAGCTTCTCGCCCACGGCGCGGATTATCTTGCATCAACTGATGTTGAGCAAGCTGATTTTGAGCTAAGAGCTCAATTAAACGATCATGACGATTCAAAACATCAGCCATGGTAGGATGAGCTGGGGGTGGTGGAGGAAGTTCATCAGAATGATCACCCGACATCTGCGGAGCATAGAGTGGAAACAACTGTAAACTTACTATTACGTCGACAGCTGGGAAGAGACATGTACAAAGGATCTACATCTTTTATTGAAAATAAAGACACACATAAAATTTTACATAACAATTTCAAGCCATCCTTAGTTACTACTATTATACAACCATATTGTCCCTACTGGGTTATTCGAACAACAACACATGCAGACAACTGTTTTACAAAAATTTTTACAAAATTTTTACAAAAATTACAACTTCCAACACCCCAAACACCGAACCCACAACACTCGTCCTTCAAGCGCTGCTCTGGCCCACTGAATTTTCACCGACATCTGAATCGTACCCTGTACCAGGAGTAGGGGCAGGTGGTCCAACGGAACCAGAAGCAATCCCCGAGGATCCCTGAGTAGCCCCTGAACCCTCAGGGACTAACTCCATGGGCTCCTCCTCTGAAGAACTCTCTTCTAACTCTGCCTGAAGCTGATCATTTTGCAATTGTAATGCAATCACCTGCTCATTAAGGTTGTCTATAATGGTGTGATCAAGCTCGATGTGTGTGGTTTGATCCTGAATGGTCAAGTTAGCAGTATGCAGCTGATCCCTTAAGTCTCTCAGGGTACGTTGGTCCTCGTATTGACGAAGACCCAAACTAATGATCTCAGAGGTATCCCTATGCTGTTGTTCTAACATGTGCTCATTCTGGGCCCTTAATCCTAAGAAACCCTCTCTGATACTTGCATAGGTTTGGTGGCGTTGATCATAAAGATCTGCCAACTGGGAGGTGTAGTGGACTTGCTCATGCATCTGGCGCCTTCGGAAGTCTCGGGCACTACGGTTCAGATTCCTCAACCTCCTTTCCCACTCAGGCTGAGCTCGGTCATTAGGAGGAAGAAACATGACTTCAGACCCTTCCAACTCACCGAGATGCCTCGTACAGAGCTCAGTTAGAGCCCTGTAAGCGGCATCGGAAAAAGCTTCTCCAGGAGTTAGCACCAACGTGCCTAAGTTGATGACATGCAGGAGTTTTTAAAATATGAGGATGATCAACCTGTTGAAAAAGTAAACTGTACTATTTTCTAAAGAAAAAGGGTGGTTGGGGTTAAATATAGATATTTTTCGAATGCAAAAGATTGTCCTAAGTTTTAAATGAATTACCAGATATTTTTAATATTTTTAAATAATTTTTAAAGCTTAAATGAATTTTCTAGGAATTTTGAATAATTAAAATGGATTTTTGAATTAATTTTCTATTTTTAATGCACTTTATGAATTTTTCTGCATTTTTAAAATATATAAACTCTAATTTACTTTCTTTTTGGAATAACCACCTTATTTATATAAATTAATAAACAATTTTTCTAATTAAATTAAACATATTACATTAAAGTAAAATAGATAAACAAATTAAATTAAAGGAAAAAGAAATATAGAAATACCGTTGAAATTCGGCCCAGCCCACAAAAAAAGAAGAAAGCAAAAAGTTCTAATTTCCCCCTCCAAAAATCGCCTGAATTCCCCTTTCGGCCTGGCCCGGCCCAAAGTGGGCCGGCGGCCTGCCTGCGCTAAGGCGCGGCCCAGCCGAAGCCTTTCGGCTCGGCCCGGCCGTTGCGCGGCCCGGCAGGCCGGCCTGCCAGGCGAGCGGCGCGAGCTCCTCTCTCCTTCCCTCCCCTTTTTCCCTTCTTCCCCCTTTTCTCTACACGGTGGGGTCGCCGCTCGCCGCGGCATGGCGCCCGCCGGCGCGACGCGCCGGCGAGGTAGCCTCGCAGCGGCGGTGGTGCCCGCGGCGACCTATTTTCTACGGCGCGGGGTGCGCGCTGTCGCGGTGCACCCGATGCGCGTGCCGGCGGGGACCCTAGGGGCTCCCACGCGCGGGGACCGCGGCGGCGACGCCGCGGTGGCCATGGCGCCATGCGGGCTCCGAGCTCTGACGAGCTCAGGCCGGCGCCCGGCGTGGCGCAGAGGGAAGGAGTGGGGTGGGGGCGTGCTTACCGGCGCGGTGGCGGGGCGGTGACGGCGGCGACGGCGCGGGGCTGGGGAACGGCGCGGCGCGGAGCTGGGAGTGCCGGCCTCGGCGCGCGCCGCGGGGAAGAAGACCCCGCCCCCGCGGTCCCGCCTGTGAGTGCCACCTGACAGGGGGCGCGGGTGGCGGGTGGGCGGGCCGCCACGCGGGCCGCCGCCCCCCGCTGGGCCTCGCCCAGCGGGCGCCTGGCGGCGGGCTGGCCAGCTGGCCCGCGGGGCTTCGCCCCCTTTTTCTTTTTTTTTTTTTACTTTTACCCTTTTCATTTTTAACCCTAGATTTTGACATATTTTGACAGGGGTCCAAATACAAAAGTGAAAGGGCTTAATTTTAACTACCCTTTCACATTTTTGCCCCTGGAAAACTCTAAATTTTTAAAAAAGGCCTCAAATTTAAATTTGAATCAAATTTTTGAGAAAAAATAGCGTAAATTGCAAATGCACTTAAGTGTTTAGAAAATTACAGAGTATTACAACCTTCCTCTCTACCAGCGGGTAGGAACGTGTCTCTGTGCTTCGGACGAGTCCAGGAAAGACTTTACCGGTCCCATTCTTCGGTTAACGACTCTAGCAATGTTATGCCGAACAGCAGGCGAACAGCGGACGGGCCTTATGCGACTCGGGTGGAGTCCAAAGTGCAACATTATGAAAAGTAAAGACTGAAATAAATCTCCGCCCGGTCTCTAGTTACATTATGAGCAATAGTAATAATTGTCGTAATAATAGTCTAAGGTAACTTTGAAAACACCTACGCGACGAGTCCACACACTCGTGTCTACTCGTACCTAGCAATTTCTATGCATACTCGTCCTATGATCTCTATGTATAGGTGCTAGGGCCAGAGCGGCCAGGGAGTCTAATGCAACTGGTTTCAAGCAACTCCTAATGCATATGCGTAATCATCAAGTATAATTTGTTTGCTGGGTTAAGTATGGTCCTGCCTACCTTCCTCACTAGGGTCAGTAGCTGCCTCCTGAGCGAAGTCGAGCCCCTGCTGCTGGTCTTCCGGCTCCTGGTGCAGCTCCTCCTCGGGCTCCTCTACGATCGGTTGGTCCGGCGGGTGTCCTTCGCTCGCGGGATCTATATGCATGACATAGTGCAATTGGAGCATGTATTAGTGCAATGCTTGCTTCATGATGCGAGTGCGATGCAAGGAATCATGATTTATGGAATAAAGTTATGCATTTTTGTAATGAAACTTGTTTAGTACTAAGAAATCATACAATCCATCACCTATGGTAACTTAGCTTATCACACATAACAACGTGGGGGTGTGTGACGAGGTTGCATCGATTCATGCGAAGCGACCGAAGTTTACTTAAACACCTGTTTTCCACCTAGCTAGCTTAGCATTCCTACCAAGCATTTCTAAAACAGTGGTGAAGACCTATATTGCATTCCAAATCAGTGGCTAAGACTTACATACCCCTATGTTTCAAAATTTGATCTATTGTGGCATTTATTAAATATACTAGTCTCATATTTCCTATTATTTACTTAAATAAGCATTATGTCTACCATTTTCAAAACAGGGTCAAACCTTACATGCACAGCCTCAAATTTTCAGTGGTGAGCTACTTGCATCATTTAGAACCCAAATAAATACCACGAAGCCCCCTATAGCTTATTTTTATATAGAACCCTTTTCTTTTGCTAATTATATGCTTAATTACTAGGCAAGGGTAAAACAGTAAATAAACAGTAAGCATTTGGGCTATCAAATTTTATACTAAGCCTAGGTTTTCTAGCAAAGCCTCTGCCCAAATTTCAGAATTTTTGGAGCTTATTTAATCTACCTTTCCTATTTATTAAGTTAAACATGCATGGACTTATTATTTTCAAAACACTAACTATACTTGACATGCACAGTACCCCATTTAAACAGTGAGCTATTTATACAATAGGGAGCACAATTAAAATGTGTAAAACCATTTAGAGCATAATTTTTATATGGTTATCATTTCCACATTTATTTTTATGCTAAAATCACATGCAGGGGTAAAACAGTAATTAAAAAGTGAACACTTGAGCTACCAAAAATCACAGTGAGCCTATATACCCTAAAAACACTGCTGTCCAAGTTTGACAATTTTTGGAGACCATTTGGTCCACATTTCCAATTTATATTGATTTATCAAGCATGCATAATATCAGGGGCAAAAAGGTATTTTCCTGGTCAACCATCACACCCAACAGATAGATCTATTTACAAGGATTACAAAGCAACTTAGTTTGCTATTTTTGGATTTTTCTATGATTTACTACGATTTTCTAAAGTTTACTGCTGATTTTTAAATGAATAAAAAGTAAAATCGTAGATCCAGGGACTTCTTCGTGATTAACCTTAGATCCGAGGGGCTAGAACGCGAGATCTACAAGACTCATACAGCAGTGCGGTGGACCAACTTGCAAAAACGGAAAACACCAGGGGCTAGAACGCGAAACTCGCCGTCTCCTTCCTCCCTCTTCTTCTTCCTCGCGCCGGGAGGGGGAGGACCGGCGGCGCGCGGCCGGAATGGCCGGGCAGAGCCCGGAGGCTCGCCGTGGATGGTCGGGGAGAGAGAGGGGGATGCGAGGATGCTTACCCCCTACCTCAATCGACGTGGGAGACAGCGGGGAGGGCCGGCGACGGACGCTCTCGGTCGGCGGGGTTCGGCGGTGCAATACGCCGGGGTGGAGGGGTCTCGGGCGACGAGGTCTAGACAGGGCGGTGGAGTCGAGGGCGGCGGAGCTCGGCGTGGTGGTGGTTGGGCTCGGGAGTGGACGGAGGCGGCCGGGAGCGAGCTCGACCTAGCTCCGGCAATGGCGGGCAGGGAGGAAAAATGGAGAAAAGAGCGTGCGGGCGAAGGGAGGAAAGAGCGCAGAGAGGGAAGCGCTCTCCACATAGAGCCGCGGCCAGGGGGAGAGAGGCTCAATCCGTGGCCGGGGTGCGCCGGCCGTACGCCGGCGGCCACGCGGCGGCCAGAACCTGAGGGGAGCAGGGGATTTTGACGGGTGGGTCCCACCCGTCAGTGACTCAGAGGAAGCACAATTAAGAGTGTGTTTTCTCCCTCTCTGAAAATGCATTTTTGGCCCATTTAGAAGCCGATTCTGGAGATATGCCCATCGGATTAAATGTTCAAAACTTTGAGCTCTACAACTTTGTCAAAAGCACCAAGTTCAAATTCTGGGTCTAAATATGATTTAAATTCGAATTTATCTAGCAGCCCTAAGTTTGGACAGAGAACTGTTTTCCTTAGAAAATTCAAATGTCCTATTTCTAGCCATTTTCTCCCAAAAGCCTTTTTGACAATGTTGTTCACAATTTCATGGCCTACAACTTTCTTAATTGGTCTTTTGCATGAAAAGGAGTGTAGGTTATAGAAAAATGAAGAATTCTAAGCATCTCAGATTTGGAGTGTGTTTGTTTGGTGACACCAAAGGATCCTTTACACTAAGTTAAGTCCATTTTCCATCCAAGCTCCAATTGACAAAGTTGTTCACCACTTCATGACCTACAAGTTTGGTATAAAAAGTTTCACCTAAAACTCCATAGGATTCAAGTTATGCTCACATTTATAGCGTCATTCATGCAAAACTGAGTGCATCACTTAGCTATTTTCATCATGCTTGTTCATATGAATCAAATGCACACTAACATGAGATGAGATGATGCTTATGAGAGGTAATTAAATAAAGGATGCACAAGATAATGCTCTGGAGATGCCCAGGGCATCACAATCGCCCTCTCGTCCCTCTCCGCTTCATGTTCATTGCCATTATCACGTTCATAATGGCCTACATTGTCATTGTACCCTTCCCCACCTTCGTACTCATTGTTACTTGGGAGAAGCACCTCCACAGGGCCATTCCGTCTACCTAGGGACTCGTTTGCACCATCTTCACCACAATCAGTGCCTTGGGTAGCCACAAGCTCTTCTTGAGAAACCAGTACCTCTTCTTGCGGGCCTACATCTCCACTACTTGGTTTGTTGGTTATCTCAAACACATTTGTTGCCCCTTCCGTTTCTGCCAATTCCCTTGTCACAATGAGATCAAGGGACCGAACTTCAGAAGACATGACTATGTCCTTATATTCTTCCCAATCACTTTCGGACCTTATTGGAGCTATCCTGTTCACCCGTGGCCCGTTCGCTGAATCGACGTCTATGAGTCCATCTATTTTCAGAACCGTAACCTCTTCAGAAGAACTCAAACTAGATTCGACCCGCTCAAACAAGTCATTGAAACTAGGCGGCCGACCAAACATAAACACAAGCTCAGACATTTCTTCAAATTCCACATTGCCACTAACTGTCCTCAACAAATTCCCACCGTGACGGACTCTCACTAACTTATCCATCTACGAAAACAAATTAGAGCAACCGTGTCACAACAACCACGACAAAATGCATATGTAATGAAATAATTCCTCCAACAAATGCATACACCTACCTAGATGCATCTACTAAACTTAAATTAATAGGAAGTATCTATTATATAACTATATGGTCACATTATCCCGAAATTGGAAAAATCAAAAAAATTCCTTCATGATCCTCAAAATGACAACCGATTTGCAATTCTACCGGAACATACTACCTACAATACAACGCACATTCAAATCCTAACGTCAATCCGAATCAAAAAATTCCTAGTCTAGCTTTCTGCAAAACCCTAGGGTTCTATGCATTCCAACCTAATGCAAACGAAATGAATCGGATAGGGAGGGAGAGGAGACGGAGGAGTACCTTGGGGGAGGGAGGGAGGCCTCGATCCGGCGAGTACCGGCCGGGAAACGGCCCCTAGGGCACGGGTGACGGCGGGGAGGCTGCTGCAACTGGCGGCGGGTGGGGAGGAATGAGACTGGAGAAGGAAGAAAGGAGGGGCCGCAGCCTTTTAGACGGCCAGAGCTCGGCGCTGGATGTGGGCGCACCGAGGTAATGCACCTCGGTGCTAACGGGAGATGCGCCGACTTATGAAGCCTCGGCGCGGCCACATCCAGCGCCGCGCTCGGGCCCACGGGCCCACGAAGGATGTCCTGGCGTCGTGGTGCCCACCTCAGCCCACCTCAGCGCTAACGGACCGCGCGCCGATCTAAGTTACCTCGGCGCTAACTGACCCAGCGCCGAGGTGGCTGACCAGGGCACGTGGGCCGGCTGACATGGCACGTCTCGACGCTAGGGCTGGGCGCGCCTAGATGTCTTAACTCGGCGTGGGTCCTAAAACGCCGAGGTCGGGGTCCATTTTTAGAGAAACTTTCGCTAGGGATCTATATGTAAAAAAAGTTTGAAAAAAAACTAAATTAAAAAAACACCTTTTCCCGTCGGATAGGGACCCGCCAAATCCAACCGTTTAGTCCAACCTCATCTCCTTTGCTCTGTTTTAGTCAGCTGCTAGCGTTTGTAGGGCTGTCGCCCTTTCTTCCTACCCACCTCGCTCCGTACAGAAGACGCATGGCTGCTCAGCACTCTCCGCTCCACCAATCCCCATGCTTCATCCTGTGGCTAGCGTCAAGGACAAGGTGGGTCAACCTCCTCCTCCTCCTCCTCCTTCAGCTCCCCCTTTCTTGGATTCAGAGTTTCAGACATGGTGGGTTAGAGTTTGGGCACTGGGGAGCGAGAGGTTAGGGATGGGGAACCTGTGGTCTTCGCTTGTAAAGGAATCTCCAAACTAGCGATTTTCAGTTCTTTGACCCTAGATCAGGTGTCTAATCGAAGGATTCCCACCGTCGCAACACTAGACCGGCTTTGCTGGTGAGCTGACTGAAGTGCTCGCGTGTCACGGAGCCTGGTGGCAATGTCCTGCTGAAACAACATGGAGGGTTCAGCATCAGCTTCGTTGACCACTCCTCCGCGCCAGATCGAGCTCGTCTGCTGTAGGAAACCCTGACATCCGAACCCTCCATTACTCAACCTTGGTGTTGAGATATTTTCTACCACCTTCCTCATTTATTCATCTTTGATATGGTTCACACATTTTTAATCTGTCCAATTATTAGCTTATGCTTGTCTATATGATATACTATTCGTATTATGATTCTTTGTTCAACTTTGTGGATTTGTCTATTCTAAGATCATGCAATTTTTTCTTGATAAATTGGAACATTTTTGCATGACGGACATGATTTGAAAATAGAATGTGGGTTGCAGGTTTCACATAGTCAAAGTATTCTGGAACTAAAGCGCTAAGGATGCTTGCGATTGGAAATCCTTTTGTTGCTAAAGAGCGAAGTATCTTTTTACCATTTCTGTTTTAGAGGATCAATGGACAGATTTTGAACTAGAATAAAATATCCTAAAGTACTACTTAGAACATAATAAAACAAGCTGTGCTTTATGTGCTTTGGCAATCCAACAAACCCTGAAATGGGAACTTGATTATGAATTTTCTAAAAGCGTACTAAAGCATGACATCCATGGAACATGGCATGTAAATAAAACACCAAGGTTGGTGCAGGTGGACAACCATTTTTCATGTATATGTCCCTTTTAGCTTTCTTGCATAAGAAGCGAGCTTTAATTTCTACGGCTAATATTGATAATAGATGATCATTAAAGCATTTCAATAAAATTCACTAGGCATTTAAATACCTTCCAGTATCCATTTTCAATGTTTACTACATGCAATTTTCAATTATTTATACTGTACAAGACAACCCGCACATACTTAGCCTTCTCTAGTATGACAAGTCTTTTACATATCGGCCCTTAGTAGTAGTAAATGTACTCACCAGATTTATTGAACTAGACTACAGATTTAAAATGTACTCAGCAGCTGAGACATCATATGCTCCGATGGTAGTTCATTCAGATCCGTCACCTGGATTTTGCACGTGAAAAATATATTTTCTTTTGCTAGGATGCATATTTGCTTATCACTATTCAGGTGGCAGCTGAGCATAGCTCATGTGTAGCTTTGCAATAGTTTCTACTTGTGAGTTATTTTTCTCTCCCCATCTTTAGTGCTGCCAAGTTTGTTTCTTTTCTCTGTCATTTTTCTTCCCCTCTCTCTCACATTCCCTTTTCTCTCTTCCCTATGTATTTCCATGGTCCGATCCAGCTCTGGTTACAACATATTATTGTGTGTTGATCCATTTGTGTGTATTTACTTTTCAGATAAAGGACTCATGTGGGAAAGAATCGGATATGATTTGTTAGTTTGCTACCGTGGTGTATAACGATTGTGGCCTCGTAGACATCTGCATCGGCATCCAGCAAATCTTCCCTCTCAGGCGCCGCCAAAACGTGTGGTGTGTGAACATGCATGTATTCATAAGGATATGTCTAATTGAGTATGCATTTATGTGTGAGACATAAACGTATGTACTCATTAACAAGGAAAAAAAAGGAAAAGGGAAAACATCAATAGATAGGCAATTGGGCTTCCATACCTTAGGTCATTATGTGGCCCATAGAGCCCACATAAATGGATTGCATTGCATATTGCAGCATAGTCCTGATTTTCCCTAGCTCGTGCACATCAAAGAGTACGAATACGTTTTTGTTTGTTCAAGTCTTTATGCAAATAATCGGAATATGACAATGTATATATACAGATTCGAATATGACAATGCTATATGAGATCAGGTATGCCTAGACGGACTCATCTACATGGATTTGTTGTCGAGTTAAATACAACAGGGCATATGATTTACTGTGTCAAGCCGGTCTGGTTCATGTACTCCAAAAATGCTATTCTATATCTTAATATATCAAATTTGTTATTTATATCTTAAGTGCCAGAAAAATACGCAAAGTCTAAAGGACGCTAGGGGTCGCGTGATAGGGGAGCGCTCGACCCCCCGCGGCTTGCTCCGCGCGCGCTCGGCCTGCGCCCGCAGCCTGCTAGGCCCGCACACCTCGGCTCGTGTGTGCCTCGTGTCTCCGGCTAGGGGGAGTTGAGCCTTCTAACCATCTCCTCGCGGCTCTAACTTGCACCTCGTTTTTGCAATAACTTGCTGATTTTTTAGATCGTCTACTTACACAACTTGCTGTTGTTTCGCACGTAACTGTTTTTTTGCAAATATGCACACTTGCTATTACTACATACAATTTTTTGTTGTTCTTAAAAAATATCATAGCTCCTATAAACTTGTTACATAATCGTATGAATTTGCTATACATTACATAAACTTGCTAAATAATCACATGAATTTGATATATTAGGGAAACTCGCTACAGATGCCATAAACTTTGCCACATAATCATATAAACTTACTAGACATCACATGACTACATAATCACATAAACTTGCCACGGCAAAAACTTGTTGCTACTTCCATGAACTCACTACACAATCATATGAACTTGCTACATCTTTTGTATATAACTTGCCACATTTTTTCGTAAATAACTTGCTACAACTTGCCACAGACAGGGAGGTGGTGCTATCGTCTTTTTGACGAAGGGGGCGGTGTGGTCATCGGAGGGGGGGCGTCGCGGCGGGGGAGGGGGCTCCGCAACGAAGGAGGGGGGGCTCTGCAGCCAGGGACGGAGGCACCGCTGCTGAGGATGAAGGCACGGGGTCGTGCGGCCACAGGATGGAGGCGCCGCGGTTGAGGCGCGCGCAGCCAAGCAACGGAGGCGCTGTGGCCCCAGGAGACGGGAAGGAGGCGCCGCGGAAGTACGGGGAGGCGGTTGGCATAGGGGGGTGGCGCGGTTGGAGGAGAAGGAGAGAGGCGCAGGCGGCACACCGTGGGAGGGCGAGGAGGAGTCACGCTGCTTTCGATCACGCGGCGGGGTCGTGCCTTAGCGTCCTCCGAAAATACCTCTACAGTTGCTACAGTGACATGTCTATGCGACGATTTCATATTGATAAGTTGACAACAATTGTGGTGCTTAATGCATTTTGGACCTAAATACTACTACAGTTCATATCTCTAAGAACACATAAATACATTTTCAGAGTTTATTATGGATCTAAATTGGCACACTATGACAAGTTTATGGGTCGTTGGTGTGTTTAACTCTTTATAAGTATGTACTACTGTAAACCAAATCGAGCTGTGAAAACTGCACACAGATTCGTAGTTGACTGATTATTCCACCACATAAGATGTTCACTTGATAAGTAAAGCTATGCACGCGCCCGCACACACGCGATGCAAACACAGTCGTGGCAATCAAATCAGGGTAATGCTGGAGTCGGCCACTATCGGGCTCCTCACGACGTGATGGTGCGACACCCAGGTCAAGGCCCCCTCGGCGAGCGTCTGCTCCGCGCTGGCTCCGGCGGCGCTCACTGTGACCGTGAACGTCTTCCTCTCCTTCACCTTCGTGAACTTCAGCTCCGCCGGCTCCACCTTGATGGCCAGCCCTTTCGGCGTGTCGATCTTCGCGGTGTAATTCGACTTCGCCGGCCCGACGTTGGTCACCGTCCGGTTCACCGCGAACGGCTCGGCGCGCAGCGGCACCACTATCGCCGGGTAGTTCAGCTGCGCCGCGGAGATGGGCTCGACCTCCGTGCAAGTCAAGCTGGTGTTTCCGGCTATGGTTTTCAGGGCCGCGTCGCCGAGGAGCCTGCAGATGTAGCCGGCGTAGTCGCGGTCGCCAAGGTCGTACACCAGTCCGGGGTCGACGGCCTTTGCCGGGACCACGTGGCCGGCGCCGATGGAGTAGAAGCTCGCCTTCCGGTGCTCCTCGTCCATTATGTGGTGGCCTTCGTTGTCCACGGCGCTGGACGTGGTCATGATGGCGGACTTGATCGCGGCGGGGGACCAGTCCGGGTGCGCCTTCTTGACGAGCGCCACGATGCCGGTGACGTGCGGCGTCGCCATGGACGTGCCGGAGATGACGTTGAAGCTGTGCGACGACTCGGGGCCCTCCGCAACGGGCACCTGCGAGGGCCACGCGGCGAGGATGTTGAGCCCCGGCGCCATGATATCGGGCTTCAGCACGCCGGGGCTGGCAACGCTGGGACCGCGCGACGAGAAGGCTGCCACGATCGGCGCTGGCTTGACACCGACCACCGTGCTATTGAACACGATCGTTGCCGTGTGGTTGGTCGTCGCCGATCCCTTCATGGCGTAGCCCATTATCTTGTTGCCGTCGACCGCGGTCACCTGCGACATAGGGAGGCTGTACAGCTTCTCCAGCACGATGGTGTAGCCGAAATCGGGTTCGTTGATGAACACGACGCCGGCGCCGCCGGCTTCCCGGACCGCGTCGATGGAGCTCATCGGCGGCACCGGTGTCTCGGTGTCGCACACGACCACCATGCCGGTGATGTTGGCGTCGAAGAAGTCGCAGTAGTTCATGCCCTGGGAGTAGTACAGCGGGTACACCTTGGAGCTGAATTGCTTGTCCTGAGTCAGCGACTCGCCTTGGAACATCTCGCCGTCGCCGAGCCGCACGGCGGCGCGGTAGCTCCGGTCCACCGATCCGGCCCCCACGGTCAGGATCCACGGCGCTTCGTTGGACAGCGTCGAGGGCTGCGGGCCGCTGTTGCCGCCGGCGCACACGACGAGGACGCCCTTGGACACCGCCGCCGAACGCGCCGATGGCGATCGGGTCCTTGTCCAACGGCGTGGAGATGCCGCCGAGGGACAAGGAGAGGACGTCGACACCGTCCTTCACGGCGGCGTCCATCCCGGCCAGCAAGTCGGACTCGAAGCACCCTTGGGCGTCGCAGACCTTGTACACGGCCAGGTGCGCGCCGGGCGCCGTCCCGGCCGCCGTGCCGCCCGCGCCAAGGCCGAAGGCCGAGGCGCCTTCCACGAACCGTCCGGCCGCCGTGCCCGTCGTGTGCGTCCCGTGGCCGACGTCGTCGTCGGTGGTGTTGTCCACGACGAACGAGGCCGCGCCGATGAGCTTGTTGTTGCAGCGCACGGGAGGCTGGCAGGCGCCCTTCCACCTGGCCGGCGGCGGCGGCATGCCGTCGTCGCGGAACGAAGGGTGCTTCTCGTCGATCCCGGTGTCCAGGAATCCCAATGATGGCACCCTCGCCGTAGCCCGTCGCGTTCCAGACGCCACTGCCGTGCACCAGGCCGAGGAAACCCGGCGAGCGCGTTGTCATGAGCTGCACCCTCCGCTCCGGGAACGCGCGCACGAACCCGGGCTTCCGGGACACGGCGGCGAGCTCGCCGTCCGTCAGCCTAGCCGAGAAGCCGGACAGCACGCTCGAGTACGAGTGGCGGACATGCCGCGGGCGGGCGGAGCCGCCCAAGCTCTGCAGGAACGACTCGTGCCACAGGCGGTAAGAGGCCACGGCATCACCGTGCAGGTTGTGCGCAGGCGGAGGCTCGACGAGCACGATGTACGTTCGGGCGGCGCCATGACGGGGGGCGCCGGTGCTCCGCCTTGCGGCGGCGTGAGGGACGTAGCCCAGCGCAGGGCAGGCTGCAGCGACCAAGGCAAGGGCGCATGCAAGGGGCAGAATCGTCATGCGACCCATGGTTTGGGAGCACGAATTGAATCTGAGCATAGATAGCGTTGGCCGTTGGGCGTCTCTGAAGTTTATATGTTCCATGGAATGGTGTGTTGGTCTTGTTGTGCAGCAGCCAGCCGGACTCCTGTACCTTGCACGCACGCGTGACCCCAAGATATAGGGCAGCGCACCCGGAAGACCATCAACATGTGAAATGCATGCCCAATAAGATGCTTTCTGGACTCCTAATGCAACAGAATCCGTTTGGTTTGGTGTGTCAGTGTGCCCTGCGTATCTAGCGTGATGCGCCAATCCTGGCCCTTTTCCAGCTGTATCCCTTGGGCTCGAGCCGTCGACGCCACCTTCCGTGCGCAACTCCGGTGCCCCTCTGCATCCTCTCCCTTGGACTCGAGCCGACGGTGCTACCTTCTCTCCTATGGCTCAGGTCGCCGGCCCCGCATATCGCGAGCGCCACCACAGCCTCCTCCCTCAATCCAGTGCTGGTGAGACATGCTCCCCCATCTCTGGAGCGAGCTACCGCCGTGGCTCTAGCCCGCGTCCTCCTCCCCCTCCCCCCCCCCACCTTGGGTGCATCGAGCCGGCACCGCCGATCGGGCCAGCCATGGAGTTGGCTAGATATGGACCGCCGCCCTTCCTGCCACCAGAGCCTCCAATGCCAGTCTCCTCCTCCTCCGCCCTGTGGCCCACCCGTCTCTCCCTCGTGGCGTCGCAGTTGCCTGGCCAAGGAACGAGGAACCGACCAGTGCCAATGTGGAGGGGAGAGAACGGACGAAGTAGCAATGGCAACCACTGTAGCTACCTTTGGCATGGGAGGGGACGAACTGGACGAACCCAGTAACATTTCTAGTAGGCTGGTGCAGTGTCCCTTCACTTTATCTTCTACTGCAGTTGCGTTTACGGTACGTGTGGATAGCCTTAGGTGTAAGAGCAAGGGTGTCACAACAACGAGCCAAGAGTGAGAGCACTTTTCTATTCAAATTTGACTAGGGAGGAATTTAATCTCTTTCAATTATCTCCAATACCCTTGCAACCAAACATGGCCTACTTGAGGAAATTTTATATCCCATTGTGTTCATCATCTTGTTGAGAAATCCATTCCCTTTGTTCTAGAAATACACCCTCAATACACGCCAAGTTGCAAAAGCAAGTAAACAAGTTTGTAATGTAATACATATAATAGTGAAGTAATGAAAACAAGTTTTTGTGTTGATACTTGTTTGATCAGTAGTTCAACATGCATGGAAGAAGGTTCATCACTCCAGTGAGTGAAAAAATTCATGTTTATTGTGATTGAACAAATCAAAGCTTTTTATGTAAACAAATTGAAGTTTTAATGTTAGGAAAAAAAGAAAACAATCACTGGGAGGAGGAAATCCTTTGGTTTCTAGATGCACGTAGGAGAGGCAAGAATGGGAAGGACAACGTTTGCACTTGTTAGTGCTCTACTAAGGTAGTCCCTGAAGATTCACTCCGCAGTGTATGGCGGTAGTGGTAGGGAAGGCGCCGCAAGCGGGGGAGGCAGCATATCCATGGGCGCGTTCGCAGCCTGCTAGGCCTGGTCATGCAAAGGCGGCTCAAATGGTGGCAGCAGAGCACTGAGCGGTTGCAGCCTAGGGGGGAGGAGAACCCACGGGCGCGCTCATGGCCTGGTCATGTACACGATGGGCTGCTGGTAGCGGCGAGCATGGAGAGAGAGATATCTCAAAATTATGGGCGTAGGTGAGTCCATGGTAGTGCACAAGAGCGAGAATGTTGTTTGGGTAAAAATGTACTCAAATAAACATACGCCGAGTACACGATAATGTTACGAGGAATGCTCCAATGGTCCTGTTTTTCAAAGTTGCATGAATTGCAACATCATGCAAAAGCAACCATCTCTGACTACCTTCACCTCAAAATAGATAGCAACTACAATTCAATCATGTTCACCCACATGGAGATCGATGTAATTGCGACCATAAAACCCATCATATTATAAATACATCACTTAAAATTTATAAATCCTGCTCCTACATAATCCATTCACACGTTACCTCATATACATACATAGCAGCCGCACAAGAAGATACAATCTAGGAGACATGAGGATTAGAAGAACTAGATGATGCCCCGCGTATTGCTGCGGAAATTTTTAAATTATTTTCAAGTGAAATTTGAAGGTAGAAATATTAAAGTGATTGTAAGAACATTTTTCTGAAAACATTATACTTGATAGCATGTTTATCATGGTTGAAAGGGATCGACTCTTAGATGATTAATTCACCACATTTTTGTATCTTTGCTATATGAATTTTGTAACATGGTTTTCATACAAACTAAGAGTTGCATGCATAGATGTTATTGGGCATAGAAAAATCGATAAAAGACATCAATAGAGAAGCTAAGTGGAGGATGGTGATGTGGCTTCTAATAACTTAGTGGACCCAAGGATGATGTGGATGGCTTGCATGTTGAGAGAAATAAAGCTAATGACACTTAGTTGGCTTTACTTATATAGGTTATATAGATGTGGTTGTTGTGGAATATACATGAAAATTGAGTAATTGATGTTCTCATCGTCGCCATGGATTTGTTTGTTGCTACTCTCTTATCATAATGAGAAGAGGTTCTGGATGGCAATACACACTTCACGGAATGCATTCCTTGCATTCGTGCTAACCATCTATCTGATATGTGTATGCACGCAATAGATGCAAAGGTGTCGTGGTATACTCTAAATATCAAGTTCAGTACATCGGATGCAGGCAATCAGCAACTTTCATGGTTATAATATGGCCAAGAATCATTGACTGGTAGAGTATGCACACGAGGTATTGTGCACTGTAAAGGAAGTCGAACTCCTAAAGTGTGCCATACCTAGAAATTTTGTAGCTAGGTGCTCTATTGCAAAGTTAAAACATCCACTTCTCTAAAACATATGAGATAAGATATATTGGTTAAAAGTCCGATAGCATCTTTTGATGTTGAGGGGAATGCTCAGTTTAAGTATACTCATGGAATTGACTAACAATGTAGCGCCAACATGGTTAAAAGAATCATGACAAGAACAAAAAGGAGAAATGAACCTAACTAATTGTACCACTTTCAAGAAAGAACACCAAATATATGATGTATGGATCATGAAATCCAGATTAGAACATCTTGTGAAAGTACTCTTAAAAACTAAGGTTCATAAACACATTATCAAAATATATGCAAGGTATTATACAAATATGAACTTAGGTCCTGCTAAGTGTTGCCATATCCACTGCAAAAGACTTGCAACCTGAGTTCAAATCCTATAGTCTAGTTTATCATGCTAAACTAGGCAGGCAAGCACACAAATGTAAAAGTGTATGATGTGGAATGTAGACATAATGGATAGAAATGTACATTCTTGAGGTATCGTGAAGGCCCATAGGCCTTCCTCCTAGTCCTTATTAGAGCCCCTGGCAAGGGCCTTGATATTCCTTGAATTGAATAAGGATCAAGGGCAAGTTTTCCCACAAAACGACCAAGCTCCTACCTTGCTAACTCAATTGATTGTCCTGCCTTTACCCCATGTGCAAGTGGGTTCCTATCAACCTCTCTGAGATGCTCTCCATACCGCTTCCACTATAGAGAGGTTCAGGCAAAATGCGGTGAGAGCTTCCCTTCATCTCACAAGTAAGGTGACAATCACTACACACCCTAAAGGGTCTTGCAAAAAGTTGTGCGCAAGCACCAGCAACAAGAGTGTGCAAATCTACAAATCTTGGTCACAATCAAAAGCAATAAACTAAATGGCCTATTGTGTGGAAAATGGCCTCTCAGGCCACATTTCTGTATATGTGTTTTGGTGATTGGTTGACAAACAACTATTGGACTAATGATTGTCTAGATGCAACCTCAGGTGCTTAGGTCCAAGGGATAAAAAGAAGAAGAATAAGGGCTGAAGGCAATGCCCAAAGGGCCACCCTAACGGGGGTTCCTCTAGGGCCATTTTACGCTAAGGGATGAAGACATTTTGAGGACCAGAAGGTCCAACCCCTTATGGTGCATATTTTGAAAAAGGGGCTGAGAGATGGACACATGGTGAAACATGAGGACCAGAAGGTGGGACCCTCATAAATTGAATGGAGCAGGACTTTTCTGGTTTAGGAAGTTGAAGAGAGCTAGGATATAAGGACCAAAAGGTCTGACCCTTGAAGGTCACTGAAGGTGTGAAATTATAGTAGTGGGGGATTTACATGGACCAAAAGGTCTAATCCCCCATTGCTTGGACTCTTTCTTGGACCTTTGTGGTGCAATGTCTAGTTCAACAACTAGTTTGGCAAGTATAATGGATTGGAAGGTCCTATGTATCCCAAAAAAGTGTTGGGCTGATCGTCCGGTCCATACACTTTTTGGTAGGCTTTTGGCTAACAATTACTTGGAGTTTGGGGGCCATATAAGCCACTCTGCCTAGTCGTTTGAAGGATGTTGGAGCTACTGAAGGCCACAACAAATGTGGAGGAGTATTCATCATATGAGTGCTTAGTGTTTAGTTCAAGCTAGATTAGCGCTTTGTGAGAGTGAGCTTGCGAGCTCCTCTTGAATATAGGCGTGGGATGTTGGCAAGACTTGGTTCTAGTCAATCCACATTGGACTTGTTGCTAGGCCCTCTTGCATTGGTGTGGAGTGGAGGTCACACTTTGTGCGGAGACAAGGAGACCCTTTAAACTCCATAGTGAAGATCTGGTGACTTGTGACCGAGAGAGACCGTGGATGTGCTCTTGCCTTGGTGGCTTAAAGACACTTAGCCTTTACTTGCTAGGAGCCTTAGTGTCGAGAGCAAGATGTTGATCGAGAAGTCTTGGTGCCTGGCTCCTTTGCCTTTGGTGGTGAGCTCGTGGACGTAGCCCTTAGTGGTGAAACCATATTAAATCTCCATGCCTCCTCGGAAGTTTGCATCCCCTTGCTCTTACTCTCTCCCCTTACCTCATTTATGTTTCTACATTTATATTGTTATGTGACTTTACCCCATCCTCCTCATGGGTCTGATACCACAGCATGAACCTTACAACTACTTCCACTACAAAAAGACTTGCAACCTAATTTGTGTACATTAGTAATGGGGTTAGTGATATTATATAGGTATTACATACTCTGGGTGAGGCTAAACATCCATTTATATAGGATAGGGGATTATGTAGCCAAGCATAAATTATTTAGGGGGTGAAATAAACTTTGAAACATGATTTTGCCACGTCATTGTCCACGTGTACTGCCACATAGGCAAAACCGCCCACAAAACCACCCTAGGGGTTATTTAAATGGTTTGCCATAGTTTAGGGGGGGGTAGTATACCTGGTTTTATAGGTGATGGGGTTAAGTAGACTTGACGTTGATAGGTCAGGGGGGTGATGTCGACTTTTTCTAAATCTATAATCTAGCCTATCAAGCTAAGCCTAGACACTAAGCATACAATTGCAAGAATATAAGTTTGGAATGTAATGAGAGGTAGAAATACAAACTCCTGATGATGATGGTGACTTAGTGTTTTTTCACCAAGGTATTGAGAATGTGCGCAAGGCTAGTCCTCATTGAAGCCCCATGTAAGGACCTTGCTATTTCTTCATCCACAAAAGGATCAAGGGAAGGTTGCCTATGCAAGGACCAACCTCTAAGTTAGGGAACTCCCATGGACCTACCCCGAATGCTACCCATGTTCACAGTTGTGAGTTTTTGAGAAAATGTTAAGGACCTCCGGCTCTCTCAGTAAGGTGGCAGCCACTCACAATTCGAGGGTCTCAGCAAGACTTACAAACTCTATACATACAAAGATGGTGCATGCAACCACCGATAAAACAGGTGCGCAAACCTAGATATGCACCTTTTGGCCTAAGCAACCATAACTAAGAGTAACACACTAAATGTCCTAAGCAAGCGCTCACAAGCACTTTGTAAAGTAAGAGCTCTCAAGAATGTGTTTCAACACTACACACTAAAGTGAAGTTCAGCAGGTTCCAACCAGCTTAAAATGATGAGGTGGGGTGGCTTATATAGCCCTCAAGAGCTAACTAGCCGTTAGAACTGAAGCTAATAGTTGAATTCACTAGACACTTGCTCCATTGTCACACATCAACAATCTAGCCCATAGTACTTTTCACAGTAGGTGTTGAGCTCAAAGGAGCATTCTTCGATCGAATGTCCAAAGGGGGCATCAAACTATTTAGCCATTTTTATTTGACCTGCCTTCACTTCTCAATCCTCTACAGTATGACTGTCTAATATGCACATCTGATAGTCTAATCAGTACACTTGACCTAGGCTAGAATGCTATGCGGCAAGAAAAAACTCTATATAACCCTCCAGATTTTTTTACACAAATTAAACTTTATAAAACTAGACAAATCATCCCCTTAAAGCGGTTTTGTATGGTGGTTTTTACTACATGGCTTGACACATTGGACTAGAGTGCCACTACAGCACTGCAGCATTTCGGTCCACATGTCAGTGTTTGGCAAGTAATGTCAGTGTCAAGAAATCATCGGCGAGCGAGGCAATCCGCCTTCAGCAGCGGTTTAGAGTAGCCAATCAAAGGAAGAGCTTGCAGCGTAGAGGAGCCCAAGACTACCAGAGGCGTTTGCTTGGCTCAAACACGGTGGATCCCACGGAGAACCGCTTGTAGGCTAGGTCCCGCCGGTGTTAACTTACAGGCACAGGGACCAAATACAAGTATACAACCAACATATCTTTGGACAGTGATACCTCGTGTTATTTCTTATCATGTTCTTGACAAAGTTTCTTTTTTCCCCTGGAATTATCCATCAATACTTTGGACTGCCACCACCTTGCGAAGCAGATTTTTTTAGATAAAGGAATAAATGTTCCAACTAGTCAACTACTACACTAAACAAGAAATAAGGGAGCTTTCCGACGAGGTTTATGTTATTTTTGTTTTCATCCCTCGTTACACGTGTTAGTAGCCTAGTATATGTAGAGCATTGTAGCCCTAGCTGAAATGGTTGAAGTGTGGAACAGTTTCACGAGTTGTTCGTGCGTCACCCCTCAACCACGGCAAAATCGGTGTGACCTCCGACTCCGACCGCACCCTTTGCTATCCCTGCAGGCCCGCACCTTGTTTCTTCGTAACCAACCAACATCCCCACACGCCTGTTTCTTCGTAATCCACCATCAAAATCGCAGGCCGCTCGCCGCTCGATCTCCTCTCGCATGGCCTCAAGTCCTCAACCTCGCTGCTGCCCACGCCGTCGCGGCATCGCCATCTCATTAACGCGCGGCGCTCCACTTGAGGACGAGACCGCCCCTCAACCTCGATGCTGCCCCCACGCCATGACGGCATCGCCTCCCCTTCACACAGGCGCTCCACCTGAGGATGAGATCGCCTTTCCATTTTTAGATATCAATCTGTGAGAGCTGCACGCAGGCTTCAGTGCTCAGCATACCTGCACGAAAAGAATCGGCAGGCCGCTGGGTTTCTCGCAGTATTCAGCGCAACGCCAGGGATCGTCGTCCTCGATACGACACCAGCGATCGTCGTCCTCAGCGCAAGCTGCCACACAACGGATGACTGTTGATCCAAGACGTGAACCGAATCCGTCTTCCTCACCGCGAGCTGCCGCACGACGACTGCTACTCCTCCAGGATGTCACAGGTCATGGCGAGGTACCATTTCCCTCACTCTGTCTCTCGCACTCCGCATGCAGCTGCGTTGTCTCCCTATCTGTCCGAATTCTCCACTGCCTAATATGAGAATATTGACCGGACCGTTGACACTGACAAACTGATTAAAAAGATGATTACATTTTGTCTCAAGCATTGTACATGTTCTGATTGAAAAGGTCATGTACGAGATGTGTCTCTCTTGTTCATAGCTCAGAGATAATTGCAATTGCTTTCTATTTTCTGGTTACTGAATGCAGCACATGAAAACTTTGCTTTTGAATTTTTATACATGCATTATTCTTCAACACTTAAATCATGTTTGACCAAATTGCAGGATGGAGGCGCCACACTAAACAAGGAAAACATGGCCCCGAAAGATAACGATGAAGAGCTCTTGGTATAGATATGTGAAGCATAAGGGGAACATAGGATTCAACATGCATAATATACTTTTGTTGTTGTGTCAAAGCAGGTTGTGTGATTGTAAATATACAATGCACACACACACACACAAAAAAAAACTCACGCGATGTATTCAGGTCGTTTGGTATGATTTATTCTGAACTAAATTGTGTAGCATACAAATAAATTTGTCATGTTTAGTTGCTGTTCTATAGTAATGCATGAGCATATACATACTTACGTCTAATCTTTGTTTGCTCCATATACAAAACCTCACACACATTATATAGTCCCGGTAGCAACGCACGGGCGTTACACCTCGTGAAATTAATGTGTCAGTATATATGTACACCAGTGTACTAGTGTATGTAGCTCCTTACGCAGTTTAAGCGTATTTGAAATGAACGTTTGTACACCCGTAGGGTTCTTCAGATCAAATTGTGCGCAGGTGGAGTCTCGACTCGTGGTCCGCGTGCAAGTTGTGTGCAGGCGGAGGTTCGACCGGCACGATGTAAATTCGGGCGGTGCCATGGCGTGAGGACGTAGCCATGGGGCGCGCTGCGGCGACGACCAAGACAATGGCGCAGGCGGTGCATGCAAGGAGCCAAATCGTCATGCAGCCAACATGGTTTGCAGGCACTAATTTGGCATAGATAGCGGTCGGCGTCACTGAAGTTTATATGCTCAATTGGATGGCTACCTTGCACGCTAATCCCAAGATGTGAAATGCATGGTCAATAAGATCCTTTCTGGACAACTTATGCAACAGCATCCGTATGGTTTGGTTTGGTCGGTGTGCCTTGCATATTTAGCTGTCCCTTTTCCGGGCAGAACTTGTGTGTTCATGGTGTCCAAAGCCTGGAAGCATATCGTTCATACAGAGGTTTTGTGCTCTTCTCACTCAGTAACGGAGAGCATCAAAGGACCAAGGTCCTCGCCAATGGAGAAGCTGCTCAGCAGGGGCGGAGCTGTGTGTCGGCCAACCTGGGCCACGGCCCCCCCTTGGCTCAGAAAATTTTACAAAGATGAAAACACAAGGCCAGCCCAGCTGATGTAACGAGGTGCAAGGAAGGAAAATAGCCAAGTGAGAAAGTCAACGCTGGTAGTCTGTGTCGCCGACTAGTGCAAAGCGCGTCCTCTGGCTCCTCCGGTCCGCCGTCCGCCCGTCCGAATCTCGGCGACTCGGCCAGCGTCAGGCGTCTACGCATCACCGGCCACCCGCTCCGCAGTTCGCGCTCCGCAATCCCCTGTCTCCATCCGCTGCACAAGACGCAACGGATCAGCTGTTAGCAGCGGACATCTGCTGACCTGCATCTCCAGGTAGCAAAGCAATCTAACCAGCGACCCATGCATGGCTGCTTGTGGCTTCCATCTTGCTTCTTCTTTATTTAGTTATAACAATCCACTTGCTTGTCCATTCAAACAATTCGTTAGCCTCCACTAATCAGTCTGTATTCACTAATGTGCTGCGTAATTCAGTTTCCCTAATTTTCTTCTCAGTATTTTCTCCCTAATTTTCACAAAATTGGCCCCCTCTGCATTTGTGTCCTGGCTCCGCCACTGCTGCTCAAGCTTCGCACGGGCAGCGTCTGCTTATCTTTTCTATTTCTGGTGTCCATTCCATGTGAATTCTGTGATCATCAGGCTGCCCAAGACTCCAATGGCAGCCACATGATCTAGGAAATAAGAAATCAGGAGATCGATTGATGGAGCCAAGGAAGAGATATCACTAGTCTAGCAGAACATTTCAACAGCACCAGTACAGAACAGATAGTGCATGGTACAACTTACAAGAGCAACCATGTCCAAAACATAATGCACCAACCACATGTTCACGACGATATCAACTAGCCCCGAAGAGTTCACATCTACTAGCTTCATGCGACCTCGGACTGAAGAGCATATCTAGCTAGTATCTCTTATACAGAGCACAAAGCATCGGGTCCGCATCGTAGTCATGTCCTTTCTTCTCGGACCAGCACTCAGGGCACTCGTAGTGCTTTATGTGATCAGCTTGCGCAGACGTTACCTTCACACATTTACCATGGAACCAGCGATCACACACATCGCAGCAGATCCAGAACCCATTTGAACGGTAGCAGCTACCACAGCTTCCACATATGGTTGGCTCAGTGCCACAGCCTTCATCGTCATCGTCAATCTCCTCATTCTGTTCAGCAACCGACCAAGAGCTCTTTGCATCAGAAAATCAGGCCCCATTAGCAGATTCCTTTTAAACAAAAGAAAACCACATTATATACCATTTTTTGTTGACTGCATATGCGGCGATGTGCATCACTGTCAATGAATGACTCGTGAACAGTTTGCAGACTGTTGATCCGAGTGGATAAACGCTGCCTGCTAGACAAAAAGAAGTGAGTAAATCATTGATTCCGAAACAGGGTTTCAGCTAAACCTTTAACAGAAACTTGACATCAATGCAGGGCAAAACATTAATAACTGAACAAATGACAGAACGGTTTCAATAACAGAGTCCAGTGGTTATCTGATTCAAAGTGAGGTAATAATCCATGGGGATGACGAACGCAGCAGAAAGGAATCTAATTATTATTAAGCTTTATTAAAAGGTATTCGAAAACAATTGTATCAATTAATCCAACCTTTCCATTATCGTTTATTTTGACTAGACAATGTGTGACTGTTTATAGAAGAATATATGAATCTTGATAAAAGATATCACAAGTCCTGGCAATATTAAGAAAACCAGGATCATTGATTGTAAATTCATGCCTGCACGCCGGCAAAGGAAACAACACTAAATGTTTTGATTAGCTTGTACAGGATCTACACAAGTAGTAGTTGCCAGCTTTGGAGATAAAATTGTGATATTCAATGTATAAACTAATCCTTCAAAGTATAAACTAATCTTTCATATACCTAAAAACAACAAAATACACAGAGACAGCATGACAATGCCAGGTGAGATGTTTTCTAACACTTGTGAGCTACTGGCTAAAGACATGAGTGAGTGTCTTGTCATTTTTCAGAAAGTTTTAGTTGACACTATTGTTCTCACACGCTCATTGTCGTCATGTCTCCTATAAGTGATGCATAAAAAACAACTACTAAACAGATATACATACATAATAAAAGATACCATAATACCTTGCTGAAGTTGTCAAATTGGCACCAAGGAAAGAGCATATCTGAAGGAGCCATGAGTCACATTGCATGGCAATGTGTCCGAGCCACTTTGGGTGTCTCATGTTGCCCTTGTCTAGTTTGATGCCGACCGTCCTCGGATCATGCTGTGTGGGTGCCATTAGCAACTGTGCTGGGCACACCTCCCAGCTCACGTTGCTATTACCATACAGGTACAGGATCTCTGTACCACCTGCAAGCCAAACATTAGAGCAAACTGATGTACTTGGTCATAAAATTGCAAGCATTTGGGAATTAAGGAAATGTTCCAGAATGTTTGAGATTGGTCCCATAAACAGTCACTCACCTTTCCTGCACTTACGAGAGAACTTCTTCTCATCTGCACAACACACAAGATTATAGTTAGAATGTCAGATAGTGGCAGAGCTAAGATTTTTGGGATAAGTTGACATTAGATTGTCCACATACACAGCAGTAGCAAAAATCGAATAGCACAATCGCAATAATGTTCTAGCAGAGGTAGGCAGGTAGCCAACACGATGTATCAAATGCGGAGAATTACCAAAATGAGCATTCACATTTTCATCATGAGCCTGTAAGAAAAATGTCTACTTTGAGAAATTTTATATCCCACTGTACTCTTCATCTTGTTGAGAAATTCATTTCTCCCCGTTTGTTCGGGAAATACACCCTCAACATGCCAAGTCGCAGAAGCAGATAAACAAGTTTGTACTGTAATGCTGTAATAGTAAACAAATAAAAACACGTTTTTTGTGTTGACACCTGTTCGATCAGCAGTTCAGCACGCATGAAAGAAGGTTCATCACTCTATCGTGAGTGAAAAAAAAATCATATTTATCGTGATCGAACAAATCAAGATTTTTTATGTAAAAAAATCAAAGTTTTAATATCAGGGGAAAAAAAAGAGAGACACTTGTAGGGAGGAACTCAGCTTCTAGATCCACGAGAGGCAAGAATGGGAAGAACGACGGTGGCGCTTGTCGGTGCTCACCTAAGGTGAGGGCACGGATCAGGGCGGCACGGCGGCACGAGTAGTCCCTGAAGATCCACTCTGCGGTGTACGGCGGCAGCAGCGGGGAAGGCTCGGCAGGCGGGGGCGGCGGCGTCTCCGTGGGCGTGCCCGTGGCCTGCTGGGCACGGTCGCGCACGGACGGCTCCAATGGTGGCGCCGAGCACGGAGCGGTTGCGGGCAGGGGCGGCGGAGGAGAACCCATGGGCGCTCCCGTGGCTTGGCCGTGCAGAGGATGGGCTGCTAGTTGTGGCGAGCGTGGAGAGCTTCCGAGCATGGGCTGAGGAGAGTCCATGGTGGACGGCACGGCGCCCGAGACACAAGCTGCCAGGCAGACATGAGTGGTCTTCTCTTCACGGCCCTTCAATGTTTGTCAGCCATCGGCCATCCCCACCAGCTCTTTTGCATAGCTAGATGATTTGTGATCTTTTTACACCTGTCTAATGGTTTCCAGCTGTGTTTTCTTGTGTACAAAAATACTCCTTAGGCGTATACAATGACAATATTAAATAGCTTTCTCACGTGGATGTGACAGAATAATAAAAATATTCTTCTGTCCGGTTTATATGTCGTTTGATTTTTTTATATTAAGGTTGACCTAGTCAAATATCGATGAAAATAAGAAATTTTTAGTTCATAGTTAAAGTATTTTATATTATAAACTAAATCAAAATGAAGATAAATGATTTTTATGATTTTTTAATAAGATGAGCAAATTAAACTTAGTGAAAAAAAATCAAACGATCTATAATTTGGGATATAACGAATAACAATTTATCTCCATAATAATACTATGCTACACACGTAATAATCTTAGTTCCTTGGAATACGTGAAATTTCCTATCTATTAGTTTCGTGTTGCCTTTTTTTTCGCCACCTTTTCTATTAACATAGGAGGGAGAACGAATCTAGCAAGTAGTTGGCCATTGGAGGCGCCCCTACAACAATGAGACCAAATTTAGCTACTCTTAGCTAGAAAGTGGATTAGAAATAGGGGGGGTATTTATCTAAGAGGAATTAAAGAGAATTTTGATTTCTTTTTTATCTAAACACCTTAATCCCTTTAGCCGAAGTGTTTTTCAATGTTGTTTGGTTAAAAAAGTACCCAAATAAACATATGCCGAGTACATGACATGTCATTGACATCACGCACTAGCAACCATCTTTGATAACCTTCACCTTAAAATAAAGAAAAATCATGTTTCACACACATAGAGGTGCAATTGTGACTATACAAGGTTGTCTCCAATGAATGACCCGTGTAGAACTTCAATCCAAAAATAGATCTCCAAAAGCATTTTCTAGATAAAAAGTGGTCTCGAAGGGATGGCCCATCCAAGAAACTCATTTTATATTTCAGTTAAAAAGAGACCTAAAAGTGGGTTCCCTCTTTTCTCTGCCCATTATGCGCATGTCAGTGAGGAAAGAGAAAGAAACTTTCATAAATGCGGTTTCTTTATTACTAAGGGTGTTTGTTTAGGTCATCATTAGAGATTGCAAGAAAAAGGTCTCAACTATGAGACGCCCTTTTGACTCAAATAAACAAGCAAGACTCCAAATTGACTTATTCTTGTCGGAGACGATTGTTGTCATGGAAAACTGGCTGGCGGTCCACCACAATTAACGCAAGGAAGTTGGGAAATCACCCTTCTATTGCGAGGGCGTGCCACACGGCTTAGCCGGGAAGTATTGGGTCTCAACATGTTGCGCTGCACACATGTAGAGGAGAAATCAAATACATGGCTGCCTGATAAGATTGGCTTGATACGTAGAGCCAATTGCTATTAGTATTTTGTGATAAATTAAGAATAAAACATAACAACTCGCAACAAAACCTATCCTACCACTGGAAACATCCCTATCGAGAGTAGGCCTAATAGCTAATGAAACCACCATATCATCCATTCCAGTACAATAGGCCTAACAATGCTGACGTATAGCTAAAGCTCCTTTAGGAGGTTAGTCCAGGATGAATTTGTTCCATTATTCATGCTAAAACAGGGTGCGAGAGCTATAATTGAGTTTTAAGCTAGCATATGCATCTATTGTAGTGTGTAAGTATAGCAAATTGCAATAAGCTTATAGGTCAATAAATATGTAAATTTATACTTATAATACACTAAATACTTTGAATTGATACCTAGAATTAAAAAGGATAATGCATTTCTAGGGGTGATTTGTCTTATATGTTGCCCCTAGAAATCCAATCCATTTCTAGGGGTTATTGACCCCGTACACTATCCCTAGAAATAGGTTGAAGCCTTGCACTACATCCATATACATGGTTACATTGTAACCCTAGCACATAGGTTACAAAAATTCTATGTCCAAGTTGTTTCCCTCTCTATGCCCACCAGGATGCCCAAACTCCTACTACCTTCCGACTGCACTGCTCCTCTGTGTGACACCTACACTGAGACACCTCGACTTCTCCACCCTACTTTGGTGCTCCCCCATCATATGATGTCCTATGCTCCACTGGTGCTACTACCATATCAACACCTTGCTCTATTCTTCCGCCACTTTGACGCCCTGCTCTGGTACTACATCGTCTTGATGCCATGCTTTAGCCCTCTATGACAACAATGCCCAGCTTAAGTTCTCTATAGTCCCCATGCCCTACTCCTCATTGGCGCTAGCATGTCAATGGCCTAGTCAATCACCAGGACACCCCGCTCTAGTGTCGCCTCCACCATCACCACAAGTGAACTCCATGGTAGACCATGACTCTCCCCAGTATGTACCATGCAAGCCCCTCCCCTACCAACACTAGATGCTTTCTCTTTCCCACCTACTCATGTTTTTTATGTGAATTTGTGAATGCATTTATGTGGAACCCATGTGAATTCATATAAATTTGTCAATTTTGCCATTAATGAATGCAATAGAACAAGTGATGGCATTCTTGTGAGTTACTCATTAATTTATAGAAATAGTGATTTAATTTTTAGCATATATATACTTCATGATGATGCCTGACTCACTCTTTTGTTTTTTGGATAATATGAAATTGCCCGACCTAATACACATGTTATGAACTTTGTATAAATCTGATGGAGGAGTGTGGGAATTGAATAGTTGTCTATATGGCACTCATCAACATCTTGGTCCATAACTCCATCTCTCAAACCTGGTGGCACTATGATTCTTTTGTTATGGTGGTTAGAGAGGAAATCGTAGAGCATCAAGGCATGTTGTTATGTCTCTAGCGATAGGAAAAGGGGGTGACTGACCAGTCCTTGGTTAATTATAGAGTTGTTATACATGTAAACTCTTGATCATATCATTTGACAAGTGGTTATGTTGATGCTATGAGGTGGTAGACCAAAGAACTAGAATCTCAGACTAGACACATATTCCCTGACTATCACTACTTTATGCTTAAAGCTCTTGATGCCAATAAGCCTAGAATTGAGTAGATGTCAAAAATGATTGCACGTAGTCATTCATTGAAGACAATTTGTTATCATGTGCTTCTAGTATATATATTTTGACATTGTTTTTGAATAACTCAATTCCTACCTTTTTGCTTTAGGAGCACATCTATAATGGCTTCATGACACAGATTGTGGACTACGAAAGGTGGACGTTGGGTCATCGGGGCTCCTAGGGTTCACATTCATTGAGGCACACCCTCTAGGACACAAGGTGGTAATTTTCAATCTGAAATTACTTTGGCATCAACTAGCAGCTCTGTGAAGATCTATGGAGAGGTATTGAATTTCCCCTAAAGGGCAGAGGTAGTTTATTTATATATGCATTAGATTAAGTAGATAGATTTCGAGGAGTTGAGATTATAGAAATAAATCATAGTTTCTACCGATGTCATTTAGTAGAGTTCATATCGATTAAACTCTTCACTATGTGTTGTATTTTTTTGTTTGTGACTCAACCTTTAGTATATACTAGTAAAAATGCACGTGCGTCCCGCACGTGAAAATAAAAAACATATTGTTTATTTTTTAAATTATATGCATATTAAACTTTCATCATGAAGTCAAATACATATTTGCGAATTTTGGCCTAATAATAGCACATGTATATATCTTGTATTAAAATTAAATAGAACTCTAGACTGCATCACCGACTACGATGTGAGTTCAGATGATATCAGGTCTAAGAGTCAATTGCCACCCATATTAAAGTACCCTAAGCTCACAAACCCTCACCCCCGCGCAGAGTCCCGGCCTTCTCAAACTGAGTCACCAGGGCCCAAGCCTAGGCAATGTCACTGCTCATGAGGATAGATTGTCGAGGGCAACGTCATGTCTGAAATTATGCCCAGGCTGCTCATTTGTGCTGGCTCCGCCACTGCCCCGCGTGTATGTATTCGACCGTCTCTTCCCTCGCTCGCAGTGCCAACACATGTTAGTTGTGCGAGGCTGAGCTCTACGAGCATGGGTGTCAGCGTTACACCATTTTATTTTCTTCATCTATTTTTGTGGAAAAAAATTACCTAAACCATTATAACATTATAATTTCACTTCAAATTTAAACTTAAAACATATTAAAAATAATTAGTACAATAAGCATATATGTAAATCATAAATCTAAAACCCCATAAATTTAATTGCAATTTATTGTCATAGCATATTTTAAATAAATTAGAATTTGCAGAGAAAATAATTGAGAATGGAAACATCAATGTGGCCCGGCCCACTTAGCTGAGCGAAGCCTTGACCATGGGTAACCCTAGCCCTCCACCACACACTTCTCCATTCACTCTCACCATGGCCGCCGCCACCGCGGCCTCCCCTGTCGCTCCCTCCTCGTCCGTTCTTCCTGACTCCCGGTTCCCTTCCCGTTCTACTTCTTCCTCTCCCCGTTCGTCTCTCCTTGCGGGGGAGGTGGCAGGGCGTGGGTGCGCCTGTCGGGGACCGCAGTGTCGCCCGCGGAAGGCTGTCCTCGGCGGCACGGGGGCCCGATCCAGAGGCCGGCGATGGGGGCCGCGGCGTCGCCCGCAGAGGGTCGTGCTGGAGGAAGGCTAGGCCCGTCCTCGGCAGCTCGGGGCGCGCCGCAGGTCGGAGCTGGCGCCCCCGTTTTGCAGTTTTTTCTATTGGCTTTAGCCTTTAACCATGTGTTCGACGGAATGCCTGACTCAAACATGGCATTGTCACATTGACAGGTTTTCCTCAAGAGATTGTTTTCCCTCCTCCAACTGTTTGTTTGCCATAGTTCCAATTTCTTCACATGTTGTGCTCGGATGGGTATATTTAGGATTTATGAGTAGGTTGAACCAAATGTCCATAAACGATTTGGTATTATTCTAACAATCTTTTTTCGGTTGGGCTGTTGTGTATTTTTTATGTAATCTCCGTTCGTCGTTGGGCTTTCATGGAGATCCTTGGTCCTTTGCTCATCTTTCAGAGCCCATATCAAGGATTCAAGCGGATAGATTCTGGTGGGTATACGATGCGGGTAGAAACAATAAGGTGAAAAAAAACATGCTAGAATCTCCGAACCTGACTGGTTGCGTGGCAGGAACCAGCGTTCCGATCGTGTAACACGTGTTCTGTTCGTTTTTTGTGGGTCATACTGCTTTGTTGTAGGGACACGATAGATTTATATGTCTAGGTGGGTATAGATTGTCTGGGTAAAAATTATTTTTGATTAACTCACTCTTTATAGTATAGATGTATGACATGGTTCAAATAGGAGCCTTGAGTATTTTTTATTATCTATGCATCTAGTTTGACATAAATATGCATGTATGTATTGTAAGTATGGTATGCCCAAGGGGAGTGTGCAAATCAGGCTAATTTAAAATCTCTATTGAAAAATCCTTGACCTATTCGAGCTCGAATTTGCCCACTTCAACCAGTTGATGCAGAAAGGAAGCACACAAATCTACACATTCTAGGAAACATACAAATGAACAACTTAAATGAATTACTAATGCAAAAGAAAGCTAACTAAGAAATTCCAGAAATGCCAAGTCATGGATTCCGAGAAAGTATATTCTCAAAGTAAAAAAGGGACATGAAGAAAACTAGATTTTGTCAGTTTGGTACCCACCCCTCCATGCTGTGGAACACACCAATATTTATTGCAAGCTCGAAATTCACAAAAACAGGGGCACTCCATAAAAGTCTACATCCACCATCCTAGCGAGATAGAGCTCGAAGCTTGGACACTAATTTTCCTCAGGCTTCCGTAATGTTTGTCAATGTCTGATGAAGCACCAAAGAAGCATTCACTTGATCAATAATCAAATCACCAATAAATAATGCACACAAGATCTAATGCGCTAAAGACAACCCCAAACTCTCCTTTAAGAATCTAACAGACGCCCAACAAACGAACTAGAAAGAGCACCAAAGACAACCCCACAAACCTTTTTACCAGGCTTGCAGAAACGCCTAAAGCTAGCTAGTACATCGTCAGCACAAAACACACATCTTGGCAACCACGACCACGACCATTACCATATACAGCAGACAAGCGCAGACGGCTGCGCTGGCCCCATCTCCCACACTTGGATGTAGCAAAAGCAGCAACTCGTCAAGCTTCTTTAGATCTTTCTCCCTCACCATTTGACGGCCTCTAGGTCTTGATCACCGTCACCGCCTTGTATTTTACTGCTTCAAGAAGGCCACATCACCTTCTCTTCAGACACCAGCACTTCTGTTTTCCAAAGCACTCAAAGCAAACCTGCACATATTAAGAAGAACCAAAAACAGGTCGCTACAGGTGACTATCTAGCTGAGTCTGCCAGCAGTCAAAACAATTTTTGAGGAGCGCCCACGCAGCCCCAAAGTAGATGGTTTTGTTGATTAATTGATTAGGGTTCGCACAAAGTTTACACTACTCGAGAGGCCCAGTCCGGCAGTTCCTTTTCCGCAGGTATTCTGTACGTCATCCTCACATCTCCAAATGGCTAGAGCATCAAACTTAGTCACTGATTTCCTTTTTCAGTTTCTTTTCTTTGTATGTTTCGTTTCCATTGAGAGAAATTTGGACTAGTATTACTAGATACTGATCTACCTAGCATTTCAAAGCAGGTGGGAACATTTGCAGGTCACCACCATGGACTGAGAGAAGATGCTGCAACCGCTTTGCTTGTGCCAGTTTGTCACCATCGACTATCGACCTAGCTTTAGGTATATATCTCGCTTCTTGGAAGTGGTGTTCTAACCTTCACGTAGAAAAGTGCTGAGCTCCCACAGATCAGCTCTGAGCTATATGACCTACGTACCCACACGTCATTGTTTCACCAGTCAATAGCATGTGCCACATGCGAGTATTAGACCCTACCGCCAGGCCGGGGGATTAAGGCATTATACATATACGTTATTATACTTCAGTTTTCTACTAAAGTAGACCAGTTTCACATATCGCCTCAGATTTTTGTAGCACGGTCCTAGCAGTGCTTCAAGTGTCCAGCATATATATCAATGATGATAGCCACCGGTACAAAAACGTTTTAATAAAAATATATATTGCGTGCATTTTTTTCATGCAGATGTACACGTACGTGCGCTCTTCAAGAATCAAACCACACCATTAGCTGTGACTACCCAGGTGAGTGATGCGTACCTTTTATATATACATAGAATCGATTTCTACAAGTAGTTGGTAAGGTGAATAACTTCTAACAATCAATTTCTAGAGGTAGTTGGTACGGTACAGAAATACACTATTTTTAGATGCAGATCACCTTACCAACAGCTTTTAGAACTCGATTTCTTGAGGCGGATGATTTTTGTCGACCCACACGTGATATGTAGAAGCACATTATATTTCCAACTGCTTCTAAAATTAAAAGTAGGTTGCCTCTAAAAATCGATTGTGTAGTTTAGTGAACTACATAACCTAGCTAACTAATCGGAAGATTGATCAATAAAACTAAACCAGAAGTTTAATCCCAGTTCAAATGAAGTTTTTGTACAAGAGCTGACGACTGATTGAATCAACAATGAATGCTGCAATCATGAACAATGTCTAAACTTGAACTGTCAAAACGACAAGTTCACAGTAATGCCAATAAGTCAAGAACAAACAAACAAATTATAGAGAATCATTGATATCCAGAATAGTTAACATCTGACGGCTGCCTGATCCGACCTCAGATTGAATGCCATAACTTAGAATTGCTTCAAACAGAGCTATCTAGCTGCAGCCCAGCAGGAATAATTGGTACCAGATAATTGATTATATATACCCTTTCTTCTCGGCACAACAATCAGCGCACTCATAGTTGTTTATAAGCTCCCCCTGACAAGGTTTTATTTTCAAGCATTTCCCATGAGACCAGCGTTCACACTTGTTACAACGGATCCAGAAACCATTTGTGCGGTAACGATCACCACAGCTTGCACAAAAGGTTGGATCTAGACCACAATGTTCATCCTCATCCTTAGCTTGATCAATCTGTTCAACAACCGACCAACACATATTTGAATAAGAAATATAGAACTAAGTTTGTGTTATTTTAAGCACCAATAATTCAAACTGCAAGTTTTTGAGATTTCAACAAAAGCAACTTACAATGTTTTCTTGATGACATATGCGGTGATACGTCTCACTTTCCATGAATGTTTCATAAACACTTGGCAGGTCACACATCATAGAGAATAAGTTTTGTCTGTCAATTAAAAATAGCAAATCACTGGTTTGTAATGGAATTTTAATTGAAGCTTTTATGGAAATAATTGCAATCAATGAAATGAAGAAACATTGGCAACTACACATATGAGCAGGACTGCAGGATCAATGTCTTTGGTAAAAACAATTGAACATATGTATGGCAGTACAGTCCCACGAAACATATCAATAACTTCAATAGAAGAGCATGGAAGGATTGAAACAGTGTTATTCAATGTGTCATAAATGTAGCTAACATTTGCATTTCAGCAGAACGGCCTTAATGTTTTAAGTAAGACAAAGTATGGTGCTTTAGAAAATCGAGAGGCTGCTCCCAGAAAATGGAGAAAACCATGTGACCCCCCAGCCCCCCCCCCCCAAACACCACACGCACACACACAAGGGCTTGCGCGAGGAGCCACGACCACTTAGTGAACGTTCCATCATAAGGAGCTACCTGTTTGTTAATACTAACACTCCAACAGGTATCCCTCAGAACCAGAAGTCATCAGCCCTTCAGTGCTATAACTGCACAGAACTATCCCATCTAACAACACTAGATCATGTGATTTGAGGTTAATTAAAAACAACATGATATGTTTTAATCAAATGCACATATATGTCCAGCTCCATGCGCACTTGCACACATAAACCATGCAGCTAATGAACTTTTTAGCATTCTCTCCTAAAAGGATATAGCATTTCATCAAACAACGAGCATGCCCTTTATTTTGAAAATATCAAACATTTAGTTACATTATAGACGATTCATGAAAAATCAAGAAATAAGGTTTTATTTTGTATTGATCAGTGTCCAGTTAACTTAGGGCTAGTTTGGGAGCAAGTGCCAATTTGGCCCTGGGTAAGGACGCCTGCACGGGGATTTCAGTGGCTGTTCGTTTCCCTGGGCACAGCTCCCCCCTGCTCCGTTGATTGTTTGGAAGCCCAACCCAGGGAAGTTCGGTAGGGGCCTTTGCCATGTGTCTACCTTGCTTGCAGGACATGAGGAACAAGAACAGAAGAGGAGAAGAATGATTTACAGCAAAGTCGGGTGGATCTACTAACTTGGCTTGCTGGGGATGCAAGGAGAGGAAGTGAGAAGATGCTGGGGGAAGAGTACCTGCCAGTGTGAGGAGAAAATGCAGGAGCAGAGAAGAAATGCCGGTGCTGTGCAGTGGGGTAGGAGATGCCGACGCCACAATGTGACTGGAACCGGAGGTAGTGCGGTCGTCGTCTCCTACGTGCCTCAAGCCCTTGCCACCGTCTCTAGCTCTCTAGCTCTGGAACCCTAAAGATTTAGGGAGCAAGGAGAGAGATAGACGAATTAGATTAGATCTACCGCAGTGGAGACGAGGAGGGGGAGCAGCGTTGAGACGAGGAGGGGGAGTACCTCCGGCGAGGGGAAGGCGAGGCGGAGCGGCCGGCTCTAACGTCGGCTCAGGAGGTCGCCCAGGCGGCGACGGCGGCGGCCTCGCAAGCAGCAGCCTCGCGACTCGGCGTGTCGGGTGAGGACGAGGACGGGGAAAAGCGCCCGGCCTCTTGAGACCGGGGTTGTTTCAGCGTGGAAAATGGGCTCTCCCTGGGTGAACTCTCCGCGCTAGTGGGCTGCCAAATGCTATGGATGGATGTCCCGTGGAAATTCTCCGCGTGGGCTTTCTCCCTGGAGAAAAGGCCGGAAACCCGGCGGGGTTTTGGGCTGCCAAATTCGCCCTAAAGGGAAGTGTTGACACAAAAAATTGCTCCATTAGGAAATAAAAAAGAATGTATCAACAAACATAGTTATTATAAACGGCGCTACTAGCACCCGGACGTCGGATGGATCCAATTCCATCGGACCGTTCGTTAAACATTCGAAATGTATATATGCAATATCAAATAATAGCATGCGAAGCATTGAAAATCAACATCTGCAACATGCACGTTTGGCCTGAAAAAAAATCACCGCGCCCCATCCTACCTAGGGAAAAAATCTCACCACAACATCAGCTCATGTTTCATGCAACATTGAAACTAAACGGCAAGATACATGCAACATTAGCAATACATGTCTACGACATCTAAAAATAATATACACACCACTCAAATTCAACTATCGCAATATCAATAGTTGAATAAAATTTAACTGATTTGAATAAAATTTTCGGATCCATAGATCAGCTCGATCCGTCTCATTGCAACATTAGGAATATATATTCACAACATTTAAAAATAGTATATGCAACATTAAAATTCACCTTTTGCAACATCAACAAAGTATGAGTTAACTTATTTGAATAAAAATTTTGGGTCCGCAGATCTAGTAAAAAGATTGATGAAACACGTAGAAAGTATAGTTGAAACATTTCAACATAAATAGTGCAACAAACCAGATAAACTACCGCAACATTTGGAAGATAGCGTCTGATATTTTCTGGCACCGGACGCCCGGACCGGAGCATTCCTGTATTGTAAATCATATATATTATGGCGGTGGAATGCCAACAAGACATTAAACAATCACATATTGCCAGTAGTAAATGAAATAATATTTCTACAAGCTACTACTGAAACAATATTTTATTCTTCAGTTCAAGAGTATTCAGTGGATCAAAACAAAAAAAAAACCAATTAATATAAGAGCATGCCAATGTCTCGAGGGAGATATATATCATTGTGTACTGAGGATAGATAAATGCGTGGTATGTGAAACATCTAGAAATCAGGTACCAATACATTCATTTCTGAGGTTATAGATATGTAACAGCATTAATTTAATGGCACACAACTACTCAAGTCATCCAACACAATTGTATTTTGCAATACTCGGACTATATTTTCTTTCATCAAGGTTACAATATTTTCTCTCATTTGCATTATCTGAATATTATCTGTCGGCTTTAGCTGGCCCATTTTTTCATTGTCAGTGAAATGTAGTTGCACTACACGTGTTGCGTTCCTCAAATAACACAGCTATGAGGTTCCAATGGCGGTCATTATAAATAGATTTAAGTGAATCAACATCTCTTGCATTGTATGCCATTTTGTTGGCACAATAGCCCAAAAGTCAAATGAATAAAACTGTTCATACGTACAGAAAGTGAGCCTATTGCATTTCTTCTTCCCGGATCAAATGTTCAACCTAATGAAGTGAGCAGTAAATAGGGAGAGCCCATGTCCCAGTTTCTGAAGAAGCAATCCTGGTAAGCATCTCCACGAAGAATATTTAAGGGGACCAGCCAAGGAGGAAGCTCCTGAGAAGGCCTGGTGATTTGCAGAACAGACATAACTTAGCACCAGTCCGAGCAGGTGGTTGAGCTGCTGTCGGCTGGCCATCATTCACAGCAATAGGAGAATTGATCTACCATGTGAACTGCCAAGATCACCATTCACCAACATTGATTTTACGCATCGGTACCCAATGGGAAAATAGATGTGATTGGCAACAAAATAATTGTACCGTCAAATTGAAACTGGGAGAAAAGGCCTAATCACCTAACATTGTCATTAAGACACTAATTGACTCGAGGGGCGGCGGTAGGCTGCTGCGGCACGGTGGCATGGCCCTCAGCTGGTACAAGGGTTGAGTTCAGGGGCAGCCCGCTTGCAGCAGGGCGACATGGCACGGGCTAAACTGGGGAAAGGGAAGGTAGTCGCCTCCAAGCGCTCACCGAGGCACCATGGAGGCAGGAGTGGAGCAGAGCTACGGCCAGGATAGGAGAAGATGGTGTATGTAGACGAGTGTTGGCTGGTGGGCGGACGTGGCCGGGCATGGCGGCGTGGCGTGGACCAGTCGGCAAGGCCTTGCGGGCAGGTGTGACTCCGACAATGGGGAGATGGCGTCCTCTGTTGCTTGTGGCCGCTGCCCGCTGGCCGCACTCATAGTGGCTCATCCCCGCGCGACTCATGCCGCCACCCTCATGTCATGCCCCCCACCGCGCAAGGGTGTCAAAACAAATCTTGCCAGCGTCACCGGAGGAAAGGGTTTCGTTTGGCATTGTTTACCACCTGGAAGACGATCGATCATGAGGGAGGTGTTAAAGCTAACTTGTTCGAGTTATTTTTGATAGCTGAATGGGAATTTTATATCGAATTCCATCTTACTAAGGCTTCGTTTGGATGTTGGAAATGAATTGTGTCCGTGGAAATGGAGGCCCAATTCCAAATCAGGATGTATTGGAAATGACATGTGATTTGAATATGGCTGTTTGGATGGCACTTGGAATTGAACGGTAGAACGCAGTAAACCTCCAGATTCCAATTCATGTTTGGATGTACACTATTTGGTGAATTGGTGGTTTCTATGAGAATAACTGGTGTTTTCCAGAGAATACGTTGCACAGGTTAATTATATTGTCATCAGTATAATTTTTACCTTGTTAGTAGCAAAATATGAATTACATGCTAATAACATTTTTAATAATCATATATTAATGAAAAAAATAATAAATTTAGCATGCATACATGAATCATATGATCATTTCAAAATGATGGGCAACACCATGATCCAACAAAAAATATCCATACAGCGTTCTCCATGATCCAACTACAAAAAAATGAACCTGATATTATAATTGAAATATAATCACCATTCTTCAACAGAAGTAAAAGGTGCATCATTGTGCCTGCTCATACAGCATATAAATTACAGCAAGATGAAGCTGCTGCTAAAATATTTCATTGTGCCTGCTCATACACCCTAGATATTACAACACAAAAGATTAAGCTGCAGGGAAAATAGAAGTCTAGTTTATCACCGTATGCAAAAGATACCTAGCCATGCTTTAGTACTACAAACATTACAAAATACAGTCTAGCAACCCACTTCTTTTGAACGTCTTCCCATTCGGACTTCTTCACTCTTAACCTCCATCAACAACCAAGCTCTAAAGCAGATAATCAGCATGATCCAAATCTGCTATCTGGTTAAGGGCATCAAGGATCTCACGTGGAGAAGTAGCTTTGGTAGTTCCATAGGCTCAGCAGGGAGTAATTTTAACAAAGGATAACCTAGCTAAAAGAAATTGGTCTCGAAATCAAAAGTGTTGTTTCTGTGATAGGAGTGAGACAATTAAACACCTCTTCTTTGATTGCCAGCATACTAGGACTGTTTGGAGAATAGTTAAAATTACTATTGGGTTAACTCCACCAAGATCCATAAATCATTTGTTTGGAAATTGGTTGACAGGTTTAGGAAGCAGAGAATGAAAAGAAATTTTTATAGGAGTGGCAGCTCTATTATGGACAATTTGGTGCACTCGTGATGATATTGTTTTTGAGAAAAAAATGATACACTTCCTTTATGCAGGCTATTTTCAAAGGAGTTTATTGGTTGCGGTTTTGGGCATTGCTGCGGTTTGAAGATGTAAGAGAGATCATTCGCTCAGCAAGCAAGGCAATAGAAGTTCTCGCTCTATATATTTGCAAAGAACAGATGGAGAAGCAATAATGGACTTTGCTTATGAGCTTGTGCTTTTATTTCTATTAAAGTTCCCTCTTATTTTGATCAGCAGATTAACTGAATCAAACGCTTTGTAAGAAGCCTTTGTAAAGATTGGCTGTGTGCAGCTGCAGAGGCCGGAATTTTCTATTTAAAAAAAAGGTTCAGTTGATTTCAAAGTGCAATCAAGTGATGTTTTGATTTCTCCAAGCAAGGCCACAAGTGTTTCACCTGTTCTTGGCCTCTTTCCCAATACAGATGGTTCTATGGGACATTCAGAAGAGCCCTCGTTGGAGTTTGGTTCAGCGCCATTTGCCATCTCTTTAGTACTTTATTCAGCTTTTGTCATAGCAGCTTGACCAGTGGCATGGTCTTTGGAGTAGATGGTGCTGATTGCCTCCCAATTCTTCACAACTTTGGTCTTGTAACAAGCTGTTGATTTATTAGCCTGCACAACAGCCACAGAAATAATAAATTGTAATTGCAGGATAGCTCAAATTTCTATGTAATATAGTTCTAGTTATCATAGTGATACCTCTACATACTTAGTCCAAACATCATCACTATCAATTGATTGTGATTTTCCCAATCCCAGCCAAACCCACTTTGAGCAAGTATCTTGCTAATAACTTCATAGTGCTTGTCAAAGGTTTTGTATCTTGAACGAATGTTGTCCTTTGTGATTTCCACATTGCACTTCTCTCGTATATTACTTATTGCAGCATTGTACACATGTGGCTTCCACCCATTTTGGCAATGATCAACATTGTTGTGATTCTCAACAAGCACTTCTACGAGTGCAATATCCATTTCTTCTGTCCATGTTAGGTAACTCCTATGACTTTTCTTTGATTTTGGTTCAGCCATGGTACTATGAAAGGGTATGAATGATAGATAAGGCAATCAGATAGTATTTTAATGAACAGAAAAACATATATATTAATTTCAGCACTTTAGCGGATGCACATACAAATTCATAGCAGCCATCCCAAAAGCAACCTTGGACATAAAATATAATGTCCAACTATCACACAAAATACCCCATTTATCTATCGTACATACCCCAAATACATATATATACACATACACACTTAACATATATATACACATACACACCCAAAAGCAGCAACCAATCACTAGCAATTAACCGAGCCCTTGCTTGGTAGTCTCCGAACATATCATTAGCTAGTTGATCCCTGAAGATGGTCCACTCAGTTGCAACCTGAATACTTCTAATTAGATTAGCATCATCTAGGATCTCAACTGTTTGAGCAGCTATCTCATTGTCCACTTCCTGCAATAATATATCATATCCATCTCACGCTGCTTATATCTTGCAAAGTTGCGCAGTATGCAACAAGCAATAATAATGCGGATATGTAAAAATGCAATATTGTGTCAATAACAAACAAGCAATGCTACAATCAAATTTAGTACCCCATATTGTTAGCAACATATATTATCTGATCCTCTATTTAAAAAAAATTGATTATGCAAGACACCCCATTTCTTTTTCCATAAACCAAATGTTCTCTCTGCCACATATCTTGCCCGAGCATGTCTCAATACAAATAACTCTTTTGCAGTTTTGGGCTGTTGCTGACTTGCAGCCCATTCTTTCAAGTGCGAGTAGGCTGGTATGGAGCTAGAAAGCTAGGACCATTAGTGTAGCCAGCATCAACTAAGTAATATTTTTCTACCACGAGTGAAGAGAGTTAGCTAATATTCTTAAACAAGTAAAAGTGATCCGTCAACCAAACAATAAAAAAGAGTTGTACCCTTGGGTAGAACAAAAGCATCTTGACGAGACATTGCATCACGCAAGATCCTTGAGTCAGATGCTGAACCCTCCCATCCAGGAAGAACATACACAAATGTCATGTTCCGGTCACAAACACCAACGTGTTAGTTGTTGAGCAGCCACATCAACACATACATCAACATGACACCTATCTAGTGCTCCAAGTGCATGCTCAAGCAACTTCCACTTATAATCTTCAGGGTGTTGTACTAAAGGATCAGGAAGTTTAATGATCTCTCCAGATAATGAGATAATTGCACTTAAAACAGTAGAAAACATCTTGCTAATTGTTTCAAGAGACTACTTCTATGTCCCACGAAGAACCCTCATCTTTGTACCATGGCCACGAACAAGCAATAGCATAGCAACTTTCTCTACTAAATCAACATACACACTGCCATGAAGCCCACACTTCTCACGTAGCATGACATATAAGTCATGAAAGTTCCTTTTAGCCAAACGCAACTCATCATAGCATGTGACTTCAGAACCATCATATAGGTTTTTCAGCAAATACTTTCTAAATGAATGTATATGCTCCTTGTCACTAAATGCACCTAGCTCCCTTGGCTTTCTCTCCTTACTAACATCTACCACCACAACTAATAATGCAAAATAGCACCGCAAACAACAACCGTCTCTTCTTTCTTATTTTATTTTCTTTAGTAATGCAAGAGATCAAATCTAATGGCCGTTTCGACATGGTCTACATGCACATAAATTCAAGAAAAATATACATGGATAAATAATCAATATGCTAGTTCTAGAAAAAAATAAAAATCTTATAAAACATTTGGATTATTTGCATAGAAATAAAAAAGGAACACAAATATGCAAATTAGGCACTGTAGTATGTTACCTTCTCTTGATCGGTTGATGAAGAAATCTTCTCCCACTTTGTTTAACCCTTCAAAATAAGAAAGAATCATCAAAACAGTATCACCACCATAAGGAAGAATAAAAATATATGAGGAAAGAGGGAAGAACAAAGGAAATGCAGTGTGTTGTAGAGAAGCGAAATCCATTGAAGGGAGAGGAAAGGAATGTGTCAAACAAATGAAAGGGCGCCATGGGAGCAAAATGTAGACACAGGCTCATGGAGGAGGAGAAAAGGGATGTGCAAAATAGTTACCTTACTACAGCTGCCGTGGTCTCTCCTGTGGGGGCTTCCTCATGTGGCTTCCTCTCCATCATGGTTCTTGCGGTCTGGCGGGATTCCCTCTCTGACACAGACGTGCAGCGGGATTCCCTTTCTGGCGACCACGCGTGGCGCTCCTCTCTGGCGCCCACAGCCGCTGCGTGCAGGGCTCCTCTCCTGCGGCGGCCTGTCATGGTACTCGAGGGGGGATTCCCCTCTAGCGGCTGGTCACTCGCGGAGTTGCGGACGCTTTTCTATTGGGGTGAAAATAAAAAGGGTGGGGCGAAGGGGTAAGTAGAGAGGGCGGCGCGATTTTGGCCAAAACCAGGGGTGGGGCATTTTAATTGAGCATGGGGGCACGTAAGTGACCGTGCATACCGCTTAGAATTGAGACAAGTTTCTGCACTAGTATTGGGCTGTCCAATTCCAATTCTCCAATTCTATGGTCTTTTTCAAACATCCAAACGGGGTGTTAGAGAAAATTGCTTTAACAGGTTGACAATTTACTTTCAAACTCCTTGTCAAATCAAACGGATGAAAAACTAGAGAGCATAGTCATGACTACCGAATAGGAATTTAAATACCCATTATTGTTAGTCCAAGCTTTGGATAGAGGAGTTTCAGATCATACACCTCTGTTGCTAGATGCTGGAACACCAGGTTACACAGGGATCTTGAAACCTTTCAGATTTGAATTAACATGGCTCTCCCATGGTGATTTCTATGATCGAGTCACAGAAACTGATAAAAGGACAAAACTTAGTTCAACATTGGAATAATAAATTGAGTGCATTCCGAAAATATCTTGGCGGCTGTAAAGCTCATTGTGCGGGAGAGTACAAACAGAAGGAGGTAGTCCAAAGTACAATAAATAACCATGATATCACTGCTGAAGTTAGAGATTTGACTGCCTTTGAGCAAAAGCATCTCACTCAATTGCGACATAATCTAACAACTCTTCGGAGAGAAAAATGTATCATTTTTTACCAGAGGGCAAAAGTAGAGGATGTTCTTCTTGGAGATAACAATACGAGATACTACCAAATGCTGGCGAACGTAAACATAGCACAAAGAGGATCTTCTCTTTAGAGGATGAAATTGAGGGGCAGGAAAACCTGAATACTTAAATAACCAACTTTTACAAGGATTTGTTTGGGAATCCCAATCAAGTCCACGTCATGTTGGATGAAACTATAAACCCTGATATTCCTCAAGTTTCTAGCACTGAAAATGAGTTCCTCATTGCCCCATTCTCTCAAAAAGAATCTGTGAGGCAATTTTCGAGATGGAAGATAGTAAAGCACCAGGTCCTGATGTGGCTTCTTAGCCAAGTTTTACCAGAAGTTTTGAGAAGCCATTAGAGGTGACATAATGCAGATGTTCCAAGACTTGTTCAGGGGGACCAACCACTATTTAGTTTAGACTTTGGGGGTAATAACCCTCACCCTGAAAATCCAAGAGGCCAATATAATCCAACAATACCTATTTGCCTTTTGAATGTTAGCTTTAAAATATATACCAAGGTAGCGACCAATAGAATTAATCATGTGGTAGACAAAGTCATTAGTCTAACTCAAACAGCTTTCATGCTTAGGCGAAATATCCTTGAAGGAGTCCTCATGTTGCATTAGAATGTACATGAGTTGCACAATCTAAGTGGAGTTATTCCAAAACTTGAGTTTGACAAGGCATAGAACAAAGGCAAGTGACCTTTGTTATTTCACACTTTTCGGATGAAAGGTTTCTCGCCCAAGTGGATATTGTGGGTGCATTCCTTCATCTCAGGAAGTAGTGTGGCTATAAATATGTTAGGATCTCGTGCAAAGTTATACTTATGATTGGTGAGATCTATACATATGCTATTGATGCTTTGGTAAGATAATCAAAGCAACTTACATCACATTGGAAATAAGCAACAAAACGTAGATCTGCAGTAAATTAAGATGAACACATGACACAAAGGACCACGAGATAATCACAAAGCTCATACCTAGATAGTAATAAAGAACAACAAATGCAACTAATTAAGCACAACCCAAGCTTTTTTTGATAAGTGGCACAATGCGAGCTTGATTGAACCATGAGTATACATGCTGCATCAAATTTTACTCAAGAGCAACAGCAAACATCTACAATTAAAAGAAACAACCATATCCATGATGCCGAATGAAATCGAACGGAGTTTGCAAAACCACATACCAAACAATATTTTTACTACAACTTGAACAAACCAGATAAAGTAGGGTCATCATCATAGTCATGCCCTACCTTCTCAGAATAGCACTCAGGGCACTCATAGTGATCTATGCACTCTGCTTTGCTAGCAGTTAGCTTCACACATTTTCCATGGTACCAACGATCACAAACATTGCAGCAAATCCAGAACCCATTAGCATTGTAGCGATTACCACAGGTTCCACAAAAGTTTTTGTCATCACTGTCAATGTCCTCTTCCTCCTCTACCTCATTTGCTTCGCCATGACCACTAGATCTCTATTTATAAGAAAAGTAAAACATGATTTGTGTTAGATTTGAACATAAACCATTCAGTTGTTGTCAATTCTAAACACAAACCTTTTCTTCTACATGACGTATGCACTGATATGTAATGCTATCAAATAATGTTTCTCGGACTGTTGGGAGATTGTTGATCTTAATGAACAACTGATGCCTACAAGATTGAAAAATCATAATTAGGGGATTTACAATGGGGTTTCATGGACAAAAAATTGAAATGGATGGACCACTATAAATCAATAATGTCAAATCAACTTTCTCAAATAACACATATCAGATATAGTAATAACTGTATCAAAACTCAAAACACTGACAGCATAAATTTTCTAACTAATTATAAAGTCAGAATAATTTTGCGCACTCGTAGTGATGAGGCGAAGTAATTATAATGGAATAAGAATGACAATTTATTGCAAAATAATCCGTTCAACTAAGTCAAATTTGTAATTTTTATATTTCACTCTTGGAATAGATGGAAGTATAATGGTTCCTAGAATAATACATGGATATTCAAAGAAGAAATGCCATGTTCTAGCAATATTTAGAGAAATAATGTTCTGGATATTAAATTCATAGAGTAATGTTGAACGGATTGCTTGATACATTATATACAATTTTATAAAGCTTTTATGTTGTCTCAAAAGAAGTATATACTAAATTTGAAATGAAAATCAATGGAGCAAGTATTTAACCAAGACAATATGAAAAACTATGCACTGATGTGACCGGAGATAAAAAATTAAATGTTATTTATAATTCAAATATGGCATATCTCAATTACATGAGATTCAATGTTTTCTTCTTTGCCAAGAGTTTTTTCCTTCTGCTACTTCGATTTCAAAACTTTTAACACAATTAATGAAAATTACAGAAATAATAGACACAGTAGCTAGGGAACTACCAACACTCTATGGAAGCAGAAGCACTATGATGAGCATAAGAAATTAATAATCATTTTAGTAGAGTGACTTTTCTAAAAGTGGTACAAGCACATGCTCACATACACATAAGTATACTCACCACCTACAAATGCAAGAATTCACACCAACATAACCCTATTGGAAATTTGGAACAAAAATAGGCTAATAGTCAGCAGCATTAATAATATTCAGTGTGTCATGCAGGTTGAAACAGAATGAGTTAACATTGAAAGAGATAGAATGATAGCAGGTACTAATAAGGAGAGCTACATTTTAATAACATGAAACATAGGAAGACCAATTTCAACACATGTTATACGATGCGCTTATCTATGTGTTTTGTACATAATTAATATAACTGCACACAATTGGTCATGATTACACGGACCATATGATTTCAAATAGTAAACAAGCAAGTACTGTTCTTTTTCCAAAGCACGTAGGATCAACTAAGTGCAAGCTATGCGCTACGATATATAAGATGTCTGTGGTGGAACCATTTCTATCTAAAATTTGCATTATATTGAGGCATGGTGCCCATACTCCAGATACTTGACTAGTGTACTTTTACCATAAAATCTGTATAAAACATTGTGAAAGTAAACCTTTGAAACTACATCTAAAAAAGTCTACACATATCTTTTGAAATGGTTTATTTGCCGTCACTTATTTATTGTGACTAGAGAGCTTAATACTAGCCAATCAGCTAAATAAATATACTGTTGGAATTAAGAAAACCTTCAGGTTGTCACTAAATTCATTCTTGCGAACCAATTCTCTCGCCTCTCTGCATGATACACCATTAAAAAATTAATGGAGGAGGACCAGCCCCATCGATCAATTAAGAAAGAGGTGCCAAAAATCAAACTTAGGCTAGTTGAGTGAACACACACAGGGCTTTCACCAGGTACCCCAAGGGACTCTTGGCCATGATGCATAATTAAGGAAATGCCAGTATTTGGGAAATATAAGTTTAACAAGCAAAATAAGACTATACCTTTCCGTAGCTGTGAAATATGGGCCCAATAAGAAGAAGAAGGATACGTTGATGAGCCATGCATCACAGTGCATAGCAACTGCTTCAAGCCACTTGTGTCGTTTCATCCTGTTCCTCCATATGTCGATGCCAAGTGTTGGCTCCGGCAGATCCGATGGCACATACAACTCAGCTGGCTTGACCTCCCAGCTCCCATCCGTGTTGCCCCACAAGTACAGTGGCCGCATACCTGCACAGAGCATAATTCAACAAGATGCCTCATTCACTTGCTTCATGGCTCCACCACTTCCATGCAGCAGGGAATTGAGATTAATCCCACAAGCACTCACCTTGCTGGCATTTGTTAAAGAATTCCTCCTCATCTACACACATCCACAAACAACACTACTGTTAGTGCGAAATCCAAGGTTTTGGGGTGAAGAGTTAACATTTTTTTTCCAATATCCCCATTTCTATGAATACAATTCCACACTTCAAAATATATAGTAGCGCGTATCACATCCTCGTTAGACATGACAAGAACTACATCTTGTGGCAACAATCAACAATATACAAGTAAAAATTACAGAGAAGTAGAAGCAACAATAATTCAATGATGAAGCAATGCCTAGGACATCATGGTCTACTAGAAGCACTGATGAAACTCCTATATGTACCATAATTAGAGCAAACCACAATTTTGCATTGTCTGTGCCTGGACCTGCTGTATGCATTACATGCATCTATGTATACCAAAGCAGTGATAGATCAGACATATACAAAAAATAAACGAGACCCACAAGGATAGACGGCCTCGGGTTTTTTATTAAGAGGATGAAACCTCAAACGGGCCTCGAACCCACCCCCGCTCAACCCTAGCATTGCTAGCGAGGAAGATTTTTATTATCCAAGTGAAAATTCGTCTCCGTTGGAGTGCCAAAGAGATGTGTCTACCACTAGACCACAAGCTCCTTAGCATAGATCAAGCATATATAATTGTATATAGTAGTCTCTAATGACAAAAGAAATATTAATCACGCCGTACGTACTGATGAGTCATGAGGTTCCCATGGGCACATGAAATGGCAACAAAGGTCTACTTGTGTTGGTCGTCTCCCATCTAAATCGAGTCATAGAAATATGATGAAAGGCAGATCGAGAATTCCTGTTCCTATGTACTCTCCGTCCGTGATGATAGATCAATTCAGCACATACATCAACTGTGGATTAATTGGATTGGATCCTCGCTCCTAGCTAGTTCTTGCTTGGGGCTAGCAGCTTGCTTTCCCCTGAACCCAGGAATCTAGATCCGCACGTACGAGATCGAGGGACGGTGAGGGGATGAGCAAGACGAGGGCGATCTGGAGCCTGATATTCTCGTCTACTACCTCTGGTGAGTGCGTGGATGAGGGCTATGCGGCGGTTGGTGAAGTCCCTGAAGATTGTGTCGACGGAGTAAGGCCGCCGCCTCCGCCAGGTCGGCAGGAGCGGAGGATCACCTGCAGGAGCATCAAGAGACGGCGCCGGTGCTGGAGCCAGCGCCGCCGGCGTCTTCTCCATGTCCATGGGCGCGTTGCTGCCCTCGGCGGCAGCTGGTGGCTGCAAGGGGGGGCCGCTAGCAGCGTTCAGGAGCGGTGGGGAGGAGGCCATGGCAGCGCAAAGAGGCTGAAGCTTGCGAGATCGGGAGAAATGGAGAGAGAGCTAGACCGCGGCCGGCTTCCGTTGCAGCTTTATTTTGGGCTGCGTCGCTCCGTTCTGTGCAGTATGTCACGCGCGCCGGCCGCCGTCGACTTGGGAAGGATTCCCTAGCAGGAAATGATGAGATGCATGATCTGGGGGGCCTTGGTCGGGACCAGCTGTTTTGCCAGGGCACACGCTCTCCATGGGGGTGTCAGCGAGGAGTGACGCGTCAAGGTTGGTAGGGCGTATGCATATCCGCGCGCTGTTAACCTGGGGCCTCGAGAGTGGTGGCGGCCGTTTTTCTTTTCTACAGACAACTGTGTTCACATGGATTTGGCTTCGCCCTGTATTAGTCGTATGATGATGTCGATTATTAGACTAGGCTCCCACATACGAACACTGCTACAGAAATATAATGAATGATTTGTAGCAGCGCCCATCCTTTATATTAGAAGCGGTTGAAAAAATGCCACCGTATCTTGTGTTCGGAGTCTGGGTCCCACGAGAAGGATCGTATCTGCAAATCGTTCGCAGATGCGGTGCACGTTACATACTGACCCAGATATCTGTAGAGGCCTATAAATGTTCATTTCCAGGTGCAGTACACATTACCGCCCGCCCATGCAAATATAGAATCAGTCTGTAGTACGGACCACCTCTACTATAATGTATTTGTTGAACACTAAAAGTGGCGCAGGCCTACGTCTGATTGTTCGGTGCCAGGTGCTGGGCGTTACCAGATAATCCGGTGGGTGATGTCAGAACAATCCGGTAATTACGAGTCCGATTAGAGTCCACGGTTTCTGCATAATCTAGATAAATCTTGACTTGTAAAAGGGATAAGATCATCTATCCCTATAAATATAAAGGACCAAGACCGATTAAGACACCACAATCGAACCAAATCAATCTATTTTTATTGTTTTTATCTTTTATCTCTTTGCCCTACTTTTTTAAGCTATCTTGATGTTTTCCTGCGTCTCTATGGTGACTTGGAGGCGTTTTAGGTAGCCTGCAGATCTAGAACAACCCTACGTACGATCTCTTCTCCCTGACGGGTCCCTTCCAAGAGATTGGATCAAGGTTTATCCGAGCGCCCAGAGGCTCTTCGGATAGTCCGGCGCATCTCGCCGGACAATCCAGCACTACTAGACAGTCCGACGTACCGGACAGTCCAGGCATCCGATAGTTAACCCCAAAAGGCAAGCTCGCAGCATAGAAAGACTTAGACCTTTGTGATATTTGGTCAGGATAGGTGCCAACAGTATTTACATCTCCTCATAAAAGACCTTCATCCTCCTCGGGACCATTATATTGTTACAAAGAGGAGGAGCTTGTGCACAGTAATAGCATCCACAAATGAAAAAGATAGGGGGAGGCTTTCTTTTTGGCTTTTTAGATCCAAGCTATATTACGTATGGCTATGTACACTATCTCTCTATATATTTTGTATCATGAAGAAATTAAATGATATTAGGGCAAATAGTTTTCTTTCTCATCTATGTAGATCTCGCTCTAAGCAATTTGATTGCCCATATCTTGGATTTTGCTTCATTTTTTCCCTAGGTTTGACTAAATTAGTGCTAGCAATAAGCTCCTTCATAATTGAGTATGATTAGGGCGTCCCATGTATTTGGATTACCTCACTTGATGATGAAGATCTAGTTGCAGTTCTAGAGAAAGTTCTGGCTAGCTATATTTATGCATTTAATTTATACTATTTAAGTAATTAGTGAGTTTAATAACTTAGATAATATATATTTAATTTAAACTTTAATATAATTACTATGTATACATTAATTATTATTGTATGCCTTACATCTCTAATTATATCATAAAAGATTGCCATAGGATCTTATGAGGAAAGAACACTAATAATTAACATTGAGGATTTTGATCTTGGTCTATTTATTGAAGGTTTTAAATTAATAGACATCAAAGGTGTGAGATAGTCCTTAGCTATGCCCTAATTTTTATATAAATGCTTGCTCATATAATTATTGATCAACCTTCTTTTTCTTTGAGAATTTAGAGATGGATCAGGCATGTATGTATAACAACATGCCTAGGATGGAGGACTTTCCATGAGAAATTGGATGATTTTAATGGAGCCGCAAAGAAGAATGCGATGATGTTTGAAATGGCGCTCACAAGTTCGAAATGCCAGAAGGATTTCTCCATCTATCCGAATTATGAGCCATCGAACGAGGTGCGACCTTGTTAAGTAGCTAAGAAATTTGATGACCAACTTGTTATGTTTATTGAATTTGTAGCAGATTTTCTTATGAAATGGAGGAAGGTTCTCACACCCAACAATTACATGAAACAATAACTTATGGCAGTGGAGGGACCAGAAGGAATGTGGGGAGTGAAGTAGAATGGCACCGACAACATCGCAGAGCCTATACACACTCAAGCAGATGGGTCAAGCATAACAGCAATGGAAAACAAAGCTCAATACAAAATATGCAAAGAACCTTACTCCATTCAACAAATATGGTAGGATAATTCAAGCAAAGTGGGAAATGTTCGTTTGACAAAGGGTGTCTAAAGAAGCTCAAGCTCTTGGTAAAAACAATACTGGTCTTGCAAAAATAAACATGCATACCTTCTGCCTTGGCTCAGGTGGGTACAAGGCAAAGAGTGACAAATGGAATCAAGAGTGAGAAGAGTCAATTGCTGCATGGAAACCCTACCCATTTGAGGGCCTTGATGAGCGTGGTTTTAATTGGATCAAGTCCCAAGAGCGAATGGTTGTTGAAGGTAAGCTGGTATTCATTAAACCTAAGACTGAAGATGTGGCAAACAAAACCTTGGCCATTGCCGAGAATCAGAAGGCCGGCTTGTTCATCCCTGACAGGCAGATTGACTCTCTAACTCTTGGCCTAGGCACAAAGGAGCAGGGAGGCTGCATGAGGCACCTCATTTAAGTTAAATTGGAAGGAGGGGTTCGTATAAGATAGACAAGAAATAAGAATACGATTGCTACAAGCAAGAAATGGTCGAATAGCGGAGCGAATGTTACATGGAGAAACTTAGGCACCTTTACAAAAATGCACAATTCTCCATGCAAGACGGACAACTTATCTTGGTCCAAACACCATCCACAAGTCTAGGCCATGGCATCGTATCACACATAGATCATCAAGGGCTAGCTAGTTGTATGGCCACCAACATGGATCTTAATGATCATATGGTGGACCATATCTCAATAGCGACTCCTTGCTTCCTGCACATTTCCCTCCGCATCCACGGATGAACAAAGGAGGTCACAAAGGCACTGGCGATCCCCAGCAGTGGTTTATTTCATAGAAAGCTAATCCTGGCACTAGTACAAGTGGTATTTGTGGAGCCCAGACATAAGGTAGAGTAAATAGACATCCCTATTGATGAGGAATTCCCTTAGTTGGATAGGCCATGAACAAATTCATATTGTGGAACAAGAAATGCATCTACATGACAACTCACACAACAAGCCCCAACATTACTTAACCCAATCGCTAAAGGGGATGATGAAGAAGAAACAGCAAGCCAAGGGCTACTACAGGACCCAACATCACAATCTCTATAGCGACCCCAAACCCAACCAGGCCATGAGCATCAATACCTCCAAACCCAACCTAGCTAGTAGTTTCAACACCTCCTAACTGAATTGAGCCATGAGCATCGACACCTCCAAACCCAACCGAGCCACGAGCATCCAAACCTCCAACCCCAACCGAGCCATGAGCATCCAAACCTCTAAACCCAGTTGAGCCACTAGTGTCGACACCTAATCCTTCATCTCCAATTGCAGTTGAGAAGCAAGAACCAACATCTACACCCGTGGTGCCGATGATGATACGTGGTTTCAAAAATACAACGACGCATGAGGTTGCTGCTTGGATGGCAAAAACAAAAAAAGAAAGCAAAGAAAGCAGAACTACAAAGCCATTCAAAAGGGAAGTAACTTCAAGGAATATCCAGATACTAATAGATGATCAACCTTGATGACTTACAGGATATGTCAGATTGCCCTAGAATTTATGAACATGGAAAACCATTTCTGTCAGATTTTGCTATATCCTTAGAATTGGATGAAATGAGGAGGTTCCTTGGTACCTGCGGGCTTCAAGGGTTAGGGATTAAAAAAGTAACAGTGGTATTCCTAGGACAATGTTTTCAAACTAAAGGCAATCAAATGCAAACCCTTTTGCTTAGGACGTATGGACATCACTGCGGTGACCATTTGGTGCATTTAAGTGATGACTCTAGCTAACTGAGGACTTCACTGTAGACACACACACATATTGTTGCAAATGAGGACTTCAATTAATCTCGTGCTTTACCGGAATGCAATACGAAATGGCTAGAGGAAGGAGCAATAAAACAGTTGGGTTCTTGAACCCGCAACTTATTGCCCATACATGGCATGGTGGGCCACTAAAGTTAAAGAGTGATAGCAAAGAGCTAGCAGGACAGGTGTGCCACTAAAAAGAAGAAAAATGAGATCCACAAAAAGTTGCACAAAAAAGTCAGGCTTAAAATTGTGTCCTACATCTCCAAGGCATTGAGATTCTTTCACAAGGACGGTCTTAAGAACTACATACATCTTGGCACCACATAACTTTGAGTATGACCAAATCTTCTGATTTTATCATTTTTCAATTATGTTTAGGGGTTCAATGGTTGATGTACACACACACACACACACACTATCTTATACTTTTTGCAGTGGTCACTAGATTTGTTTAATGATTATGCCTATGGAGAGCAAAATTCTGGTCTTTCACTCTTTGGATTACGACACTGAAGAGATATGGCACAATCCTAACATTAATACAATTCTAAGAATTACATAGGTGCATATGTAAATAAGTATATATAGGAATCAATAGTAATTTATTTACTGAATTATATTTTAACAGCGCATTCGAACATGCCATCACTAAGCTTCCTAGATAGACTTCACATCAGATCAAGATTGCATGTAAGAGAATATATAAGCATATTTTTTACATATAAATAAGTTAAACATATATAAAAATGATTGTTGCATGGCAGTGCCACAAGCAGCTGAACGGTACTGGACGATATTGCAGATATTACTTGTGTAACCTTCAGCATGACAAGAGGTACAGAACAAACACTGAAGACATAAGTGAATTAATAAACACAAACTCAATTCACCTTACAGATATCTTTTCTAACCATTCATTCCACCTCAGTTGCCTCTGTTACCTGTAAGAAGGATACCCATCTCACAGAGCAAGACCTTATAAATATTGTCACCGACGTCGGTCAATTCATGATGCATGAGACAATCCACCCGCTAACGCTCAACAACTTCTTCGACAAGAAGTCAGATTTAGCCACGAAGGACAAATACCATGCCCTTGTTGAGTTGGACAACCATCCATTGTAGTTCGATAAATTTTTTCATGTGCAGTGTGATCTTTTATATAGTTCTATATTTTGCGTCAAATGTGAATTTGTGTAAAGTTTTACCGATCCGTCACTATTCCGATTGATGTATATATTATATTTTGATACTACGTGCAATTTGACTATTGGGAAATGGTGTTTGCTATGTGGCCGGAAAGGAATAGTGCATGTGTATAAAAACTGGCAGGGAAATGAATTAGCAATGCATTGTTTCGAAATTGGTACAGATTTCAAGCATTGTTGGAAATATGGATTGTAGGGGCGGTAGGAAACATGCGAACCACTCTGGCAAACCTATTTCCAGGAGCAGTTCGAAAGATGGACCGCCCCCAAAGACATTTTTCCAGAAGCAGCTAGGCACCCATTCCCGTAAATGCTGATTTATGGCGGTCCTAGTGACATGTGGTAACATGGCTGTTAATTAACATGGCCCTAGCTACTAGCTACCTTCATTCTCCGAATGTCTGACACTCGCTAGCTCATTTTTTAATTAAAATACATGAGGAAGTATAATCAGAAACAAATGAAGAATGAATAGATAAGAGAAACTCACCGAGGCAATTTTGAAGCAAGCTTATAAACTACTCCACAACTTATATATGCTCGTGCAACCACATGGATAATAATCTTACTAGACATAAGTGCTACAACTTCATAGATAAATATAGGATCGTAGCTAATCAAAATTGTTTATCTCTGCAGCGTCTCTCTTTTTTCCATTATCTAATATGCTTATACATTCTCTGTATAATCTCTACTAGTTATTATATTCATTATCTTTTTTTTCCCATTTGTACTGCCCTATAGTGTCTTCCAAAAGTATTCCAAATTTTGGCATTCTAATTTTGATCTTATTGGTTGATGTATTTTTTCTCCACATGTTGAATTGAAGATGTAATGTTTCTTTTCAGCAAAAACTAATGTTTCTTATTTATAACAGTGATACAAATAGGAGTTTCAACCTACACCACATTGCTCAAGATGTTGTATTATTCGTCTACGATAGAATTGCGTAAGGTTTCTTATTTATAATAGTGATGTAGCATACTTCTTTATAAAAATAATAGAGTGCTCACAATTAAACTATTACTGTATTTTGTTGTCATGAAGTATTAAGATAATTTAGAATGCATTTCGTGCTATTAGTTTGCACTACTACATATTCAATTTTTAGAAGCGTCAATTTTTATTTATAGACATGGTTCTAAAAAAGGAGTTGTCTAACCACGGAGTATAGGCTCCAGCTAATATATAGGACCACACACCTTGGAAATGGATTTCCTAGGGCTGTCCGCGTTGTCTATGACATGGTCGCTCCTATAAATATGCATCTTTTGAGACATATAATGTCATGACCTACAGAAATGTATCTATTTCTTTTCTAGGGGCGGTCTCACCTCCCATGCATTGCTAACTGACCTACCAACTCCCACTCTCCACGGCGAGGCAAAGCCCCTCTCCCATGCACCCCATAGACCAATGGCCGTACTAAACTTGGGACCACCGCCCAAGATCCATGGATGGCCATGGACATCCACATGGGGAAGACGAATGTATTACAAAAAAAAGGCCATCTCTTTTTTCTGCACTTATTTCAATGGTTTCTGATTCCTGACCAATCTCCAAATACACCCCTATGAGCCTTAGATTCCTTCAATCCAGTCCAAAGCCTAATGTTTACAAAGCTAACCCTGAGCTTGCAAGCACTATTCTTTGTGTCTAGGAAATCTTCCATGGTAACCCCCGACAACTATAGTTAAGTCCGTAAAAATGCAAGTTCTTTGATCCTTATATCTCCTGTCCCTAACTCTATTTTGACCCGTTGAAGTTGCATTAGCTTTGTTGGAATGTGCCTATGCTTTTGTACCGACGCTTTTGTACCGACGTTTCACCTTGCAGCCCTTATTTTACAAATAAATTTATGCAAAATTATCTAATGTTTAATAATTGGCTTTTCTAATTAAAAGCAATATAGTGTTTTGACCCCACTCTTTCCTAAATCATGATTAATATGATCAATGCCAACTTTACTTTATTTGTTTAATAACATGTTACACTTTGATTAGATGCTTACATATATGCTATCTTTCATAATGAAATGTTTAATTGGTTTAATCTATATGAAATGTTTATAAACAAAATATATTTAGCTTTAACTATGGTTTTATCCAAATATAAATTACTTCCAACTTACCTATTTCTTTGAGATATCTTATATACAAATTTCAATGTGCAGCTCATTTATATTTTTAATAATGCAAATCTTCCTGATATAATGTTGTATCTTTTCAACCGTAGCTCCAGATTCAGTGTTCCTTTCACTCACGTGACTATAGCGACGAGCCCTCTCTTTCAGGATGTGTTAGATTAAGCTTTCTTTTGATTAGTGTATTGCTCTTATGCATGTGTATTTGTCTTTTTGTATGTTCTTTGTTTTGGATGCATCCTATCACATTTAGAACGAGTGTTACATGTGAGCTTTGAAGATTAGTCCGTGTGTAGTGAAGATCAAGCTTTTCAAGATCTACCATTGAAGTTTCTTTGAGCAGCTATGTACTTTGGAATACATGCAAGTTTTCTTAAAGATATTGTTTACCTTTCTAGTTGCATTAAAAATTTTAATTTGAACATTGAGTGAACACCCGAGAATACAGTGCAACTATGTGGGATGGAATGAAACACATCCTTGGATAATTAATTAGATGAACTAGAGTTGGTTTGTTTTACCTGCTAGCATGGGGTATGAGGGGCCGTGGGCTGGTATAGGCCTCGCTCTGCCAAGGCGGTGCAAGCTGTAGTTTATTCATTTTAGTTTGTTAGTCAACGCTTGGAGCGGTGTTCTATATAAACTAGAATTTGGGAAACCTGTAGCAGTGGATTACACTCTTGCAATCCTTTGTAAAAGGCCTTGTATTAAGAATACCTGCCACGTGCACTCACCAAAGTGTGTTTAATGGGTCCCGCAAACACTAGCAAATCAGAAGACATGACCCATGGTAAAGATGTACAACCTCTTGAGTCTTTAAAACTAATATATCAATCATTCTGACGGTTAATAGTAGCTTGGACCTTCCTATGCATGATAATAAATAGTAGGTATAGTAATAAACATTATCATTGAGTGGTGTTTAAGAATTTTTGCTGAGTATGCCATGTGCTCACCCTTGCTATTGCCAAACATATAGTTCTGTTCTATACAAGTTGATGATGCTCTGAAGAAGAAGTGAATCTAGAAGTCTTCCTGGTATTTAGGCCTATGTGCCCCTAGTCAACCTTCGTGTGAAGATAAATTTCCACTACGAGATAGAAGTTCCGATATGCTACACTCTGATAATGTCCTTTGTGTCACCTATAGGTTTTATGTGCTTATACAATACACTGTATATTGATATTAGCTGACAAAGTCAACAATATATATGAAAATTTGCCATGCCCATACATACGGTGGACATACAGTTCTCTTTCTAAAACTTGTGTGACATTAGTTAGGAGTCCTTTTTTATTTTGTGCATTAACTAAGGCTAGTTGGTTGTGTTTTGACAAAGTTATTTTGCTCTTGTTAGACTTGCTGGTAATTGTAGATCACTCATAGTATCATGAGCCTAGTCCTGGTTAGTTCATTCTCTAATATCTAGTAAACGAGAGAGGAACTTTAGTATTTAAGTTTCCAATATGGGTTGCTACCTTCTCCACACAGCATTGGTCTAGGTCCTCTTGGTGACATCATGAGTGTACCCTATGTATTCCATCCTACCATTTAGGGAGTCTGTAGGCAACAAGTGATTTTTGTAGGTGGATGCTTCTTACCCCCTTCCACCTCAGATATGTTATATTTGCCTCAAGCAAGATCCTAGGTTGAATGATAGATATCTTTAGTGATGCAGTATAGTCACTAAGTTGTTATCTAGCAAGAGTAGCTCCAAATCAATTCAACCCATTGTCCTCTCAAGAACCTACCTAGCAACTAACCCATTTCTCACTATTTTCTCTCCATACATGTTATCTTTATCAACTTATCCTAGATAGTTGCCAATTGGTTTATTTAGTAAATTTATATTTATTCAAATTTATCTTGCTTATTGCTTCCTTGTGGAAATTTACATATCATAGAATACTCCAAGGTGAAGTGCTAAAATAATAATTTCATCTGCTTTGCGGAATATACTTATGCTTTGGCCATATTGCCAACAAGCATTTCTAGTACCGTTACTGGGGAAACAATTGGATAAAATATACTAGTTTAAATTTGAAATTTGTTTTTAATATTTGTACCTCTCTAGTACCTAGCTAGAGGGCTTAGCTTGTTATGTTTGCTTTTTAGGGGGTAAATGGATGTGTGTATTCATAGATTTGGCCTTCCAAGAATTATCACTACAATCTAGAGTCATTGATCAGGAAAGGTGTCAAAGGATACTCCAGTTCAGCGAACTATCTTGACTTTTTCTGATCCAACGGTTGACTTCAACACCAAGTTCTAGTATCATGGTGTTGATGGTCATTATTTCATGACTTTGATCATTAATTACCATCAATAAGAGGGGGGTTTGGCATATTTATATTAACCTTTAGCTACTCATAAGGTTCCACATGTTGTGTTGAGAAATTTGGATGCAACGACAAATTTGGAGCTAAAATGCAACAAATGAAGAAAGTTTGGGGGAGCAGCCAATCGGCCTATTGGAGTGGCTGAGTAACCCAGAGCTAGGCTGCCTAGCCACCCTCTAGTGGTCTTTCGATACGCTACTTCTCTTGCATGCAAGAGAGACAATGTCAATTACATGCAACACTGGATCATAGATTAAATCGAGTAATCAAAGGGCCCAAAAGACCATGGATCACTCCACAAGATTAGTGACATTGGCAATATGTGGGAGAAAACACAGACCGCCCAGCCAAGTAACATGTGGTTCTCAAGTGTTATCAACCCTAGGGAGCTATCTCAATTGTTGATCAAGTAAGGCGATGCATCGGAGCACCAAGAGAACACACCATCGGGCCTCCTACAAGGCTAGCTAGCCATGGTAAGATGCCACCCCTCTCAGCCACCCACTTATCTACCCTTGTAACACTATCATTTCAATCTATAAATAGGCCCCCAAATTGCATTGTTAGGGCAAAGAAGAGGAGAAGAAGTTAGGCATACCTTAGAAGCTCCACTTCAATCCTTAGTCCTAGGTTAGAGTGTCCTAGAAGTTAGAGTTGAGTCGAAGATTGCCTCAGGATCAAAGTCTGGTAAAGTTCTTATATATTTATCTTTTTGATTGTATAAATTGAACACATTTCAATATATTTATATTCATCAATTCTTGTTACTTGGTTAGTGTAGCCTTGCTTAGTTAGGAACCCTTTTTGTTTTGTGCATTAATCTATCAGGGCTAGTTTACTATAATATGATAGAGTTATTTAGCTCTTGTTAACCTTATTGGTAATAGTAAACCACTAATAGTGCCATTAGCCTAGTCTAGTTAGTTCATTCTCTAGTTAACGACAGAGGAACTTTACTTTTCAAGTTTCCACTTGAACACTAGTACAATTTGCGACCTTCTCCACACAGCTTTGGTGGTAGGTCCTCTTGGTGATAGCAAGGACTGTACACTATATATATTCCCCTCATTGACTAGAAAGTCGGTAGGCGATGAGCAAGTTCTCTGTCGGTGGTTACTTCCTACCCCCCCCCCCCTTCTACCTCAAAATCATTGTATTCGCCTGACGCAAGATCCTAACCTGAATCCTAGATATCTTTCATTAACCTGGTATAGTCAGAGTGGCTATCTAACAAGAGTAAATCGAAATCCATTCAACATGTTGTCCTCCCAAGCACTTACCAAGCAACTGACCCGTACGGACACTGACTATTCTCCCTCTCCATACATGTTATCTTTATCGACTTACCCTGTTAGTTCCAAGCTGGCTTATTTAGTAAACTTAGTGTGTAAGAAATGATATAATGGTGATTACATGCACTTGAGGAATATACTTATTCTTTGTGTGTAAGAAATGCTAACACATCGTGAGTTCTTTGTTCCATCAAGCCATAAAAATGTGACTAGTTCTGACATCAACATATGAGCGATAAATTCAACTCAAGCCAGGTGGCATCAACATGGTTTAGGCAAGTCCAATATATTGAAAAACAATAAAGTACGCTAATGGGCTAATGGCCATCTCCAGCAATTCTTGGAGACATGAAGCACAATCACAATCATTTTTAGCTGGTGTCAACTCTAAATATGATCCTTTTCTTCCATATCCATATGACATATGCGTCGATATGTATCGCTAACCAATAATGTTTCTCGGACTGTTAGCAGATTGTTGATCTTAATGAACAATCGATGCCTGCAAGATTGAAGAATCATAATTAGGGGATTTACAATGGGGGCCAGGGTTCACATAAAGAATTCAAATGAATGGATCATTACAAATTAATAATGTCAAATCCACTTTGTCAAAGAACGTATGACAAATCAAATGAACAATGGTATAGATTTTCTAAGAGTCAGAAAAGTTTTGCTGCTAAATTATTGGTTCAACTAAGGAAAATTTGTATTTTTATACTTCACTCTTGGAACAGATGGAAGTATATTGGTTCGTAGAATAATAGATGGATATTCAAAGAAGAAAATCCATGTGCTAGGAATATTCAAAACAATGATGTTCTGGATAAGTTCATTTAAAACTCATCTAAAGAGCAATGTTGAATGGATTGCTTGATATATTGTATACAGTGCTATTAAAGTCCTTATGTTGTCACAAAAAAGTATATACTATAAATAATTTGAAATAAAAATCAATGGAACAAGTATTTAACCAGAAAAGGTGACAATAATGAAAATCTATACACACTGATGTGACTGAACATAAAAAAGTTATTTATAATTTAAATTTGACATATATCAGTAACATGAGATCCAATGGTTTTTCCCTTACAAGAGTTTTTCCTTTTGCTACTACAATTTTAAAATTTTTTAACACACAATTAATGAAAATTGAATAAAGAGTAAATTTCACGGGCGGTCCTTGAACTTGTCCCGAGTTTTCATCGAGGTCCCGGTACTCTCAAAATGCACGTTCAAGTCCATAAACATTTTCTGAGTTCTCACCTAAGTCCCGTTACTCTCAAAATGCATGTCTAAGTCCATGAACTTGCAAATTCTTTTCATATAGGTCCAAATCTCCATAACTTATGCGAAACTATGTGATTAGGTGGATCTTATGGGTGGGCCCATATGTCCACTAAATCGTTTGCCCCCCCCCCTCATCTTCTCCCCCTCGCATGCTCCATCGCAGCCCCCTCCCCCCCCCCCGCTGCCGCTTCACCGAATCACCGTCCATCCCCCCCTCATGCCGCCACCCTCTCGTGCTCGCCCCACCGCTCTCCTTCGCTGTGGCACTACGGACCCCTACTCCCGCTGCCGCCCTCCCTCATCACACGTGCAGTGCCGCACACCCCTGCTCACGCCACCACCATCCCTTGTCGCAGAGGCCCCACGCAGACAGGGTGGGTAAGCAGCGAAAGCGGTAGGCAGACACGACGAGGGCGCCTAGATGGCCGCTTGTGGGTGCACCCACAGCGGGGGAGTCCAGTGGGGCTCCTCAACGGTGGCAGTCGACCACATCGGTGGAGAGTGAGAGGAAGAAGATGAGGGAGGGGAGCGAGCAGAAGAAGATGAGAGGGAGAGGAGAGAGATTTGGCCGATATATGGGTCACACCTGTCAGATCCAACTAATCACATAATTTACAGCAAATTACAGAGATTTGGACCTATATGAAATGGATTAGCAAGTTTGTTGACTTGAATGTGCAATTTGAGAGTACCGGGAACTAGGTGAGAACTCAAAACAAGTTTATGGATTTGATCGTGTGTTTTGAGAGTACCGGGACCTAGATGAGAACTCGTGACAAGTTCGAGGACCGTAAGTGAAATTTACTCTTGAATAAATAATAGACACATTAGCTAGAGACATGTCAGCACTCTATGGAAGCAGGAGCGCTATGATGAGCATAGGAAATTAAGATTATGTCATTAGTAGAATGACTTTTATAAAAGTGGTAAAAGCACATTTGCTCACATACACATTAAGTATACTCACCCCACTACAAATGCAAGCATGCACACCAACGTAACCTTATTGGAAATTTGGAAGAAAAATGTCTAATATAGTCAGCACCGGCAACTTTAGCAGGATAATATAATAAAGATAAAGATACCTTCAAAAATGAAGGAATTATATATACTGATGTATTAGCAAGACAGGAGTCTTGCTATTTGAAACTAGCTTGGGTGGACATCATGCTATACTAAAGGCCAGCTATGTGTGCGATTAAGCTCTCTGGCTAATTTTATCGTATTAATAATATTCAGTGTATCAACGCAGATTGAAACAGAACGAATTAACATTGAAAGAGATAAAATAAAGCATGTACTAATAAGGAGAGCTACATGTTAATATGAAGCATTGGAAGCCAGTTTTCAATAAATGTTATACGATGCACTTATCTATGTGTTTTGTATATAATTAATAATATATATAACTGCACATAATAGGTCATGATTACTACGGACGATATGATTTCAAATAATGTAAAATTTTCAAATGTTCTGCATAAATAGTAAGAAAGTACTGTTCTTTTTCTGAAGCACGTTGGTGCAACTAAGTACAAACTTTGAGCAACAATATATAAGTGATAGAAAGGTTATGCAATGATTGATTGTATTGATCAACCAAGAGTTACATATATAGGCCAGCAACCCTAGGGCATATCAGCGTGACTTATAGAAACAATGATCATGGGTGCTGCTAGGTGGGCTGTGTACAGTGGGTGTAAGGCACAAAAGCCGCAAGCCTAGGCCATGCTATACAGGGAGGAGTCTAACCGCCCCCCCCCCTCGGCAGTCTGAGCGTCGCCTAGGACAGTGAGACTGGAACAAACAGAAAAACACCCCACCCCTACCCTCAGTGCTGAACTAGGAAACCATGTGCTGGCGTTATTTCGACGACCAAGAACACTGCAAAGCCTGATATGGACTTGTGTGTGTTGGGACAAGCTTCCCAATCAGTGTCAGAGTAGACCACACCAACTCAGCCACAGTGGAATGTTGGAGGAGAAGGTTGTAGTCGAGAGTGCAGTGAAGACAGCACAATTTGCGCTTGACAGCAGTCAAATGAGGCTCCCAAGGGTCATGCATGTGGAGACACACCTGTTGGACAGCATAGGAAATTTTTTGGCTGGGTGAATGTCAGGTACTGAGGGCGCCAACAAAACTGCGAAACTGTGTCAGGTCGCCCACAGGGGTGCCACAGGAATCTGAAAGCTTTTCTTGGGTGTCAACAGGAGTAGAACAAGGCTTGCAATCAGTCATCCCAACACGCTCAAGGATGTCAAGTGTGTAGTGATGCTGGGTGAGGAACAGACCACTAGAGAACCACTGAACTGAGATCCCTAGAAAGTGATGAAGCGGTCCAAGATCCTTCATGGTGAACTCCCGATGCAAGGTTGACACCGTGAGATGGAGGAGCTCCACAGAGGACATTGTGAAGACGATGTCATCCACATGTAGCAATAGGTAAATGTCTTAGAGCCGCAGCAGGAGATGAATAGTGAAGTGTCTGACTTTGCTTCAGTGAACCCGAGGAAGAGTAGGTGAGTGGCGAGATGGTTGTAGAATTTACAGGGTGCCTGCTTGAGCCTAGTAGGGACTTGTTCAGGCAGCCAGACCAGGTCAAGATTAGTAGAATCCACAAATCTGGTAGGCTGAGTGCAATAAATGTCTCTTTGAGCATACCGTGTACGAAGGCATTATTAACATCCAATTGATGATTTGCCATTGCCGTGCGTGGTGTGATAGCAGCTGAACGAAAGTCGAGCACCTGCAGTGGGAGGTGGGATGATGGGAGAGGCCATGGCATCCATCTCAGAGACAAAATCAAACTCATTGGTGGGGATAGTGTTCGTGAATGGGAAGCTGTTCTGATCAAACATGGCATGGCGAGAGATAATGATGTGGTTCGAAGAGAGATCTAGACACCGGTATCCCTTGTGGTTAGAGGAGTAGCCAAGGAAAACACAAAATGTGTACCAAGGGGCGATTATATGGGAAGTGGTGGAGGATAGGTTGGATAGCAGGCGCAGCCAAATACCCTAAGATGCTCATAGGAAGGCAAGGTGCGGTGGAGAGCAAAAATGGGGTTAGGGTGTGTGAGGGTTTTTGTGAGGAGACAGTTCAACATATAGATGACAATGTGGAGGACTTCTACCCAATAGCATCAAGCAAGGATGCTTGAAATAGAAGGAAGTGGACGTTGGCTAAGTTGCTCATAGGAAGGCAAGGTGCAGGGGAGAGCAAAAAGGGGGTTAGGGTGTGCAAGGGTTTTTGTGAGGAGACAGTTCAACAGATACGTGCCGATGTGGAGGCCTTCTACCCAATAGCATCAGGCAAGGATGCATGAAACATAAGGAAGCAGACGTTATTGTAAACGGAACGAATCATATGCTTAGCCTTGCCATTCTGGGAGGATGTGTAAGGACACGGCATTTGCAGGAGGTTTCCATGGGTGACGAGGAAGGATCGCATGGAGGCATTGTCAAACTTGTGACCAAGGATGCTTTTGATGTTGCAACCGAACTGGGTGCGGACATAAGAGAAAAAAGTTAGCCAAGGTTGATTAGGTGCCTAACTTAAATCGCAGGGGGGAAGTCCAGAGAAAATGTGAGCAATCATCCAAAACACCATGAGATAATATTTGTAACTGGGCACACCGGGAACAAGGGAGGTCAACAGATCACAATGTATTAAGTCAAAATTTTGGAGAGCACGAGATGATGAATTTAAAAATGGCAAACGAATGTGGTGACCCAGTTGACAAGCATGGCAGAAAGAAGCATAGGTGCTTTTATTACAATGAATGGTGGATGATCTAACAGGTGACGATAGGGCATCAGAGCCAAGATGACCAAGGCAGCTATGCCAGGTGGAGGGAGCAGCAGTGGCGACCAAGAAACATGACAGAGGCAGTGGCGACAGGAGACGCAATTAGTATAGGGGCCCCCAAGCTATTGGACTTGATGATCACATTCCTAGAGTGAAGGTCCTTCATAGAGAGGTCAAATGGTCAAATTCAATGGAGCAATTGTTGTCAATGGTAAACCGGTGAACGGAAAGGAGATTCTTAATAATATTAGGAGCAACAAGAATATTATTTAGATAAAGCGGACCATGAAGAACTGTATTGCTAGTAGACGTGACAGGGAGAATGGACCCATTGCCAACAATCACGGAGGAAGGGGATGTGGAATCGGGAGGTCGAAATAGGGAGACCTTACCAGCGTCATGCGTCATGTGGTTGAAGCCGCCGGAGTTCATCACCCAGTCAGTGACAGGAGGAGGGGTGAGAGCCACTATGCTAAAGGAGTTAGACAGAGACGGCTGATCCCAAGAGCCAATCCAGGGGATGGCGCAACATGCTGCTCGACGTGGGGAAGCTGCTGCACAAACGGCACTAGACAAGTGAACCTAGGGGGCAAGCCGTACGGAAAGCACTCTGACGATCATTGTCTGATGTGGCTGACGTGTGAAGGGCTCCCTAGGGTAGCCTCCACACTGCTGCTACTGCTAGGCGTCCAGGGCCGGCCCAGGCACATGGTGATATGGCTGGTCCAGGTGTTGTAGATGGATGGCCAGGGGGCACTGCTACTGCCATTGCCACTGGTACCTTCAGTGTTGTTGCTGCTGTGGTGATGGCGGCAGGCCACTAGAGCTGGAGGACCCTCCAGACTACTGCCGCAGCTGCTGCGACTACCCACCCGCAGGTGCAGCAGATGCATGGGCTTTGCTGGGTTGCTGATGTTGCAACATCGCCGAGGTGGAGGCTTCCTCTGCCATGGTGAGCTCCTCGAGAAGGAGGTCATTGCAGACGGTCTGAAACGTCGGGAACAACGTGGTGCACTTGATGAAGGTCTTGATGTGCTTGAACCGCTTGTTGAGGCTGCGAAGAAGGTCGAAAACAAGGGTACGATCAGGGACGACTTCACCAAGGTCCCCAAGGGCATCGGCCATGCCCTTCTTCTTGTGGCAGTAGTTCCCGATGGAGATATCACTTTGAACGAAGGTGGGGAAGGTGGCATTGAGGTAAAGCGTGAGTCTTCCAGTTGCCTAAGAACTGCTACTAGAGGGTGAACTAGGTAGCGCAAGCCATGCCACCATGAGCCCATGAACCCAAACCATGTCCTGGAGCTCGATGGTGATGGTGCAGAAGAGCCAAGGCAGCACGACCTTGTCCATACGCTGCCATGCTGGGGGTGGAAGCATCGGCGGCGGCGGAGAGGACGTGGTTGTCTAGGGCCTTGGCCCCAGCATGGCAGCGGCGGAGAGGACGTGGTTGTCTAGGGCCTTGGCCGTGGTGACTAGGGCAGCCCGCTCCTTCTCAATGGTGGCAGGTGCCTCCTGCATGCATTGCACAACCTCGATCCTGAGCACGGGAGGCGGCGAGCTCGACCTCACTAGGGGATGGCAGCGGCGATGACAACAGGTGGGGAGGGGGTACCGACGGGAGAGGAGATGAGGGCAGGGCAGACTAGCTGAGGCCGGCAGCTAGGGTTAGGTTCAGGCAGATGCGGGTGTCATGAGATCGTGATGGTCTCTTCTAATACCATGATAGAAAGGTTATGCAATCGTTGATTGTATTGAACAACCAAGGGTTACATATATATAGGCCAGCAACCTTAGGACATACTTGCGTGACTTATGGAAACAACGATCACTGATGCCGCTAGGTGGGCTGTGTACAGCGGGCGCAAGGCACAATAGCCGCATGCCTGGGCCACGCTATACTAGAAGGAATCTAACAATAAAATGCTTACGGTGGGACCATTTCTATCTTGAATTTGCATTATATTGTGGCATTGTGCCCATACTCCAGATACTTGACTAATGTAGTTTTCACCATAAAATATGTGTAAAATATTGCCAAAATAAACCTTCTGAAACTACATAACAAGTAATCTAAAACAAAGTCTGAAATGGTTGATTTGCAATCACTCATTTATTGTGACTAGAGAGCTTAGTACTAGCCAGTCAGCTGGATAAATACTGTTGGAATTAAGGAAACCTTCATGTTGTAACTAAACTTATTCTTGTGAGGCAATTCCCTCGCCTCTCTACATGATGCACCATTAAAAAAAGAATGGATTGGGACGAGGACCAGCCCCATCAACCAATTAAGAAGCACGTGCCAGGATTCAAACTTAGGCTAGCTGAGTGACCACACACAGGGCTCTCACCATCACCCGTTACCCCAAGGGAGTGAGGGACTCTTAGCCATGATGCATAATTAAGAAAAATGTCATTATTAGTGAAATACATGTTTTACAAGCAAAATAAGAGTACCTTTCTTTAGCTGTGAAATATGGGCCTAATAAGAAGAAGAACGATATGTTGATGAGCCATGCATCACAGTGCACAGCAACTTCTTCAAGCCACTTGTGCCGTTTCATCTTATTCCTCGATATGTCAATGCCGAGTGTTGGCTCCGGCACATCCGGTGGCACATACAACGCAGCTGGCTTGACCTCCCAGCTCCCGTCCGTGTTGCCCCACAGGTATAGGGGCCGCATACCTGCACATAATTCAACAAGTCGCCTCATTCACATGCTTCATGGCACCTATTTCATGTACCAGGGAATTGAGATTAATCCCACAAGCACTTCACCTTGCTGGCATTTGTGGAAGAATTCCTCCTCATCTACACACATCCACAAACAATGCTACTGTTAGTGTGAAATCGATCTATGGTTTTGGGGACAAGAGTTGACATTATTTTTTCAATATCCCATTTTTATGTATACATTTCCACGCATCATCAAAATAGCACGTATCACATCTTCGTTAGAGCCCGTGAAAAGAATACTACGCACAAAGTTTGATGACTGTAACGGCGCAAGCTTGTGGCAACAATGTACAAGAAAAAATTACAGAGAATAAGTATAGAAGTAACAATAATTCAATGATTGAGCAATAATGCCTACAAAACCATGCATACATCAGAAGCTCTGATGAAACTCTTACATCATTAGACCAAATCACAATTTTTGCACGGTGGGTACCGGGACTTATAACTGTATATGCATCGCATCTATATATGCCAAAGAAGTGATATAACCAGACATATATAGCATGTGATTGTGAAACATGACGAAAGACAATATAAATCATGCATGTTATATTACAGAATGACGATGAAGCACTAGCTAATCATAGGGATTAGATCCTCGCTCCTATTTCTTGCTTGGAGGCTAGCTTTCCCCTGAACCCAGCAAGCTAGATCCTCACATCACGTACGTACGAGAGGAGGGACGATGAGGGGTGATGATAATGATAGATATTAATTCAGCACGTTTATACTGAATGAAGACGAAACACTAGCTAGTCCTAGAGATTAGATCCTCTCGCTTCTCGTTCTTCCTTGGGATTAGCTTTCTCCTGAACCCTGCAAGGCAGCTAGATCCACACGTATACATACGTAGGGGTGAGAGACGAAGGGCGATCTGAAGGCTACTACCTCTGGTGAGTGCGTGGATGAGGGCTATGCGGCGGTTGGTGAAGTCCCTGAAGATTGTGTCGACGGAGTAAGGCCGCCGTCTCCGCCTGGTCGGCAGGAGCGGAGGATCACCTGCAGGAGCATCAAGGTCCATGGGCGCGTTGCTGCCCTCGGCAGCAGCGTGCTGGAACGGTGGGGAGGAGGCCATGGCAGGAGAGGCTCTGAAGCTAGCGAGATGCGGATTGGAGAGAAGTGAAGAGAGAGCTAGATAGCGGCGGCCGGCTTCCGTCGCAGCTTTTATTTTGGGTCGGGTTGGGATCAGTTCGCTCGGGAATCCCTAGCAGGAAATGATGAGATGCGTGATCTGGGGGCCTTGGTCGGGACCAGCTGTTTTGTCCGGGCACACGCTCTCCATGGGGGTGTCAGCGAGGCGTGACGCGTCAAGGTTGGTAGGGCGTATGATGCGTATCCGCGCGATGGTGACCTGGGGCCTCGAGAGTCGAGGCTGCCGTTTTTCTTCTTCTACAGACAACAGACAACTGTGTTCACATGGATTTGGCTTCGCCATGTATTAGCCGTATGATGATGTAAATAAGAGCTAGCTGGCTTACAGGCTCCCACTTACTATATACGGACGTTGTAACATGGCTGTTAATTAACACAGCTGGCGCAAGTAAATACTTCCTCCAATATATATAAAATCTCGAATAGTTGTCATTGGCTAGTTTATTCTGAACTAAAAATGCGTTGAAAAATGAAAACGGAAGAAAGTATCGAATATTACCAACGAAATGAATGAATAAATAGATGAGAGAAACTTACCGAGGCAATTTTGAAGCTATCTTATAAACTACTCCACAACTTATGCTCGTGCCCCACATGGATAATAATCTTACTAGACATAAGTGCTACAACTTCAAGATAAGTATAAAATATAGTATATGGTAGCTAATCAAAATTGGCTTATCTTTGTGGCATTTCTCTTTTGTTCATTTTCTAATACGCTATGTATAAGCTCTACTGATCATTATATTCATTGTTTTTTTGCATTTGTACCGTGCTACAGTGTGTCTTCCAAATGTATTCTAAATTTTGGCTCCTCTATTTTGATCTTACTGGTTGTTGATGCAATTTTTCTCCACGTGTTGAATTGAAACTCAAGTGCTGCTTATTGTACCTATTATTCAAATCTTTCTTTTGATAAAACATACAGTTTCTTATTTATTACAGTGATATAAATAGGTGTTTCAACCTAGCTATATACATCACAATTCTCAGGATGTCGTATTTCATTATGTGTAGTAGCATAATTCTTAATATAAAGAATAGATAAGTTCTTACAAACTATTGATACATTTTAATTTTATGATGCATATATTAATATAATTATAATGCATTTTAGTGCTATTGGCATCAGGCAGTATTACGCATTTCATTTTTAGAAGTACCCCTTTTATTTGTAGACATGGTCCAAAAACGGGTTGTCCCTGCTAATCAAACAGTAGGCTCCCCAGTAATAGGCCAACCTTGGAAATGCATTGGAGCTGTCCATGTTAGGGACCGCCTCTATGGAAGGGTCACATTTTCAGATGTGATCTGTAACATCCGCCGTTCCTCTAAATATGTATTTTTGGAGACGGCTGATGCTATGGAATGCCTTTGGACATGATTTTTATTTCTTTTCTAGAGGCGGTCCGTAGTGTGGACTGCCCTCAGAAAACGATGTTGGTCGGCCTCTAGAAACAGTTCCCATAATAAAAGTTTTGTAATTTTTCATATGAACTTAGATGATGACAAACTTTATACCAAACTTTTTCTACGTCATATGAACTTTAGAAAACGTAATAATTGATAAATTTTTAATATGAGACCATTTAGGGGCCCAAAAAATCAATATTGATTTTTATATTTCTAACCTATATTGATACACGTCATATAACAAAAGTTGTAGTATTTGACTGAGATCTAAAAATTTGTAATTGATATATTTTTATTTAAGATTATTTAAAGGTTCAAATGTTTAATATAAAATTCTTAGAAATCTTATATATCTTTATAGATGGAGGCCAACTAACATCGTTGCTCCTCTAAAGTTGCATCAACGTGTCACATCATCAATATTAGTTGGAGAGTTAATTATGTGAGTTGAAACATTAAACACTAATGTCTGAGCCATAATTGTTTAGAACACCCAACTAGCCATTGGAGTCGACCGTTGGATCTTCAAATTCAACCGTTGTGAACACCGGAACATTCGGTGCGTCCACCGGGTCGTCTGTAACACCCAAATTTTCAGAACATGAAAATTCTTGCAAAACAATTTAATTCAATGGGGGTTATGTGTTTTGCATGACATTATAAAATATTTATTCATTTTTCTTTATTAATGAAGTAAAATCAAATCTAGAAAAAAAATACCTTGGTTGAGCATACATGCTGCTGCATATTTTATTGGATGACTTGGAGTTGTTTGGTTGAATTCAAATTCATTTAAATCTATGGCAAGTATTCTGGAAATTTTCCTTTTTCCTCCCTCTCTTCCTTTTCTTCTCTTTTGGCCCAACCCGCAGAGCCGCCACAGGCCAACCCCACACGTTGCCACTCGTTGTCGCCATGTCTCCGGCCACCCTATCTACACCGGCTAGTTCTTCACGAGGCGAAGAATCTAACTGAACCGGTTCCCTCGTCAATCGCACCCCACAACGCCGGTAGTTGCTCGCCGGAGCTCGTCACCACTCCGCCCTGTCGCCAGCTGCCGCTGGTGTGCGCGCCGCTGTCCCAAACCCCCGACCCGCCTTGGCGCTTCGCCCGCGCGCTCAAACCCCGCATGCTCAGCCTAGGCCACCGGAGCCGCGGATTCACACAACTCCGGCCGCGTTCCGCAGGCGGCGCCGGCCAAAGCCGCCGTCGTCTCCTCTCTCTTCTGATCTAATCCGAATGGTCAGATCTCAATCCAACGGCTCACGGCAGCACATGCCTTTTTCTCAAGAGTCCTTGACCTTTTGGCAAAGCAACCAGCAGCCACGTACTTTACTTCTTTCAATCCCTCTCTCCACGTTGGAAGCGGTATGCTAATCAAACAGGTTACTAGCTGGACTCTCGTCAGCCCAATAATTAATCCCTTTAATCCTAAAAACCGGATCAGCCAGCCCAAGGCTCCAGCAGAAGACTCTCGCGCAGGTGTCCAGACCCTGTACGCGCCGTCGTACCCTGCCTTGGCCCGCACCCCAAGCTTGGTCGCCCCTATAAAAGCTGAGGCCCTCGGCCTCGATGCCCTAGCTGCTGCACGCCTCGCGTCGCCCATGTCGCCGTTGGCCACCCATCCATCCGCACGTGCTGCCTGACCCAGGTCGCGCGATCCATCCCATGCCGTTCGTCGCTGCGCCGAGCCGGGGGCAGTCAAGCCGTGACGGCGCTGCTTAACCCGTCGCCCGTCGACCAGCCGTACAGCCGAGACCACGGCACCCTGCGCTTGTGCGTAGCAACCAGCAAGGCAGCAGCCAGTGCCGTGGCGCCCCGCTCTCCTTCGATCATCAAGTTCACGCGCAACGGAACAGCGGGCAGGCCTCCACCCAACGATCCTGCATGTGCGAGCCATAGACGCGGCAAGCCAAAGCACCTGCATGCTACGTGAGTAGGCCAAAACCAGCCAGGAGCAGATGCATCATGCATGCATCGTGGAGATTAGAAGAAAGGGGATTTCTAAACAAGGCCTCAATGAAGATGCTGATGATCTCTCGCCTAACCTTGATCCTTGACCAACTCACGAGTACTGTTCATCTAGCCATGAATCTTATTGGTTAGTTCCTAAGGTACGTGGTTAATCGCGTTCATCCCGTTTGATCTTTAATCTCTTATATCTAATTCGTTTTAGCTCCGTTTTACGACGTTTCTTTTCCGTTAGATTTGTAACGATGAAACATACGCTTTATTGTTCATGTTTATCTTATTTCGGTGTTATGGTTTTTAGATATAAATTTTAATTGGATTAATGCTATTCTCATTATTTCTGTAAATAAAAGCAATTTAGGGTTTAATGTCAGTTTTTCTAAACACATGTTAATCTGATTAATTCCTATTCCAATTTTTTTAGATTAATCTAATTAGGTTGATCCTCGGTTTTATATTAATGCATGTTAATTTGATTAATAGTTATTAAAGGTTTTCTAATTTAAGATATGTATAGGTTTACACTTCAGCTTTTCATAAAGTTATATTAATTTGATTAATAATAATTATCATGTTGTTTCAATTATAACTTGTTCAGTTCAAACACGGTGTGTGCAAAAGCTCGAATTGGTTGATCTCACTTGTCTTTCATATTTTATTTTTTTTAAATTGTATAATTCCTATAAAACACCTATCTACAAGTAAAGTATAATTATTTTGACTACGGTTTTCAATCAAATATAATCTGGATAAACTCTATTTGGTTATTTCCCTATAATATCCATTGACATGTATTTTATTAATTAAAATAAATATAGCTTATAGTCTTTTTTTTTATCCATAATGCATATATTACACTAGTTGCACCTTTAGAACCGTAGCTCCGTTTTTGGCGTTTCTTGCGCTCTTGTCACCGTAGTGACGAGCCATATCTTTGAGCACGTGTTTTATAAATCTTTTCCTTTGATTGGTGTATTGTTTCTTATGCATGTATGTTTATCTGCTTTGTATGTTGTTTGCGTTGTCACATATAGAACGAGTATCATACGTAAGAGTGAAGGTCAAGTTCTTCCAAACCTACAAGTGAAGATTCTTTGAGCAGCTATATACTTAGGAATAAAGGCAAGTATTCTTTGACCTATGTCCTATTCACATTGAAAACTTAATTAATCGCACAACCAAGCATGCTGAATCTAAGGATGAGTAGCCACTTATTTTTCTGTCAATATTTCATCCTATGGGAGGGCTGTGATGTTTAATTTAATACTGTCGCTCAACACATTTTACTCATATTGCTAATATTGATTAATTAATGAGACAATGATGATATAAGTTGGTTACTTTGCAACATGGGGACTTTGAGCATGTTTTGCGGGTTTGCTCGATTGCCTCACCCTAAGGATCGGTTCGCCGAGCGACCACCTAGGAAAACAGTACAACCACAAGAGGTGGAATGGGACGCCCTTGACTGATTAATTAGATGAACTAGAGCGGGTGGTTTGCCTACCTGAAAGATGGCGTAAGGGGGGCATTGCTGGGTACAAGACTCGCTCTTCTGAGTGGGTGCAGTTTGGTTTATTTGTTTTTTGTCAGTCACCCTTCAGGAGGGGACTTTTATGCCTAGTAATGGAAACCTGGAATGGGCGACTACACTCTAGGAATTCTTTGTAAAGGTCTCGTAGTGAAACCCTGCCGACTCACCAAAGGACAGTGTTTGAGGGCCCGTACAGCCCGAGGCAAATGGGGATCACGATTTGTGGGTAAAGATGTACAACCTCTCGAGAGTGTTTAAAACTGATATATCAGCCGTGCTCACGGTTAAGAGCGGCCTGGACCCTCACAGATTAGCGTTTTAAAAGAAAAGGCTCCTATGGCGTAATAAAGGAAGTGATGATGGTGATGGTGACAGTTATGACAATGCTTTATGCTCATTTTACTTTACTGTTTTTATGATATTACATTTATGGGATGGGTTCTCCTAATTACTATTAGTGCTAAAATTTGATCAACTAAAAGCAACCGCTATGCTAGTCCACTATAAAGCCAGTCCACTTTATCCTAAACGGAATAATTGCTGAGTACGATATGTACTTACCCTTGCTATCCCAAACAATATAGCTTTGCTCTATCCAAGTTGACGATACTTTGAAGACGAAATCGGCCCAAAAGTCTACAAGGTGTTTAGACGTACGTGCCCCAATCAACCTTCCTGTGAAGATGGAGTTCCGCTACGAGATAGAAGTTCCGCTATACTCTGATTTAATGACCTTTGTGTCAAATGTAAGTTTTATACGCTTATACAATGCACTGTCTATTGATATTCACTAATGAAGTCGGCTGTATGTGTGGAAAATAGACCCTGGGCACACATATGGTGTCATCTGGTTTTGTTTCTAAAACCGGGTGTGACATCGTCCAATGCCACCGGACCGGACCATCCATGTGGTCGCTCCTCTTCTCTTATGCAGTCTCATCCGGTGGCATGACCATCAGACCGTCCGGTGCGTGTACTTCGCACCAAGCCTTTGAGTCTTCAGTTGCCAGCATCTTCTACTCACTGCACTATCAATGTGCACGATCAGACCGTCTGGTGTGCGTAAAATTTTGGCTCGCTGTCGCGCTTCTTGACATTGATCGTTGACGTCTTGGATCTTCTGATGTGCTCTTTAAGTCCTCCTTTGAGGTGTTTATACCCCAAATCCATCTGTTGACGGCACTTAAGCACGGCAAACCTTATACTGCAAGCGACAGTATCGTGTGTAGCTTTTTCCCAGGATGAATATCATGGGTTTTGTCAATCCAGGAAACGAACTAATTGAGAACTAATTAACTAGAGTTTACGGTAAACTAACGGTATAAAACAAGGTTCTAATCTACCTCTAAACTAGCCCTAAACTATATCTAATCTACGTCTAAACTATGCTAATACTATAAGATAAGCAATTAGAACATAATTAGAACACTAAAGGGTATTAACTAGAGTCTAATTAAGCCCTAATTGGATCCAAGCCATGCATGATTGGGCGCCACAACAAGATTAGAGTAGCGAGATAACTAGTAGCTCAAAGAAGAAATAAGCATGATCAAGCATAAACTTCATAGCATGATTAAATCAAGATCAATCAACCTAACCCCCTAGATCGGTTTAACCTTTCCCCGGCCTCTACTGTCACTGGTAACCAGGTAATCGACGAGAAACTTTCAACATGCACATAATTAAAAAACTAGCTTCTAATTACTTTGTAAGGTCTAATAACATAATTAGCACAATTAGAACATCTAATCACCATGATCAAAAGAACTAGATGTACAACTATATCATTAGTAAGCTACATCAATGATCAAGAACGCTAGAAGAATATAACCTTTAATGACATGCTCTAATTAACATGCATCTAGACCTAAAGTTAATTAGAGTAGAACAAGCATAATTAGAACAAGAAGATATAATTAGACAAGATCAATGCTTCATTAATAAATTGTATCATACTTACAATCATGGCCATATCTTCCCTTGATGATATAATTAGACCTCTGGAGCTAAGTAATTAGAGCACCATGCAAGGCCTCTAATCACCTCTACGAATTAGAAGAACTCTAATCCTAGACTAGAAACTCGACCACTATATTCTCCTCTAGTTGTGGTCCCTCTACATCGTGTCGCCTTGATAATGAATTGGATGGTCTTGGGGCCTCATGGGGGTTTGTATTTATACTCCGGAGGTGACTTGAGGCACCCTCCACCTTCCTCTTGCTTGGAGTTGGAGTGGACTCTTGTTTGCCCTGAAATCGGACTTTTCTGTTTTCTGCACCTTTCGTATTTCGATCATATCTCTATTATCTGAACTCCAAATAAGGAAAACTCGGACTCTAAATTGTAGAGTTCGAAGAGATCTACAACTATGGTATTCAAACTTCCTTCATTTGATGTCGTTAAGGTCTCCAATTTGGCCTGCAAGGTGCTACTAGTCCTGGAATCCGAGAATATCTCGAGATTTAATTTGGACTTGGATGGATCTCGTGATAAACCTTCCTTATCTTCAATTCTTTCGTACCTAAGTAATCCATATCTCCTTAGACTCTTCAAAAAAAGGCACGGTAGAAAGGGGAACATGAAACGACGTCAAAGGGGAGCCGGTCGGCCGACTTAGGGGGGTCAAGGGTCGGTCGACCCGGACTCTTCCTCTGGCCGCTTCTTTCCATCTTTTGCCGGGACGTTGCTTGATGCTTAAGAAATTGTTGTACGAGGGTTCTTAGACTCTTGGGGTTCTGGAATCTTCGATATTCTCCGAAAGTCGATGAAGTCTTCTAGTTTTGGATATAATTGAAGTATTTTTCCCTCATATTCTTCCATAAACTTGTAGCACTTGATGTCTTCCGGAAGTTTCTGGTTAGAAAGCCTTGATTAACTCAGAGGAGGAGCATAAGTCAACCAAACCTTCCTTGATCATCATCTTCGTAAAATGACATCTCAGAGGTCTTTTCTTACTCGACGTAGATTAAGGTGAATTTCGCGAAAAATTGGTCAAAAACCTGTAAAAAATCATATATAGCAATTTTCCAACACAATATTGCAAAATCCACAATAATCGGTGATAATTGATAGTAAAAGATAAAGTTGACACATAAAATCAGTAAAAAACCATATAAAATGATATAAAATATTCGTTCAAATGTCGCGTCAACACCATCTCTTGCCCCTAGAACTTAATCAAATATATTTGCACATACATTAGTCTCAAATGGTACATATTGTCACTTCAACCACCAAAATCACGTTAGGTAACTAAGCACAAGGCTTATGGCACATTTTCCTTACATATATCCTATAAGAATAGTCTCTCACAGCATGCTCAGCCATGACGCAGATTAGCTCATTCTTTTTTAGCTTCGCCATCCAACTATTGCCACATGACCATGCACCACATTAGCATAGTCCAGTACAAGAAAAAAGGAAAATATTAACTAAACGTCATTTTCTATGAAAATTCAACCAAAACAGAAAATTAAGATGACTAGATCAATTGCATATCCTCAATTCTACTCTATTCAAATATTTAGTTTGTAATCTTTTTTTAAAACTTTTTAATGTAATATTATGCCTACATAAATTGTAATAAAAATCTCATATTTCATCTCTCCCTTTAATATAGTTGAATCGTGTTCCTTTCCTCCAAACTTAATTGTATTCATCTACAAATAACATCCCTAAATTTCCGCATCAACTCGTGGAGCAATCACCTAGTTACAATAGTGTGTATTTAGCTTAAAAAAATCATATGACTAACGTGAGTGAGCATGTGCCGGTAGCAGCTTGGAGCGCATAAAATTCTTATTTTTTGGCATTTCCTAAAGCGGGTGACAATTGATGAGGTGGTCGGAAAATAGTTCGAGGGATAGGGCGGCTAATGGTATGAAGTATGAACCGTCTTCTTTGCTCTGCACCTACCAGGTGCAGTAGAGGGGAAGAATAGAGACACAATAGAGCGAACAAGGCAAAAGCATGAGACAACGTGCCAAACTAAAGAATGGAATGGTGTCTGGTGAGACCGTGAGAGATGGTGCACTTTCAACGGTTCAATACCTGGCCAGCTGAAGCTAAACCAGCAACGCAGTAAATCCGCATGCAGAACACGAGATACATGCATGTGGAATGTGAGACATGCACACCATTACTTATACTCCTAAGGTTACTGTATGAAGGGAGTATAAGTTTATCTATAGTGGCATCATACACAATTTATTTAATCATGAGTAAATTTCAGTAGCGGTCCTCGAACTTGTACCGAGTTCTCGTCTAGGTCTCGGTACTTGCAAACTGCACTTTTGCATACATGAACTTGTACCGAGTTATCATTTAGGTCCCGGTACTTGCAAACTGCACTATTGCGTATATGAACTTGTATTTGGCTCACACATCGGTCCTCACCCTCCCCCGCCAGGGCCTAGACACCGATGCTAGGGCGGCAACGGTGCCACGGACCGTGTCCACGGCAGAGGCGTGGCGGAGGCCACCGGCGGGGTCCGTGCGGGTGGAGGCATGGCGGAGACCGCCAGTGCGGCTCAGCGCAGGTGGAGACGCGGCCCCGCGTGGGCAGAGGCAGCCGACAATGCAGGCCGAGGCCGTCAGCGCAGCTCCATGCGAGTGAAGGCGAAAGGTGTGGCCCCGCGCGGATGAGGGGGTGAGGCTGCCCCGGCCGACGATGCAGGTGGAGGCCGCGGGAGGGAGTGCAGGGCGTGGGCCACCGGCACCGCCTCAGGAGGTTGTGTGCTCAGCTCCGCTAGCGCCTGGGCAAGGGCACTGCCGACGCCGTGTCTGCGACGTGCCATCGCGGCGGCTTGACGAGCGCCATGGGTGATCCGACACAACAGGCCTTGGTGGCGGCTCAACGGGCACCACAGGCCGCAGGCGGAGGTGGGCGGGGAGGGTGAGGACCGACGTGTGATCCAAATACAAGTTCACGTACGTGATAGCGCAGTTTGCAAGTACTGGGACCTAGATGAGAACATTGTATAAGTCCATGTACGCGATAGTGCAGTTTGCGAGTACCGAGACCTAGATGAGAACTCGGTGCAAGTCCAAGGACCGTCACTAAAATTTACTCTTTAATCATTGTCAAATGTATGAATCTTTTGAACATCAAGTCATATTGTGTCACGGCTGCAACGGTAGGGTGGTAGTGGAGGAGTGGGTGCAGGTCCTTGGCTTCGTAGGTAGCGATGATCGCCGTCAGCTGCCGCCGATCGATCGTGAGATCAGGGAGGGAAACCAGAGGATAGTAGGGTAGGACATAGTAGATTAGTTCTGAATGCTTAACCTTAACTTGATATGCCAGTTCGGCTTACATAGGCCCAAGGCCGGCAGCTAACAACCAACTCATAAATCTCTTCAGCCAACTGAGATAAGCTAATCCTATCTACTGGATAACTAGCCCTGCACGCCACCCTTGACGGCCTTTGGGCCCCTGTGGCGGCGACGGTAAGTAGGCCGTGCCCCACATAACATATTGGGCAATCATCTTCTTGGCTTCGTATGTGTTGTTAAGCAACTTGTTTGAGCTTATAAGATGTTTATCCTTCTCAAGACATAACAAGTCGTGGAAGAGCAATTATCAAACAATGCACTACTTACCTTCAGCTCCAGTATTGTAAGGTCAGCTTCCAATTGTCCACACCTTACTACACGGGTAGATTGAATTTTTTATGTCCTCCTCACTTGCTTGAGTTTTTTCAAAATTTTATTTCATCAAGAAAAAAACGTTGCCATGTCCTATCCTATGTCTCTTGTATTGCAAAATTATGGCCAGCCCACTTATTGTTCTACCTTTTTATACGCATGCCACACATACACCCTCACCCACGTTGCACGCTCTACCATTGTCTCTGCTCAGCTCCCCGCACCCCCCCCCCCGCACAAACCAACCTACGCCGTGATGTCACCATCGTCTTAATCCAAACCCACAACTGCCACCCCCACGCTTATTATTGCACGAGGAACGCCACCTCTTTAGTCTCCAAGCCACCGTCCACCATGGCTTGAAACACCACCATATAAGTGTCCTCATATATCCCCTATGCCCTAAGCTAAGCCCCTTGCCCTATCCTCTCACACTTGGCCGACCTTGATGTGTCGGCCACTCACACATCATGGGCAACAACCTCTTGGCCATCCTCAACCACACAGTAACAAATCATGATCTCCTTTCATTCTTGTTTTTATATCATTATTAGTTATATTTTCATTGTCTTGCATGGGTTAAGATCGATGAAAATAAATTCAATGTATTGTAAATAGAAATCGTTGTTCATTAGATATTTTAGTTAGAAACATAATTAGTGATTTGTTTTTGAAGTTTGATTAGCAAAAAATATTTTGTATTTTCTAGAAAGATTGTTTACATACGTAATTAATTGTGTATTTAATTATGAGTCTTCGTTACAATATTTGGTTACGAAGAATAGTTACTATTACTTGTGATTGTTACTTAGAAGCTATACTTTTCTTTCGTCAGATTTCATATAGTAGCATGGCTAGCCATAGCTGGAATAGTCCTTATTCTTGTTGTTATGAGATAGTGCATGTTATTATTTGCAATTAAATGATTAGTGCCACATGACCAATGTGTCTAATATTCTGGATTGACACTTCTCAACAAGTGAGTGCATGTTTGGAATTGCCCCTATTTTGATAACCTGGGGTGAACAACAACGCAAAGCATGGTATTTATGACGATCCATATAGTCCAGACAAGATTTTAGTGGCATGACCCTATCATTCTTTGATATGCTAGATTCGAGCATGCTTTCAGACAATAACGGACTTGTGCTAAAAAACTTCGTCCCGACTCTATAAGCTTGTTACAAGTCCATGCTTTGTTGCCCACTCTCAGGTGGCTTAGAACCTATCATTTCATATAGTATTGGGTTTCCATAATAAACTATGACAATCTTTAATGATCGTTGCCATACTTTATACTATCAAGTTTGGGTGATGACGATAGCTCATGTGTGATGGTTGTCAAAAGAATGTGGTGATTTCAAATGAGGTGGTGGTGCATGCATTTATAAGCCAAGCTTTCTCCATGGCCATTACAACTATTGTAAAGTGCCCATCTATGAATATGGAACAATCACAATGAGTCAGTTTGTACCAAGACACTCAGCTAGGGAGACAGATGATGAGTCTGATGATAGGATAGATGAGATTGTCCAAGCTATAGGTTAGGACTTTAAGTATGATTTAGAGAAATTGCTTGGTCTAGAGGTTCATTGGTTTTATAGACTTCTCTCAACTTTAGAAGAATCGTTGCATGAGCTCATTGGTGTCTCCATCCTTGTGGTCATGACATGTCTCATAGACATAGAGTTGAAGATTAACTTATGCAGCAATTGCCATGATGAATATTGTTAAGTCAATCTTAAATATTCCAATGTTTTTCGGTGTTTGGGGTTCATATGCAAAAGTTTAATGTATTGAATCAATGCTTACTTGTGGTGGAAAGTATGTCAATTAGTCAAGCATAGAGTGGAAAAGTTGTACACCCTTGCAAGGTATAAATCTATTTGAATAGTTGCACTCTCCATCATGACCACATTCTTGTGTATTAAACTTCAAAATAGAGTTTTTGAAAGATCATGTGAAAGATTGAGCTCATGACTTTAATGCCCTTTACTCATTGCAAATATGTGATGCTTAATTTTGAACTCAGATTAGATGACTTATCTTTTCCTTATAAGAACTTGCGCATATGATTTTTGTGCACTATACATACCTATGCCAAAATCCTTGCTAATGCCCTATGCATGAACCATCGTTTATTATTTGGTTTTCCTATGGAGTAAGTATTCACAATATTGCCACTATGTTGCAGTGTGAGACAAAGGACATCTATGGCTATTTCATCCTAGCCGGTGGTGGTGTGCATGAGCGGTGACTGTTATTAGTGGTGTTAGCAAGGTTGTGCATTTCTTGCTAAACCATCATGATACTCTCTTGCAGATCTGGCAGGGCAGGACCTAGATGGGAAGGCCAAGCGCAACGGTTGGGTGGAATCGTCACCTATTGTAGAAGGGGGCATAAGGATATGGAAGAATCGCATGTTTGGCGACCGCCACAAGAAGGATGGACAAAGGCTAATGTTGATGGTGCTTACCTACCACAAACTAGAACCGCATGTTGTGGTGCAGTTGCACGAGATGCACAGGGCAAAGCAGTGTTCCATGCATGGGTGCACTCTTCAATTGTGCCAGCATTGATGTGGGAATGAAACTAAGCCAAGAATTGCTATGGCAGAGTTGATGTGGGCTGAGAAACGTAGAGTTTCTGCAGAGGAAAATAGAATGTTAACCAGCCCTTTTACCATGGCAGAGTTGGAGGGGTCGGTGAAATAAATGAAAAACAATACGCCATCAGGTCCAAATGTGCTATCTGTAACATTTTACAAAAACTTCAAGCAAAAAGTAAAGCATGTGATTTTGGCCTAGACTTAATTATGATGTGATCACTCAGATCCCAAAAAATAGTGGAGCTACGCAGGTCAAGCCATTCAGATTAAAATGTGATTTACAAAATCATAACTAAAATTCAAAATGAGGTTGACTAAAGTAGCAGAATCAGTTACCACTAACACACAGTTTGCCTTTATTCCTAGGAGGCTGATTATGGACGGAGCAGTGCTAGTGCATGAGGTAGTTCATCATTTGAGGAAAGAGAGGAAACCAGAGATTATTTTAAAACTGGACTTCGAAAAAGCATATGATAAGTTAGATTGGGGGTTGATAAGAAATGGATTGGATGGATGAGGAAATCAGTGGTGAGGGGTGTAAGGAAAATGGCCTCTTATGACATATTTCCAAAGTTGTGTTTTTGTGACTGATTGACAAACAACACTTGGACTAATAAATTTGTCTAGATGCACATTCTCAGGTGCTTAGGTCCAAGGGATGAAAAGAAGAGGAAGGCCGGAGGCAAGGCCGGAAGGGCCACCCTAATGGAGGTTCCGTTGTTCCCTGGTGGTCATACATTGGATGGTCTGATCCCCACTGTTTGGACCATATTTCCTAAAGGGGTCGAGATGATGAATACCTAGCAAAAGATGGGGACCGGAAGGTCCTATCATCAAAAGATTGAATGGAGCAGACCCTTTGTGGATGAGGAAGGCAAAGTAGCAAGGACATAAGAACCGAAAGGTCCGGCCCTCCATTGATTGAATGGAGTGGTCCGTTCCAGCAGTCAACATGGAGGAAGCCAGGAAATACAAGGTTCGAAAGGTTAGTCGGACCATTTTGGTAGAAGATGAGGAAACCGAAGCAACGAGGATTTACATGGACCAAAAGGTCCGACCCCCATAGGTTTGACCAATGGTCAGATCTTTGGAACGTAATGGCTAATTCAATGGCTAGTTGGCAAGTACATAGAACCAAATGATATGATGTATGCCAAAAAGTGAGGATCAGACCATTCAGTCCATACACTTTTTGGTAGCCTTTTGGCTAACCGCTAATGGCTAGTTCAAGTTTGGTCGCTATATAAGCCACCCCACGTAGCCATTTGAAGGTATTGGAGCTACTGAAGACCACATCAAGTGTAGAGGAGTATTCCAAGCATACCATCTACTCTAACCACCATAAGATAGCTTAGTGCTTAATCCAGCTTGTGAGCTCATCTTGAGTGTAGCTCCTACGTGGGCTATTGGGAAGACTTGGCTGCGGACAAGCCACATTGCACTTATTAATAGACCTTCCCCAGTAGATCTTAGATACTTGGTTTTCAATAAAGGTCGGGTGAAACCCTTTCATCTAAAACCTAAGGTTTACAAGTTCGGCCTTTTGATACCCCTCACACTAGCCTGACTCTAGTGCTCATGTTGATTCTTCCATTTTGTTAGATCAGCCAACATAATTATGTTCAAGTATGATGAATGCCCAAAGTTTTGCACTCTATCTTCAGCCCAAAGTTTTGCATATTACTATTAATGAATGGCCTCTCCGCTTATCCAAAGTTTTCCCCTCTCATAACAAAACTACATTTTTTGTAGTTTACTTTTTTTTCAAAAATGAGAAGCCTAGCCAGCAAAACAGTAACATGGCGGTGGGGAAGATAACATGGAATGTTGCCGACTCACAAATTATGCAATAGAACCTATGCATTCACAACATACTTGTTGGATCAAAAAATTAGCTCGGGCTCACCCCAACTCGACTTAACTCGGAGTGTTTCCTCTGGCTCATGAGCTCGACCCAAAAGCTGGGAATCATCCGGTCCACCTAGTACTGGAAGCCACCATATACCCACCCCTTTTCATCTATTTAGATGTTCTAGTGGGCGCAATTCAGCCCAGACTCTCTACCGCATCAAATTTTCCCTAGATTGCATCAATACTTTTTTTCCTTCAGGTAACGTTTGTCCTGTAGTTTATTTCCTTTGGGCATGTTTTTTCCTTTTTCCCCGTTGAGCCGGATCGGACATGGTCACGTGAGGATTCTATGGTGGTTTGTTTTCCTCCATCTTATACATGTCCCCGTGTTTTTTCAACTGCATTAACATGATTGTGATATCTTTAAGATTAGTGCTGGATTGTCCATGTTGTCCGGTGTTTGTTGTCAACTCCAATATCATGTCATGTGGATTTAAATTTTTATTTTCAACCCTTACAAAGGATTGATTTACACTATAAAAAAGTGAATTTTTTATACCATTTTTTACTCAACATAAACCTATGTACTCAAATTAGCCCAACCATACAGGTTGGAAATGATTGGAAAGGATCTAAACTCGATAAAATAAAAATATTTTTACCCTTTAATATTTTATTTTCTCACCACATTTTGGATCCATACCCAGCTGATAAAGGACGTCAATTAGTTAGGTATGTTTCCTTTTAATTTCTTCTTTATCTTTCCTTTACCTCATTTCCCTCCTTTGTTTATCTAGATGGTCCTCTCCTTCCTTTCGTCGACACCTTTCGCTCTCCACACGATCCATGGCCTACAAATACGATTATTCGTCCCACTAAAATGCATGCTAAATTTTCACAAGAGTGGGTGCACGATGGTTTCCTATAGACCAAGTGAAACTGAAGAGCGCCCTGGTATTTGTATCTAACGTCTAATTCTTTTTGTGATTTGTTCCATTGAATCTGTTTGAGTTTCTTTCTCCTTTTTCGTTCGCGTCATTTAGTATTTTGAAAAAAAATTCATTGCCACGTTAGTTTCATTCTCCTGGTTTTCGTTTTCCTTTTTTTTTCCATTAGGTATTTTCCTCCTTCTTTTCTCTTTTGGACTTCTTTTGGGTCTAATTTGTTCCAATAAGCCTATACCTACTCTCTTCGTCAAATTTACTATGGTTTGACTTAGTATAAAGTCGGGATTTTCATTTTTTTTTAACGGAAGGAGTATTTATTTCTCTCATTCCTCTTTTACTTCATACTTTTTTCTACTTGGTTTTTTTATTGTCCACTTCACCGTATTGTGCATACACTCTTGTTTCTTTTTTATTAGTTTCCTTTTCATTTTGTTTCTATATATTTGAATATTTTTTTCATTTACTTGTTTTCTGTCTATTGATTATTGTTTTTCATCCATGTTTTTTTCTTTGTCCTTGCATGGCAATTCTTTGTTCTCTTTCATTATTTTATTTTATTTGTTTCTAAATAAATAGTTTATATTTTTAGTGGAACATTATTATATTGACATTAAAAATTTAGCAATCTACTTTGGTTATTTATCTCATTAAGCTAGAATGCTAAATTTACAAATGTGGAACATTGTTAATGTGAAGATAGAATATTATATTCTGGATTAAGAATATTTTTATAAGAAACTGAAATATTGATCTTTGAAGATAGAATATTCTTATTTTGAAAGTAAAATATTATGTTGGCGAAACTAGAATATTTCTTCTGTATATGTCGAACATCGGTTTTTGTGTACATTATCTTAATTGGTAATGAATTTTAGTTTTCTATAAATATACTCAAGCATGGTCTTATTTTGGTTTTTTTTTTGGGTCAAGAACGTGATGGTACAATTGAAATTTGATTTGGACTTACCATTTGTCGGATATAACAGTTTTTGGTTTGAAGTTTGTATGGGGTGCATGCAATGATGAGATGTGGCCTGCTGGTTCGGCCGTGAACGAGCACCTGTCGTCATAATATTCAGCCCAAAACAAATCGCTCTCCAAGAGACCAAAACCTGCACCGAGACACCCCTCCTGCTCGTTGCCGTCAGCGAGCCACATGAGTAGGTATGCAAGTGGGCCTACTGGCCCAATGTCCGCGAGCAGCCCACTTGCATCCTACATGCGAGGCGCCCGAGTCCATGACCCGAGATCTACAGAGACGCCACGTTGCCGATAAGGCCCCGAGAACAACGCTGCCTAATGAGGCATAGCAAAACCAACGCACGCGTTCGACATAGCATCGTGTGGACCATATTACCCTGCCCCGCCGAAACGAGCACTCTCTGAGTTGTGCAGAGCCTCATCCAAGCTGAGCCACCGTATCAAGCTCGCTAGTCCAATTTTATACTCACTTTCCGTATTAAAATATAAACCGTGGTTCATTTTTTTCCACAACTTCAATCGTCTGTCTTTTTTTAAAAATTTATATAAACATATAGGGGCACAAGTCGTAGTCAAACTCTCTATAATGATAAAAAAAATCACAACAAGATAAATAGTAAACTATAATTTTTTGAGTAAGACGTGATTTAAAGTTTTAAAAAAAATCAAATGCGACTTATATTTCTTTTGAATAAGACATGATTAAGGTTATGAAAAAAATCGACCACGGCTTATATTAAAATACGAGAGAGTAGAATTCAAGCGGTACAAAAATTCCACCTATGCGGTTTTTCGAAACAAAGAATTGAATTCCTACTGATCCTATAAAATTGCGATTGAATGGCTCACTGCACTCAGTTTCTCTCTTCTATCTTCTAATTCCTACTCCTTCCATCTATTAAATAAGGCGTGCATGTAATTAGAAAAGTCAAACTTTGAAATCTTTGACTAGCAATTTAGTAAAAAAATATAAATGTTAGTGTATGCATGTTATATATTTGAATTTGTATTCAAATGTACTTTAAGATGATGATACTTTGGTATTTATTGCTGTCATATTTTAAAAAATATAAATGTCAAACTTTTGAGTTAAAGACCGTGCCAAATAAATGCACGCCTTATTTCGTTGGATGGAGAGAGTAATATGTATACAATGCATCCATATGCTTTGTTAAAATTTCCTCATGTTTTCAATTCTTGTAGGAATAATTTTTTGAGATAAATGCATCGGAGGTCCTTAACTTTAGCCGTGGTCCCTAAACTTTCTAAGTTGTTCACCACAGGTCCATACTCCTTTGTTAATGTTTTTTTATATTTAGCCCCCTAGAATTTCTCTCGCTCTCACTTGTGCCCTTCTTCATCTGCCTCTCCACGTACGGCTGTGGGGAGTAGGGCAGCGCGGGGGTGAGGAGCAGGACGGCGCAGTGCGCATGGGCGACGAAGCAAGAGAGGGAGCGCGTAGCAGGAGGGAGCAGGGCAGCATGGTGGCGGAGAGTAGGACGGCGCGGTGCGCATAGGCGAGGAGGCGGTAGAGGGAGCGCGTGGTGGCGGAGAAGGCCCTTCGCGCGGCGGTGGGAAGGGATGTAGGTGCTCCGATGGGGAGGCAAATGAAGAAGGGTATAAGTGAGAGGAAGAGAGAAATTCTAGGGCTAAATGTAAAAAAGCATAAAATGGAGGAGTATGGACCTGTGTTGCACAACTTAAAAAGTTTGAGAACCCAAACCTGCTGTTTCAAAAATGGTGGATCTAGGTAACACCACGGGCAAAGTTAAGGGACCTCCGCTGCATTTACCTCTAATTTTATCTGGGTGACACCACAGGGCAAAGTTAAGGGACCTCCGCTGCATTTACCTCTAATTTTATCTGGGTGACACCACTGGACAAAGTTAAGGGACCTCCGCTGCATTTACCTCTAATTTTTTCATCCAATTCCTATAAAAATATTGGTGACATGCAGTTCTATTCCTATGTTCTAAAAATCCTGCATTCAAGGGGACTTACAATGAGCCGAGCCACGCTCATACAACGAGCTGCACGGCTGGTTTCCAGCCATGACATTGGTACATGCAACACACCCTGCAGTTCGTGTTTAGTGTGAAAAGGGAAGTAGCTGTTCAAATTGTCCCTCTGATCGGCTACTAAGGCCCGCTTGGAATGTAGTAACATAGAAATTATGCATTCAATTTCACATAGCTCCGTTTGAACACAGAAATTTTACATGAATCACATAGGAATTTCACATGAAACAGTTCGATTTCATCGAAAAAAACTCAGAAATATGAAATTTTTCATGCATTCCAAACAGGGCCGAAAAACCCAAAAATGGGGGAGAATTCCCGCATTCCAAACAGAGCCTAAAGTTATGCTATGCACAATCCTGAAATGCAAACCTGTGTAGCACTATAGCAGAAAAACAAACCACGCTCCAACTGATCCTATTGGACCTTCAGGGAGCAAAACACAGAATAGCACTATCACAATGGGCCAACAAGGTTTGTAACCTCTCATTTGCTCAAGAAACGAAATCACATGATGAAACATAAGTGTCACAAAAAAAACATATGGCTTCACGGCTCAGAACAGCATGTCTACATCTATGGATAGAATGCTTACAGCAATTGTTTTTCTGTAGCCTAAGATGTGAGGAATCTCAAGCCACGGCAGTAGCCTCAGCATTGCGTTTCCGTGCCTCCTCAATAATGCTGAGCTTGATACCCTTGCCCTTGGGAAGAGACACCCACGGCTTCTTGTCCTTGCCAATGGTGAACACATTGCCCATTCGGGTGGCAAACTGGTGGCCAAGGGAATCTTCGACATGGATGGTCTCAAAGCTGCCCTTGTGCTTCTCCCGACTCTTTATCACCCCAACACGCCCTGTGTTCCATCCACCAGTTACCATCACGACATTACCAACATCAAACTTGATGAAGTCCACAATCTTGTTGGTCTCCAGATCAATCTTGATGGTGTCGTTGGCCTTGATGAGGGGGTCTGGGTAGCGGATTGTGCTCCCATCATAGGTGTTCAGGAAAGGGATGCCCTTCTGCCCAAATTGCACAGACCGCACCTTGCACAGCTTGAACTGCAGAACAGAAAAAGAACCACTTTAAGAACCATTTCTTTCACAAGCTTCAGCTAGAGTAATTAGATAGCATTAAGAAAATTTGCAACAAGACCGGTGGACAAATTAGACTTTAGTAATCAAAGCAAGAATAATATAGACAGAAATACTTCCAACCAGACCAATATAGAAAAATTATATTTTAGCAACCAAAGCATGAATAATAAACACAGAAACTACACGGGCACAAAAGGGAACCACATACATTACCAAACAACCATAGGCTTCAGGGAAGCTACTAATTTCAGATAAGGCTCTTGCATAGAATAAAATATATACTAATCAGATTTCAAACCTCCATTACTAAGCGAAGAAACAAAGAATCACATATCATGCCACGGGATGAGACAAAAGCTACAAGCAATGCAGTAGGGTAAAAGCACATACACCTATGAATACACAGGTCTAGAAAAGATTGAAAACACAGAAAAGCATGAAAAGCAAAAAAAAAAAAAACAATACTTTGGGAGCAAGTGATGCATTACCTTAGCCTCATCATCTCTGATACTGTGGAGACGGAACCGTCCCTTGGTGTCATAGAGAAGGCGGAAATTCTCTGCAGTCTTTGGAATCGACACAACATCTGCAGGGTACAGGTTAATATCAAATGAATCTGGAAGTCCCAATAGCTATAAATTATTATTATGCACACAAAATCACGATCTGGCATGCAACTTACCCATGAATCCAGATGGATATGTCTTGTCAGTCCTGACCTTTCCATCAACCATAACATGACGTTGCATCAAGATTGAAATAACTTCACGGTAGGTCAGAGCATACTTCAACCTGTTCCTAAGGATGAGGATCAAAGGCAAGCACTCCCTGGCTTTGTGGGGACCAGAGGAAGGCTTGGGTGCCTACTCAGCAGAGAAAAAAAAGATTTGAGTATAGATAAGAGAGGATCCAGCAGGTGATTGAAATTCATATTACAAGTTTAAGATGAACATACAAATGCTCCACCAAGCTTGTCAAGCATCCAATGCTTAGGAGCATTGAGCCTCTTCAGATGTTTCTTCAAACCCCTCGCCTCTATAAAGCAAAAGGACAATTAATAAAACGTTACATGCAATAAAGTTGATGAATTTAGCTAAAAGTGATAATATGCATAGCTATAAACAGCACAGTACGCAACACTCCAAACAGAGAGAAATAGTTTGACTCCTTGAACATCTTGGAGGGAATCGCAAAAGAAACAAATATTTTAACTTCAGCATTGCATCAGAAGTGAGCATTGCATCAGAAGTGATCCTGACAGTAAAACAAAAGGGAGAGAACAATTTCTAGTACTCCTTTATAGAATACTTCATAGAATTGGCTGTGACTAACGACTAACCAAACACCAAATACGTCAGACCAAGGGCAGAACATTAATCTCAGCAAAAAAATCATTGATACATTACCGAGGAGTACGGGAGGTTTGAAGTCTGTGAACATGGGCATCAACAAAATAATCTGAAGTCATGAAACATATTTTCCTATAACAACAGTTTACCCTACGCTAGTTTCTCAACAGCTCCCCATCAAGATTTTAAAAAATAGCATTTCAGGCAGCTTAGTCCGATCATACTTTTAGGCTACTCACACTGTTGGATTAGTGGTATGAATCACTTAAGATTAGAAAATAAGATTAAACGGAGAAGACTACTGGCATCTCATCACAAGATCCATGCAAATGCGAACCACAGACAGCTATATCTGATCTATATATGATACTGGCCATGATAAGCCAAAAATGAAAACAACGCGTGATCTAATAAGCAGTAAACAAACGAACAATCAAAAACTTCGACGATGTAATCATAACAGGCAACGCACGACACAATGCCCGTATTCCTATGGCTACCATGTGACTCGCTGAATCGCATCAAGAACCGACGCATAGTGAACCGAGGGGAGGGGGGTGTACTAAAAACTCCCCAAAAAATAGGGGAAAATCGACATGAACAACTAGAGAACGTAGCGTAGAGAGCAAAGGATGCTGGAATCTTACCATCTTGCTCGGCGCCTAGGGTTCCTTCGCGCGCAACAGCGGGCGAAGGCGGCGGCGGCAGCGGGCGGCGGGGAGAGAGTGGGACGGTGATAAACCCTAGGAAATGCGACGGCGCGGGGCCGGAACGAGAGCTTTATTGACCGAGGTGCAGCTGGTGGCCGTCGGATGTGGTATTAACGGCGCAGATCTGTATGTGGAGTTTTTGGGCTCTTGGTTGGATCGGGCCTTACAAGTGACTGAGGATTCCTGACAAGGAGCCCATGCATACTGGGCCTGTGGCGGGCTTGCCACCAAATTGTATGGTCCAAGGAAGTCCACAAGAGACAAGACCCACGTATGGAGTGCGGTTTCGGGTTTCCTTTCTTTTTATTTGTTCTACATAATATAATCCTCAATTTCGTCTCTCTCTCTCTTAAAAGAAAACTAATCGTAAACTCCTACAATTCATTATTCACTAAAATACAGGGTAAACATTTCATTTTCATCCATATGGATTGAACAGTATAAAAACATGCTATTACTAAAAAAAGGTATACCCACCCTGTTGTTTGCTTGTACAAATTTTTAAGATGAAGGAAGGTTTATTCTACCCTTTGCAGCAAGATATACAGACGCTACGAAATAACAGAAAAAAAAAAGGCTTGAGACTTGGTCCCACCTAACACAACACAAAATCTTAAATTCAACATAATATAGGTCAAAGGAGAGAGATAAACAACTAGGAGAAAGATGAACGGGCTGACATGTTGGCCCCACATGTCAAATCCCATGTAAGCACACAATCAACATGCCACGCAAAAATGTTGAAACTCATTTGGACCCAAGTGAAATATGAACATAGTTTAGAGATCGGAATATGCAATTTGCGAGTTTAGAGATACTCCAAGTAGTTGTCATGAGACACGCTAGACAAAAAGAACCTGCTAAAAATTTTCATAAATAATTAGAAAACATCCATACACCATCAATCAGATAGACAAAAATCTTTATATCCAATTAAGAGTTAAGTTTTCTAAAAATTATCTACACTTCATTATGAAATGACATATACATTAGTTTAAATTACCCACTTTGCGTTTATAACAATATAAAATAACTCATTTTATAATTTATATATCTACTATTATGATAGACAATATAAAATACCCTCTTAAATTTATACCTAAACTACCAACATTTAGTATTATGAGAGACAATCAAAAACAACCCTTTAAGTTTATAGATAAATTATTCACCTCTTCTATTGTGCTAGTTAATATAAAACAACTTAATTTTGTATCTAAATTATCCATACTATTATGATAGATAACCTAAAATAGCATCATAAATTTAAATCTAAGTTACTCACAACCATTATTACTATAGAAAAAGTATGCATGTAGATTAACAACATATATTATTATAAATAAATTAAATAATAAAAAATAGATGTATATGTAATTATTTATTGAAGATAAAGTAAATAGCCAAACCTATGTGTAAATTGTTGAGGAATTAGATAATATCCGAATTAAATTCCAAAAGTAAATCATGCAAAACATGGCACAAACTAGCGTGTACTCTTCTAACATACTAGATAGGACGAACACAGTAAAGATCTCACAGGTCATATTTAACAGATAGATTGGATCGATCTGATTATACCTGTCGGCAGCTAAAGCCGATTCCGTATTGACAGCATTGACGATGACCATACTGTAGGGTACTGTAGTCGACGCGGCGAAGGAGACCATGAAAGAGTCGCCGGAGATGACCACCGGCAGCGGAAGCAGATGGACGATCCGTGGTGAAGACGGCGAGCAGTCGCGCAGTGAGCTTCCCAAGAACCTTATTTACCCTCTCTCGATGCAAGATCTCGAAGGCGAAGGGTTCCGAAGACCTGCTCTCCTGATCAGCGATGCACGTCGGCGTTCGGGATGGAGAAGGCTACGAAGGCGACGCAGCAGCGAGTGGTGGCAAAACCCTAGTTTTTTCGGTGTGTCTTTTGGCGATGCCGGTAGGTTGTTTATATAGGAGCCTACGATCCGATCTCGTGTCACGACCGTGATCTAAGGCCCAAGCCAGGACTCTGAGACTTAACGCTCAAGTCATCAGAAATAAAAATAGCAAAAGGTAGCCGCGCTCCAGCAAGGTCAGGAATCGGATTTCGGCGAACCATTCACGCAGGTGCCGTGCGCCCGGACCCATCGCCCCGGCCCCGGCCCTATGAGGCGTGCGCATGTGTGGACTCTTTCTCTCTCCACACCATGATTTAGTGGGAGAAGGAGAGTCTCCACTTCTAAGTAGGTGAAACTTCATTTTCACTAGCAAAATGATTGTTTAGGAATTAATACATGGGCCAAGCCCATATATTCAACATACATTACCAATATATGTTGTTATGAATAAGTTCGATAACAAAAAATAGACACTATGTGTTTCTTGTAAATCACCGGCTTCGACCACTATTGAATTTTGTCTACCTACTTTCAACACATGATGTTTTTTGGACTCCCAACTCGTACTAGAGCACCGGGGGATCGTCTCATTGAATATAGGTAATACAGTGTGTTCTAGGAGGAATGTTAGGCTCTCTCCAATGAGATGCCTCAAAAGGATTCCTCAAAACTACTGTAGCGACACTATTTGACACTGTTTTGCACTATTTGGCACTGTTTTTTCACTGTAGCTGATATGACGTGCAGAGAGGAGTGAGATTTGAGGAATTAGGATTAGTAGTATTGTTAGAGAGAGCCTCAGAGGGTGTTTATTGTGTGTAGAACCTTAATTAAATTTAACTATATGAAGCTTGATATGTTAGGATTCTTGGAGATGCAGTAACAGAGCATGAGCAAAGAGATGCATACGAGTAGGAAAGAAATAGATAGAAGCTCATGATCCAAGTGAAAAATAGATAAATGAAAATATTGTTGTTCCTACGCTTGTTTTCCGTCTAATGGCAGCAGTAAGAGAAAGCCTCGTAATCAGAGGGATAACCTTTTCTTCTCCTGGTCGAAAACGCACCACTAACATGCATGGCATACGATTCTCTCGAGCAAAATATCCGAAAGATGTGCTGTCGTCGCTTCTTTGCTGCAACTCAAAGAAACCGCGTGAACAGAGGAAAAGAACCCAAGCAATACCTCTGCATTGAGTCTTCACAATAAAATGCGATACTGTTATAGCAGCATCGTAAACACAAAAAGTAGTATGTAAAATAGCGATGGGACGGAGGGACGGCGGAATCGCTGACTTCAGCCTAAGCTTTTCTATCCAGAGCTTTTGCTTTCAGTCATGTCGCTAGACGGCATCACGCAAAGGAACTACGGTGATAAACAACAGCTCCCCGCTTGCACCGCCCTCACCTCTTGGTCACCTGCGGCGTGCAGCTAGATCCGGATCTACGGTCGCCACCTCCGTCACCGTCCACCCTAACTTTACAGACTACGGAGTAGTATATTTTTTTATATCCCTTACCGTCACCCCGAGCACCATCCACTGTTGCACTGTCAAAACTCCAGCACGGCTTACCATTTGTTCGCTGTCACCAGTCTGGCCATTTTGTCTCAATTTTTATTCAAAATTTCCAATACTTTCCAAATTTCTTGCTTCTTGATGGAAAGTGAAAAAAATCTAAATTGCTACAAAATTTTCGGAAACTACGCCCAACTGGCCAAAAAAAATTCTTCCGAGACATGGTCCATCTAAATCGCTTTTTAATCCAAAACGGCCACGATTTAGCGGTCACTTTCCCCCAATCGCTTCGCTCAGCCTTGTCAAGTGGCGACCTACGAGCACCTCATAGGCTCGCTCTCGTCTCTTACAACACCATTACTCATTGGCTTTTGATTCCTTAGTTGCTTGGCACTATCCAGTTATGTGTTTATTGGAATTTTAATTTGTTTGAATGTGATTTTGACTCAAAATTTCTAAAATTTTGTGCTTTTTCCCGTGAGGGGTGTTTTTTTTCTAAAAAATGTAAACTCTAAGATTGAGTTCACTAAATTTTGCATATGACCGTGTGTATGTGTGCATAAAGTATCTATATGTAATATAGATGCGTTTCATGTTGAAAAGCTGGAGAACTACTCCAAAATCCATGCTCCAAGACTCTAAAATCACATGAAATGTATGCGTTTAGTGTGAAATATACGAGCGGTACTTGAACTTGGCACGGTGTCAATTGGGTCCCTAAATTTAGAAAACCTTAAATTCGGGGTTCTAGAATTTGGAAAACAATGTCATACGGGTCCCTAGAGTTGGCTCGAGTGACATTCGAGTCTCAAAACCACCAACCTCCTCATTGACCATGCATTGACAGTGGTGTTTTAGCTAAGAAACATGTCATGTAGGTTCCTAATGTTGGTTTGAGTATCACCTGAGTCCCCAAATCATCAATCTACGTGTTGACTTTGCGTTCACCATAGTTTGTTATTAGTATGATGCATTTGTCAGGTCCATATTCCTTTTCTTTTTCTTTGACTATAACACATGGGACCATTTGTGATTGAAATGATTTTCTAAATTTGTGTTCATCGCTCATCTATCTCCTGCTGCCATCAGTGAAGGTGAGTACAAGTGAGCTGCAATTGCAAGTAGGCAGTCAACAATGAGCGTAGGCAAGAGTGGTGAGAGAGGGGATAGATGAAAGAGTGTGCATAGTGAGAAAATAAAAAATGTATTTCACTTGCAATAGGACCCACACGTCAAATATGAGTAAGAGAGCACACAGTCAACACGTAGATTGGTGATTTTAGAACCCGGATGATACTGGAGCCAACCAATTTTAGGAGATTGTGGTTTTAGATTTGAATATCACTTAAGCTATCTTTAGAGATCTAATTGACATAGGTTTTTCAAGTTCTGGATCAGAATTTAGATTTTTTTGGGTTCAGGGACCTAGTCAAGTTTAAAGGAACATTTCGTTGCGTTAAGGTGTTTCACATGATTCCCTCCCCCCGTCGGCCGGTTCGCCGCGTGGCAGTGGGCGCTCAGGTAACGGCACCTGTTTTAAATGCCGAAATCATCACGGATTTCATTTCTTTGACCAGATCTCATGCGAACGGAAAGCGGCAAAATTTGCACGGCTGGCGTCCGTCGTCAACATCAAATGCTCTTTCTGCCGCTGTCGACCCGTACTGCTCCCGCGCGCCGCGACGGCGACGGCGGCAGCGACGGCGACGGCGACGGCGACGCCGAGGCGGCGGCTCCGCTCCCCTCGCCGCCCGCCCCCTGGTGCTGCCTCTTGGCGCAGGGCGGCGCGGCGCCGGACGACGCCGGAGATGGCTCCTCGAAGTCCTCCAGCCTGAACGCCGGCCGCCACGGCGGCTCCGAGCCCCGCAGGCGCCGCTTCGTGTTCCCCGCCCCGCCGCCGCCCGTCTCCACGCCGTCGCCGTCACCGGAGCCGTACGCGCCCCGCATGGCCCGGATGTTGTCCAGGAGCGCGTAGAACCTCTCCACCTGCTCGTCGTCGTCCTCCTCGCCTGCCCCTGCCGCTGCCGCTGCCGCCGCGGGCGCGTCAGCCGCAGCCGCAGCGGCCGCGGGCAACGACGCCGTCGTCTTCTGACGAGCCACTCGCGCAGAAGACGCGGCGGCGGCGGCGTCTCCGTCGCTCCCGGCCGGCACTGCCTCTGGCAGCACAGCTGCCTTCCCGCCGCCCGCCTTGGGGCTGCCGTTGTCCATAGCGACGACGACGACGCTAGCTGCTAGCCTATCGCAGCGTAGTACTACCAGCTAGCTTGATCGTAGGTAGCAATGGCGGCTGGGCGTGTTGAGCTGCTGGTTGCGGTGTCGATGGAATTTATAAGCATCTTGCGTGCGTGATCCGCGACGCGAGAGGGAAATAGAATAGCAGAAGCCAACTCAAGAATACGTGGTGTACGCCAGCACCACGTCAGCGGCATGGCGCACGCCCCCGATGCTGCATTATTGTACTCGGTAAACCAATGGACGAAACGAGGTAAACGTTGAAGCTTCACTCGCTAATGCTCCGCAGATCTAGGAATCGAACCGCATTTCGAGTTTGCCACCGTCTCCAGCTGCGCACCAGAGCTCAAAATCGTGTCCTGCTACCTCGTTGGCACAGCACAGGTGTATTTTAATTTTCTTCTTCTTTTTCTTATTATTCTTTTGTGGACTTAATGTAGGCCAAACATCTTTTGGTGATGAACAACGTTCAGGTTAAGGAGAGGCTCAGACGAAATCGACATGTTTATTTCTCATCAGCTTTGCCAAAAACTGACAGAAACGGAAATATATATTTTTCATCGAGTTTTAGGGTCTGTTTGGCAGCAAAGTTTTCAAAAACCATAGTTTTTAGATACTGTGGTTTTTAGTTGTACATAACACAGATACCACGGTTTCAAATACTATGATTTTTTCATAGTTTTGATAAAAACAAGAATCGTTTGATTCCAAAGTTTAGGAATACAGTATCCACCCCTACGGCCACCAGCTCTTCCTCTGCCGCGGAAAACAGGATGCACCCATCGATTGGCCGTGGAGGGGGAGCCTGGATGCGCGAGAGGAGGGGTGCCGTCAGCCAGAGGCAGGAGGAGGGGGACACGAGCGCCGCCATCGGCCAGACATGGAGGACAGGGCATGGTCGTGGCCGGAGGAAGGGCAATGCCGGCGTAGGAGGGGCGGCGGGAGGCCGCGACAACGGGGCGGCGGCGCGGGATTCCGCGGTGACGGGCGCGACAGGAGGCGGTGACGGGCGTTGCGGACGCGGGGACACGTCACATATCCGTGGACGCCGGCCGGAGGCGATGGCCTCGCCCAGCCCGCCGCAGTCGAAGTTGTGGAGGCCGCTCGTGGTGCCCATGAAGACGAAGCGCGCGCGGCGGCGTCGTCCCGGTGGCCGGCGGTGTCGATGGTGGGCGGCTAGGCGCGGTTGGGAGAGGCGGCCGACCTCACCCCAGCAGGAGCAGGACACGCCGTCCGCGACGACGGGGATGGGCTCGGGCGGCGCAGCGAGGGGGCTCGGGTAGCGCTGAAGGGACGGCCATGGCCGCGGCGTCGGTGGTGGCCGGGCCGGCAGAGGGAGGCGCTGGCGGGGTGTCGCTGGAGGGGCTGGCGGATGCGGGAGCCAAGGCCGCGGTAGGGGCTGGCAGCGGCGGGGGCCATGGCCGCGGTGGCGACTGGTGGCGGGCTCGGACGGCGGCGGCGGCGGAACGGGTGATAGAGAAGGGAAAGTGGGGAGAAGTGTTGCACGCGGGCGGGGACGGGACGCGGGAACGCGGGCAAAGGACGAGGTAGCACGCGCACGAGAGAAAACTCCCGTCCAGATTTCGGTTTCCAAGACTAAAAAAAAAGTGGTTTTATCTAAACTATGATTTCTAAATTATTATTTTATAGATATCAATTAAACACCTTGAGGTCTGAAAAACCACAGTATTTATAGAAACCATGGTTTTACTCTAAAACCGTAAAAATACCACACTACCAAACAAACCCTTAGGGCACCTTTGGTAGCGCTCCTATTCCACTCTGCTCCAAGCTCCCGGCTGCTCTTTCTTCCAACTGGTCTTTGCTCCCAGCACTCTTTGGCAAACTAACTCTAGCTCTAACTCCCACCAAAACGTATCAGAGAGGTGGAACAAAGGAGAATCCGGGGGAGCAGGTTTTTTCCGCTCCACGGGTGTAGTGCAAAACTCAGGAGGAAGGTGAGTGTAGGAACGAAGTTGAGCCTAAAGGAGCCGAGGTTGTGACTCACCAAGCATCACTAATGCCGAGCCTAGAATCTGGACTCATTACGTTGACAGGACCTTATCGCCTTCTCAGAAGGCGGTGAGGTCAAAGGAGCCCTACACCAACTCCCCTATGTGGCTAGGCCCCAAGTATTATATTCATACAAGTGAGAAAACTAGAGATAACTGTAAGTCATGGTACAGTTCATAAATACTCCCTTCATCTCAAAATATAAGGCGTGTATGTATTTAAAAAAATCAAACTTCATAATTTTTTATAGACAATCATATTTGAAAACCATATGCCATGCAGGTGATTTCATTTTCTTTATATTTCAAAATACTTCATAATGGTCATGTTTCTGTTATCACAAATAATATTTTTAAGAGGAACTATTGGCAAAAGATTAGGAAGTTTGGTAAAAGAGAAATTATATTTTGAGAATGAGAGAGTATGTATTTCATCAATGCTCGAAATAGAGTAGTAGAAAAATACTCCCTACATCCTAGAAAAAGCCGTGCATAAGATGTGCATGCATTTAAGCCAACCCAACAATTTTTGTTATAATATATCATTTATGATAATAAATTTGATTTATAAAATACTAGAAAAATGCTCATGCAGTGGAACGGGTTTAATTCTCGTGTTGTTTTAACGTGAATTTTGACACCCGTTTCCGTCACAGTATTATGATAGATTATTGACACCATCTTATTCTGTAGATTTCTTCTAGCTTCGAAAGGTTTTTTGGATCATTTCAATTGGATTAGAAATATTATCTTTATAGCTTTCTAATGATATATAGAACATAAAAAAAGTAATTCATATAGGACCTGGGCATTTTAGTGTCATAATCTTATTCTATAGATTACCCCAACTTCGAAAGAATTTTGGGATGATTTCAGTATTAGAAAGATTATCTTTTTATTTGTTTTATCAATTTAAGGAAGATTGGACTGGATCTTTTGGAAGAAAAAAAATCCACCTCTCTTTATTAGGTATAGATTTCTAACCCTGAATCAAATGAAACCACATATGCAGAATACAGTTTTTAAATTGTTAGACAAAAAGATATGAATTTTGACTTTTGAAATACATGCGTGTATTAAATTTTGTGATATATTTTATTGACAGATGCAACCGCACTTTTTAGGCTCTTAAACCCATAGGGAAACAGATCGCGTCTGTTGAATAAATGCTAACAATACTTCTTTTTAGGTCAGGAGGATACAAACATGAACATGTTATTTTAATATATTGCATATTGTTTTGCTACTATGGGAAACATGTTCGGATAGCCACCCCAAGCTAAACTACAATTAGTATGCTTAGGAATGATAGCGATACCTTGCTACCAAAGATTTTATGCAAATGATTTGGAAAAGGTTGTGATGTGAATTTTTGGAAAATGTTTCAGAAAAAAGAAAACTATAGTGAACGAATTTGGTCGGCTACACTTCCTCACGGTGGGGTGGATTATGAGTGCCGTTATCATGGTTTTCTTAGTGCGGGCCGGTGCTTTCAGAAGAAAAACCAGGGATGTGGTTGCTTCGTACAAGCATGTGAAGTTCAGTCCTAACTCGTGCAAAGGATCGAGTTGTTGTTGCATCTTGCCTAATTCATTTTAGTACAACCACTCGACGTTGTGTGCGGTAGCGCTTGGCCTGAATTGGCATCGGCAGCTACCAGTTGAGCTAGGGAGCGACGGGATGCCAAGGGTGGGGTTTGTATTTCACGGTATGTGTCGCCCACCCAGAATGGGAGACATGGTGGTCTTGGCATTCTCGTGGTAACTGTGTGTTGATGTCAAGTTTTGTGAGGAATCAGATGCTCATGACGATGAGTATGTTGGACCCGAACTTGTGGATTAAGTGTACACCTATGATCAGAGTTTTAAATATATTCGAATAGTCCAAGTCCACTTGTATAGATGAGTTATGTCATGGTTCTAGCAACTAGTGATTTTATTTTCAAAATAAAAAATGGTTTTGTTTTGAAAGGTCCGGTAGGTGATGTCGTGGGCCACGGTAGACGGTGAGTCCAATGGCAGGTTAAAGGAAAGTGGTGATTGAGCCATGAGCTGCGCGGACGGTAAGGTCTCATGTCATTGTGGTAACTCTACTCAGCTTTCCCCTCCGAGGAAGGAAAAAGTGAGTTATAAACTAACAATTTACAAAAACAATCCTGCATTAAAAGCTTGTTTTGTGCAAAATATCCAAGCTCCACTAATATCATGTGTGTAGCATATGAGTCCCAAGTTCATTGGTGAAGGTGGATTGCTAAGTATGTATGTACTCACCTACTTTGTTGTTAGTTTACCGAGAAGGAGCCCTCAAGATTGTGTAAGGGCTACGCCTTCTTCCTATCTGTCTGTGGCATTTGGGCCACTGTTATGTCTCCGTTGTGTATATTGAACTGGGTGTTGCAGATCTTCCTCTTTTGTAACGTGTTGTGGTTTTCGGTGTGTACCGTTAGGGGAGGATCTGTACTTAATTACTTATCCAGTGTAAGAATGTTAGTTACCAACCTCTTGAGAATGGTAACAGGCACATTTGAGTCCTGTGAAGATGGGGGTGCTTCATATACATGCATGTGTGAGCATCTTCGTCTGTACTTGTATAAAAAAAGGAGTCTTTGATTAATGGGTGACATCTCCATGAGTCAATGGCTATATGATTCTTTGTTTTGAATAGGAAAAAACTCAACTGCGGGGGAATAACCACCCGCATGGCTTTTCACAAGGTAGAAGACAACTAAATTTTAACCAATCGAAAACCCTCTGAACCACTGCCTTGCTGGCAGGGGTTTTTCTTTTCCAACAATCTTGTTTAAATTCACTCCTACAACGATTCTTTGTTTTGCATGGTCTTTTGTTTTCCAGGTTGGTTCCTTTTAGCCTATCTAAAATAAACCGAGAACTGAAACAATTTGGAAAAGTTTCGAATGGTGGGCAAGGATTTTCTGGATAGGTACCGATATAAGTGAAAGACCAAATACTCTACCATGGAATGGCTTTAGCACTCTTGAACAAAAACACACTGTTGATTAGAGATAAAATCGATATGGATAGTTTCACATGCAAAGGATATTGATATATATCATATGTCTATACTATATATTTAACTTTGAATATCTAGATACAGATACAAGCCGGACATTAAATGCTCACAATATTGAACCATCCATTTGGCATTTGAAGCCATTCAATTGGACTAACATATGGAAAATATCTATAATGCTTTCGTCCAACTTTCAATAGCTACTTAACAATAATTTTGTGTCTGCAGCTGCAGTACAACAGCCAGTGCAACCTTTCTAGATTTGTTAGAGTGGTGCAGCAGAATCCGGCCCGACTCACTCGGCGCCCACAAGCCGCAATCCACCAGGCCCATATATTTACCGAAGACCCCAACATATAAGCTCTATGCCTAACTCAGCCTAAAAGATTACTCCATTAGATAAGGGCTGCCCCGATTTATGTGCGTTTCTCCTCCACAATTGATTACCTATGTGGGACTAAACCTAATAAGAATCACTTCTGATAGCTTGTAAGTTATGCACAGATAACTTCACAATAACTATATCTAGATGATGCATCTAATGGTTGAAGAGGTTATCCATTATACGATGTATATTGTGCCAAACATAGCATTTAGTGTTAGAGTTCATCTTTTTGCAAAGAGATGGTTTCTTGGAAGTTGCCTAGAGGGGAGTGAATGGCAATAGTGAAATGCCTTACATAAACTTAGCAAATAAGTTATTACAATAAGTTGAACAAGCCCAACGTGGGTCAACATACTTAAGGCTGGTTCAACCACAATGGACTGGTTCAACCGCATGAAAAGATAAATTGAGTTGATCTCTCAAACTGTGCAACCAATGATGGATTGGTTTGATTCCTAAGCTTCCTAGGAGCAAGATGATGCAGATCTAAGAAGGGTTCACCACCAAACCTACACACAAAGTAGATCAAGGCAAAACTTGCAACACAAAGGTAAGAGTACTAAGAGCATGAGAACAACAAACAAGCATATGGAGATAAGGATTTAATCCGAGGTACGATCTCACCCAAAGGTGTCCTACTTCCCCGTTGAGGCACCCACGAAGAGCCTGTTAGAGATCGACAAGCAAAGAATGAAAACAAAGAAGATCAAACCAATCATAAAGACACAAGTAAAGTATTTAACGTGGAAAACCCCTCAACGTGAAGAGAAAAAACCACGGGCACCAGCCAACCACAACTTTCACTATTTTCGTGGTGTTTACAATAACGCCATATTTTTTCCGGTGGCTTACAAGATGATTATATAGAAAACACATCATAGAATTTGGATCATAATTCAACAAAGCCGGTCTCTCCCAACCCTAATCCACCCCTCACCGACCACAAAAGTCAAGTAAGATCACTTACTAAAGTTGCTCAATGAGCGGGTAATACAAACTTGTCGGAGCACCTCCACACAAGATGGGATGGTGCTGCGGGCGACATCTAGCTAGGAACACGATTGCTCCAAGAGTAACAAATGCACAAAGAATGCTCGAGGTGTCACCAAAGCACAAGCTCAAGAACGAGAGGGAGAGGGAGAAGGAGAGGAAGAACGAGGTGTGGTTAACGTAGTCCTTAGACCATCCCTAGCAGACTGACTAAAAGGGACTGTCTATCACTATTCCAACTACTCCTCTCTCTGTATACAGTAGCGCTACAGTGTCGATTTGTACTATATACGTTCCCCTTTACTCATTCCGCTGGGCATAGCCTTAATTTCTCACCAAAAATACACTAAAAAATTTGGAGATTTGGAAGCTCAATAGTGAGAATGGTGTTGAGGAGTAAATGCACTTTTGAGTTTTGTTACAGATTGGTTGGAGGTGGAAGAAGGATTAAATGAGGTGAGGAAAAATGTATATAAAGGACTCCTTCAAATCTAGCCGTTTCTAATGTATGCCGGACCAGTTAAACCGGGATAAATCAACACAGAACGCAGCGCCGGCTGAAGTTGGCCACGGACTGGTTGAACCGGGCAGTCAGGACTCAGGACTGGCGCAGAAAGCAATATCGACTGAAGTGGGTGTGAGGCCAGTTGAACTGGGCATCAGCCGGAAATGACGCGCGAAATGCTGAAGTGACTTGGGGTAGTTCAACCAGGTCATCAACCGGGCCAAAGAACCTTCTCGATCACTAGACTTAAAATATTTCTTTCGGATCGAGTAATACCGAGGAATTCGAGTACCGATATTGAGTACAGTACATTGCATTGAGTAGTTGAGTACGTCGTGTACTATTTAATTAAAAAACAGGACGGCGCACCGGATACTGTTTGAGCAGCCCATCACCTTTTCGTATTTAACTTTATTCGCACATACAACTATAGTACTCTCTTCGCCCAGATTGGTTATAGGTCATCCCATCACACTCATTGCCATTGTTAAAACGACTTTGTTTAGACCAACAGGTGGGGCCCAGTGTGCACATGCCCGTAGTGACGAAATTGACCTCAGGTCGTTGCTTCGGTCGTTCTTCATTCCGAGCAATATAATTATGCAGTCCAAAGTATAGTTGCCACCGTACCCATTGCATGATTTGCATCATTGTTTGCATGCTAGCGCGCGCATCCAGCGGGACGGGGCTCGTCACGAGACGACACTGGTGCAGACGGCAAAGCAAACGGAAAGAGGGCTCCGCCCAGCTAGTGACGACTTGACTGTGACGCCATCACCCCATGCATCACTCATGAGCGCGGACATTCCTGGCGTGGAAGGCATTTGGTCAGTGTCTGGTAGCCCCTGCCCGTGGATTCTTACATAGGCATATTGTGCCCATTATCTCCTCTATATTTTATCAAGTAGGGCCTGGATACATTACATTTTGTTAAAATCTATAGGATTATACTGTAATATTTGGTAGGTATAAACATTTATCCACAGGATAATTTTGCTATTGCTTCAAAACATAAACTCCTAAATTTTTTATGCCACTCTTAGAGTCTAGACCCTTGGCAACACCTTGGTCGATCAATTTAGTGTTGAATCATATCATAATTCACTAAATACTACATTATTACAGTTTCGCTTCAACGCAGAAAAAGGCACATACCTTTTTGTGGAACTCTTGACCAAATGCTTTGCTTTAACATTTCCAGATGTCCTAATTTAAGGAATTACAACATGGCTTTGATACTTTTGTTGTGTTCTGGTCATAGGTCATTACGTCTAAGGTTTGACTTTTATCAAGTCTAAATCATGACCAGACTGCCTAGTAATACTGATTTCTTCATACAACTATGCACAACTCTTTGAGGATTAGCATGCAGTTAAACGTCAATGTTTTTAATATATATGTGTGTTTTCGTTTATGTAATTCTTTGGAAGAGGCACTAACACCGTTTTTGGCATGGTTCCCTAGGATAGGCTTGGGGGTTGAGGTTCAAGGGGTTCATGGCCATAGGTGATTTACATATCATGGAACTGCCGGTGTCCTGATTTTGAAATACTCTCCTTGTTCCAAATTATAGGTCCCCTTATATTTTTGGTAAATAGATTTTTATAATTTTGATCGAGTTCTTAGAAAAATTTATTAACCATGACAAATAAATATTGAACTATAAAGACACACATTTCATGGCAGAGTTAATGAAACCCATTGATGTATTGGGTTAATAACGGTGTTTTGTGTCTAAAAAACTTGGTCAAATTAGAGAAATTTGGCTACACTACACAAGCTTAGATTGAACCATAATTACAAAGGGGGTGGAGTAACAATATTTTAAACGCAACCGAACATCCGATCCCCTGTATTTTTAGATGGTGAGAGTTGTACTAATCAACGGTAGCATTCATGTTACGCTTGGTATACGATTCTGAGAGGCAAAGTATCTCCTTTTCTTTGGTCTAGTTGACAGAACAGCATAGAATCCAAAAATAAAAAAACAAAGGAACTATACATAAGAAAATATCAAAAGAAGAGCACATCCTTATTGTTTTGCCAGATTTGGGGCATGTTTGGATCAAACGAAAAAATTTCCGTCAGTGCGTTTTTCTTATGAAATTCCTGCTTTCTAAACAAACCCTTAGTATCGTCTGTGCTTTGTCTAGCTTTATGATTTCAATACGAAACCATATTACTCGCAAATATATCATTGGTATTATAATATTGTGTGCCGCGGGAGGTGCAAAGGATGAAATATACATTGTAAAAATACCGGTGGGCCTGCTCGTTTGGATGTTTTTAGCTGGCTGCCACTGCAGTTGCAGCAGCATGAATAGTATAGAGGCAGCAGCGTAAGACCATCCCCAATAGATGTCTATAACTATTCCAGCTACTTTTCTCTCTGCCTACAATAGCGCTACAGTGTCGATTTGTACCGTAGACGTCCACTTTACTCCTTCCGTTAGGCATAGTCTAATGTCTGGAAACAGTATAGGTAGGCTGCACGACTAGCCACAAGCGGCAGCCCGTTGTCAAAATAGGTCTTACCCTATTGTAAATAGAATAAAATTTGAATATAGATAGTGATAGGTGAGATGGACGGTCTACTCGAAATCAACCTAAGGAAACGGCAAATCCAAAGTACACCAATGTCACGGGGAGAAATTATTGCAAGTGTGAAGCCCGAGTTGGTTGGCCTTGCCGTAATCGTGTAAATGGTACTACCTGTATATTTTGGATTTTCGATTAGACTGTCCAGCAAATCATTATATGTACATTGAGAGCCCAGGAAAAACAAAGTGTTAAAAGCTGTGTAAAATGGACCAGCGAATTGCATAAACTTCCCGCGGCTCACTGCGGACAGTAGCAGGACAAGGGCATGTGTTTTTAATTTCACACATTATCTGCGCCATGCAGGTATGGTATGGTACCCGCGAGAAACAAAACACAAAGGTTAAAACTTGAAACACCGGACGACTGGTCGGTCATCCAGCTGCGAGAGAAGCGGCGGTCAGTCAATCTTTGTTGGTAGCGCGGCTGTCGTCGAGCCGTACCGGCGCGTGCGGCGGCGTCGGCGTGACCACGACGGCGACTGGACGCTCCGGGCCGCCGCCGTCCCCTGTCCGCCTCTGCCTCTTGGAGGACGCCGGCGGAGACGGTTCCTCGAAGTCCTCCATCCTGAACGCCGGCGTCCACGGCGGCGGCTCCGCGCGCGTCGTGCGCTTCCTGCCCGCGGAGCACGGGGGTGGCAGGCCCCTCATTGCCCGGATGCTGGCCAGCAGCGCGTAGAACCTCTCCACCTGCTCCTCCTCGTCGTCGTCGTCCTGCTCCTCCTGGCCGGCGGCGGCGGCGGCGCTCTCGTCCACTGCCTCCACGGGCTGGTCGTCACCGGCCCGCTGCTGCTGGTCGCCAGCAGCGTCGGGCGGCGGCGGCGGCGTCTTCAGCGCCGCCCGCACAGCCTCCTTCCCGCTCCCCACGAGTGGCGTCTTTCTTGCGTCGTCCATGGCGATCGACCGCTGAAGCACGCGTTGGGTTGGTTGATCGGATCGGATCCTAGACAATGGCGTATCGATCGTATATATACGTGCTGTTGTGGGAGAGGAGGGAGTTGTGGTTGCTGCGGAGGACGCTACTTGCCGAATGACGGGCCAATTTATAAGGATTGTGATTAGACAGAAGATATACTAAAGCGGACCGGGGACGCGGAGGAGGGAGGGAACGAACAGCGTATAATACCAACCACGCGATCGAGGCTGCCGCCGCCTGCTCTGCTGGTTTAGATTCTCCACTGTTAGGTTCTGGTCAGTTCACCAATCGTGGGCGCGAAAACTCGCATTAATTTTTGACCCCACACCACCAGTACTAATTAAGGCTATTGATTAATTATTAATGGTATTGGATCGAGTGCCACAGATGGTTGCGTTATATCATGTGATTTTGAAGATCTGAATAGGATCGGTGTCCATAATCTGACATGTTTGGACGCCCTACATATTTTACCCATTGATCAATATATAGAATCGCTGTCCGTAATCACCACCGACTAGCTAAGGTTGGCACATCAAAAGGATGCCGATCCAAACAAATATAGAAGGCGAGAAGCAGCTTCTAATTCGCAAGTTTGAGCTCATCCAAGCAGACCAGTATACGCCGAAGCAGCTTTATAGCATGGTTCTCTATATTGTTACAATACTCCAAGTATCTCGTCTAATCTATTTTTCCCCTTGCTGTAAACCATTTGGAAAAGTTTCTACGCATGTTTTAACTATTTCGTTGTAACTTGTTTAATCATAATTTGTACATACTTTAAGTCTTAAATATATATATATGGGCCTTTTCTCTTCACTTAAAATCAGGATTCTTGGCCAACCAATGCGAGAATTCCACCCAAACAATTTGCTTCTTTCGTAAGCCGACTTCTTATATAATCCTCCTCCACGTACAAACCTGATTATCCCGTATCGCAGCCCTGACCCAACGCAAGGATTATTCCTCCCGGTCTTCTCCCAAGCAGTCCGCCCCAAGCCCTAGGGTTCACGCCGCCGCCCAGGGATCCACCCCCACCGGCGCAAGGGAGTCTCCCTCATGGTCGCCAGGTCGTCCCGGTCATCCTTCGCTGCCGGATCCATGCGCTGGTAAGCCTCCGCCGCCGAGTTTCATCACCTCCGCCTCCGGTCCGATTCGGCGTTCGGCGTGCCACCTCGGAAGCTGCCGGGGTCGCCACCTCACGCAGCCGCTGGTCTGATTTGCCGTCCGGCGCGCCACCTCAGGAAGCCTCCAGGGTTGCCACCTCACGCAGCCGCCGGTCCGAGCCTGCCGGGATGGCCACCTCAAGCAGCCACCGGTCTGATTCGCCTCGGCCGCCGGCCTCATCACCTCCGCCTCTGCAGCCGTGCTCGCCTCCCCGTGCGGCCATGGACGCCTCTACGGAGCTCAAGAAGCCCTTCCCCACCTTGAGGTCCATGGAGGCACCTGTCAGGGAGAGGTGGAGGAGAGAAGGGGATAATCAGGATTGCCAAACACTTAGTTTATCTAGACAGCAGATTTTCTCGGAAACGGATTCTGTGAAAGTCTGCTCGTCAGATAAATGAGATACAGAAAAGCGAAACCAAACAGCGCCATATACGATGCTTGAAATATGATATAGATTTTGAATACTTGGGTACCTTTTTAATAAGAAGAAAAGGCCTATCTACACAACCATCTTTTCATATACTCCCTCCAAGTCGGTTTTTTTGTTTCCGATGGCCGACGTTAGACCATCCATCTTGTTGAAAAAAGATTTATAAAATTATATTTGTAATAGTAAGTATTATAAACATAATCTCCATTTTAATATTTATATTGTATTTTCGAATAAGACGAACAATTCAATGTTGGCTAATGAAAACAAAAACGACTATCTGAGGGAGTGGATTTTTCCAAGGAGCCAGGGAGTATAATTTGTGGCCGGTCCAAACCAAGCCAGGATGGCGACGAGCAGGGCCGCCGGTTCGGTGGTGGGGTTAGGTTTGCGTGTGTGGATGGGCAAAACGGAGAAGCAAACCAAAGCCCACGTCGCCGTCGTTCCCGTACGTCAGCCCGGTGACGCAAGCGCCCACGACGACAAAATTAAAGGCGGAGGGGAGGGAACACACGGACGGTATCGCCGTCGCCGTCGGCGCTCACTTTCCCAGAACTGCTGACGCCGCCGCAGAGACGTCACTGCGCGCGGCCCCGCGTGACGCCGCTGCTGACTGCAGCACCGGTGGTGGCGGTGGTACAACAGCTACTGATGGCAGGAGGAGACTCGTGGTGTTTGGTGCCTGCGGGCGTGGTCGTCCGTCGTCGACACGACGCCGGCCAGGGCAAGAGAGAGCCAGTCGTCCTCGTCCACCCAGCTCCTCCGCCGCGCCCACGCCAGGTGCATGCTTTGCGTTGCGCTGACACCGAGCATCTGCCGTGTCAATGGGAGGCATTTGTCAGCGGCGGACTTGTGCAACGCCAGAGCCAACGTCGTTAGTAATAATTTTCCACACGTTTGCAAGGCAACAAACATGACAGCTCGTGTCTACTCACCGTCTCACCGACCGCACCATCATCTGTTCCAAAACGACATGACCGTTGCAAAAGGTGCATTTTTGCATTAGACACGAGGGATGGCACCCAGACGCGCTAAAACTCGTTCTTCGCGCCCCCTTAATCGCTATCTCAACTTTACCAAATCCAAAAGCGCGCTATATAGTCCCTTCCAACTTGAAGAGTTGGCCATTTTAGCAAAGCCACCATAGCATGTCTGCCATGTGCCATGCCACCACACGGCAGTCTCCACACTATAGGAAACCATCAAATCAACAGAAAAAAGGCCCATTTTGTATGTGTTAATGTAAATTATTTTTATCAAAAAAAGTTGGTGGCTAGGGTTTGATTCCATTGGCTAGATTCAGCGGACGAAAATGATGTATCTCTATTAAAAAATAATGATATGATCAAAGAAAACCATTATTCCATAGAAATCATGAACATATCATGATTGGGGCTATATTATGGAGGAGACGAACTCAATAAGTGCCTCGATCTACCAAGGAAGAAGAACTGAAAGGCGCAGCACATGGGTGCTCATTGCTATTGCATCAGAGACAATGGCAAGTGGGAAGATGATGATGGGGATGGCTACTTGGTTATAGTGGTGAACAGAGGTCTCGGAGGACAAGAATACGACTACGTAGAGATCCCTATGTGGTTGGTGCGGTGACACACATGAGAGAGGGGGGTTGTTCGAGCAGCGAAGCTTGGCACGATTGGGTTTAACCATCAGGGCTAGTGTCGATCAGCCGAGCTAGATCTAGCAAGGGGACCTCGGCAACCGCACCATCCTTTGGGGTGATGACCATTCTTGGGCCATCTCTCATATGGGTAGATAGTCGCATGGCGAAATAGTGCAAGGTTTTTCCGGGGGGGGGGGGGGTGTTTGATGGGCATCCGTTTTGTTCTGCGAGGAAATGTCAATCATCAATTTTGTCATCCTTGATCACATATGAAGCTTAGTTTTACTAGTCTCTATTAGATGCTAGAGACTAACGATTTTATTCTCTTATTTCATTGTTTTATTGCTTGGATGATGAAAATGCCTTTCTTTTTCAACAGCTTGTAGTGTAGCCAATATAAATACTAGCTCATTGCCATTGGCTATCCTGAGGCCGAAGAAAAAGGTTCACTTTCGTCACATGACTTTTTTTAGATACATCAACACTCACAAGTGAGTGTATTTGGCTTGACGTCAAGTTACTTAATGGGCGACAAAAATAAATGAAATCAATGAAAGATTAACATCGCTACTTGTTGTCTAATAACCATGCTAATAGACTGCGTAACATACTTTTAGTAACACCAACTTGTGTTACTATACCTCAATTAAAATGTTACTGGATCTCCTAGTAACACATATTGTTTGTGCTACTATTGCCTATGTTACTATAGGGTTGATATTCTAGAACACAAGATATGTGTTCCTTCATATCTTAGAAAGTGTTACCGCTTAGTGTTACTACTTTGTAACGTTTCTTTCTAAAAATGAAAAAATTCCATTCCTTCACTAGGAATTGAACTCACAACCTCATGTATCTTCTAAGACTTCCACTCCACTACACTACACAAGAACTTGTGTCTAAAAAAGCAATGTTTTCTTTTTCTATACACTATGATGAATTTAATATTGTATATTTGAACCTCTAAATAATCTTAAATGAAAAAACTCTCAACTACAAAGTTTTAGATCTTGTCAAATACTACATCTCTAGTATAAGGCATGCATCGAAATGAGGTTATTTGATAATTCCAAGTTATAATTTCGCGAATATGGAAAAAAAATATTGGAATTTATAGGGGCAATAAATGTTTTTAAATGGAAAATTTATCAACTGTAAGGTTGTGGATCTCATCGAACACTATAATTTTGTTATCGTATCTTCATGTAATTTTATATAAAACAATTACGACTTTTTGCTAAAACAATTATTTTTAGACGTAGACAGTAATTTGGTCCGCCTCTACAAATCATTTTCAAATGAGTTTCATGCTGCAGATCGCTTTTAGAGCATCTTCAGAGATGTCCTATAGTTTGTACCACATCTAGAAAACAATATTTTAATTGATGATGTATGTTATGGATCATCTTTGTAAACAAGGGTTATATCTAGAGCCAGCCTGTAATATGGACGATCTCTAAAACCTAATTCCGAGGGTAGCATATATTTTAGGTGGAGCCCATGCTAGCAAGAGCATATGCGTCTCATTTTTAACCGTCTCTACAAACAAATAAAAGGAGGAGGTGCGTGTTATGTTTGGTACTGAATGATATCATATATGTTTCTTTGTAACACTTTATAAGTAGCATTTCTTTGTGTTACTGTATGGTATATTTTTGCATCATGTTATATATGTTCCATCTATGTGTTACAATATCTATAATCTTTGTAACACTTCAGTAGTAACATAACCTTTTGTGTTACTACAGTCATTATTTGTAATACATTTTTCCTGATCAAGCACAATATGTTACCAGCTTCCACTGTAACATATAGTTTGTGTTACTGTAAAAAAATTTGTAACACATTGATTGATGTGTTACAAAAGCGTGTTACAATAGCTATGTTTTGTAGTAGTAATCATCTTGACCAATGACAACCCTCCCCGCTTCTTCACTACTTCATATATTTCAAATTATGGACTACTTTAGTTTTGTTATAAGTCAAACAACTCTAACGTTGACTAGATTTAGGAAAATGTATTAACATTTCCAATGTCAAATGAATGCACTACCAACTATTAGTATATGTTTGGTGTATCTTTTATAAACCGATCAAAGCTAGTGAATTTTAACTTAGGACGGAGCTAAAGTTAACTATCATATAGAATAAGCGACAATAATAAAAGCTGAGTTGAGGTGGAGCCAAACAAGTGAATCCCATTTTGATACATATGCATCAAGGCTCTGAAATCTCTCTAAGGATCCTAAAATTTGTAGTCTTGTTAGTTTAGAGCATCCACGGTGTACCTAAAAATCGGTCCATAGCAATTAAATTATTCTTTGTAACTTGGCTGTAACATTGTAGTAGTTCAGGAAGAAGCAAAACCAAAAGCTACCCATAGTGTCGGGCGGCCCTTAAGGATTAAACATTAAAAAATGTCATTCTCTACGCAGAGGATGAGAACTACCCAATGAAAGTTTCAGCATCCCCCAATTTTTTTAAGACCAGCCAATGAAGTCTATATTCTCCCAGTCTCGTAATAAGTATTGTTTAGGGTTTTTAGGGCAGATCAAAGAAAGTAGGAATATGATGCATGTGCCCTTGATTAATTGATTAATCTTTTTCCTTTCTTGGTGTATGCATACATGTAGATTAATTTTTTTTCAGAGGTTATTAAATAACAATGTTTATTGTGTGGCAAATTTTGAATCCTAAAATAACATTTATTATAGGACTGAAGAGAATACATTACTGAAGTAAACAAAAACTACAGCTCACATGCCATGGGGCCTGCCCATATATACCGGATAGTCCATAACTCCATGTACATTGAGGTCAGGATGCCCTTTAGGCTATAAAGTCACGAGGTTGTCGTCCATCCCACATTTTATTTCAAACTACACTACAGAAAAATACGTCTATACTATTTTGCACACTCATATGCAAGGCCTTGTCGCTTTAGCCTAGGGGCCACAAAGTTTGTTGGTTTTCGATTTTGACAGACAAAATTGAACTTCAACAATTGTTTGAGGATAGAAACAAAATGTTTTCCTCAATATTACAAAGAACCTCCTGTCATGTTTGGAAACCTTACCGTCCCAGATTTATGCCTCCTTTGGGGCACGTAGGGAAAAAAAATTTGTTTCCTATGTTTTTCTGTGAAAATTGAACTGTTTTATGTAAAACTTTTAAACGATTCTTGTGAAAACTACTGCTGTTTCAAATGGGCTCAGAGCGTCGTAATAAGAAATATACTCGTGGAAGAGAGAACAAGGCATTAGCAAATATGTTAGAAAAATGTCATTATTGAGCACGGGCAGCGACCGGAGAGATCCCAAACTTACAATAAGCACTATCCATTGGTCTCAAAATAGTTTGACCTGTACAGAGCTGTTCTATTCGAGAATTGAGACAGTAGTAGTTCAGTTAAATTTAAAGATACTCTGACTTTATCAACAGCTGTATAAGTTGATTTATTTTGAGACGAATGGACAACTGTACATACATTAGTAGTAGACTAGTAGTAAGTAGTAAATCAGAGAGAAAAACAGGGATCACATCATTATGGGGAATTTTTAGCATGAGAATCGTCCAAGCAAAATATAGACGGAGTTCATCATTTCGACTCTCTCTCTCGCCGCTCGCCGGTGACGGTCAACACAGGTCACCCGCGCGCTGCGACGCGGCGACGGAGCCCCCTTGCGCGCGCTTCTTCCGCGGCGTCCTCCTCGTCATGGCCGTTGGCGGCGGCCACGGCAGCTCGCGGCCTCGTCGCGGCGCCACTGCCGGTGCCCTCCTTCACCACGGCGCACCGCGCGTCTGCGGCCGGGGCCTGGCTGACGGCCTCCATCTCGAAGTCGAAGTCCTCCATCCGGAACGCGGGCGTCCACGGCGCCTCGGCCTCCCGCGGCCGCTTCCTCCCCCGGCCGGCAGCCGCCCCGGTGCCGGTGTCGCTGCACAGGCCCCTCAGCGCCCGGATGTTGGCGAGCAGCGCGTAGAACCTCTCCACCTGCTCGTCGTCGTCTTCGGTGGCGGCGTCCTCGCCGGCCGCGGAGCCTTCTTCGGTGGCGCTGGCAGCGGCGGGCAGTGGCGCGGGCTGCTGCTGCTGCTCCACGGGAGGCATGGACGCCCGTGTCGCCGTCACGCCGTCGCCGTCGCCGGCTGTGGACCGTGGAGCGTTCTTCGGCTGTGCACCAGTTGCGTCGCCGACCATGGCTGGCGGGCCTCCTTGTCCTCCGGAGCCCAGCCTTGGTGAATAGAAGCAAGCAAGCGCGGTGGGTGAAATGGTGAAGGGAACAGGAACGGGAAGTGTGTGGAAACTGGGAAGGGAAGCTTGTGTCGGTTGGTGCGTTTGGCGAGTGGTTAAAATAGGTGCCGTGTCGATGGTGTACCTACTGCAGGCATGCGCACAACTCGTGAATGGAAGCACGGCCGCAAATCAATTCAGGGCTGGTACGATTCATTTCAATGCTGCTGCGAAGTCAGCTATGGTTTGCTTTTTTCGGTATAGTTTTCTCCTAAAGTCTTTTACAACTGTACTTACCAATCAAGCTTACCTAAAGTATAAATTAGAATTATAAAATTGGACAACAGATTTCTCAAACTATTTAAAACTGAATAAAATACCATCCGTATGGTTTTGAGGTGGTTTTCTTTGACGTCATGTTGGTTTATACTGCATGTAAAATGTTTTATATGTCCATGTATACATCATCAAAGTGCAGACGCAAAACCACTACTACCTAATTTTGTCCGTCCTAGCAACTCTAGTTTTAATATGTGAAATTATAGTTGAACCGTGATTTAAGCCACACACTTGATTTCTAGTATTATCTATATCTCTCGTGATAACTTCAGGCTCTATGGACATAAATTCACAAGTAGCGACGCCTCATCCATCAAACATCATATTGATTTTCTTTGGTAAGAGGACATCAATTGGGCCAAAAAAAAATTAAAAGGAAACAAAGGGAAAGCTTAATATATGAAATCGCTAACGGCATGAGGCTGATTCCGAAAAAAAGTCTATTTTTTTGTCGAACATGCTGGAGAGTTGCGTATCATTATATTAAAGAAGATAAAAAGGGGTGGAAACCACGAGTACAAACCATACAAGACCACCACTAGCTTGGACTTAGAAATACATTCGCGCCCGTGTAAAGAAAGAATAACGACTGAGGATAGCTAGCCTACTCAATAGGCTCTGGGGCTGACAAGAAGGAAATCCCTCGAGCTCCGGCCAACGTCCACAAATATGCCTCTTCCTCAGCAAGGAGCAGGGCTCTCGCCAAACTAGGCGCCACACCTTCAAAACCGCACAAGTTACGATGCTCCCATAAAGTCCAAGAACCTAGAATAACTAGGGAATTGAATCCTCTTTGGGCCAGGTCAGGGACATTCAAACTCTCTCTATTCCACCAAGCATCAAGGCTCTCATCTTCAGCCAAAGGTGCTAAATTTTAGAGGTTGAAACACTGCAGGAGATTGAACCAGAACTGTCGTGCAAACACGCAGCTTGTCAGCTGGTGGTCAATCGTCTCCTCCTCTTTATCGCAGTGCCAACAAGTATCAGGGTGCGGCAAGTTTCTTCTAGCAAGCCGATCTGCAGTCCAGCATCTTGTGGGCAACTAGCCAGATGAAAAACTTACATTTGTTAGGTGCCCATGATTTCCCCACCGGCTATATTCAAATTCTACTGCATGTACAATTTCCGTTCTTTGCTCCATCCTTTGGTCCTCCTGTTAAACACAGCCGAAGCATACACTTTGCCGGTTGATCTCTGTCCTCCACCACCACACGCAGTACACGCTCGAACAGGCCCTTTGAGTATGAAACTCGTATGTTAGGTACCTAACTCTAGCAAACACCTGCAGGCCGCACAGGGTGTTACATATTGTCATACACAACCCATCAATTCTGCAAATACGAATGTGTTTTGTCTTGGACGAGGTTCTAATGATTTTAGTGTTGGGCCCTTCGTTCGGATGATAGCTCATCAAATTGTACGATACTTACCAATTATTTTGAAAGCACCATTAGTACTTACCAATTGTCCTCAAAAGTATTATTGGTATTTTCCAATCATTCTAACAAGGCTCTTTTGAATTATCTGTTGTTTGGAAAAAAAAAAAGCAAACATCAAACATTGAAAACTGCCAGAGGGAGCCAAGTCCAGCTAGCTAAACCAGGAGAGCCCGCCGCCACCAAACCCTACCTGCAGTGGCGGACCTAGGATTTGAACCTAGAGTAGTTGTGGCAAAAAGTTCAACATGAAATTCGGAAAAAACAATTGACCTAATAGTAACACCGTTGTATACTTTTCTAACAATTCGGTAAATGGTTCCAAACATCCTCATAATTCGATGAATCCACAAATGAAGTTCGAATCTTGCATAAATTACGATATAAAAGGTTGAAGCATACAAAAAGACATACATAATTAGAATATTACAACATAAAAGGTTCAAACATAGACAAGTTCTTACAACATAAGCAGACAATATTCATACACATGACAACTACAAAGGAAAATAATATCTTAGTGCTAAACTGTCTACTACTAAGTTTCTAATTCTTAAGTGCTAAAGCAAAGCTACACACCAAAATTCAGAATTTTTTTAATCGCCTTACCGTAAGTGCACATTGCATGAGGTCGAGGAGTTAGGGAGGTGGGGAGCTGCCATGGCGCTGGGGCACCTTGCAAGGGTAGATGACGGTGCTTGGCGGCTGGCACGGGGGCTGGTAGGTCATCAATGGGTAGCCTAGTCCAGCACATAGGCGGCCAGCAAGAGGCGATCAGGCCCACGCGAGGGTAGGGAGGCTGGGTGTTTGGATGCAATAAGCGCAAGGGCCCCACACCGGCAGTCTTGCGCATTGGTGCAGCAAGTGAGCAGCAGAGCAAGGGCAGACTGGCAAGGACACTGGCGCAAGACGATGGGAAGGTGACTAGTGGGAGGCGACTGCAGCATCTGCCCTTGCGGGTACGGATTCCGCATCCATGGTTGTCAGTGCCTAGAGATTGGGGTAGGCGGGCGTGAGAGGCGGCTAAGGCAGTTAGGCTACTAGGGCTATTCCCTCACTTTGTGGGCTAATTTGTTTAGGGATTTGAAATGTACATAGGGTAGTTGAGTTTTGGGCCAAATTCTAGGGTAGTCATGGTCCTACCTAGACTACCCACTGGGCTCACCCCTGCTAGCCCACCGCTGGGTTCAACGCTGGCTGCCGTCCTCGCCAGCTTTAGGGGCGATGCAGCCCTTTCCCTCATTTCCCTCTTATTCCCTCTCCTTGCCTTTTCTCTCTCTTCTTCCCTCTCCTTGCCCAAATCTGCTAGGATAACCCCCACTGTCGCCCCCTCCTAACCCTCTCCACCTTCACAGCCTAGTGATGTCGTGGCCTAGGGTCGACGCTGCTTTTGAGGGGGTCGCCCTCTCTCCTCCTCCGCTGCCTGGTGTTGCCGCGGCCTAGAGCTATATACCTCACTACAGGAGAGAGGTGGCACCCACTCCCTGGCCCTCCTCTACCCCTATTGCCTGGGCCAGTGCGGTGGTGCCACTGTGGCCTGAGTAGGGGACACCCTCTTCTAGCCCCTCTCTCCCTACACTGCATGTGTTGTCGCGGCCTAGGACCGTAGCCGTTGCTAGGGGGAGACATAGCCCAAGCCAGTTATCACCTAGGTCCACTGCTAGCCCCGCCTAAGGATAGGACCACATCTGCCAAGAATGGGCACTACCTCACATCCACCCTTAGTCGTAGGGAGGTTGTTACTGGATCTGTTGCGCTAGGGGGTAGATCCATCCTTCCAGCACCTAGATTTGCTTGGAACTACCCCCTTTTGCCCAATGCTAGTAAGGGATCGCTGGTGCAAGGACCGATGTCCTTTGCCCTCGTATGCTCCTGCCATCAGCACATCGCCCCTCCACTAAATCTGCACCCTTGTCCCTAGTCTTTTCGGGGTGGGGCTTTGCGCATCTTTGGTCGCTTGGTCTACTCCGGTCATCGTATCTTTGGTCACCTGGTCACTCTGGTCATCCTCTTCCTTGCTATCATGGGTTTTCGGATGAGGAGATGGGATCCATGTGCCGTCAAGCTTCCAAAAGTTTGTCTTGGTGGGTCCAAGCTTCCACCTTGCACTCCTTACTGTCTTCCGCTACATTTTCTAGGTTGTCGGGGTTCTCCTGGGTTTGGCCCAATATTTACTCACTAGCATCACTCCCGCCGCTTCCCAGTTTGATCCTCGCTGAAGGTCTCCTGGATTGTGCTTTGCTCTTGTTGTGGCCGTTGATCTGCTCTCCTGAAGTGGTTCTCTCCCCTTTGTTGTCTTGGTGGTTATTTTTCTAGCTCGGAGTGGTGGTTGCTTTGTCTTGTTTGTCTTAGTCGTGCTTCCTAGGAAATGTGCCTCACGTTTGGAGGTCGTCTTCCTCATCGTCGGCGTCTGGTCGTGGGTGGGATTTCTTTCTTCGGCTGAGTGTTTCTCCTTTGTCTGTCTTCAGCTATCCTGCTGGATAGTGGTGTAGGCTAGGGTTTGGCCTCTTGTGTTTTTGCTTTGCCCAGTGTTGTCTGATGCTGGTAACACCAGTTCTTTGTGGCATAGTTCTCCTAGCTGTAGGTGTTGTTTATTGATAGCCTTGGTTTAGCTCACCTGCTCTTGGCTCTAGTGTTGTGTGGTTTTGGATGTTGTATTTCTCTCTACTTAATGAAAAATGTGCTCATCATGTTTAAAAAAACTGCAAGAGTATATACGATCCAATGTCTACGGCATGTGAAACAAGACTTAAGACTTGGGCTTGATGAACCTTGCATGTTATTTCTTCATTGCAACTATAAGATAGCAGGGCACCAGCTGCCGAGCAATAGTGTGCCCACGTTCCGTGGTCCTATCAAGAAATAGAAGAAGAGCTAAAGGACCGAAGTAGCATGCATGAAAAAGGGAAACAGGGGGCTGAATAAGGCTCTATTGCGCTCCGGGTCCGGCTCGTTACGGTTTTCGTGTTTCTGGAGACTCCGGAATCCGCAGCGACCCGTGCCGCAGGAGGCAAACGAGCGGAGCCTAATCCAGCGAGCCTGCAGAGAATCCAGCGTATATGTTTGATTTGGAGATTAAAATTTAGCTCACGTCATATAGGATGTTTGGTATTAATTAGAAGTATTAAATACGGTTTAATTAGAAAACTAATTACACAGACGAGGACTAAACGTCGAGACGAATTTATTAAACCTAATTAATCCTTGATTAATGAATAGTTAATGTAGCATCACATTTGCTAATCATATATTAATTAGGTTTAGTAAATTCGTCTCGACGTTTAGTCCCTGATTGTATAATTAGTTTTATAATTAAATTATATTGATACTTCTGATTAGCGTCCAAACATCTGATACGACGGGAGCTAAACTTTAACTGAGGGATCAAACACCTACGGTATTTGTATGCCTAGCCAAAACTCTAGTATGGTATATTCTAGCACATAATCAGGTAACAAATCCACACAATCCTCCGAACAATTAGGTAGGTGACAAAATATTTAATAGGCCTCAGACCATCCCCAACACCTTGGGTAAAGGATCGCCCAAAATACTATTCTAACTATTTCTCTCTCTGTCTACGATAGCGTTACAATGTCGATTTGTACTGGAGACAGTCTTTTATCCATCCCAATTGGAGACAGCCTCGTAAACCTTAATCTACCATCAACAGCGGTACCCACCTAAGGTTCATCCCTTCTCCAATTGGGGTATCCCCGACCCAGACCCTGAGCCTTACTCTCGTCCCCTTCCTCCAAGAGACTACATCTACCATACTAACAAACTTGATGCTGCACCGCGTCGTCTACCTCTTTCACTACTCCACCCTTTATAGCCCTCAACACAAATCTGGTCAACATGACAAGCATATGTTGCAACACAAGTGCGTCGTATAATGATTTGAGTACCCAGCCAGGACATTGGCACAAAATTTGTTAATTCATTTTAGGAGGAAATTTGTTTTCTATTCAGAATGGAACATTATGGTAATGGCCATAGCGACGCACATTTCGGGCTTTCCATCATAATCATGCTTCAAATACATGGCCTTAGATTCAAAATAAAATTAAATCTAGCATGTATGGAATTGACGGGTATCATTGGTATGGACAACACTTTGTTGATTCGTACCTGCTAGTATTATATACTACCTCCGTTCACAGATGTATAATATGGTTAATTTTTTCACAAGTTTAAATTTTCGTCTTATGCAAAAGATTTACCCAAACATATAAAAACATGAGAGATTTTATAGTAATTGGAAATATACCAATCGGTACTGGGTGTTACCACTTCGTTTAAATTTTTCTAGCCAATTATTGAATAATTAAAATAAATAAGAAAAATGTATTGGTACTGGTCCCACCATCCAAGGTACTGTCTCTGTCCACAAAAGAATTAAATCTTGGCTTTGTCCTAAGTCAGACCATCGTAACTTTGATCAAATTTTATTTCAAAATATACTAAAAGTTATGCTACCAAAATAGTATCATTAGATTTTTGTTGAAATATATTTTCATATCATACACAATTGATATCATAAATGTTGCTACATTTCTAAGTAAATTTGGTCAAACTTATGATAGTTTGACTTAGGACAAAGACTGGATTTTATCTTTTCGTGGACGGAGGGAGTATGAGATCTATCTATTCCACATGGTACCGGTACCACGATACCATTTATTTCTAAACCGTTGGATTTTACTCGACGAACGACTCTCATTTTTCCTATCTTCGTAAAAGTTGTAAAAAAAATATAACTCATACTAAAACTATGTTTAGCAATACAACACATCACAATAAAATAAATAATAATTTGTGCATTTTTTATAAATAAGACGAATAATTAAAGTTGTAAAAAAAATTAAGCTCTTCATACATATGTAAACGAAGATAATAGCCGATAAAAAATGATCACTCTTCCATACCTGTCTACGCATCGGAACGAAACGTATTGGTTATCGGCCATTACCGGAATGCAATTTTTAAGGACGACTGATAATTGCATTGTATATGGATACCGCTCAAAAGGACTTTTAAAAAGAAAATATATGTTCTTTGCCTTTACCTAAAGATCATAAATTACAGAATCTGCTCGAGCAGATCCAGGAGACTATATTTTAGCTGAGATATTTCTTTTTACCGTCGCTTTCGCCTCACTTGTGAGAATGAGAGTGACAAGAGGACTCCTCTTCTGAACGTGCTCCCCGCATCAATAAACCACTCTTAGAGATTTTTCCAGGTGCTCCGATTAAGGGGCTAAAATTTAGACCATGTCACATTAGATATTTATATGCTCATTAGAATTATTAAATATATTTCAATTAGAAAACTAAATATACGGACGAACAGTAAACGGCGAGATGAATTTATTAAACCTAATTAATTCATGATTTACGATAGTTACTGTAACACCACATTTGCTAATCATGGATTAATTAGGCTTAATAAATTTGTCTCGCCGTCTAGTTCTCATCTGTGTAATTAAATTTATAATTAGACTATATTTAATACTTTTACCAGCGTCAAACATCTGACGTGACGCAACGGCCCGCACGTCATCCTTGGCCGCCCCTACCGTCGCCGTGCCGGGACGGGAAACGACGGCGACTTCTCCAAATTACCAGCGACGGTCTCGCTGGCCGTGTGCGCTAAACGCCAGAGATCGACCACGACGGCACGACGGCGACGTGCGCGCACGGAGACGAAACGGAGCCACAGTATATTTCTGCTACCGGTACATCACCGCTTATTAGCTCTAGTTGCAGCTAGCGATGACGTTGCGGCGGTGGCGTCAGAGAGGTGTGGTGTCACGCGGAGCCGCCGCCCGGCGGGGCCACGGGTCACCCGCCGTTTGCCATGGTGGTACCCCCGGCGTGGCGGCGTTGAGGAGAGGCGACAAAAGGGCCGGTGGCCGGTGCGTGGCCCGCGGCGGACGCGACGGGGTCCGACGTGTTCCCTCCGTCTGCTTGCGTGATCTCGCACGGGCATTGTCGCGCGTGGGTCATGTCACGGGTGGTCCATTTCCGCGACTCAGATTACTCGGCCGTACCGGTGAGCCCAACCATGGGCCCGTGGATGTGGATGGGAACGTGTGAACACCCCAGACCTGTACTTGGGCACCGTTTCTTTCGGACGATCGCGGATAGGCGCCGCTGTTTCCAGAAGATTCCGATCTCCCACGCTCGTCCGATCACGAGAACGGATGGCTGTCGCCCGACGGATACTTTCTCGTGGCGCGTATCCACGCCGCTGCCCGCTAGCAAGAACGCAGCCTTGGTCTTCTTCGGCACATGTACTGCACTGTGCTGTGCCGTGTGTGATGACTGATGCAGGCAATTGCCCAATATTTCTCCACTGAGACCACTGCATAGTTCACTCCACTCGATTGGCACCCATCAATGTTGCTTCTACTTTTAGTAACACATCGTCTCATGCGTGTCAGCGAGGCTATGTCGAATGTCATTCACAATCACACCACAGTAGGCTTTAATTTGGAGTTGTATCAAGTGTTCATATCAAATTCTTATAATAACTTGTGTCTTTCTCAGTAAATATCAGAGGAGAGATGCTATTGTAACAACGGCGTATAGCGATAGCTTGACATCGGAGGCAGCACTTTGAATTCGGTAGGACCCTACCGAGGCTAATATTTTAATTAGTCATGCCTCGTGCCACTTGTGCCATTTTGTGATAGGCATGTTTGTCTTGGAAGATCTAAATGGTCGTTGCTACCGGCGGTGGGGATTGGTGAATAATAATAAGTTTCTACAAATCCTAGCTATCTATCATATAGTATCAAAGACATGTCAACATCTTTTAACTTGAGGCCACAAAATGACAAAGGAGTAGGTTTTTCGGTGGAGTTACTCTGATTCGGATCAGGTCCTGTGGTGCGAGGCTGTTCAGTTGGACCGGGATCCTATCTACCCACCCCCTCTCTCTCTTCTTGTGTTGCTCTCTTCTTTGCCACCTCCCTCCCTTGCCCTAGGCTGCCTTTCTCCCCCCGCACCGGCTACCTCCCGCATGGCCAGTCAGCGCCTCCCAGGGCCAAGGTCTCCAGCCCCACCTCTGCCTCTCCACTCCACCTCGAGCCCTCTACGGCCACCACCATCCACCACCGCCCAACCGGTAGCGCCCTCGCTACTTGCTACCGGTCTCAACCACCGTCTTGCCCGCCACCTCCTCTAGGCCTCCCGCCGCTCATGGCCATCCGTCTACGGAGGTGGAGGAGGTCACCTTAGAAAACCCGAACCCCCACCCCACCGATAACCTGGCCGACAGCGACGATGAGGATGGCTGGTGATAGAGGTAGATTGGGAGGAATAGCGAAGATGGGCTAGGTGAAGCAGTTTGGGCTGAAATTGTGGTGAAAATAGTGTGGGGGGAAGAGGAGTGGGTGGGCAGTGGGTTCGTATCCCACGCGGGTGGATGCAAAGATCCCCGTTGTGGTAGCAAGCTACTCTGGATCAGTTGTGTACTCTCATCAAGTCATCGGTGAAAGAAGGCGAATCAAGTAGGTCGTAGGAGGCAAAACTTGCTTGGCCACAAGGTCATCGTCGGCAAAGGCGGCAACACAATCTGAAACCTAGAACTACCCTATCAACTAATTAGGCTGGTTTTATTACCATACATATATAAGTGTATATAACATTGTAGACGTAATATAAACAGATTAGAGTTTAAAATACAGACGGTAAAAATAAATAAACCGGTGAACTCAAGGCACTACGGTGAATTGACTTACCGACTGCTCTGGCCTCAAACCCCCGTGCAATTTTCTTTCGAATAATAAAGGGAAAAGGTCATGTTTGCTCATCGAACCTAGATCATTATATACTTGTAAGCTGCAGCTTTTATCCCTTTCTTCCTGTTGTAATTTGCATGAAATTGTACAAAACTACACATGGAAATAACAAGCTGCTGCCATGGTAATGATATTGTTACCAGACCTTGGATACAACCTTCTACTATCATATATTCACACCAGACTCCTTTTAGATGTCCTGATGACCATGGCCCAAATACTGTATTAGGCACAACGCGCTTAATTATACAAGTGACAGAGTTAACGCGAGCACATGATACATGCATGTCGTCCCTACATACTACTCCGTACTGTTCAATAGTAGTACTAGACAATTAATTAACACCCATAATAAACGTGATGGAAGCCGTGCAATTGCGCACTAATCCGCCCGGCATTCCCACTAGCGACGGCCTATCCTTTGAAACGGTCAGCTAGCTAGCACTCCCGCGCGACTGCGCCTTGCGGCCTTGCGCGGAGGGCCTTTGGCCTCCACGACGACCTCGCCGTCCTCCGCCTCCTCGTCGTCGGCCGTCGCCCGGCTCGCACCGCACCCGCTGCTCTCCCTGCCGTCGACCTTCTCCTTCTCCTTCTGCTTCTCGTACCACGCGGAGTCAGAGTCCGCCTCCTCGACCTCGAAGTCCTCCATCCGGAACGCCGGCCGCCACGGCGGCTCGGCCTCCCGCGCCCGCCGCTTCCTCCCCGGCGCCGCCGCGCCGCCGAGCATGCCCCGCATGGCGCGGATGTTGTCCAGCAGCGCGTAGAACCTCTCCACCTGCTCGTCGTCTTCCTCGCCGCAGGCGGCGGCGTCGGGCTCGGGCGACGACGTCTCCGCCGCCTGCTGCGCGTCGGCGGCGGGAGGCAGGGCCTCCTTGACGACCGGCTCCTTCGTGGCGTCCATCGTGCGCAGCGCGCGCCCCCCTAGATATTTTCTTTTCGAAGAGAATTGACGGGTGACGGTGAGTGGGAGAGATCGAAGGGGAGTGGAGAGGAAGACGTGGAGTGGAGTTGAGCGCCGGTGGCTTGTGTTAAATAGCCACGGCCGTCATGCTGGCGACTTTGGGTTTCATTTCGTTGCTGAAACTATGTGCATACCTTGTCGGTTGACCAATTGAGGCTGCGCACTAGTAGGTCTTTTAGTTTTGTTTAAGATTTTATATTTATCTAGTGGTTTTGGAAGCAATTCTTTCTTTTAAGCGCAGACCAAACCGACGTACTATATGTCTGGCCGGTCCATCGTTAGGAGAATTTTTTTTTTGTGAGTTGCAGAAAAAAAATTTAAGTATATTTTTACTCTTTCCAATCAAAAGTGCATGGCGCTTTGACTATTATATTGAGACAAGATTTTTGAAACTTTTTGATGATTAGTAACTAAATATTTAGCTTGGAAATAATAAAATTATACATGCACAGATCAGTCTTGGACAGCAATTTCATAATCGCATACATTTATTAGACACTATAACTAATTAACTATATCTTAATAGAACAATTGTGATCGAATTTTTACGCAGAATACAAGAGAAAATAAAAGGCATCATATATTTATGACCGGGGTAATTACCTAGTTATAGTTTGCCAAACAATATATTGCCAGGATACAAAAACATTGTACCACCTATCACCTATGCCTTAGTATATACCGGCTACATTTAGTCTTGTCTAGCGTTAAACACTTTCATCCTTGACCAACGATATCTATATATTATATAGAGACAAATTTATCTTAGTAAATGGAAAAGATTACATATGAAAGTTGGTTTTTAATTCTAACTGCAGCGAAAGGTTGGTTTTAATTACATGAACTCGAAATCAAAAGATGGTCTACTTCTCGGGGTCACAAGTCCCACACCTATGAGTTCTGGCCGGTTTCCATGGCTGTGTTTCTGGCAGAAGTAATTATTACAACTTTCTTAAGTTGGCACGACCTTATGGTCAAGGTATATAGTACTAGTATACGTATATGTAGAATGACCAGCAATTATTCTATAGGTGGAGACGACTGGAGAGCGTGCGTATTATTATAGTAGCTTAAACCAAGACCGGGGAGTTTACTTCCCCTTATTATCTGACCGAGTGGTCTTCCAAAACGCATTGTTTACGAAGATCCGAGGTCGCCCTGTGCGGTCTCTCGCTGTCAGGCGCAGTACATGGTTGGGTTGGGAGCTGCACACCGCACCGCAGTGGTTGGCCTCGCTGGGTCTCGATGCAGATGGGTGGCGTGGGAAAGGGCGAAAAAATGACGTCGCGGCTGTGACGCAGGCGGGGTAGCGTCACGCGGCCTAGCAGCCCCGCCCAGTCGAATATTCGGACCCTGGCATAGTGGCATGGCATGCTGGTGGACCGGCCGCCGGCCGCGGCTGGGCGGTCGTCCACTCGCCATCGCAGCACAGTTCAATCCCATGCGGCATCTGCACATACGGCAGCTTGTTGGTACGTGCCTGTCCGCAGTGGGTGACTATATGCTTCACCCTAAGTTTTTTAGGTTGAAATACAGGGTTGAGGGAGCTGTAACGACTGACTGTAAAATTTTTTCTGCGACAGGAAGAGCCTCCTCTCACCTTATATATGGAGTCAATGCTGGCACTGTTCTACCTCTTCTCTTTTTTCCACGTGGGCAACGAACTCGCTCCTCCCGCTGTGGGAGTGGCGGAGTGCCACTGCACGAGGAGACAGGGGAAGCAGGAGGTGGGCGGCGGTGGAGATGGCTGTTCCTAGCCGGGGAGGCGTCGGTCTGGGTCGTGGATGCATCGGGTAGGTGGGCGCCTGCCGGAGGAGAGGAGGAGGTGACGAGGCGGGGAAGATCCGGCGAGGCGGCGGCGCTGGGCAACAAGGCGGGGAAGATCCGGCGAGGCGGCCCGCGCTAGGGAAGGCGGGGCGCCATGGCCGGGATCCTCACCGGGCCCCGGGGAGGCTTGGATCTGGGCTGAGGAGCAGGCCGGTGTCCTCCATGGCAGGGTGGATGAGGAAGAGAGGGCCATGGCGGGGTCGCGCGGCCGTGGCGCGGCGCGCAGGCAGAGGGGAGGAGAGGAGGCTCCCGACGGAGGGGAGGTGATGTGGGTGTCTAGCTTGCGTGGAGCCGTGGAGGTGGCGGCGCAGAGGAGGAGGAGGATGGGTGCGGGCGGCGGCGCATAGGAGGAGAAGGCCGGGCGCGGGCGGCGACGTAGAGGAGGGGGCCGAGCACGGGCGGCGGCATAGAGGAGGAGGCCGGGAGCGAGGATGGGGAGGATGCGGCCCATCGCCCGTGGGGGATTGAGGAAGGGGAGAGAGGAATAGTGGAAAAAATAGTAAAAATTGTGGTAGTTAGTATAAAGTTGAGATATAGGGTATGTATGACCGCAGATGATTGTTGTATAAGGTAGAGAATATTGCTGACTAGGATTTTATGATAGAAATATAGAGTTGGATGAGTGTGAATAGTCTAAGAGCAAGTATAATAAGGTGGCATAGATGGCTGTAAGGAATGACACGTCAGATTTGTGGTGATGTGGAATGAAGAGAAACGGAAAGATAAGGAAAGCGAGTTGCTCACTCATAGCCAGTTCAAGGTGGGTTGTTTACGGACTCCAATATGCTTTGTGAGAGGAAGATATTGGCCAAATGTACAGCTTGCATTAAAGGAGAGTTATTATACTAATTGGTTTTTAGTTGGCCATATGTGACACGGCAGCACCATAAAACCCACGGTGTGCCTATTATTAACCTTGCTCTAATAAGGTGACGTAGGTGGGTTGCAAGAGGTACCACATCAGATTTATGTTGACGTTGAAGAAAGATAAATGGAGAGAGAAAGAAAGTGGACTCCAAGACAGTTTGTGAAAAAAAGAGGTGGACCAGTAGTAAATGTGTATCTCACACCAAAATAGAACTATTGTATGAATGAGTTTTTAGTTAACTACATGTAATATAATAATATTATATAATCCATAATATGTTCTATTATTAATCTTGTGCTGCTAGTACCACGATCATCATCATGCTACATGCTTCTATGCATGGCGCTCATGAATCCGCAAAGTTTCCTCTCTCTTGCCATCGCGCATGCAAATGACCTCATAATTAGTTCGGCTATAGGTGCCATGCATCGCAACAAACAGAGGACTCTTTCGCTCTCCCCTTCTCTCTATCAATTCCATGTAAAGTACTAGTGCTATAATGATGGCCTGCACTCGCTATGAGATCTTTTGCTAATCCAAAAGTGAAATAATTTACCATCCACCATCATGTACGTCGACAGAATAGTACTCTTCCCCTCCCAAAACATAGTGATATCCAATGTATAATTGTAGGTAAAATACCTCAGGTGCCCTCCCTCATCAATTGTAGTTGCCATTTCCAAGCGGGTTGACGCTTAGCCAGTAGTAGCTGCTCTCTTTATCTTCCAGAATTCTGGTCCAAAAGAACGTAGTGCTTGTCTAGATACCGGCGAAAAGTTTAAGACGAAGTGAGTAGTATAATAAGCCGGCACAATGCATGCACAAATGTTTAATTTAAGTATGTTAACCTGAAAGCTAAAGCGACACTTTATTCAACTTATTTGACGCTAGAATGTCACATCTTTCTCTTCCGAGGAGAGTGTCACTGTCACGTCTTGTACGTCAGTCAGTGAGCGGAAAATAGAGAGCAACCGGGATCGAATTCGCCTGTGGCCGTCCCGACAGCCCAGCCACAGTCTTGGACCCAACCCGTGGTTGGGCCGCCGGCCAGCCTGGTTCCACTCCCACGTCCACGTGCCACAGTTGCTTTTCTTCCGCTGGTGGGCCGGCCAGCCGCCGCTGTTTGCTTGCCTGGGAATCCACCGATGGCTGGCTGGTATGCTGACCGCCGGATGGCCAATTCACAATTCAGCGGCCACCGCCGTTGGAACTTGCAAGGGCGGTACTCCTTGTCTGCATGCTTCCCAGGTCAATAGAACCACTAGTACTCTTGTACATCTACAAACTGGATCAGGATGGATCTCCAGTTTGGTTGCATAAACACACATGTTTGGATGCAGAACGGGGTGTCGGGGTACCGGTGGATGGTAGGACTATCCACACTCCATCCACTACCATCCCCGATTCCCCCGCATGCACGATAGCGGAAGGGTTTGCCGTAAAAACGTTTGCAGCCGCTTCCGCTACGCGAGGAGGGAAGCTTCCGTTCCGGCATATGTGGAGAAATAGAAAGGCTTCCATTATGGCCCAGCAAAAAGCCGTTTGCTCATGCGATCGGACGGAGAGGAGTGCGGAGGTCAGGGTGGAGCGGAGTGACCGGTGGTGGATCAGGCCGCGACGGAGAAGGAGGGCGAGTGTGGCAGCCGGTGGGCGGCGACAGCGGGGACACTGAGGAGGGTTTGGCCGCCACACGCCTACTCGCTCCCTGGCTCCCGCAAGCGTGGACGTTGTTGTCACCTACCGCCGCGCATGCAGCCATCGGCGTCGCTTGTCGGCCCCGAAGGAGCCAGATGCGGCCGTTGCAGCGGTAGGCCAGGGGAGGGGTCCGGTCGAGACGACGATGAGGAGGAGAGCGAGTGGTGGTGGAGGAGGAGGGGAGCGCTCAAGTGGGGTGACAGCGAAGAGGAGAGAGTGGCGGGCGGGAGGGGAGATGCCTGGATCCGGCGGAGAGAGGGGAGGAGGCCAGTGGGCGGCGACAGCGGGACAAAGAAGAGGTAGAGAGCGGTGCGGGAGGACGAGGGGGAACTACGGGAGGAAGAGGGCAAGTGCCGATTGGGGTGTCGGGTTATTTGTTTTTTCTTTTTATTAAAACGATTTGTAATTTTTGCATTACATTAATGTTTCAATGTTTCTAATGCTCATAATATTTTCTGATGCTTTAATGATATTTATTAGTACTATGTATACACTACAGGGAAACCTACCCTATAGTTACGCTATAGTAGACACACTTTATTTCATGCTTACATCAATGTTTGTTTGTTTTTTAAAGCATGCTAGAAGTGTCTTCGTAAGCAGCACATAGACACGGAATCTTTAAGCGTATCTAGTAGATGTTTTATATTAACGGTTGATGTATGTCTACACATCTTGACATGATTTTGTAAATACATTTCTATAACGTTTTTATTTGTGTTGTCACATCTTATATCAAATGTCTCATTGCGCGTTTAAAAATATAGATACAATATTATATTTATGTATCTTTTAACGTAGTCGCATGTTGTAGCTATGCTTTAATGTGTACTAGTAAACTAATGAGACGGTTTTATTTATATTGCACTAAAGTTTCTTATCAGTTGCAATTTCTAATGTAAATATCTATGTTTAGAGGAAAATATATTGAATATAAATAGGAAACTCATTATTTTTATAGCATATTCAAATTTATGTTTACCCCTCATAGACAACTAACCAATGACAGTAGAACACAAGCAGCCAGATCGACCTGTGTCTCATCTGATTGTGTTCCTAGCCAACCACATGAGCTAGCCTTAGCAAGGTGGGACTAAAAAAATGTTTGGTAGGAATTTTACCTAGAACTATGAAAAGCCGGAATTGGAACCACATAAGAAAGCCATACCAAAGGAGCTTTAAAACATAGTTTTTCCTGGCTTCTTTGACTTCTAGATTAAAGCCATTTCTAAGAAGGCCTATCAAAGGTAGCCTAAGTCATCAGGTAGCTAATGGGCTGGTTGGGCCAACGCCTTTTTTATCTTGTAAAATGTTCATTTTTTTGCACATAGTTCATATCATAGTCAAATAACCTCTCTTGGCCTGGCTATAAACGCTTATTTGATAGGCTTTACAATGTGTCTACGCAATAGTGACGGTAAAAATTGTGTCTTATTTCATATCATTTTAAGAAATCTTCAAATCGTATCAAAATCCATATTTGCATGCATACATATGTTTGTTTGATACGCTTAATATCGTGTCTAGATACTACCTACAGTTTAAATCATGTCTAACTATGAGTCAAGGTGAGACGTTTTAAATATCATCTTAACAAACAGTCACATAATGCGTTTCAACGATGTAAACATGTCTAATATCATACCAATTTGATACGTTCACAAAATCGTGTCAAAAATCATCTCTATATCTCCATCTAGAGACGCTTTAAGGCTACGTTACTGTGAAGGGGAACATATCCAGTGCAATTAAAATTATGGTGCAACCACCATGCAACCCTACTGAAAAAGTTTTAAAATTTTTGAAAAAGAATCATGAATGTACATTTCAGCTTACCTCATCTATATATAAAATTTTATGATCAAATTCGTCTTACTCTAACAGCTACGAAAAAGACAAATTGTCTAAAAGATCTTTTCCTGATATTAATTTAGTATAAAGAGAAATGAGATGGTAGTTGGATGTGGATGAATAAAGTATTAGGTAGTTAGATGTGGAAGGAAATATATATAGAAATATGAGTGTCAAAGAAGTTGATTTGGAAATAATCTTACTGACTAGGCTGAATATTACCTTTTAGGAAAAACATTGGTGGAATGGGAAAGCAGTAGCCGAATAACGGAAATATGCTGCCAACATGTCCAGCAAAAGTTGGAAGCGCAACCATGATCATTACTAACTCTCTGGACTGTGCTCACTAGAGAGCCCAAATAGAGATGCAAAATACTATGTGTGAAACTGAGTTTGAAATATAGGTGGTGGAATGTGCGGCCTAGTGAGGATAGCCTCCAGTGGTTAGTCGTAATTACTTTAATCATTACGTGGAGTTTTTCATTAGGTGGCGGTGGTGGTGTTACGTGAAATATAGGTGGTGTTCTATTAGGATAGCTTCAATTAAGTGGTGGTGTTTTTCTTTCTTCAAGATGTTTTATCATTTCACTTCAAAAAAAAAAAGATGTCTTTATAATTTGCAATGGCTCTAGGGTGTATTCCTAGCCAGTGGTCACTAGGATATCGATAGCCATTTTTGTTGAGATTACTGTAACGGAACCGTTTAACTTAATCTAGTTTAAACACCAAACACAAGTTTGCGCCTTAAATCAGGATTAAGCCCAGTAGTCCGTCAGGTCCTAAAAAGGCCTTGACTATGCCAAAACATGATCGATATACACCAAGTGACTCCTAAGAATCTTGGATTATTCCTAATACAAAAAGTTTTAACAAAGGCTTTAATAAAACAAAACAAATAAAAACAAAGCTTTTTATAGATTAAAAGACAAAAGTGTAAAAACTTACAGCGGAAGCGAGATCCGAATAATGGAACCCTGCTATATTACATGAAATCAACATCAAGTCCACTGGTGTTGATTCATTTTAAACGAATCTAAGAATAGTAAAGGGAGCTTAAGCATCTGGTTCTTTTATTTCTTCAACTTTAGATATAAGGAAGTCGTCACGGAGAATACCGAGCTTCAACGTTTTCTTGCAGAAAAGGGATGAGCTAGAGACTTCATACCTGAAAAAGAGTTAAAGCCACAACTTCTGAGTATTAATTACTCAGCAAGACTTATCCGATCATTGGGTCTAAACCCGACTTTCTAATCAATGGCCGAAGCTAGTTAGATCAACTTCATACTGCAGCAGCCTACAAGTGGATGCCTTAGCTTTTAAATTTTATCTCTATTTTAGTTATATCCTACTTATGCTATGTTATGCCTATTCTATTATCAATCAAGGCAAACACTTTATAAGATCATTCTTTACTAGAAACATTATTCTTCTTAACTACGATGTCGGTGATGATTCAGCTCTTACATCTTACACCTAGTAAGCCCAGCGATTCGAATCGATTTTATTTCTCCAGGGAATAAATACTCAAACAACAATCATATGTGTGTACGACGACCCCACATATAACAACCCAACATCCTCGTTACCACATAGTCTGAACTGCCCTTACCGAACCCGAGTGTACTCCTGACACTCGCATGTCTCCCACCATCTAGTTGGTCTCATCACAGTTCAACCCTAGGTACAAAGGATGAGAGGTTTATCGGAGCCCGCTAAGGACGATAAGTGAAAGATGCGCGTTCGAAAGCCGAAAACATGGCCAAACATCGGACGGCCATATACGACATAGATAGGATCAGGATATCAACAATGTTTATTCATTAATCTCTTTAATATTCATCATGTCTCAAAAGCATAACTGATCTCGTCCAATGTCTCCAATTCATATCTCAGGAAACTTTCTTGGATTTCTCTCAAAGTAATATTAAACATGACCTATTATTAAGCTTGGCTAATTATCTAATCTAATACGCATAGGATTCATTATGCACTAGGGTTTCAATCAATTCCTAACTCTAATGCACACTCATAACTCATTAATTAAGACTCAAAATAAAAAGGGTAAATGCACTGGGGTTTGCCTGGATTACTCCGAGGGTTGAGGCACAGGAAAGTTACTATTTGAATTAGCAATGCTCCTCCTGGTACTGTTGTCGCATTGTAGAGCTTGACTTTTGGACTTCTCGTTGAACTCTTTCATCAGCGATCTATTCGACTTATCGTATCTAAACGCATGATATGAATTATGCATAAGTATGAGGATGATCAACCTGTAAATAAAAGGACTATAGAAGTTTCTAAAAAGAGAAGGTAGGGCGCTGAAATCAAGATTCAGGCCTTCTTATAAATTTAAATAATTTTTCTAAGGTTGAAATAATATTTTAGAATTTTAAAATAAATTTCTAGGATTTTAAAATAATTTTTGGTATTTTTAAAAGCTTAAAAGAAATTATTAGAAATAAATAACTATTTTCAATAATAAAACAATTTTAAAATAATTCTAGAAAATTTTTCTAGAATTTTAAAAGCTCAAAATGAATTATTAGAAAAGCACTTTCAAAATAATAAAGTAATTATTTAATTATTTTTATTAATTACTTAAAAATAAAACTTTAGGGATTTTAAAATTAATTACAAAGTCCTATTTTGAAAATTTGAATTATAAAGATTGAAATAAGAAAAATATAAATTTAAAAAATCAGGATTTAAAAGAAGCCCAATGCCCAAAATAGTTTTCTAAACAAAAGTTCTATCCCATTCCCTGAATTTACCTTTTTGGACTGATTTATCTCATTTTCGCATTTCAGCTTGGCCCAACTTAAGATCGGGCCTGGCCCATTTCCTTTTTCTTTTCTTTTCGCTTTCTTCTTCTTTCTTCATTCAGCCTGATGGCCCGTGTACGAATAGGTGGCCTACCGGGCTGGCCCATCCGTCCCGGGAAAACGCCCAGGGGGTCATGGGGTCGGGTGTTCACCGGAGCTCGAATTTTGCCTCGTCGGAACAGAGCCTTGCTCGTCGGAGCACGTCGGATTGGACCCTCCCAGACTCTGTTCACGATTCCGATGGTACCGGCACGAAGAGGAGTGCAAGGGGAATCCATTCCGAGGTTTCGAGCAGAAGGAGACGCATGGAGCAGGGACGCCCACGGGCTCAGGCGGGCATGGCCGCGGGAGCTCGGAGAGAGCTCTGCTCGGTCGCGAAGAGTAGAAATTGGGAGGGGGCGATGCTAAGAACTAGGTGATGTGGTGCTCGCAACTGAAGGAATTGAACCAGAATGGACTCTGCGTGAGGAATTGCTACAGCGACCCCGGGAGTGAAAACAGCGCACGGGGAAAAGGGGAAATAACCTTCATGGTGGACATCGAAGGTTCTTCTTGAAGGGAAGGAACCCGGATGGCTTAAAAAGGACCGGGGGCGGTGGAACAACCGCGGCAGATGAGCATGGTGAGGCGATAATGGCGAGGTAACAGGGAGGAGAAGAGAAGCTCGCCTCCGCTTCTGCTCGGTCGGACGAGGAAGAAGAAGAACGGGACGGTGCGGATCTGTGGGCTTGGCCCAAGTGGCGCGAGGGAAAAAGGCCAGCGTAGCCCAGGAGCGAGTTTGGGCCGGCGCGTGGCGTAGGTCGAGGTGGAGAACCGAGGGTGGGCCGCAGTGGCTTTGGGCCACCAGGTTTCGCCCTTTTTCCTTTCTTCTTCTTTTTTTTATATAAAAATATATTCTTATTTCTTTTTGTTGACCACAATACAATCAAAATTATCCCAGAGTCCAAATATAGAAGTGAAAGGGTAAAATCTATACTACCACTTTGCACTTTTTCTTTTGAACAAAAATATAATTTTGAAAGATTTGAATACAAATTTGAATTTAAACTATTTAAATCTTAAATAAAAATTAAGATGCATAAGATGAATGCTTAATTGTACTTAAAATTTTGGGGTATCACAATTACCTAAGTACTCAAGGGAAACCTAACCCCCTACCCCCACGCTTTAGGGGTGTGGGATTCTTTTCTCTCCCTTATGAATCTACAAGGGAAGCTTCACTTAGGTTGCAAAGCGACATCCCCCTTCTACCTGGCTCATCGCAACCATCTTTCCACTAACCTAGCCTCACCCTTTCGTACCAACAAGTAGGGGCGGAGCTTCCTAGTAGGGTGAGGTTGGGTGACCGCCCTACCTTGCTTCGGCATCTATACCCCTACATCCCCAGTTAATCGGCGGAGAAAAATCGTTTGGAAAGATGGCTGCTGTGTGTCTAGAGGTAGAAGAAGCACTAAAACAATATGAAAGGCCGAAAGGGTATTCCATGTAGCCATCTTGGTCCCTTAGGCCAGCCCAATTTTTAAAGCCCAAGTAGCTGAAGCGTCCGCTGTCCTCGAGTAATCAGCCGAGAAGTGCGTCATTTCGTTTCTGTTCCTCGTTCTTCTCCCACGCCGCATCCTCGAGTAATCAGGCCAGCCACCGGCGATAGGCGCAGTGCACTGCTGCCCACGAACTCGTCATTCTTCCTAGCCGCCTGGGCATGGAGACGGAGGGAGCTAGCGCAGGCGCAGAGGCATCTAGCGCTGCTGGTGACGTACGCCCTACCGAGGCAATCGCCGGTGCCGGGTGAGGACAAGTGCCAACTGGCAAGAAACGGTACAAACCACAGGTACATGTCTCTACTCCACATCCCCGCCATACCTATTTTTTAATCCTGGATCTGCCACCGCAAGGGGGTAATACGGTCATATTCACATGATGTTGATAGCGAATTGGAAGACCATTCAAACCTTTGGACAAGATTGAGGTACCTTCCAATTGAGTCCTTTGGAGACCCAGAAGAGCTCTCGAAGTAGTGCTTCTGCTTGGTCATTTGGAAGCGAGTGCCCCTAACTAGGGTCCGGCTCCTTTTAGCATGTTCTACTTTTGTTGCATTGGGGCCTAAGGGTCCCGTCTGGACGGTCTGATCCGGAATGGATTCTCTTGAAAACCTTACTCCCCAACAAATGTTTTTTTCTATCTAAAAAAGCTCTATTTCAATGAATAATTCTTAATTATTACATTGTCTAGAAGCCAGGATGTTCTTGAAATTAAAGACACTAATTAGTAGCTACACGTCTGTAGCTTAATCATTAGTTTCTTTTGAATAAAATAGCTCAGAGAGGTGGTCGGCGGGGGAGTATCCACAACCACAGAGGGGTTTTTTTTTTTTAATCAACCACACGGCCGCTGGTTGAGCAACAGGCAATGGTAAGCTGATGTGACACATGACAGACACCACTGCCAATATTTACACGCGGCCGCCGCCCGCCGGTTCCAAACTAACCAGCCGTGAAGACGTACTGAAGAGTGAATACAGCTCCTGAACCGGTACGCAAATTTTTAGTTGCTACTAAAGTAAACAAAAATTCTGAGAAAATACTGTAGTTGTTACCATTATAGCACTGGTACTGCTATACATTACCGATCGAACATTATAGTGCTCGCTCGTTCTTTGTTTTTGGAGCGTACAAGAGCAAGCTCGCGTAAATGGTTGCATATGTACATATGCAGACACAGTCAGCTGTCGCACACGTATATGCAATTGCACCTATATATTATACTATGTGGGTATATAATATATATACTCCGCTCGTAGCTCTTACACGTACGTCGACGATCGATTATACGATCAATGACATCACATGTCGACGTTGCAGTTGGGTTCGCCAAGCAGCGGCGCCTGCTGGGCGGCGTCGCCGGCGTTCCCAATCTTGCGCACGGCGAGGAGCAGGTCGCATCGCGCGTAGAGCGAGTGCCAGCCCCCTGTGGAAGGGTCCGGACACGAAGCGGACGCGGCCGAGCAGCACGACCAGGAGCGGGAGCACGCCGTAGGCGACGTCCGTGGCCATGGCCGCCGCGGTGCCGGGCGCCACGGGCACGGGCGCGGCGACGCCGGCCCCCAGCACGGGCGCGACCTCGACGGCGGCGCCGGCGTCCTGCGTCAGGGGCGGCATGGGCGCGGGCGCCGTGACGGGCTCGCCGCGGTACGCCACGTACGCCGCCAGCCGGTCGTAGCGCGCCGCGGACCGCCCGCTGGGGTTGCGGAGCACCAGCGTGAACTGGAACGACGCGGCCAGCGCGGCGGGCGCGTTGGCGGTGGCGGGGGTGGCGTTGTAGAGGGCCAGGACGGCGCCGGAGGTCACGGCGAAGGTGGGGTGGGACGGGCGGTAGACGACGTAGAGCACGAGCAGGGTGATCCCCGCGGCGAGCAGGAGGACGAGGATCGCGAAGCAGAGCGCGCGGAGCGGGCCGCCGCCGCCGCCGTAGTAGTAGCTGTAGCGGGGGCGGCCGCGCCACCAGCCGTAGCCGCCGGCGGGACTGAGGTCGTCGGCGTGGACACCCCTCTTCCCGCCTTTGTGGTGGTGGTGGTCGACGGGCTCCGGCGGGAGGTGGTGCTCGGCCATCTGCGCGCGCCTGCGTGCTCGAGAGGCTTTTGTCCGCCGCTTGGGTTCTCGGCAATGCAATGCAGGTGCAAGAGACTGCTGCGGAGCCGTGTCACTAGCTTTGATGAGAGGGAAAGAGATAGAGAGTGTGAGCTGCGCTGTCTTGGCAGGACGCGCACCGCTTCGCGCGAGGCGTTGGCGCTTGGTCGGCAAATCTTTGTTTGGATCGATTGCTCGAGCGGCGTTCACGACGCCATCTAGGCATCTACTGAAATGAACGGTCATCATATCTACATATGTACTGTGCTTTCTCTGTCGACACATGTTAAATATGGATCTCATCTTATACATACACACACACACACACACACACACATACATACATACATACATACATACATACATACATACATACATACATACATACATACATACATACATACATACATACATACATACATAAGCTCCTTTTTTATGCATTGGATATGGATGTGCGGCGTGAATCTGTGCAATCCCAAGGTGTGCAGAACCAGCAGCACGTACGGCTGCGCAATCCCACCTTAGCATGAACACGGCCGTAGTCAAGTGATTTTTTTGGGCTTTTTTCCTAACCACACCATTAGATCTTTGATCATTGGAACGCACGGTTTTGTGGAGTTTTCTGTTACTGTGTGTTTTTATAGGGTCTCTGGCGCCATGCCGCTTTTGGGACTTTGAAAACAGACGGATGTGGAGTAGACAAAGCCCAATTTAAAGACACCTTTGTCAGCACTACTAAAGAGGGGTTTCCAAACCCTGAAATCAACTTCGATCAATATTCATGTGCTAGCAGTATCACCTACTCCGTATTTTGAATCAGCTTTGTGTGGATTATCCTTTATTCGTAACTTTGTGTCGAAGCCTTGAAACCTGATTATTCATTCGGTCCCAAATTACAAGGGTTCTAAGTCTGCTAGATTCATTCACTACTTTATATGTATACGTTCAATTTAGGACAAATCTCGAACCCCTCAAAATTTAGGACGGAGAGAGTACAGGATGCACCCTCTATCATTATCATTCTTACATTTCTCGGGGACAAATTTTAAATCCCAGAACAGTAGTCTATTTTAGTATGGAGGCAGCTGTAGACAAACTCAGGAGAGGCCACATTGTCAGAGGGTCTCTAAACATTGAATCAGCTTTGAACAATACTCATGTGCTAGCAGCAGCATTTTTGGAATCAACATTGTGTGAACTATCCTGTGTAACTACTAAGCTTTGGAAATTTTGTGTCGAAGCCTAAAACCTGATTACATATATCCCCTTTGTCTCATTATCGCTCTTGTATTTTTGGGGACAAAATTCTAATGCTAGGACTGTACTCTTTCTTAGGACGGAGGGAGCTGTAGACAAACTCAGGAGACACACCATTGTCAGAGGGTCTCTAAACATTGAAATAAGCTTTGATCAATACTCATGTGCTAGCAGTAGCATTTTTTTAATCAGCTTTCTGTGCACTATTTTGTGTAACTGCTGAGCTATCGAAACTGTGTCCAAGCCTAAAATCTGATGACAGATATCCCATCTAGCATTATCGTTCTTGCATTTTTGGCGACACATTTCGTATGCTAGGACTGTACTCTTTTTTGGGATGAAGGGAGTTGTAGACAAACTCAGGAGAGACACCTTTGTCAGAGGGTTTCTAAACTTTGAAACCAGCTTTGATCAATATTCATGTGCTAGCAGCAGCATCGTCAACTTTGGAATCAGCTTTGGGTGGACGATCCTGTTTGTGTCGAAGCCTGAAACCTGATTACATATACCATCTCCATCTCCATCATCGTCCTTATTCTTCAGTCCAGACTGGACGGCAACCAGCAGGAGGTTTCAGTTTCACTGGGGTGGCGTGAGTGGAAGTAGCGAAGGTGGCAGCAGCACCACCGGCCTCCCAGCTGCAGCAGCCACAAAGAACAACAAGCCATGTCAGTACGTGTTGCTGCTCAGGAGCGTCATCCAAGCCATCCTAGGTAGCCACGGCTGCAAGGCATGCCTACATGACGTACCCTTGGCGGTGAGGAACCTCTCAATGGCGGCGATGACGTGCCTGCCATGCGGGTACCTCTGCAGGTAGTCCACGTTGCTCCTGGCCACGCTCACCAGCAGAGCCACCTGCTGCTCCTCCGCCTTCAGTATCATCCTCTGGATCACCAAGTTCGCGGACGGGTTGATCATCATGTCCTGCATGCAATTCTCACTGAATTTAGTTTCCTATATTCGCAGATCAGCAAAATAAAGAAAAAGAAGAAACTCGATCTATGATAGCACCGGTCACCAACCAGGAGGCGTTCCAAGTGCTGGCCTCCAGCGGCACCGACGATCTCGTCTGTGATGCGCCGCCGGTCCTCCCGGCTCCCCAACGTGAGACACTTGTCGATCACATTGGAGGCGAACTTATGGTAGCTCATGCTCACGACGCGCCCCGCGAATTTGCTCACCATGGCGGACCGCCTCGCGCCGCCGCCGTGCTCCAGCAGGTGCTGCACCACGTAGTTGCCGAACTTGTCGGCGGACAGCTTGTTGGCGAACTCGATGATCTCCGCCGCCACCGTGTCGTAGATCTCCGGGTTGTTGCAGCGGTCCAGCACTTTCTGAGAACCACAGCAACGCAGGAGAGAAAATTAGCAGGCTCGTTGATTGATTGATTGATTGACCAACCCCAATTCACCAGACGATCAAAAAGACTTAAACTGACAGATCAGTGACAGCAGCAACCTGGATCACGTGGCTGCAGTGAGGATCAGTGGACAGTGACCTGGCCCGTCCGCAGAAGCTTCTGAAGATGGGCTGGAGATGCTGCGCCGGCACACAGTCTAGGCACGTTTGGATCACGTGGTTGGCGAACTTGTCGCGAACGCATTTCAGCGCTTGGCTGCTGAGCTCCTTGGCTATCGCCACCTTCTGATCCTGCGCCCCTACTTCCAAAGCCTGGAAGGAACATATACACCAAATGCACTGATCACTGATACAATTCACTGCAAATCAAAGAAAGTCATATCCATATCTATTGCTGCTGACTATTACTAATACTTATGAAAGGAATTTACAGAACTATCTGTTATTCAGCAAAGATATGATGAGTGCAACCTTCAGAGTACAAACACACTACATAGTAGTTACACTGCTAGTCATTTCCGAATCTGAAATAACATTCATTGGTTTACCTTCTGGATGACCCTGCACCCGTGCACATGAAGGCTAAGGGGAAACACATGCCCAATCAGCCGGCTAATGAGCTTTCGCTTCCAGGGCTGTGGGCCATGCTCAAGAATCTGATGGCAAAACAAACCATGCATGGGTTAGAGTTCATGCTCAATTCATGTTCCAGTGCTTCACATGCATACTCCTAGGTAAAGAGAGACGTGACCTTCTGGACAACATGATTTCCAAAGACATGAATGGCGAGCATACGAACACAAGGCAACATTTCCTCACAGACCATAATGATCTCTTGACGGTGTTGCCACATCAATCGCCTGCTGTATAGAGCAGCTCCCACTGCGAGTAGCACTGCATGCAAAATTAATGGTAAGAAGGCTCATTACATGTTCATATAAGCTGCAGTTGAGTATTGACATTATTAAACAGTTATGCGCACCAGGAATCTGCTACTTGTCCCTTGAGGTCCATGAGCCTCAAGGCAGTGTTTGCCACAGGAGCCACCATCTGCTGCTGGCGAGAAGAGGTCGTATTGTTCCTTCTTCCACTGCCTCCAGATGGAGCTATTTGTTGCTGAATAACCGTAGTATCTGCATCTGCTGGATTGTCCCTAGAATGTGCAGCTAGAGCATGGCGAGCACATTGATTATTCAGCCCTTGAATAGTCTGCTGGTGCCTCTCAGGAGTGATCATGTCAGGGTCGTTGTATGCATGAAGATATGCCATTTGGACAGCAATTAAATGTTCATATATCTTCCTGGCATCCTCGCTCAATGGCGAAGCTTCTTCGCGGTCTTAGCTCTGCATTTCCTAGGGAACCTGAAAACTGAATCTCAGGGTTTTCATCATTGCCAATACTTTGTTCCATGCTTCTGTCCTGCACACCCATTGTTCGGGAAGTAGAGGAATGGATGCCTTGGGGAAGAAACGAGTAAGTTGGTAGTTGTCTGCCTTGCATGAATGGGGAATTGCGGTTGCAGTGTTGCAAACACCTCTGGATTGGCCTAAGGAGAAAACGAAACGACAATAGTTCAGTACCATAAAGTAAACTGAATCTTGATACCTAGAGCAACTACTAGCAGCAAGTACAATATATACAGTAGGTCATAGAAAAAAGTGCATACTAGCATGCTGTGTATTACCATGCACAGGGCTATCATTCTGTAGAGTTTTCAATGCAAACTGCATACAATTACTCATATCCAGTATTGAATCAAGGAAAACTTCTCGAAGTAAAATTTAAGTTTCATACTGAGATTTACAGATCCCATAATAGAAAAAAAGATCCCTGCCATCACAAACCTATACTAATCATGCTTAGGAAAATAGAATGGCCTATAATATGCAAGGGAACCTGTTGTCTAAAATAGTATTCTTTCTAAAATCATAGCATTATTAGACTATCCGAGATTACCACCTATTTGGCATCGTTAGAGGAAAGATTTATGATAAATCCACATGGATTGCGCAGATAAAAAAGCAGTATCCCCCTCCAAACCCACCCACCCTCACTTTTCTAGAAGGAAACTACTAAAATTAATGTAACCATAATAAATTTTTGAAGGAAAATGGCTACCACTTCCTACCACCTTGGTAGATATAAGATCCCTACATCATGGAAACATCATAGGTTTACCGGACCAAATTCTTAGATCGGTGACGGGTACTGGCAGCCGATGGAAAATAAGCCTACCTTCTTCACCTGGCTTGGCCTAAGATCCTTGAATCAGGGAAACAATTTGGGGCATATCATCTACCCCTTGGCCAGATCTAGTATCCCCGCAGTATCTAAACCATAGGCAGGCCAGCCAGGCTCCCCCAACCCTCTCCTCTTCCCCTTCCTCTACTCCCCCAATTCCCATTCCCAATTCGCTCTCCTCAAATCTGCGCCCACATTCCCGATCCACCCGCAGATCTAGGATCCGCCGCCACCGGCGACATCTCGGGGCTCGCGTGATCCTACCCCCAGCCTCTAAGTTGGCGCCCAGTGGAGGTCGCAGCGCCTCACTGGCGGCAGGGTATATCAGGCGCATATCTTAGACCACTAGGGTTCCCTTCAGGGATCTTTGAAGGCCAGTAGGGTCCATATAACATCCATCAGTTTGAAGAAGAAAGACAGTAAGGGATCACAACAAAACTAAAATGTATTTTGACACACCCCCATCAAATTCCTACACTCTGAGATAGCGATTTACCTTCTGGAAGCTTTAAAGACGCCATAGAGTTAAGTGGGAGAAAACAGGAAACATGTTGGTTGATTCCAAAGCCATAGATCTAGTGCGGAGGTTCTGGCATGGAGGTGTGGTGGCGGCGGAAGTGGGGGAGAGGTGATTCATGAATGGGAAAGGGGGCATGTTTATATAGAGAAACCCTAAGTGAGTGCATCGTAGCTTTGGGCCAAGTATATTTTTTCCATGCCTTTCTTGGGCTATGGTTTCTAATAGTTGGGCCTAGCCTATAATAGAAGAATGTAAACCTAATCCATTAATACCAACGAGGCCAGATATTTTAGGATAGCTTGAATTTGGTCAAGCATATATTTGGAATGCCTTAGCTTGGGATAAGGTTTCGACTAGTTGGGCCTAGCCTATACTAAAAGAATGTATACCAAATCCACTGAGACCAACTAGGTTCAGATACTACGAGATAGTTTGAATAATCATGTTGTTAGGATTGATCAACTGCTTCTATCATATATTGATTAGGCATCCTTCAAGCTCTACATTGGTAGGACATGTGGCGTTTCAAATACTACAAAGTACCAAAGCTATCGCATGTTAAAAAAAAGTTAATGTAACACTGCTGTATTTTTTCATTCCACATGTACATAAGCCTAAGGTAGCTTGTTCTTTCCATGGATGTGTTTTTGTTGAGCCTAGTGCAACATGTATTCGCTTCGTCTTAGAGCCCATTTTATCTTAGTGGATCTCATCATGGCTTTAAGGTACCATCTCCACTATTCTCCACTCCACGGAGCAAAGCTTGTAACTAGCCACATGGAATTTGTTTAGCATGTTGAAGGCATTCCATGACTACGATTCGATAGATTATATTTGGAATTGAATTTGCTAGCTAGAAAGTGATCTAAATCAACTTTTTGTTTGGCTGACTAGGAAATTTGTTTCTTAGAATCGTCAAAATATTCATTTGGATATGCAAATAATGGACATGCGCATTTGCTCATATTGGTCCTATAACTTTATCTATCTCTCTCTCTCACAAACATAAGAGAGAATGATAATAGGGGATTGTTTCTAAGAGATTGAGAAAGAGGAAGGTGCCCATGAGAAGGGGGATCGGTGGTGGGAGCTATGCGTGCCTGAATCCTCCTCGCTGGATCGCCTAGGCTACTAGAGGAGCGGTTTCTTCTTTCAGGATTGGCCGGGTCGAATCCGTCCTATAGGAATTGTAGCACTGGGAGGCGGAAACATAGGAAGGGGTGGTGTGCCAATGGTAGTAGCATGGTGACAGTAGGATGTTTGGGTGTTACTCCTATTGTTGTGGCTGCTCGACTTGGCCACGCGTGTGCTTATCAGGGTTCACCGTTCCGATTTACTATAGCCGAAAACCGTTTTTGACCAAGAAATTTGACTTTCAAATTTAAAAATTTGAAACCGGAATCCACCCCTCTTCAACCTAGAAAGCACATTTCAAACAAGTCCAAAAAAGGAAAATCTGGCCGAAATTCTGGACTTCCCGACTGAGATGGTGAACATTGAAGGTGTGCCCAGTCTCGCTCCCTCTGCTACACTCACCTTGCCTCATCTTGCCTCGAGATGCTCTATCTACTATCTCATGGTGCTCATGATTATCCCTACCTAATGCTGTTGTTACCGATACTAATATCAGTATACTATTAATGGAGGGCACTAGGCACCAACATACGAAGTTTGCAATACTTAAAGTGCCCATTATAGAGATCTAATAGAGCGAGAGGAATATTACAGGGGTACACTACATATACAAATTGTGGTTTTCTTGGCAATGGCTAGCAACAAAGACACATGTTAGTTTCTTCATGACATTGAAATAGGAGCCACTATAGGCCTGAAGGCATGGAGGTGAAGACAACATGGCAACACATCCATAGTTGCTATAGTAGCAGCAAATCATGAGCATTTGTAAATGTTTAGTGGGTATTGCAGATGATGGAGGTATTTCGAGACTTCTGATGACCGTTGGTACAATGTTCTGCGGCACACCAATCGTCCTTGAACATGTGTGTGAATGAATTCACATTGCGAGTTCAGATGATCTAGTGCCTCTGACCCACCTTGGCTTAGCATGGATGTGTCCTTGTAGTTAATATGCCTGCACAACAAATTATCCTTACATTGCAAAGAACTTTGCGTAGCCTTCCAAACAAGCATACCTTCAGTGAAGTGTGGTTGTGCCTAGATGAAGGCATAGTATAATTCACATGTGGACTTGCCACAAATGACAAGATTGTAGACGGGTGATGTGGTAAGGTATCGGCTGGCTAACTCAAGGACACTTATGTGGTTTTCTAGCTTATTGGATAGATGAACTGAGCTAATAATCTTTTCAATAACTAGTAGCTATGCAACAATACTATAGTGCAAGATGAGCTGGCACTGATGCCCTCACACAATGCCCTTTCCAACCATTACACCATGGAACTGACATATAACCATATGTGAAGGACATGGTGAGTGGGGCCTCAATGAGATAGAGTACTCCTTAGCTTGAAGGAAGTTCCTATGGTATCACTCACTGCCACCATAGTATCGCGCTCATCATACATAACAATGAGCGCAACATACTCTATGTGTACGGTGAGATTATAGATGGGTGATGTGGTAAGGTATTGGCTAGTTGACTCAAGGACACTGATGTGGTTTTTAACCTATTGGATAAGGAAACTGAGGTAACAATCTTTCAATAGCTACCAACTCCACAACAATAGTATAGTGCAGGGACTGAGGTAGAACTGATGCCCTCACACAATACCCTTTTATGAACATTGCACCATGGAAGGGCATATCTCCATATGTGAATGCCATGGTGAGTCGAGCCTCAATGCTGAGATCAGATAGAGTACTCATTGAAGTTATTGTGGCATCCCTCACTGCTACCATAGCAATGAACTGGTACATATGTAATAGTGAACACACCATACTCTATGTGTGTGCCTTCAATGTCGCATGCCAATGTGTTAAGGTAGACAAGATAGCATGCCTAAGCCCTTGACAACCGGTCACATTGGTGTTTTTGATGTAGCAGCTTGAGTAGGAGGCATTGATTTTTAGATAATAGCATGATGGATCCCTAAGCCCTCCTTTCGCATGACATTTCCATCCAAAAGCCACCATGCATTAGACATTAATGATCTTGTCTATTCCAGTCCATATATAGGAATGTGCAACAATATGCCAAGAATGTCAAGCACCCCGCAGAGGTATGTGGGTCGACCATCCATGATTGAATTAATGAGCACAATGCACTCAGTTGGGCAGTGTCCCAACTTGACAATGAGAGCCATAAACATAGGGAGGAATACTTCATGTTGAACAATGGCAAACTAATGCAGGATCCTAGATATCTCCTCCTCCATCTTTTCATGTTTGTTTCTCCTCTTTCTATTTTATCACTATTTCCTCCTTACTTTTTATCAATGTCTAAAACTTAGTAATAGAGCTCCACTATCTTGGGGCTAGATCCCTCCTGGCTAGACAGCTGGATCCTCCCCTCTAGCAGAAAAGGTATACTTGCTAGAACTTGTCTTGATAGCACAAGAGGATGCAACTGATTACCATAGGCTACATGCTTGTTGATGTTTGTTTTAGGAGCTGTTCCCTACCAGTACAATAATCTCTCTAGTCTCCAAATAATAGATATGGTCGCCAGTCGTGAACAATACAATGAAGTTTCTCTGTCATTGTCGCTGTCACGTTACTTAGACGATGCTTTGCCCCTTTGCTAGCGCCACAATTGCTTGCCGGTGTATATTGTTCTTGGGATATAGCTTCCTCTGCATCCTACGTGTCCTTTGTATCTCCATAGGGTTTGCATGCCTTTGTTGCTAGATGGTTGGGGTTGGCCGCTTGGGTGACTCAAGCGAAGGCTCTGCTGCAGTCTTTGGTTCAATGTTGATAATAGCTATATTTTCTTGGACACTAGTTGACCGTGTGTTGGGAGGATTATCATTGTCATCCATGTCTCACATCAGGTGAAAGTCCAGGTCCAGTTCGACTGTGGTGAGCCAGTGACACATCGTGTGTCGTTTTTCTCTTTGGAGGCGTCGTATTTGTTAAGGCTTCATCTAGCGAGTTTAGCTGGCTAGCCCTATATTTTTTTCTTTCTCAGGTCTTCGAGCTCTCAGGTTGTTTAGGCGAGCGGTGGTGCTCTGGTTGCCTAGTTTTTCTATCTTTTTGATCGAAATAGTAGAGAATACCTCTATTGGATTTTTTTTTCATTAATAACTGGATTAGGTACAAGTTACATGGATCCCAAAGGGAGAAAAATGTTATTTTCTCGCTTTATGATTCTTAAGCTGTAGCTTACTCCATACTAGTGTAAATATACCTATCTTAATGCCAATTGTGTTTTAGTGTCGAATAAAAAAAAGAAGCCACTCCCGACTCCATGGTTGCGTTGCATCTTATGACACAGGGATTGTTCGTTTCACGATGCTGGTATTGTATCACAGTTTCCATAGTGGGTCAGAAGCTTCTAGATTCTTGATTCATCAAATCGAATGGCATGTGTGGCCAACGGGCATGGTTACTTTCTGATATGATACATTTATCATCATCAGTAGAAACGAACGGAGCCCCAATCCTTGTGCGGGCACGCACACTGCGCCCTGCGTGGGCCTCACGGGTGGGCCATGTGCACACAGTGCGACGCAGAGGCCCTCAACTGAGCCTCACTCGTGTTATGAAGTGTTGCTGTTGCCTCTTTTGCCATACGAAAGAGATGGCGTTTGAGAAGGTGAGGTTGTACTCCATAGGTAAGAATACTAACACAAGGGATATGTACAGGTGTTGCCCTGGCTATGACCCCGTTGCAGTTGGCACAAGATTTTGATTTTGTTTCAGACGATCGGAGGAACATTGTATAAGATGGGATAGCCTGGAAACAGTAAAAAATTGAAGCGATAAATGGGCCACAAAATAACAGCCCAATATATTAATTTATCTAGCTAGCTTATTACTGTTAGCCGTAGGGGGAGATTAAATATCAATTGGACCAAAAATAAAAAAAGGAAAACGTTATTCAAATCAGAAAGAGTTAAATTCATGGGAGGCTCTCAAACTTATCGTGGTGTACCAGATAGATCCACGAACTTTCAAAACGCATTTCTAGCCCCATAAACTTGTTATGGTGTACTAGATAGGTCCACAAACTCTCAAAACACATCTTCAGCACCCTAAATTTGTTATGGTGTACTAGTATAGGTCCACAGACTCTCAAAACACATTTTCAACACCCTAAACTTGTTAAGTAATGCACCTCATGTCTGCATCCCTTCATTTTATATTTATTTATTTTTTCAATTAGGCCCCTAGAATGTTCTATGTCCATTAGTCCCTCTCCACTAGAGCAGGAAGGAGCTCGGTGTCATCTCCTACTCATGCTCGGCCACCGCCGCCTCCACCACCGTCCGCTCCGCATCTTGCTCATCGTGCCTTCTTCTTCTTGGTCACCTGCCCGCTACCTCCTCCTCGGCTTGCCTTCCCCGCCTCCTCCTACGTCTACTGCCTAGCCTCCTCCTCCTCTGTTGTCGCTCGCCTACCTACTCCTCTGCGGCTTGGCGCTTCCTCCATCACTTGGCGCCTCCTCCCTCCACAACCACATATTTGGCACCTTCCCTTCCTCTACCTACGTTGATGATGGGACACAAGCAGTGACTGGGCCCGTCTCGGATCTAGCCATGGCGCGGCAGTGGCGCAGGGAGGCCGTTGTCGATGGCTAGCGTGGTGCGGGGAGGAGGGGGACGACGTTGGGCGGCAATGGACAAGAGGAGAAAGTGGTGTCCAGGTGGCTTGCGAAAGGGAGGAGCGAAGCGGCAATGGCGCAGACAGGCGAATCGCGTGGCATGGGGAGGCGACAGAGAAAGAGGTGGTGAAGAAGAGCAGAGTCGGCGACCAAAGCTCGGCTTAGTGTGACTGTGGTGGCTCCATGCAGATTCGGTCTTGGTCGCGGCAGGATCCAGCGCTGGCAGCCGCCGGCGTGGCATGGGGAGACGATGGCGTGGAGGAGAAGGGATAGAAGTCAGCTCCCCCTCAGACTTGGCCATGTCACTAGCTCTGAGAAAGGGTGTCAGGCGACCATGGACGAGGGAGTAGATGGGACGATGTCGGGCAGCTGCAGACGAGGGGAGGAGGAACTAGGGGAGTAGAACAAAAGAGAACATTCTAGGGGCTTAATTGAAAAACAATAAATATAAAACGAAGAGGTATGGACCTACTAGGGCTTCACTTAACAAGTTTAGGGTGCTGGAAATGTATTTTGAGAGTTCATGGACCTATATAATACACCATAACAAGTTTAGGGTGCTGGAAGTGCGTTTTGAGAGTTCGTGGACTTATCAGATACACCAGAACAAGTTTGAGGACCTACCATAGCACTTAACTCGATCAGAAATAAATATGGAACCATAGCACCATTAGCAAAGCAAAAGAAGGGGGGAAAACAGAGCTAGTCTGAAAGCTAAGCATGGCATTAATACATACAGATGGAAGACGTAGTCTTCAGCAGCACATAATCAAGCAGTACTAGGTTACAAAGATTAACCAGTATTCCGTTTGAAGTGGAGATAATAAATACTAGAATACTACACAGTAGCGATATATACACCCATACAAGTCTCATCATGAAGGCATATGATGAATAAGGATCGATGAAGTACGTACCTCGTGCTGATGCCGATCTACGGAGAATAATTCGTGGAGACGCTGGAGGCCGTCATTGTTGCGCCCTGGCTCCTCCGGGAACAGGCAGTAATAAGAAGAAGAAGCAGCAGCAGCAGCTTCTGCGCCTATGGTCGGCTGCTGCTCCCGCATAACATCCTTGTGCTTGTTATCATGACGTCCGGCGAAACCGGTGGTAGTGGCCCTCCTTGAGGACGACGACGAACCTCCTTGGCATGGATCCATCGATCTCTTGCAAGCTACCGTGTATTTTGTTGACCAAACCATTCATGCATGAGCCACTCAGAATGAGTTCGATGGATGGATTGAACTGTCTATAATTCTATATGTATGGAATTAACGGGTGTATATATGCTAATCATTACCAAAGTACTGTATGTACTACTGGATGGATAGCTAGCTGTTTATAAATAATCTTTTTTCATTATTACTCCCTCCCGTAATAAATATATGACTTTTTTTACTTTAATTTTGAGACTAAAAGCGTCAAATATTACTGGGAGTAGGAAGTAGCTGTTTGTTGCTGCAAAACGAGTAACAACCATTATTTCCATCTTTAGTTTGATCGATAAGCAATAACCTCATAGAAACCATGCATATATACGAGTATAGCATAAATAAGACCCGTACGAGATTTGAGTTAAAACAAAATTATTAAGCCGATCGAGAGCGTATATATGGTACAGCACAGGAATCGAAAACACTAGCTCTACACCGTACCGAAGAAAGCACACAAACCTCTCCCACAGCGGATCGGACTGCCTGCTGAAAAGGAAAAGAAAAACGATCGGAAGAAGTTGCTATCATATATATCATGCACGGAACGGGTGATGATTTGCAAATATACATCACAGATAGAATCGCTTGAGATGTGATTGGGCCGTCGATAGGGGGCCATGATCTATCATGTACGCACCTAGAAGAGGGGAGACACACGATCGATGGCGGCGACCGGCGCCAACCTAGATTCACCTCTCTGCTTGATCAAAAACCTGACGGAGTTGAAGAAGAACAGATCGAATGCGCCGCTAGCTGGCTGGCTTCTGACGAACAGAGTGCTGCCTGTTTCTGAGCGAGACTTGAGGTCCAGCCGGGGCGGCTGGCCGGGGTTAATAACGTGAGCTAGGGGACAGGCCAGGCCAGGGCAGGCCACTAGCGGACGCTAACACTGTGGCTGCAGCCGGCCAGCCGGGGATTGCATCAGCAAAGGTGAACAAGGCCGCCACATGCACGGCATGCGTGACCCTGGCAGAGGCGCGCCATTATTCACGGCGGATCAGTTACAAGTGGAGACGACGACGGACGACCGGCCGGCCGGAGACCCTGCACAGCCTCGATCTGCAGGCAGTGATCCAGCGAGGCTTTCGTGAGAAGCTAATGAGGTCCAGGCCACGCTTGGCTGCAAAGGCAGTGCCTGCTGTTCGATCACTAGTAGTAACTGATCTGGCTACAATGCAAGCTGTAGATGCGGCTAGATAGAGATGAGCCCTAGCCGCAGCAGCCAACAGCTTTCGACGTGGCCTTCTCCTTTTCTGTTGCGCAAACGACAGCAGCGGGCCGGGGCGGGGCGAGCGAGATTAGCATGCACGCAGCGCAGGAGATCGAGAGAGATTTGTTTCTTAATTATGGCTTCTTGTATGGGCGTGGCGCCGTGCGTTAGGCCGCACAAAAGTATTTTTTGTTTTGTTTTTGGTTAAAGAACACATTTACTGACGTGGGTGGACCTCCCCAGATGCAAAGAAAGCCAACGCAAAAAGGCAAAAAGTGCATCAACAGAATTTGCGAATATGCAAGTATACTAGTATCATTATTAGGCAAAATGGTGCTCTCCATATTAGGCAATAAAATAGTATCATTAGGCAACAATACAAAAGGTATTTTTGCGTGATGAAAAAGAACTTTTGTATAATGAAAATCACCATTTTGCCTAATGAACTCTAGCAAAATTGCTTAATTGACGATGGTGGTGGCGGTGGCCGGCGCAGGGGCGGGGGAGGAGCGTGTCAATGGTGGCAACCAGCTCCGGTGGTTGGTGCGGTGCAGGGATGAGTGCATCGACGGTGACTAGTAGCTCCAGCGTGTGCGCGGCCAGCGGCCGGCGGCTGCTGCTGGCCGCATCCTCACCGGTCCGGCCTCCACAAAGCCCGTGGCTGCCGCGCGAGGAGAGCTGGGAGGACGTCGAGCGCAGGATGAGGCCGCCGCTTCCCCACTGGATCTGGCCGCATCCTTGCTGGATCCGGCCGCCGTAGGAGTTGCCCGGAGGTGCACCGTAAGCGGATGGGGACAGCGGATCGAGGCGTGGCTACCGGCGCAGCACCTCCCCGCTGAATCCGAGCGTCGCGGGACGCCTCCCCACCAGATGCCACTTGGAGGAGGCGGCAGGGTGGAGCTGCTCTTCCACCGAGGTGGAGGAGGAGGGCACGGGCGGAAGGAGGCGTCAGCGGTCGTGGATGTCGAGCGCAAAGGAGGACAACACAGTCGATGGCGGAGACGGAGCGAGCGAAAACCAGGGCCAGGAGGGCGGCACGGTGGGCGGACGGCGCTAGGAGAGGAGAGGTGGGTGGCGGCGAGGAGGGAGAGCTCGGAGATGCCATGGCATGGGGGTGGGGACGCAGTAGGTGAGGGCGAGTGGGGAGGGAGAGATAATGTGGAAGGGGAGGTGGTAATAATTGTGTGCGTACGAAGAGAGACAAAACACGCACTGTTCGTATTGAAGTCTTTACCTTTAATATAAGAACACAATTTAGCTCTTCTACTCCATAAGGTCTACTTTAGGTAATCTCGAATTGAGGGACTACTGGAGTGGATTGGGATGCCTAAGGGTTTGTTTGGAAAGAATATTGTAGGGGAATAAACGGATGGAATCCCTCTCTATTTAAATTTGATAGTAAGAGATTGAATTCCTTCCAATCCTCTTAAATAGTCTTGCATCCAAGCAAGTCTAAAGATGCACACAGTAATGCACAAGGCATTATCCTAGTCTCCTTAAAAAGTATGCGCCCTCTCGTTTTACTTTATAATTAGCTTATAAATTGATTTGCATAAATTGAAACATCAGTTGTCTATTTATATGAACTAGTGTAGACGTATGTGCATGCACGCTTTGAACTATGCTTCAGTCATATACTTGATGGCTCTATGTGGATCATGTGAAGAGTGGATGATATTGAGAAAAAGAAGAAGATAACTGGCCAGGCAGTCAAAGAATTAGCTAGCGAAAGAAAATACAAATAAGCAATTAAAAAGAAGAGGCCCGCTTGATTGATGTCCTTCTTTTTTCATTAATTCCAAGACAAAGAAAGTGGGTATGTATAAGAACAAGGTGAGAAAATAAATAACTAAAGGGTGCAAACATTTTCTTTCTATCAATTTTTGGTCCTTTCCAACCATTTCGGACAATGTGATGGTTATAGAGTTTTTATTGGGTAAGAAATGGTATTACGAAAACTCACCGTTTTTTTATGGGTGTCTCCCCGTTAGGTAATGAAATTTAACATTCCATCGGTCACATTTTTCAACCATACGATTTGCATCCAATAGATAGAAAATGTAATTGCCGGAAACTTATACATCGGTCAATGTAGACAAAAAAACACACACAACTCAACACACTCTGTCCAATCTACATCACATGGCTCACAAATTTGACTGATATACAGCCAAAAAATCAGGTCACCTCGATAGAAACAAATATGTTCTTTTACAGTGTAGATAGAAAACAAGGTTTGTAGAGGTGCTATTTGCATTTATGTGGCATTGTAACCTAAGGTATGGACAAACACCCTCAGCGTGCCAATGAACGGTGAATTTAACACTATGGCATTGGCATTTGTTGAGGATGCTTATTAATAAACTTCATTCAAACAGAAAAAAAAAACTCGATTCAGGAGACAAGGACCTAAAAAGATCTTATTTGTTTCAACATATGGACAAAGTAAGATGGTTTGTCAATTGTCATCATATTCAAGATGCAAGAAAATTCGCAGAAATAAAATTATCAAAATGTGCTCTGCATATTCCTACATCCTGACTGGCGTCACTAATGCACATAAATCTTATTCTTACATACTAGTAGTCGATAAATTGTCCAAACAACTATCCTAGAGAACAAGCACGGCCGCGCACAAGCAGACGGCAACCGCGCCGAGCAGCCCAGACGATCCAAGGCCGATAGGCGACATGAGCAGCAGAACTTGTCGGCGACGGCGCGGGGGAGGACACCGGGTAGTAGTAGCGGGAATCAGAAGCCGGTGGACTCGCGATATCACTCTGAGGAGCCTCGTCGCCAACGCGAGCCGGGGCTTGGACCGGCGCCGGCACTGGAGTAGTGTTGTCGTTGACGACGCCATGTCTGTCCGGAGACGGTGCGCTGGCCGGCCGGTTAAAATGAACCGGCGCCGGCGCTGGAGAGTTGTGCCCATGGTAGTAAGGAACCGGCTGGTTGCCCTGAACCGGATCCGGAGATGGAGCGTTGTGTCCGCCATGGCTCGGCGCGCTGGCCGGATGGTTGGCACTGAACCGGCGCTGGGGAGTCGTGCCCGCCATGGTGGTAGGGACTTGGAGCGCTGGCCGGATGGCTGCCGGCTTGAACGGGAGCGGGCGCTGGAGCGTGTTGGAGAGGGTGATGCAGTCTTGGAGCGGGCGCCGGTTGGTTGGCGTGGACTGGCGCTGGCGCATAGGCATGGTGCCATTGATGGCCGTGGGGACCTGGCGCCGGCGCGTTGCCGAAACCACCGTGGCCAGGGGAAGAACTCGGTGCCAGGCCGAGGCCGTTATGACCCTGGTGCTGATGAGGACTCGGCGCGGCTGCGTGATGGTGGTGGTGGTGGTGTGGACCAGGCGCGTGGCGGTAGTCGTCGTGCGCGGTGGACGCCGACGCGAGCAACAGCAGCAGTGCCATCGCCATCTCCGTCGGTGCGATCGGCGTGGCCATTGCGAGAGAAACTAGAGGGCGCCTTGGTGTCTCTGCGCAGCGGCGGCAAGCGGGAATATATAGGCGTGGACCCAAAGCTTTGGCTGCATGGGGCTGGAGGAAACAATTATACACGGCAAGATTTGATTACCGTTTGGGCGCTGAGCCGCCCAAATGAGGATCTCATTGATCCGGCCGCGACAAATCGAATCAAAACATTCTTAATGACACATGCAATGAATGAATGCATATCAATCAAAGCATCACGCAGTAATTAGCTTCCAAATGCGGGGTCCCCAGATTTATGGGATTCACTCTCGATTTGTTTGATTCTCAATCTGACCAGGTAGGCCCGTAGTCTACACAATACTGCTACAATATGACACCAAGTTACAAGACATGTTTCACCACATATAAATCCCGTTAACGTTGATCGCATGGTCAGATGACAGAATCCAAACAAGGTAGAGAGGCTCGACAAGTTAAGCGGTGAACAAAAATAATAGCGTAAAAATGACAAATAAATATTGGGTCACTGAGCAATAAAACATTATATTATAATAAAACAAATAAGGTCCAAATAACTCCAAATAATAGATAATTCTCTACAAAACACCATACTAGTTTTTATGCTTTATAATATTTAGTTTTTCAATGAAGAACGATCTTGATATAGTTCAGCAAACGAGTCTAAGTACAAAATATTAAGACTGAACCAGTCTTACCGCCCCTATTTGCATGCATGTCGTTCAAGGATTCTAGATACCTGGTTATTTATTTCCTTCACAACTCAGAATTGGTGCATGATATGTTCACATATTGTTCAAGATACCTAAACATTTATTGTTTGATATACAATTGTCATTATTGTAATGTGGTGGAATCAGATTATTCTTGAACATTAATGTGTGGTTATTAGTCTTGAGTAGGGTTGGGCACATTTACCGCGACCAACGAAGACCGAACGGAGCTAAAGTATCTTTTTTTGGTTTTCAGTTTTGGCTTCGGTTTCCATTTTTTAGATATCAAACTTTTTTGGCTCGGCTTCGATTTTGTTGGCTGCCACGCTGGATAAAAGATGGAACCGAGATCCGTGCATCATGTCCTATAAGTCACATCACTTGTTTCCCTTCCGCGGCCCAACAAAGTGCCAATTGCAAGAGCAAGGCCACCGGCCCACTACAGCCCAAGGTTGCCACCTACGCAACAGGCCAACTGCACAGTAACCCTGAGGACCGAAAGAGCAACCCAGAGGTGGGTAAATAGGTCGACGCCTAAAAAACTTGCAACCCCAAAAACCTCTCTTTTCCGTTGTGCAAAGTTGCGTAGCTATGGCAAGCTACCAACCATAGGAAACTAAGAGAAAAGCCACACGGAAGCACACAAAAACACTCACTCAAACGCCGATCGAAAACGACGTAAAACGAGTGTAGAACGGCCGGCAGAAGCCACCGGACGGTCCTTGTGGTGAACCACCGGACGTTCTAGGCCGAGAGTGCTTTGTTTTGAAGCACCCACCAGACGGTCCTGTGGTGAGCCACCAGACGTTTAGCCCGACAGTGCTTGTTTCGAAGCACCCACCAGACGGTCCTGTGGTGAACCACCAGACGTTCTGGGCTGATAGAAAGCTGCAGGTGGGGAAAACCACAAGAACCAATCCAAAAATTGACCAAATGAACTCCAAACTTCACCAAACTTTGTAGGGACCTTGTCTAATCCATGGAGAGGCTTTTCTCAAGGGTTTAGCCCAAGTATTTCTCCACGAACCTAACTTTCCCCGAAGTGAAGTCCAAGTGGCAAGAACGAAAGAGGAGGTGCTACTCGTGGATCAAAGGATTGGGCAAGAGAACAACAATCAAAACCACATCCTTGCAGTCCAAAATACTGGCAAAAGAAAGATATCAAACTTGGCCAAGCACAAACACACCAAAAGGCCAAGAATCGAAACCAATAGCCAATCAAGAGAGGGGGAAGAATAAGCACACACAAGGCTACACGAAATCCATCTATTGATTGCCTCAAAGATGTCTTAGATCCATATTACAAGATGAAGATTCGTACACCAAGCTTCCTCCCACTCCTACCCTCTTACTTTGGGGCTAGATCTCTCCAAAACCCACTAGAAATTGATGCTCTTGCTTGGTGACGAAAATGGAGCTCTAACCCTAGCTCTAAACAAGTCTAACCAGCCAAGAGAGGTGGCTTGGAGCAGCCAACCTCTTATTTATACTATACCTCTATTGCCCTAAGGTAGTTTGCACTTAACCCCCTATATTACAGGCTCGGTACACTAAAACGCTTGTAGAGGCTAAAAAAGACTGCAATAACTCGGATGAACGGCCACGATGGAGTCCTCGACGTCTTCGGTTTCTCCACCTTCGCTTGATGTCCTCCACATGTCCAGTAGCTCATCCCTCGGGGGTAACTCCGGTTTTGGGATACCGGCAACCGAGCCCCTGGTTTTGACACTCGAACCAGGAAACGATAGTTGGGCCTCCAGTCTTAAGTGATTTTACGGCTCGGCAGGAATTTTGTCACGCCATGTCCACACTAGCATCGCCACCAGGTCACACTTAGGTGGGCTTCTGCTCGCTCGTCCTTCAGCAAGTCTTTGGTGTTGACAAGCGCTCATCACAGCCAGGACGAAAGACCAGACTCGGTACACTTGAGTCCCTCAAACCCTAACCCATCAATCTACGCATATATAGGTATACCGATATGCCGCTGCCCCTCCCATCCTTTTGCATGTCATTTTCAACATCAAAGGTGGTGGAGCAACCGGATGGGGGATCCCGGTCCCTATTTCGTTCTCTTGCCTCCCTTGAGTGGCAACGAGGGCGATGTCAAGTTGTGCAAGTGCCACAACGAGCGGCGATTGTGGGTGACTGGCCGACCGGCTAGGAGTGTGGTAGGGCTGCAGGTGGCTGAACAATGGGCTACCCACAGCACAGGCGTGGCTATCGTGAGGTGTAGCCGAGCGGCCAGCGTAAGGCGTGGGCAAACAGTGAGTAGCGCTTTGGTTAAAACCTAACTTCATGCTGAGAAAATCAACAACAAACTACTTCGTTTTTGTTTTTCTTTTCGACCGATAAATTATCAGTTCTTGGAAACCAATGTTTCTATGCACCAAAAAACCAGTTTAAACCAAATGCCCAACCCTAGTCTTGACTCGTGTGCTATAAACATGCCATGCAAACATGGTGCACATAAGCTATGTAGTTGGCTAGTAGCATAGGTTTTTTACTTAATTGGTCCTAGTACCATGAGTAGCACACTAGTACATGAAATGAACAATATTCGAATTCGAACCCCATCCAACCCAGTCATGCATTCATGGTGTCAAAGAATCTGACATGGTATTCATTTGTCGTATCATCACCCATGATGTCAAGATGGAAATAAGTGTAGCTGCTCTTATTCATCTTGCATGTGAATGCAACAATTGCATGCTGGCTGGAATAGATTGTGGAAGTAAGTATCACATTATTCACATTCTTATTAATAATTTGGTTTCATACAATAGAGATGTCACTAATAATAATCATTTGTAATTTGTTTCTTAGCTTATACTATTCCCCAACAACCATCGTCTCCACCACGGACAAGGGCACATCCATGAGATAAGTTCTCGAAGGCACGGAACCTAAGGTAAACTAGATGATACTTAGCGCGTTGCTGCTGGAATCTTATAACGTTAAACATAATATGATTCATAGATTGAGAAATAGTAGATAAAATATTAACATCATGAAAAGAAATATACCCTGCGTACACCACGTAAAGGCATTGCATGCATAAAGCCACAGAAGATCAATGTAATGTTTAAATGGAGTTCTTAGTGGACGTGGCATGGACAATGATGTGGCTTCACGCCTGTTGAGAAAAATAGATAGTGGGGTTCTCATATTTAGATATATAAGATATAAGATAAACAAAGATCATGATTGTAAGGAAAATGGACCGCAAATCTCATGTTTAATGTAATTTTGGTGGTTGAAATGACCACAAGTGTAATGAGGTTGAAGCAACACCTCAAGTGAGGTCAAGCAATAATGCAGCACTACAAAACTCACAAAAACTGTGAAGATCGGACACTTCGATGTTTCGAATATTATATGGACCAATCAGTCACTCTATCTGGTCAATGAAGGAAGCTTAAAGCTCAAAGTTTATTCTGCTTCATTAACGGGATAGTCTACTCCACCTCCAAATGAATGGATCATATGGTCGTTGCAGTAGATGATTATGTCAGCCAAAAAATGAACTAATGAAGTGACTAGTTTGAAGCTAGAACCTACTGACCTAATAGTTATTGGACAACATCCCAAAAATGGCTAAGAAATGAAGGCCGACCAAATGCACTTAACAAACTTTGGAGGACTAGACAGATTAATTACTAGAAGAAGGCCAAAAAAACACATGCCAAGTGTACTTACGAGATATCTGGTCTATGGACCAGACTGTCATATTAGGGAGGGCTGAAAATGTGAAGGCCAGATCAGATGGAATAATCGGATAGTAAAAAAAGACCATTTTGGACAGTCAACCGGACAATCAGAAATGACTAGTTCAAAAGTACCATGAACGAGAATGTCAGATGTATATAGAGGTGGCAAGGATCGAACTATCCCATCAATAATAGAAATCTATCAGCCTTGGTCCAAATGGCTAGTTGGCTCTTGGGGGATATAAAAAGCCACTCCATCAGGTCATTTGAAGCTTGTTGGAGCTGAGTAACATCACTCTTGTGTTAAAGATACATGTTGACGGCACTTAAGTATGTCAAACCTTATATTGCAAGCGATAGTATCAGTGTAGCTTTTCCCCAAGATGAATATCATGGGTTTGACAATCAGTGGAAACAACTAATAGAGAATTAACTATCTCTAGCTTAAGGTAAACATTAGGTTTAGGGGTTATCTAATCTACATCTAATCGACCTCTAATCTACATCTAAACTTATCAGAGTTAGATGATAAGCAATTAGAACATAACTAGAGCAACTGATAAAAAGGCTATTAACCAGAGTCTAATCTAGCTCTAATTGGATCCAAGACAAGCATGATAGGCACATCAAAGAGATTAGAGCAACGAGATAACTAGAAGCTCAAGGCAAATATAAACATGATCAAGCATGTACTTCATAGCATGATTAAACCAAGATCAACAGCCCAATCCCCTAGATCAAGCTTAACCTTTCTCCCGCCCATATGTCATGTAAGACGGTTAATCAATGAGAAGCTCTCAACAGGCATACATGATTAGAGAACATGCTCTAATCACTTCACATAGTCTAATAACATAATCAACATAGCAAGAACTTCTAATCACCATGATCACAAGAACTAGCTACGCAACTATATCACTAGTAAGCATGCAACTATATCACTAGTAAGCAGGATCGAAGATCAAGATTGCTAGAAGAATATAACCCTTAAGAACATGATCAAACATACATGCATATAGATCAATAACACAAAGAACTAGACCAAGAACATGATAATTAGACCAAGAATATGATAATTAGACTAGATCAATGCTTCATTGATAATCATATCAAAGTATACAACCATGATTGTACCTCCCACGATGACATGATTAGATCTCAAGAGCTAGGCAAGGCCTCTAATTACCTGTAGGAACTAAAAGAACATCTAATTCCTAGACTAGAACTCAACCCTCAGCTCTCCTCTAGTTGTTATCCGTCCCTTCTTCTAGAACATAGAACATATAATTCCTCTAGTTGGATGATCAACCTAGGGACCTAGCCTCGCAATTTATACCCTAGGAGAGGTGCCGTAAAAAGGAAACCGTGAATCAACATAGGAATAGGTGGGGTCGGCTGACTAGAGGGGGTAGCTTGGCCGACACCAGCCGTTCCCTCGGCCAAAGCTTTCCATCTTTTAGTATGTCGGTCCATGTTGCTTGAGAAACAAGTTTGCATTCAGACTTTAGGGCTGAAGAGCTCTAGAACCTTCTGTATGAGTCGGTTTATGCCAAAATCTTCCATCTTTTGGTGTATTTTGATAGCCCTTGAAATATCTCAGCACTTTCCATAAATATTCTTTGTAGCATATACCATAACATGTATAGCATGCAAAGATATCTTCCAAAAGCTTCCAGAATAGGGGACTTGGCCGACCCAAGAGGGGGGTAGTCGGCCAATCGTGCCCTATTTATCATCTTCTGGAATTAAACTCTCTCTGAGGCCTTCTTTCTCTCGAGGTGGATCAATTGTGAATTTGCAAAAATAGGCCTTAAAACATGCAAAAATCAAGTACAGTGCAATTCCAAAATAATATCGCAAAATTCACAATAATCAGCGATAAATGTTAGTGAAAGGCATAGTTGACGCTCATGTAAAATGATGCATTTATTTCGTCAATATAGAGTGCCAATAATACATTCTTGAGAACTCTAGTCATCTAAAGTCCTTAAGGCATATCTTGACATAGCTTTGGAGTTGCTAGTGCTTTCTTACGCCGATTAGCACATAACTCATTGTTGTGCCCAATCTTAATATCGAGGTTTGTGTGCCTCTTCTCGCTGGTGCTTTGTTAATGGTCATTATTGCAAGATTTCAACCATCAATACCAATTAGAAGAGAAGTCCATAGCATGTTTGTGCAAACCTTTTTCTACTAACAAAGTTCCATAAGTTTGGGTGTAAGATATTTAGATGTAGAAGAAAATACAAGTACAATTGTGGCAAAAAAGGCCAGCTGGAGGAGTGGACAAGCCACTCTACTTCTCTCCATACTGATGCAAGGAAAATGGCCTCTTATGATACATTTCAATATATGTATTTTGGTGATTGTTTGACAAATGACCCTTGGACTGATAAACATGTCTAGGTGCACATTCCCAGGTGTTTAGGTCAAAGAGATGAGAAGAAGAGACAAAGGCAAGGCATAAAGGGTGGTCCTAATGGGGTTCTGCTCCCTTAAGGTCTAGTCTGGTAAGACTGTACTAACCATTGGCTCATTTCTCCTGAAGGGGCTGAGAAGCTGATGCCTGACAAGATATGAGGATCGGATGGTCCGACCCATGCAAAACTAAACGGAGTGTACCACTCAGCTGACTTGAATTAGAACAGAGTTTTGCCAAGAGAAATTTACAAGGACCGAATGGTCTGGTCTGCAAGACCACACTAAGGGTCGTACCATTTCTACAGAAGCTGTGAAAAAGGATGGATCTTTGGAATTACATGGACTAGAAGGTCCGACCACCACAGACCTGACCATTGTTCAGATCTTTAGAGCATAGCAGCTAGTTCAATGGCTAGTTGGTGAGTACAACGGAATGTATGGTCTGATGTATACGAAAAGGTGTGGATTAGACCATACAATCCATAAACTTTCTAGAAGCCTTTTTGGCTAAGTCTAGTTCAGTTTTGGGGCTATATAATCTACCCCGCCCGGCCATTTGATGGGAGTTAGAGATACTGAATACCACAAGAAGTGTAGATGAGTATTCCAAGCATATCATCGACAGCAACCTCCATAAGAGTGCTTAGTGCTTAATCCAAGCTAGTTTAAAGCTTTGACAGAGTGAGCTTGCAAGCTCTTCTTGAGTGTAGCTCCTACTTGAGATATTGGGAAGCTTTGGCTGTGGTAGCCGTATTGTACTTATTGCTAGATCCTCCTTGGTGTGGAGCAGCAGCGACACCTTGTGTGGGACAAGGAGACCCTTCATAATCCATAGTGAATATGCGGTGTCTTGTGACCAAGAGAGACGGTGGCGGTGGCGGTGGCCGAGCGTTAGTGGCTTGGTGACACTTAGACTTTACTTGCTAGAAACCATGGTGGCTAGCACAAGATGGAGATGTTATCGCCAGAATATGGCCGATCTACTAATGGGCTAGATCGGCTAATGGGCCAAGAGAGGTTGCTCAAGGGAGAAGCAGCCGATGGGCCATGTATCTTATTTTTGAGTCAAATTAGGATTAGCCCAATTGAATTAGGTTTTCATTTTAGGATGAGTCAGACTAATATGTACACATGTTCTATGTAATAAGATGATGACATACGTTCCCAGCAGCGGTTGTCTCCATATTCTCTCGGTGCATCGCCACCCCGGAGCAATTAGGATTTTTCAAGGTAATCGTCATGTTGCTTTAATGTTTCTTCGTGGATTCGTTAGGGCATTAGGGCGTGAACCATATGGTGAACCTTGTACTAAAGCATTTTTTATGGCAAAGTTTGCTAGTTATCTCAGTGAATCTCGCGTCAAGCCATGCTTGGCCTGAGAGTGATTAGTTACCCCGATGAACCTCGTGGCAAGCCTTGCTTGGCACGAGGTCCATCTCTTATCTTGCATGTTTACCGATCTGTTTACGTATATGAGCTTCATGCAGTAGATCAGTTCTCGTGTAGCTTGTTATGCATTGTCTAGTCATTTGTTACAATCCACGACGTGTGCTGCGACACGTGCACGTGACATGCCGATAGATCAACGTGTACCGAGCAACCTGTCTTTACATGTCTTAATATGTTTCTGTCTATCTAGACATACTTCCTTGGAGGTCCGGGTTAGAAGCCGATTTGGCAATGCAGATCTTTTATATCATGTTACAGATAGGTTTTATCTTGTCTACGCAGATGCGGTTCTTTCATTATGATTATATAATTTCATCTTATGCCGATCGCATGACATCAGCACGTTGCCTGACAGGGGTTCACGAGTTCTCGTGGGGCCGATCCGAGCGATCTAGCAAGAATTTAACGTTTACATATGTGTGTACGCTTTTCAGGGAGAACCGGAGCCAACCACCGCATCCACGTTCACAATCTTCCTAACTACAAAGGTCAAGCTAGGTGGCACACCCGCACCACCAACTCATCAGCTCTCTAGCAAGAAGCTGACTAGAGCTGCCACCTGGGAGACAAGCGTAGCAACAGTGCAATACCCTGGCTCCTCGTTTGCCCTCTCCTCCGGACGACACCCTCACTAGTTTTCTGAGGCAACAGGAGATCAGGAGAGTCTTGGTCCCCAGATTATGAAGCCCATGGACGTAGCCCTTAGTGGTGAACCACATTAAATCTCCATGTCTCCTCGAGAGTTTGCTTCACCATTCCCCTCCTCTCTTTACTTACCATATTTATGTATTCCGCACTTACTTTCCTGTGTGATTTTACCTTTCCTAGTTAGTTTGATTAAGTTTGGTTCTAGGATGCAAGTCTTTTGGGTAAGTTAGAGAGCACATAGATAAACATTAGACTTAACTAGCATGTGTAGGATGAGTTAGGTTTATCTATGCACGAGTAAGCCCTAAATTTTAGAATAGCATATTAGCGACCCAATTCACTCTCTCCACCTCTTGGGTCAGATACCCTGGCAAAGTTCTTATAGCCAATTGACTCTATCTTGAGCCACCCAACCTCCCTATAGGTTAGTCGGTCCATCTAGGGCAACTAGGCCTACCCCAGGCTCTATTTGCTTCCTTCCTTCACCTACATGCAAACGAACACAACATGAGAGGGTTAAGGATCCGTTTGGTTAGCACGATGGGATGGGATGAGGTAGGATTGTCCTACTTTTGAGCTGTTTGGTTGTGGGATGAAGAGGACATGGTTATCCCTAGAAAGGAATATTTCCTCCAGATATTGTCCCCCCTAAAAACAATGGACCACAGGGGATGAGGAGGGACGAGTGTTGTCTCTCTCGTTTCTCTCTCACTGTGCCGTGTGAAGCGGAGTGGCTGGCGGCGCCAGAGCGGAGGCCTCTCCCCCTAGTGAAGGTGGCGTGGGGTAGCCTGTTGGAGCAACCAATAGTGTGGGGGCAAGGTAACCATCGGAGCGAGAGCGGGAGTGAAGGCCGGGCACCACCGGGGAGAAGGAGAGGTGGGGTCGGATCCACTGAGGAGAGAGGAAGGGCAATGTGGGTAGCCCACTGGAACAGTCAGTGGGGCTGGGCGTGCCACTGGGTAGGAGAGGGAGAGGCGCAGTCAGCTGTGCTGTAGAGAGGGTAGGGCCGTGGGGTCGCATGGCACGCTACTTGGAGCGGGATGAGGAGCAATGGTGAGAGGGAGGAGGAGGAGAGGTGGAGGGGAGAAGATGGTTTTCTCACTGATGTGTGGGTCCGTGTTCGCATAATGTGGATCAATCCCGTCCTCATCCCTCTAACCAAACTAAAGACAAGGATGTCCTCATTCCTTCAACCAAACATATAGATGGGACCGTCCTATCCCAAAAACCAGGTATGGGGGCATCCCATCCTACTTTGCCACCCAATAAAACACAACCTTAGGGTCTGGTTGGTTGGGGAACAGTATGGGATGGAGAGGGATGGTCCTATGTTTGAGTTGTTTGGTTGTGGAACGAAGAGGGATAGGTCATTCCTAGGAGGGGAATATTACCTCTAGATGTTGTTCCCCGTCATCCTCGAAAACCACGGACCTCATCATCCCCTAGTTACGGCGTGTCCTCTTTGTCTCCTCCCATACACTCACCCACGCCTGCCGTCGACACTGGTACCTAGTCACGCCTCCTATGCACCCAGTCAACCTCATCACCGCTTCCCAGTCGAGCCCTGCCCCCAGCAAACCAAACCTTTCCCACCATGCTCAACCATAGATCTGCCACGCTTGATCCCGCCCCTTCGCCGCCTCCCATCCCTGCATCTATCATGCCTAGCCACACCCCTTCGCCACCTCTCATCCCCGCATTCATCGCACTGGGCCACCCCCTTCGCCGCCTCCCGCCCCTACCTCCATCGTGCTCGGCCACTCCATCGTGGGGCCTATTGTCGATGCTATCCCTGGCTCATCATCCCCAAGCTTCCGCCATCTCTAGTCTTGTCTCCATCTCCTAGTCTCCGTCGCTCCCGGTCATCACCATCTCTCGACCACTTTTAATGTTGGGGAAGAAAGGCAAGGAGGTAGATGCTGCAGTGTCTACCAATTATGGGTGGGATTCACTAACACTAACACTAGTGGTGTTAAAATGACATATATCCCATCCCTCCTATGTCCCTCAAATCAAACATGAAATTGGGATGACTCTATCCTTGCAGACAAACACATATATGGGACCCCCTATCCAAGAAAACAAGGATAGGACTATCCCATCCCACTTCGTCCCACAACCATATGCTACCTTAGAGTCATTGGATCAACCAACATATGTTCTAACACTCCTTGGGGATTGCTGATGTCAACAACCATACACTGCCTGCCAATAGTTAATCTTCAACATCCACACACTAAGGCGGTTAATCAGATAGGCAAGAGGTCTATCCTTAGATGCCCGGACTTCCTGCCACATTCCTAGGTCAGCATTGCCTCCAAGACAACATCCAGAGCATACACATCAATGGTGGTGCAAGGTGGAGAGCATTTGATGGCTGCTCGGCCAAAGTGGTGGCCGCTCGGCCCCAATGCACTAGCCCTACCTGGCATCTGCATGCGACATCCTTCACTCCTAAGCTTCCTTGGATGCTTGCATGCAAGGTTACTACATGGCCAAAAAGCTTTCCCTATTCTCCCAAGGCACCTCCACTATAAATAGAGGGATTCCTCCCCATTCTCAAGTATTTGGGGGAGAAAGGAGGCTTTTTCTCTATTAGTAGAATAGGTTTGAGTAGCTGAGAGTTAGAGTTGAGTCATCTGAGGTTGGTCTCAAGGGTTCTGAAGTTGACCTTAGGGGTATCTTTTACTTTACTCCAATGTTTTAAGATATTATCTTACTACTTGGTTAGTGTAGCGTTTTATTTTATTTTGGCACTAATCAACGCTAGGGTTTGTTCTAGTTATTTGGCTCTATTTTATCCTTTTCTATATCTATGAACCAATCCAAATACATTTGAGACTAGATTGTCTAGCTCTTCTCCTAGTGCACAAGAAGAGGGTTTAGTCTTCAAGTTTCCACTTGAACACTATTGTAGGTTGCAATCTTCTTCACGCAGCTATGGTGGTAGGACCACTTGATGATAGTGGGTGAGTGCCCTATGTAGTCCAGCCTATCATTCAGGGATGAACGAGCTTCCTTTCCGATGGCATTTACTAACCAAGTTCTCGGGTCTATGGGGTCGAGGAACGGGAGCATGGTACATGGTATGCTACTAAACAAAGATTTTAATGCAATGGGGACGAGATTGTTCCCATGTTCCAGAACAAAATGAATGTTTCCGGTTACTAAGGGATGATGCCTTCTATCCCTTGCCACCTTGGCCTTGGGACCGCGTATTCACCCAACACAAGTACTTAGCTAGAATTGCTGGATAATCCTGGTTAACCGTTTAATCTCCTATCAAAGTAAGAACATTTCAGAACCTGACACATCTCATTGACCTCCCAGTTACCCACTTTTTCTACCTTCGGTTTTGTGGGATTCCCCATCTATACACTTTATTTCTCGCTTACCCATGTCCTTTGTTAGTTGGTATATAAACTAAGTAATAGTGTCATTCAACTTCAGCTATCGATACTCTTTCAACCTAGTGCTTTCTTGTGGAAATTTACAGTACCTTGGAATACTCCCGAGTGAAGTGCTAAAATGGTGATTTTGTGCCCTTCTGAATGCCATTCTTCAAATGGGCATAAGAATTGCCAACATTCTTGGACACGCCATCTTTAAGTGTGGGGCTTGTAGGTCTTACGAGATCCTCCAGAGTGCAAAAATAGCCACCACCTTACATAAGAGAAAGAGGGAGGGAGGCCCACAATGTTCTATCCAAAGCTCACCATAGTGAAGATGGTGGAGAGCATCCAGGAGAAGGCTCGCAGAAATCCCTACTTGAGGGTGAAGGATAGCTAGGGAAATCCCTACTGAAGCCAATAAGATTTTTGGACCCGCCACATAGGCGAGCAAAGCTCTTAAACCAGCAGTTGACCATGTAGAGAGACCCATCTATCAGCTTTTCACGTCAATAGCAGTCCAAATGCATCTGGCAACACCTTGATCACTAAGATAGGCATCTGGCCGGCACCCTCAGGTGATGAGTGCCTTTTGACTCCAATGCTAATGAACTCCTACACGTGATTTGAATGTGAGAAGCACAATTATCATTAATGAGAAAATAGAGTCAAACCAATACAACGGCCGAGATCCGACCTAACCACGAACAACTAAAGAAGAGAAAGACACATAAAGGAAACAACCAAGAAAGAAGAAGGAAAAATGGCTTCATATCCTTCCTACCACGCCCAAGAAGAGTAGAGAACATAGCATGACACCACGACTCAACTTACATAACCATTAGTTGCACCAACACAACTGGTTGAAGGGGCGTCCCTCATGAACAGTGTGTTGTTCCTCTCCTTAGAAAAACTCTAGAAGACCAGAACATCCAGCATGTCGAAGCCCTTTCCGAGTGGTCCTAAGTGAAGCCCTAAGTGTGGTGGTGGCGGCGGGGATCCACATGCCCTCTTGATCACTTAGGGCTGCTAAACTAACGCCGTCTTAGCATATTAGTGTGTTAGGAACCACTATTAACCCTACCACAGGACAGGAAATTAAAATGCAATTATCCTAGCAGAGAAGCCATCCAACCACTATATACCGAGATAGCCACACCTATAGCCAGCAATACCAAAATATGGCGTTGCTAGGATTCGTTGAAACAAATCTTGCGGTTCAAATTTGGTTTGCTCGATACTCAAAATTTGCATTTCGTATCTTGGAGTTGGGCTTCCACGCCAATCTACCCAGGTGTGTTGATCTACTCAGGTGTGCTTGTGTTTTGAGTCCATGGACTTTTGTGAACTTGTTAGAAATTGTTGTTATAGGGAGTCTTATATTTCTTTTTAGTTCAGACCGGAGAAAATCATAGAGCTTATATGTTCGACTTTGGTAATGGGGCTATCTAATTTAGATCTAAATTTGGTTTAGACCCCCTTTGGAACATTTTTCCTTTCCTGAATCATGCGTTCTTCCTAGGAAACTAAACTCGTTTTTATGAAATTTTGATTTGATTTCTATGTGTCCAAAGAAGTGTTGAATTTCAGGTTTTACCTACTCACCGTATTCTACAAGACATCACGATCCTTTCACATATCACGCAAAGTGTGAGATATGCTTAGGGATAAACTTTCCGATCGGGATTTTCGGAAAACCGGTAAAAAAATCCAGTGCGGACATAGTTCACCATTTCGTTTTACTATACCCGAAATTTCATTTTGACCAAAAAGTATGACTTTCATATTTTTGAATCTGGAACCGAAATACACAACTTTTTGGACCTGAAAGTAAATTACCTACCGAACTGAAAACGGGAATTTTTAGGAAATCCCGACCAGAAAGTTCATCCATGGATATGCTATAGCACTCCATGGTTTCTAAGGAATATATAGTGTGTATATATACATGTATAAATACGGAGTACGAGCGCGCATAGTATGGCTGCTCCGTCCTGGTCAAAGTCAAACAATGCCTGATCTGTTCAGCTGGGCCTGGACCTGGGCCAATTTGTCAATCGCCGGTCGCCACAGTCGCCAGCAAGGCCTGCTGACCAGAAAGAGAAAGCATTGATTTGATTTGACTCAGAGCCAAGACAACCAACTACCGTCACGCCATCGTGCTACCATTGAGGCTCCACGCTCCAGCCTCCAGCTCAACACCGGAGACCAGACGCCCGCGCCGGCGACCCGGGGCATGGCTCCTACACCGTTCCCACAGCGGCGGCCGACGATGCGCCACTCCTCCGCCGCGCTCCTCCTCCCTTCTTCGCCGCCGTCGTCCTCGCCCGCGCCTGCTGGTACTCCCGCCCACGACGCCGCCGCCGTCGCGCTCGTCGTCCTCAACCAGCCACTGCCGCGCTTCGCGCCCCGCCTCTGGCCCCGCGGTAACGAAACGACCCCCCCCCCCCACCCACCCACGCCGACGCTTCCGCCTCTGCGTACCGGCCCAGCCGTCGTCTCTGACTCACGCGCTCGCTCCCTGTTTCCGGATCAGCGGCGCTGCGGGTGTGCGCGGACGGCGGCGCCAACCGCGTATTCGACGGCATGCCGGGGCTGCTCCCCGGCCAGGACCCCGACGAGGTCCGCCAGAGGTAATAGTATAATAACCCCGTCCATGTCCATCCACATGTTCTTCGTTCCTACAGTGTCAGTCCGCTGCATACGTCGCGCCTTAGAGTCAGCAGAGACCGAGCCCGACGTATTTATTTGGTCAGAGATCTCTGCTCGAGTCTGGCAGCGACTGCGTGCCCAGCGTATGCTTGATGCAATGCTTCGGAACAGTAGTGGCTATGCCCGACTGCATATACATGATTCTGGTCTGGACAAGTTCGAATGCTTCTGGGTGTCTTCTGGTACAGGGGAGTTGATTTTTTTGGCTCTACAACTACAAATATCAGCAACTAGCGGTGATGCTGTTGCTGGCGTTGAGTGCCACTTCCCAGTACAACGCCAGCTTATTGGCTATGGTCGGCACTGCTGTTAGTAGTGGTTACTGCATTCGCTTTCTTATTTTGCTATATCATGAACGAATATGCTTGAGCAACGACAAGTTTGTTCTTATTGTATGGAAAGGTAAAAAGGCGAAATGTTACCCCAAATTGCATGTCCGTTGTGCACTCGTAGTGAGTTCATCTATCTTTTTCTTTATTATGCAGGCACAAGCCAGATGTAATCAAAGGTGATATGGACTCAGTAAGACCAGAAGTGAAGGAATATTATTCCAACTTGGTAAACTGATTTAAATTTACATTCTCTTATTCGAAAATAGATCTATGGAATAAACAATATCTGAACCAGATTATGTGGTGCGTACTAGTTACATGATATGCCAGACGAGACAATTTTCTCGTTGATTCGAATGATAGCATGTTTCATTGTTGGGATCTCACTTTTGTATGATTACGCATACAATGGGCATTGCACCTGATAAAAAGTGTTTACGTCATTGTTGGAAACATCACTCCTACAGCTGCTCGATAATAAGCAGGACCACAAGAACATCATGTACTAGTTCAACTTTTCTAGTGCCTCTTTTAGTTTTGGTAATCACATTGGCATTTTCGTTGTACCGATCCGATCTTATTGAGAGGAACAATCAATGGTCCTGGAGTTGTATATATCAAATGAAGGTTTATCCAAAAGGGGATAAACAACAGTCTCCTTTTTTGTTCTGACAGAGTACAATATAACTGGCTGTATCTTGTTAAGATACAGCTAAGTGATTGCGATTATAGTATCTGCTTTATTATAATGGTTGCTGATTCTTGTGATCTTGACATATTTTGTTTCTTCTGTCCTGCAAAAGGTGCATCTATATCATCGTATAATGGAGATTCTTGTATCCATAAATTTGTTTTATTGCATAAGAACTCCAATCCGTACATTAGGGATTCGGGGTCTTGGTCTTTGACTTAGGCTTTCTGAAAACATGGTCTTATGTTATGGTAATTCTCCTGTATGATCAATTGCAGGGCACCGAGATTGTTGATGAATCACACGATCAGGATACCACTGATTTGCACAAATGCATAGCTTATATTATAGCTAAGAGGTCACCTGCCAGCGACCAATCTAACGTGAGCTGATCCGGCTCAATAATATGTTTTCTAACAAGAATAGGGTGGAAGAACAATAATATATCTCCATGTTTTCTAATGGCAGCTCTGCATCCTTGTCCTTGGGGCGCTTGGGGGAAGGTTTGATCATGAGATGGGAAACATCAATGTGCTTCATCTCTTCCCAGACATCAAGATCGTCCTCCTATCGGATGATTGTCTTATATTTCTGCTCCCAAGAACACACACTCATGAGATTCACATCGAACAGTCGATTGAGGGACCCCATTGTGGGCTGATCCCCATTGGCATGCCATCAACCAGCACCACGACCACCGGACTCCGATGGAATTTAGGTGATCCCCATCGGTTCTTATCTTGCATACTACCCGTTTAGTAGCAGAAGTTGATGTTTGCGATGCTATGTGCTCTTTACAGATAATACCAGTATGAGTTATGGAGGTTTGATCAGCACCTCAAATATCGTGGAAGAGGACGAGGTGAAGGTCACATCAGATTCCGATCTTATCTGGACGATATCCCTCAGAATCTGAATCTATATACTATGTATAGAGCACGGTTATCTGTTCTGGTGCAAGGTTCAGATTTTCTCTCTTGTGTTTTGCACTTTTGCATCATGGATATGTACCTGACCAGCAGAAGAGGACAATATATTACGTTGCATTCGACGTTGCAAACCTGATATAGTTAATATGTAATTTGGTGGTTCTGGTACCTAGATATGGCTTTATACTCGCACAAAATTTAACTATATGTAATGCCCTAATAAAGTGTATGTGGTGTGAAAAATGGTTTCCAACTGTTCGTCCAAGCGAAGCTCTCATCTTCAATGCTAAAGTTATGATGAACTGATCTGGTACAAAAAAAAAAAATCAATGCTTGCATTTGTTTTGGACGGGATTCTTGAATAATGTCAGCTTGGAAATTTCTTTCGAAGTCACAGGAAAAAGGACCAGAGATTTTCTGTCGATCAGGAACATGAAGAGTGAGTTATCTGAAGACATAACAACATTTTGAACAGTATATACCAGCCTCAACGATCAGCTCAAAACTTTATAAAAAAAAAAAAAAGAGCTCAAAAGGAAGAAAATAGAAGAAAGAGCCTTCCAGTCTTATTTTCCGCTTTCTATGTACCAACGCGTAGAAAAAACCTCCCGCCAAAGAAATTACCGTTCAAAACTAGGCCCATTCAGCCCACCGTCCCATACTGTTGGCCCAGAAACAAAAAGGCTCAACGAGATGACGGCCTGGGCGCCTGGCCATCGTCGTGTCTCTTCTTCCTCCGCCGCTATACTCCTCGTCTTCCCCCCCAAACCCTAGCCCCCCTCCAAAGCCCAAACACTAGGCTGCCGCATATGGGGGGCTCGCGGCGCAAGTTGAAGCGCTCCCGCGCCAAGGTACGCGTTGGGCTCCCGCGCCGGAAACCCCGTGAGTTCAAGCTAACCTTCCAACTTCCCGAGGCGGTCGCCGCCGCCACCGGGGACGCGGCGGGCTGGGACGCCGAGGGCACCGTGGTGAAGAACTACGCGGCCTTCGGGGTGGTTGCGAACCCCAACCTACTCGGCGCGCACGCCCGCGGCACGCCGCTGCTCGTCCAGAGCGCGCCGCTGCAGGCGCCCGACGTCGCCGCCGCGCGCGCGCCCGTCCCCGAGTTCGAGCCCATCGACCCCGGCAGCGACCTCGAGAACGACGGTGAGCCCCCATAAACTCGGCTCTGCTCTGCTATGTGTTTGTTGGGAAATCCTGGAACTGAGTTGCCATAGAGGACTAGAGGAGTGTAAGATTTGGTGCGGTTCACATCTTTCGCGCAGCTCTGGCCTCTCAGGGCAAAGGCGGCAGTGTTTGCAGATCAAATTGAGTTTGGATGTATTGCGTCTCAGCAAATTGTTTCTTTTTTTTCAAAAATCAGATGCTAGCCAGACATGACTGACCAATTGTCTATCATTATGTTAAGCAAAACCATGTGCACTTTACATTTTTAGTAGAACAGCTACTATCTTCTGCACCGATGCTGTCATTTGAAAAAAAAAAAAGGCATTCAATGGGAAGAAAAAGAAACTTGCTGCAAAACTATACACATCCCAGACTGAACAACGAGCGCTCTCTTCCTAGATTGTAATGTGTATTGAAATAAAAACTATTTTTATCCTGCCTCGTTTTTTGGACTCACGTGGTGCATTTATAAGATTTAGCATTTCAAAAAGCAACCTTTCACAATTCAGAGGAAATAATTTTTTTTATGATAGACTCATCAAATGTTACACTTTTCTAACATACTAACAGGTAATGATAGGAATTAGAACCAAGATACCAAATGACATTTTATTGGATCCATATCTCAGAATTGTGAATTCACTGCCACCATCAAGGATTTGCAAATCTCCATCTATTTAAATCTGTTTTGATTGTCTATCCACAGTAGCCTCTGGTTCATGTTACAAGCTTTTTTTGGGGTATTGCCATGATGATGCCTTGTGCAAAGAGTAAAGTATAATGGAAAATAGTTGTTTGCTATAGGTGACTAGTTCCATCCTACATAGGTTTTGTATGTATATCAGACAATGCACAGTGGATTGGAATTTGATTTTGTTCCATATCTTTTGCCACCTGTTTCACTTGGGCAGTGTTCCCTTCGGAGGGAGCGGAGATTTTCCGTGCCGCGGGAAGCCTGCAGGTAGTTCCAGGCTCTTCAATCGAAGCAGTGGATGGCAATGATGATGCTTGGCCACTGTTTGGCGTAGCGTTTACGCGCCGCCCCCTCCAAAGAGAACAGAGCCTTGATTAGAGACCTGAAAAACCATGATTTATGAAAAAAATCCTAACAATCTGAATATCTGATTGGCATCTTGATTCTTTTGTCGATAGTTCCACCATAGAGGATTAATCTGTATAGTTTCATCTGTCATTCGGTATGCAGTCAGGAGGATCAGCTTTTAATCTTTTATGCCTGAGCATAGTTCTCAAGATATGCTAGATATACAATTATCATTCCTTAATTTGTTTTCTTAATGACATAGATTGCGCCAAAAAAATCTCTTATAAGCACTAAATATTGCATCTGTTGCACGGAAGTTCTCTTTTGGCCTTATGTGAGCATGACATTGTATCGGTTTGTGATCTCATGCAAATGTTTTAATGTAATGAAGACCTGAAATCTGCTCTTGGGAAGAAAAGGAAGGATGGCAAATCTGCACCACTGCAACCACTGACTAAAATTCAACGTGTCCACATCGGCAGATTAGTAGATAAGTATGGTGATGACTACAAGGTATAACCGAACAATGATATCTGCTGTCCATATGTTTACAGGGATTCTTAATTGTGAGAACCTGGACTAAAAGATAAACTGTTGTGCTTGCAGGCCATGTCCATGGATACCAAGCTGAACGCAATGCAGCATTCTGTGGGTGCGTTGAAGCTGCTCTGCAAAAGATACCACGCCGATGGCAAGATCTTTGTCTATGAACACGGTGTCATACCCAAGAAGAAGAAGGGGCCTGGTGGGGCTCCAGCTCCCCCTACTGGCTCATAAGGGCTGGTTAGAAAAGAAGATGAGTTGAGGGACCTCGGGGCCTGCCTCTGTTTTCCACAGTAGTATTTTGTGGATGGCTATACTTCAGCCTTGTAGTTTACTCTGTTCCTCCCACAAACAATTTTGTTAGTCCAACATATTGTCGATGTTGTCCGTGTCACATTGGCAACACTCTTTACTCAATGCACTCCTGTGTGCCTCCAGTGCGACTGCGATGCTTTATGTCAGATTTCGCGGGAGTTTAGTGAGCAGGACTTCAGTGCAGTAGCAGACACCGTTGCTAATTGCTGCTCTCCACAACAACAAAATGATGAATCTGAGGAAGAAGGCCTAGCTGCTTTATTTTTGGAAAAAAATCTACATAACCTTCCAATGTTTGGGTGAAGGACTTCACCCTTCAACCTACAAAACCGGATGTTTAGCACGTTAAACTTTGTAAAACCTGGATAAATAGGATAGTTTTGCCCCAAATGGGTAGCATGATGGTAGTGGCCCCCATCTATTAGTCATACAAGTCTCTTTTCCCCTCTCTTCTCTCTCAGCTGTCGTGCTCTCAAACTCCGACAACATCTCCGTCAAGGGCCCTGCTGCCGGCCCGCCCTACCTTGCAGGCGTTCCGCTGCCACTCCAACAATCTCGTGGTAGCATCCCGCTCCTTGGACGACCTCACCTTCCCGACGCGCGAGCATTGCAGAGGAGGACCAGCGTGTCAGCAAGAGTGAGGAGGATATCATGGGTTTGTCAACCCGTAAAAAAAGACTAAGAGTGAACTATCCCAAGTTTAACGTGAACTCAAGATTAAAGGGATATCTAAACTATCTGTAATCTACCTCTAATATACTTCTAATCTATATATAATCAAAATCAAGTTAGAAGATAAGCAATTAGAACATAATTAGAATATCTGATCAAAAGGTATTAACCAACGTCTAATCTAGTTATAATTGGATCCAAAACAAGTATGATAAGAACATCCATAAGATAGAAGCTGCAAGATAACTAGCAGTTCAAGGCAGATATAAGTATGATCAAGTATGCTCCTCATAGCATAATTAAACCAATGTCTAGAACCAAATCCCCTCAACCGAGCTTAACCTTTTTCTCCAACCACTTGTCACATAAGTTAGAGTAATCGATCAAAAACTCTCATAAGGGATACACTTATACATAGTCTAATAACATGCGACATGTACCCGTACCAAGGGTACCCTCAACAACCCACATAACCGCAGGTGGGCCGAATCCAACCAAGTGAGCATGCCCGGGGCCGCGAGCCTCGCGAACGCACGCTAGGCTCCAAGACCCCACTGACCCCAAACCGATGGACAGTCGAGGGTCGAGGGTCACGCCCGCATCATGTTACAACAAGAGAGGCTGACCCGATCCGCCAGGGGTCGGGTGCACCTCCCGAGCCTTCGGTCGTTCGGGATCCCTACGTGGGTAGTCAAACAATCGGAAGCGGGCTCAAGGACCGAGGGCGGTTCAAGAGCAATAGAGGGGCAGTGGGAGCGTGGCCCGTCCCTCTACCCGCATGACCGATGCGTGGCGCCGCTGCGCCGGGCGGCCGAGCGCGTTGCCGCACGCCACCCACCATCACTACGCCGCCTGGCTGGCAGGCGTGACCTGTCGCATCCCCGTCACCTCAATGATCAGGGCGAGGGGACGCGATGACCATAGCACCCTCGATCGGGCTCAGTTGAGGAGCAACAGAATCGGAACGACCCCCGACCGGTGGAGGTCGAGGCCTCTCCGGTCGGTCGGGGCCTGGCGCTCACCACGGCGAGGGGCCACATGCCATTCTCTTGTGATATAGTACCCCTCCTTTCTCCCTTTCTCTCTCTTTAACCCCTCGTGGGCGCCCTTCTCTGAGTATATGAGGAAGAGGCTGTGTCGGGCAAGGGGATGACGACATTTTTCAAACGTAGTACACTTGTACGAGGAGCTCAAGGCTTCTACCATGTAATACCAAAAACCGGCAATACAAACTCACCACACACAGTGAATGTAGGGATTCATTTCGAAGCGCTTTAAATCCTTTCGTCTGCTTTGTGAACATGCATCCGTGAGCCTCAAGGCTCGGCTATCGGGACGGCAGTCCGGGAAACCGTGACATTTGGCGCGGCGGGCAGGGAATTTGTTGCTGCGAATCGTTCCTCGATGGCCCCTATCACACCCAGTGACGCCATCGCACCCGAAACCTTCGGGAGCTTGGATTTGGTTGCCTCACCGGAAGGCAAGCTGCAACTATCACCGACACCGTCCCACCGGAAGATGCAGCCACCGCCGCCCTGGACAACGCAGTCCGGGACCTCACAGTGGTGGGAGATCTGCCGTACTGTGGCTCGGGTCTTTGCTGCCACCGGCGCCGCCGCCTGAGTCTCGTCGCGTGCGGCCTCTCCTCTGTCTGACCTCATACCCTGCGCCCTCGCCCTCCACCCCCGAAACCCCGACGCAACGCAGAATCCGCGGCGGAGTCCACCTCCTCTAGAACCTCCATCCTCCCGCGCACCGTTCCGCCCAACGGACGCATCACCGCCACCGCCTCCATCGCCTAAAATCATCCCGGTGACTCCGCTGTCCTGGAATCCCTCGCTCGCCATCGCGCGGGTGGAGCTTGAGCTGGTGCAGATTGTGCGCAAGTCGGCTGTCAAAACATGCCAAGGTACGAAGTCTCCCTTCCTCTCAATTAGTCAATCTCAATTCCTCCTAGCCTAGCTAAGAGAATCGCCTATTGCGACTAAGATAAGTTTTGTAATTAGAGAAAAAATATTAGAAGCTTCTATCTTCTCACCATGGATTCTATTATACGGTAGTTTGTCCACGAGGAAAATGTTGGACCCTTCTAATTTGTCTTGTGATAATTGGTTGCGCTAAGTTAATGTGTGCTACTCTTTTAGGCGTGACCTCTGGATTGACTGAACTAGCACTGCATGTTAAAGCCTTTCCTGCGAATAGTAGTCAAAATCTGTTCTTAGGTGTCGATTTAAGATAAATCATGGATATCATCCTATGTATGTTTTGCTTAGCCTTCATAGCTTTGTATTGTCAGACCATGCCAGTTTTCATGTCGACGGGACACAGTAGGGCTGGTTCATGTTTCTGCAAGCTATGAGCACTCTTCGAATGCAGCTGGCGGAACTGTAGGGGTTGCATGTGTGCCGGTCTCACAGTCTGCATTCATCATGGCAGCTCTCTGTTGCTCTCCATGGTACCATTCAAGTATTCAAAGCTACGGTTGAGTCATCAAATCATATTATTTAATGGTTCATCTTCCCTGTTCAAAATGAATGACCGAAGAACTCATGGTGTGGCTCCATGTCTCCATCTGACATCACGTGTTTCCAACTGCTTACCGATCATTGCGATGCACTGATTATTCAAGGCAAGCACTGCAGCTCAATCTGTTCTGTTCTGATGTATAGTGTATAGATCATCTATGTAAAATGTATGGATGTGTTGGGAAACAATGGTTGTTTTGAAATAATGTTTTGAAGTTGTTCTGAAATAAAGATACCCATGTTCTGATTTGTTACAAAAAAAAAAGAGTACTGTAATAGAATAAACATTTCCATGTTCTAAATGTAAGTAAGAAAGCTAATAAACAATTAAAGTGTGCAAAGAACTGGAAATTTTAGAAACAATGTCTCCGCCATGTGCAGTGAAGCATGTAAGTGCAGAAATTGCTGCCATGTGCACTGTTGCACGTAAGGCTACCAACTGAGTGGATCATATATTCATAACTTCAAAATAATGACAGCTGCATGCGGGGAAGTAAAAATCTGGAATACGGTGATTGACTCAGCGTTCTGTGCAGTTTGTGTGCATTGTGCATGGTCAAACCAAATAGATGAAAAAACCGTGATGATGTCTGATCTTCATGAACATCCGCGACCATGTCGTCCTGATGTTCAATTGGCGGCACTGGGTCGTTCACGACGGCAGTGTAGGGTTTAGTCGGCGGGTCGAGCTGCAGATCGTGCAGATCAAAGACATCGCATAGTTATCGGTCGCATATTTTTCGGAACGTGCTAAAGTCGTAGACCAAGCCAGCGCGTGATTTGATCCAATCCAAGCCAATGCTTGGTAGGAGGAGCTGCGCACGTGAAGAGGAGCCGTGGGAACGGGGCCGGGATGTACGAGAAAGAACCGATTCACTAATCGTCACGCCATTATGTTTCAACGGAGATGATGTATGGCTTGCACGCGCGCTTGTATGGAGACGTCATGCACCTCCACCTAATTTTATTCTGCAGGGAAGTAGGGTTCCTGCATTCCCGTGTAAACTTGGTAATGGCTGAGCGTAAACTTGGCAATGGCTCAGCATTCAAACCACAACCAAACCCATCCATAGTTAGCGTACTAAGGAAGACACGCCACTCCAGTCGAACCGCCCGCTGGCAGGAACTAAACTGCCCCAAACTATAGTCATGTTCCAGACTATATTAAATTGTACTGCTAGTTTACCACAGTTCGATACCATTATAAAACCATTTCCAGCCAGAAGCTGGATGGTACGGGGTGGTGACCCGGAGCGGCACGACCGGAGCAGCTGCCGGGGTGGCACTGGCACAGCGGCACGGTCGGAGCGGCTGCCCAGGGCGGCCAGCCGGGGAAGCGTGGGTGGGGCGGGGCGATGGCCTAGAGCGGTCAGCTGCCCAGGCAGTGCGGGACGGTGGCTTGGGACGGTGCCAGCGAGGCAACATGGCCTGGGCGGCGACGGCTGGGACTGACGTGACACGGGGGGAGGGGTGCGGCGCGGCACTACTAGGGGCGACCGAGCTGGGGAGAACACGGCGGGGGGGGGGGGGGTGGACGGAGAGTGCGGGGGTGGCCTAGGGAGAACACGACGTGAGGCGGCAGTTGGGCCGGGCGGAGAGGGGAAAGTAGAAGGGCGGCGCGGATCCGGTCGCGGGCGGTGCGGATCCGGTAGGGGCAGCAAATAGGCGACTGGGTGGCGGGTTGACGGCGGCGGGCGCAGTGGTAACTACGGAGGACGGCAGGAGAAGTGGCGGTGGGCGCAGGTGAAGCAAGGTTCGCTAAACAAGGAGACCACAGATCGTGATTTGGTTTTGGGCCACGGATGAAAACTTTTTAGAACCGAACCACCAAGGCCCATGCCAAACTTGTCCACAGCCCGTTGTTGCAGGCTCCAGCAAACATGAACCAGATCAAACCAAAAGTGCATGTGCAACCATTCCTACGCAGCCCATCCTACGCTAGACTCGGCTGTTTCGGTTACTGAATTCTCGGTTACTCTATTCACGCAAGCAAGCAGAGGCTACTTCTTTTTTTATATCTTTTTATTAAAATATCTAGTCTTTCGTTCCATATTTATACTCTAATGTTTTTAGGAATGAAACAATATCACACTTACATGATAAAATTTAGAAGATTAATTTTATATATTTATTGTTTTTATTTTATAAGTATTCTAGTACAGGCAACAGAAACTGTATGTATGTAGCCTGTACGAGACTAAACAAACGATAAACAACTTATCTTGCATGAGTTCAGCACGACTCTATCCATCCTAGCTCGACTCCCGCATACAACCGTTGGGCTGTGCTCATTAGGGAGCCCAATTGAGGGTGTAAAACTGCGCTATAGTTTAAACACGTTTGAAATATAGATCGTAGAATAGATGGTTTGGTGAGGACAACCTTGTCAATGCAAGACTGCCACACTTAACTCCTACTAGTATATTTAACATGGGCCTTGAAATTTTATAGTAAACTATAATTGCATTAAATAGGCCCTTGGCCCAAATATTCTAACAGTGGTCTCATTTGATTCTGACATTCACCAATGACTTGCGAGAGTAAGTGAGTAACCGTTCTCGGTATTATTCATGTGTGAATATCCATCAGTAGTGACTAATGAGTCCTGACAGCTGGGCCGTACAGCCTACATCTAAAGGGTGTACATTTAGCTATGGCTCATGAACAATTGAACACTGGATTTTGAGCCTGACTAGTAACGATAAGAAACCGAGGGGAAAATGTATCTACGAACTGCAAAAAAAAAAAAAAAAGCAAACGAAACATGTTTTCCCTCTGCTATAAATGTGCTTCTAATAAGCTCATTATTCAGCTTGTGAGCCATCAAGAGTATTGACCATGGTCTCTATGTTTATTCCGATTTCATTCCTCAAGAATCTGGAGTACCACTGGGCGGAGAGTCTAGGCTCTCTTGGCAGCTTCGGGTCCTGAAAATCAACACGATATATACCGTATCGCGAATAGTATCCTGCCAGGAACTCAAATACATCAAGGAGTGACCAAACAAAGTAGCCCTTCACATTGGCTCCATTCCTGTGTAGTAACCAGAATATCATTAATAATTTTGGGGCAAAACGTCTCATGTTTCGCGAAAAGAAGACTATTATGCTTCGTCCAGCAGAAAGAACAGCACAGACCTGAGCGCAGCAAGGGTGCTGCCAATGTAGCCACTCAAGTACTCCACTCTCACATTGTCATAGATCGAGTCATCAAAGAGTGCCCCATAGCCTAGATGTAATGGAAATGGAAGAAGAAACAGTTGAGTAAATTTAGAATTGCAAAAGCATCGGCAAGGTGCATTTTGCTTTGGTGCATGGAACACAATTTGTGTTTCTGAAGCAAAGAACTGATTCGATTTCTACAAAATTGGCAAGTCAGGATCAGCAGTATTGTCAATCAAAGGAATGCATGGGACTTCAGTGGTAGGTGGCTTGCCATTTTCTTGGACGTAGACAGGAATGTTTGCGTAGGTGTCGCGGAGGTACTCGAGCATACATTGCAGCCCCTGGGGATCACTCGGCATGTTGAATGGGATAAACTGTACGGGAGATTATTAGCACTTCTATCAGTTTCAACTTTTAACAACAAAAGAACTAACGAAGATAAAAATATCAGTGCATTTGATTGGATGTAGTTTGATTCAGGTACACTACAAAAGAGCTTGTAAAATTCAGGAACGGTGCATATATAAAAAGAGCGACCATATATAGTACCTGGCCAGTGGGTGGATCACTGCGAGAAACTGCAACGGCAAACAAGCAGGATATGGTTAAAGCACGTAACCAAGTATGCAATGTTTATTATTCAGCCGTCACCATGATCCATGCATACATAAATAAAACAAGAAGCACGGCTTATGTGCCTGAAAATGCTAGATGCTCCGATGAGAGTCATGTGTCAATGTGCCATATGTACTGAACCAGAACTCCAGAAGCCGCATCACTCTTTGCGCTCAAGATTAAACTTACATCTGAAGGTCGCAGCCAGATCAGCATTGTAGTCCCGGGGCCCAGAGTCCACGCTGTTGGATCGATCGCTGATGTACACCGACGCGTAGTGGTTTATGCCGATGAAATCAGCAGCCCCACGGATCATCTCGGATTGCTGCCTGGTGAACTTTGGAAGCCGGGACCCGACTATCCGCTTCATGACTTGTGGGTAGTCTCCGTACACCAAGGGGTTTACGATCCTAAACAAATTAAGCAATGCGATGAGGAAGAGGAACTACCAAGTGAACGATCTGAACCAGTGATTCAGAAGCGAATAAAAGAATTGAGCACCCACCAGCCGATCATGAAGTCCAATGACCTCTGAGTTGCAGCCAGATCTGCAGGGCTGGTCGAGAACGGGTAGTTCCAGAAGCTGTAGACGTTCATGCCAACGACACCCTTCTGAGTAGCCTGCAAGCAATATGTACATGATCATATATGTTGCTTGCTTGCTTGATCACTGGTGCTACACTGAATACTTATCACTAGAGCAAACAGCAGAGCAGTTTTCGAACCTGGTACTTTTCTCTGTAGAGCTTGACGGCGGCGGCGTGTGCCAGGATGGAGTTGTGGCTGACGATGTAGGGCTCCACGGTGGAGTTGCCCACGGTGCAGTTGATCCCGAACGGCGCCGAGCAGCGGCAGGGCGGGAAGGCGCCGCTGTCGTAGGCGGTGACGGAGATCACGTTGGGCTCGTCCATGGTGGTCCAGTGCTTCACCCGGTCGCCGAACTCCCGGAAGCACACGTCCGCGTACGCCGCGAAGTCCTCCCTGCACGTACCAACAAACATGCACGCATGACTCCATCAGGATTATTTCAGTCCTATGATATGATTCAATCTGAATGAACGAATATTGAGTGCTCAAGCAGGGAGAACTGATCAGATCAAAATATCAGATCAGTGCTCGGGAGATAGCCAGGTTCTTACACGACCCTGGGGCTCACCCAGCCGTGGTACTCGTCCTCCAGGATCTGGGGGAAATCTAGGTGGTACAGGGTCACGTGTATCTCAATTCCTGATAATGCAGTAGATTCAGAGACCTGATCAGCTCAGTACACCATACTACCATATGACGGCAATACTTGTCTATCAGCTCAGCTATTCTTTTTATGTGAAACGAAACCGCTGCCTTCCAATCCAATCAGAGTAACTTACCCCGTTTTGCTAGCTCGTTTATCAGGCTGTTGTAATACTCGAGCCCCTTCGGGTTGATGGGTCCTCTTCCTCCTGTGCTCATGTCGTAAAAGGTGGAAAAGAAATAGTTCTTAGAATCAGTGATCCGAGGCTACATGGAACTTTACCATGATAGGTACTATTTAGTCTCCCAACGTTTTCAGTGTCCTTACTTGGAATAAGCCTGGACCAAGAAATGGAGAAGCGGTAGGCCTCGAGGCCAGTATCACTCATCAGCTCCACATCCTCCTGGCAAGGTTCAGACAAGTCCTTTATTGTGAGTAAGACATACAGTTGTCATCGCAATAATTATTTTTTCAAATTCTCTAATTCATGTAGCTGGAATGTGAACACGTCATTTTAGAGAATGTGAACATACAATGGACATATATTTAATTTCGAGAGTACTACCATTTATGCCATTTACGCAAGCATCATGTCACATATTAATATTCCAGTCAGGTTCTCCCTTGTTCCATGCATTTCCATTTGGCAACAAGGCATGGTGTGAAAAGGGCAGGCACGAAAGTTGCGGCTAGCGTATATATGCCAAAGCAAGTAAGCAACGAACAAACATGCTTAACGGTAGTACGGTACGGTCCAAAACATCACTGTTTGGTGAACCTAGCAGATTTTACGATAGCGAAACGAAACAAGGTGCAGACCTTGTATTTGTGGTAGCCGTCTGCGCCCAGATCACCAGTGCTCTTGTCCGGCATCCTCCCTGCATTCACAAATCACAATCATATAAGGTCAATAGCTCCGACAAAAAAAAATAGGAAAAGGTTAAACTCACACAGACAGACGGAGACTAAAATCAAACTGCAAGAAAAGTACCACACGATGAATGCGTTACTTCCAATTATCCCTTGAAAATCAGAAGGGAGAAAAAGACGCATGACGACGCGAGGAAATTCGAGATGTATTTCAGAAATTGGGTCTCAATTATATATGCAAACTCATATGTAATATGTTCATCATACTAGATCGATGGAGGATAGAGCTTGTTGATCATATACAATTATTGTCCTTCAATCCTAGATGTTTCTAAGCTGGTTCTTATGGCTCTCCTAATTAAGCTATAAATGATAAGATGAGGAAATAATTGCTGTTGCATCAAGGGGTTCACGGACTAAATCAGTGCCAATCCCGACTGCAGAAACCGATAGGAATGGCCTGCAATCAGCGATCCTTGGCCAGAAGTCTCGGTCGACTCTTAGGTGTCGAAACAAGATCCGTTTTATCGATTTAATCGCCTAAAATGGCTATGCTCTTTGCTGCACAAATTGAGATCACCTGAATGAGTAAAAGTGTCCCAGATGCTTGGGCTCCTTCCATCTTCATCGGTTGCCCCTTCGTACTGCATAGTACATACACACGGTAATCAAGGGTAAGCAAGAAATCAAATACCACATATACAGAACGCTTCAACTGCATCTGTCGAACAATAATGAACTCCGACTGATCCAAGGCAAACCCAAAGATTGGCCACCATGTAATTATTCATGGGCTAGATGTACTAGTACGTAGTACAGTACCTGGTAAGCTGATGTGCCGGCCCCAAACACGAAGTCCGTGGGGAAATCCTGCCTGGTGAAGTTGAGAGTTCGAGCTGCCGTCTCGCCCTGCCATGGCGCCACAAGAAGCAGCTGCAGCGACACCAGGAGCCAGACGCGCCTGCATGTTCGACTTGGGGTCCTCATCTCCCACCCTGTCTCTCTCAAGTCTCAACAGAGACCTGGCCTCTTGTTGCCCCCCTGCTGATCTCCTACCGTGCGCCTTATTTATGAACCTTACAGAAAGCCTGGAACAGACGTACAGGATATTGCTTGGGGTACCCAAGCAACCAAAGCTGTGGCCAGCCTTATCTATAGACTGTAGAGGGATTATATATCTATATATATCTATAGTCCAAATCTTTTTTTTGGAATCATGAAATGATATCTAAGAAACGTGTGAAATTCTGAAATGGGTAGAGGAAAATTATCCTGCGTTTTTGGGAGTTCACCATACTAGGAATTAGGTAAGTTAATCATAAAAGAAGTAACATTTTAGATTTTATTATTTTAAACAACTAATTAGCTCATGACACACGGAAGTAATTTTAGAGTTAAATATACTGGAAATAAGCAAGTTAATCATATAAGAAGTAATACTTTGGCTTTCTACAAAACAAATTAGCTAAGTGCACAAGAAAATAATTTTTGAGAGTTAGATATACAAGAAATAAGTAAGTTAATCACACAAGAAGTAACATTTTAGACTTTATTACTTTTGATAAAATAAATGACCTAATTACGCAAGGAAGTAACTTATTAATAAATTTTGTGACGTTGAAAATAAACATTTTGATATGTGCTAATAAATTCTTCAATAAAAAGTATTTTGTGTTTACAAAAAGTAACATTTAATGCGTAAAAAGTAAACACATTAAAATGTAACATGCGAAATGTACATTTTAATTAAAAAGTAACTTTTGTTTGTAAAAAGTAAAATTCAATACTTAAAAAGTAAACATAATAAAATGTAACATTCAATGCATAAAAATTGATTTTTCAGAAAAATAATATTTTTTAAAAGTAACTTTGTTTTGAAAGAAAAAACTTCATAATATTCATTTAAATTATCGAAAGATAGTCAAGTGAGATCTTGTTTTGAAGTTTTTGTTAAAATAGACGTAATGGTACGGTCGGATTTCGATTTGGATGCTCAATGATAAAGTTATGGATTTTTAAAGAGTTGAAAGTAACTTCTGCATGCACATACACGTGCACACTGGGGTGGGGCTGGGGTGGGAGCAGAAATGGAAATGGAAAAAAAGATCTCCATTCAAGTTTAAATGAAGAGGGTCCCCATTTAGTCACTGCTTTATACCCACAATCTAAAGGCTTAAAGGGAGACCCTTAAAATTTTCTAAAAGACAAACGCTTAATCTATTTGTTTACTACAACAAGAAAGATAATTTATGTATATTGTGTTTGACAGGACATGAATATTAAAAAAGTAACTTTATGATAGGAACAGTAATTTTGTTGTGAAAATCAATGGCATAAAAAGTCAATTTCAACTCTTAAAACATCTGTAGTTTTATAATCGAGCATCCAAATAAAAATGATCATGCCATATCGTTTGTTTCAATAAAAACTTCAAAATAAGATCTCACTTAACTATGTTTTATTGATCTACCGAGTATTATAAAAGTTACATTTTACAAAAAAATTTACTTCTTTATGCATCGACTTTTACTTTCTAAACATCGAATATTACGTTTTAAAAACCTAATGTTACCTTTTTAAACCAATTCGTATTGAAAATTCATTTTTTCTATCATAATGTTACTTTTCCAATTAAATGATAAAGTTAAATTTTTATTCACATTGAAGTTACTTTTTACATAATAAATATTGTTTTTCCTATATTTACTTCTCTACTTATCAAATTCTACTTCTACAAATAAAAGTTACTTTTTATTTAAAATTTTAACTTTTCACGTATTGACTCGTCACAAAATCTTTTAATAAGTTACTTTGTTAGTAACGCACATTTGAATAAGTTACTTTCTCTTCAATGTTACTTGTCTAAGTCACTTCATATCGAGAGATTACATTTTTCTATCATAACGTTGAAAGTAACGTTGGATATGTACAAAGTGAATTTTTAAAAAGTAACTTTTGTTTGTAAAAAGTAACATTCAATAAATAAAAAGTCTAACATTTTTGTAAAATGTTACATTTTGATACTTAAAAAGTAATGTTTTCTTTAAAAAGTCATATTTTGTTTTGTGGAAAAATAACTTTCACCGTATTTATTTGAATAATTGAAACATAGTCAAGTTGGATCTTGTTTCAAAGTTTCTATTAAAAGGAACATAACGGTGTGATCGGATTTTGATTTAGATGCTCGGTTGTAAAACTAGGGATTTTTGTAAAGATAGAATTGTTTCAAAAATAAATCTTTACTTTTAAGGTTGGGTCTCCGATAGGGAGGGATCTCCATTTAGTCACCTAATAAGGAGGTGATATTTCCATTTCTGCCGCCATCCTCAACCCCAACGTGCATATGCCTCACAAAATTGGACACCGCATTCAAAATGATGACGTATGTGCATGCAGAGGTCCCTATCAACTCTTAAAAAATTCGTAATTTTAGGACGGAGCATCGAAATCAAAATCGATCGCACCATCTTATTTGTTTCACCAAAAACTTTGAAACAAGATGTCACTTGACTATTTTTGATGATTCAAATGAATATATGAAGTTACTTTTTCCAAAACAAAAGTTAATTTTTACAAAATAATACTAACTTTTTTAAAATTTACTTTTTATACATTGAATGTTACTATGTTTACTTTTTAAGTATTGAATTTTACTTTTTACAAATAAAAGTTATTTTTGTTAAAAATTTACATTTCGCATATTGAAGGTTACATTTTAATGTGTTTATCTCTTACACATCAAATGTTCCTTTTTATAAACAAAAATTCCTTTTTATTGAAGAATTTATTAGCACCTATCAAATGTTTATTTTCAACATCACAAAATTTATGATTAAGTTATTTTCTTGTGTAATTAGGTAATTTATTTTATCAAAAGTAATAAAGTCTAAAATGTTACTTCTTGCATGATTAACTTACCTATTTCTTGTATATCTAACTCTCAAAAAACCTTTCTTGTGCAATTAGCTAATTTGTTTTATAGAAAGTAATAAAGTCCAAAAAATTACTTCTTATATGTTTAGCTTACTTATTTCCACTATATTTAACTCTTAAAAATTACGTCCTCGTGTCGTTGGCTAATTTATTGTTTAAAATAATAAAATCTAAAATGTTACTTCTTTTGTGGTTAACTTACTTATTTCTAGCTTATTTGTATGTCTGCATGTACACTCTAGTGACCTTTAGCCTAAGTACCAGTTTTGTGACTATAACCATTTGTCAAACACTCTATTGGTGCTGCAGGAATAGACTTCCATGTGGTAGGGACAGGTAGGGATGCAAACAGAACGAATCGGAGTGGATAATGCATTTTTCATATCATAATCCTATTTATTTTGTCGGATCCGGAACGGATAATGCATTTTCCATATCATAATCCTATTTATTTTGTCGGATTCGGAGCGTAGTGGATATTACTCGGTTATAGATATGGACAGATTTTTTAGGATATCGGAAATGGTGTAAAGTCGGACCTGTGTCAGAGCGAAAGCGGATTTGAAAACACCAGATAATACATGATTACATGTAGCTTTTTTTTACAATGATTAATAATTTATAAACTAAAGTATAATTGTTAGCATCATAATTTACATATCGGTAATAAAAATAATAGTGACATTATTTTTGGCATGAATCAATCATGGTTGACCTTCACGTGCTTGCCAAACTAATAGAATATTATCCTATTATAAACATAGGATAATCCGCGTTCAAATACCGAATACTCCATATCCATCGGTTTTTAGTGATATCATATCCTGCTCCGCAGTCCGCATGTAAAGCGGATTCGGATTATCCGTATCCGTATGGATATAAAAACAACTCCTCCATATCTGTATAAATAGAATTCGGATCGGATTGGGTCGAATAATTATCCACGCCACTTGCACCCCTAGGGACAGTTGTTGCTGTAAAGTGAATTTATACTGGCTAAGTCGGCGTCGAGAGGACAAGCTCGTACCAACTGTTCCCTGAGCATAGATGTCCATCCGGGCCAGGGCCCAACCAGCGACCCGTGGCACGGCACAGAAAAAAAGGCTCGTGTCGTCCCCCCCCCCCACATTCCATCATCCATGCCGTGCTTGGGCACCAAGGCAGTCCGGCGGGCCAGCCCGAGCATGGCCCGGTTTTTAGTTTTAAATGTATATCTTCGTTTATTTATATTTTTTACTCTGAGCACAAATAGAAACATATTATCTTGGTTAGGTGGGCGATGTTTGTGCCTGAAAGGCTAACAACAATGGTTCGAAGCCCTCCTAGCATAGATATTGTATTAACCTAGCAACTATCCACTTTAAATATTCCTTTAGGGATTGAGAAATAGGAGAGGGAGGTTTTCTTTTGATTTGTATTTATCTGGGTCTTTTAACACTTTGACTTTAAATTTATAGATGGACCGTACATGGATGTATAACATGCCAGGGATAGAGAGGCCTTTCTATGAGGAACAAGACAAATTTATTGAAGTTGCAAAGAATGATTCTATGATTAATGAGGTTCCTGGTATCTGTTGCCCATGTAGAACTTGCAATAATCTTGAGTGGTCAGATCTAGTGAAAATTAAATCGTATGTGACCTGTTAAAGAATTTATTAAAACTACTCCATTTGGACATATCACGGAGAGATACATCAGACAATGCAATAGATCATACCAACTAGGGCAAATATGATTTCATCGGTGAGGATGAAAATGCCGACGATATTGAGGAATTATTCGATGTTGACCTTCAAATGTTGGATTGTGGTAGAGATGATGATAGTGGTGGTGATGGTTATGAAGGCATACCTTCTTATAGTATCGACACCTTGTCCATTGAATATAATGATGATAGCAATTCTGATGACCTTGAAGGAATGCTTAAGTACTTTAAGACGGATGTCTTTCTTAGGAATGAGAAAGGGTTGGAGCATTTCAAGAAGGCAAATGATGTTGCAAAGCAAACTGTGTATAAGAAGGCAAATGATGTTGCAAAGCAAACTGTGTATAAGAAGTCAAAGGGGTGTCTAACTCATTGGTCTGTGCTATGGTGTGTGATAGAGTTGATGATTCTGAAGGCCAAGTACTAATGGTGTAACTCTAGCTTCAATGATCTATTGAAAACTGTTAACGTGGTTGCTTCAAAGCCTAACTTTGTGCCTATCAACACATATCAAGCAAAGAAGGTTACTAGCCCCTTGACCATGAAAGTTGAAAGAATACATGTTTGCTTGAACCATTGTATCTTATACCGAGGGAAATTATTCGAGAATCTAGATAAATGCCCAACTTGTGGTGCTAACCGTTACAAGTGGAATGATATATACAATAATGAGGCTTCCTCCAATGGGAAGAAGAGGAAGAAGTGTGCAAAAACATATGAACCTGATCGTACTGAAGAAGTAGATACATGCTTAGGCATAGACAAGAACAAAAGAAGAATCATTGCCCCAGTTATGTGGTACCTCAATCCAATCGATCGCTTAAGACGTGTGTTTTCAAATCCAAGGGAGGCTAAGCTAATGCGTTGGTGGCATGGCGAATGAACTAGCGAGGAGGGAAAACTTGCACACCCAGCTGATGGCACACAACGGAAAATTTTCAAACATGTATCATGGGTTTTCAAAGGAACCAAGGAATGTGAGATTTGCACTTAGTACAAATGGCATTGAACCCATGTGGACATAAGAGTAGGACACATAGTACATGGGCAGTTACATTGACCATATACTATGTGTGCTATTCTTATCTAGCCATGTACTATGTGTGCTACTCTTATCTCCTAAGCACATAGTATGGGTGAATCCTCAGCACACATAGAAAAAATTCTAGAATGCATCCGTTCCACTTGGAATGTGTGACTAACAGTGGGCCCAAGCTCGCAATCTAGAATAGAACCATTCTTTTCCTGAAATCGGGAATGAAATCATTCCATTCTACCTCGCTCTCCAACCAAATGCTACCTAAAGTATATGCGCTTCCTAGATGAAGGACACATGTATTGTAGGAAGTTGTTCTACAAGAACTTTGATGGCAAGGCAGAGTCAGGTTTTGCGCCAAATAGAAGACATGATACCAAACAGTGTTTTTGACATGGTAAAAAGATTAAGGTTGTCGATGGAAACAAGAACAAGAGAACTAAGCCTTCCTATAGATGGTGTGACTTCAAGAAGATGTTAATCTTATCTAAGTATTTGGCATACTGGGTGGATTTATATATATTGAGCCCTGACATTTTCTATTTCAGCCCTTTGACTTTATAGCGCAAGCATCTGTAACATAGGGGGTTATGTGTAAAATACACTTAGGAGTGTAAGTGGTTGAGTAAATGCTATCAATAAGACCCCCTGGCTTGTCATAGGGTTTGCCTCTCTTACTCTAATCTCCTTAGCAAGTGCTTTTTTCAAGAGAGTACTGGATCCACACCTGAGCTCTATATTTTCTGTATTTATAGGGTTGGAGTAGGGTGGTCAGTCAGAGGCAAGATTCATACTTATAGTTGATCCTGAGACCTTTTGTGGCTACCTAATCTAAGTGGTGAATTTCGTAGCATCCCCTTGTGTGATCTGGTTCCCTCCTCTCTCTAGCCTTGGATCGTGGGTAAAATTCATGTCTTTGGTGGATTTCATGTTTCCGTGAGTTGAATCCTTCTTTTGCAGTTTTGCCCTTACTATGACATGGTGGATTTGAGTTAGCCAAGTGCTGAATCCCGTGGAACCACTAGCAGCCCGGTTCTTTGTTGCTTTGCTTCATCTTCAGGATTTGTCAAATTAATGGAGAATCCCGGATCATTTTGGCCCAATCTTGTGGAAATACATCATACGTGTCTAAGATAAGGCCCACACAAAATTTTGTGATGTTTAGAGTTTATTATATCATTATTTGAAGTGAATTTATGCAAGTTAATCGGTTGTTTCTGTGCACTGTTTTTCTATTTGGTGCTAAGCTACCGGACTGTCTGGTGCACTGGACCTCCTTCAATTGGGCTGAACTTTTGTGGAGCTGTTTCCCCAAGGTATTGTGTTGCTACAGTAGCAAATATTTTTTTTGTATGTGGCTTGATTTGGTTTTGGTAATTTCTCTCCTGACCCTGTCTGTGTGCTGATAATGTTACGAAGATCTAGTTAAAATTTCATATTTTTATCGGCTTTTAATTGGGGTTTTGCACTTTTTATTGGGGCCCTGTCTGTTGTGAACATTAGACTGTCCGATGCTCAACAACTGGACGATCCGGTGTTTTAGATTTGCTCCAATTGAGTTGAAAATTCCAAGGATAGTTCTACAGGATGGTGTGAGGCTTTGGTAATTTTGTAAGGCCTTTTAGAAGGGTTTTGGCAATTTTTTCCGACCTTGTCAGGCTGAATCTGCAGAGTTTAGTGAGTTTTGTGCGATGTTTGCTTTGCTCGTTTTATGTCCATTTCTTTGGACTTTGGAGTGAGTGCTTCCATTCTTATTTGCCTAATCATATCTTAGGCTTTGTAGCTTGTCCATTACTACGTACCCTTGTACGTTGCTCGAATATAGGTTTCGGTGGTCGAAATTTTTTTGTGACCTATCATCGTCTCTAGGTCGTCTTCAGTTATATATAAGCTAGTGCTCACAGGCCAGAATGTCCCACGTCTCAGACACCCTACCACGAAATGTATGCCGCTCACAGCTTGTTCCTCCTATAACAACATCGAATATTAGGAACAAAAAAGGGAAACCATCTTCTAGAATCCACTCCGATGTTGTGGCCTTAGCATAACTCATTTTGTTGTGGGTAAGGATGTACTTCGAATTCCTTATCATATGGGTAAAGGCCATTTTTAGACCTTTAACTTGCCATGGTTGTCTAGTTTCAAAACCAGACAAACTACATCCTTGTATTATCAAAAGCGTTTAAATTCCAACCATGCACTGGCTAGTTTCAAACCACGTGTACTCGGTTTCATGACACGTCACCATGCCACCTGGCAAGTCATCCGACTCGGCTCCTATGGGCCTCCGACTCTCCCGTTCCCAACCTGTCGCAGCCGTCGGAGCCATGTCTGACGCGGTGGTCTAGGCAGTGGAGCCTCGCCCAGCAGCGGCTGTGGAAACCGCAGTGTCTCCAGCCGTCACCGCTCATCCCACGGCTGCGACGGCTCGGGGAGCGGGAGGGTGCGGCAGGCCGGTGGCGACAATGGAGCACATGCTGCGCTGCAGGAGACTGAGGCAGAGCTGGAGACATGGATCTGCGGCGTCTTCGGCTTCTTCGACGCCATGAGGCGGGGCCACCTCCACACGCAGATCGAGGCCGGCCTCGTCGTGATGCGGCAGAGGCACCGAGGACTATGCGTGCGTGCTGCTCCAAGCCTATGATCAGGACCGCGCCGGCAGCGTCGGCTACGACAATTTCCGTAGGTCATTGGACGACAAGGGGCTCGAGCTCTACTGCATCTCCAAGGCCATTGACGTCGAGCACAACAGATGCATCATGCCCGTGACGACCTTCCTACAAGGGTTGCTGCACCAGCGCGTCCACCGGTGGAGGAGGGCACGGTCTGCATCCGTGGTAGAGGAGAAAGATGAGCGCGACAACCAATGGTAGTGGCATAGTGGGTGGGAAAGGCAGGCGGCGGTGCAATGGGTGGGGGCAGTGCGGCATCGCCAGCTACATAGTGCACGAGGAGCTGAGGATGGCGAGGCGCGTGATTAGGAGGCGGCAACAGCATGAGCAAGGGAGTGATGGCAACATGAGAGGGAGTGATCGAAGGAGGCGGCTAGAGCGCCGGTTGCAGATGACGGCGAGCAGCTGGGGTGGCGGACGGCGCTCGCGGCTGCAGTGGCGGTGGCGGTGAGTGGCAAGCGGTGGCAAGCGGCTGGGGCAGGCAACGACATGTGAGATAAGGGAGAAAAGATGGAGGGTGAGAGAGAAGAAGTGGAGAGATGGGCTGATGCCCCCCACAGTGCCACGTCAGTGAAATTATGACAAAACCGGCATAGGATAGGTGTAGAGTTGGAATTTAAACGGTTTTGACAATAAAATATGTAGTTTGTCTGGTTCTGCAGTTATGGGTTAGAAACCATAACAAATTCGAAGTCTAGAAATGGACTTTTCCCTATCATGATTTAAGATTTGCATCAACTTTTAGGAATACTACCCCATGAAAGTTGCATGTATTTTGGTCGATATATATTCGGAAGTTCAAGAACGTAAAGCGACCCAGACCCAGTGATTCATGCATGTCACTAAATTTTCCAATGCTGAGCAAGGGTTTCCAGTTCGCTCCAAAAAGACACTCCACAGGTCCACAATGGGTGGGGAATCTAGGATGCGAGAAGCAAAGATTCAACCGGCTGTAGGGGTCGCTGGCTAAAGGTGCCACGCCAGTGCAATTGTAACAAGACGACGAGAGCAACGGGTCACCAGTGACGTGTTACATGTACAACGACAATAAATTCCTTGAAAAAGAACAGTGGCAGCGATCGAAAACCCGGCTACTCAATTTAAGCAGGGGTTAAAACAGCCGTTCGCTTCGTAGGAATTCACCAAAGGATTCGAATTTCAAGGATTCGAATTTGAGCATAATATCTTCCCTTCCTAGAGCAAATCAAAAAATGTTTTCTAAAATTCGAGTCACTCCGTCCTAAAATACTCTTCGTCTTGTTTTCAGTGTATAAAACAAATATTTCATCTTATTCAAAATTGGAAACGAACTATTTGCTTTATACAGCGAAAATGACATTAATATTTTGGGACGGAGGCTGTAGTAGCCAGCGAGCTGCAGGTTGGAGCGATTTGACGTTATGCTGGATGGAGAAGCTGACAGAATGGCGTGCGCTGAAGATGAAATTTTGATGGCACAATATAACGAGAGTTCAGACGTTTTTCCAGTGTCACTACAGGGAATTATTATTAGCTCTTTCGCGTATGAGAAGATAGGTAATGGACTGTGGTGGCGCTGCTTGAGCCCAAAAGAAACTGACCGCCTGTTGGGTGAACTGAAAAAACAGCGTAGAAGATCTTGGGTTGGAGCACCGACACCGACATGTTTGGCAATAGTCGCCGTATCTGCCTAGCTTGCTGATAGATCTCGCCCGACGCCGACCGACACCTCGCACCGAACGACCGACAAAGACCAGAGGACAACGAAAGGACGCCACACGACGCCGCAGCATACGCAAAGCAAAACGATCGAGACGACGCTGGAACCAAGCCATCGACGACGACGGAGACAGCAAAGTCCAAGTTGCATATATTGTTAGGCAATTACGCAAATATGTAAATAATTAAAAAAACAGATAGCACAAAAACTAGTGATAAACCGTACCACTCAAATAGAAGCATAATCCATACAGCAGATCTGAACGAAACGCAAGAACGGAACTCATTACAACTTACATTGGGATCGCTCCAGCGGATGAGTTGATTTTGTCGGTGAAATCCATAGAACGTAGCAGATCAACTCGGTGAGTAATCGCGGGATCTTTGCCCAAAAAACCTGATTCGCACCGACCCATGCAGGTTCTTCAGCGGAGCGAGGTTTTGGAGACACCGTTCTTTCCGCACGCCGTAGTCATTGAGGCCGCATAGCACTGAGGAAAAGAGAGCCGCTCGTCAAAACCTAGATGGATCTCATTTGGTTTAATGCGCAAGATAGGTCAAATTTTATTAAAGGAAACGGCAAAAATAAAAGATAAGAAATTTACCAGTCACGCGAAAAATACATGAATATGCGTATGAGTGCAAATCTAGCTCCTCTCTCATTTATCCATTAAAGGAAATACAAGAGACATGCTATATAAGTTGGTTTTCTTTCTCCTCAACTTTCCATATGGAACTAAATATTGCCATCCCCTCTTTAATGAATGGGTCTTTGAGATTTATATATAGAGGTTATGGGCCAAGGCCAAAAAACTCGGAACCCATATATGATGCTTTGGGACATGTCGTGGAGCATGCATGCGGTGCAACCGGTTGCGACGGCGGCGCTATGAATGTGATGAGACGGCCGAGAGCTTGCTTTGCTGGTTGTTTATTTCTTGGATCTACGATCTGTCCAGCCTCGGGGGTCATCGCCAAGACGTATCTATTTCCTTTATGGTAGGCGACGACGAGACATATCATGGTGAAAAAGGATTGTAACTTTCTAAACACATATTTTTTGTGGCAATCATAAATGGTCTTATGGGCAGCCCAAAGTGACAACATTTTGGTGCAAATTACTAATTTCTTTGTTCTAGTGAGAGATAGAATGACATTCCTTGGGGGTGACAAATGCTCAACTTTATTCATACAACATATAATTAACGGTGAAGTTTATATTTTGTACTAGCAAAGAGCAATAGACCTCAACTCTTAATTTTGATGGGCCCTTGGAATGCAGGAATTATATTTTTCCAATGAAAAATTGAGCAGTTTCTGTGACATTTTTGTGTTCTAAAGAGACTTGAATCTTCAAATTGAACGAAACCAAACATTTCCGTTTCAAAGTTTCAGATCTCTCAAAAAATAGACATTCAACTTTGGGAGAGTCAAACACAGCCTCAAGTTTAAACTTTTGCAATCTCAGACTGTACTTTCAATGTGACGAGATAAGTTTGAAACGCTCTTTACTAGAAAAGAAACCTACTGAGTCAAATTTTCAAGCCAGGGCAGAGGGCAGGCAGGCTGACAAACTCCGTTCCTTCTTGTAGCTATAGATTTCCAAGTCACCCGTGCTGGAAGAAGACGGCATGAAACAAAATGTGAGGCAATCCAATCTTCGACGGAAACAAGGAAAAACTGAATCCACAACACTTGTCACAAGTCACAATGTTCAAGGCAATACCATAAGCAACAACAACAATAGAAACAGGAGCACGATAGCCTTATTACAAGCACCTCTGATCTGAAGCGGATGTGCTGTTTTCAATCATGTCCTTGATTATCCATTGCCAGGAAACGAAAAACTTCGGGTACAAGGAAAAACAAATCTGCTGTTGTCGTCATCATCCCATCATCTGATTATCCGAAAAGCTCAAGTCCATGTCCATTCTACAATTGCTTCTTCTTCCGGATCCTCTTATTCCTCCACGACATGAGAGCCACAGCAGCTGCAGTTGGAGTTGGAGTTGGACCACCTCGTCTTCGCTTCATTAGCTTCTTTGGCTTCCTGTCTTGCCTCTTCCCAGTGTAGCGGGACTGGAATTGCCCATGAAAGCTGAAGCTGGTGGTGGCTTCTTCCTGTGCTTCTTTCTTGACTGTGGCCGCAGCGACAGGGGCAACGCTCTCGTCCTCAGAATGCACCCTAGCTTCTCTCTTCACTGATAATTTTATCCACCTGCTTGGATGGTCCCTCCTGCTTGGATGGTCGGTCACCTGAAAGTTTTGGTACCCTTCCTCTGCTGCTTGGTTGTCAATCAATACATCTTCAGAACTCTGAAAGTGAAGATAGAAAATTAGTAGTCAAGCAGAAAGTAGTATCCGTGCTCTGCCAAATGAGAGAATTCTAAAAGGCTTACAGTGGAATCTAGATAACAGATTCTTCATAAGTTAACAATAAGGTTTGTAATCTAAACTATAATATTCCTGACCAACGGATGCTTGTTAGACCGCAAGAACATAGGTTAAATTTTATTCCATCCCATTTATTTGAGTCGCAGCTTTTCATACCTCCTTATGTGGTCTACATCACATCTCACCAACAAAGACCCACACAAAAGTTCAGTACACAACCAGTATCACAAATTACTGTAAATAACTGAAAAGATTCATCAACTGCAATACTGGGCCAGTCAGAACTGCTTAAGAGAAACCACCCATAAATATATTGTGGCAGCGAGCTTTAGCTTTTGATTGGTATGGCTTGTCCAATCAAGTTGTTATGGTACGAGACAAAATAGGTGCAGGAACTTACTTCATGGAATCCTCCCATCTGATGTGGACCTTCAGACAAAAGGTTCATCTCAAAAATATCCATGTTGCTAACTTCTCCATAGCTCGAGAGAGCGCTATCAGGCATGGCAGAATCATCCATGTCACAATCTGATGTTTCCTCAGGAGATCTCTCATGCTGTCCAGCAATTTTACCCTTTCCTGGTGAGCAGTTCGAGCTCTGTGTACCATTGACCCTTGTGTTAACTTTAAAGGTTATTCCCTTGTTATTCTTAGCCATTGCTTGCTTGAGTTTTGATTTCAGACTGAATACCCTATCTTGAGCAGCTTGAATGCTTAAAAGAATATGCTCTACAGTGATATCACCTCCTTCAATACCAAGTAGCCAATCAGCATCATTATTTCCTTTTGTGTTGTCATCCGCTGAATGGTCAAGAAAAGTTTTCATTAATTTATCCGATCTATCTAGAAAGAAGTAACATATTCTCCTCCTAAATAAAATGATGATTGACAGTAAGGTGTGTGTCACCAGTGGAGGCAAAAGGCCGTGTAACAGTTAAATGCACGGCGGTCCGACTTGTCACCAGGTCGGGCAGCAGGTTGGCAAGGCACTGAATCACTGAGGCCGTGTAACGGTTAAATGCACTTGCTTTGCTGGTGACACAAGCCTAAGGCTGATTCGAGCTTGTACAGTTGAGCCAAACATGTAATCATGAGAACAGAAGTTTTACTATTTGGGTTACATTTGTACATACTATGGGAAGCAGGAAATGCAGTTCCACTTTCCATGCACTAATCAATCCTTAGATGCAAGATGCGACAAATAAAGATTTGTTCCAAGAAATTTAGCAACAAACATAATTGAAAAGCTAAAACAAAACAGAGTTGAATATGCATGACGAAGCAAATGGCATAATCATTTAACTCCCAATATGCACATGAGAAAAATGATATCTGTTTGCAGTCATTAAGAAATTGGCGGTATTACCTAAGTTTGCATTGTCTTCAATAGAATGGCCATCTGCTTCTGTTTTCTCTGCAGGATGGTTGAAATGAGATATCAACAAAGCCATTTGTATCTCTGTGTGTAAAGAAGAATTCCTTGCTTACCAAAATAAGAAAATACAGTGTGATTAGAGATATATGATGAAGCATCCATTTTCTCTTCATTTGTTTTTCTCCTCCTCCGCTTCATAGTCTTCCTACAGCAAAGAGAGGAAAATGGCACTGATCGCGAGGAGGAACAGTCCAACTCAATCATTTTTGTCTGCAACTCCTTCTCATGCTTGAGTACCGCAAGCTCCTTGTCATATTTGGACACTTGCGATTGCAAATCCTTCATCCGCAGTTCTAACCATTGGCATCTCCACATTAATGGGCTTATATAGTTTCTCCAATGATCTGTCACCTTTTTCTTCCTGAGATACAAAATACAATATTGTCACATCTGCTTTGCCTTTTCTAAAATAACATGAATTACATAAGCGGTGAAAATGAAATAATTGACATAACATGATCGATTGGAACCGACAGCACTGGAAATTGCTTGAAGCAAATAGAGCAACTGGAAAGTACACAAATTTAATGTCACATTCTGAATCTAGTGACCAGGCATATGGCACCATGATTTCATAGTTGAACAGTTTTCGTAGTTTAGATAGCTGCAGCATCACCAAAACTCATTCTGGACGGCAACAGTTGTTGTCAGTTGTTCACAGCGCCAGTCACAAACTGGAGATAGAATATGTGTTAGTTGGATACAGGAACCAACCCTTCACCTAAGATATTGTAAAGTTCTTATTTCAAGAACCAATTCCATCATATCCTAGAGATAGTTCTGTATCATAAAGACATTTTGAAAAAGGAACAAGTCTATTGTCGACCATCAAACCATCACCAAATTCTGATTTTAGTCCTGGAACTCCAAAACAGGATATCTATGACTACCCAACTATTGGAACCGGAGAAATCTGGTCCTCCATCTAGTTTCAAATGCGGCTTTCAATTTCTGAATAAAGAAATAGGTTCAATCTCTAAAACTCATAAATTATGTCTTGTTTACCATTTTTTAACTAAACTAGCCTCTGCCCAAACAGAAACTACCACATGAAGCTGATTTCAGTTTTTCCTTTAATCTCCCATTTATTGATACTATATGTGCCTTAAACTCTTAAAACAAATAGTACAAGAACCAAACAGTTGTTAGTCCAGGTTTTGAAGAAGCTTGGCTGCTCGTAGGTTCTCTAGGAGCCAACTTCTAAGCTCGGTAAGTACACAAAGACCATGCATCATTATCTATTTGAAATAATGGTAAACACAACAGAACAAAAACGCCAAAAAAGATATTTGAGCAACCCCCCAAGATCAGACCATTCAAATAAGAAGTAAAGATAATAGATCCAAGAATCTGATTGAACAATTCAAGCATAAGGGCAATATAGTAGAATCAGTAAGGCGTAATAATAAAATCTCTGCATTGGCAGAATTCCGATTATGTCGCACTCGCATTTAATATCTGATAACAAATTGTTAAATGGACAGAACTTGGACTTATTGGAGGCAGGAAAGAAAGGCTTAAAATGTAGAATCAATCGCCCAAGGTACGTACTTCAATAATCTATCCAAATTATCTGAAGCAGCTGCATCCAGTAGAGCAGCAGCATCACCATTAGGAGGATAGCGGGAAAATGGCGAGTCCACCTCAATGTCACTAATCTCCGAAGGCTTTGCATCATCCTCAGATCCTGATAGAGTGTCCCCAAAGGAACTTGAACATTCCGTGGCGTCAGGGTCCTCAACTGAGGTTAACTTGCTGCAAACAGCACCGCCACTCGGGCTGATAATGTCAACCTCCAAATCCACTGCTGCCGTAGTACCATCCATTTTCATATCAGGAGTAGAGCCCATATATACTGCTAAATTGAGAAGGTGTTAGAATTTCAGCAGAAATAATGTGATAACATTAGAATACGAAGAGACCAAAATGTTATGCCCGAATGAATTCCCTTGGCATAAAGTCATCGTACGGACAGTCAATTACGGATTCCTAGCCGCTGGCTGGATTCGCTGAAAACTACATAGTTTGCTGTTATGCTTCGTTTGGATGTTGGCATTGGGCTACCATGAATTGAGTTGAGGTTCAATGCCAAATCAGAGGGACATGAAATGGGCTCCAAGTAAGTTGCTATCAAAATATGAAAGGCAGCTGCAAGATCGTTGTTGGTCCAAGAAAGTCTGAGACAGTTTCTCCACGGACAAACAGAGCCAACACTGAAACGGGCGGGCCACAACGTCACGCCACCTCTGCCCGCCTGCGGCAAAGACCTGCTCCCTTGCCGGAGAGGAAGCTGAGCGTGCGGACAGAGGGACCATCTGCGCCCGAGAGGAAGCTGAGAGGGAGGCGAGCGGTGAGGGAAGCACAACACCTAGGGAGGAAGCCAAGAGTGAGCGAGGTACTTGCCTGCGCCGTGCTGCCCAGGAGGTTCCCAGGCGAAGGCTCGCGTCCCTCCCCGGGCTCTGGGCTCCCTCCCTGCCCTGTCGGCTCACGCGGCGGCGCCAGCGGCGATGGTGGTGGCGAGCTGGCGGCGGCGAGTATGGCTACACTCTATCGCGGGAGAAAACAAAAGAGCGAACTAACGACAAAAAAGACCGAGGCTGGAGTGTGAGTGTAACTGAAGCCCACCGAGCACTAGAGCAAATCGAACCCTAATGGGCTTTTTAAGATGGGCCTAATTGGGGCGTCCAAAGTGGGCCTGGTCCTTCTCATTTTTTTCGAATTACAGCAGTGATGATTTCTGCTAGGAGTACGTACCAATTCCAACCAGAATCCTTCTGGCTTGGTCGGATTTTCAAGCTGAATCACACTCCCGCAGGAATCACATGCAGAAATTCGCTGGTTCTGTTAAACAGCAGTGCGCTCATATTCTTGCCGCGCCCACATGAATCAACCCCGAGCAGCTAATGGGCAGGGGGGTTCAAGCTCAAGCTCTAGACAGCAGAGTTGATCACATCCAAATTTTAAGCAAGCAGAGAATCTCAACTAGTGACAAAATTTACTGAATACTCCTACATCATAACATAAACGCATCAAGCTATCAATCGGACAGGAAAAAAAAAGGCGGCTAAGTCAGTAAAGACGGTCACAAACAAGAACACTAAAGACCACAACCACATGGGCAGAGTTTCTTCAGGAATCTGTCACTTGTATTTGTAGTCCTAAATGCCACACCAAAACCTGTTCCATCAACGTGGTAGGAATGGGAACCCTCAAGCAAGCGGATCAGCCACTAACTCTAGAAACCAGACCGGAACAGCCACCTCTAATCCGCCATTGACGCGCGCGCCCACTTAAAAAGAGCTGGAGGAGGGTCAACCCTGGCAAAAGTGAAGAGCGGCGGCCGAAGCTCCGAAAGCCATGGCGGCGGCGGCAGCTAATCGCTCGTGTTCAACAACCAACTGCGGAGACAATCTATCGGCTGGCGAGTTAAAAGGACACCGAAGCAGCGTAGAAGTCCGGCGGTCAAGCCGGAGACGCGTGTGCGCCGAGCGAGCGAGCGAGCTCTAGCTGGGATCGGCGGCTCCGGCAGCCGCGGGTCCGCAAGCGCGCGCGACGCTGGCAGAGAGTGGTGGTGCGGGAGGAAGAGATGCAGGTGCCCAAGGAGGAGCAACGCACCTGCTCCGGCGAGCGAGCGAGGGGCTTCAAGGCTTGGCGGCTCGTTTGGGCGCCGCCGTCAGCGAGGGAGCTGGACTGCTGGGCCGGGCCGGGCTGTCCACGTTGACACCGATTTTTTTTATAGGAAATTAGGAATAAGACCACAAAATCACACCTCCAATTCCATTTAGGTACCTAAGAATAAGGAGGAGCAACGCACCTGCTCCAGCGGCGGTGCTCGAAGGATTGGGTTGGCTGCTCGTTTGGGCACCATCGCCAGCGAGGAAGCTGGAGCGAGGGAAAGGACCAGGTTGTATTCAGTTCTGCTTCAGCGTATGACATGGACTGGGCCGAGCTGTCCACATTAGGCTGGGTTCGTTTCTGGGGGTTGGAAGGGGGGTCTATTCCCCCCGATTTTGATCCTGCAGCTAATACCGGTTGGATCGGTCAAACTTCGGCCTCCTTCCCTGCCCGGCTGCTCGCCCCATCCCATCCTTTCCGTCCTCCCTCCTCGGTACCCCGACCTCGGCATCTGCCGCCGCCCAAAAGGCTCCCCGGCAGCCGCCGCATCCCGGTCCTCGTTCTCCGCCTCACGAGCTCTAGGCCGTTGCCCCTCCACCGCGCAATCCCACAGCCTCCATCCATCTTCTAGAACCCTAGGTCTGCCACCACGCCATGGACGCCGCTGGGATTCTCCTTCACCAAGCCGCGCAGCCGGGATTCTTCTCTTCCGCCCTTCCTCCTTGCTAGCAAGCGCGGCAAGCGCCAAGGATTCGCAGCGAGGGGGGCGCATCGCCGAGCCTCCTGGCTGCCGGCCCGACGGCCAACCATCGCCTCCGCTTCGCCGTGCTGGTCCACCAAGTGCCGCTGCTGCCCCTCCCTCTCCGTCACGGCGCAACGGCAAGGCCCGCGACCCTTGCCGCTAGTTCTTCTTCCCATCCGTCATCCGGTTCTTGCAGGTACCACTTTCCTAGTTGTGGACTACTACTGTTTTTCTACTCCATGCATTCACTCCAAGATTTAGGAAATTTTAATTGTTCTTTACAACTTTATACCTTGTACAATGCTGATGTTGGTCTTTACATGCTAGCCAACAAGGTCTACGGCCTATGTGTAATTCGGCATTGATCAGGCCCATTATACACACCAACCATCAAGATTAATTGATAAATAAGACCATTAAATACATGTAGGTGCAGAATTGAAAAATTATTTCACTGCTTTGGTCCTCTTCATTTGAAGATTTCATAGTGCCACTGTCTACAGGATTGCCAAAAAATACATTCAGACTCTAATTTAATATTTACACTGTTCAAAAGTTTACCTACTCTACAGCACCTACCTGATTTGTGACTAAATTTACATATATAATTCAACCATGCAACAGCTGTTGAACATTTTAATTCAGACATATCACTGTTAGTATTTAGTCCATGCATTCATCCTATCATCAGCAAGCTACTTCCTAAAAGGCAACCTTACATTACTTTATTATAATGTACTCCTCAAGTCACAAATTCAATTAACTTACCTTGCTTCTACCTGTCTCATTGAATGTCGCAATCTAATCATATCCACTTTCCATAGTATTTTTAACATTATTAATTCATTTCATATGTGCTGACCAATAGCTAATACATTCAGCTTTCATTATGTTATACAAGCTCCCAGCTATACACCACATCCATTGAGGTGCTTGTTACTAGCAGCTCTGGCTACTAGCGGCAACCACCATCCTGGCCACCAAAGGTCAGGCGGCATATCTTCTAGCTCAGGTAGCTGCAGCGAGGGTACAAGCTCGATCTCTCCACTCTTGAAGCATTGCTCTCATACCCCCCACAACAGCAACACCATCTCCAGCCAGAGGCCCAGCTTCCTCACCAAGACTCGCGCCGACCACCCGACCTCGTACTCAAGTCGCCCGTTAGGTATGCCATCTTGCTTGTATTGTCAATCCAGATCCGACTTATTCCATTACATCTGCAATTTCAGCACTCTTCATGTTACAGTTACGGTTCGACATGCCGAAAACTAAATGGCCGCAGCACTTGACGGACTTCTTCATTACTGCATTGGTTGATGAGTGTCGTGCGGGCAATAGGCCACACAAAACCTTAAACTCACTTGGTAGACAAAATGTTCTCAAACGTTTGAGAGACTACACTGGTCGGGATTGGACATGGGAACCCTGCAAATCTAAGTGGCATGAGTTGAAAAAGAGATGGAACTCCTGGAAGTACCTCCACACATTTAGTGGTCTTGGATATCATCCCCATACTGGTGCCATCGACATGCCTGAAGAGTGGTGGGCAGACAAAGAAAAAGTATGTCACCCATTCCATACTTGCACTACACCTGATAAAATTAGATAATTTTTTTATAACTGTTCCTTCATCTTTGTGTAGGTACATAAAGTTGCAAAGGTGTTCAAGCAAGCACGTCTTGAACGTGAAGAGGATATCGATGTTATATTTGCCAAGATGGAACCAGTAAATGTCGGCCCCCGTGAAGATGGCGGCCATGAAAGAGGGCGAGCTGGAGTCCCGACACACTACGTGGACAGTGATGACTCAAATGACTCTGAAGCTGATCTCCAGATGCATAATTCCAATCCATCCCCTCCACAGCCTACGCGTTTAACAACGAGGACAAGTGAATCTACTGGTAAAAGAAAGGCCTCTGATCCCATGGATTCTAGAGCATCTTTCTTGGAAGGGTTCAAAACTTTCTACCATGATGTCTCTGATTGGAAGACAGAAAAGCAAACATCCCGTGCTTCCAAGAAGGCTGAGGAGGATTCTGAGTACGAGCAATTCATGAAAGAGCTGCTAGATGGAGGGGTCAACCCCAACTCTCATGAGTACTTCATGGCCTCTGAAGTGCTCGTAGACATTACTCGTCGTGGTGCTTATCGTCCTTTGCCTACTATTGAAGCGAAGCTTGCTTGGATCAAAAGAGCTTACCTTATGAAGATAGGACAGCCTCCTATGTAGCTGTACTTGGTCTCACATCAATTTGCACTTGTTCATCGATGTATCTGGTAGTTCAAACATTGTCCTTTTGTTAGAACTATTGCATCCATGTGTAATGTAGATGTTTATTATGGGTTGTTAGCTGTTCATGTTTACCATGAGTCCACTTTAATATTTATTAATTTATAACATGGATACTGGAGTTTGACCATCCATGTGTAACGCACATTATTTTATCTCACGAGTTTGAGCATCCAACTTGCGTTTCTTGGTTGGTTCCGTTCTTGCAGCAATATACAAGTTGCCTGTCTTTGGGAGCACTGGTCCCAGATTAGTTTTGCTCTGCTCACTCCCATGACAGAAAGTGGTTTCAGTATTTAAGATCCATGCTTATAAAATGATATTCTTTGTGCTGGTTCAGAAGGGATCCTCAAAGGTTGACATCACTAATGCTACAGAACGTACAGCCTTCGAGAAATGAATTGCAATATTGCATAGTCCATAAGAAATACGGTACCTATACATTACATAATAAAAATGGTCCTTTACTGTCGTCTCCTTACATCCAATGAAGAAAAAAAAAATCCAGATTTGTAGTGTACACATCTGTCAGATTTTTGACACATGAGAGGGAGTGACACATTGCAGAAATAAAATCTGGATATACAGGTTAAAGTTCAGTCGAATGGACCACAATTCAACAAGGGAAATTTCTGTATAGCACTGTAAATTTCTGCAATTTCCATTCCATCAGCAAACCAATATGGTCATTACAGACACGATCCTGCAGTTCTCCTAATCAATATACACATTGCATATTACAAAAGCTACAAGGGTACAAGCTGGTCCAATTAATCTCCATATCTACCTAATTACACTTGACAACTACACACATTCATCTCATGATGCACCAGATCACTTGCAAAAGCCCTTATCTAGCACAAAAGGTCTTATCTAACAAAAAAAAATTATGTTCGGATGCCATGCCTGCAGCAATCATGTCTCTCAGCCCATCCATGTCTACTTGGTCTGCCTCATGTCCTACCTCCTCCATCAAGTCAGGAAGGTCTGGTTCGATACCCTCAGCATTGTTTCCTACTTGGATTGAAGCTTGCGTCCAATCACCTCCTCGATCTCCACCGTTGTCCTTAATAAAATCATGCAACGCCATGCAAGCTACAACGATACGGTTAGATATGCTCAAGTCATAATTAGGTATAGACTTTAGTATCCTAAACTTGTTCTTTAGCTGTCCAAAGGCCTTCTCGACGGTGCATCGAAGTTGAGCGTGCCTGTAATTGAATAGCTCCTCCATTGTGTTTGGCATGTTCCCTTGTCGAAAGTGTTGGAGATGATATCTAGTATTTCTATATGGCCCTAGGAATCCTGGCATGTTCCCATATGCTGCATCAACTAGGTAGAATTTATCTGCAAAAGAAACATAGAGTCAATGAGAGTAGATAAAGGCAAGCAGCACAGTGCTAATGATATGGGAGGTGTAACCATAATACCTTGGGGAGGGTGCGGAAATTGAGTACGGTACTGCACTAACGTCTGCTGAAGCACAGTGTAGTCATGCAAACATCTAGGATGCCTAGAGCAGACAAATATGAAATGACAATCCAAATCAACGACAGCTAGGACATTGAAAGTTGGTACCATGTGCCGTCCAATGAAATTCAAATTTCTCTCACCACTGACTTGAAGCCTAATATGAGTCCCATCGAGAGCACCTATGCAATTCTGAAACCAAGGATAATATGCACCCCTACTAACCTTCGGGTGTGGTTGTGCAAAAGTTGGATCTAATGGTTTTATGATGTCCACCCCAAGGTTGTATACCCTTCTAAGTGCATGACGAAATTTGATACTAATAGTTGATTTGGAATGCCCAAAAGTAATTGCAGCGGACCGGTTTGAGTGGGGACCTGAGACGATATGGAGGAATATTGCTAGACACTCCTCCGAACTTATGTTGTTTGTGCTACATAAACCATACTTATCGACCAATAGTTGATGTAGACTCAGGAATTGGTCCTTCCGCATCCGGAAGCTATCGTAGCAGTACTCATCATGAGCTAGAATGTGATGAACCCATGCATTCCCAGAGTATAGCCGTTGTCGATGTGGTTGGCGTTGAGGACGACATGCATTGTGGTAGTAATAGTAGTACATAAGGGCTAGGAGATCTATTTCGTCCATGTTGTCTTCGTCATCGTCATCATCGTAGTGTGAAAGACTCGAAGAATCCATCCTGCAAACTGATGTCGGGTCAGCACAACAATGACAGAAGCGAAAGATTATATTAGCCATCCTAAAAATAAAAATCCTTCAAAGTGTTACACTCGTAAGATGCACCAATAAACCATAATAAAAATATGTACACGAAATGGAAAACGCCAGAGCTGTGGTAATAATTATCGAACTCATTAAAGTTCAGCTGAAATTGGAGTTCTAGTAATCATTGAGCAAGGTAGATATGCAGAGGTACTCATCTTTGGCACGTTCAATTCAGTAGTGTGCCAAAAACTAGCTTTAAGACTAGCGACAACAACAAATAAAGGAGATTATTCCATGAAGCCACTACCTGCGTGAATAATAAATGAGACTATCCACAACAATGTTGCCTTTGAAAACAGGTAATGCACAGATAATTTTTACAGATCATTGCATCTCGGTTACAAATCACACCAATAGTTTAGTAAGATGGGACGCTCACTATGCAGTCAACTGCAAGAAAGAGAGATTATGAACAAATCAAAGTGAAAATGTTTAGAACCTGTAAAACCAGCATTATCCGAGCACAAATCATAGTGAAAGTGGTACCTGCAAGAACCAGATGACGGATGGGAAGAAGAACAGCGGCAAGGGTCGCGTGCCTTGCCGTTGCGCCGTGACGGAGAGGGAGGGGCGGCAGCGGCACTTGGTGGACCAGCATGGCGAAGCGGAGGCGATGGTTGGCCGTTGGGCCGGCGGCCAAGAGGCTTGGCGATGCGCCTCCCTCGCCGCGAATCCTTGGCGCTTGCCGCGCTTGCTAGCAAGGAGGAAGGGCGGAAGAGAAGAATCCTGGCTGCGCGGCTTGGTGAAGGAGAATCCCGGCGGCGTCCATGGCGTGGTGGTAGACCTAGGGTTCTAGGAGATGGATGGAGATGGATGGAGGCTGTGGGATTGCGCGGTGGAGGGGCAGCGGCCTAGAGCTCGTGAGACGGAGGACGAGGACCGGGATGCGGCGGCTGTCGGGGAGCCTTTGGGCGGCGGCGGATGCCGAGGTCGGGGTACCGAGGAGGGAGGACGGAAAGGACGGGGGTGGGGCGAGCAGCCGGGCAGGGAAGGAGGCCGAAGTTTGACCGGTCCAACCGGTATTAGCTGCAGGATCAAAATCGGGGGAATAGACCCCCCCTTCCAAACCCCAGAAACGAACGCAGCCTTAGCACCAATTTTCTTTTGGTAGGAAATTAGGAATGGGACCACAAAATCACACCTCCAATTTCAGCTTCACTTAGGAAATAGATGTTGGCCGGAGATTTCTGACCCATTTAGGTACCTAAGAAGCCGGAGGAATGCACCTGCTCCGGCGATTGTGGCTAGTGTGCTTGAAGGCTTGGGCTAGCTTCTCGTTTGGGCACCGTCGTCAATGAGGGAACCTGGAGCGATGGAAGGACAAGGTTTTATTCAGTTCAGCCTTTAGCGTATTACATGAGCCATGCCGGGCTGTCCACATTGGCACAATTTTTTTTTCTTTTGGTAGGAAATTAGTAATAGGACCACAAAATCACACCTTCAATTCCACTTCACTTGGGTAGTAGATGCTGGTAATATATGAACTCAGTAGTAAAATAATTGGTATCTAACAATCTACAAACACTTGTTCTAATTGTTGCTCAAAGATAATAAATTACTCCTTTCTCAAACTTTTGTCGCCAATCGGTTTATTTTGAACTAAAAAGCTTCAAATAAAAAACAGAGAGTATAAGTTTAAAATTCATGTGCCTTTTCTTTGCTGAAATATACGTCGCTAGATCCTCTCGGAACTATGATTATTGAGATAATGTGTCCGCACGAAAAGATAAAGAAGCATATATCCCTTTTCGATTACCATCCGTCGTACCTCTCAAGTAATGGTGGATATCTTACTTGTACCAATAAGAATCTTATGGGTTTAGTAGTTTACGACCAAGTAGACTTGTAGTTTGCCTTCACCACATATTTTTCTAGAATCTACCCACAAATCTTATTAGTTCATATCTGGTATAAGACTTGTTCAGTAGAGTTTTCAGCTTACATAGGCAAAGGCTAGAGAAAAATTGAGGGGTATATGACACTTCACAATGAGTATAATAATATATTAGATCTTCCTCTTTTTCTTTTACTTATAATGTGATGGACAAGAATATTTGATTGAGAATCTCAAATATTTTTACCTTCATGATAGTCTCATGATTCATAAGCTATCATGGATCAAATTTATCTGCTAAAGAAGATATCATAAACAATACTTCAGTATTCGTGACGTAATCGTTCAAGATTACATCTATATCTCATGGGCACATAATTCAGTTGTGTTAGTACTAGTCCATCGGAACTAAATCAAACAAATCATAAACTAGTAGCGCGATAGTAGGCATGTCTCCATTCCCACAGCCCCATGAGCTAACTATAGTAACCTGAAGCCATTGTCAAGCCAGCCATCGACACTAAGGCCAAGCCTAGAACCTAAGTTTTCATGGCACAATGCACATGATACGTTTTTCATCTAGCAAACACAACCAAGAAGCCTATACTAGCATGCAAGTATTTCAAGGATATTAGTGATGCCATTCTTTGCAATGTTAATAATATCATTAGAGATATAATATTCCACCACATTCATCTAAACTATCTCAAGAAATACTTCAACAACATAAACCAGTTATTACCCAGCCAAGTCTAAAATCCCAAACATATCTATGAGGACAATTCTCTCACATCCAAATCCCCACATGCTTCCGCTAGACCTAAATATCAAGAGATGGGTAAAAGCATAGTCGATGCTACTTAGAGTAAAAATGCCCAAAGGATTGTCCATGACCAAAAACATGGCTATACATATAGTTGTCTCTACTTATTGTAAATTGCGTATATGGAATCACATGTAATGCATACAATTGACTATGTAACATGCCATATATTGGTCAATAGTCCTCAAGTGAATAGCATCATCCTGCTTTTTCGAGCTTGGGAATGTATGTGCACCGTTGTACAACTTGGAACTATGAACTCGAATATCTATGGCCAATAGGATTGTAATCTATATGCATAGAGGTAAAATCCCAATCTCTCTCCCCTAACACTACCTGCTAAACACATGCAGGCTTGCTGCCAACCCATGATAGTTGCAAACTAAAGGGATCCTCATACTCGTATGGTGTCTTACATATTCCCATATATGAAATTATTCCAACTTGGTCGTTGATTGGCCAGAACAAGACTACACTCATCAAAGGAGCACCTAAAATCAACTTTCTACTCATGAACAATACCCACTCTAGTTACATCTCACACACACCTTATATCCATAACCCAAGCAAAATGTACCCTCAACTTGGAGTACCTAAGCTTCTCTCCTACCCATCCCATCATCCAACCTAAACAAAGAGTAGATAATAAGGAATCCATAATCAGATACACCATACATATGTAGAGATTGTCAAGTGCATCAAGAAGCGAAGGAACAAGGTGTTTCAATATGCACTAATGTGCAATGCAGACACAAAATTCAGGTACATTTACTTCACATCTCATGTATACAAGACGACAACAGTCTCTTATGTTCTGTTATTGTTATAGAGATGATTTTACAGGCAAGGACTCTTGAAAAACGTGCACACATTTTTGAATTGTGATCCACATTGAGCTGAGCTAAAGAAACACAACAAATATTCTTGTCACTGCAAAATGCAACAGCAGATAATATGGTTACAGGCATAGAGCAAACACACAACCACAAAAATTCAACACACACTAGAGGATACACACACCGACTAACCCTACTAAGTTGTAAGATCAAATGGTTGCAAGACGAAATGATCAAAGAAACATTAGAAGAAGTCAATGAAACCACGAGGAAAGCCAAAATGCCTATGTGGTGACTTAATGATCTAGGGTTCGGTATAGGAGAGCACCAAAAGTTTACACTGGATAGTTCAATAGACAACACAAGGAAGATTAAAACCTTAACAGAATAGATGATCATGTGCTCACATGAGTGTGACACCGACACAAAACTTTATGAGCTCAGTTGGAACTTAAGCAAACTTGATCAAAACTTTATCAAACCAAGTCTAATTGCCAAGTAATATTTTTGACAATATCTTGGACAAGGTGGATCTAGGCACAGAGGGCGCAAACACAAGGGCATGGGACGCACAAATGAGTGAGGGGATAGAGTGGGGAGAGGGAAGAGAAGGGAGGTTGAGATATGATTAGACCTAGATTATTTGATTTACACTTGGCCAATAAATCTACATTAAATTTGTTTACTTGTACACACGTAGCTGAGGAATTTACATGAGAATTCATCAGCTTGTGCAGTCGACCGACGGATACTTATCCATCAGAAGATTTCTTTTGCCAACAAAAAATCTATAATTCCTATGGTGATTCCATCTAAATTATATCTTTAAGATTAAATTTTTATATACAAACTTTGGACACGGTTATTTTTACGTCTAATCCTACCATTACTTCTAACACAGATAGGAAGTATGTGAGAATGGGGGTCAAATATAAATTAACTAGATAGTATCACACGCGTTGCTGCAAAAATTCTTGAACTGTTTTTTCTAAACTAAAATTTAAATGTGTAACATTAATATAATTATAAGGAATATTTTTTCAAAGATATTATATTTGGTAGTACGTTCGTTTTGGTTGAGAGATCAACTTTTAATGATTGATCGAATTTTTTATATAAAAATTTTGTCGAATGATATTCATATAGCCAATTTATATGCATAAATGTTATCGATCAAACGACGTTCTTCGCAGTCGGCGTCACTCTTTCGGTTCACAGCAGGCCTGGTAGCTGCACATAGAGATAGCCATTCCAAGCAGTGCTGCTCACCGTTTAGCCTGTCTCCAGCGGGTTGCCCATATAGACTGGTATAGTACAAAACGACATTGTAACGCTACACAGAGTGGGAGATAGTTTGAATAGTGTGTGGATAATCCCTTTACCCAAACCGTTGGAGATGGTCTTACCACCACCAGATGCTCTCATTTCTATACTTTTGTGGTTAGTTTTATTTATCATCAATAGTGCACTAGGGACAGGCATGCTGTCGATCGAGCAAGTTCGAGCAGGTTCGAGGTGGTTGGTGCACAATAATGATGGTTCTCACAAATGGAGGATATACAAGGCACTGCATCACTCTTTGCTGCATCACTCCTGCTAAAGGTACTCTATATAAGATAAAATATAGGGTGACGGAAGGGCTGCAGCGGTGAACTGCAAATCTCACCCTACGATAGGGTAAGCTTTTTCTCACCCCAAATGCAGCATTGTGCGGCGGCAACTCTATCTCCTCTCTCTTATCCACGTGGACAATGGAATCGCAGCTCGCGCCATGTGCGAACAAGGACGAGCGGCGACGGCCATGCTCGAGGGCGCCGCCGATGCGGAGGGAGCCCACCGACGCAGAAGAAGATGAGGCTGCCGGCACCTCCTCCACGGGCGCCGGAGGCGGGAAGGCCCTGGATTTGCGCTGCCGCCACCCTTAGCCGTCAGATCCGTCCACCTCCATGAGCCACCCAGCGACGAGGCAGGGAGGAAGAGGTCGACGATGGGATCCACGGTGAGGCTACCCGCATTTCCTTCACAGGCGCTGGAGGCGGGGAGGCCCGGATCCACGCCATCGCCGCCCCTAGCCATTGGATTCGCCCACCTCCATGAGCGACGCTGTGGGTTGCGACCACACGGAGGAGAGAGCAGTGAGGGAAGTGACCAATCGGAGGCCCCGAATCCGTGCGCCGCTGACGGGAAGGGGGACGGGGAGGCGGATGTGGTGCTGCAGGAGGAGGAACGGGCAGAGCTCCATGGCGGCGGGGAGGGGCCAAAGGCTTCAGCGGAGAGGGAGAGGTAGCGGGTCCCGCAGGGGACACCGGCGTCGGTGCATGAGAGGAGGGCGATGGGGGAGGCGCAACTGGTGCGGGCGGAGGGTAGCGATGGGGGCGCCGGCCAACGGCAGAGTGATGGTTGGGGTAGGAAGGATGATTGGATAAGGAGAGAAAGCGGGAGGAGGGGAATATAAAATAGTAAAAATGTGGTAGTTGGTATAGGGTAAAAATTTAGGTTAAACATGATTGCAGAGGATTGTAGAATAGAGTAGAGAATCTTACTGACCAGGTTAAAATATTCCTTTTATGATAGGAATTTGAAGTAGTATGAGTGTGGATAGGCTAAGCATTGCATGCTTCTTGCTTCCACTTTATTCCCTCTCATGTGGGTATAGTTGTAGCCTCTATTCATGCAAGCTTCCACTTGCATATGGGGCTGTGAGGTTGTCTCCAATGGGGAACGATAAAATGAGGATTTTGGCACTATTCGCACTGTTCTCACTGTACAAACAAAGAGTGGAGTTGTAAATGAGGAATAGGGATAGGATGCCCATTGGAGACCGCGTGAGCGTGTGGCCATTATCGTAAAATACAATTGAAACGCTCCCACCACTGACCACTCCTCGTTGCGAAGTTTGAAAACTATCCATACATTTTAGTAACTCTATGTATTATATGAAAAAAAAAACATCTTACACAATACGATTCTCCTTATTTGAAGCCAATTGCTTTGGACCCGTTTGATAGCAGAGTTTTTAAAAACTGTGGTATTTGAATACCATGGTACGTAGATGTATACAATAATAATACTACAGTTTTCGATTACTATAGTAAAATCAAAGTTTTTTACGAAACCATCACATGTTTGGTTCCATAGTTTCATAGTGATGTATTGGGCGCCCAACCCACTACACAGCCAAACGGCCACCACCCACTTGATGCAGCCCCCGGCCACATCACCGCGGCAGCTGGCTCTGGCGTGGTGGCGGGAGGCGGGTGAGGTGGGGCGACTGGAGGCGGGGCTGGGCTGTGTGATGGGAGGAGGCACGCCATGGCAGGCAAGGGCGCGGCATGGTGGCAGGAGGTGGGGTTGTGCCGGGGCGCGCCATGGGAGGGCCGCTTTGCTCCGGCGTCGGCGGCGGAAGGCGGGCGCTGCTTGGCGGCAGGATGCGGGGCCACACCAGACCATGCGACGGGAGGCCACTCGGGAGAAGAGGAACAGCGCAGTGGTGGCGTAGCATGGCGGTGGGAGGCTTTTGCCGCGGAAGTGGTGACAGCACTAGAGTGTGCAGCAGCGCGACATCGCGGAAGGGCACGAGGGGGGAGGGTGTGGCACAACCCACCACGGGAGGCCACGAAAGGTTGTGGCGGCACGAGGGGTGCGACGATGCAGAAGGGCGCGAGAGGCTGTGACCGGCGGCCGGTGTGCGGCAAGGGAAGTGGATCCTACGGATGGAAGCCGCGGGGGAGGCGGGGCTGGTGGCGGGATGGGGGAGGTGGTCCTGGAAAAGGATGCAGCACTGCGGAAGGACGGAGAAGGTGCACACAGAGGAAAACTTTGGCCAAAGTTTCCTAAACTCTAAAAATATTATGATATTGATAATACCACAATTTTGAATATAGAATTTAAGACGTACCTGTCAAATACCTTGAGGGAAAAAACCATGGTTTTCTCCGATTGTATAGTATTATCTAAAAATGGTAAAAATGCTTTGTCGCCGAACAATCCTTTCATTTGCACAGAACGGAGCACCATGCACATAATTAAACCACTGTAGATTTTTTTACTTTATTTATATTGCAAAAGATAAGTAGACGACGTACGATATAAGGCTTTTTTGGCGCTGTACATAATTTCTTGCTGATTGATTGATTGATTGATTGGTATAGGAGTACGTTCCAGTCGACCATATTCCATTCGATGCATATGGATATATGGACGGAGTTAGCGGCAAGTCCGATCGATCCTCCTGCTGACTTGAGCCTGCCCGTGAGCCGTGGTCATACTCATGCCGGGTTGACGAACCTGCAGTGGCGCCTGACCTCGCCCTCGTCGTCGCCGAGCGGGTTGTTCTCCGACATGGTGATGAGCGCGGCTGCGAAGCGTTCGTGGAAGTAGTCGTTGTCGGCGGCCATCCTGGCGACGAATGGCGCGGTGCGCTGGTCGTCGGCGAGGCGCTGGTCGACGAGGAGCAGCCCCCTGCGCGCCATCAGGTTCTTGTAGTACATGTTGTCGAGCAGCATGGGCGTGGCGCGGTCGTTGCGCGCGTACGCGACGTCGCGCGTGTCCTCCCTGGCGTCCGGCGTGGGGCAGCGGCCGTGGAGGTAGGCGCCGTAGTCCGGGTCCATCCCGGGGTCGAGCGCCGGGTACAGCCTGGCCACGAGGTTGAAGCAGTGGACGCGGCCGACGGAGTGCGCGCCCAGCAGCGCGACGGCGCCCTCGGCGCCCACGCCCGCCGCCGCGAACCGGCCCAGCACCGCCGACACGGTGTCGTTGTGGTTGGGCACGTCGCGCGCCGCCTCGGAGCAGTAGGCGGCGCGGCTGTCCCTCCGGCCCGTGCGCACGGCCGCGCGGGGCCCGCCCAGCGCCGCCGCGCCGTCCCGCGCCGCCAGCGCCAGCGCGTCCGCGCAGGACACGGTGCCCGGGCACTCCCGCTCCAGCGCCGCCTTGATGGCGTCCAGGTACTTGAAGTTGCGCATGCCGAAGCTCCGCGGGGAGGCCTTCTCGGAGACGCCGGCCGCGCGGGACGTGTCCAGCAGCAGCGACGCGTCGCAGGACCGCACCATGCAGTCGTGGAAGAGCGCGCGCAGCCACGACACGGCCGTGTTGCCGTGCTTGCGGTACAGCTTCGCCACCTGCTCCTGGACGATGTCCTCGGCTCGGGGGCAGCTCTCCGAGTAGTAGCCGAGCTTAAGAGCCCCACCGCCGGCGTCCCCTGCTTGCAGAATCGAAGCAGTCAGTATACACAGTAACATACATCAGCTGCATGCTGGCTTGCTCAGAGTTTATATATTAACAGTTTACCACCGATCCTATTCTTTCCTACCAGTGGTGAAGCAGCAGAAGAGCAGCAGAGCAGACGGCAGCACCGCCGCTGCCAGTGCCACTGGGCTGCTTGTTGAGCTTCTCAGCAAGCCCCTGCCCCTCATCTTCTTTCCTGGTATAATTTGCTAGTATGACGCTAGACGAGCGTTCGCGTGCACGATTCAGGATAGGCAGCAGGGGAACCCACCATCATCTTTATACTCCACCAGCGGCGTCCAGGAGGGAGTGCTCCATGGCAACTAGAATTAGTGGCCGGTGAGTGAGCGAGTGCCTGGCCCAAAGCCACCTGTCCACCAATGGAAGGATCGGAGCAGTCAGATGGGGCGATGAGATGTGATGGCACAAATAAAAACTCCATTCCTATTTATTCACTTGGCTGTATAACAGCAGCACAGTAAATAAATTTGGTCAGTGTTTAATGCTCGGCAAGAAACGCACAGACGGGTCCGACGAGTTGTTCTTGTTCATACATACAGTTAAATTAACTCGTAGCATCTGAAGAACTATCAAGCGGCTCAGATCCACCATGCGCTTGACTACTCACTGATCAATCAAGGGTTTTATAGATGGGCTTTTAGAGATGACGACGTTCAGAGTTCAGACAAGTATTTGGCAGCCAAATCAGTTCATTCCCCCGGTCGGAAAACGTCGTGTATTTTCGATCGGATGATGATTGAAATGGAGCAGCTCGATGAATAATGCGTGGTCGTGAATTCTGAGTCACGATCATGGGTTCGAGACAATCAGCCAAATTAGTGCGGATTGCCAAAGGCCAAAGCTATGGTCAACATGTTACCTTGGATGGTGACCCGGCCCGGATGAGAGAAAGAAACAGGGTCACAGTCACTGGGAATGGGAAGGTGTGTGTTAGGCAGGCACCCACGGTCACGCAAGCATGCATGCTATGGTGGAGCAAACAAGCAATGGGCTGGCAGGTATCTGCGCGCCCGGACAAAGGGAGAAGATAGATAGCAACAGGTCATCGGCCAACATGCCAAGACAGTAGACAACTGCAGAACCAAATCCATTACTCCTCCTTGCTGTCTTCAGACTGTTGTATGTAAAACAGCAGCACTTCAATTATAGGACTCACCGCTCCGATCCTCCTCCAACCTACAATGTCCGATATTAAACTAAGGACATTCAAACAAATTGACATTATTGATGGCTTAAGTGCCATTATTATTATTATGTGAATATAAAGTGTGGCGACTCGTGAGAACTGCTCTAGCTAGGAATAAATATTAGATTTTTTTTACGTGGGGTGAGCAGCCCCACTTGAATATATTAATTGTGGCCCTGTAATAGCCCAGCAGATTACACCAAATGTTTCACAAGTTTTATAAAACCCGTTGCAAGCACCACACAACACCTACAACAGCATAACAGGGGAACAAAGGCTAAAACAGCCATGACAAGTTGACGACAATCACCGATCTGCACCACCACTGAACAGCATGCTTGCCAGCTCACTAAAGCTGTTACCCCTCCACATCACCCCAACGCCGCTCCGCTGTTGTGCAGACCTCTAGGGGGGACCGTGCAAGCGCAAGCAGGGACGTAGGGCAACCACGATTGCTAGGTGGCGCGCGCGCGACGTCCAGCGGTAGCCATGTGGCCGCTGTTAGGACGGCCGGCGCGGGAGGGGGAGGCCGCCGCCGCCTTCCTCCACCTCCGCCGCGTCTTCCTTCTCCACCGTCGCCTTCCTCCATGCGCTACCTCCGCCATGACCATCCCCGCCGCCAGGGTTAGGGTTAGGGTTCGAGGTTGGGGGTGGAGGCTCCTTCACCGCCATGGCCATCCCATGCTCTCCTCCACCTCTGGCCTTAGAGGGATGGCCGGGGAGGCAGGCCGACCCGACGGTGGTGGTTGGGTGGCCGGCGGCTGAGACCGGCGGCGGGGCTGCTGCCGATCGGGTGGGGTAGGACAGCGGTTGGGCCAGGGTGGGGCGAGGGCGACTGGAGCGCGAGGGCGGCGGCGGTAGAGGTTGTGAGCCAGGCCGGTGCAGCGGCAACGGGGTGGTGCGGGCTGAGGAAGAAGAGAGGGTGGAGGAGGAGGAGGTCATGGGGCGGGCTGGCACGGCGGCGAGGCGGTGGCCGACGGGCGGGGAGGCCGCAGTGAGGGTGCCAAGGCGTCAGTGGCCTTCGGGTTGCAGCTTCGGGGCGGGGGCGGGGTGGTGCGGGTGGAGGAAGAAGAGAAGCGCTAGGATCCTCTCCTAGTGCTTGTGTGCTAAGCAAAGACATCGTAGGGCAACGGGATGGCGGCCAAGCCCTTGTGCTTTCATTCGACGCCATCCAAAGGGAAAGGACCCTCGAAGGGGAATGATAGGAAATGTGGATATTCACCGATCTGGCACAAGATTTTTCGCCCTTTGTTAGCAGGGAGAGCGCCGATGAAGCAGAAGCTAAAAGAGGAGGCACAGACCATGCCACGGCAATTATTTGGTTTCTTGGGTGAAAATCCTTGCTTTTTTATGTTTGTCGGTTGCAAGGATTGAATCCCTTCTCTTTTGGTTCTTTGGTGATGCTAGGATTGATTGAACTTATCTAGGTTGTGGATTGATCCCTGAGATCCACGAGCTCACCCCTAAGTTCAAACTCCTCGAAAAAAGGATTAAAACTTGCTCCTTTAAACTTGTGCGGGGTTCATTTGGAGATCGCTTGATATTTTTGTTGGATGAATCTTTAGAAAATACCCTCAAGATGGGTTATATATTTTAACCCTAAAGTCTAGTGCAGTTTAGACAAGATTTGGTCTGGTTTTTTTGTTCGAGTTTGATTTTGGATAGAGGTCGTTTTCTGTTATCCCAAATTGTCCGCATGCAAAACTGTCCACCGGTCATTCTATTGATCTGGAGCTAGATTGTCTATTGTAGTTTCAGCTACTTCAGACTGTCTGCCGCCCCGTGAGCTGGAGTATCGGACTGTTCGCCATTCGTGGGTATTTGCCCTAGTGCTTTTGTATGCGCTTCCTAGCTAACCCTGCACATTTGGTAGAAGGATGTTGCGAGGTAGTGTTGATAGATGGAATTGCAGATAGATCCGTGACTCGTCCTCACTCAGGAGGCTCTGAGCTGCACTTTATGATCTATTTTCTGTTTGCCTAACCTTAGGATTCCTTGGCTGCCTTTATAGACCAGGCGCCTAACAAACTCAGTAACAAATCTTATCCGACTAACTAATCTTATCTTTCCTAAACTAACTAACCATATCTTTTGCCATCACTAGATAACTTTGGCTGAGTCCGACTCACTTGCCATATGTGGCGGAACCACCGATTTAATCCGGGCTCAATACATCTGCCACCTCTGCCTTGTAGTGTATTTAGATCAAATTAAACCCGGTCGTCTGTCAAGCTACCCGAAAAGGGCACTCGATGTAACTATCACCCAGAGATGCCAACATCACACACATTAAGCCCTCGAAAGAGCCACAACAATTACAACAACCCATCATTTCATACAAACATAGATTGATTTGTTTTAAAATATTTACTCAAAATGAGGTACAATCATACTGAAATAGAGTTTCAAAATAATCTCGCAGCGGAAACCGTAACGTAATATCGATATACTCTTGCAGCGAAAATAAAACATCGAGCTATGATATTGAGCCCACCATTGTCATTCTCGATCATGAAGTTTCTGAAATAAAAATATCAACAACGTAGAGGTGAGTACGTGAAGCACTCGTAGGACTTACCCGTGGGCAGTTTCAACCCGACACATTTGAGAGTACGCAAGGCTTTTGGTGGACTTGACTCTAACCCGCGTAAACTTACTAGAAGTGAGTCCTTACTTTCAAGTATCATTTATTTTTAAAACATAAGCCTCCTTGATTCATTATAATTATCATCATGATCCACAATTCATATATCTCATCATTTCAACATATATGTCATCATAGAGTAGCTTGTAAAAATGTAAACATACAAGTACAAACATGCAATATAAAAAGCATGATTAAATGAATATAATATTAAAGTTATTACTACGTTGCCCGTGTGCGATACTGGCATTCTCAAACCTGGTGAGCATCAGCGATTCGAATCGATTTTAATTCCTGAGAATAACTATCATGCCAGGGGTATATGCTTACTAGCCTTCGCGTTTCCACGTATAGCCCACATCTCCACTTGTTCCATCCTAAGTTCGATTCCAACCCGCCATTCCCCAGATTTAACCCCCATGGAGCGATACCACGGCATCCCGGGTCAGCCCTCCCATGAGTCAAGCACCCCTAGGCCTCATGGTAGGACCAAGTCTCTGTTCTTCGGATGGATCAAGTAAGACTTTCACCGGTCTCATATCCCGATTAAGCAGTCTAGCAATGTTATGCCGATCAGCAGGCGAACAGCGGACCGGCCTTAAACGACTTGGGCGGAGTCCACCAAAACCATTCACATCATTTTTCGTCATAATATACACATATCTCCGCCCGGTCTCATCTTTTCATCACATCATATCAAATTGCTTCCGCATTTAAATTTTTGTAAAACATTTTCTTCACTCGACTTCTACCGTCTAAGCTGGTGGGGTTTTCAAACAACTCCTAAATGTAAATGCACAATCAAATAAAGGGTGGTGAGACTACCTAAATAGGTGTATATGCCCAAGGGGCCTACCTTTGTTGTTGAATAACCTGAACAAACTAAACTATAGTTAGTTTGCCGGGTTGTGAGGCTTTGCCCCAGGTAACCCCTTGATCACTTGGACAACTTCTCCTTCCAAACACGACTGATGGATCCTCCAGGTCGTGCTTGGGGCTTAGTTGGTCTTCTGGACCACCATTTCTTGACGCTAATCCACACGTTTGCTCATTGATCACGTATCTGCAATAGGCGCCACTATATGAATGATATGCATGATGCAGTGAAAAGGGATGTCCGAATATCGAGCACACATACAATCATACAATCACATATGCACCTAACAAGTTATTTGTCGTAAAGGAAACAGGTATGAGTTGTGGTATTTATTTCCGTCGAGCAAGTCAAATACATCAAGCAGGTACATGAGGGGAACACATGATAGACTACCAATTCCAACCACTCTTATCACACCAATTGTAGGCAAGCATTGAACAAGCATAGTTGTATATAATTTAACTTATTTTTAAGTTATCGTTATCTATATTCAAACAATACACTACTTTGACGGTTAGTAAAGATTTGCAACAAGGCATATGAGACTAGCACTTGCATGTGGAGTATACAGAGTGATCCATCTTTCAAGGTTTTATTTTTGGCACATCAAGCTAAGTGGATCAACAAGGAGTATCTAAAATAAACCATAAGTTCACTAATTGAAGCATATTAGAAATCCTTGTTTTATCTTCTTCATGTTTAAACCTATCTAAATAAGTATCTTTAGATTCCTCATGTAACAATTACAGTAACATAGCCACTTTTATATTTTGTTACTTAAATCATTATAGTATTTGTCATTTTCAAATCACTTAGCAAACAGCGAGCCAAACACATGAAACTTTATTTCTGAGCTACATTGAGTCAAATGGGTACAATATAATTTCTATGGATTTTTCTGGACAAGTTTTATGTAGCATATATTTTCATGCTTCTAAAATACACTAAATTCACTCATAGGGGTAAAAAAATAATTAAACAGTGTAAACTAGGGTTGAACAAGTCACAGTAGAGTCTAAAAATCATATTAAAGCCACAGTCCAAGTTTCATATTTTTAGGAGCTCATTGACATCACTTTTACTATTTAATCACTAAAACAAGGCATGCACAAATTCAAGGGTAAAACAGTCATGTTACCATACAAGGCCTAGTCCACCGTATAGATCTATTTATAAGCAATCCAACAAAATAAGTTTCATATTTTTGTGATTTTCCTATAGGTTTATAGAGCATTTGAAGTTCATATGCCAAATTGAGGAGATAGTTTAATATTTTTGCTCCTGCTTGGACCTATTCGAGATCAACTATAGCCTACAGGGGAAAACATGAAATTTGCGCAAGACTCAGTGAATAGTGTATGCCAATCCCACAAAATGCAAGGTGAGATCTGAAAAATGCAAGGGCTCGGTCTAAACTGTGAATCGCCAGCAGGTATAGGGTCTAACCTGCAAGTTTCGCAAGACTCAATGAACAGCCAATTAGTATACAGAAATTGCAGGGGCTTAAATGTAAAAAGGCGAGCCTTCTTCAACCTCTGGCCGCGCGCACAGGGAGGAGGAAGGGCGGGCTGCGCCGGCGCGTAGGGGCGTCGGGGTCACCGGCGGTGGTGTGCGGGTGGTGTTCCGGACGAAGGGGATCACTTTCCCCAAGATTTGGTCGCTCGCGGTGGCCAGAGCTGGCGCAGAACGCGCGGTGAACTAGCGCGAACCGGAGGTTGGGGACGCGGCGGCGCGGTCACCCGATCCGGTGGTTCAGTCGGGGAAGGAGGCCGAGGATGGGCGTGCGAGCTGCACGGGGAAGTGGCGCATCCGTCGGTGGAGTCGTGGAGGCGCGGGGATGGCCCGGAGCTAGGCCTCCACGGTGAGGCAGTGGCGCGGCGTGGCCATGGTGGGCGGTGCAAGTGCAGCGGGGGTGAAGAGGCGATGGCGTGGGCCGAGTACTGTCGGGATTGACGGCGAAGGATGCTGCGGTGGTGAGGTGCTCGCTAGCTTGAGCGGAGGTGGCCAGGGGAGGCGAGCGAGGGAGCTTGAGCTTCACGGCGGCAATGGTGGGCGTGCTCTATCGCGCAGAGACGAGCATGGGAGTGGGAGCTCGGTGGGAATGGAGGAGAGGGGAGCGCTCTCCGCTTCCTTCGGCCCGAAGGAGCCCGGCGTGGGGAACAGGGCGACCGGGCAGGGGCACCGCGTGCCCGCCCTGGGCAGGCCACCATGGCCGCGTGGCGTCGGGCACTAGGACGCGGCGGCGTCCGGTTGGGGAAGAAGGCGAGGAGGGTCCGCGTGAATATGGTCCATGAACCAGTGTCAATGGCAGGTGGGACCGGGGCGGGAATGGAGGGAGGTAGTCCACGGACCGGGTGTACGAAAAGGGAAGACCAAGTGGGGCCCACTGGGCGCGCTGTCCACCCCTATCGGACTAGAATCCGAGGGCCCTGCCAGGTGGGACCCGCATGTCATAGGACCAAAAATAAAGGAAATTCGAAAAATGGAAACAGAGCTGTTTGACCAGGGAATCAGGTTTCTGAAATTTGATAAAATGAGCACCCAATTGGAAGAATTTGGTTAAGGTATAAATACAAGAATTGCTCTAAATTTATCCCTCTACAACTTTGTTATAGACCTTAATACTATGTTATGTATAAAATTATGGTTTGGATTTGAATTTTTTTAACATACCTCGGTTTGACCAAAATAATCCACCAGTTTAGAAATTCTAAAAACCCAATTTTATGATCACTTTCATACAAGGAGTTTTATACCAAAGTTGTTCATAATTGCATGAGCTACAACTTTATCAAATAGAGTTTTGCAAGATTATGGCTGTAGATCAGATAAAATTTGAATTTACTAAGCAGGTCAGATTTGGGCAGATTTCATGTGCTGACAGAAAAGACATAAAACACCATTCAAACCTTCATGCATGTCACTACTCAAAATACCAAAGTTAATCCTCATGAAATTTTCTACAAGTTTGTTATAGAGAGTTTGGTCTAAAACACATTATATTTTGAACTATAGGCACAAGTGTATTCATGGGTTTGGTAAAATTGCAGCTTTAATTCATGTATAGTCTTTCTTTTGTATAACCTTTGAGTGACCAAATGGGGTCCAATTACTTTAAAGTCAGGTGCATTTGAAAGGTGATAAGTTTATATTCATCTCATAGAAAGGAAGATTTTGAAATTTTATAGTGAAATCAAAAATAATTTTTGAATGAAGTTTGGGGAAGGGTTGAAAATCTAGACTCATGAATTTTTCTAAGTATAGGCTGACTAGGTTTGGCTTGAATTTTTTAACCTCTTAATATCCGACTTTGAAAATGGTTGAAATAGTAAAGTTGAAGGCAACATCTTGAACTAAAACTTTTGTATTTGACGTTTTGCATGAAAACGTATAGATTTTGAACTACCCAACCAAACAACACAGGGTTTTGCATATTCCACTAGAAAATTTTTGACTTCGTGATTTATTTGCCTAGTTGCTACTCTCTAAACTTGATTAGTTCCTAACTCATATTTAGCTTTCGCCTAACTACGTGTTAAGACTTTTGAGATGCCCGGGGTATCACACCATAACACTTCTCCACCCCTCGAAAAATAGCTCGCCCTTGAGCTGTATTATCCAAATTGGAGACAACGAAGTTCTGATGGTGATGGTCGAGCACATAGGAGTAGACTATTGCTGGCGTCGAAGAGTGGTGCGAAGACGTCTGTGCATGCAGGTGATGCCCGAAATAGCATTGGCGTAGAGACGCTGTTGACGCCATGCACCGGACCCGATGACCATGGTGCCAAAATGTCATGGAGAGGTGCCCAAAGTCCCAGAGAATTGGACCCAGGGTGCGAAGCCAGTCACACCCCTAGACGAGCTCATACCCATCTAGGGCCACGATGTACAAATCGATGGTGAAGAGCTCAGAGCTGATGGCAAAAGCGACATCCTTGCAGATCCCGGATGAAGGAACACGGTCGCCGTTGGCCACGCCCACGGTGAGCCCAAGGCATACAATTGGCTGGAGGTTGAGGCGGCGGGCAATATCGATGGCGATGACGGAGTGCGTTGTGCCGGAGTCCACTAAGGCGCGAATTGAAGACGAGCCGATGGTTGTGGTGAGTTGGAGAGTCCCACCTTCTGTGGTACCCGCCAGGGCATGGAGGGTGATCTCGGTGTTGTCGTTCTTTGGTGCAGCATCCGTGTCATCGGGTTCCCCGACCGCATGGAGGGAGATCTCGGCGTCATCGTCCTTCGGTGCAGCGTTCGTGTCATCAGGTTCCCCGACCAGGATGTAGATGCCCTTCGTCGAGCAATGCTTCAAATGCTCACGGCTGAACTTCTCGGGGCAATTGTAGGTTTGTAGCAAAGGCCGTCGAGCCGCCTCTGAGCCATCTCTTCCATGGAGAGGCATGTGAAGCGGGAGCTGGCTAGGGGTTGCACCGGCGCACCTGGCGTTGGAGGAGTGGCATCCGCACTGCCCAGCGGTGGCAGAGGCTGGAGCACCATCGCCGGTGAGCGGTGATGGTCGAAATGATGACGTGCGCGTTAGATGGTGCCCCGTGTCGTCCTCCACCTGAAGACGTTGTTCGAAGGAGCGTGCCAAGGCCAGCTTTTGCATCTCCACGTCGATCTGCATTGATTAGCGGAGACGGCGGTGAAGATATCAATCTGCTATGGCTCGGTGACGTTCTTGCAACGTGCGAGGAGCTTGAGGAAGTTGCCTTGGTACTCTTCTACCGTGCCGATGCAGTGCAGATGGGTGAGTTCCCCGAGCGGGTTGCTCCGCACAGGTGGCCCGAAGCGCTTGTTGATGGCCTCAACCAGTTCGGGCCACGTAGGGGGGTCATCCTTGTTCTTCTCCAAGCAGTGTTGATAGATGGAATAGCAGATAGATCTGTGACTCGCCCTACCTCAGGAGGCTCTGAGCTACACTTTATTATCTATTTTCTGCTTGCCTAAACCTAGGACTCTTTGTCTGCCTTTATAGACCAGACGCCTAACAAACTCGGTAACAAATCTTATTCAAATAACTAATCTTATCTTTCCTAAACTAACTAAACCTATCTTCTGCCATGACTAGATAACTTTGGCCGGTCCCGGCCCACTTGCCATAACATGTTCATGGTTGAATTTTGAAGTCTTCTATATTCATCCACCATAGGCATTCTTCCGATCATTTAATTGGTATAAAGACGGCTAAGGATCACCTTAACCCGCTTTGTGATTCACTGGGGCTATCTCCGGCGGCATACTCATTCCCATTCTTCAATCCAATGCCACTCTGTCACCGTCACTGTCAGAATACTCGAGTCAGTATCAGAATACTCAAAATGAATATACCATTGGAGTGAGCCTAAGGGCTTATTCGGGGGATTGATTAATCCTCTTGAACCCCCTCCAATACTCTTGCAACTGAACAAGGCTAAAGCAACAATGAAACACTCTCCGGGCAAATTCTATTTTCCAGCTTTGTGATCCACTACCACTAAAGCAACAATGGAATGCTCTTCAGGCAAACTTCTATTTTCAATAGACTATGTATACTGGAAAATCCGTATGTTGGCATGCTTGTAGAGCATTGGTTCGGAGATCTGGTGGCTCATACCCATCGTGTGAACTCTGTAATACCCATCCGGAGTCCCACGTAGATATGTGATGGCAAGCGGCACCTATAGGCCCTGTACCAACCAAGCAGGTTTGGCAAGGGGTGGGTGGTCAGGCCAAGCCGCCAAGGCAACCTATGCTATCCTGGCACGCACAACAACGAACATAAAGGAATGGCGAAACTCAGTAATGCCTCAGTTAGTATTTTACACATGTGGAAACCCAAGAAAGAGAGATGCTGCCGTGTCTTTGACAATAGAACGATGACACCACAACAAGTAATTGATCTAACGAGATCGGAACTCAACACGGTACTGTATGCCTGTGCACCAACGATCGATACAAACAACTGACAAACTGTAATGTTGTACATAAACTGCAGTTTTTTCTTTCTGTTTTATTTTAAAACTCCTGTATAATAGGCGATGCTATCTCCTATAATGAATGAGAAGAGGACCTGCCGATTTCCCTCAGAAATTATGCGAGCACTAATCATCAGAGTTGACCATAATTCATCTGCATTGTTCTTCAAGAAGTCAGAGTACCAGTGAGCAGGACGTCTCAGTTGTCTTCGTCCTTTAGTGTCAAAGTCGACAACAACAGTGCCATAATGCTTCTTGAATCCACCAAATATTTCATATAGATCCATGAATGACATTGACCGCACAGAGTACCCCCTCACGTCGGCTCCTCTCCTAGAATTGGCGAATATTTCTCCTAGAATGGACGACACGCTCCAGGTGCACACTTCCTGCTGGGAGGGAACAGCAGGAGACTAAAAACAACGGGAAACTAAACACCAGGCCAATCTGCTAATGAATTAAACTGGTTAAAGTTCATTTGCCACACCAGGAATAAGACTTGACCAAGAAATAGTGAACCTATAGAACTCCAGGCCTATGTCGCTCATTAACTTGACATCATCCTACATAGAAACCACAAAGAGCAGATATGTCAAGCCCCGACCACCCAAGGGATTGTAGAAAATTAAACTGGCATTGGATCCATGTTTCTTGAGAGAAAATCCATACCTTAGACTTATGGTAGCCATCAGAAGCGACATCACCGGTTGCCTTAAATATATTTCTATCTGAATCATAAAATCAGACCAGATTTCAGTTGACATAAACTAACCAAACTTCAAAAATAGAAAATAGTTGCACGAGCAAGCGAGCTATCCATGAATGTTTTTTTTTTTGAGGAAACCTGGAGGGGTTTCCACCTTCTGCAGTAGAATGTATTGATAAAAAAGACAGAACTGAATCCTATACCAAAAAAAAAAACGCTGTAAAAAGTTCTCTAACCAAAGTTCTATGGATGCGAAATACTTAGCTTTAGTTGTGTAAAGAACTAAAGAGAACTGCTATCCATGAATGTTGAGATTGGCACAAAGAAGGTGTCAAATACTCAAGTTTAGCCCCCACCCCCACCCCCACCCCCACCAAAAAATGGCAGAGCACTAATGTCCCGGATAATGGGGAGTGCGGCAAGTCTGAATGTGCGTATGTATCCCAATTCCCAAATGCTAGGGCTCCTCCCATCCTCAGCTGCCGCACCCTCATACTGCAATATGAATCATATATGTATCTGATGATCGGAGCAAGAATAATTCGAAGCAAAGTTTAATTTGGTTCCAAATGATCTTCTCGCGTAGTATCTAGGTAGGAAAGAGCAACCTGATAGGCTGAAATTGCAGCTCCAAATGCAAAGTCATCTGGGAAATCGCCCCTTGTGAACTGCAGGTTGCTTTGCACACGGCACCGACCACAGAAGCAGCGGCCATGCCGAGAAGAAGAGCAGCTGAATGCATTTCCTCCGCATTGTGGATTTGCGGTGGTCCGCCATACCCTATATGACTTCTGTATGCCTGTTAGCTGGTCAGCGCGTGCAGTTTCAGTCAAAAGGTATATATAGAATATAAAGAGGGTATGAGGACGAACGTGGCCAAAACATGGTCAAAGTCCTTTTTGTTTTTTAACCAATCCCTCAGGATTAGGTGCTTAATATTCCAATCCCTCAAGATATGTGTTTAATATTCCTTTGTTGGTTTTTTTTTTTTTGGAACATCAGATCACGAATCCTGCCATGAGAGACATCACTACTGCACGGGCAAAGAGCTTTGGACAAAAGCAGCATATGACGTTAACTAAACAGAACCGGAATAAGATACCAAAGAGTGAAATATTTTCATCTTCATCATTTTTCATATAATATCATCAGACTGTCTTGATGGCAGATAGAACCAAACCTTGCATGTCATTGGTAAAGATCAAAAGCAACCTTAAAAGCGTGTTGTGGATGAAAATTCCCCTAAATCTAAAAACATTGTTGATTCCTCATACAAAGGTTATTTCCACAATAATGAGTATCCCACGAAATCATCATTGTAGCTAAACTTATTACCAAAGAGTACATAGCAACAAACTCATTGTAGCTACAAACTTGAAAAAGAAAAATCAAAAGTACAAAATTTACTCGATTGAGGGTGGGAAAATTTTGGGTTCCTCGCCTGCCCTATAACACATTTGGTTAAAGAATGTCAGGTTGTCATAGTCCCTGACTCTTCATACCTACAAAAACAATACTTTTTTTTTTTGCATAATTCAAGCATGTCTCTTTGTTTTTCTTATTTTCCCCTTTGATTTTGTCTTCAAAGCGCTCCCATGTTTCTTTGATTTTGGTCGCTTCTTGTTTACAATTTGGGCATAAATGGTGTATTTAATTGGATCTGAACGTATTTCATTGGTCCTCTTGACTCTCTCAACCTGCCAAAATTCTTCTTCGATAGCAGCCTCATTGTCTATAAGGACATCATCAGCACTCTGCAAAGATTATGAAAAAGCATCGTGAAGTGACTAAAAACACCAAGAACATAATGAATCATGTATTTTATGAAACAAAAGTTTGTTTGGACTACAAATGCAAATAGATTCAACATTCATGGTGCTTAACTATTTCTTAAAATGGCTTCCTCATCAGCTAACCCCATTAGACTCAGCTCAAATGCTCTTACATAAAACTCTAAAAATCAACTTGAAACAGACTATATAAAATAGCAACAAACCTAATATAATAAGTGGCAAAAGAAAATAAATTATCATCACTAAAATTTACATGATGTATCGGAGAAAAACAAAACACTGCACAATATGAACTTACTTCTGTGCATATGCTTTCTATATGAGGATCAATTAGAGAATTGCTTGCGCCAAATAGTATCTCAACTGCAGTTTCATCTTCATCTGCACCAAATGGACTACCTACTTTCTTCTTCTTATGTAAACCATGTGAACCTTTCTTTTTCCAAGACATTTGAGTATGGTCTATTTTGTTATGTGCTTCACTGAGATGACTTTGAAGATTACTGATACGAGATTGGATACATTCAATTTCCAAAAGAATTTCTCTTAAAGAATATTGTGCTAATAGATCATCATCTCCGTGTGACTCTAGCAATGTATTATTCGAACTAATACTGCTTTTGGTGTCCTCAACATCTGCATTATTAAGAACCGAGGATAACAATTATTAGAAACTAAGGACATGAAATGTCCACATAAAAAAATAAGAAAACCAATAACATTGATATTTAATTCATTCGTATAACTCAGATTTTATTGTTATATGTAAAAGTTACCCAAAAATAATGTGCAAATAAAATGTGGGAAGAAGTAAAATAGTTACAAAAGTAAGTAAAAATATGTTTTAACACATTCAAATGAAATATTCTATATTATTCAAATGAAATATTCTAAACACCCTCATTTTTATCCAGCCAAGCAAACAATATTTATTTTCTCTTCTTTTAATTAGTATACAACAATCAAAATTGGCTGTCATGGTGTGCAGCACCCGACGTGTTGCCATCAATAGTAGTTCTATTGAGCTTAGCTATCTTGATAATTAAAAGTTTATATATCAATACAGATACATAAATGCTCTATAAAATTGGATATTGCTATTACTTATATTACCAATTTATGTGATAGACTATAATAAAGATAGCACCATCAGTTTTAGTACAACAAAGACTAGTAGACATAAAATGATCATAACATACCTAAATTATCAAAGTCATCAATAACCAAAACTCATTACCAACTCCACCTTTTTCATTTTCTGTTCTACTCTTTCTGTTTTCTGCAAAAGAGTGGATTAATAAAGCACTTAATACTCTGTTCTTACCAAGTATCAACATTAAATTATTCAAAATGCAATTAGAAATCTTTCTAGTCAAATAAAGAGAAAAGAGAAGAGTGTCAAACCATGGTTGTAATAAGAAAATATTTGATGCTTCTGGATGTATAGCGAGGTGTCTGCATCGTCTTCGTATCTTTTCCTTTTCCTTCTGTTCATAGCATTTCTTTCATAGCTCGAAAGATTTAATTGTGATAATTCTGGTTTACTGCTATCTGCTTTAATCATCTCCAATTGTAGATGTTTTCCATGGCTGATTAAAGCAAGTTCCTTGTCATACTTTGAAACTTGAGATAAAAGATCTTTAATACGTAACTCCAACCATTGGCATCGCCACCTTTCTAGACCAATAAACTTCCTCCAATCAGCCGTAACATTTTTCTTTCTGAAAATATAATTCATAAAATAGTCATAAAAGAAAAGGACATGAATACATATATAATTGTCATGTAAAACACAACAAAAATATGTCGTAAGTAACAAAATTATTAAGATTTTTATATCTATTTGCACATAAATTTGCAGAAAAGCTATATTCGTGTCATTGAGTTTGTGATTTTGCATCATGAAATGTTGTAAATACGGTGTATAAAAAGAGTACTAGTACGTACATATATAGCATCGTGCACATAAGCGAAAGTGATTAGAAGGTAAACACTATTTTCTCTTTGTGATGTGATAAAGGGAGAGAAACAATCAATCAGATGTCATTTTTTGATTGTCTTTATTTTTTTTTCTACTTAGATAATAGGTAACTAATATAATTCACATTGGGTGCTCACCTGACAATATGTGATGTAGCAGTGGCACTACCCACATTAATACGAGTAAAGAATGGTGAATCCACTTCCATGACTCTTAGCATCTGACTCAGCGTTGTCATCAGATTGACAGCCAGAATCACCAAATGAGCTCGAGCATTCTGTGGTATCCCTGTGTTTATCTGGAGCAAACTGAACATCATCGCTGGGGTCGTCTTCCAAAGAGCTAGATGCTAGCAATGAATCATTACACGCAGCTTTCACGCTATCATCATCATATTCCACATTTATAGGTTCAAATTTAACATTCTCATCATACTCCACCTTCGTAGGTTCAGATTTAATGATTTCATTAGGAACCCTGCTGCCAGCCTTATAATTGTGTTGCCACCTACCACCGAAGCCATGAGAAAGATTAGAGGCTACCTCCAACCAGAACAACCGGTGTGTTTTTATCTGATGTCTTACGATCACACTCCTGACAATTCCATAGAGAAAAGACATTAATGCTGACAATTTCAGAAAAAAAAAAGTTTGTAACAATCTAGATGAACTGAGTAGAAAATAGAGAGCGATTTGGGCAATCAACCCAAACAAAAATATCTCTCTCAATATGAAATAAAATCAATCAAAGAAATTTGAATCCTTACCAAATCAGAAAGAAACAACTGGTTGACACTGGATGATGAATGTGCGCTCTGCGCCAGCCGAGCCGATCTTCTCGCCGAATAAAAAAGGAACGACTAATCGTCACTTCCAGCTGCACCCAGCCGAGTGGGTCTCAGGATGAGGACGGGTGCCGTGCAGGAGAGTTCAACGCCTCGCTTCGGTGGGCAGAGGCGCCTGTGATCCGCGAAGCCGGGGAGGAGACGGCAGAGGGGCGTCGACGTCGATTCGCTTGCCTCCCCTCGCCACGCGCGCGGCCCGGCCGATTTCGGGAGCGAGAGACGAAGACGTGGTTTTGGTATTTTCCTTTCTAGTCCCTGTTCCCTCTTTCTTTTGCGGCCCGTCCATGAAGGGTGCGCCCACTTTTTTTTTTTCCTTGTTTGACAGTCAAGATCCGACGCATACATTCTTTTCCGAAGAAAATTTTCTGACGCCCCTACCATATAGAAGTCAATACGGCTATTTATAAATAAAAGCCAACACAGCTGTACCTTGTTCATCCTATAACCAAAAGCATCCTTCTATATAAGCAGAGCATATATCTAATCCAATAAAATCGAATATGAACATCTGTCTCTATTGCAGCAGAAGGCTAGATATTCAAGATCAATATCGTGATCGGTAGCAAAACGTAGATACCTAATAAACTATACTCATCCACGATATTTTTTATGAATAAAAGGCAATCATATGGATATCCTGCTGAAGGCATCGAACCTAGTACGATCCAACGATTTGCTGCAAATCTCCAATGACTTCTAGACTTGTAGCTCCACCCACGTTCGTTGGTTGAGTAAAAAGCATTCACATACAATTCCTTTGGGGGTAAATTAACTTTTTGCTAGCAACTTTGGTTGGGGTAATGGAATGTGATAATTAATCTAAGGTAAAAACACAGGATATATGTTGAGGCCAAGAATAAAAAAAAACGAGAGAACGAATGTGCATGTAAATGAACAGACAGCCCGACAAGTCGAACGAAACACCAGCTGTAAATTAATTACTCTCATTGTGAGTGGAAGTGTTTGCAAGAAACATTGTCCTACAGGAAGTAAATTTCCTGGTAGATTCCATAAGAGTTGCAACGAACAGAAGAAAGACAAGGCCAGCAAATTGAGGCATTTTCAACTAGTATCATTCTCATGTGGAGGCTTGGCCATAATTGCTCTTCAGCGAAGTTCTCAGGAGAATAACTGATTTCTAGTTCCGAAAAAAATGAATAAAGACTCCGCATACCCAAACTAGTGCTACACACTAGCACCAGCCTCTTCTTGCCTTTTGTGATTGCGAGCCCACCTTGGGCTAACCTCGATAAGCCGGTGTGGCATAAGCTGCTGCTCCTTTCTTGTTAGCTTCTTATAGTTGCTCACCCTGAGCTTGGCAATCTTTGCCTCTTCCTCAGCTGTAGCTTCTCTAACCACTACGGTCAGTCGGCACCTTGGTCGCACCATGACACCACACCTCCCTTTTGCATGGTATGACAACCGTTTCAGGTAAAGCCCCTTGCCCACAAAGGCCTCCTCTGCAGTTTCCATAGATAAGGCAAAATTACTTAGTTTTATAAAATAATATATGGGTAGGGGCATAGCTCATGCTTTGTTGATAAATCTTACCCACGATGAGTTTATCAGGATCTAGTCCATGGTTGTGAGCTGCATTGGCACGGGCAGAATGGATCACCTACAGGAATTGGTAAGAAGAGATGCTAATTAAAAAAATCAGTGGTCCCATTGATCCCTATCTATCACAGGAAACAGTTGAGTGGCAAAAAGCTCACTAATTACCGAACCTGATACACAGTTTTGGCAGCCCTTTTAACCGTCACCTGCAGCTGTAATAAGGCATCTTCGACACGCATACCTCGAACCAGCTTGGCTACTAGGTTCACCTTCTTGGGGCTCTAAAACATGAAGAAAGTTTTAGAACGATCAGAGCTACAAAACATCTCTTAATGATACTCTCATACTAGCTACATGCAGTATATTATTAGTTAATGAAGTTTGTGCAACCTCATTTCTGCCAATATGTATGTTTAAATATTCTGATGAAGCGTAACAGAACTCATATTAAACTGAAGGCGGCAGGTACAGCCTCTAAAAATAGGGAAGTCAGCAACATTGGATTAACAATTTTGTTACTACATCATGTAAATCTCACGAAGTCATATTTAACACTTTCTCAGAGAACACCCAAGCCTAAAAGATCTAACCACAACAGCTTCACAATAGTTTGCACATTTAAAGTTACATTTACATGTCAGTGATACATAGCCATATCTATCTAATGTTTTGTGGAAGAAAAGTAACTAGTCTGTACCATTTACATTTACCTGTTTAATATCCTTTTTTATGGCTTGAACCTTCTGTCGTTTAACCACGGCACCATTTTTGGCAGTACCTTCAGTTTCACCTGAGGGAGGTGTCAAAGGAGAAGACATTGGAACCATAGCATCATCTGCAGCAAGCAAGTTCCTTGTAGTTGATATTCCCTGCAATGACACGGCAATGAACCATGTAAATAATTACCCTAGGATTTCAGCGCTGCAGAATAATTACACCAGTGACATCAACATTCAGTGCTTATGAAAGTTTTCTCCTCTATGCATTCCTATTAGCACCAAACAGAATAGGCACTCAAACGTTTTAACAAATATATCATCAAAATTCATCTATTTGTCAAATAAAGCATAGAAGTAGAGTTATCCCTTCTCTTCTCGCAAACATAGAAAGAGGCATAAAAAAGCAGCATAAGCAGAGTGCGTTACAGAATGGTTAGTCTCTATTGGAAGCTCAATGGAATAGCCCTGGAGGCAAAACGGTGTAAGCTCCTCCCTATTCATCCCCTCCCTCTCCCACCTCTCCACACACCTCTTCCTCCAGCTTCCCTACTCCCTGGTTCATTTATCCAGTGTGTATCCTTATGGCTTTGCCTTATGTGTCTATGTGGTAAAAAGGGTTTCGGTTCAGAAAGCTCACCTTACCACAATAATAAGAATGAAACTGACTCTTGTATGAGCTTATACAGAGTGACAAAAGAATCAATTGAGTGCAGAACAATACTAACGTAACAATTGATTTGAGTCTTTAACAATGTGGCAACGCAGGCTTTATTAATTTTCAGTTCCTTTCTAGCCCTCTTCATATATTCCTTTTTGTTAGGTAATTCCTTTATGCTCTTGTACAGTGAAATCATTTTGCTGTGTTATAGGAATATATCTTTAAAATAGAATTTTGCTGGAGGTATCTCCCCACAGTTCTCACACACACACACAAATGAATACTGCGAAGATGTGGACATCTTGCAGTGCATAAAATTAGTTTTGCAACAATTTCGACACTTCAAATCAATCGAAAACAAACATATTCTCATGTCCAAGAACCATGGAAATTGCAAACGATTAATATTTCATCAAAACATAGTGAAACAAAATGAAAATGGGATAAATAATTGACTATAAAGCTATTTGAGTCTATCTACATGAATAATACCTATGGAGATCGTACTAAACAGCTCGGCACGAGGCTAACCAAACAACAAATTGTAAAAAAAAGGAATCGATTCTCACAGTGAACAATGGTTGCAAGAACAACAACGATCCACCGCTGTTCATACCCGGATGTGGAAGAGCTCCGTGGTACCCTTCCCGATGAGCCTCTCTGAGAAATCCAGGCGCGCTGCGGATCCCACTTCCCGGAACCCCCACCCCGCCGGCGATGAGTGGAACCACGCCGCCGCCGGCAGAAGCTGCGGCGGCGGGACCACCGCTCCCAACGCCTTAGGTTGATTCTGGAGCAGTGCGGCCCCAAATATGGATACCGCGCGCCGCCGGAGAGGCGCTGCGTGGCGCAGGACGGGGTACATCGCTGCTGCGGCGGGAACGGCGGCTAGGGCTTTGGAGGGGGAGGAGACGAACCGAATGGACCGAGGAGCGAGGTGACGACTGACGAGGAACTGGGCACGCGCACAGCACGTGCAATGTGCCTACCCTCTCACTCCTCCAATAGAAAATAGACTTTCTCAAAAGAATAATTTTGACCGGCGCTTCTAAACCAGAAATTTCGATATTTAACCCAAATATGCACTTCTCACTGAAATTGATACGGAGTACTATCCGCGGTGGCACCATATGGTCAAAGACATGATATGGACACATAGCACTAGTTTGTAACTTTGTATGATTGTTTTCATCGTGCTCATCATAAGGCCCATTTAGTGGCCCCTTTTATTTTTATAGAAATGCCATAGTGGTGAACACCTCTTGAGGTGCAAAAATAATCATTCTCAAGAATTCAGGGTGAACACATCTTCTGGTTTTGTGGTTCAGTGTGCAAAAATGGATGACAATATAGTTGAGAGTGGTCGAATGGACTTCTACTTCAATTCCGATTTATCTCTGACGATTCGATTCCTGGCCCAACTATACAAGGGCCAAATCTCAACATCAACCCACAATAGTGACAACCCCTTTACACGGTATCCTAGAGTTATGGACAAAAAATTTAGTCTGGCATACAATGCTAAGAGACATGAGTTTATCTCTTATATATTAACAAATAGACAAATATATTGTTTATTAGTCAGAACATGAAACACAATAATGCAATAGAATTAAACACCAAAACTCATCTAAAAATGTGATTCACAGTTTACATGGCAAGGATAGCCAAATATCTCCGTTGAAATAAAGCGACCTTTTTTTCCCTCCAGGTACCATATCAGCTCCCTGAATCAATCATTATCTGTAAGAAAAATAAACAATCAGTGATGTCATCTGTAAGAAAAATAAACAATAAGTGATGCACTAATTAAATAGATAAATTCATGTATAGGAACTGCAGGTTATATACCAACTGCACCGGCAGGATAGTGCTAAATAAAACAGAGGTGCATTTAGGGTGCCTAGAAGGCATAGAGCATTCCAAAATGAAGAGGCACGAAGACCCACACCTAAAGAGTAAAGAGGTACTGAGAAAATTCAATATTAATATGCCCTATCTAACAATTATAAAATTTTGGTGATGCCCCGGCATCTCAAAAGCCTTGACACATAATTAGGTTAATGTTAATCGTGGATTTGGACTTAACCCTGCTTAGAAAGGAACAATAACTGGACCAACAATTCACTAAGTCAAAAATTTTCAAGTTGAGCATGCAAAACCTTGCGACGCTTGGTTGAGTAGTTAACATTTACACAATTTCGTGCAAGACATCAAATACAAAAGTTTTAGTTCAAGATGTTGCCTTCAAATATGTTATTCTGAACAATTTCAAAATCAGATGTTAAGGAGCACGAAAGTTCAAACCAAGCCCAGTTAGCCAACACTCAGGAAATTTTGCTAAGTCTAGGGTTAACACTCTTTCCTAAATTTCATTCCGAAATTACTTTCGATTTGATCATACAACTTCAAAATCTTCCTTTCTAGGAAATGAAATTAAACTCATTACTTTTCAAATGCACTAGGCCTTGATCTCATTGGACTTCATTTGATATCCCAAAGCTTGAAAACAAGAAAGACTCTACAAAAGGGGAAAGTGCTGTTTTACCAAAACTCTGAGTATGTTTGAAATGGTATTTCAAAATCTTTGGTGAATTAGACAGAACTTTATATACCAAACTTGTAGACAACTTCATGATTTATAACTTTGATATTTTGTGTGTTGACATGCATAAAGGTTTGCAAGGTGTTTTAGATCATTTTCTGTCTTCTAGTGAATTCTGTCCAAATAGACCTGAGTGGAAAATTTAAATTTTGAGCAACCAAAAGACATGATCATACAAAACCTTGTATATAAAAGTTGTAGGGAATGAAATTATGACCAACATTGGTATATAAATATTTATGTGAAAGTGCACCTAAAATGGACTTATGGAATTTTCAAATTGGAAGGTGTTGTTGGTCAAATTGGGGTCACCGTTTTTGAATTCAAATTTCTCTAAAAATTTGAATATAACATGGTGTCACAAATTAAAACAAAGTTGTAGATCACTTCTTGTATTTTGAGTTTCCACTAATTCGGCCATTGAATGTTTCAAAAACTCGAAATTCAGACAAGACTCATAGCAGTCAAATGACCTTTTTCCAATTTCGAAATTTCCTTTTTTTCTTGAGTGTATGACATGCGGGCCCCACCCGTCGGGCTTCGGATCCCCACAGACCAGAAACCGCCATCCGCCCGCGGTTTAGAAAAACCACTAATGGTGTCCGTAGACTCAGTCCATGAGCTCTCCATTTGTTTTTCCCCATCCGGTCCCACCTGTCGGCGTCCCACGGTCCACGGACCTAGTCCACGCATCGCGCCCCCTTCTCCTTCCCCGCTCCAAGTCGCCCACGCGGCAGCCAAGCTCCACCCGCGCCCATCCATGGCTGCCAGCACGCCACGCCGGGCCACAAGAGGAGCAGCAGCTCCTTCCGCTCCCTTCTTCAGGAAGCTGGCACCCTCCCCAGCTCCGTGCCCTCTTCCCCGTCCCTCTCCCTTGCTTCCCCTGCCTCTGCTCCCTGCCCTGGTGCCTGAGCGGAGCACCGGCCGCCATGGCCATGGAGCTCGAGCTCCACCGCGCCGCCTCTCCAGTACTCCTCCTGCCCCGATAGCACGAGCACCGTGGCTGCCACTGCCTCCTCCATCTTTACCCCAAGATCTCGATGCCAGAAATCACTCCACCACCCCTCCCCACGCGAACGCCATCGCTCATCGTCGCCGTGGCCGCACTTCCTCGCGGACACCCACCGTCAAGCACCTCCCCGCGCCTCCAACCGCCTGCGCCGGACTCGCCACGCCACAGCGCAGCTCGCGCGCTGCCCCGGGGCGCCGCTCCCCCACTCCTCCACCAGATCGAGCCGTCGTCCCATTCTCCGCATCGCCCGGCTCCACGTCCGGTTCACCGGCGTTCCCCGCTCGCCCCAGGCTCCTCTCGCGACGCCGTCTTGGGGGAAAGGAAGCCCCACGCCAGGAACGCGTCCCCGAACCACCTGGGCTCCAAGCGTGCGGCCCCACGCGACGCGCCACGCGCGAGAACCCCGGCGGCTGCGCGCCCCTCCCTGTCGACCGAAGGTTGAAGAAGAAGGTGGATTTACATAAAACCCCTCTTTCTTTACTCGATTCGCATGCATATTTACTGTGTCTTGCGATTCTTATGCATAACCCCTTGGCTGTAGCAAAGATCCGCGTTTTAATCCGAGCCTTTGGACTTTTGCAGATCTATCCCTAGGTAAAGACTGATTTGGTGCTCTGTGGGCTGAGTGTTGGGATTATTGCTTGCTACCCCTTGTCAGCTACAGATAATCACATATAGGTCCATTTACAGGGTTGTATTTGACTATCTTCCGGATTTGGCATACGAATTTGAAATTCTCTAGAAATTAAGGAAAAAAATCAGAAAAATACAAAACTTATTTTGTTGGATTGCATATGAGTAGATCTATGCAGTGGAGTAGGCCTTGCTGAGTGAAATGACTGTTTTGCCCTTGCTTTTGTGCATGTATTGTTTTCATAGATAATTAGCAAAAGTGAACTAAATGGTCTCTAAAAATTTTGAAACTTGGACTGAGTTGAGTACTATTTATATTAAGTATTGCCACATATATTTTTGGTAGCCCTAGTTATGACTAGAAAATGACAGATCTACCCCTAGGGTCCACTTTTAGATAAATATTGAATAATAAAATGCATGCTTTATGAATTGTGCTCAAATACATCCCTAGTAGATATGTTGAACTCATTTAGTCTAGTATAGACCAGAAATAAAGTTTCATGCGCATTAGTTGCTGTTTGCTGAGTGATTTGAAAATAATTAAGGCTATGCAATTGAACATAATAAAATAGTGAAGTAGGGTTTAATAGGCTCCAAAAATCCCACCAAGCTTCTTACAACCATATTAGTGTTTATACATTCTTATGTGACTCTAACATAAATTTGTGGCTTGTGTTACATGCAAAGTCTTACATTACCAATTAGATAAGTCTCAGAAGTAAAGAAAACAAAAGGGGAAGGTTAATGTGCTTAGTTAGGCCCGTGATTTGTCCTTTATACTATACTCGACGTAGTGGAAATGTTATAACACAACAAACATACACTTCTGCTTAAATCTAGATGGGTGGTCAAACAATACAGTGCCTAACGTAAGTTTGCCCTAGGCACAAAAGTAATTCCTATTTAAGTAGTTTATGATTGTCCAAATGTGTGCTTGAGATTCATGCATCCCATTCGCTGCATCATGTATGGCATTCATGTAGTGACGCTTAATGCAGATACTTGATCAGGAAGCAAGTGTGTGGGACTACTTCAAGCAACGGTGTCCAGAAGATCAACTAAGCCCCAAATACGACCCGTAGGGCTCATCAGTCGTGTTTGGAAGGAGGAGTTGTCCAAGTGATCAAGGGGTTGTCTGGGGCAAAGCCTCACAACCCGGCAAACTAACCTAGTTTAGTTTGTTGGGTTCGATAAAAATAATCAAAGGTAGGCAGGACCATGAAATTCTCAGCTAATATTCATTGGTTGTTTGATTACGCATCCGCATTAGGAGTTGGTTGAAAACCTTTGCATTAGACTCCTTGGTCGCCCTGGCCTTAGCACCTATACCTAGAGTTCGTAGGACGAGTTGTCTAGAATTTCTAGGTTCGAGTAGAAACGAGTGAATGGAGTCACTCGTCGCGTAGGTGGTTTCAAAAATCACAAAAACTTTTACTATCAAGGAATTAATATTATGCTCATGATTTAAATGGAGACTGGGCGGAGAATAATCTTATTTTGTGGTGTGCATTGTTGTATCATTTGGCTCCGCCCGTGTCGTTTAAGGCACGTCCGCTGTTCGCCTATTGGTCGGCATAACATTGCAAGATTGCTTAACCGGGAAATGGGACCGGTAAAGTCTTTTCTGGGCTCGTCCGAAGCATAGAGACATGTTCATACCCGCTGGTTGAGAGAAAAATGGCCCGGGGGAGCTTGGTACTCATGGCGGAGAGACCGAGATGTCGGCAGGGTCATCATGGGGGCACAACGCGGAGGCTAGGCGGGAGTAAATCGAACTTGGGACGAGCAGGTTAAGATCGGGACTATATGTGGGAACGCGATGGCTAGTAAGCATATACCCCTAGCATGATAGTTATTCCCGGGAATTAAAATCGATTCGAATCGCTAATGCCTACCAGATGTGGGAATGCCAATACCTTTGACGTTCATCGTAATAATTACTTGAATATAAAACTTATTTTACTTATGCTTTCAAATACTATTAGCTTGTGTTGTATTGCTTACATTTCCACAAGTTATTATTATGGTGTTATATGAAAAGGATGAAATTTGTTACTCTATGTTGATATACCACTGTTAAAAAAAACCAATGGCTAAGGACCCACTGGCTAGTAAGCAAGCTTCGCGTCAGCTGTAAACCATTCCATTAAGTCCTACTGAGTAACTAGTAATCAGGGTTTGCCCCCACCTTTTGAGTACAGGTACCGATAACATCGGGACAAGTATTTGGAGGAGGGTAGTACCGGTGGGCTTGGTGCTGCTTGCATCGATCATCATTGCATGAAGACTACTAAAGTATTTCGTTCCACTGTGAGATGTTTCTGAATTCGCTTCCGCTATCTGATTCGAACTTGCCTTTCGTATGGCATTATATTGAAACTTGTATTTGATTTCGAACTGGTTTGTAAAGTAAATATACTCATACTCTGTTTCAACTGACTGTGATGATGTAACTGTTGTGGCTCTATCGTGAGTTGGATGTGTATGATGTCGGTTCCTCCGGGAAAAGGTAATATCGGGAGCCGAATGACTCTCGACGGACGACCGGGTTTAGTTCGGTCTAATTGCACTGCAAGCCCGAGGTAGCAGGTATACCTTAAAAAACTAAAACATCTTAGGTGCCTCCAACGGACGAGCGACTTCTCTAGCTGATGTAGGCAATTGAGGTGAGAGAGAGAGAGATATGAAAAAAGTGTCTATCTATGTTAGTGCCCATCTCACACACTTTCTCATAAACCCACGGTCACTATTACTCTACGTCTTTCTCTGCCTGCTTATGTATATTGGTACTACTTAGGCTTCTCCAACGGTTCACTCATTTTGAGTGTTCTAACACTGTAGATATAGTGGTGTTTGAATTTGAGGAATGGGGATAAGTACACTATTGGAAATAGTCTTATATCCAAAAATAACTGCATTTTTTAGATCTAGATAGTACTTTTAAATGTTATTAGTTTCTCTTCCTCTACATTAGCTAGCAAAATCTTTAACTTGTTAGACTGAGGTCAAGAGTGTGCATATGAATGTGCAAAACCTTTTATACGCATTATAGACAGAGAGGGCTTTAACATATAGATGAAATATAGGTGATGAGATAGGTAAGATGGTGTGCTTAGGTTAAAGACAGCGGTAGGCACTGTCTAGTGTGGAAAGCTAGGGTTAAGAATTTCTAATGAATGAGCGAGCGCGTTATGTTGATGGCTCTTTCATTTGGCTAGCTCAGCATTAATAGGGGGCGGGGGAAAAATCTCGTTACCAGATTTCCGAGAACTCGAATCCGAAAATCAGATCGGGTGTTGATTGTTGAATATGAAAACCCAAAATTACTTTGGAAATTTCGGCTTACAGTCCCCGATACCGATTATCCCAAAGTACTTGATCGGTTAAGAACCCACCAGACATTTAGGTTTCTACCCACCAAACCAGCTGGCCCAACGACGTGGCCCAATTTCTCTTAGCGTACTCCAAGCCTAGCAGAAACATTACTGACGGGTCGCGCTCGACCCCCACAACCCACCACCGCACCACTGCTGCTGTCGGCGAGGTTAGTGGGTCAAGGTTCGGGGTTGTCAGGGTTGTCCGTGTTTGGCGGTGCTAGAGGAGGGGGCCTGGGGAGGTTGTCAGCCCAGGGTGGAGGCGATCGGTGTGCAGTGAAACGGGGGTAGAGGGAGCCATCGGAGTCGATTAGTGGAGGAAGGCTGATGGGTGGTGGAGGTGGCGGGGATAGGAGGCTAGAGAAGGGGTGCAGGTGGCAGTAGCCGCCAAAGCCAAGGGAGGTGGTGGCTGCGGGGGCGAGGAGCAGTGAGGTTAGCGGTAGAAGCTAGGTGGAGGTAGGCGGCGACCTAGGCAGCAGAAACCACCGGAGTTAGGGAAGGCTCCGACAGCGGGGGCGGGATCGCGAGAGGCTTCAGTGGTGGAGGTTCAGCAAGGATGATGGGTTGCATGCTAGCTGAGCACGTGAAGGGTCACAGCTTGACGTCCTCTAGTCTAGAGATGACATAGGAGTATGAGAGAACAGGGACCTCATCCCCGATGACTCGGCGATTCACCTTGCCCAGCCCTCGCGACTCACAAGTCGTGGCGTCCCTCAGCCCTCACATCCTCACCATACAGTGCCACTCGCCCTACCAAAATGATATTGAAACATGCAAGTTGATCATATTTTTGCACAATATGCACTTATGTTTGTTTAATTATGTAGAATAAATGTATGGTTGAGGTGGATATAAATTACCCATGGGTAAACGAGTATGAGTAGTATGCATCCTTACCCACACCCGTGTATCTGATGAGTATAAGATTGTGCCCATTAACGTACCCATGGGTGGAGAAGTCATTCCATATCCACTTATATCGGATAAAACACGTCGGGTACTCGGGTTTCGGATACCCATAGACATCCCATGAATCCTAAAATTCCATTGGTACCCACCAAAAATATGACGTAGAACAATAGACAACAATAAAACAGTGGTATTAATTGTACATGGACACAATGGAGCACCACATCCATCATCCAGAGTTCATGGGATATCTCCATCTTATTATTTTCTCCATATCAACAGACAGCGAAAGACCACACTTGACGGATCTCTCCCCATTATTTTTTAACGTTCTATGGTTTAGACTCTCAAGAGATTGACCTCAGATGGCACGTACTTCACACACTCGACGTATAGCCCGACATTGAGGATTCCATTTCCTAGAAATGGACCTCAGATGGCACGCACTCCGCACACTCGGAGTACAGAGCCCAGTTCCAGGGGGCTATTTGTGGCCACAAGGTCGGCCTCATCTGGCGCGCAAAGGCGGAACACAAGTGTAAATCGTTTGCTTGGGTGCTCATCCAAAACAAACTTCTCACGGCAGATAATCTTGCGGGGTGCAACTGGCCCCACCAACCGGCGTGCAACCTCCGGAATCCAGGCTCCAACTGTGACTGCTTTGCCCATTTGCTCTACAGGTCTGGGATTGGGTGCTCTCTTGGGAAGGATTTCTTCTGCTGTCCCAGGCCAGCCCAGTGAACTTTGATAGCATCAAGGACTTGTGGAGTAGGACGGAGTCTCTTCTCCCAAGGGACCGCTGGAGAGAATTCAATGCCATTGTCATGTACACCACGTGGAACATTTGGAAGGAACACAACCAAAGGATTTTTGAACACACCTCGCTTCCCCCGCTGTAGGTAGCTGTGCGAGTCAGAGAGAACTTGTCTTTGTACAGGGCTGTGACCTGCTCGGGCTAGAGCCCTTCGATTGTGTTTTTTTTTTCTCTCTTGTGTCCCTGGTTCTGCGCCGGTGTGCCGTGAACCGGTGTACTGTGTTGGTTGTTTTCTTCCCTCTTTTAATGACAGGCAGAGCTCCTGCCTCCAACGATCTAAGAGAGCGGTTCATGGATTTCTTTTTGAGATGAGCAGTGCATAGATATTATTTAGCTAGAACAAACCAAGGGCTTAATAGCTCTTGTACTTAATTAGGCTTAACTATTGCTAATAGGGATGGCAATTGGACCATGGGTATAGATACCCGCGGGTTTCATACCCGACGGGCATGGATATGGGTAAGGAAACTTACCCGCGGGTCTTGTCGGTTCGGATACCCGAAAATAGCGGGTAGGGTACGGGTAAAATATTTTACCCCGGGTACCCGTTGGATACCCGAAATATATATTCAACTATAGGTAGATATATTAGACGGGTACATACTACGTATTTATTATGACATGCACTTGTATTATTGATTTTTTAATTGCTAGCTTGTTGCAAGTTGTGCTATTTGAAACTTATATTAATATGTGAGAGTTGTCTCTGTTTATTTGGTTTTGTTAGAGTAAAAAAGCGAGACATAAGTATGTGACTTAAGTCTATCCATCGGTTTAATATTTTTAAATAATCACTTGACTATTTTATTGATTCGCATGATAAGTAATCATTGCTTAAAATATATCGCTAAATTTATTTTTGAAACTACGTATGTTAAATTTATATTCATCTCGTATGTACCATCTAGGTTATGTAATTAGCTATGACATTAATAGATCCGATGGGTACCTGAAACCTGATGATACCCGGCATGTATACTCACGAGTACGAAATTTTACCCGAATGCCTTTGTGGGTACGGCTAGAGTATTGTGTTCCGGGTATTCTCACGGGTAGGGTGTTGCTCTACCCGAACGTTACCCGACCCATTGCCATCCCTAGTTGCTAATCCATTTAGATAGCGTTTGGTTTGGGGGCAAAGTAGTATGGGACGGACCGTCCCTGGTTTCTGGGATGGAACGGTTGGTTGAAGGGATGGGGATGTCCTTGTTTTTTGTTTAGTTTGAGGGATCGTAGAGGATAGGGATGGACGTCTATTTAACACCGTTTGCAGCACTGCCCTGTGGACCCCACCTGTCACTGAAAGATTATGCATCTTCTTCCTCCTGTCCACCTCGCACGCACGAAGCAACTGCAAGCTCTTCCCCTCCAGCCCGCCCCTCTCCGGCTCCCCACAGCGCCTCTGCCTCCGCCGCGACGCCGCCCCGTCGCACCACCTCCACCTCCTCCTTCCTAGCGCTCTGGCGCCGCCCGTCGCACCGCCTTCACCTGCTCCTCCCTGGCGCTCCGGCGCCGCCCGCTCCGTCCCCGCAAGGCCGTCGCCGGGTGCGTCCGCCTCTGCTCCGGTGCTGCACCTCTGCGGTGCTCCGCTCCGCTTGCCGGAGGGCGGGGCTGGGCGGCGGCGGGCGGGGCGCGGGCGAGGTAGAAGATGGAGAGCGACACTGTCTGCCGGGGACAACGCGGTCTCTGCTTTGGAAAGGGACAAGGTAGGATAGCATCTTCAAAGAATATTCTCTTTAGGGGATGATCCCGTCCTTCTCGTCCCGGAACCAAACATGCAAAAAGTGGTATCGTCCCACCCTATCCCTATAACTAAATAGATTACCACCGCTACCCCAAGTAACATGCAGATGGAAAAAAAACAAGCAAGCGTGTATGTGTCACTCGATCCTAAAAATCCACTCATACCCACCAATAGTATGGCTTAGAACAACAGGCAACGATAAAACAGTAGTATTAATTGTACATGGACACAAAGGAGCACCTCCCACTTCATTGGATATCTGCATCTTATTATTTTCTCCATATCAACGGACAACGAAAGACCACACTTGACGGAACTCTCCCCATTATATTTAACGTATTTATACAGATCTGTTTCTATGGTTCTCAGACTCTCAAGAGGATGGGCCATAGTGGGTTTAGATGGTGACGGAGCGGCCGCCACGCCAGCGCCATTGATAAACAAACAATACCGCCGCATCACGTGATGATGACGCAACGAGACCCAGGATCAGCAAAGCTTGCATTGCATGGCGGAGGCAAGAGCAAAGCTTATTATAATATTTGTAGCCAGAAGTTCATGCAGCCCCAGTGAATCATTGCCCAAAGGGGGAAGTGTATATGAATAATCTATTTTCTTGGACACTCTGCGTCACTGCCAAGTAGCAGAGTTACTGTCACTGACATGTAGGCCTGCACCTGCTTGCAAGCTGCAGCTTATAATAATCAGAAATGGCAGGTGTGTATTACTCAGTTTAGTCAGGAACAATATGAACAAACAAAATCTAAAAAAAAAAAGAATATATGAACAAACAAAAGGCGACAGTGCCACACTGGGGACATAGTAGCAGCAACGTTAGTTCTGCATCCAATTCCATCAAGTTATCAAGAACGAATACAGCAGTAGGCAGGATTTTTTTTTATTTTTTGCACCACACACTGTAATTAATATGTTCCCAGCACTGCCAATCAAACAGTTGCAGCGCTTCCAAATCCTTAAATACAGCTATGCTTAGCATCAGAAGGATTACAATTTTATGCAAACCTTTGATCCCCAATGGTGCATAGTAAATCAACCCGGCGTCACGTTCTTTATTGTACCTGCTCATAATCATCCTCGTGAACAGCAGGAAAGAAAGAATACACATCGTAAAACAGTATAGCTTGATGATAATCGGGCTTATACTATACGCATGCATTGCAGACGGCACACGTACTCATCGTGTAAATCGCTGATGCTAGGAGCACATCCGGCAATTGCAAATGCCACAGCCATACCATACCATGTCATGGGTCAGGGACGACGATGGATCAGCTCAGGCTCAGGAGTAGAGTGGCCGCTCGGTCCAGGCGCCGGCGACGTGTCCGTTCTCGCAGACGTAGGCGCGCACGACGGGGTCGCCGTCGTCGTGGTAGCCGTAGAAGCTGCGGAGGCAGAAGGCGGAGTAGAGGTCCCAGGCCTCCTTGCAGCCGCAGAAGGCGCAGTCGACGGCGATGGTGGGGCGGCGCGTGTCCCTGAGCGCGCGGCGCACCTGGGAGCGCGCGAAGTTGTGGAACACGCCGCGGAAGACCATGTACTTGCGGCGCTCCTCGGCGTGCACGCAGCCGGGCCAGTCGCAGAGGTAGAGCCGGTCGCCGCGGAAGCGGCTGGCGAGCAGCTTGTTGCCCTGCTCCCGGCTCAGCGTCCAGGACCCCGACGCCAGGTGCGCGCCGACCGTGCCCAGCCACCGCCGCGGGCGCCGCCGGCTCCCGGCCACCACGCCGCGCCGGGCGCAGGAGGCCTCGACCTCGACCTCGACCTCCTCCTCCTCCTCCTCTGCGACGGGGGGCGGGGCGGGGTCCGCGGCCGCAGCGGAAGGCGGGATCTGCGGCTCGGACGAGCAGTCGTAGGCCGCGTCCAAGTACAGGTCGTCGTAGAGCGACCACGCGGCGGCAGGCTCGGCGGCCGCGACGTCGCCGGCCCCGCGGTCGCGCGACGTGGCCGTGGCCTCGAGGCCCTGGGCGGCGCCGGCGGTGGCGCGGAAGGGGATGTCGGGTCCGATGTCGAGCTCGAGGCCGAAGTCGTCGGTGGGCTCGAGGAGCACGCCGGCGCGGAGCAGGCCCGGGCAGCAGACGGAGAGCTTGTGGAGCGCGGCCCAGGCGGCGGGCGCCCCGTCGGGGGGCGGCGCGGGGAGGAGCTCGGCGGGCAGCGCCCGCGACAGGCGCGGGGGCAGGCAGCCGGAGCGGAAGAGCTCGGCGAGGCGCGGGGACGCGCAGGAGGCCCGCGCCCAGTCCCGCGGGTCCCCCTCGAGCCGCCCCAGGATCTGGAGCAGCACGTCGTCCGCCAGCGCCGACATCGACGTCGCCGCCGGCTGCGCCCGCTTGGCGCGCGCGCTCCCGCTCCCGCCCTCCTCCGCCTCGTGCACGCCGCCCATGGCTGGCGATCGGAGGCGGCGTGGATTTGCTGGTGATTCCGCGACGAGGTAGGAAGGAGGACGGATTGTTTAATGCCGCTTTTTCCTCTCCTACCTTTTTCTCTCCTCTTCCTTCTGTTTTTTCTGATGGCGATTGATGTTGTTGCCTGAGAGTGGAGCGGTTCGTGGAAGATTTTTTTGTGGTGGTGATGTAATCGTCGCGTGGCCGATGATTTGTTTTTTTCTGTTATACTAATTAATTATGATTATTTTGGCTGCGGCTGCAACGTGTGGATGGCGTGTGCGCGCGCTCTGTTGGCTGCTGCTGCAAATGATGAGCGGCTACCGCACTGACCAGACTGTCCTACAGCTACAGGTCACTGCTTGTCTCGGTGTCCAGATAATCCAGTGATTTTCCCTCCCAGATAATCTGCAATATTTTTTGATCTGTCGTGGCACAATGCAATCTCTTATTTTGGCAACGAAGATTGTGCCATCTTGCCCTACTTTGCGAGTATTATGAGCTTGGATTCCCGTACCTTCGGTTAAACCTGGTTCAAAGATCTGTCCAGCCTATACAAATACTCATTAAACATACGAAAACATTTTGTAACGTACTCCCTCCTCTTGATAGTAATGTTGTTTTATGATTTAAAATATGCCTAATAATATGTGACATTTTAGCTAGTTATTATCAACTAAAAATGTCAGTCTTTCCCTAATTTATTAAAACATATTCCTTCCTTCCTGCAATATATTGTTTTCTGGATTTGTCTTTAGTCAAATTACCTCGAGTAGATTGGAGTGAAACTGGGTTCATTTGGGTCATCATACAGATGCCCAATTATCCAAGTTTGACCAAGTTTATAAAAATTACAACAATGTTTTCTATAAAATAACCATTATGAAATCCATCATGAACTACATATTTTCATAATTTACATCCCTGGTGCTTTTTCCTGATAAAACATAAATTATGGAGTACGATATGACGTCGTGCATTATCTCAAAAGTTCCGAGTTAAAAGGTGACTTACATGGAGAGGCAAATAAATATAGAATGAGAAATTAATAAAATAGCTGATTCAGTAGATCAAGTTTAAGAATAAACTAGACATATTTTTGGTGTCATCCAAATAATAAAAAACTCATTTTTTCTTAAAAACTATTAATTACGATTTCCAGAGGTGATGTAGAACAGGATCTTCCCCTAAAATAATGCAATCTTTTTGTAGACATAAAAGAGTGCTTTCACATATACAACTCATGTAGAGATTCAAAAGAATGGTTTTTACATTTTCAATGGATGATCATCTAGACATGACAGCAAGCAGCATCATGTGCCTCTCATATTGGAGCGTTTTCTATCTATCTACGCTGTAAAAGAATAAAATTTTGATACTATTTTCTACCCAATGAAAATCTATGTGCCTCTCATATTGGCCAACTGTACAAGTAGAAAGGATTGAAAAAAATGTTTCCACCCACGTTCAGTTTCTGTACCTATACCCTAATACCCACTAGGTACTTATCTTATCTTGGAGTTAATAAAAAGAGACGTCAATCAAGCAGCCATTAATTTTTTTTTATCTTTTTTCCCTCCTTTGATTGCTCAGCCAGTCAGCTTCTTTTTTCTCAATACTTTTTTATTTTTCACACGATCTACGCTCCTCAATTATTAAGGCTTAACGTAAGGGACAACAGGAGAGGCTCCTGCTGGTTTCTCGTTGCAAGACAAAAATAAGAGAAGCGGAGCGATTGTCATTAAAAGCTACTCAACCAATTATCAAGAACTAATTTGACCAGGGATTATCATTAAAAACAAAACGTTTTCATGACTATCTTCTTCTTCTTCATTGACTAGGAAAAAACAACATTCCAAGTTTCCAACCCGAGTGAGGATTAACCATGCTGCTCTATCCAATTACACATGCACAAGCTACATGTAGGCCCGTTGCCAGCATTGACTAATCAAGCAGCCCTGGCGGCAAAACAGTGCTGCAGAGATCATTCCAGAGGGACATTTTAACGGTATTATTGTATACGTGTCAATGCATAGTCTGATTTCTTATTTCCCACGCTCTTTGATATAAATATGTACAAATTGATCATCCAAAATACACATGTTAACACAATCATCCGCACTCTGTCTTATATACTTTAAACAACAATGCTAGTCTTTTAAGGTTTGCTGGAATCGTGGACATGTCAAGGACAAGTGTAAGACTATATAACTGAAAGAAAAAAATGCCATGTCGCCGATGAATACCCCTCCAAAGCGTCTCTGTTGCAAAATTGGTAGAACCTGTATGAGCTCTCAAAGGTTATGTGTGCACTTTTTAAGCCCAATGAATTTCATAACCTCAGTCCCTCGGTGGCGGATGCAGGCTCAACACATAGCTGGGACTAACTGCTTCACTCTCTTTCTATTTTTCTACATCTTTTTCTTATTTCTCTTTTACATTTATTCCTTCCTTCTTTCTTCATTATCTATAATCTAAAAATTATAGGAAAGGCTCCATTGTCCGCGCCGAGGTAGCCGAGGCTGAATCCCAGGCACCCCGGTGCTGATCTGCCTGGCTACCCTGGTGCTAGATCCACCCCTACAGTCCCTAGATCTTAACCGTGGGCACTGTATTTCTATAACAACTACATGGTTGACAAACCAGTCATTGCTCCATTTATATGTTCAATATGTGTCTAGATTTATCAACACTTGGAGAGTCTCGAATTGTAAGAAATTTATTCGTTAAATTTCGTTGCTCCATTTATGTATATTCAATACGTTGCTAAATTAACCAACATCTATATAAATGTAAACGAATAAAAAGAGATGCTCTTGTAATTTGGGACCGAGGACGTATTTCCAACGCGATGCCCGAGATGAGGAAAAAAGAAGCGTTTTAAGATAAGCGCAAAGTGAACAAGTCAACGAGAGCCGAATGCGGCGAGCTGGACGTATCATGTCCACTCAAAAGTCCAACAGGTGGGGAGAGGACTACAGCACATGAAGAAATCCACTGGTGACGGCCGTCCATACCAGGAAGCACATCAGTACTCGCAATGCCTTCACTCACTCTATAGCGACTGTGACACCTCATCTTTATTATTCCATCCGTCTCAAATTATAAGAGTTGCTAATAATGCATTGGTGCACCAGAAGTAGTCGTCGCATACCAGCACATGTTACTACTAATGCAATTATGTAGGTATTCAGCAACATTATGGAGCTCATCAAAACCATCGTTCTGCTAGGTTCAAAAAATAGCAACTCCTGTATCATGTCAAGTACAAAGTAGCAGTACATAGTAACCGGCTAAAAGAACAGAGTGCATCTGTGAAATTTCAGATGGAATTGCTACTTCAGAACAGAGTGCTCCTAATCCATATGGCAATTATCTAGTTTGAGCTCTGTGTTTCTGAAGGATTCAAGCGCAGAATCCGATTCACTCAGGTCTTGCCTGCAATCAACCAGACACAATTATATATAATACATTTAGCATACCAACAATGGGTAAGTATGAATGTTTCTGGTACACTGAATACGTACCGGAGAACCAGATCGGGGCAGACTTGAGCTCCTCGCAGGCGCAGGACTCCTACTTGCAGACTTGTCACGTGGGGGCTGTGAACACTTAACTTGTCAAATGGAAACATATTTGACAGAAAAAAAATGCATCGTCTATTTCAAAGACTTACAGAAGCAGGAGGGGATCTGGATGGTGATCTGCAAATGTATGAGAAACAGAAGTTAGTCCACAATGCTGCATGCATTTAAGAAAAATAAGTATTCTGGAAATCGTAGGTGAGCTCAAGATGTCCACCCATGCCTCCACTTAGTCATTTTAAGGAATATATACATTAATATCACAAAATCTATTTAGAAATTGCGCCTTCTCATAAGAGGAAATTACATTTCAGCAAACAAAGATGCAGCCACCATGGATTGAAATGGTGTGTGCCAAATCTTTCTTTTCATAATGTATAACCTTTTTTATAAAAGATACTCAATGTTAAGGCTCCTTTTTATATTTGAGGACAAGATTGCAACCTCATCATTGAGGCCAAGGTTTATATTTCAGAATAGAAGCGCTCAAGTCAACAGTATTCGATAATACCACAAATTCCAGTCCATATAGGTCCAGTGCCAGTCCTATCTTGCTCCTATTGCTGGTTGTAGTCCACTTGTCATGCAGGGCATCACAATCCAGCTGAACTATCCAACATTCCAAACCACCATCATGTTCTCAATATTCCATTATCCTACCAACGCAATCCCCAGATCCTCACATGGCCCCAATCTAGTAAAGACAAGAGCAAAATCTTCAACAATGAAGAATGGCTATCCAGTCACACACATTGTTAAATGTTAATAATCAGATGCAATGGATATAAAATTCGCATGACAAAAAATACAGCAACAGCAAGGATAAGCCATAAAGTACAATCAGAAGCATATGCCACTTTTTTTCGTTGCAATTGCTAAATACAAATATTTTGAACTAAATGTGGTTTATTAGTTTTCTCAATTTCTCAAATCACACCATACTGAAATGAAATTGCTCATACCTTGCTTTAACAGGTGATCGTGACTGAGAAGCAGATCTAGATCTGAACCAATGAAAAAACAATGTATGTTAATATCTAAGATCTGCCCTAGTGAACTAATTTGAGCATGAAGAAATTTGAATTATACCTCGGGCTCTTGCTCCTGCTGTAACTGCGGCTTCTGCTTCTTGAGTAAGAGTGGCTGCGGCTTCTGCTTCTCGACTTAGAACGGCTAAGGCTTCTTTCTCTGGAGCGAGAGCGGCCGCGTTTAGCATCATAGTCCCTCACCTATAGCAGCACAAATGATGAAAGTATGCTAAATTTCAGTTGTGAGGAGTTGAAACAAATGAGTAGATACAGCGTCTCACTACTGGTAATCAAAATATGGAGTGAACAAAATATGTCCATATGCCCATACCTTGATATATGTACGCGAAAAAGCATTTCGGAACTCAGAACCATCAAGCTTCCTTATCTACAAGGCAAGAATAACTGGTTGTCAGTACATATATTCATGGAAATATGCAAGCATGCAGTGATATGTGCAAGATTACGCATATCATAATGTTTCTCCTTTTCCAGTGATCAACCATATGTAAAAAATGATTCAAATGGCAGAGTGCATACACCTCTATTTTAAAAGTATGATCAAGAAAACACTTTAAACATACCGCATATTTCATATCGTCATAGTTTGTGTAATCAGCTATTCCAATAGTTGCTGCAACACATAGAAATAACACCAGTTTGGAGGATTAACAGATACTGAAACATAACTCCAAGATATAATACAGTTTTAAAGTCAGCCATGCTATCCAACAGACCAGCCCAGCGTGTATAGCACCAGGACAGGAAAAAAAAGCGTCAAAACTAACCTCCAGCCTCCCGATAAACATCAGTAAAACAGACATCACCAGCCCGCCGCATATGATCCTGAACATGAAAGTAAAATTAAGCATTATGAGGCAAACCAATAGTTGATGAGCTGATGTCTTCATCAAACCTTGAGATCTTGCCATGATGCTGAAGAAGGTAATCCAGTAACCATAACTGCATAATCCATGAATTGGTATAGTAAGATCAGGGAGACCTTTCACACATGTTTCTGAGGCTTTGAAACATGGGAGTCAAAAATACAAACCGCGGTAATCAGAACGTCGGGAGGCACCACGGAGTCCAGCACTGCTATAGCTGCTTGATCGATCAAAAGAAGGGCCTCTTCCACCGTGAGCTAATTCCACCTGGATATTAAGTTATTAATAATAGCAGGAATTTAGAATAACACAAATAGCTATTCTCTCTGCAACCTAGAGATCTCATGAAAGAAAGAGGTATTCATAAAAAGTCAACCTACCCGCAACCTATTGCCATCAAAGTTGTATCCATCACGACCATAAATTGCATCTTCAGCATCACGTGAGTCCTCAAACTGCAACATGCGTCACTGTGTTTTTAGTTTCATCATCTTGGGACCTGTTTGGAAGTATGGCGTTTTTCTAGTTTCTAGGTAATACCATGGTATATAGGAATACCGTAGTATTTTAGATCATGAGGTGTTTGGTTGCCTTTTGAAAAACAGTGTTTTCAAAACAATGGTTTTGTAGATACCATGATATTTTTGGAGTATGGAGAAACTACACTCAGCTCAAAATTTTCATGGCTTTTCCTAACTTCTTGCATGCTTCCACTAAAATACCATGGTTTTGTATGTTGTCCAAACATAAGAAATACCATAGTATTAGTGGAGTTACAAAAACCATAGTATTTTCATGGCAATTGCAAACCACTGTATTCTAATACTACGGTTTTGTTTTGGAAAACTAAAAGCTTACAAATTTATAGATTTTAGAGCAATTGAGAAAATCCTTTTTCATAACTTTTAATAGAACACCTAGCAATGCTGATTAATTCCCAATGCTACGTAGTGTTGGAAAAGTGAAATTTTTTCAGGCAATCTTCTTTTGAGTTTCATCAGAAGCAGTTATAAAAACCTCTTGAAAATTCGAGTCTATCAGAAACTATGAATGTAAACATAGTGAGGAAGAAACATCCTCGTATCAGAAATTATGAATGCAAATCTCATGGGAAAGGAACATCTCGATGTCAAACAGACAATGGCATGCTTACCTCAACAAAAGCAAAACCAGGAGGCCTAGGTGGAATTTTCAAGTCAATTTCCACAATACGCCCATACTGCAGAAGAAGGTAAGCCATAAATGAACATCCAGGAAAGTTGCATCAACCAAAATAGAGAGATAAACAAAAATTGGCAATTCCTAACCGGCACTGTCCTGCCTTCCAGAACTCCATCCATATATTAAGTAATGTTAAAAAGGCAAACACACAATTGGCAGTGGTGAAGTTCACATTGAAATTTGGACCGAACTTCCAATCATCACCGAAATATGTTGCATATCTTGATTAGGTTGTATCTAAACAGTGAAAACAAAAAATAAAGAATGGCTACATTCTGCAACGCACAGAGTTATATAACTCAGAAGAGCTTTGCTGCAAGGCAGATATCAATACGAGCAAGCCCACGATTAGATTATATAGGAGCACTCCTCTAATCTCCCACATCATAGTTGACAACGCCCCCAGCGATCTAGCATTCGCTTAACGGAAGAGAAGCAGTGCAAATAGAGCAGGAAGCTCGGCACACGATCCAACCAACCACTCACCTTGTAGAATAGATCCTCCACCTCCCTCTCGCGGATATCTCCGGGGAGATTGCCCACGTAGATCGTGCAGCCGTTCCGCCGGGTCATCGTTCCTGCATCGAGGATGCGGAATCAGCCGGCAGGAGGAACAAACCCAAGCAGACTATTCGGTACAAACAGAGGACAACTCGAAGCCACTGAAACGAGTAACCCTGCTAAGAACCAATCGAATTCCGGGCAGGCAAAAGCAGCCGTGGCTACGGGTGGGAAAGAACTGCACGCTAGAATTCCACGCGGAGACTGCGGCTCCCGGGGCGGAGAGCGGTTCCCCGTCGCCTCACCTGCGACGACTCGACGGCGGCGACGAGGGTTGGACTCGAGTCGAGAAGCTTCGGACGCCGTGGGCGGGCGGGCGGCGCGAGGGGTTTGGGAATTGGGGATCTTTGCTACAGTACTATGGCTTTGCGATTCGTTCGTCGATATAGGTTCGTAGATGTGGATCTCTTCCGGTCCGGGCCTGGGCCTGGGCCTGGGCCTCGGGCCCGGTCTGGAAGTGACAGTGACACTGACCGGACCCGTGATCGCAAAATACATTGAAAACCGCGGGGCTATTGCAGAAAAGTGCAGCGCCCATCATCGCCGTGCCGTCTCCCGGTCTCCTCCTGTCCCCCGTCTTCCTCCCCCTCATAGGCGGTGGTGGTGAGGGTGTGATCTTCCTTGCCTCACCTCGCCTCGCTCTCTTCCGGTGAGTCCCTCCGATCCGTTGGTCTCAAATCTGCTCCATCTTTTGTATTTTCTAGTTTCCGCTTAGATTCGGTCACCACGCGCTCAAATCAGCCCTATCATTGGATTCCTCTAGGTGACTTCGAGGTGTCGCGAGACGCTGCTGCTTAGGGTTTGAGAAAATTGTTAGGATGATATCTCCTATTTTTTGTTTGCTGACTTTCTGGTTAGATGATCGGTGGCTGGCTGGGATCGATCGCGCTTGAGAGTTGTTTGTGTAACACTTCAAAATAAATAAATAAATTTAGTTGTAATTAGGAGATGTTGACTTAATTTTATCCAAAGTTGACTCATTTTATGCATACGCCGCATGGGTGATCAGAGGCCGTAGACGCGTAGAGCTCATCAAAATGATTCCGTTTGACTATTCATGTGTCCCATTCGGATATCTGTTTATTCTAAACTAGGCCGTGAAACGTGGACCATTGGATATCGCTTAGGTTTTTTTTCTCTCCCGTCCGGCCATCCAGCCAAGGGGATCGACACCTATCTGAGACGCCGCCTCCTATTCCATCTGCTCCTGCCCCTTGCGCATCGCTTTTGCCCTCTTCCTTTTCCTCCGCTATCGTCATCGCTGCCCCTGCCGCTATCGCCGTGCGCCGCTGGTTGCTGCTCGCCGCCGGACGCGTCGCCGGACACTTCTACCTGCTGGTGATTGGCGGCATCTTGCTTGGGTAGCGAGCAGTTTCCACTCCCCGCTGCAACCCGGTGGCAAATCCTAGCGGCGGCTTGCTGTTCAGGTGCAGGCTGTAGCCATCAGGGAACGGAGAAAGCAGGTAAGAGAGAAGGTTAACGATTGCTAGTGAATCCAGTCTGGAATTTGTAGTATTATTTAATTTGCTTTGCCGGTTGATAAATGTTGCCGGTCAGCCAAGGGGAATTTTGGATCTTGCCTTGTCAATCGGTTGGTTCAGAGGCCAATTACAAGATCAGTTTAACGTCAATAGTTTTGTCCTGTTCTTGCGGATATTGGGGCTCAGTCTATTGCTGTCACGTTTGAAATAAATTGCAGACCTCTCGATTTACTAATTAGTTGTGCTATCCGATGGGGGTACAGGGAGATAAGTTAATTACTGCTGTAGCTTTTCTGATCTGAACGCTAAGCCCGAAGTGCAATTGTCAAGTAAAAATACTAGCGCTAGGGCTTAATTAGTGGAATTAGCTTTCCTCCAAAGCCAAGTGCCTTCTTGTTCTCAATTTCAGAGCGTAAGGTTGCAGTTCTGCTTGTAAGTTTAATGCAATAGGATGGATAAAGGGAAAACTTGGATTAAACAGCTCGAAAATGAGATATATATATATATATATATATATATATATATATATATATATATATTGTGACACCGATTCTGCTTGTGTGAGCGATGAAGCTTGTTTTTGGCATGTTATTATTTCCGTTATGTTCCTGAGTGTGGGTTCTGGTGGTGTAGGAGCTGGCGAATTAGAGGGCAGAGCCCAATCGTCTACCCAACACACTACATCGCATCGCTAAGGCAAGTGCATGATGAACGTGTGTGATGACCTGATCGCTATTGGGTTGTTCCATGTGTTTTCTGTTGATTTCCTAAATGTTCATGATTCATGATTCAAGTTTCAAGTTATTTCTGTACATTCAATTCATATCCCGGTGAATCCGGCTGTGCAATTTGGATCTTCATTCATGTTCCTATGAGTAAGTGCTGGCCCCACTTGCTCGGCTTTACCGGTAAATGCAAAGAAAATTCAGGATTGTCCGTTTTAGACGGAAACTACAGTCTTATCAAAATTCAAGTTGATTGTCGTTCTTTGGATTCATGTCATGATTTGTTTCTAGTTCTGAATTGCACTTGCTGAGTATTTTTACTCACCCCTTGTATTTATTTGGTTTTAGGTACCGGTTGATTGTGGCATGCATGGGCACTGGGAGTAGTTCACACTTTGGAGCACCCATACAAAAAATTATTTAATTCCATTCATAGTAGCATAATTTGGTTTAGTGGTGGTTAACATCATTTATTTTGACTGTGTCGAGATGGTTTATGGCACGGTTGGTTAGTTAATTACGCTTGGGCTTGGGCTGTGATGTCTAGTGACTCAATGGTATCTTGTTATCTGTTTGAGTTTGTTCTGGATAACCATTTTACAGGGGAAACTCTGTCGAAATTTCCTTTAATCTCTCGACTTAGTTTGCATGGTGTGTTGTTTTTGGTAATGCCTAGCTGTGTGGATGGCTGGGGTGTTACAGTTTGTGTGATTACTTGGGAGTCATGGGCAGGGTCGGATATTTACATTTGGAGATATCGCCTCGTTATCCATGTAGATGTTGATTTCATGGAGCGTTAAAGAAACAGAAATAGCATTTCTGATGGATTGATAGGTTTTTTTTTCATATTTATTGCTTGCTTGGTATGTTTCACCAAATGCGTTCAGTTCTTGCGAGTTTAGGTCTTGTATATATGCTTGTTCGGCACTTCCCCTTGTACTAGTTATTTAGATATCGCAAATTTGCCAGTTTAAAATTTCCATTGATGTTGTTAGGTGGAGTGCCTATATGTTTCTTTTCCTAAAGACTAGTTTCTTGTCTCTCTCAATAGTGCAATGAACTTCTTTTCAAAAGAAAAAAAATTGTTTTCGCTACCCTATGAGCTCAGGAGATTTTCTTTCGATTGATCTGGTTCTGAATTGATCAGTGGTGCATTCTGCTTTGGTTTGGACGTGCATAACTCATATGTCTATAGAACATCTGGCTAACATTTTTTGTGCTATAATATTTTTGTATTCTTTGCCTGGCAACTTGATTATGTCTACTAACTTCGGAAGCTGAGATTTAGATATCATTTTATCTCAGTCGCAGTTGGTCTTCTGCTGTTAGCCAGTCTTATTAGATGACAGGTTGTTTTGTTAATGCTTGGAAACTTTTATACATCTTGTAACTGCCATAAAAACTGTGTTCATGTTTCATAGGCCATCAGTTTGGATTTTTGACTAATTTTGTCCAGAGCTGATTGGGCTCATGGATGGGAACAAAGATGAGGCCTTGAAGTCTGTCAAGCTTGCAAAATCTGCATTTGCATCTGGGGATCGGCAGCGTGCAGAAAAGTTGGTTAGAATTGCTCAGAGATTAGACCCGAGTCTACCACTTGATGATTTGTTGAGCCCAGCTGAGAAGGTTGGCATCCTGAACAGTGCTACTTGCCAAGGCAAAACTGGAAGAGGTCATGCTCATGTAGACCCAAAAACATCAAAAGAATCTGTTGGTCCTTTTAATCTTGATCAGGGTTACAGCGAGGAGAATATCAGAGTGGTTCAGGATATCAGGAAGAAGAAGGATTATTATGCAGTTCTTGGATTAGAGAGAAGATGCTCTGCGGAGGAAATTAGGAAGGCCTACAGGAGGTTATCACTGAAGGTTCATCCTGACAAGAACAAGGCTCCAGGGGCAGAGGATGCTTTCAAGTTGGTAAGCAAGGCTTTCAAGTGCCTAAGCAATGATCAGTCGCGGAGAACTTATGATCTTACAGGCACCATTGATGACCATGAATTTAATGAGCGACATCCCAATGTCGTGAGGCGGGGCACTGCTAGGCGGAGGCCAGCAAGAAGTGGCTTCTATAGCCACGAAGAAGATTTTGATCCTGATGAGATATTCAGCTCCTTCTTTTATGGTACCCATGATAATATGTTCCGTGCCCAGAATACCTACAGAGCAAGGGGAACAGGCAGGCAACATCAACAGAGAAGGGACCACACGATGCAGGGCGGCTCAGGCATAAATCTAACAGTTTTAATACACCTTGCAGTCGTACTGCTTATTGTTTCTCTTGCGTTCATTCCAGTGCGGCGGCCTGAGTATTCCCTGCAAAAAACGTACTACTTTCCCATTTCAAAGGTCACTCAAAAACATGGGGTGGAGTACTTTGTCAGCAAACAAGATTTTGATCAGCAGTTTCCACAAGGGAGTCACTCTAGAGAGAATCTTGAGCAGCATGTTTTGAAGGACTTTAAGAGTATGCTTGGAAGATATTGCCATGTGGAACTCCAACGGCGTCAATGGGCCAAGGACTACCCTACACCTCACTGTGACAAGCTAAGGGGCCTGTCTGTGGCATAAAGTGTGCATATGTGATTAATTTGATCTCTCATTTTCATACTTGGACGAATATCACTCAGCATTGCAGGTATTATTCAGTTATTTCCTAAACACAATACAAATTAGCTGGTTACTATATGTTCTGATTTTTAAATCCTAGAAAAAATGTTTCCAGGTTTCCTCAGTCTTCAAAGTATAGCCAGGACTTGTACAGAAGGTAAACTATCTGTTGTTTTTATTATGGTGTTTTAATTCTTAGGGAAAGATTAGTAAAGAAAAAGGTAATAGGGTGCAGCTCAGGTGGGTTTGACCGCCTGATTCAGCTAGCATAATGTCTAGCTTCTAGGTGATTTATTTGGTTCATAGAAGTCAGTGGAACATTTGAAACCTGTCCTTGCACAACTTGTCTGTGTGGCTATTTATATTTGACAATTTCACGGTGAACTTGAATACTTGATTTATCTGTTCAGGTTGATATGGCAAGTCAATTAGGTTTGGTCGCTCTTTGAACGTGTCTCACACAGACCTTGTTTTCTTCCGCCTTTGTTGGATGATGCAGGTGTAACACATGATTTATTCGAGCAAAAGGAACAGGATGGTTTCTAGTCCATCTGGTTGTCAGGTTGTGAGTTGAAACAAAGGTCTACTACACCTGGACACCAAAGCTACCTGGTGTTATAATAGTCAGATGGTACATATTGTACAATTGACATGAAGATGTGAACCACTAAGGCTCTGTTTGGATCCACTAAATAAATTTTAGCACCAGTCACATCGGATGTTTGGACGCTGGTTAGAAGTATTAAATATAGTCTAATTATAAAACTAATTGCACAGATGAGAATTAAATGGCGAGACGAATTTATTAAGCCTAATTAATCTATAATTAGCAAATGTGATGCTACAGTAACCTAGTCGTTAATTATGGATTAATTAGGCTTAATAAATTTGTCTCGTCATTTAATCCTCGTCTATGTAATTAGTTTTTTAATTAAACCATATTTAATACTTCTAACTATTATCCGAACATTGACACGTGCTAAAATTTAGTCACCAGATCCAAACACCTCTTAAGGCAGAGCATACAGGCTACATTTGCCGCATGATGAGATGTGATGGCTGGTGACCAACCGATTGAAGTTGCACTGTACGTGCCTATAGGTTCACGTTGATGCAACACACCCCTGATGTTGAAGTCGATGCCCTCTCAAAGTCAAATGGAAGGGTTGGATAGTGGATGCTTACTTTGAGAGCTTCTGATCCTGCACTGTTCAAAACGACCATGAAATCATCAAAACCAGCCTTAGGGTTCAAAATCGAACTGTATTGATACTTGAGTGTTGGATCTAGACAGTTTTGAAGTTTGGAGTTAAAAAATACATGAATGGAACAGTTGGAGTAGAAATGAACTTTTTCCGCCATGTTTTGAGTAACCAATTCCTTTGAACATGTCCAATACTGTCATTGCCATTCTTCATTTCCAGTTTTGTATGCCTTAGAGCCATGTTTGAACGACATTGTTGAGGTTGCAGTTGCGTACTTTTGCATAATCTGAAGGCTGGAACTGCCAACGCAAACAGCCCATGCTGACCTAACAGCCTACAGGAGGAATCAACCAGAGGAGGGACGCATCGCCAATTATACAGAACAGAGAAGTCAACTCTTCCTTCCTCGGGTGTCAGGCGTCCCTCCTCTTTTTTTACGAACCTGGAGGGGCTGCCTCCTACATCGAAAAAAAAATTATTTACAAAACAGCGAAGAAACATTACACATTACAGCCGTCATAAAGCCAGAACCACCAAAAGGCTAGCTAGGGAGATTATCAGGAGATATGTGCTAAGCTTTAAAACTATCTAACCAATATCCCAGCAATGCGGTCAAGGAATTTTTAGCTCTTAACATACTAAGGGAGAACACATCAACAAAGGTGAACAAGCAAGAGGCTAAAGTGGGGGTGACTCTTCTAAAGATGAAACTATTTCTGGTCAGCCAAATACTCCAAGCCATGATAATAATCAATTCCATAAAGAACGGAATATTCAGGTGCTGTTTGAAGAAATCCAATGCATCAGTTAAAGAGCCATTAGTTGGAGCAACCAGGCCCAGGCTCCCCCAACAATCCTGAGCGAATGGGCATTGAATAAATAGGTGGACTGAACTCTCGGTGACCCCCTGGTTACACAAGATGCAATTATATGAGGGCAGCACCATCCTGCGTCTTTGAAGCCTTTCTCAGTTGGTAAACAATCGTTAAGGATCATTCAGAAGAAAACCTTGTGCTTTGGCTGGCAAAACGATTTCCAAAACCACCCGAAGCTGTCATGGACATGCCTTTGGTTACTTATCAAGTTATAAACCCTCTTTGTGGAATAATTCGCTGATCCCCAATTATATGTCCATTTATCTTGACTTTCTGATATAACCAATGCCCCCAACTTTTCACTAAATTCCTGGAACTGACCATGAGCCTAGATTGATAGAGGAGTATGGAAAAGAGAGGCCAGATCATCATGTTGCCAAACCGATGCCACTGTGAATTTTTTACATTTTGCAAATGAGAAGAGCTCTGGATAAGCCAGGTCAAGGCGCTGGCCATCCCACGAATCCTCCCAAAGCAAACAAGTTGATCCATTCCCAATTGTTACTGAGGAGAAACTTTTGAATTTTGGTAACAACTTGAGGATGTTCCTCCACCAAAAAGAGCCTTTCTTGACGTGTGTTGCACTTTGCCATTAGGATAATACTTCTCCCAAATCAACGACACCCAAGGGATATCCATTTTGTTGAAGAACTTATGAAAATTCTTGAGCAAGAGAGCCTCATTTTGGGACTTTAAGTTCAGTACATCCAATCCCCCTGATTCTTTGGGTAGACAGACCAGAGGCCATGCTACCTTAGCCTGTTTCCTCTCAGAGATGTCAGCTGTATTTGTCGATTTGATTGATGACAGTCTCGTGCATAGCAAAGGTGTTTAGACAAAAGAGGGGAAGGGAAGAAAGGGCTGCATTGACCAGTTGAAGCCTGCCTGCTTGAGATAAAAACATGGAGGTGCTTATCAGCCTTTTTTCACATTTTTGAACTAGGGGAAGGAAGTCTTCCACCTTTGGCTTAGAAGAACCCAAGGGAAGCCCAAGGTAGGTGAAAGGAAGGGAGCCTGTAGAACACCCAAAAGTACTAGCTAAGTGAACAATTTTTTCCTGAGAGATATTCACTGGAGTCATACTTTGTTTTGCTGAAATTGATCTTTAAGCCCACAGAATCTGCAAATGAGTTTAATAAAGCCCTGAGAAAGAACAAGCTGCTTTGTATCCCCTTCCATGAAGATCAAAGTGTCATCAGCATACTGCAGAACTGGGAAATCAGACGAGTGATCAAGAGGGATGGGTAGCTGCAGGAGGCCCATCTCTTTGGCTTTGTTAAGAAGACTTTGCAAGAGATCAGTTGCTAACACAAAAACAAGTGGGGAAAGAGGATCTCCTTGCCTTACAGCTCTTCTGCAATGTATAGTTTTACCCGTCTTCCCATTGAGGAGTACAGCTGAAGTACCAGAGGAGAAGATGGACTCCATCTAATTTAACCATCTGGCACCGAATCCTTTGGCTTTCATTATCTGTAACAGGGCAGGATGCTCAATTTTATCAAATGCTTTCTCGAAATCAATCTTTAGAATTACAATTTCCTTTGTAGATTTGTGTCACAGGTGCAGGTACTCAAAAGACCAAGCTAAACAGTCTTGAATGGTCCTGGACTTAATGAAACCATATTGATTTTTGTGCACTAGACTCTGAATGACTGTTTGCAGTCTGTTGGCCAGCAACTTGGTGATCAGTTTGACAGAGCTGTTTAGAAGAGAGATGGGTCTGAAATCATTCACGGAGCTTGGGGAGTCAACTTTGGGAAGTAATGAAATATATGAGCCATTGATATTCTAGAGGCACACATTGTTGCTATAGAATTTATCACACAACCTATAAAAGTCATGACAGATAATAGGCCAACATTTCTTCATGAAATCTGTGTTAAATCCATTAGGCCTAGGGGATTTATCAGAGGAAAGTTGCTTGATCATAGAGTCAATTTCCATTTTGGAGAAAGGCTCTCGAAGGAAGGAGAGATCCACCAAAGCTTGAATTATGTTGCTCAGATTAAATCTGAGAAAAGTAAATTCTGAGGAGCCAAGCCTTTCTCTGAAGGAGTTCCAAAGTAACTCAGCCTTACCATCATCACAACTAATCGTGTCTCCGTTTGGCTCTTTGAGGGAAGAAATGAGATTCCTCCTATTTCTGATGGAAGCATTTGTATGAAAGAATTTGGTGCTGGCATTACCCAAATTGACCCATTTGATGGTACCTTTCTGTTTCCAGTAAATATTTTGCTGATTTAGCAAATGAACCAGATGCTTACTTAGAATGTCACGAAAATTCCATTCTTCTAAGGAGAGATCTCGGAGTTCCTCAATTTTTTTTTCAAAAAGTGATAAGACCAACTTGGTGTTATCAATAGTGTCAAAGAAATTAGGCAAGCTTGATCTCCAGGATTTTAAATCTTGCCTGAGAACTTTGAATTTAGCAGAGATTGCTTTAGCTGCATCTTGCACCCTTACTGATTTAGCCCAGCTGTCCTAGACCACTCTTTGGAAATCATTGTGACACAACCAATAATTTTCAAACCTGAAGACCCCGCCCTTAGGGACGCTAGTTGAAATACTGATGATACAACGGCTATGATCTGAAGTTTCTGTGACCAAACTACTAGCCAGGGTATTGGGGAAACTAGCTGACCAAGAAGGAGAGGTAAAGAACCAATCCAATCTCTCCAAAAGAGGAGGAAATTGCTTATTCAACCAGGTGAATCTCTTGCCATGGAGAGGAATCTCAATGAGATTTAGCTCACTGATGGCTTCGTTGAAGAGGAAGATTTCTGAAGTGTCTGCACCTAGCCTATTCCTATCTTCAGGGGAGCGAATTAAATTGAAATCACCTAGAACGAGCCAATTGATATCATCTGGCATCTCCACATTCTTGAACCAATTCAGGAAATTACGCTTGCCCTCATAAGTGCATGGTGCATACACGTTGGTAAGAATCCAATGGGCCCCATTGAGTAACGAGGTAAATTCTACAGACATGGAAAATTCATTGAAGAAAATCATATTCCCTTGAAATAGCGAGCCTTTCCAAGCAACAAGCATACCCCCAGAAGCTCCTATTGACGGGACAAAACAGAACTGATCAAAAACCGGTAGGCAAAACTTTCCAAGATAAACCGCATCAATGAACTCTCTCTTGGTTTCCTGCAAGCAAATCACCTCACAACGAGCATCTGATATTTTGTCCCTGATTGAATTCCATTTCTTACTAGAATTAACTCCCCGCACATTCCAGCAAAGCACTTTCCAAGAAAGTTTAGAGTTTGACTGATCCTAAAGATAACAATGAGAAAGGAGTAACCAAACACCTATCACACGATAGTGCTTACAAAATGACCACCACCAGTTAACACAATAAGTATACTGAAACACATCATCACTGTTTGACCACCCTGACATCAGTAAACAAGGAACCATATTTCACCCCTAAGCTGACCGACGTCCCGTGACTCCCTTATCCACATGCTTTTCTTGGAGGTATACATCAACATTGTTCATCAGGGCTTCTCTTCTTTCTGGTCTGGCCCCTGCCAACAAGAGCAGCAGCTTTGCCCTTCCTCGTCAAGTGGACATCATCCATCAGCTCCTTGTCCACCTTACAAAGAGAGGTACCCAAATTTCTGATTATAGCAGCAGAAATAATGGGAAGGGGGGAGTTCCACAACATGCCAGACATTTCTTATCAGAGCAAAAGGATTTCTTAAACCCTCTGTGGATGCCTTGTAAGCATGGACTGCGCCTAACTTCACTTTCAATTAAAATACTAGCACTGATGGCTCTTTTATTATTGGGGGAGGTAACCGGGCTAGAGCTAGGAGACACTGTAAGCTGGCAAGTAGAGTCATCATTTGTTTCTTGAGTGCAAGTTATGTCCTTGTCAAGAGGGCGAGATGGGGGCAACAAAAAAGGAATGTTGTTGCTAGAGGAGGCTAGTGGTAGACTCATTCTTGACTTAATAAACTCAGAAGCCCTAGGTGAATGATGAGGGTGAGCAAAGCATATAAATAATGAATTTAAACCATTCATCCGAAACAAATAATACCTTCTTAGTTTGGGTTGGAGGAGTGAAGAATTCCTTCCAAAGCCTGTCAGTTTCAGGGCACTGGGACTCAATTTGCAGAGAATATGGCCTTGAGAAAGAGGCCTGCTGCTTGGCCAGATAAGAAGCCCACCCAGGATCAATAGAAAAATCATTGTCATAGTGTACAAAGCTAAAGTTCACTTGCTCCTGGGAGGCCTCTGGATCAACAAGCTGATCAAGCATAATTTCATCCACTAAGTAATTCTGTGGAGGATTCAACATTTGGGGAATATGGATTTCCAAATCAGGATTAGGGAGATCTGGCCCTTGGAGAGGTGCACCATCACCAAATGCAAACTCATTTGGTTCCACAATGATCTGAGCTGGGACATCTTCAGCAACAGGAGCAGGAGGGTAGTTCAAATCTAAGTTTAACACCTCCTCCATTGGATCATCTTCATGCACAGGGTCCCGATTAGCTTGAACATGTACTTCATCATCTTGAAGGAAAACATCCAGATTCTACAAATTATCCTCCTCAAGTTGACCAATTTCCTGCCCATGCTCATGACCATGCCCCTGCACATGCCCTTGACCTTGAACATTACCCCCTATTTGGGCCAAATTAGGCCCATTGCCCTGATTTTGCTGTGGGGGAGGCTAGAAAGGCGCAGGCCCTGTTTGTCCAAAACCAAAGAAATCAAAAGGCCTATTGGACCCGAAACGATCTGGACTGAGGGGGGGGATTCCTCACCTGCTGGAAGATCACCAAGCAGCCGGTGCTGAAGAATTTCGCATTGGAGAGTCCACGACTCCCCCTGATGCACATCACCCACCGTGAAAGGGATGAAGATATGGATGGACTCCAAGTCTTCCACCATGACTTTCAGGACCAGAGACGCCAAATTTGTAGCATCCCCTTCCCAAGAAACTAGGTGACCAAACGGAGCCACAATACGCTCTAGGTGCACTTACTTCCTGTAATCCACCGGGAGATTCAAGATCAAAAGCCAACATTCTCTGTTGAAGAGCACCGCCCTGTGGTTCCACCCATCATCATGCTTGGAGAATGTAAGGCTCACATCCCCAAAGGGCAGCGGGCTGTGGTTAACGAAACTATCTCTGTCATATGCCCGTTCAAACCTGACAGATGCTTAGCCTAGAGGACATGGTTGAATCTCTCTAATCCGCACACCACAGACATCTACGAGGAACTCACGGACAAGCTCTCTCACAGTGCTGAAATGTACATGATGTGCTGGGAGCGGATGGAAGTTGACGATGGCCAAGTTCTCATTTCTTGGCAGCTCTCTGGCGGAGACGACGCGCTGCGACTGCACCCTATGAGGCACATCATCCAATTCCATGCCTCGGGGGATAAAGGGCTCAGGATCGATGCGACGAAATGCCATTGTCGGATGGGAGGATGATCGCTGACGAAGTGGCCTAGGATGGGAGGTTTCTTGCATTGGGAGAGGAAGTGGTAGTTTCCAGGGAACAGTGACAGGAGGCGAAAGGGCATCTTGGAAGTCGAGCCCCTCAACCACCGCTCTGAAGGCACCAAAGAGGGGAAAACCGGCGGAGCCCCAGGCCCAATATCCCTCGGCCCATTCTGGCTAGGCCGACTGCTTGAATTCTGGACGCGGCGGTAGAAAGCGCTGATATGCCCAAACCCAAGACAAGATCTACATTTAATGGGCCATTTACAAGCTGCTCTGTTATGATCCGGTGCGAGACAATGAGAGCAAGCTAGATAGGCTGCTCGTGCGGCGTTGTCGGCCACTGCTGTAGCCATGCGAGAGCTCCCAGGAAAGCCTAGGTGCAGGTCCACATCGCAAAACGGCTTTGGTTTCGAATTTGAATTTTGAACTTCCGGGCAAAGCACTTCCCCTGAGGATGATGAGGAGTCCGCAGCACAAGGGAAAACCAATCTGTCCAAAATTGAAGGTCTCTTCTGAAACTTTTTCTAAAATTGCTTGTGATTGATCGGAACCTTGTTCGCCCCAGTAAGCTCTCTAGCATGAGAGCTCCATCGAGGATCACTGCTCCCAGCAGATACACGATGCTGGTGAAGAAAATGACTGCCATCACTACCGACTGCACGAGGCAGTTCACCATGTGAATGAACGCCAGAAGAGACGGCCTGAGAATATGATTTACGAGCTCTGACTCGAACCCACTGGAAAGATTGCTGCTGACGAAGAGTAGTGGCTCTCCTAGCCACTGCCAAACCATTCGAATTCCATATCCATAAAAAGAAAGAAGCTTCAAAGCACTGACAGGAGAATTGCCCCAATTTGTAAACTGAGAAACCCACTGCTTGAGAATGGACTACAAACTGGAACACTCTGTCTTCCAATTCTAAAGCCTGAAACTCAGAACTAGAACCTCCAAGGACGGATTGTAGAATCACCCCCGCTGAAGAATCACTAAGCTTAAACTTGCATCTACCAAAGGAAATGAGCAGCAGGAAACCTGGTGAACCAGAAGAAGGAGAAACCCAACAACGAAGACCATCTCTGATATCAGCGCTTAATTTTCTTCCAGCCATGAAATCCAGATCCAGAAAATCCATGACGCGGAAGGATCGGGGGGAGCTCCGCATTGGAGCCGGCGGCCATACTTAGTTTGTTTCCTGTGGTACTAGGGCAAGAAACCGATAAGGCACCTTGCCGGAGTTAGAGGTTCAGCTTACTTGTTGCTGCCGCTCTGTCCCTCCTCTTGGTCAATGTGCATCAGATTTAGCATTGCTTGCGGACCCCTCAACGGGGGGTGAACACTATATTTCGAGCTTAGTGACAACACCATATTGATACATTGAATAATGAGAAAAAATCGCTCATCGACCTATTGTTCTTCCTACTTGATGTGAAAGCACCCCATACATCATATTTTGAGCTTAGTGACAACACCATATTGATACATTGAATAATGAGAAAAGATGGACGCCACGCCCTGTTAAACCCATATTTTCTAACAATAGGTGTGCTACGGAAGCTAAAAATTGACGTGAAACAAGGATGTGGAGCAATAAATTTGGTTTCAACTACAATTTTGGAATACAATATTGTACAACATATCATTAATCATGATCTAATTGACTTCCATGTAACTCACGGATTAAAAAGCGACCTTGCATGGATTCACAAGAATTGACGATGAATGTAGGATCATATCTGATGACAGATGTAGGATCTTATCTCAAATAGCTTACTCCTAAAAAGAGACATTGAGTAGATTCATTGGTGACTTGCATTCTATCGCCTTTGAACTTGTCAACATGAAATCACATGCTGCCACCTTGGGCTCATTCCTGAATCAAAAGGAATTAACAGAAAGTCATGTAGACCCATTGTATCTGAAACCACCAAACATGCAAAAAAACTCAAATATGCGGACAAATCAAGAATATGGCATAGTAAAAGCTTACCAGACGCCTGCTCGAGTTCGACAGTCATTTCCATTAATTAAAGACCACGTAGACCCACCAAAGCTTTTCTCAAATACCATGTTTTGTCTGGTATCACGTCTATAACTTAGGTGAAGCGTCCCCGTTTCCACAGAAACTCAAATGTGACACAAATGCTAGTCCTCGAAGGCTAGCAACACATTTATTCAAGTACTACAGAATTTGACTTAGCGATTACAAACCATATTACATACATTGCACAAAAAATAAGATACAGCGGAAACGCCTTTATTGCCCAATGCCACAGGCTAATTGGGAGCAGGAGCATGACCTAACCGAAGAGGGCCTCGATCAGGATGTCACTGTCATCTGGAAAACATTGAATAAGCAAGGGTGAGTACAAACCGTACTCTGCAAGCCCACCTTCCTCCTCAAGGAATTGGGGTCGAGCTATTTCTATATGCACGGAGTATGTGGATCTTAGGGTATTTTTGTGGAAAAGCATTTTTCATATGCAAGGTTCTTAGTTCTCAGTTTTAATTTGAGAAAAACACTTTTTCTATAAAAGGGGAGTCGCCACTAGACTCGCCGGTTCACCATGGCTCAAGCCAACACAATTTCCACCATGCTACTGGGCCACTCCCCCATAGCTTCCCAACACACACAACTTCCCGTCCACACCCATTTTTATAGAAATTTTTAATTGTCAAAACCAAGCCATAACCCGTCCATACCAGTGGACAACGGACTATCCGGATAGGTTTATACTTTGGCCAGATGTGCACACTTTACCCACAAGTTTGGTCTAGGACACCCATTGCCATGAGGCCTTTTCCGCTCAAGGTTCTACCCCCGCAAGTATTCCCCAAACATATACCATGAGATACTTAGGACCGCATGTTGCCCAGTGCCAGCAGGCACGCGACGTCATCCAGTGCCAGCAGACATGCGACCTTTCCCTTTCCTAGTCTCCCATTGCTACCCAGTACACCGGCATCAGCATGGTTGTTCCTTGCGGTTTCTGACCCAGTGTTGCCGCACACAACATTGAGTGGTTGCATGAAAGAGAGTTAGGCAAGATGAGACTCCAACCCGGTCCTTCAGGGCAGAACTCCCTCATAGCTCGTTCCTGAGCCACACCGTCTAGTCCTCTCCAAGAGGCCAGACCCTAAATAAACCGTGATAATCAGGCTTTCCACCCTTTAACACATGGCATAGTCGATCCGAAGTCGTCCGCCGGGGTCTTTCCCCCATGTTTTCGCAAACTCACACCCACACCCCAGATACCCACCACCCAAAATCACCGTGACAAGTTTAATATAGGTAGTTGATTGAGCGATCCTTCCTAACCGCACTAAGTCTAAGTTGGTTCGGGTGGCTAACCTTTCCTTAGCTAGCAAAAACATGCAGGTTTTACTTGTATTAACAGGGCAAGGATGGTGTCTGTAAAATTAGGAGATTTATGCATCAAATGGGATTCCAGTAGACTTGCCATTGTCGACGCTCTCGTTGCAGTGGATGTCATTCACAACGTTCACGTCAGGCTCCTGGGTCTCCTCGGGAATGGCGTCTACGTGCACATAAACAAAAGCACATAAAATGACAATTCAACATGCTCAAAATGCTGTGAAAAGGATATGGCTGGATAGAGGATGATTTTAGATGATTTTTTGGTGAAAGAATCGTCGAAATCAGAGTTGAAATGGCAGATATATGAAAATCTTTAGAAGAAGGAAATTCATAAATCCAAAGAAAAAGGAAAGGTACCCGCGGGCCGAAACCACACGCGGCCCTTCCCTTTTCCCTCGGCTCGGCTCAGCCTGCTTCTCCTGCCACGTCCATGGGACTCATGGGCCATCCCACTGGCCGCGATAGGGAGGTGATGGCATGGCTAATGGTGGGGCGCCTGGCCCCACGCGTTGGCCACATGGTGTGATGGCGGTGTGACGGCCCCGTCCGGCCTAACTAGCTCGGGTTCACATGGACCGGCCAACACCGTGGCGTCGCAGTTTCTGCGACGAGAGTTGGTCGGTGAAGGAGAGCATGCAACAACGAACCTAGTAGGGGTATCGTGGAGGTGAGGAGTGCGGCAGGTAGCCATGGCGGCATGAGGCCAAAGTGCAGGCGAGGTGTGTCCACGACGCGGCGGCGTGCCAGGATTGTTTCGGAGCGGCTCCGGGTCGGGCAGGGGGGAAGGGTGCGCGCAAAGGCTGGGGTCCTCGTTCTCACCTTGATTTGGTCGGGGAGTGGTTGGAGGAGGGTGGATTTGAGCAGCGGTTGCGGCGCACAGTGGAGTGCACCGCGGTGAGTGAGCTCGCCGCGGGGTACTCCTGGTGCAGAGGTGGCGTGTGTGCGTGAGTGTGTACTCAGTGTGTGTGGTTGTGGTGTTGGGGCGGAGGAGGGCCAGGGCAGGATGCCCATTTTATAGGCAGCGGCGAGGCAGAGGGTGCACGGGGGCGTGTCGCGGCTTGCTTGGCTGGGCGCACGCCCGGCTTGAAGGCGCGATGATGGCGGTGGTAGGAGGAGAAGGCCGATATGGCGGGCCCGATATGACGGTGTGGCGCGGTAGTGTGGCCTCGGGGAGAAGGAAATGCCGGTGTGGCGGCGTGGCACGCGCCACAGTGCGGAGGAGGGAGTCCGATGCCGTGTCCGGTAGCGCGTAGGTGGCCCCGGCGATGGAGTGTGCGACGGCGTGTCGCAGTGGCGGCTAGCAGCGTGGAGGCGGAAGCGCCATCATGGCATGGCGCGCGTGCGCGTGCCTACGCGGTGAGCGCTGCGGTGGACATTGCCCGTCTGGCAAAGGAGGAAGAAAGGGGGAGGTGGGGTGAGAGGCTGGCGGCGGGGCCTGATTGCCAGTGAGAGGGAGGAGGGAGGCGCGGTGCGCGCCACTTGGGCAGGCGGCCTAGCGGCGGCCCATGCGGGGAGAAATGGGGGGAGGGGGTAGGTCGATGGTAAAGCTACGCATAAATTACATGTGTCAAACAAAAAAAGTTGATATCAAATTATTTTGGAAGATTTTGTAGGCCCTTTATTCATCTCAGAAATCATAGTGCACTTCTTGCATCCACTCATGCCAAATATCGCTACTCATATGAACAATCTAGGAAGTATACCCATTGCCATATTTAATCTAAACCAATGCCGAAAACATAGAGGAGCAAATGACTTCCACTTCCATGGAAAAAATAGTGCATCTGATGATTTTTCCTCAAAGTAAGATTGGCAGGTGCTATATTAATCTAGCTAGACAATTCATCAAACATGTGGCAGGCAACTAAAAATACACAGGGCGGCCTCTTAGAAGGGGGCAATCAGAACGTGCTCAGGCTGCATGGGGTGGCAAGGAATGATGGACTCACCTAGCAGAGATCGGTATAGGTGGAGATCAGTGGCGCACAACTCGAGTGTCCAGAGACAGAGGCGGTCAGCAGAGCAACATCACGAATGAGGACCGGTTCCCTGGAGATGGCGTCGCAGCGATGCAGGTTGTGGGTTCTTGTATTGGAGGTGGCGTGGAGGTCGGCGCGAGATGGGAAGGAGAGGGCAGAGGACACATCCGCACATGGGATTGGGAAAGGTGCTTGCGCGGTCGGCGTGAGCGGGGTGAGGCAATGCGCGCGTCGACAACGGCGCGGGGAGGGGCAGGGGCGCCGACGCCACGGCCTTGACGAGCGGGAAGTGGGGCACGGCGGCCTCGTCGGGCTGGAGGTCGGTCGCCCCGTCGCTGCAGCCTCGACGGGCGGAAGGTGGGCCGCGGCGGTCTCGTCGGGCGGCAGGTCAGGGGCGACGGCCGCTGCGTCCTCGTCGGGCGGGAGGCCCGCCGCTATGGGTGGTAGGTTGGTGTACTACTCGGGGTCAGGGGCGATGGAGGGGTTGGGTCGGGGGCAATGGACGGTGCGGGATCTGCGGGAGGGTGGGGCACAGGTGTGAAATGACGCGGTGGGGCGCGGGCAGGTGACGCGACGGCGGAAAGCGGAGGCAGCACGAGCATGGCGAGACCGCGAGACAGTGCGAGCGTCGTCGACGGCGAGGAGCTGGACAGGGCACAGCAGCGGTGGCGGTGGGGGCAGGAAAGCATTATCGGCGGGGGCGGGGCAGGAAAGTTGGGCGGCGGCGCGGCGGTGGAGTGGGGTGAGAATGGCGGGATTCAGTGAGGGCGCGCTGGGGAACGAGGGCACGGGCTGTGGACGTCCACACTACCTGCTTAATAAGTAGTAGAGAAGTCGTTCGTGGACCTATATATTGTTGCTACTACTACTATGCCCTAGACCCTGTTATTTATATAATTCAATGTATCAGACTCCGTCGTTTATGCAAAAAAAAAAGAGCAATGTAATGGATTATATGTGTTGAACTACGTCCTCCATCCTGTCTTTTCGTAAAACGCTGTCCCATGCAGTCCGTGCACTGGCGGAGCTACGCGAGGGCCATACTGAGCACCGCCCCCCTTGGCGCAGCAAAATTTCTGAAGAGTTTTAATTGCTAGGTAGCAGTGAACTATGTTATGAACCTGTGATTCGTGGAGCTTGTGTAGTTTTGTGCTTGGGCATCTCTCCGCTTGCTAGGGACGTGGCTTAATTCCACGGCCCTGCACGTTCCGCGGCAGCGGCACAACAATCTCGCACTCTCAAGCCATCACGGTCGCATCTCTGCTCTCTTTGCAATCCCAAGTTTCAATGCTCTTTGGTATGTGCAGAGACGCTTTGTTAATTGGTTTATTATATCTCTATTCCCCTTACTGCTTAGTTCATGCTTCACACAAATACCCTCCTCCCCTCATTTTGTGTCACGCTCCGCCACTGTCCGTGTGTCATTTGTTCGTACGTCAGTGATCTAGTCTATCCAAGTAATGTGTTTGGTGATGTCAGATTTGACTGCAAAAGAGTGCCATGCTATCTAAATGAACGGTCACAAACACGAATAAAAAAAACTGTAAAAAACACGAATAAAAAGTCACTAGTGTACGCGCCCATACTTTGCACCTGAAGTGCATCCGCCCGACGGGCCAACCATGGGCCGCAAGAACCTATGTTGGGCCTTTAGAGGGCAGCAAGCCGCTGGGCTAGGGCAAGCCAGGCAGCCACCTGCCCGCCTTCTTGCTCGCCAAGCCACCTCCCACTCCAGTGCCACCTTCTGATCATCGTCTATAATCACTGACTAATGATGGAGCTGTGCTAATGGCGCTTTGAGACCGCCCGGTCGGAAGCAGTCTTCTACAAAAAGGCGGGCCTCCTCTGCGCACGCTGAAACACGGTGGCCTACTCCGATCGGCCTACCCCCCTAGCTCTAATCTCCCTCCCGCCTCCCGAAATCTATAGCCTCTCCTCCTCCTTGGCGGCTGGCGCTGCGCCATGGAAGTTTCGTTTGCTCCACGCCTGCTCCTATTTGAGTCGCAATCGCGATGGGGGTAGGGTTTGGCCCACCGCGCCTCGGCATCACTTCTGTTCGGGTCGAGGCTCGGCTTCCTCCTGGTGTCAGAGTCCTGAGCCTCAGCGGCGTCTCCTCCGCTGCGTTTCCCTTGGTGTCCACCTACGCCACCTGCCACCTCATCCTTGACCTCTTTAGCGCTTCCCCGTGTCCACCTGTGCTGCCGCCGCCTCATCCTCGACCTCTTTAGCTTGCACCAGGACCATGGTCATCACCGCGACCGCTGTGGGCCGCCATCGGTACTGATTGGACATGCATCGCCACCCACCTTCTTCACCATGCTTGGGCCAGTCATCGCCGGAGAAGACGACAATGCACTACTCCTCCTCCGCCCGACACCATGATGCTCATCGACGTGCCACCGCGGTGTGGTGGCGAGCGCGGGCGTAGGCGTAGTCACACTGCCTCTCCTCGGCACCTACGAGCTCTCGTCCAAGCACATTGGAGAGTAGGTGGTACTCGCTTGCTTTAGGACCAAGCTAGAGGTTGCGGTTGATGAGGTGAGAGCGAGATGCCTTCATTCACTCTTCTTTGATAGCTCACCTTGGTCGCGGAACTCTCAATCGAGATCACATCATCTTAATTCATCTTCGCTGGCTTCGTTCTCTAACGATAACATCTCCATTGCTTTACTTGATAGGGTATTCTCTCTGCACATGAGTTCATACTGTTGCTGGATGAGATTGGAGACATCTATCTGCCTTCACCCGTGCATGATCTACATGCGGCCCTTGGTCGTATCAGGTCATTCATCAGCAAGGAGAAGCTTCACCAACTACTGAATGCTACCCCGTTCGCTAATGACCATGAGTTCGTGTGGACCGCCGTAGCTGCCAAGGGCATGATCAATGTGCTTCAAACCCTCATGGTACAATGATCAAACTATTGTGAATTCCATGAAAATTGAGCTTGCTAATTTGTAGTTCTCATAGTAGTGCTTTAGATGTCAGGCGAGCATCATTTAGCCCCGTTCGTGGGCTGGTTTGTGCGGGTTCTGGTTTGTTTTCAGATCAACTCAGAAGTAATGCTCCGGACCGCGCATGCTATTTTTTCTTGGCTCATTGGCGAGTTGTACGTTTGCTTGGGCTAGCCTTCCTTGGGTTGGTGGTTTGGACAGTTAAAACAAGGGTTAAAAGGATGCATTGCGGCATTGGTGCCGGCGGACGTAGGATTGCGCCGGTGCTGCATTCGATCCGATTTGATCCAAGAGGATACAAAACTGCTGCCTATGGTGCGGATGAGGATGCATGTAATCGATCGTTGCAGCCTGAGCCAGCTAGCTAGCTTCCTCTGCTCTAGGTAGTAGTAGCGACCCTCACAATGCCCTAATGTATATTTGTCGATTGTGTCCAACACTAGCTGCCGTAAAGAAAGATTGCATGTTGATAGTTTGTTTTGGCTAGGTGATGAATGTGCTCTGTGAGTTCAGTAACAAATTAGAGACTACCAAGCTTGCGAGGTATATATAATAATGTAGCTCAATCAGATCGTTTCTCTTACACTACTGAATTTCATTCAAATTATTATTTCATTTCCCTAGTAGTATTATTTTCTAATGTATGCCTCTGTTAATGCATTGCAAGCCCAAGAGCTCCAAACCTTCCTACATTGACTTCGATAGTATTGTATATACCACAAGTTGAGACCACAATTAGCACTAAAGCACTCATGCTCATTTCTCCTATTATAGCTCACTAAGGGAAAGATTTTATTCCAAGGTTTAATTTAGTACCCCTTACATTTTTTAAATGAGCTAATTAGGTTGTCATGAGTGTTCTTGTGGACAAAGTCTAACAGACATAGAAGAGCCTTGGAGAGAGTGGTCATCCAAGAGTCATCCCCCTTGCCTCACCCGAAGGCTACTTATATAGTGGGGGGGGGGAAGGTGGTTGTTTTCATATATTCCATCAAACTTTCTATATATTACAATCAAGTCCCTGACTCTCATAAATAGGTCGCTGCTAGGCTTATTTTCGCCCAACAATAGCCCCTCAGCTAGTTTAGCTTGGCTACACATAGGGTATGACGAGAATAAGGAAACTGATCGGCTAATAACATGTACGATAGGTCGGCCAGGTGGGACCACAGCTCAACAAAGCATGTTGAGCAAGGTTGGACGAATATGGAGAGGCAACCGGTTGGATAAAGAAAGGAAGGCAATCCTATAAGAACAGGAGTTCATCTGATCGGATCGTGTACCCCTGCCTCCCTAGACAATATAAGGATGGGTATGGACCCCCTATGATCATTGAATCCATAGGCAACAATCGTAGTTCTACAAGTTCAGGAGATCTTCTCCACCTTGTAACCTAGACTCCACACAATAATCCACGAATACATCCATATTGGACATAGGGTATTGCGCATCTTGGCGGATCAAACCTATCTAGATCTTGTGTTTCTTGTGTTTTGTATACCATCAATCACCTATCGGTGACTAGTTGTGGAATTATAGATGGGGTCACTCTAAGTGACTCCTTTGTGAGTAGGAGGGGTCGTCATGTGGCCAGCAACAATGGAGATCTACACAAATGGATCCAGGGAAGACAACGATTTAGAGATGTTCGGGTCGCCGGTGCGTATACTCTACATCCTCTATTTGTATATGTGATGTAAGCAAGCTTGAGAGAGTTTGGGCTTTACCTAGGGGTGGTTCTCCCCTGATGTGTGCCCCAACTAGGGCACCATATTGTATAAAAAGTCATTTTTACCCTTGTATGGGATGGAGTTATGATATCCTACTTGTACCGCGTCTACAGAGCTATACAAGATTAGGTTTTGAGTTATGCAATAAATGATATGTCATTTTCTTCTCAACATAGTCGAGTGCATCCCTGCAAGTGGTTTGCAACACAAGCCTTGACCTATCTTGTACCTCGTTCCACGTCCCATTGCTCACTAGGCGCATTATATGCTCCATTATCTCCATTTGCCCACCTGACATAGGCCTGGGCAGAGGAGATCCCCCACACTGCAACATATCCTTGCATTAAATGTAGGAGCTTCCTTCTAGTGCACACTTGGGCCTACAACAAGCGGCGATGTGGCACTCATGTGTCTACATCCACGGGACGACCGTCGCATGTGCTGGGGGATTGGACCCTGAGCTGCCACTCGTCGGCACTAGGGCCCACATAGGCTTGCTTCAAGGGTGCGTTTGCCTGCAAACTAGGTACTTAGTTCCTAGTTCCTACCTAGCTAGCTAACAACGACCACCCCGTTCGATAAACCATCCGGTGAAGTAATTCGGTCAGACAGCCAGTGCATGAAATCGACAAATGTGGAGTAGCTAAAACATGGAAAAGGTCTTGCTCCTACTATGACTTTGATAGTGAGGAATGCCCTCACCTCTGCACCCAGTGCGTACATCTCGCTAAAAACTCCACCTAGAAACCCTATGGGAAAAGGGGATGGATACAAGAGAATGTACACCTATCGGTCATATACATACGAGAAGTGTACACTCTAAGTGCTCTTTGTCTCCTTCAACACCGAGAGAGAAAGTCGCTGATAACAAGGAGGGGTAAAGGCTTTGTTGCTTAGTTTTGCTTCTCTGATATGCTTCGCTACTTGTTTTTGCTTCTACACTCCTTTTAGCATTCGCCTTGTCACATCAAAGACATGAGATAGAGCAAGATTCACTTTCGCCTGAAGAAAATCGAGGTGACCTTTAGGCCAAAGTGCTAATTGTAGACCACTAAGGATTTGCTTGTCAATCGACTCCAATATCGTCCTGGCCGGCTTTAATTTTTTTTACCAAAGTGATGACAGGGGCCAGTAACAGGAGACTTATCTGCTGAAGCCGGTCGACAATAGAAGAAAAATCTTGTTCAAGGTTGGTTGGTGAAGACCGGTCAACTTCAATTGATCCTAGGACGGAAGGGCCAAAAACCAACATTTTTTTATATCGAAGGCCTGCACAGGAGAAAAAGGAACTTGTCAGCTTTGAGGAATTATCCATGGGTTTTTGTTCACCGGAAGTGGTGATTGTTTAGCTTGGAGATGAAGTATTTGGCAAGACTGTTTCTGTCAGTTGCCTATCTTGAACCTCTTCCTCTTGTACAACAATACGAGTATCCCCATATGCAGTGTTATGGAGCTTTTGCTCTGATTCAGGCGCATGGCCATCAGGGTGATTGACCCATCACGAAGAAGTTTAGCTTTGGTTGGTGGCATGGCAAGGATAAATTGATAGAGAATATACCTACTCCCATTCAGCGATGGGCTCTGTATCTTCATTTGCAAAGTTATCTAGTCTAAATTGTTAGCTGTACTCATTCCAACAGGAAAAAGACAGGGGTCGAATTATGACAAAATAAAGCTGATTGGTTTCAAGATCATCTGCAAAGTTATCTAGTCGAAGGATTTTTCAGAAACCTCAGAGCCTTCATAAACAGAGAACAAAGGGTTGGGTGGCCCTTGATCGAAGATTTTGAACCAATACGTAGACGATTCATCGCTCAGCTTACTGCCAGGGAGGAGATATTGTGCTTGGCCATATGAAGTACACGGAATGAGTTTTCCAGAGGTGTTCCTGAAGGAATTGTCGGCTAGGTTTGGGAAGTTTGGGACCTGTTGCTAGGTGCCCATAACTGAATGAACCACCAATATCCTCTAGTCTTCTATTTTTTGATTTAAGGATCCTGGTGGTGGTCAAGTGAATGGTTCGGCACAACTCACCAAGAAATAACTTTCCTAGCCCAATCTTTCGGCCTAAGCCCAAAGAATAATCCAAGACAATGTAACTTTTGGTCGGAGCTAGAGATGATACATAGAGTGTTCGAGCCAGAAATTGAGGAAAGTTACGGTCATCTAATGTCTATTTCTTCTTGGCATTTGTGGCGAGATAAAAGCCCCGGTAGTTACAGTTGGTGGATAGGGTATAAGGAGGACGATCAAGAGAGAAAGCTGATGGACAAGGGGATGATATGTCTAAGCATGTGATCATTGTTACATGAAGAAATGGGAGTAGTCATCGGAGCATGACCAATATGAAGCAGCGACAAAAGAAAGAATTAACGAGAGAATCGCTTCTACTACCACGGTTGATCTTTTCCCACAACTTCAATCATTCGTCTTATTTAAAAAATATATTCAAATATGTAAAAAAACAATCCATACTCAAAATGATATAGCATATCACAATAAAATAAACAATAACTTGTGTAATTTTTAAATAAGATGAATGATTGAAGTTGTGAAAAAATTTATGCAAATATATAAAAATACAAATCATACTAAAACTACATCTAATAATGATAAAATAAGTAATGACAAAATAAATGATAAATAATTTTTTTAATAAGACGAAGGATCGAAATTTTGAAAAAAAATCAAATGCATCAAATAAAAAAGAATAGAGGGAGTAATTGCATAGAAGTTTTTGTAACACCACCTAAGAAACTATTGATCCCAATGCATAATATCTAACTAATCTAAGCATTGCTACACACAAACTCTTCCAACCATCTTCCCTCTGCTCTCTTGTTATGCCTTGGTATATGTGAAATCTATATATCCCAATGAATTTCAAATAGTTTCTCTAACTTTGGGTTAATTTTATGTAGGCAATGGTTTTCTAAGACCTAGTTTCTCCCCCTCACACATCTCTCCTTTTCAAGTACAGTGCCATGTTAGCTAAAAGTCCTGTGGATCGCTATAGTTAATGAAAACTATACTACGTGTAGGATAGGAATGCTATGAAATCGATGCGTCAACATCCCCACGGATACATGAAAAAAAATCATTGAATAATATGCGACTCCCCAAACACACTTGCTCAGAGTTAAGCACCGCGCGTTCCGCAATCACAATGGATCATGCTTGGCTTCTGACCAGATCTCTGAAGCACGGACGACACCGACACAAGGAGATGGTGATCTTGCCGGTTGCCGCCAGGTAGGGTGATTTGTTTTTCTACACCTGCAATCACGAGTGATAATGTTTTTTAAATAATGCTCACTCAAGAGTGATAATGTTTTTTAAATGCTCACTAAGGTCATCTCTAGCGGCCCATACAAATAGATATCAGAGGGATGGGTAATCTGTTGGAGATGTGAACTCTAACGGTTTGAACTTCCTTAGCTTTTACACCCGTTTATAAAAGAAAAGGAGAACGTCGACGGAAGGGTTTGCTCGCTTCATTCGAGAAGCTGTTCCTTCGTTCCGCTTTGGCGGCTCATGCTAAACCTACACCAGTCGCGGCCAATTCTTCAGTGCTCGCCGACTCGCTAAATCGCTGTAGCAAGGTGCGGCCTAGCCAAACACCCCTCATCTCTCATGTAAGATGGTTTGACCGGAGTCTCGTGGAGGGCATCCTGGACTTTGGTGTTCCAACTTCTACAGCTGCCGAACATTGTCCATGATCGTACTCTTTGCAACTGAAATACTTCACTCCTTTCGAATGGATAATACTCGTACTCCGAAGCAACCTAAGTTGGCATTGCGCAAGTGTCCTTCATATATTTTTAAATAAATGAACGGTCAAAGTTCTGCTATACTGGCTCAGTTGCGTGTCTAAGGAAAACTCCCATAGGTAGCTCTGCTGGATGTTGACTTGAGCAAACCAAACCGAGTAGTGAGGTAAAAAGGGCCACCTGTCTCCATCTCAAGGTCCCCCTCCCTCCCCTCTAGCGAGCTCGCAGGCGGTGCCTCCTTCCTCTTTCGATCCTCCACCACCTCCTCCCTCTCCCTCGCCTTCTCTAGTCGTGGTTGCTCAAGGTCACTCCATCGTTGGCCACGACCGCTCTACGACCCAGTCAGATTCGCTCCACCAGCGCTCTCCCAGCCCCTCTCCGCCGCCAGCCCAGCTCACCACTTCCACAGTCTTGGATGGTGGCCTGGCCAGGGGAGGCGGCAACCCAAGTAGTAGAGGGTCAAGATGGTGGTGGTGCGGAACCCCCCTTGGGCAGCAGGTCAAAAGGAGGAGCTGCCGCCGCTGCCCTCCCCTAGCTACGCCTCCAACGGCCATCCCTTGTAGGCGCCCTCTCCCGGTCCTTCCTTGCCCCTGCTGCTCAAGGCCGCCACCACTATCAAGGGCCCCATCACTTCTGGAGTCATGTGGCAGTAGGTCAGGTCAGTAGTGGCGCACTGCTCCCCGCATGGATGTAGCCCCTGCAGTGGAGATTCCGATCACTTAGAGCTTCCCTCATCGTGTTGTCCAAATTCCGATAGGGTGCCCCCACGTGTTGTCAACCTAGCCACTTTCTTGTCGGTTGTAATGTCAGAGGCCATGCCGCTGAAGGTGGCATGTGTTGGTCATGTCAGTTGCCTCTGACCACTCATGGCATCACCTTTCTTCCTTGGCACTTCGTTGTCGTACTCGTCGTGGTCCTCGGTCGGCAGTTACTTCAAGGCTCCTCCTTTCTCGGGTCGCAACCACCACCACCGTCGCTGCCTTTTATCTCTTTACCCTAGCTTTAGGTTGTTTGGTCACTTGTTACTATTTTGTGGTCGCTTGTTGATGTGATGCTTTAGTGTGTCATGGTTTGATGAGGCAGCTCCCTTCTTCTCAGTTGCATCACTCATCCTAGCAATTCTTTTGGTCGGTTTACCCTTTGTTTTTCTTTGGCGACCACCATCACTACACTGCCTTTCATTTATCTACCCTAGCTTTAGGTTTTTTTGGTGACTCATCATTGTTTCATGGTTGCTTGTCGCCATGGTGCTCTAGTGTGTCATGGTGCAATGAGGCAGCTCCCTTATTGTTGATCATATCCCTCATCTGATGATGCTTTTGGTGATGGACGCTAGAAAGGATATGAGTGTAGATATGAATTCATGTGTTACAAAGCCGAGTGGTGTATTAGATACTTCGGCTAACAGTACCAAAACAGCAGATCAATTAGCTAGTAATATTCCAGGCACTAAATCTGAACCTAGGGAGTTTAATGTGCCAAAGTCTAAGAACAATGTGCTGCTGTCAAAAATCGAACCACAACCGAAAAGTCCACTCGGTTTATCAATTTGGCACAAGAAGAAGCTAGAGAAACTTAGTGCACAAGAGCTGAAGAAGAGAGGCCTAGCTTGGTCCCTAAGGGGAATTCTAAAGTTTGAAGCAAGGATGGTGCAACAGGAAGATGTGAAGTGGAAGCAAACAAGAAGAAGGAAGCGACTCAACGATTCTCAAGTACAAGGTTTGCTCCAAATCATCAAAGTTATTGGTCATTACATCGTCCATATTTTTCAACCATGCCGCATATGAGTATGTCGTACAGTTCATCCCAAGGTATGTTCCGATACCCCTCATGGTCTTATTTTGATCCATGTATATCTCTATGTTATGGAAGGTGCAACCGAATTACTATGCATGCAGATGGTTGCAATATATTTGCTATTATATGAGGCTAAAGTATTTTGGTAGTTGTGATGTTTGCTATGGTTGGTTTAGTTATTCTAGGGATGAGTATGCTCATAATATTTGCTTGTTACTGTTTGGCTATTGTTTAATTGCAGACTACATGTATAGTCAGTGTTGCCGAACTGGTTTCAAGTAGGTTGTTCATTTGATCATATAGCCAATATGTGAGCTCAAATTTAATTTGGCTAATATGATTAGTTGATTATATGATTTTTCTCTGGCATATAAACATACTACTTAATCACGCAACCAATGTTCTAGCCATGTTATGCCTAAATAGGTTCTATATATAGTGGAGCCTTGTGTTGGCGGCTCTTAACCTACCGGATTTTACTCCGCAAGCACACGGAGACCGCTGCAGCCTTTCACCCAGGAGTATTCCAAGGTATCGTATTTATTTCCACAGGGAAAGCATTGAGATAGAGATATCAAACTATTATTCATCCAGCTATTACCACTCTTTTGCATCAACCGATAGCTCGGAACGATTGACATCAAACACCATGGGATACAAGCCAAGCACCGTTGGCAAGAAAACAGGTAAAGCTAGGAGGATAACGAGACCGTGACTGCGGTATGGTCATCTATCTCTGCTAGTATATAAGAGCTATCCATGCTAAAGGCCAAAAGGATCTCAACAGAGTTATGAACTTGCGTCGAGCGAAATTCTAGAGTCTCGAGGGTACCAGGGGTAGATAGTTGGTCCCGAAAGAGAGTCTAGCTAACACCTACGGGCCTCCCGAATGATGGGCCTAGGACTACACAGGCACACCACACGCTATCACCGAGTGGGGCTACCAAGCAAAGCTGCGTGGAGAGGATGGCACGCTACAACAACAATAGTTCGTCCTTAGCTAGAGGAGAGGATGGCACGTCTAAGTCTAGGGTTGAATTGTAGCACCAGCAAGCATAACAATGATCAATTGGTTCTAGTTTAGCACAACTCAGGCTTCAATATGGTGGACCAAAAGGAACATGCAACTACACCAATCGAATTACTAACAAAGATGGAGATAAGTGCATAAAGTAGAAAGATAAAGTACTTGCACTTGTCAATAATCGGAAAGTAATGCTTAAGATAAGAAAATAGAATACATTACCAAAGATTCAGATTGACTCTGAAATAACAGACCTTCTCTAACTCCTAAGCAAACACTATTTTTAGAGTGGAGGCACCACCTGTGGGTCACCTCCTAGAGAGGGAGAGAGAGTTACATGGTGAATGCTACTAGAAAAGCACCAAAGTGGTACATTTTTGGAGCGGGGGAGTGCCCTTCTATTTATAGGAGTGGCAAGGTCGGTGGGCAGCAAAGGCGGTTGGCTGGGTAGCCACACGGGTGGCTAGCCAGCCATTACTGGAGGCCTAGGTAGCCAAGTCCTATGGCTGGCTAGCCATCCCTCGTGGCCGGGCGACCCTGCGATGCACCGACTTGATTAATCAATGCGTGAGATGCACTCTATAAGTCAGTAACCATTGATACACGTGTTGAACATGTCTGGGCAGCCAACGTGGAGGCCGGGTGGCCAAGTAATGGGCCGAGCAGCCTTTGAGGTGTTCGGCCGGCCATGTGAGGTGGCCGGCCGGCCATGGGCATGGTCGGCCGGCCATCATTGCAGCCTTTCAGCCATTCCTTGGCCCATGTGATGGCCTTCCGATGTTGGATTCGTCTTGAGCTTGTTCCTCCACGTGTATTTGGGCTCTTGGTAACTTCCTTAGTTGAATAAGATGAAGGACAATGCATTTGGGGGGAGTGCATGGCCGGCTGGCCATGCCTTTGGCCGCCCGGCCAAAGGTCTGGCCGCCCGATCACCCTCGCTTGCATCCAGCATTGTCAATCTTGGGACGGCCATAACTTTTGCATCCGGACTCCAAATTCAGTGAACCAAAACTCCATTTTGATTATCTCGACAAGCTCTTTGCAATGGTTTGGTCCTTGTGGGAATTTGAGATACTTCATAATGGTGATATTTGCAATCTATTCTCAAGCCCTTTTATGTGAATTCTCTCTCGCTCCAAATGATATTATTTTGCACGGAATTTGAGCATCTCCTTATGATACATCAAAAACCACCAAAACTCATGGAATTCGTCAATGTTAGGTACATAATGCACAAAATCTTATGTATACCCCCATTTATTCACCGAGGAATTGGCGGTCGAAATAGCGAAATAACGACCGTCAACACTCCCCCAAGCTTGAACTTTTGCTCATCCTCAAGCAAAGCTAAGACATAGGCTCAGCGGATCAGGAGTTGCATCAATGTAAATGTCCTGCAAGTATTAAGTGCACAACCTAACATTCCACCTTTGTATCTGAACAAACTGGCAAAAGTGTACCCCAACCTTTTTATCCGTACCTATGGGGCTTCTGTCTTTTCTTACCTTGTCTTCGGCGGTTGAGAGATTGAAAAATATTGGTAGAGTGCCACTGAACTCTATCTCTTTTCTGGTTTCATGCTCGGAGGGTTTTGAAAATTTTGAAATGAAAGCACTAAGTTCCTCGAATGGTACTCTTAATCACTCAAGTGGTTTTAAATTTCCTCACCAGGCCATTGGCCAAACTTTACCCTATCATCTAAAAAGCTTATGTGGAGCTCAAGGTAGGGATAAATTTAGCTTACCTATGTTATGTATTTTGTTGAGTCAAAGGTTGGTCCTAGCGAAGTTGGTGATACCGCTTATCCCGATTAAAGGAGGATGGGTTTGTTTTGTGGATGGATATGGTCTATGGACGGAAACTCCTCATTTGATGAATCCCCTCTTGAAGCTTTTGAGGGCATGGAGCTATCTTTTTCCTTTCTTTCTTTTTTCTCTCTCTCTTTTTGTTCTCTTTTGTCATTTTTCTCTCTTTTTTTCGATAGCTCCATGTCCCTTTCTTGTATGAGAACTTTGGGGATATTGTTGGAACATATTGGAGTATTTATTGGTAAGACCATATTTGTGGATAGGTAAGTGGATGATGTATATGGTGGAGAAATATCTGGTGTAAGTGGATGCTTGAATCCAATGTAGATTTGAGCATGACTAGACAAAGAAAGGCTAGCAAAATGGAGGTGAATGTGAGGGATTTGATTGGGGCTTGAAGTGTCACTACTTCATAAGAACTCAAAATTTGACAAAACTCAACATAACAATAGGTAGCATATGTAGAGGTTTCATCATGTAAGCATTTGGCTCTGGATAGGTATTTCAGACCACTGAGGAACTTTCACATTTTAATTTAAAAAAAACTCCGAGAATTCACCTTACTAGGATCAAGATGGGTTAAACTCGTACTTTGATTATATCACATCTCACAACAACTTAGACTTGGTTTGAAAGCATTTGCTCCCACAAGGTTAAGGATTAAAGGTAGGATTACGACAAATGCCAATAAGTTCAAGATTTCAGGAGAATGTCAAGCTGTAAACGAAATACTTACAAGAAATTAACAGAGCAACTATTCATCATTTCCTTTAAGCAAGGGTATAAACAAAGTTCTAGCATTATAGGAGTTAGTTTATTCATGGTAAAAGCAAATCTTTTTGTTGTTTTCGAATTATGCAAATTTTTAAAACTTTTCTTTTTATTTTGGGGTAACATAAAGTAAATGTTTTTGGTGTCATGGCAATTTTCAGGATTTAAGATATTCAAACAGATACAGAGCATTCAGGGTACTCACCTGGTGATCTTCCCCCAAGCTTAGTTCTTGCAAGTGATTGCCAAGAAACTGAGCTTGGTATTACCTGGCATTGTCTCCCACAAGCTTGCTTGTTTCCTTGGGTGACGATGATGCTGCTTTTGCTGCTCACCTATGTGAGGCAAATTTCCTTCTCTCTCTACTCTTGTTTTGCCTCCTCTAAAAATGACTGTTTGAGTGGGTTTTTCTCTTTCGTGCTGCTGTTTGGACCGTTTGCAAAGTCTCGAGAGCTCTGACTTGTAGACAAATCTGATCTGATGATACTGCTCCCATGGGTGAATGTCTCTTGTTGGATCTCCCGCTCCAACATCATGTTTTGCCTTAAGTCTATCATTCTTCCCAGGTGAGATAGTTTCGGCCGCAGTTAGCTGTGCATTCCTAAATAGACTCAGTGGAATGCTGGAAGTGGCTGTTTGTTGGAGTTGACTCCTCTACATCCTTGATAGTTTACCAATAATATGCAGTTGATGGATTGGAGTTGACTCATCTTCATTCCTCTTGGCGAGGGTGAACCATTTGCGACCTTCTGGGATGGGGTCGCGCCATTTTTTTCTGTTGTCGTAGGTGGCTCGTTGGCAGTGTGACCCATGTTGCGCCATGCTTGTGATGTCGTAGGTAGCTCATTGGTGCATTGACTCATGTTGCTCCATGCTTATGATGTCATAGGTGGCTTATTGGCGCATTGACTCATGAGTAGAGTAGATCAACCTAACCTCTGGTAAACTGCTTTGTCTTGTTGTATGTCCGGCCAAGGGAAGGGATTAAGGAATGCTCTCTCGTAGCATTCCTCCATACTTGGGTGATGTCACTACATAGATCTTATGTCAATTGCCACCTCATACTGTAGAGACATCTGGTCTTGTGGTTTTTGAGATGAACTCTCTGGATGAGAGATGTCTGCTTCCCAAGTGTTGCAGAGCATGATAAATGTTTTGTAGCGCTCAACCATTGTCGTAGGTTGAATATCGAGGTCCTTCCTTTCAAGGGTTGGGTCAAAGGATGGGAGCCTCTTGGCCTATCCTCCCCCAAGCTTGATTCTTGTGGTGTGATGAAACAACTCCTTTGTTTGAAGTTTTCATGTTCCGCTTTGTCCTTCATTTTGATTCCAGTGGAAGACGTTGTCCAATCATGGCGTGGATCAGTGATGGCATTTTCGTTCCTCCATTATGATCTTCGGAAACCTCCTTCCACCCTTCCCTGCATGTTAGGGATTGACACATGCACTTGTCTACCTAATAAGATCTAGGTTGGGTAGCGCAGATGGATAGCCTAACTGACCAGGAAAAGCTAACCTAAGATAGCACTACTATAAGATCCTATGGTCGTAGAATCTTATCACGATGAAAGTTTGGTTTCAAGTGCTATCACTAACAGGAATTTTAAAACAACCTCTACAAAGAGAATGTTGAAAATATCTGTTAGAGAGGGTTACCTTCATTGACACTAGAAATATCGATGCTAAAAATTCCACCTCGGTAGATAGTAGGTATATCGGGTTCTCGCTCCATGGTTGGTCAATGGAATGTTAATGTAGCGGGCATCCTTTAAGTGCTGCTTCGTTGGCTTGGAATTTTTTGGTTGTTTCTCTAGAAGCTTGTCAAATGCCAGACAATTTCTCCCCCAAGCTTGGTTTCTGCACTGGATGCTGATTCCAAACTTGCTCCCTATCATGCTCTTATTCGGCTGAAACTTGTCAGTCATGACACGTGCTACCAGTCGTTGTCTGCCCATGTGCCACACAGCCATCAACTGCACATCATGACATCGATGTTCTCCCCATGCTTGTGGTCATTGATTTCGTGTTTGCCTTTGTGGTGCTTAAGACGGGGCACATCATATACAGATTTGGCATACCCCAGACAATCATGACAGATTAAGGTTTTATTTTTATAGTAGAGGAATTCAAAAAATTTGCCAAGGAGATTGGCATCATGTTGATCCAGTCGTCACCGTACTATGCTCAGGCCAATGGGCAAGCTGAGGTATCCAACAAAAACCTAATCAAGCTGATCAAATGCAAGATTGATGAATACCCAAAGTAGTGGCACGATCGGCTAGCAGAGGCATTGTGGGCTTAAAGGATGTCATGCCATGGGGTTACCAAGTGTATGCCCTATCAGCTTGTCTATGGCCAAGAGGCTGCAATGCCATGAGAGATCAACATCGGCTCAAGGTGCATTACATGTCAAGACAGCCTATCTACCGATGAGTATGCATTCCTCATGAATATTAATACTGAAGAATTGACAGAACTCCGATTGTGGGCCCTGTAGAGGATCAGGGAAAACAAGACAAAAGCAGCACGGGCTTACAACAAGAAAGTCAAGCCAAAGGGTTTTCAAGTTGGTGATCTTGTCTAGGAGCTGGTGTTGCCAGTTGGAACCAAGGACCCAGTGTATGGCAAGTGGTCGCCTAATTGGCATGGTCCTTATCGCAAGATAGAAATAGCACCAGGCAATTCCTACCACATGGAAACTCTCGAGGGAGTAAAGTTCAGCAAGAACGTAAATAGAAAGTACTTGAAAAAGTACTACCCAAGTCTGTGGGTTGGCTCTTAGATCCCACATGCTGGGGGCAGCTGCACGCTACTCCAAAAGCAGATGTCTTGCCACCGGCATTAAAAAAAAGGAAAAAGAGTTAATAAATTGAAAGCCGATGCGTTGTCATCGTCTCTAGTCACATCGGCAGCCGATGCGTTGCCATCGCCTTTAGATATGAAAGAAAATAGTCGATGAATTGTCATAGTCTGGTATCTGATGGCTAAACAACAACATGCAGTCTAGAACATAATCATTGTTAGATTACAAGACATCATGCCTGGGGGCACAAACAAAGGAACGATCATTTGAGATGTTCCCTCCGACTATTGAAGATATTATTGGGTGGCTTTGAGGACTTTCAACAGAAGAGATGATGGCTCTGTCGGGCATCATCTGAGCCTGGCAATATGCGAAAGGTCAATGCCCTGACCTCAGCCAGCCCTGTCTTCAGTGCTTCCTTTAGTTTCTCTTTGTTAGCCTTAGTTTCCTTGAGCTCAGATGATGCGTTCTTGATATTTTCATTGACTCTGGAGAGTTTTTGCTGAAGGCATTGTATTTCTTTGGTGATTTCATATCTTGTCCTCTCCAAGTCCTGGAGCCTCGAAGAAAGTCTTACCTAAGGCATCATCATTGTCCAAGATAGCTTTTTGTTGATTCGAGGCTGTGCACTTGTCTGCAATGTCTTTTCTTAAGGAAGTTTGAGTCTCTCGTGTTGCAATGTGGGTTGTGCCTGCTTCTACCTCCTCCCTGAAAAAGCCAAGATACGTTGCGGGTCAGAGTACTTGCCTTAAGACGACACAGAGCTGATCCACCACTAGATCCAGAGCCACGCAAATATTCTTGCTAGTCCTTGACCAACTGCGTGACTGGTGCGTCAAGCAGCCTTGCCATGTCTCGGAACTGATCGGCTACATTGGTTGGCACAGGCTTGGTGGTGATGGAGCTTTCTCTCGCTCTTGTTCCAAGTCGATATCCAAGGTGGAAGGATTGAAATTAAGCAGCGCTGACAAATTGAGAGACTTCATATGCAACAGGTTTACGCATAAGCGTCGATTGAATTTATGCTGAACAAGCAAGAAATTTACCTCAGCGGTCGGGGGCGTCACCTCATCGGCATGTTGGTGCATCTTGGTTTTGGGACCAGTCTTCTGATGAGAAGTATTAGTGTCACTGAAAGAGAGGTTGATTGTCAAAGGTCTTGGTACTTGCTCATCTCGGGACAGTGAAGCATTGCTACTATCAGCAGTGTCTCTCGATTGCGATGAAACAAATCATCATGAGCGCGAATGCTGAAAGGAGAAAAGTCTCATTACCAAGGGAAGAATACCAAGGACTCACTAGTGATTAGGCATGATCAGAACCAGAAGGCATAGGAGATCATGCTTTGGAGCTCTAGGTTTTCTTGAAGCAAGCTCTCTTGGCTGGTGACCCACTTGCATCATTGTGTCGATGTTTCGAACGGCTACTAGAGAGTAGTACATTGTCAAGGGATGGTGTCTATTTCTTGTACAATTGTGCAGGAGCTGTCGGCGAATAACAAAATAGCTCTCCTGACTCATTAGTTGGTGCGGGTTTCTCCTCACGCTGCACCAGGAATTAAAGCAATTCAAGAGCCACAGAGCATGATAGAATCAGGATAGCTGTGGCAAATCAGCTCACCTCTTCTGGTGAAGGGTAGTAAGAGGACTCGATGCAGCGAAGCATGGTACCGAGCGGACCGCAAAACAAATGTGGCTTCCAGCTATCCCACCAAGTACTAAAGCCCTCTACCGTGTAGGTAAACTCCATATCGTATGGGATTGGGATGGGCAATTGAAAGAAAAGTGTGTATGCATGCAGGGACATCAGCCGTTCGGTGAGATCAGTTTGGCTCAAGAATCTCTCATGAATAATAAAGAAAGGCAGGATCTGGTTTAGACCAAACTGTTGTGCGGCTATTCACCAGCTGGTAAGACTCATAGCCAGGTTTGGTGATTCTATTACTGGTACTCATACTCACATGTAGCAAGCAAGGATAGATCATGGTTGCATATCTCTGCCGAGTCTCATTGTCATCGGCAAAATTGTCCAATTTGAAAAAAAGAAGGATTCTCAAAATGCTCCAATTCAGAATAGGCATTGATGGTGACCACAGTACATTCATGATAGAATAATTTAAACCATTTGGCCATCTCCATTTTGTTGGGCTTGATGCCAAGAAGTCGATATAGCACCTAACCAAAGGAGGTGCATCGACTGAGTTTGCCCGAGGGATTTAGAAAGGACACCTCCTGCAGACTAAGGGAATCTTGGGATATACTGCTGGAAATATAGCTGACACCTAGAGCTATAAAAACCACCAAGGACAACCTGACCTGATGCGATCATTGCTCAAGACCCTGTTGGTATTTAAGGAAAGGTGTCAGTAAAGGATACCTAGGAACAGTTTTTCAAGTCCAAATGGTTGGCCATTAGCTAAAGCACTAGCCAAGTTCAGGTAATTTTTAGTCAGTGCAAGGGAAGGGCCACAGAAGAGGAAATGATCCAACCAGAGGTTCAAAAAAGCCGTGTGCTCTTTATGTTCAACCGGTCCTGAACGTTTATTGTGGTGATCAATATACTGGCCCTAGTTTTAGCTGTGGCCTTATCAATGATTTTGTGCCTACATTCTTCCAGAGAAAAGGGGGAGGGCAAGTTGAATGAACATCCAGACCCAAGATCATAGTCACATCCATCAAAGTGGGGATCATAGGACCATGGCCAAATAGGAAGCAATTCAGGGCGTCAGACCAGAAATAGCCGATTGCCTTCAAAAGGTTCTCATGTTTCTCTATAGGGGACAAAGTCAGAGAAAGGGCATCAACTATGCCTATATTTTGCTAAATGGATGAATCGTGGTGCCTAGCCACCCATTTGTACCAATTCACCCACCCTTCCATGGGGAATGGCCAAGCCCTGAGTTGGTCCATCCAACAGTCTGAATCAGGATTCTGATCACAGTCTCGAATGTGATGAGGCCTAGGGGAGGCTCAAAAGATTGAGGACCTAGACTAAAGGATTTAGAGATGGATGATTGGGGATGAGAATATCGCTCGCATGAAAATCCGCAAATGAGACAAATACGGGTAAATCAGATGCTTTACTTCTCGACATACAGGAGAAGTGGCCGAAGGATGTACCTTTAGGCCAAAAAATTTTTTAGGTAGTGTCTCCTGCCGTTGTCATCCTCGTTGTGTCCTCCATGCTTGAGATTAGAAGCGAGCAAGAAAGGAAGAAGTTGTCTCTGTACTGGTGTGTTTTCTGAAGTGGTATCCCGCAAAGGCGTCGTGGGCAAGGTACGCGTTATGCTTTTATTATGTCGTGGGTTGGTTTAAATTTTGGCTTTAATGCCTATTGACCAAGATGAGCCGATGGAGCATCGGTTGGAATTCCAGATAGGTGGGACCAAACCCAATGATATCGACCGATTTGGAACAGGGTGCAATCGATTCACTTCAGAGGTCAGATCCGATGCGATGCCATCAGATCGACTGATACAATACAGCGTTGAGCAACTCAGAAATTTGAAGGAAGTGACAGTAATGAAGGAAAGATATGAGTTAATTAAGTTAATACTTCATTCATCATTGATATTTTACAGTAAAAGATAAACAAGGGGATAATCCCCTTGGAGCCGATGCTATGGCTGCTAATCATATTAGCTAAGATTGCTAATCCTACTAGCTGATGCGCAGCATCGGCCGACGGTGATCACTCGTTACTGCCAGCTCTGCTTTTCTCATCATTACCGGTGCCGTCGTATTCGTTGTCATCGTCGGTCGGGATGAAGCTCGAAGACACTTCCACCAAGAACTCCTCTGGCACCAAGTCAGAGTCTTCGCCGTCGTCGTCAGGACCGTTTGAGAGCCAATGGACCGGCTCCATTGCCTTTGGAGTGATGAGTGATTGTCAACAAAAGTCAAGAACCAGAAGGACTTGGGCACAAGCCCTCCGATGGACTGGAGGTAGATGGAGAAGAAAGACCACCGAAGGACAGAAGGCATGCTCGGAGTCGGTCAACCATGGGAGTTCGGTACATGGAGCAGCGGCACGGCGACGGCAAGTGTAAGACCTTCAAAGGACTGCAAGGCGACCTTGATGGACAGGGGATGCCGGGTGCCACCACGGTGCTACAACCCGATTGCATGGCCCGATGACGTGCGAAGCCGATGGTGAATTCATTCAAATCCGCCAACCTGCCACCAAGTTACCAAGACTTAGCGAATAGGGCTCAATTCTTGCCGAGATAGAGTGGAGTGGGCCATTCTAGGCCCAAGAAGGAAACCCTAAAGTTTTCCGATTTCTGACTTCAAAATCGGGGGTCGATCGGTGGATTTGGACTGCTGGCCATGTGGACGTCATTTGGAAGATTGCGTTCAATAGAAGAAGATCAAGACTCCATCGCGGTCAGTCCATCCTCGAGAAAGTTGGGTCTTTTCCAGTTTAGCCCCTACGGACGTTTCTGTAATACAGGGGTCTTAGTGTAAACTGAGTCAGTTAGGCTTCGGCTATAAATACCTAAGTGGCTGATCATTTAGGTGACTCTTCCACCACTAGAAACCCTAGGCTTAGCTTTCTAACCAGCCAAGTGCTTAGAGTGACAACCAGGGTACTAATCTAAGATTTAGAGTCCCCTAGAGCTAGTGCATTGCATTAGTGGGAGGATGAAGGGTGGTAGGCTGTGAGGAACCTTGTAAGAACTAATTTCCACTTCTAATACAAGGAAGATTCATCCCCAATTTGTGTTCATGTGTGCAGCCATCTCCTTCCCCCTTCTCTAGTTTGGATTTTGGAAGAAACTCAAAGGCTTTTGGTGATTTTCTTTGCCCACGAGTTAATCCTGTTCTTTTGGCTCTTTTGGACTTTCTAGGACGTGGAGATTATGACTTAGTTCATCTTAATCCTACAGGATTGCCACGAGCAAGTTGTTCTTGAGTTTTCCCTTTTCTTGCCCAAAGATTGCTTTCTCACGAGATCTGAAATTCCCGCTAATCCTTTGGTCATTTCGAGTTGATCTTTTGGGAATACCTTCGGAATAGTGTCCAGATAGCCCGTGCAAAATCTCGTGAACATTGGACAAGATTTGGTCAGATTTGGGGTTCTAAAACTCATTTTTTGCGACTTCACCGGACTATCCGATAGAGCCACCAGACTATTCGGTCTCACCAGACAGTTCGGTAGTGCCTACCAGATAGTCCAGCCTTGGGTCTGCCCAGAGCATTCCACCGGACAGTCTGACAGCGGACAGCGGACAGTCCGGCCACTGCCACCGGACAGTCCGCGTATTCAGGGTTGCTGCCCCGTTTCCTCGATTTGGTTCTTCCGCCGTGTTTTTGCATCGGATTTGCTTGTCCCACTGTCTAACCATACTCTTTGCTTGCTGTGTACAAGTAAGTCACATTTTGGTGCGGTGAGTGTCGAGTGGTGAATTCGCAAGTTTTGGTGTTTGGGTGACTTGCGATCTTTGTGATCATTGAGTGCTTGCTCTTTCGCGCCTGGTGCGTATCCTCTCAGTGGATGGTATCTTGTGCTTGCTAGACACGTATCTGTTCAATGGACGATGTCTAGTGTCGGTTCTTGTGAGGTTTTCTTCGCACCAGTTTGGGGGTCGTGATTTTGAGTATCAAAGCCGGTTAGGTTTCTTCACACCTTTACCGGTGAGAAACCAGTAGCGACTATGGCGTACTCCAGGAAGGTTCTAGTTCTTGGCTTGGATGGCTATCCCTACTGGAAGGGTTGGATGAGAGCATTCTTACTTAGCTAGAGCGAGGACATATGGAATGCTACTCAAAGTATGACTTTTGTGGTGCTCCCCATTGCCGAGCGTACCACACTGGCGCTCGTTGCTCAGCACGAGGCGAACTACAAGGCGGTGAACTTTCTCATCTCTGGACTTGGTCCGGCGAACTATGAGAGAGTGAGCCATCTTGATACCCCCCGTGAGATCTGGTCCCTGCTCAGTGCACACCATGAGAGGACGATGACAGTCAAGGGTCGTCTTGTGGAGACTTACCGACGCGAGTATGAGAAATTCGCCCAGAAGCCGGGAATGTCCGTGGATGCCTTGTTTGGTCATTTTCAGTCGATCATCAACAAGCTCTGTGTCAACTCTGCCCCCGCTGCTCTCCCATACACTGACCATCAGCAGGCTATCAAGCTGCTGTACTCGTTGGATAGGAAAGTGTGGGAGATCAAGAAGAACTCTATTCTTGAGTCGGTAGGGTATGACACCTTGGGAGTAGAGGAGCTCTATAGCAAGCTCGAGGCCACAGATGTGGATGACTAGATGACATATATTCTCGATAGTACTAGCTCCAGGAGCCTGGCCTTGGCTTCTAGCTCTAAGGAAGCTGTTTCTAATCCCCCACTACACGGTTTTTCGTTTTCTGCTTTGATGTCTGTGATAGAGGAGCAGTTGGCGCCAGTTGGGGATGATGAGCATTGTCTGGTGTCTAGTCGCTTTCACCGTGCCTATGACAGCCGAATGAGTAAGAAGAGGGGCAAGAGGCCCAAATGCTACGAGTGCGGAGAGGTCGGCCACTTCATTGCCGAGTACCCGAACAAGCAGAACGACTACTACAAGAAGGGCAAGAGCCACTCCCACGACTCTAGCAAGTACCACTCTAGCAAGCATGACTACGGCAAGCGCAACCATGCCAAGCACCGCTCTGGCAAGATCAAGAACTTCAAGTAGGCTTTCACGAGCTACCAGAAGGACAACCGGAAGCGGGACAAGGCCTTCTTCTTCGAGCTTGGTGGTCTTTCCAGTGGAACGTGCTCCTCCTCCTTGTCCTCATCAAGTTCAAGCGATGAGGAGATCGTCACCAAGCGAGACAAGAGGAGGGATCAAGGCGGTCCAGCTGGCCTCTGCTTTGTCTCCACCAAGTCCAATCACAAGCATAAGATAAACCAGAGATCGTTCTGCTCCATGGCGCTTGAGGACAAGGAAAACAAGGGCAACAAAAATGACTCCTCCGATGAAGTGGTAACTCCTGAGCAAGCTGAGATCCTTGAGATTCTGGAGAAGAATAGTCGTGAGTTGAAAGCCTAGGATAAGATGTTGGAGAAAGCAGCCAAGAAGCTGCAGAAGCAGAAAGCCAAGCTTGCTGATGCTGTAATTGAGATTGAGATGATGAAGAGTGTGCAAGCCTAGCCTAGTGAGTCTGAGTGCCCTACCTGTGAGTCCTTGATGAGTGACCTTTGTGAGCAGAAGAGCAAGTATGCTCATCAGGTAGAGGAGATGGATAGGTTGAAGATTGATATAGGCAAGCTCTAGTCTAAACTGGATGAGCCTACTTTGAGTGAGGAGCCTGAGTGTGAGTCTTGCCCCCACCTAGCTGTTGACATAGCAGAGCTGAAGGTGAAGTGCGAGGGGCAGCTCAAGGAGTTGGAAGAGCTTAGGGCTAGACCCTCGCTTTTGGGTGCGTGCATGGTCTGTCCTACCTTGAGGAGTGAGCTTGAGCAGGTTAGAGCTGACCTTGAGTTGCTTTCAACACCCCCTAACACGTGTGAGAATTGTCTCACTTTGAGGTTGCTGTTGGTGGAGAAGGATGCCACCATTAAGAGGTTAGAGAAGTCTGTTCCCTCAATTCTCTCTCTAGGCTGTGACACATGTGCTGCCTAGACTTTAGTTCTAGAGGATCTGAGAGAGGAGAAGTTGATCCTTGAAGAGGACAACTGTAGGTTGAGAGAGGTGCTGAGCTGGATGTATGCCAGAGAACCTCAGCTTAGGATGATCATAGAGGGAAGCAAGCGTGGTGAAGGTAACACAAGTGGACTTGGGTTAGGAGAGTGTAGTACCTCGGGTGAGAAGAAGAGTGCCCCAATCAAGCTTAACACTGCCTCTCCTAGCCTGGTTCTACCATTGATGGGGTTTAGCATGAGCCTCCCAAGACTGCCCCAAGGAAGTCATACTGGACACCCAAGCCACCACAGGCCAAGCTGGATAAGATAGTGGAAGAAGTGCGTAAGCCTTCGGGCAAGAAGCAAGTCCAGCAGCCTGCACCACCCAAGGATTCACCACCATACCAAAAGCCCAAGACATAGCCCCAGCCTATGCCCAAGAGAGCTGTCTATCACTGTGAGTTTTGTCAGTGGATTGGTCACTTGGAGGAGTTTTGCTTAAGGAGAAAGCAGGTTGAGAGGTAGGAGAGAGCTTGGGGGAATGGACCAGTTCTACTAGGGTAGTAGGCAAGATCCTCCCCATCATGGTGAGATGAGAGACTGCTTTGCTCGTGGTGAAAGATGAGGCGGTTTTCAAGCCCGTGCTCCTAGTGGTAAGAGACGCTCTGCCGATCGAGCTCCTAGTCGTTTCAGCACGGCTATGGACCTCATGACCGAGGCTTTGGTAGAGGGTTTGTGAATCCACACTTTGGAGGTCGTGGTTACCCAGATCATCGTGATTCTTACTTTGACTATGTTTACCCTACCTTTGAGCAGATGGCTCAGCACTGGTTTAGTAGTTTTACTAACCCCAGTGCCGGACCGTTTGCTCACTCTCTTTCCTTGATTTTCCAGGATTGAGGCCTGGAGGACATATGGATCATGGACTCTAGTTTCTCTAGGCACATGACAGGGCACCGCAGATGGTTCTCCAGCCTCAACCCCGTGACCACCAAGGAGTACATCACATTCGGGGATAATGGTCATGGTAAAGTGTTGGGTGTTGGTGGTGTTTCACTTTGTGCCAAGCTTTCCCTAAGAGAAGTTGCTTTGGTAAGGAGTTTGGGGTTCAATTTGGTTTCTGTCTCGCAACTTCTCATGGAAGGGTTCGAGGTTCGCTTTAAGGAGGGTTCTTCTTGTGTGCTTGATGCTAAGGAAAACCTTGTTTGTCGGATTTTGCCCTATGGGCAGGTTTTTAAGGTTGACCTTGCATCTGTTTTTGGCCCTCCTCAGTGTTTGGTAGCTGGGCCTTCTGCTGATATTTGGAAGTGGCATAGGAGGCTAGGCCATTTGAGTTTTGATCCGCTAGCCAGGTGGAGCTCGATGGGTCTGATTTGAGGATTGCCCAATTTGAAAGCAGAAAAGGATTTAGTGTGCCAGCTTGTCGTCATGGCAAGATGGTTGCCGCTTCTCATGCTCCTGTTAATCAGGGTATGACCTCGTACCCGGGCGAGCTGTTGCATATGGACACGGTTGGTCCTGCTCGGGTACAGTCGGTCAGTGGGAGGTGGTATGTGCATGTCGTTGTAGATGACTTTTCTCGCTTTTCGTGGGTGTTCTTCATGGAGTTCAAAGATGAGGCTTTCGGTTTTGTTCGGGATCTGGTCTTGAGGTTAAGAAATGAGAGTCATAAGGCCATGAGGGCTATCCGCGTGACAATGGCGAAGAATTTCGTAACTCTCATTTCAAAACCTTCTGTCGTGACCTAGGTCTCGAACACCAATTCTCATCTCCTTATACCCCACCTAAGAATGGTGTTGTGGAACGAAAGAACCGTACACTTGTTGAGATGGCGCAGACGATGCTCGATGAGCATAGGACTCTGCGACGCTCTTGGGCTGAGGCTATGAATACGGCCTATTACATTGCCAACCGCATCTTCCTACGAGCTTTCTTAGGGAGACTTCATACGAGCTACAGTTTGGTAGGTAGCCCAGCGTCAAGCACTTGCGTGCGTTTGGCTGCAGATGCTTTGTGCTCAAGAAGGGGGGCATTTGGACAAATTTGAATCTCGCTGCTTGGATGGTATTTTCCTTAGTTATGCCTCTAGCTCTAGAGCATATAGAGTGTAGATCCTTGATACCAAACAATTGGTTGAGACCTGTGAGGTTTCCTTCGATGAATCTATGCCTTTCACAACCCCTGCATTTGAGCTTTCAGGTGATGATGAAGAAGGTGCTCCCATCTTTGAAGATGAGGAAGGTTAAGTAGATGCTGGTGATGCAGGAGACACTGCACCGGCTGCAACTCCTGCCCCCTCTGCTACAAGCTCTGAAGATGAAGGAGGACCCTTGCCTACGACTTCCTCCTCGCCCCCTCGACTGCAACCTCGAGCAGAGGCTGGCCCCGCTGAGGACGCAAGGGAAGTGGCCTCTGAGATTGTTCCATCTCGGCAGGTCCAGCGGGATCACCCTCCACACAGGATCATTGGTGATTTGCATGCGAGGACCTTGAGGTCCCAAACAGGTTCTATCACTTTATTTGCTCATGCTGCATTTGTTGCCTCTTTTGAGCCCAAGGATGTTGGACACGCTCTTTCTGACGGTAATTGGGTTAATGCCATGCATGAGGAGTTAGAAAATTTTGAGAGGAATGAGGTTTGGGATTTAGTAGAGCCACCGCCACAATGCAATCCTATTAGTACAAAATAGGTTTTCAAAAATAAGCAAGGGGAGGATGGCATTGTTGTGCGGAACAAGGCTAGACTTGTGGATCAGTGTTTTTGTCAAAAAGAGGGAATAGACTACGAGAAAATGTTTGCTCCAGTTGCACGCTTGGAAGCTATACGTATTCTCTTAGCCTTTGCAGCTTCCATGGGGTTTAAGCTTTTTCAAATGGATGTGAAGTCTGCTTTTCTGAATGGCTTTATTCAAGAAGAAGTTTATGTAAAGCAATCCCCTGGATTTGAAAATGTTAAACACCCTAACCATCTTTACAAATTGCAAAAATCCTTGTATGGTTTGAAACAGGCCCCTAGAGCCTGGTATGATAGACTGAAAACATTTTTGCTAAACCAAGGTTTCAAAATGGGGAGAGTTGATAAGACCTTGTTTCTCCTCTAGCATGGTAGTGATCTTCTTATTGTCCAGCTATACATGGATGATATCATCTTTGGTGGCTTGTCTCACTCTGTTGTTACCAAGTTTTCAGAACAGATGTCTAAGGAGTTTGAGATGAGCATGATGGGAGACTTGCAGTTTTTCCTTGGACTACAAATCAAGCAAGGCCGTGAAGGAACCTTCATCCATCAAGCCAAGTACACGAAGGACATCCTGAGAAAGTTTGATATGGGAGACCCCAAGCCCATGTCGACTCCCATGTCAACACCAACGGCGCTTGATGCAGATGAAGAATGGGAGGTGGTGGACTAGAGGGAGTACCGAGGGATGATCGGCTCAGTTCTATACCTGACGGCGACCAGGATGGACATCTAGTTCACGGTTTGCCTTTGTGCGCGATTTTAGGCCTCACTGAGGACATCACACCATCAAGCGGTGAAGCGCATCTTCAGGTACCTAAAATACACTCCTGAGCTTGGTCTATGGTTCTCCTCAGCTTTGAAACACTCTCTCAGAGGGTATTCGGATGCTGACTTTGCGAGTTGTCGGCTGGAGCGCAAGTCTACTTCCGGCACCTACCTGTTTCTTGGTTCTTCTCTTGTCTCTTGGTCCTCACGCAAGTAATCTAGCATAGCCACTTCCACCACAGAAGGCGAATACATTGTTGCTGCTAATTGCTGCTCCTAGCTACTTTGGATGAAGTCTACCCTGGGTGACTTTGGCTTGAGTTTTAGGAAGATCCCTCTCCTAATAGACTTTACTTCTGATATCTCTGTAGCTAAGAACCCCGTCTTGCACTCTAGAACCAAACACATAGACGTGAGGTTTTACTTCCTGAGAGATCACTATGAGAAGGGAGATATAGATGTGATTCATATTGAAACAGAGAAGCAGTTGGCCGATATCTTCACCAAGCCCTTAGAGCTTAGCACGTTTGCTCACTTGCGTGGGGAGCTTGGTGTTTGGTAACCCTTTTAGTTTGGGGTAACTTTGTTATAGTTTAGGTCTTTGATTTGCCTTTTCTTTGCTTTTATTTGTTTTCCTTGCATTTTGTATCATATCATGCATTGCATTGTATCATATGCATTTTCACTTCACTAGCACTAGAGCTCTTCTGGAATGACTAGTTAGTACTTGCTTGTGCTAGATTGTACAGTGCTTGCATGATCATGGTTGGCTAAGCTCCTTGAATCTGTCTAATATCATTTGTGAGCTAAGTCACTTTTATTTTTTGAAAATCAAAAACCATGATCACCACTTGACTTGGCTACCTAGCATGTGTAGGAATGTTGAATGCTATGCTATCTTTTCATGCTTGGATATGCTAGTCATATGCCTTTGTTAAGTTTTTGCCTAAGCATTTATGACACGTTGCTTAAATTCGAATTCTGAACTAAATCTGTATACAAGTTGTGTCTTTTGAGCTGAATTGAAAAGATCCAGGTGGGTTCGCTTATCACACTAATCTAGTTTTAGATAGCTTGACTTTGCACTTTAGCATGAACTTGGACTAGGCTGTGTATGACCAAAACCTTGTCTTAAGCTTCTGACGGTTCTCTGAACCTAGGCTTGGCATTGGTTGGTAAGAAGTGGCTAAGACAAGTAAATAACCCCTAGCACATGATCTAAGTTGCATGAAGCTTCAAGTTGCTAAATCTGAAATTTGCAAGTCTCTAAATTGCTTATGGCCTGTTGAATATGCTTTGGTTGAGAGTAGCACACCTTGTATGTTTTGCTAGCATCTTGCTATTCATGCCTACCTTGCTAGATGTTATTCATGTTGGTGATGCTTTCTTTTCAACAACCCTGAAAAACATACTCCTGATCTGTATAAGATAGATTCAATTGAGCTTGTTTGTATGCTTCCTTGCCCTCACTTGCCATGTATGCTAAAACTCGTATTTACTAGTTTTTCATCCCTGCTGAGCTCTTCATGGCACACTTCCTGCATTTCATGGCATATTTTGAGGGGAAGTTGTCTAGTTCAGGGGGAGTTGAGTTCTATGAACCCTTGATGTGTCCATTGTCAACAAGGGGGAGAGATTGTTGCTCTTAGGGGGTGATCATGGACCAAGGGGGATAATTCTGAGAGAACTAGTTGAGGGGTCCAAGGGGAAGAATTCTGAGAGAACTAGTTGAGGAGGAGTTGTGCATTCTTCTTGCATTTGTGAGGATGCATTTCAGGGAGAGTTTGAGCTTTGCATGCTCTTGCATTGGTGCGTTGAGCCTTTTGCCTTTTTCTGGAGGAGCCGATACTTTGCCTAAGCATGACTGTGTTGAGCCAATTTGCCTCTTTCTTGAGTGGTCATGGTTTAGTTTGATAGACTGCGTTGAGCAGTTTCCCTTGTCTTAGGGGGTCGATCTTTGGCTTTGTTTTTGTTGCCTCAATTTGCTCTTCTCTGCTTATGTTTGGCTTTTGGGCATCTTGAGCAACTTCTTCTTTTCTTCTTTCTTTTTGGTTTTACACTTTTCTCCTTCTCTTTATTCTATTTCAGGTTACAGGTTGAAGGTATTGACAATGCACTCATCAAGGGGGAGATTGAGAGCTAATGGACCGCCTCCATTGCCTCTAGAGTGATGAGTGATTGTCAACGGGCGTTTCTGTAATATAGGGTCTTAGTGTAAACTGAGTCAGTTAGGCTTCGGCTATAAATACCTAAGTGGGTGGTCATTTAGGTGACTCTTCCACCACTAGAAACCCTAGGCTTAGCTTTCCAACCAACCAAGTGCTTAGAGTGAAAACCGTGTACAAATCTAGAATTTAGAGTGCCCTAGAGCTAGTACTTTGCATTAGTGGGAGGATGAAGGGTGGTAGGCTGTGAGGAACCTTGTAAGAACTGATTTCCACTTCTAATACAAGGAAGATTCGTCCCCAATTTGTGTTCATGTGTGCAGCCATCTCCTTCCCCCTTTTCTAGTTTGGATTTTGGATGAAACACAAAGGCTTTTGGTGATTTCCTTTGCACGCGAGTTAATCCTGTTCTTTTGCCTCTTTTGGACTTGCTAGGATGTGGAGATTATGACATAGTTCATCTCAATCCTACAGGATTGCCACGAGCATGTTGTTCTTGAGTTTTTCCCTTTCTTGCCCAAAGATTTCCTTCTCACGAGATCTGAAATTCCCGCTAATCCCTTGGTCTGAGTTGATCTTTTGGGAATAGCTTTGGAATAGGGTCCAAATAGCCTATGCAAAATCTCGTGAAGATTGGACAAGGTTTGGTCAAATTTGCGGTTTTAAAACTCATTTTCTGCGACTCCATCGGACTATCCGATAGAGCCACGGCACTATCCAGTCCCACCGGACTGTCCGGCAGTGCCTACCAGACAGTCCGGCGTTGGGTCTGCGCGGGGCGTTCCACCGGACAGTCTGGCAGTGGACACCGAACTATCCTGTGCCACCGGACAGTCCGGCCTCTACCACCGGACAGTCTGGCGTAGCCAAGGTTGCTGCCCCGTTTCCTCGATTTGGTTCTTCCGCTGTGTTTTTGCATCAGATTTGCTTTTCCCACTGTCTGACCATACTCTTTACTTGCTGTGTACCAGTAAGTCACATTTCGGTGTGGTGAGTGTCGAGTGGTGAATTCGCAAGTTTCGGTGTTTGGGGTAACTTGAGATCTTTGTGATCGTTGAGTTGCTTGCTCTTTCGTGCCTGGTGCATATCCTCTCAGTGGACGGCACCTTGCGCTTGCTAGACACGTATCTGTTCAGTGGACGGTGTCTAGCATCGGTTCTTGTGAGGTTTTCTTCGCACCAGTTTGTTGGTCGTGATTTTGAGTTTTCAAGTGCTCCTATTCACCCCCTCTCTAGTCGCACGTCTCGGTCCTACACCGTTCGACGTTGATCCTGTCAGTGCTGCTTCCTCGTCGGAGTTAGAGATATATGGCGATGGCAGTAACTTCCTTTTCCACGTCAGTCACCATGTGACCCTGTTGATGGGGTCGAGGGTGACGACGGGCCCAAGATGACCTTGTGCACATCAGCGTAGCCGACGGTGTAGGCCAATGATGCGTTAGAGTCCATCTGGATTCTGAAATCCCATGAGAGTCCTACGTCATCGTACGACGATGGGAGTTCCGATGGGGGTGGTGGTGATGGGGGTGCAGCCCATGGAGGCGAGCCCGGTACATCTTCATGCTCCGTTGGCTCGTTGGGGCCAAAGGGGGCCAGCCAAGCGTCGTCTTCCTTGGCGAGGAGTTCTACCATCTCCTTCACATCGTCCGCTGCGATTGGCGGCACTTGTTTCGCTCCTACCGCTGCAAGGGGAATGAATCCTACCAGCACATCTTGGAAGAAGGTGGCAGAGGCAGAGAAGGCAGCGACAGCGGTGGGGTGGCATTGCTGCCAGTTGATGACTCCATCGGAGGATTTGGTGGAAGAGGGTTTGGCTACTGATGGAAGTGGGTAATTGAATAAACTGTAGCCGCGGTGTTAGCTATGTACTACTCCAAGGGAAGCCGAAGGGGCACTTGAGGAAGGCATACAGATGGGACGTGACCGGAACTGCGGAACCGTGTGGCTCTTCAGGTTTATGTCTTTTCTTTGGTTTTAGAATAATTATTATCAGTAAAACCAGGGGGCATGTGTTATCGCCAAAAACCAGCCAATCCTGGTATTGGGCCAGATCGGCTGATGGGCCAAGTGGGGATACTCAAGGAAGAAGCAGCCGATGTAATATTAAAAGGTCGATGGGCCATGTATCTAGCAATTCGAGTCAGATTAGAAGTAGCCCAATTTAGGTAGAGTTTTTGTGGGACTTATCGTCTAAGTCTACATACTATAAATATGTATCCATACCTACGGAATAAAGTGACGACATTTGTTCTCAAGCAATGACTGTCTCCATATTCTCTCGGCGCATCGCCACCCGTAAGCACTTAGGGTTTTTTCAAGGTAATCGTCATGCTGCTTTGATGTTTCTTTCATAGATTCATTAGGGCTTCAAGGCGTGAGCCATATGGTGAACCTTGTACTGAAGCATTTTTTATGGCAAGGTTTGCTAGTTATCCTGATGAATCTTGCGTTAAGTTTGGCTTGATGCGAGATCCATCATTTATCCCGCATCTCTATCGATCTATTTACGTATATGTGCTTCAAGTAGTAGATCGGTTCTCATGTAGCTTGTTATACGTTGCCTAACCATTTGTTACAATCCACAACGTGCGCTGCAACACGTGCATGCGACATGCCAGTAGAATTAATGTATCTCGAGCACCCTGTCTGTACATGTTGTAGATGTATTTCTTCTATCTAGATGAGTTTCTTTGGAGGCTCTAGTTATGTTCATGTGTGTTTAGATCGGCTTATACTGCTTTTCTTTCATACATAGCAAGAATCGATCTGGGTAAGCAGATCCTTTATATCATGTTTATAGACATATTTTTATATATTATTTATTATGGATGCGGTCTTCCAACACTTCATTATACTTCGTTTAAGATCGGCAAACTTGCCAATTGACTCCCACAACCTTGTGATGCCGATTCTAGCGATCCGGCAAGAATTTAACATTTACATCTGTTTTTTATGCTTTGTAGGGAGAATCAAGACTAGTCGCCACATCCACCATCCTTCCTGGCAATAGGTCATGCCAAGTGGTATGCACGCACCGCCGCTGATCGGCTTTGCTCAGAGCCAATAGGAGCCGCACCAAGAGAGGCAACCGTAGCAGCAGCGCGATCTCCCAGCTCCTCGTGAGCTCATTTGCAGGACGATCGCCTGCCGATTTCCTATGGCAATAATGGCCAACCTACATCTCTGATACCACCTAAAGCGCTCATGTCCCTTACAGGGGCTAAAATGTTCTTTATTACCATCCCAGGGGTTTAGTAATCATATTCTTTTATCAGATGATTACAAAACTACCCTAACAGGCTAGACAACAGAGATGGTCCTACAACACGCAGCCTAGACTTACGCAGTGGAACTTTAAAGACGTAGACACATCTTCCACAGGACAAGCCTCACTCGTATACGATTATGACAATCTCCTGCGCATTATCACTGTAAACCAACAACAAAGGAAGGGTGAGTACTTATGCACTCTGCAAGCCTACCTTCCTCCATTCAAGAGTCAGGATTTTCCTATCACTATATGCAGGCATATTTGGAGTTCAGGGGATTTTGCAATAAAACGCTTAAACATGCAAGGGCTCATTAAATCAATATGTTATTGAAAACACTTTTCTCAAAAAGGTTGCCACATGGACTTGTTGGTCCATCGTGGCCCATGGCCTTCTATCATCATACTTTTCCACACTGCTACTGGGCCTTGCCCACCATAGCTCTCGGCATCGACTGCCGGACCAAAACCATGCTTTTACGCATGCATTCCCACATTTTATAAAACACTAGTTGATGAAACAAAACATAACCGAACTATTCAAATAGATTCATACTCTAATTAGAGGTGCACACTTTACCCACAAGTTTTAGTCCCGAGACACTCCCCATCGAGTGTCCCGGTCCCGCACAAAGTCATTCCCTTCAAGCCCTTCCCTAGACACCACCATAAGGACACCAAGGCATCCTCATCGCCTGATGCCCCATGAAACCCCACAACACTTTCCCCATCCCGGTGTTCCATAGCATCCCAGCTCACAAACAAATGTCTAGGTAAGAGTTCTCTTTGTAGTCCAGGCTAAGTGTTGCCCACACAACACCATGTGGTCGTGCCTAGGGTTAGGTAAGATGAGACATCAACTCGGTCCTTAAGTCATAGGGGTGGTAACTCTCATTCCTTTTTCTCAGCCCGACTCCACGAGCAATTCACAACTCTGGCCTCTTCCACAAAGGTCAGACCTCAAGGGAGACCACGATCACAACACCCGGTCTCCCACCCCGCTCGTATTATGGCTAAGTCGATTGTGAAACGATTGTGTGCCGGGGTTTCTCCCCAAGTTTACCCAAAAATCACACACCTTCACATCCCATCATGTCATCATATATAAGTATTAAGTGAGCGATCCCACCTAAGCGCACAACTTCTAGTCAAGCTCGGGTGGCTATCCTTCCAGGTTATCTTAGCAAGCAAAACATGCTAGTTTTGTAAGTGTAATAAGGCAAAGGGTTGTGGTGATAAAAATAGGGTAATTTATGCATCAAGTGGGGATTCTAGTGGACTTGCAATCACTTCGCTGTGGTTGAGCTGGCGGCGGTTGCTCTGCCTGCACATGGGCTCCGGTCGTAGCAAGCCCGTTCTCAAGGGGTAGATGGATCGGTCTCTCCGATGTAATCTATGCGCACAAACAATAAAAACACACAAACCAATGTATAATATGAGCTCAACCGGCTTTATTTGGGGTGTTTACCAGTAGTGTTGGTTCTGGTGGGGTAAGCAGGCCAACAAGCCTCTGCGCACGTTGGCGGGCGTGATAGCGGCTATTGCGCAGACGCCATGGTAAAGGGTATGCTCGGACAAGGCGGGGGCGGTAATGCCGTAGGGCTAGCAGCGGCATGGTGATTTTGGAGTATGGGAGGGGGTTCTGTGAAAATATGCGATGAAATGGATGAGAGTTGGCGTGAGTGAATATGCCTTGATTTTAGATGAATTTAGAGACTAAAATCATCAAAATCGGAGTTCAAACGGAGAAAATATGGGTTTATAGTGGTAGAGGGGTAGATATAAACTTTTTGGACAGTTCAAGGGGTAGGTTTAGACCTTTCTGGGGCAACTTTCGGAATTTGGCTTGCCGAGGATGGATCTTGGGCCGGAGTTGCAAATTCGGCCACGAGGGCCTTTTCTTTTCTTTTTCTGATTTTAGCCCACAAGGGCCTTTTCTTTTCTTTTTCTGATTTCAGCCCCTCGGGGAAAGGAGGTGGGCTGAGGGGAGACGGCCTGGCCTGGCCTGTGTGAAGGCACACGACCTGCCAGCTAATGGGCCTGCCCAAGTTGGCGGTCGGGGTGGGCCTAGCCGGTTGAACCTGGGTGAACCGGTGGAGCCGATCCGTGGACGCTCGCTGGCGGTTCTCCTCGCCGTTGCTGGTTCTGGAGAGTAGGTCACTGGTGCGACGTCGAGGTCAATGTGGCGGGTCAGATGGGGGGTCAAGGTGTGGTATTCGCGGCTAGAGAAGGGGTCTCCGTGGGGTTAGGACTCGCGCTGCGGCGATGCCAGGGAGAAGGAGGGGTGGCGGTGAGTCGCCGAGGAGGTAGAGGGTAGTTGGGCGGAGCTCCCACTCCCTGTAATTGAGAGGAGAGGCGGCGGGGATGGCTAGTTTGGGTGGTGGAATGAGGAGCTCGGCAGCGGCTATGGCGCTGGTGTGGGGAAAGGAGGGGAAATGGAGCTGGCGAGCTTGGGGAGGTTGGAGCTCGATGCCTTGTATAGGTCTGTGGGGAGGTGGAGCTAGGCAAACAGCCGGAGCTGGGTGCCACTACTGTGGAGTGGGCTGGGGTTGCCGCGACGTGCGTTGGGGCATGTCCCTCTTGCCGCGGCAGGGAAAGAATACCGCGGTGCGTCGGGGTAGCGCGGCCGAGAGAATGGTCACCATGGCGCACGTGGCTCAGGATAGGTGGTGTCGTGGCCGCGTCGTCGTGCCATGCCGAGGAGCGCGTGTGCAGAGCCATGGCATGCACAGCGCACGAAGTGACGTAGGGGAAGGGGAGGCTGGTCGAGCCTCGGTTGTGGGTAGTGGGTAAAGAAGTGGGCCGTGGTTGGCCCAAAAGGGAGGGTGAGAGAAAGATTTCTCTTTTTCTGGATTGGATTTTTAGTATTTTGATTTTGAATATCTGGTTTTGAATTCTTGGAAGGAAATTTGAAAATTTTGAGAGAGGTTTTCGAAGGAACATTTAGGCAGAGTATTTGTGGAATATATTTGGAGTTTCAAAGGAATTTTGTTGAGCTAAAAATTATATACTCGGCGCCAAGTTTTCGAAAACCCTGATTTTGAATTAGGGAGAGATTTAGAGAAATTCTTAAGTAGTGATTTCAGGGCATTACAGTGTCCCAACAAGGATTGGGGTGTTGCTCATGCAAGATAACAAGGTTATCGCGTACGCCTCTCCAGAACGGAACTATCCCACTCATGATCTATAGCTAGCCGCGGTAGTGCATGCCTTAAAAACTTGGAGACATTATCTCATAGGCAACAAGTGTGAGCTCTACTCAGATCGCAAGAGCCTCAAGTATATCTTTACCCAGCCGGACCTGAACTTAAGACAAAGAAGATGGTTAAAATTGATCAAGGCTCATGACTTGGACTTAGCACCTCGGTAAGCCAATGTTGTAGCAGATGCCCTCAGTAGAGAGGCATACATTAAGGAGCTAACTCTGACCAATAAGCAGCTGAGAAGGGAGATTGCAGACCTCAATATGCACATTGTGCAAGAACCTAAGGAAAAGAGTCTGGCCGTGCAACCCATCTTGGCTGAACATATCAGAACCTAAAGAATGATGAAGAGACCCAGAAGATTGCCTGGCAAATTGAGAAGGATAGAACCACAGCCTTCAAGGTTGATGAAAGTGGCATCCTATGGTACAAAGACCGGCTCTATGTACCAAAGAAGGAAAGACCAGGGAAATTATTTTGGGAGAAGCACATGACTCAGCTTACTCCATCCACCCTAGGGCCACCAAAATGTATCAAGGCTTATGTTAGAAATTTTGGTGGACAGGAATGAAAGCAGACATGGTTAGCCACGCGGCACAGTGTGATGTATGGCGACGAGTCAAAGTAGAGCACAAGAAGCCAGCCAGACTATTGCAATGCCTGCCAATCCCAATGTGGAAGTGGGATGAAGTAGGCATGGACTTTGTGACCGGCCTACCTAGAACTAGAAAGGGCAATGACTCTATATGCGTCATAGTGGATAGACTTACCAAGACTACTCATTTCTTACTAGTCAAGACCAATTACAGTGGAGCCAAACTAGCCCAGTTATATATGGAGAATGTAGTAAGATTGCATGGATTGCCCAGTCAGATAGGGGTACCCAATTTACTTCCAAGTTTTAGAAAAGCCTACATGAAGCCCTAGGCACCAACTTGGTCTTTAGTTCAGCCTATCACCCCAGACAAATGGCCAGATCAAAAGTGTAAACCAGATTATGTAGGATATGTTGAGGGTCTGTGTTCTTACCTATTGCAATCCAGTTTGCCTACGCTGAATTCTCATATAACAATGGGTATCAAGCTAGCCTTGGTATGGCACCCTTTGTGGCCCTATATAGAAGGAAGTGTAGAACCCCATTAATTTGGGCAAAGGATAAGGAACAAACTCCAACCAGACTGGCTCTCCTCAAAGAAGTCGAGGAGAATATAGAAGAAATCAGGGAAAGACTCAAGATAGCTCAGTCCAGATAAAAGAGCTAAGCCCATGGTAGAAGACGGGAGCTAAGTTTTGAAGTTGGAGAATCGGTATACCTCAAAGTGTCCCCAATTTGAGGTGCTCGAAGATTTCAAGTAAAATGAAAATTGGCACCCCGTTACATTGGACCTTTACAAGATTGAACAACGAGTCGGGAAGGTTGCATACAACCTACAACTACCTGAATCAATGTCAGATATCCATGATGAATTTCATGTATCTCAACTCAAGAAATGTCTGAAGGAACCAGAAAAACAAGTGGAGCTAGAAACCTTAGATCTATAGCCTGATTTGAGATATCAGGAAGTACGTGTCATGATACTGGATACTTGTGTTAAGAAAACCCGCAACTCTGCTATCAAGATTTGCCGGGTCTTATGGAGCCATCACGGCGAAGAAGAATAACCTGGGAAAGGGAGGATGCTCTAAGGAAGGAGTACCCTTATTTGTTTAAACCCTAGCTGAATCTCGAGGATGAGATTCCTTCTAAGTGGGGCAAGTTTGTAACACCCCAAAAATCCACGTATAGAAATCACACAAATAAATCACCTGGTTTTTCCTAGAAATTCTTTCATCTATCTTTTGCCTAGACTCCACAAAATATTTCCTCACCAAAAGTATTCTCCACCAATCATCTCATAATCTTCTCCAAATATCCTCCCACCGAAATCCAAGGCAGAAAATCCAAAAAGAAAAGGAAAAGGGGGAAAACCTATCTGGGCTGGCGTTCCCCTTCTTCGGCCCGCTCGGCCTCCCCTTTCTTTCCCCTTGGCCCGCTACCCCCTTCTCCCCACGGGGCTGCCACCTGGCCACTGCCCCAGCCTAACTCTCCCTTCCCCTCCATCCCTCTCTGCCTGCTCAGCCCTACCCGCGGCACGCCCAATCTCTCGCCGACACGCGGGTCCCACTTGTCAGTGGCTTCTTCTCTGCCTCGCCTTGCGTGCACTGGCATCAGCGCTATCACGATGCCGCCCTACCTACCTTCTCCAGAGCACATTGGACCTACCACAGGCCTTCCTCTCCTTGTTCTTCTCGCACCGTTCCGCTAGAATGGTTGCCATCCAGCCGGCACGATCGCTCGTCGCATCGGCACGGGAACACGCCGCGACGGCTAGCTATGTGACGCCGCTGCCTAACTTTGCACGGATAGCCACCGAATCATCACACATGGGCGTCTTCTACACCACGAGCCCTAGCACACACTGCGGCCCCACTACTACACTGCTGCCGCGTGCATCATGGTGTGAGCACACCGGCGCTCCATCACTGCCCACCAGTTATAAATACCTTCTCTCCCCTTCTTCGCCGGCTGCACACACCACACGCCGCATGGCTTGGACTTACCCCAGCACTTCCAGCGCAGCTACACGCCTAAGCACTACTCTCCCCATCTCCCCATTCCCTCCACTGCCAAGCTCCGAGCTCGATTCCACCCTCTAAGTCTCCTCCACCCGAATTCAGGTGAGCATCACCTTTGTTGCACAACTGCACACTCCTACCACCCCCTTATGGCTCGAAACCGCATTGGGGAGACACGACGACGCACCGCCCAACCATGTAGCACACCGCGCTGACGCTCGTCTCCAAGGCAGACCCCCACTTCCGTAGCCCTAGGGATGGTGCCGTAGTGTTCGTCGCGATGAACTCCACCTCGTGGTGCTAGTCTCGTTGTCAGAACCATGCTACTGGCGGAGAACCGCCAGTGAGCTACTATTCCGCCGCACGGACAGATCGGCCGAACCAATTGAACCGGCGCCGCCGTATACCGCTAATGCCGTCACCCCGCTCCACCCACTGATGCGCAGGGCCCGGCCTTACGTCATGCCATGTCAGCCCAGTGGTAGCGCCATGGCATGTGGACCGCTGCCCGCGGGTCACGCCACCGGCTAGGTCAAGCTGGCTGCGTGGTGTTTCGGGCTTTCGGCCCATGAAGTCTTTTATTTTTTTCCAAAAAAGATTAAATCCATTCTTTTCCAGAAATGTTCATACATTGCCCGTTCCAACTCCGTTTATGTTGATTCTTCCTCATAAATTCCTCTAAAATCTTTGTGTATCTAATCATATCCTCTTCAAAGCATTGTGAGCATGAATGATTGTATTTATTGTATGTTTTTTCTTTGTGCACGTTAGATACCGTTCCCAAGGAAACACAAGAGCCGGAGACGACCATTGCAGACCAGGAGCCCAAAGAACCAAACACTGACCTCCACTTCAACGAAGACCTAGATGATGGCAAGTCCATTGGAATCCTCACTTGATACGTAAAACTCCTAGTTTTAAAATATAACCTTTGTTTGTCACAAATAAATAAAACCTTCATGTTTTGCTTGCTAAGGGAAAAAACGGTAGGATAGCCACTCTAGCCAATCCTAGAAATAGTGCACTTAGGAGGGATCGCTCATTCAACTACTTACACTAAAATCTAGGGATATATCTGTGGGGTGGAATGGTTGGTAGTGTTGAGGGTGTGATTTTGGAAAATGGGGAAGAACTCTGGCAACCGACCTTGTTGGAATGTGGCCTCAACCGAAACAACCACTTTAAGAGCAGGGTATGAATGGGTAATTGCAACTCGCTGTTACCCTAGGTCTCAGGCTTTCTGGAAAAGGCTAGGTATGTGGATGCTTGCGGCGTTGAGCAGTGGAAAGGGGGGAAGTTTCTACCTAGTCTCTGTAAGGATTGAGTTGATGTTTCATCTTGCCTAACTCTTTAGTATAACCATACACTCTGTTTGAGGCAGTGGCTGGGCCTGAGCCAGAATGGATAGTCTAGTAGCTGCTGTGTTGGCGCACAAGGGCTTAAGAAATGGGTTGTGTTCCAAGGAGGTGTTGTAGGACACTAGGGTGCAACTAGGCAGCCTAAATCCCTAAAGAACCGATAGGCCATTAAGTAATGGCAATGGATTAGTTTGGAATTCAGACATTTACGACAGTAAACTGTCGCTGAGTCCAACTTGTGGGTCAAAGTACAACTTTGGCTAGTAGTAAAATCTATTCGAATAGTCCGTGTCCACTGGTATGGATAGGTTACGGCTTAGTTTCTCAGCTAGCTCCTATAAAAGGTGGGTTTGGTTGGGAACATTTTGGTTTGGCGTGGAAATGGTTATGGCTGGCTAGAGGTAAAACCCGATGGCAATTGGGCATGTTTTTGAGCCACAATGGACCGGCAAGTCCAGTGGCAACCCTGATATGAATAAAACTCAATTTTCATAAAGGATTAAAACTTGAGAACTAAAGTGGATCATGCACATGATGCTTTCCACAAAACAACCCTGAGCTCCAGATATATATTGCATTTAGAAATAGATAACTCCCGAACTCCTTTGGAGGAAGGTGGGTTTGCGGAGTACGTTTGTACTCACCCATGCTATGTTGTTATTTTTCAAATAGTTCCGATGAGTTGTTCGAAGCGCTATTTGGATAGGTCATGTTCTTGCTTCCCAACTAGCCTATGGCATTGGGTCCCGATGGATTGCTTCCATTGTATCTTATTTTCATGAAATGTTTATGTACTTGGCTTGTAATCGTTAAGTCCGGCTTTGTGCTACTTGAAATAAATGTGTGCTAGAACCCAGGGACTATCATTTGTCTCACATTTGAGTTCCCAAGAATTTAGGGGCACTTCAGGGCAGAACTTCCCTCTACTCATTCCGAGCAACAACAACTCCGGATGTTCTCGTGGAAGACTAGTCCTCTTGGAAAACTATGATAATAGCACCCAGACTTTCGCCCTGCTCTTGAGGTAGCATGACCGACTGAAGTCAAGCGCTTGGGGTATTTCTCTCTCAGTAAAATCCTTTTTCTACACAACCCATATTGATGGTTCAATAGGTTTTAATAGTGGTGTTGAGTGAGCAGTTCCTAAGTGCGCTACTTCTAGATTGGCTAGGGTAGCTATCCTACTAGTTTTCCTTAGCTAGAAAACAATGTAGGTTTTATTTTTTATCAGGCCATAGGGTAGTGTTTGTAAAAAACTAGGTATATCATGCATCAAGTGCGGATTCCAGTGGACTAGCCATCGTTAAGGGACTCATTTCAGCGGAGGTCGGTTCTTCGGGCTCCAGCTCTATGGTGGTCACTTCTGGCTCCTGGGCACTCTCTGGGATGGCATCTATGCACACACAAAATAAACAAACATAAATAACACTCATCCATGCTTAAAATGTTTTGAAAGGTGTATGGATGGGCACAGGGGCATTTCAGAAGAATTTGGGAGGAAGTATTATCGAAATCGGAGTTGAAACAGATGAGTTGTGGGGTTTTTTGTGGCTCAAGGGTGATTAGTAGACTTTATGGAAAGTTGGAGGCGGGGGAGGGGGTCTCGGGGCTCTCCCTCTCTCTCTCAGCGCGCAACCTGCCTACCAGGCTTGGCCTACCCAGAGTCGGTCCAAGGCCCAGCCCACTCCATGCACGCGTGACGGCTGGGCTGGCCTAGTAGCGGGGGGAGGGGAGGACGGTGTAGGGAGGGACGGTGTTGCACCAGGCCCACGTGTCATTGACATAGGCAGGGGACGACGGCGACTGGTTGAACTAGTCCAGCCCTTTGGACCGATCGGCGTGGGGTTCGCTGGCGGTTTTTCGCCGTCACGATAGTCTTGGTGGTGAGGGTAGGTTAGTGGGCGGGTGACTCATGGCAACCTTTCAGGTGGCCTTTGCATGGGAAATGGTGGGGTAGTGAGGGCTGGCGACATGAGGCCGTGTAGTGTCATAGGCGGTGTGGTGGTGAGGCATGACAGCGAGGGGGTTACCGTTGGGTTTTGGGCTAGGTTTGTCGAGATTTGTCTGTGCCGGTTCCTAATGGATCTAATGCTCACCTTCAATTGGACTGGACAATGGCAGAGGGGGAGATTTCTATTGGTGGCAAAGGCCACGGTGCTGGGGTGGGGTGCTTGTTGTGGGTGGGTGCATACCACTCCGGTGTGAGTGGCTAGGGGTGAGTAGAATGTGCTGGTGGTCTGGTTAGCACTGGGCGAACGGTGAAGAGATGGGCTTTATTTATAGTGGTGGCAGAGGATGTGGCCGGCAATGTGGGGCCGAGTGGCAGTGAGCGTGGTGATGGGGCTATCTAATGTTTTAGCTAGGTGCGGTGGTGGGAAGCTAGCGCTGATGATGATGTAGTTTGGTGGGGTGCCGGCGTGTGTGGGGCCGAGGCCACAATGATCATGGCTGTGTCGTACCCCCAGGGAAGCTTGGCCGATACAGTGGCGCAGGTAGGCTGAGCGGCGATGTGAAGTCGGTGGGGAGTGAATGCGAGCACAAGTGAGGACGGGGTTTGGTGATGAGGCTAGGCGGCGGCGAGTGGGCCGGCTAGCAATGAGTGGAGGCACCATGTGAGGGAGGGAGACGAAGCTGACAAGTAGGTCCCAACCATCAGTGAACTAACTGGCGGGGTCCACCTATCGGTGAGTGGGAGGAAAAGGTGAGGGGGAGGCAGGGCGATGGGGTGCGTGGCTTAGGGGGGAAAGGGAAAGGGAGTAGCTAGGCCGCTCGGCGGCCCAATGTGGGGGAGGGGCAGGCCGGGCCGGCAGGTTAGAGAGGGGGGAATGGGAGAGTTTTTTCCTTTTTCTTTAAGTCATAATTGTTTTGGTATTTTAGTGAGCGATTTGTGGAAGAATGTGAGGATGTCTTGGTGGAATGTGGGCGGATTAGTTGTGTCGAGTCTTTGAAAATAGGTTTTAAAAGCTCGCTTTGGTTTTAATCGGGTGATTTTTTCTTTGGATGGATTTTTGGGGAGTTACAACTATTATTTGATCAAAGAACGCTTTCCATCAACGATTGCTTAGGGACAATCAATATCTCAAGGGGTGGTATTGTATGAATAGCCATGTTAGGACAGGAGTAGGTGGCCATGTGTGGACCCGATTGTTAGGTGAGGGAGTCGCTTATAAGCCATGTTTTGCTGCTCGTAAAACATTATCAAACTAATTCCAAAAGGACCAAAGACTCAAAGGAGTCAGGGTTTCCTTGCCTAGCCTAAGATTCGATCGAAATTTGTGGATTGATCAACCGTAGCCATGAGAGGCATTAAAGTTGTGGATTGATCAACCGTAGCATGATTTTGTCTTCCACCCTTTCTTAGTCGTTTTGTTTCATGTCAAACAAAAATGATCGCTCCTGCATGCATGAATGGTGAATATGAACAACTAGGTGTTGTTGGCACCAAATCAGTAATGACAGGGGACTCATTTTTGCTGCATACATTTCTTAATCTAATTGTTCTTCCTAGATCATTGGTGCTGCATTCTGATTGCCTAAAAATCAATTCATAAGTATATATGTTTTCTTCATTAGGTTGCTCCGTATGCGGAGATCCTGATGAGTGAGGTGAGGTTGCTTCCACACTAGCGAGATCATGCCCCAGCTTGCTCACACTAGTATGTATATTTATTGATTGTGTCCAGCACTATCTATGGTAAACAAGATCGCATGTTGACGTTTCATTTCTGCTAGGTGATGAAGCTGATATGTGACTTTAGTAACATCCTAGAAACAACCAAACTTGTGAGGTATATATAATAATCTAGCTCATTCAGATCGTTTCCCCTTTTACTACTAGATTTTGTTCAAATCATTATTTCATTTCCCTAGCACTAATACTGTCTAATGTACGCATGCTTTTATTGATGGGCTGCGGGCACAAGAGCTATCACACCTTTCATATGCTAGAAGCACATCCACTGGCCATGGAACACGCGTATGCGATTACATGGACATCCAGCAGGAGTGTGAACCGCGTGATACGTGGATTGGGGGCCTCCAAGAGCTGAGGGGTAGACGTATCACCCTTTATGAGAAGGATACCAAAGGATTTGGATCATGTGATGGGTGTCGGTTTATATGACATGGAGAAAGTGATCAACGCAAATGAAATCATGATCGTGGTGTAGAGATGGAGAGTGAGAGAGCATGAGTCAAGAGAGAGTTGAGATTTGTTTTTGAGATTTGTCTTGAGGTTGAGGAAGGGAGATGCCATGAGCTTGCCTTTGATCTTGAGATGATTTTTTATTCAGTATTGTTGTAAAGTGACTTTGATATTGTTGTATATATCACAAGATAGGCAATCATGTTAATTTTTCCTAGTATAGCGCACTAAGTGAAAGATTTTATTGACCAAGGTTTAATTTAGCACTCCATCCATTTTTTAAATGAGCTAATTAGGTTGTCACGAGTGTTGTTGTAGACAAAATCTAACAGACATAGAAGAGCCTTGGAGAGAGAGAGAGAGCGAGAGACTTGTCATCCAAGAGTCATCTCCCTTGCCCCAGCCTAAGGCTACTA